>OY728136.1:381141603-383641603 GCA_963277665.1 Viscum album
TATTATTTCTACAAAATTATTCATTTATATCTACTATTTTAGTATTATTATGTTTCTACTTATTATTCGTTATTTACCACTATGACACATTGATAAAGAGGGTATAGTCTCCCAACCATATCATCATAGAACCTTTCTGCTATTAGACAACCTCTATCATACAAAGAGGCTTACTTAAAGCCCTGCGACCATTGGTTTGGGCCACTTATGAGTGGACTGAGCTTGAGATGTCAAAAAGTGGTATCGTAGGTTTCTTTTCTTTGCCTTACTATTTAAGGTTTGTAGAAATGAGACTAGGATGTGTCAGAATGTGGTAATGATCATGTTATTGGGAGTAGCTAATGCATGTACATAGAAAATCCAAGTGGGCTTGTATGGGACTTGATGTTATGATATTCACCTATTACAGTTGTACACTTTTTATTATTGGATGTTAGACATGATTTATGATATTTTTTATCAATATTTATTTTTGACCTTGTTCTAGTACTGTAAGGACACATTTTCACATGCATCATTATAGGCACCTGGGAATTTATATTTCATACACCTTCCATGTTATGATTATTTTATTGCATGCATTTCCTATAGTATGTTGTAGTGCATTGATTTCTATATTGGTTCTAAGAACCCGAGTTTTCGTACGAGGTACAGATCCTTTTCTTTTCTATTTAACTATTATTTTGAGGCCTAATGTGGATGCTTAACTTGACTGAGGAAGTTATGGAGGTGTCCGGGGCTTGTTCGGAGCCCGGAATGATGTTTTAGGATGGAAATGGCCTAGAACATGGTTTACGCATGGCCTACGCATGGACTGGGTAAACCATACGCCATGTGCAGGCTTTCCAGAGGCAGGAGCACGACCTATGCATGGTTTGAGAAAACCATGCGGGTTGGCCTTGTAGTTTCCCCTTGCCTTCCAGGAAGGCCTGCACGGTCTCCGCACGGTTTGTCAGGTCGTGGAGGTAAACCGTGTGACCTTCTGTGTTTTAAAATTTAATTCATTTTTAATTAAATTGATTAAATTATTTATAAAACCTAAACCTAACCCCATTCTTCAACCACACAACATGGGGGAGCTCTCCAAGGAAGCTTTAGAGAATTTGAGCCTTCTCCTTTGTCTGATTTCTGTTTCAAACGTCGTTCCTCTCATTATATCCGCAATGGTAAGTCCTCGATTCATTTTTAATCCTTCTCGATTCTTCTGGTTATAATGAACGCAGATTAGATTAAGGCTCATATGCCCTAATTTCTCATTCTTCATCTGGTCTTCAAATTTCTTCCAAACCAGGGTAAATCAGAGCCTGATACTAGATGATCTATCTAGTATGAGCCTAAGGTAGGTGGTCTCATGCTTTTCGCTAATTTTCAATCTGTTTATATATTCCGGAGTGCCAAGCGCCCACTTTTGGGGTGTCGCTCAAACCTGAAATTTAACCCTGTTATTACCTAGCCTGTTGTAGGTAATCTGAATAGGATGGTATGTGTATGAGTTAGGTCGTATACCTTGGACCGAAACCACCCCTTGGGTGAATTTCCTTGAATGAATTTTTTATGGGTTTTGACCCAAGATGCCTATGAGGCATGCCTTTTGCTTCCCTTGTGGGTTGTTAAAAATGGAAATTTTATATGAATGGAATTGCAATAAGATAAAATTGTAATTGAAATGGTGTCAGGTACGAGATAGAGTTTTTCCCCTTGACCCTTGTATGAAAATTCTTGAATTGATAGCCCACGTGAGTTAAATGCTTTTGAGTTGTTTTAAATGTGAAATAAATTCATGGGTGAACCATGGAACCAATGTGAGTTTCCATGGACGAACTCATATGAGACTTATTACTGAAGTACCGAGTGAATCATGGATCCAGTATGAGATGAAATGGACGGACTCAACATGGCATGATATGTCATGGGAGATACCAGGATCTTATTTATAGGATCCCGGGGACAGACTCAGACGAAAGACTATACCACACCTAGAGTGAGGCTGGGGACCTAGGAGGTTCGTCGGAGCGGGTTCGTAGAGCGATGCCGGGGTCCTAGAGGTTCTCCGGAACGGTCTTGTAGGGTGTAGGTGGATTTTCTCCCTAAGTGATGCCTGGTTACCGAATTTAGTATTCCAGGAATGGGATCAAGGAATGGTTTGAACACTTTAATGAAGTGATTAATGAATGGAATGGATACTTGAAGTGATTCCAAGCCAAAGCACATGCTTGGGCCAGTATTAATTGTTTTCATAGTTTACTGCTTTGCATATGACACTGCCTGTTTATATATTCACTGACAGATTAGCACAGATCTTTGGTGTTTGCCTACTGATATTTAGTCTCACACCCTGTTTGGGTCATGTTTTTGGACCCAAGCATATTATATGATTTCAAGTAATGAGAAGGGGAAATGACCTAGTACAGGTACTTGACTTGCTTCTTGGAGTAGAAGTTCATGGGACCAAGCTGAGGCTTGCGATGCGACATGGGATACATTTTGGTATTTTGTGTACTTGTACTGTGTTGTATTGACTTGAACCATTATATATACATAAGATCCTTCTATTGGTTATCTATTTCTGCTGTCTATGTGTTGTCTACTGGTTACCTTCTTCCGTTATTGTATGTTGTAATTCTGCTGTGATACTTTGGTAATGAGATCATAGTCTCCCCACAGAATCAAGTAGGACCTCTCTGCTAGTTGGCAGCCTCTAGCATTCTGGGATATGCTCTTGAGGCCATGTTTCCACCGGTCCGGCTACTGGGTTGAACGGTAAGTTGGGTACTAATGTTTCTTATAGTAAATGGGTAAATAATTGGTTACTCAAAGTTTATGCATCAACTTAAATGGAATTTTCCAAAATATTTTGATGGTTACACCTTAACTAGAAAATTATTTTATATTTATGCTATGTAATTGTGTTTGCACAAGCTGAAACATTAGTTGATTGCAATTAAATGGATTCAAATTTTAATTTATAGAGTTTGTGACACTATAAATTAAGAGTGGTGATCCATATAATAAAATCATCATATATGACTTATTATATCCTATGATTGGTTGTAAAAGACATTGTTTTAGTTACATTATGTTTTAATTGTAACATATAAAGCTTAGGTCTTTATAACTTGGGAATATAAACTTATCTATTCGGTCCATCGTATCGATGTAAAAGTTTTTTATTACTGAAACATAAATGAATTGGTCACCATTAAATGGGTATAGAAATAAAAAATTAAAGGGTGTTTTACTTTATAATTTGTAATTGACACTCCATATAATAGAACCCCTATGACCGAAACATGGAATCTTACCAATACCCTGGCCTTAGTATTGAGTATTTGGGTTAGTGATTCTTGCATAGTGACCCCTTATGCCTATCTTGATATCATAAGTGAATCTCTTCAATTCTGTTTCTATGTAGATAGGATTTGTTTCATCTTGATTATAGTGACCTAGGATTTTCATACATTAGTATCACATATTTTTAGATGAATATTTAATACATTACATTAACACATGCCTTAGGATCCTAATAGTTTAGCATATTTCCAAACTAGGTACAAAATATTATTATTTGGTGAAATATATTTTGTATATCCCATAAAGATATTCCCCTTTAATACTCTTCACAAACATACCCTACTTAAAAAAATTATTCATAACCTGGGGAAAGGAAAGATAAGAAAGGGTGACCTCAGATGCTCAATATGTGTAAAAAAGGGATATATATAAGCATAAAATATACATAAGGGTATGAGAACATGAAGATAGAATTTTAAAACCATGCCATGTATATCAAAGAACTTAATCATGGGTCACAGAATAAATATTTGTAGTTCACAATACATTAATCATAAGGAAATCAAAGAACATGAGACATAAGAGAATAACAATGAAATAAGACATAAAATTATATCATACACATAGGAATAGAAAATCATTTCTACAGTAGTCAAGGACCACTACCAAAGTTATCATATTGGAATGTTTACGCTCCCCCAACCATCATAATAATCAAGATTTACTCCCAATACCATCATAGTAAACAAAGTCCCTTATTGAACTAGGTTCACTCTCCATTATAGTCCTTTCTATTTCGTGAGATATAAATCTTTTACCAAATGCATTGGAGGGAGATATAGGTCCCACCCATCACATAATGAAAATAATATATATATGTTCCATGAGATCATAAAACATTTATCATATCATAACTAATGAAATGAAATGGGTTTCATAAACATTTCATTATATAATTACTTATGGAAAAGAGATAGGTTTTATAATCATTTCATCATTTCATCATAGCATAAACCATGGAAAAACAATCCATCTTCTTAATAATTTTATCATGGTATGACCCATGGAAGAGAAATGGATTTCATAAACATATTATCATCATAAATATAAACCATTCATAGAAATAATAAGAATGATATCCTTGGATCAGATCCCTATTAAAGGAAAAGTAACATCAAAGGACATCACCTTATGTAGAGAATGATTTTGAAATTGTAATTGGAATATTTTTCAAGGAAAATAACTTTTATTTGAAGATAAATGATTAAAACTAAAAATTAATATAATATATTTGAAATCATTTTCTTTGAAAATAAACTTTGAAACTTGTAAATGACGATTTAAAATATATACTTAAGAAAATATCCTTTCCTATTTGAAAAAACATTTTAAAAATTAAAACATTTTGAAAATAATTTTCTTTGAAAATAACATTGAAAACATATAATGGAAGATTCAATGAAAATAATGGTCATGATAATATAAAATTCAGTTCATGTATTATAGTTTAAAATAAATATTCCTTTTACATTTTCAGTAAAATCCAAATGATCATTTTTTGGAAAAACAACATGAAGATTAATTTATTTTTTTTTAAAATACAAATATCAATAATTTTTTTTAATAAATCATTTGAATTATTTCAAAAAAATGATTTTTTTTACAAAACATGGTTTTGGATGAAAAATGGTTTTCGACTGAAGAGAGACATAAAGATGATTTTTCTTAAATTTTTTATTTTAAACTATTAAGTACATAAATAGAGGAAAATAAAGGGAAAATGTGTATTATCATGGAATAACCATATGAAAAGAAAATTCATTACTTTCTTGAGAGATATATCATAATATTTCATCATTGGAAGCATAATAATTAACAGTCCCGATAAAGGATGAGATTGTAACATTAAACCTTTACCACTTCGGTATCTTTTGAATCCTAGGCCCCATTAAATAATAACTCAAAATGAAACTTTTAATATAATTAAAATAATGATATTAATTATATAACATGTAAAATGGTTAGTATATATACCTCACATAATAATATAGTTGTATAAAATAACTTATGTCCCAAAGAAGGAAAACTAATACAAATATCCCTTACCACTTTGGTAACTTTTGAACCATAAACCCCATGAAAGATAGATCTTAAATTGGGTATATAAAAAAAAATATTTAAGGATAAAAATCCTAAAATAAATTCATGGTAATTATATACACCGTGTAAAATAAATTTTTGGTGAATATGGATTGTGTATCACAAACAATAAAAGCGAGATGAAAATCCATTACCATTTTAGTAATCTTTTCAATTATAAGAACAAATAAAAAATAAAGTTAAATGAAACTTTAAATATCATTAATATATGTATATTAATAATATAATATTTCAAATATGAGGTTTATAAACCACAAAAAAACTAGTGGTGAATTTTCATATGTCTCCCAGAAATAAAATATAGACTAGAATTCTCTTACTATAAGTCTCAACTTCCTTCGTACACATTCGATCCATCTATATAATAAATTTAAGTTTATTATAAATATATTTAAGAACCATAATTATGTTTAAAATAACATATATTATTTTTCTTTTACCTTTTATTACATGTTTATTAACAATTCCATGTTAAAGTCATGCTTCGGGCCATAATTGCTTTGTCTCTTGTGAATGTTTTGATATGTTATTTTTTGGTCCTCTTACTTTGATCATGGTTCCATAATCTCCTGAATAATAATAATAATGAAATAATTATAATATTTATACATCAATTATTATTTTAATACTAATCATGAAATATTTTTTTGATAAATTATGTATGTTATGATCATAGATATGTTAGGTTGTACGTACACATGTGTAACATTTCCATTTTTTAACTATTATTTTAGAAAGAAGGTAAATAGTATTTTATCATTAAAAAATGATAATAATATCATAAATAAAACCTTATTTATTTAATTATACTTATACATATCATCTATTTGGTATGGTGATGAAAATAGAGAGTCACATCACTTTGGGAAGGATGTAGTCCACACATACACGAACAATGTTATCACCTTTCAGTGAGTGAAAAGGTAAGAATAAAAATGATATATTATCTTTTAAAAATGATAAATATATCATTAATATCATAATTATGTCATATATATCACATATATTTATTAACTTTATCCTTATTATCTTCCATTTAAATCATTAGTGAAAAATGAATCACATTGCTTTACGAGGCGGTAATCTACCGTACACACGAGCAACGTTATCGTATCCCCTATAGAATAGAAATTAAAAAGGTATATATATGATATAAAGACTTAAGAGATATAATTGTTTTATAAATATCATATATATACTTTATATATATTATCATACCCATCCATAAGAGGTGGTAATGGAAAAACAAAGGACATCGGTTCATGATATGGTAGTCTGCCATACACACGAATGAGGATTTTGTAACCCTTTTGATGGAGGTGGTGATATTTGTAGGTAATAACATTAAAATAAAAACCTATAAGTATATGAAAGATATTTAGTTTATTATATCATAATGGTTTAATAATAATTTAAGGATGTGGAGGAAGAAATTAAATAAAAACGCCCGATGTATAACGTTACCTCTTCCCCGGGTAACCTCCCTTGGTCTGCACAAAAATACCACCAAAGGTGGATTTCGGAAAAAAAATAAGGCATATAGTTTTGGATTATGGATGTTTTGAAGTCATTTAGTTAGGTATTTTATTAACCAAATGGGTTTGAAGTTGTAAAAAAAGAGGAGAGGGGGTGGTCTTTTATAAGCAAGGTGAGCGAAACACTTGTATTTTTTAGAAAAAAGGCATAACCATGTTTTACACACGAAAAAGTTTAAAAATGAATTATTATAGATATTTAGACAAGATATCATCAAAATATGTCTATATAATAGATTTAATACATGTTTTAGGTCATTTTAACCCTAATCTATTTAGTTTAACCCCTCAGAAAACCCATTTTTACCTCAACTGTGTTAATTAATTTTTATTGTTTAACTATTTATTTTGGTAAAGCAATAATTTAACCTTATTAGATAATATAAATTATGATGATTCAAAATATGGCATCCATTTTTCTAAAATTACATTGACAAAAGTGGAAAATTTTAATTTAAAATTAATTCCGGAGACATGATGAGAAAGCGAGCTTTCAAAGAGAAAATGTTCAAAAGTTTACATGATTTTTATATCAAAATTTAATATAAAACTAACTAAAATAAAATAAATTGGATTAATAGATATATAATTGACCCAATTTTAATTTAAAACCAATTTAAAATATAATTTAACTTTATAAATAATTTAAACAAAATGATATTTTTCTTTTAAAATTCAGCATTTTCACTATTCATTAAAAAATTAATCTTTTCGAAAAACTCTCAAAATTTCACCCTAAGATAATTTTTACATGATTATTTTTATTAATATTTTTTTCAAATAAATTTTCTGAAAGTGTTAAAAAATATTTTTAATGTAAGTGCACAAAAAGGTGACAAAACTACTTAAAAAACAATTTTAAGCATAAAATTGGATTTATTCTTATCGCTTTTATAGAAAACAAATAAGATGAATGTTAAATAGTTTATTGAATATTTAATATATAAATTTAATTAAAATAATTAACCAATTTTTTTTAATTTATTTAGGTAAAATGGGTTTATTTTCATAACAAATATTTTTTTTCAAAAAATTATTTCCATTATTCTCAAATAGTTTTTATTTTCATTTTTTATTAATTGGTGACCATTGAATTAATTTTATATAAATGTGTAAAACATATATTTTCATAATTTAGTTAATATTATTTATACCCGCTATTATATTTCCTAGAATATAACTATCATTTTAAATAATAATATTTTAATAGTATGATATGTTTTGTTTAAACTCAATGTTGCATGTAATAAAAACAAAACTCAGTGTTATGTGTAATAAAGAATATAAAAAATATTAAATTCAAAAAAATAATTCAAAAAATCTAAGGGTGTTACATTTTACCCCCTTAAAATAAATACCACCCTCGAAATTTGTCTCGGTCATCAAAGGTTTATCATTTAAAAATTCTTTCATAGAAACCCACATCATAAAAAGTGTTAATAAAACATCCTCTTTAAAAAGAGAAAGAGATGTGTGAAATTCATCTAGAATAACACATGAAAGTTTTCCAAATAGTAGAACATAAGTGGGAATTAAAAACATAGACATATAAGAAAAAACTAACACCCAAATATTGATAGAGATTGATAGAGAACATGGTTAGGAGAAAGTCAATTACCACAAATCCATAAACCAAATAGGCATGAAAAAGGTCATTTATATCATGAAAAATGATGATAATATTACAAAATTTTATTTCAAGATACTTTTCTTAATATTGGGAGATTCCTTTTCTATCCAAGCCAAAAACATATTAAAATGTACCTACTTGATATATTTTTATGTCATAGGCACAATTTTATCCTTTGGACATGCCTTGATAAATTTACACTTCATATATTATTCTAAGAGAATCATTTTTTCATGCCTAAATCACTAAATACTATCCATAATATAATTATAAGTCATTCCTTAGATATCTAATTTAAAAAGATAACATTGGTTATCTAATATATATAAATATTCATATGGTGAAATAATTCCTTAATCTCTAAAACCCCATCCTATTCTCAACTTAATCCATCCCATAAATGGTTAACCTCATAACCCTTACAAAATTCAAAACTTATAAATAAAGACACTAAATTTCTCAAAATCATCTTAACATTGATCCCCCATACATCATAAAGTAGCTCTTGATTGTCACATACAAAACATTTGAATACCTTCCTCACATATTCTCTTGAAACATTGTAATAACCTAAATTACCATAAAAAATATTCAAAACATACATGCTTCCTCATTCCTTACATGAAAAATAGATTATTTGATATATTCCTTAAAAAAATGTTGTAACTCTATTAATGATAACATAAACCACTTTATCAAAAATCATAAATTAGTTCTAAGTAAATCGGTAATATCCAATTTTCTTTATCAATATCAGTCACCCCTTTATCCCAAAATCAATATCTCAACACCCAAATCATATTAAAGGCTATCTTTCTCTTGATCATGTGTTCTCTAGAAATATCACCTTTCCATTAAATCACTTTTCTAGGACATCAGTACCATTAAAAATATTCTTGTAAATTCTTAACAGAAAAGTTATACTAAAAAATATTTATATATTTTATAATTCATAAAATACTGTACATAAACACTTCAATTATTCCACCTCATCCTTAATCCAATAAATGGGATTCATCATCTTATTTATTAATACCTATTTCCTTTTATACATCATTTTTGGTTTCTTCATCATTAGAAGTATAACCATTCCTCATACCACCTTTCTGATTCTCTTATTGACATTTACCATTAGGACATTGATTTTCATAATGTAAATACTTTCCACATTTAAAAAATTAAATAGTCGATGATACCTTAGGGAGATCATTATTCTCATCCATTGAGATATCCCAAATTTTTATTTTTCAATTGTAGTCACTTGCTTTGTTTCCTTATTTTCCACACCCAAAAAAATATTATAATCCCTATGAGACATTCCCTTGAGCGCTTCT
The DNA here is from genome assembly GCA_963277665.1 of Viscum album. NCBI lineage: Eukaryota > Viridiplantae > Streptophyta > Magnoliopsida > Santalales > Viscaceae > Viscum > Viscum album. The sequence continues at coordinate 381,151,554 of OY728136.1, forward strand.
TCTAACAATATCAATATATATAAAACTAAATATTCTTTCCTCCATGGTATCCAATACACAAACTCTTAGTGAAAACCATCCTTCTCTTCTTTGGTGAGTCCGAATGTTAGTTAAGGCACACATTGTAAATCATGTTCGATGTTAACAGACTTGGAATAATTATAATATCATTAACTCCAATCATCATACCATTATTCTTCTCATTAGAAAAGTTTCTGTTATATTCAATGTTAACCTAGTTGATTCTCATTCCTACCATTGAATAAAACCAAAAATCATAGTGTCAGTAATGATAATAATAATGGAAAAATGTAGTTTAAGAAATTATTTATTAGAGGTATAAATCAAGAATCCTCTGTTTAAATATATTACACCTTAGTTTTAACTTATATTATCCATTATCATCATCTATTTAAATCTTTCGTGATGGTTCTTAAAGAGTTTGTGAATTTCCAATGCAAATCCCCCAGGCGTGTCAAACCAGGTTTGCATCAAGGCCCATTGTGGTACACTAGGTGAAGATAGAGTCAAGATCAATACAACCTTTTCAGAGTTATTACCCCATGGTACCTCTTGGTTAGAGCCACTTTATTTTTTAATATCCAGACATGGATATAATTTCAGGGAAACCACTCACTCTATCCTTTACCAAAGTTACAAGACATTTTCTTATACTTTGAATCATCCTTAGACTTATCATTAGAGATATACCTAGACATATCCTTAGAAATATCCCTATATATCTCACTAATTTTTCTTCATCCTAGTTTCCAAATGTTAACTAACCCTTTTCTCTAATACCGACTATAGATACCTCGGCTTTTCATACATAGAAATTACATCTTTTTTTATAAATAATCAATAAATTACAAAAAAACACACCTAAGGGCCATAATAGTTTAGTGTATTTGGAAACTAGGTATAAAATCTTATAATTTGGTGAAATATCTTCATCATCTCCCATAAACATCTTCCCCTTTAGTAATCTTTACAAACATACGCTACTTAAAACCTTTATTCATAACCTAAGGAAAGGTGACATAAGAAAGGGTGATCTCAGATTCTAATTATGGGTAAACAAGGTATATATGTAAGTATAACATGAACATAAGGGTATGAGAATAAGAATATAACCTTTGAAAACCATAACCTTCATATAAAATGTCATAATATTGAGTAATGGAATAAACATTGGAGGTTCATAAGATATAAATCCTAAGAAAATCAAAATACATGATCCATGAAAGAATAACATTGGCATAATACATAAAATTGTGGTATAAAATAATCATAGAAAATAATTTCTATAGTAGTCAAGGCTCACTTACAATGCTATCATAGTGGAATGGGTTCCCTCCCCAATCCATCGTAGTAGTCAAGGTTCACTCCCAAGTCCATCATAGTGGACAAAGTCCCTTACTGAACTAGGTTCAATCCCCATTTTACTCTTGTTTATCCCATGAAATATAAATCTTTTCTTAATGAATTAGTGTGATATATAGGTCCCACCTATCATATATTGAAAATCATACATATGTGTGCCATAAGATAAGAAAACATTCATCATATTATAACCCATGAAATGAAATGGGTTTCATAAAAATTTGATTATATCATAACCTATGAAAAATATATAGGTTTTATAATAATTTCATCATTTCATCATAGCATAATCCATGGGAAAAGAAACAGGATTCATAATAATTTTATCATGGTTTAACATATGTAAGTGAAACAGGTTGTATAATCTTATTTTCATTATAATCATAAACCATAAGAATGGTATCCTTGGATCAGATCCCCATTAAAGGAAAAGTAACATCAAAGGATGTAATATTATATGGATTTATTAAAAAAATAAACTTAGAACACTTCTTAAGGAAAATAAATTTTCATTTAAAATGAAATTTTAAAACTAAAAATTCATATATCATTTGGAAAATCCTTTTATTTGAAAATAAACTTTTGGAAATTAAAGTGGAAGATTTAAAAACTTTCAGGAGAAAAATATTCTATCCACTTTGAAAAATACTTTTAAAAGGAATCGTAAAATAAAATAATGGTCATGATGATGGTAAATTATTTTCATTTCATATAGTTTAAGACAAATATTCCTTTAACATTTTCAGTAAAAGCCAAATGGGCATTGTTTGGAAAATGAAATGAATATTTATTTCATTTGTTTTGTAAAAAGTAAATAATGGGTAAATATTTCATTAATAAATAATTTTAATAATGTTAAAAACATTTTAGAATTTTTTTTAAAAAAATATGGTTTTGATGAAAATGTGTTTTTGACCAAAGAGAGACATAAAGAAGATTTTTCTTAAAAACATTATTTTAAACTTTTGAGTACATGAAGAAATGAAAATGAATGGAAAACATGTTTTCTCAAAAAATAACCATAGGATAAGAAAAATCATGATTTTATCAAGATATAGAACATAATATTTCATCATTGGAAGCATAATCATAAACAATCCTGATAAATGATGAGATTATAACATCAATCCTTTACAATTTTGGTATCTTTTGAATCTAAGGAAGCATTAAAGAATAATATCAAATAAAACTTTTAATATCAGTAAAATAATAATATTAATGATATAACATGTCAAATGGGAAGTATATAAACCTTATAGAATAAGATAGGTGCATAATATAACTTATGTCCCAAATAAGGAAAATTGAGACAAAAAAAACCTTACCACTTTTGTAAAATTTGACCCATAAACCTCACGAAAGAGATATCCTTAATTGGATATATAAATAACTAAAATTTAAGGATAATAATCATAAAATACATTCATGGGAATTATATACAACAATTAAAATAAATGAGTGGTGAATATGGCTTGTGACTCATAGAAAATAAAAGCGAGATGGAAATTCCTTACCGCTTTACTAATATTTTGTATCATAATCTACAATAAATAATAATATAAAATGAAACTTTAATTATAATTAAAATATGGATATTAATGATATAAAATTTCAAATAGGTAGTATATAAACTACAAAAAAAAAACTAGTGGTGAATTTACGTATGTCTCCCAGAATTATAAGAGAGACTAGAAATCCCTTACCTTAAGTCTCGACTTCCTTTGTACACATTCAGACCTAATGTATAATAAATATAAGTTTATTATACATATATTTAATAACCACACACACATATATATAAATATATCATACCATATATTATTTTCTTATGACCTTTTATTACCCATTGATTAACAATTCCTTGTTAAAGTCACATTTTGGGAATTAATTGCTTTGTCTTTCATATAAGTTTTGATTTGTTATTTTTGGTCCTCCTAATTTGATAATGGTTTCATATTCTCAAAAAAAATAATAATAATATAATTATTATATTTATACATCAATTATTATTTTAATACCAATCATGAAATATGGTTTTTGATAAATTAAGTACTTTACAATCATGGAGACGGTTGACCATACACACGCATGAGTAACATTTCCATTTTTCAATGATCATTATGGAAAATAGGTAAGTATTATTTTAAATTTAAAAAATAATAATATCATAAATAATTTATTATTTATTTAAATATACTTATAACATCCTTGTGGTATGGTGATGAAAAGAGAGAGTCACGCCACTTCACAAAGGCGGTAGTCCATATATACATAAATGATGTAATCATCTTTTAGTGAGGGAAAAGGTAAGAAAGTAAATGATATATTATATTTTAATAATGATAAATGTAAAATTAATATCATAATTATTTCATTTATATGACATATATTCATCAAATTTTACCTTGTTATATTCCATGTAAAGAATTAGTGAAAAATTAATTACATTGCTTCGCCAGGCGGTAGTCTTCCGTACACACGAGTGACATTATCGTATCCCATGAAGAATAGAAATTAAAAATGGTATATATTATATAATTAACAAAAAGGTATAATTATGTTATAAATATCCTATATATACTTTATATACATCATTTTACCTAATTGTGAGAGGTGGTAATGGAAAAATGAATGACATCGGTTCGTGAGGCGGTAGTTCACTGTACACGCGAATGATGATTTCATAACCCATTTGATGGAAGTAGGGATAGTTGTATGTACTAAAATTAAATTAGAAATATATTAGTGTATATAATATAAATATATTATTATATCAACATAGTTTAATAATAAATTAAGTATTTGGATGAATAAATAAAATAAAAAGACTCGATGGATAACACTACCTCTTCCTCGAGCAACCTTCTTAGGTTTTCACTAAAATCTCTCCAGGGTTGGATTTTTGATAAAAATAAGGATTATAAAATGATATTATAGAATTTGGGAATTTATTTTTAAATTAATTGACATAAAAAAGTTATTTTAATGTGTGAAGAGGATAGGTGAGGGGTAACAATTTATAAGTGAGTTGAGTGGCACACTTATAATTTTTGAAATAAAAAGGGTACACCAACATTTTTCAAATGAAAGAAGTGTAAAAAATGGATTATTATCGATAATTAGAAATTATAGGGATTAAATAGGGATATAAATATATTTTAGAATATGTTTTAGCCCATTTGAACCCTTCACTATTTAGTTTCACCCCTAGAAAACCTATTTTTACCTTATCCATGGTAATTAATTTTTACTAGTTTCACTATTTATTTTGGTAAAAAAATAATCTGAAATTATTATATAATATAAATTATGATTATTCCAATCATGGAAGACATTTTTCCAAATTCAAATCATAGAAGTGGAAATATTTAATTTAAAATTAATCCCGCATGAACGATGAGAAAACATGTTTTCAAAGAGAAAATGTTCAAAAGTTCCCAAGGATTTTATATAAAAAATTAATATAAAACTAATTAAAACATTATAAATTGGATTAATAGATATATAATTGAACTAATTTTAATTTTCAACCACTTTAAAATATAATTTAATTTTATAAATAATATAAACAAAAAGGCAGTTTTAAATTAAAATTCAGTATTTTTCATTATTCAATAAAAAATAATATTTTTTTGTAAATTCTAAAAAATCCACCATAAGATAATTTTGAAATTATTATTTCAAAAATGAACTTTAATTTTTCAACTTTTTTTTCTAAAATTTTCAAAAAAAATAGTTTTAAATGAAGTGCATAAAAAGGATACAAAACTACTTTTTAGAAAAATACAGTTTTAAGCGTAAAATTAGATTTATTCATATATATTTTCTATAAAAAAACATAATATAAATGTTAAATATTTTTTTTTGAATATATAATATATAAATTTAATCAAAATCATTCACCAAAAGTGTTATTTTTAATTTATTGAGTAAAAAAGGTTTATTTTCCAAAAAAATTGTTTTTTTCTTCAGAAAATGATTTCATTTATTTTCAAATAGTTTTTATTTTCATTTTTAATTAATTATTAACCAAATAATTCTTTTATATGATTTTATTAACTATGTATTTTCATCATTTAGTTAATAATATTCATACCCTATATTCCAATTTCTAGGATATAACTATCATTTTAAATAATAATATTTTAGTTGTATAACCCATTTCATTTAAACTAAGTGTTTTTTGTAACTCAAGCTAAACTCAGTGTTAAATATAACAAAAAATAGAAAAAATAATAAATTAAAAAAATAAAAAATATCATGGTTTTATATTGATTCCTATTGTTAATATTTTAGTTTTTGAATCTCATTTGAGGTGTATGCTTGGAATTATAGATATATGTCTCCATAATGACCACAAGTCGAGTGCTAGGAAGGAGGCAATGGACATTCTTAGAAGGGGGTTAGAACTAAACCACCTATCATGCCTCCAATAGTGACACATATGACACATCTTATTATACCCGTAATTTTCATTCATACTCATCTTAGAGAGGTTTTTCTATGATTATTATATTCTATTTTGGTAGATCAATGAACTATTCAAACTATGGAAGAGTTGGTTAGGGAATCCTTATAGTAGCATCCACATACTTTCTCAAGGTACACTGACCCATAGGATACTAAGTCATATATAGAGGCTATATTTTTCATCTTAAATAATATATATCTACCTTCATAAAGTAGGGTAAATCTTACCATTTATATGCTCCATTAATCTACTAATAGTTGGTGGGATATTCTGTATTAGAAAGATCAACATCAGGGTATGTTCTAGAATGACTCATAGACTCGTTACTATGAATTTTATGCAGAGAAATTTATAGCTGAATGAGCTATATAATTTATGCATCTGCAGTGGGATATTATGGCTGTTATGTACTACTCAACAAGTTTCATAGAACTCCAAAATTTTGTTCCTACTTTTTCAGAAATTATTTGATTAGAGTGATGCAATTTGAGGAAGGGATTAGGAAGACCATCTGATCTCAGGTGATCATTTTTTGTTTGACTACAATTTCTAAAATAGTGAACCACATCCTCATCTTTGAGCATAACCTAAGGAAAAAAAATGGTGTGGGGCATGATATAACAATGCATAGATAGAGAAATAGTTATTCTAGTGGTGGAAATCATCACTTTGAGATTTCTTATATGGGAAACATTACTCAGAGTGTCTTCTCAGTTATCTTTGTGATATTCCATCTATGTAGAAATCTAGGTTACATTAATCCTTGTGTGACATAGGTCTAATTGAGTGCCAATCCTTTGGTAGAGTGGGTCATATTTAGATTCTCTGCACGACCTTTCCACCTGCTCCAAATGGGAGAAGATCTACACCAACTCCACCTTCTTGGGCATGATCAATAACTCCATACAAGTTCAGTAGCCAGAGTACTATAGATCCTTCAGGTCAAGTAGTAGGATGATGTCAAGGGATCCAAAATTATAATATGCAGTACCAACAGAGCCAACCTTATTAGGGAGGCTAGGTTATAGCTCAGGTTTTTGGATTAGGCAAGTTATATATTATAAAACTTATGCATGAGGAGAAGAGTATCATACCATCTACAATAAAAGTTATAATTTTATTATCCATGACATTAGTATATTATTTATTTTACATTGGCTCCTCACATTCATTTATATCTGCTATTTTACTAAGTATCCTTGGTTTAAATATTAAATAATTTTATGGGGTGATGACTCTAGATACTCATTTGTGAGTTTGATAAGAGTGTGTGCACCTAAGTAAGGAGTTTCATCGTAAGATAGGTGGATACCATTTCTTATGAAACCTTTTCATCATAGATATAAAGATATTTGAAAAAATTATTGGGATGTATTGGTTAGTGCCATTTTTCATACATGCTGATTGTTATTGTTAGAAAGTATATTTTATACCCTCTGAGGGCGGTAGTTATATTCATACGGGTGAATGGGATGCCCAAGAAAGTCGAGTTTGACCTGAGCATCCTAGGATAGGTGGAGTGTCAGCCCAAATTTCTAGTATTTTTCAAAATGATTGGGGAACACATCAGATAGTTTTCCCTCCACAGGTGGATCATTTCAAGGATGTCTTCCCTGATGACTTTTCTAGATTACCTTCAAGTAGAGAGGGAGATTTCACCACTAATCATGTTATAATAGAATAAAAAATATCTATTCTTCGTTTTAAGATGGAACCTGTAGAGCTTTATAAACTTAAGAGACAATTATAGGACTTGTAATAAAAAAGTTTTATACGACCCGATACTTCACCTTAGGGTTCACCTCTTCTTTTCACTAAGAAGTTAGATGGGAACCATAGAATTTGTGTAGATTTCCAGTGGTTGAATCACCATACTATAAAGAACTAGTATTCAATACCATGTATAGACAATATTGTTTTGACAAGCTCTGAGGAGATAGGGTTTCCTCAAAAATTTATTTTAGTTTGTGATATCATCAGGTATGAGTTAGAACTTTAGATATATTGTGTACAAATCATAGAAGTAGATATGAACTGTATGAGTATCTGGTAGTTTTGTTCAACCTTAAGAGTTCACTAACAATATTTATGTCTTTAATGAATCATTTTTTTCCCTCATTCTTGGACTCATTTGTGATATTTTTTCTAGATGACATCTTGGTGTATTATAAAACTAGATACGATCATAAACATCACTGTGAAATCATACTAAATACATTGACATATCATAGGTCATATGAAAAACTCACTAAATTATACTTTTTTATTGATAAAGTTAAATCCATTGGTCACATTATATTAGAGTCATGAGTATCTGTCGATCTTAAGAAGTTGAGACCCATTATTTCCTAGGAGAATCCCAAGAAAGTTTTTTATATACAGAGTTTCTTGAGGAAATATATATATTATAAACATTTTACATAGGATTTATCACACCTTGATATGCCTATTATAGGATTGATGAAGAAATGTTTTAGATTCATATGGTTTTAAGCCTGTGAGAATGCCTTTTAATAATTGAAAGGAAGGATAACATTTGTGTCGATCCTGATTTTACCTAAGCTCAGTATAGGATATACCTTTTATTGTGATGTACCAGGCATAAAACTTGGTTCCTTTTTGATGTGGGGGGAATGAGTCATATTATATAGGTCTCATAATTTAAGAACTCATGAGTAAAATTACCTAATACATGACCTCAATCTAGTAACAGTGGTTCATTATTTACGTAGCAGGAGATGCTACTTGTTGGGGGAATGGTTCATTTTATACATAGACCGTAATATCCTCGAATACATCACATAACATGAAATGAATATATGACAATGAATATGGGTTAAATAACATTAATATTTCATTTTTTATCTTTCTTATACACCTAATAAAGGAAATATAGTGTCTGATACGCTATGCTAAAGGACTCACACACAAGCGGTTCAAGAAGTTGTCATTGAATGAAATTTTATGGCTATATTTTTTTAGATGCATCTTAAGATTAAAGATTGTCGCAAGAATCTTGTTATTATGGATTTAGTAGTGAACTCATCACCTTTGGACTAATTAAAGATGATATAACTTTCTGATCCTGAAGGATTTTTCCTAATGGAAAGTGTTTCAGGAGGGGACCCACTACCTGGTTGGGTCATTGATGAGGACGATATTTTTTATATACATGGATGCATATAGGTTACTATAGTTTCGTGATAGGAAATTATGTTATAATATCATACTTTCAATTGGTCAGTGCATATTGGACTTACCAAGATCTATTGTGACTTACACCATTAATATTAGTGGTCGAGGAAGAGAAGATACATTAAGGATTTCATTACTCAGTGTTCCACCTAGTAGCAGATGAAGGTAGAACACCAATGAACTTCTAATATTTTACAACCATTAATCATTACTAAGTGTAAATGGGTAAATGTCACTATGGATTTCATGATGGGGTTACCAAAATCACCTTAGGGTATTGATGTTGTATGGGTGATTGTGGATGGACTAATGAAAGTCACTCATTTCTTTCCTATCAGAGAGAAATTATCAGTAGATAAACTTGGAAGGATCTATTTCTAAGAGATTATATAACTTCATAGAATTCCATGTAACATTTTATACAATAGGGACTCTCATTTTACATCACAATTTTGGTGGATTTTTCAAAAGTCTCTTGGTTCATAGGTGTCACGATCCCCTCTCACCAAAGATACTGTAATGAGGGTAGAGAGATAATGACCCCTAAGTTCTACCTAAAGTAGGCCTTGAGTTGGAGAATAGTACTGAGGGTATAAAAATATCATGAAATGTGAGGAATTACCCACTTTTAAGGTAAGATTCAAGGAATTAAGGGATCATGAAAGCATAAAAATCCCTTTATTCCGTAAAAGTTAAAAAATATTCTTCTCATACTTTTTGTAAAAATGTAAAAAAGTACCTCATTGGGATAACAAAAATATATTCTTGTTTTCGATGCTTTCGCCGGGGCACATGCATCCGTCTGCAGAGGACATGCTGCTTGTTGCCCCACATTCCCGCTTTCCAAAGTTCGCCGGCATTCGATCCTTTTTCAGGGATGTTTTCTCCTTGATCGAAACTGGGATGATGGGATGTCAGTTATTCCTTCTGTGGATACCTCCTCAGAACTCGTCACCTAGTCCGAGTCTCCCTCATAGATTTAATACGTTGTTTGTGAAACTCTTCCCAGTGCCATGTTTCCATGGACGCCGGTTAATTACACTGCTTCTATCAGGACATTCCAAAGGGTCCGGTCGGGGCAGCAACATTTAGTCGGGGGAGTAGTCACGTCGAGGCATCAGTAGCGTGTCTGTATGCTGGGGAACTGGTGTGTCTGCATTTTGTCCCTTGTCATGGGGCTTCTCAAGGGTGTGGAAGCCTGAGGAATCCCACATCGAGTGCGGGGAATCATACGCACTAAGCATATATCTAAGGCTTTCCTCATCTTCCCATGTTTGACACAGGGTATGCCGTAGGTTTAATGTCTATCGGAGACGGTTACGCCAAGGGCATTCCATCCATGGTTTTCCTCAGGCATCTCATGTTTATCACGAGGTAGGTCGCAAGTTTAACATCCAGCGGAGATGGGTCGTCTTGATCAAAACACTATCTAGAGTGAATCAAATTGACAAATTTCCCTTGAAGGGATGCTGATACCGAGGCCAACCCATGGGCGGCTTCCTGAATGTTGTGAAGAGGAGAGGAACGACCTGATCTCACCGGGATATGACAGTCCAGATGAGAATCAAGGTGGATGATGGGTAGGTGGATGAAGCGGAGGGGGACTGAGATGGGAATATCACAAGGGAGACAATGAAGTTGAGCTTGAGCCTCAAAGATACCTCCTACCTATCCCCATGGCAGGGAATCAAAGTCCGCGTAGTTTGGGATGGTGCCGGTGAGCTGACGTGAAGGTGGAACTTGGTCCGATGGGCATTGTCAACGAACCGACGTGAAGGAGAACCCGGGGGTCTGCTAGTGGTGGGATTGAACCTCGTGAAGGCTTCATACGTACCATGCCTTGACATGGATCAAAGTCCCCATAGTTCAGATGGAATATAGAATAAAGTTTAACGTCATGCGAGACGGGGGTGAACCAACGTGAGTGAGGTCAGAATGATTGGGTGATGGGCTTGAACCTTATGTATGCTTCCTACATACCATGCCTTGAAATGGATCAAAGACCATGTAGTTCATGATGGTGGTTCGGTGAACCGATGCGAGCAAGGACCTTGGTCCAGATGGTGTGGGGCTTACACACTAGGCTTCCTGGGTGTTGATGAGATGATGCGAAGAAGGTCGGAACGACCAACGAGTGGTGGGATTGAACCTCTAGGAGGCTTCCTACGTACTGTTCCATGACACGGATCAAAGACCTCGTAGTTCAAAGGGTTTCATTGGTGAACCGGCATGAAATTAGACCTGGGGGTCCACTAGTGGTGGGGTTGAACCTCGTGAAGGCTTCCTACGTACCATGCCTTGACATGGATCAAAGTCCTCATAGTTCGTAGGGTGGGTGTCAATGAACCGACGTGAGGAAGGGACCTTGGTCTGATGGGAGATGGGATTGAACCTCAGGGAGGCTTCCTATGTACCATGCCTTGCCATGGATCAAAGTCCTCGTAGTTCGGGTGGTTCTGGTGGTCACAACGGCTTGCCGTCAGATTGGAATGCAGTTTAAAGTCATATTGGACGAAGGTGGAACTCGACGTGAATAAATGACGGGTGGGCTTGAACCTTGTGGAGGCTTCCTACGTACCATGCCGTGAAATGGATCAAAGACCTCATAGTTCAAATGGGTGTACAGTTTAATGTCATGCAGGATGAAGGCATACAGTTTAACGTCATGGTGGACGAGGGAATACACTTTAACGCCATGCTGGACGAGGGAATACAATTTAACGTCATGCTAGACGAGGGCATACAGTTTAACATCATGCTGGACGAGAGCATACAGTTTAACGTCATGCTGGACGAGGGAATTTCCATGGACAATTCTCACTCTAAGCACACGTGAGTCATGCTCAGTGTGAGAAACAAGAGGCAGCAAAGACCTGACGATCACATCGCGAAGGGTGCGTCCGTGAGAAGCGAAGAGGGGCTTACGAGTTAGACGGCCCGTGGTGCTGGGACTTACTCCAGGATAGAGGCCCGAAGTGTGGAAAAGCGTAGCGAGAGAGGGATTTGGGACCAATGATGGGAGGTGCCTCGTTCCCTATCGCGCCCTCCACTAACCTTGGCAGTGGTCTTATACGGAGGTGCATGGGTGATACCTTCCACAAGAGGGGCTAGGGGCTTACACCAAAGTGGTTTACCTTCTCCCATGGACATACTCTACTCCGAGAAGGAGGATATCATCCCTTGTGTAGGGGGTGACCCCGTCTCTGTGGAGACAGGTGGCGTAAAAAATGTCCGAGATGGGGGGACCCTGCGTGCGAGGAACGAGGCCGGATCACAGTTTAATGTCATGTGTTGAGGACGAGGTGCTTGGCAGTTTAACGTCCTACAGATCGGAAGAGGTGGGTTTACTCCACACCCCTAGGACTTACATAACCGGTACCCTCTGTTCCTTGGGGGAGGGAAGGTACTGGAAAGGCCATGGTAATAGGGGGTCGTGGAGCGAACCATCTAGGGGTCCACATTAGCATGGCTATGTGAAGAAGCAATAGCTGTTAGTGTGCCTATGAGAAGAAGCATTAGGCGAAGCAACGCTATGGGTTATGTTGTCCGTGGGACTTTGAAATCATATCATGCAAACTTGGAGGGTCTCATGGGGAGAGGAATTCCCAAGCGAAGGAGCGTGCTTCGCTAAGTGGAGTGACTTGTCCTTAGCATGGGGCAGAGGTGTGAATGGGGAGTGCTTCACGAAGTGGAATAGTATTCGCGGAGCACTGCCTCGTGAAGCAGAGGTGCCTCGTGAAGCAAGGTGCTACGAGGCAGTGTGCTTCGCGATATGCAGCGACCCTACCTTGGCATGGGGATCACTAGTACAGGATGGGTGTTTCGCAAAGCATAAACGCTCCGTGGCGGCCCGGGTTCCCTTGTGAATCCCCTTCCTCCGCGAATGCCCTTAGGCTTTGCGAAGGGCATCCCTATCAGAAGAGGGGATCAAAACGAGACAAGGAAAAGGCATCTCGCGAAGTAAAAATACCTCGCGGAGCTCATGGTTCCCGGGGCGAAGGGTGATTCGTGATTCGGGAGTTGAGAAGCCTAAAGGTCGGATTGTCCATCCTTTGGGCTCAGGGGGAACCCAGTATTTATAGGAAAGGGGAGCCGTGAAGCAGAACTCACGCGCCTTGAAGGGGCGGCGGGTGCTTTGCGACGGGCTCGCGAACATTAGGGTGGTCACGGAGCATTACCGCCTCCTGTGATTTGCGGTGGTCTCGATGCTCGGGGGGTGCTTCGCGCCAGAGCTTCGACAGGCAGCGCGCGAGGCTTCTTTTCCTTCCCTTCTTTGCATGCAAAATTTTGGTGCCAATAATTCCTTTACAACTATTTAATAAAAATTCATATATTGGTAAAAATTAATTTAAACAATTTTAGAAGAATATTAAAAATATTATGGAAAACAATTTTAATAAACATGAATATGGATGATAAATATACCTCAGTAAATACTTACATATAAACAATATCATAAATTACTGTGACTGTGAAATTAACCATTTTTATTTAAAACTAAATTTTAATACATATAAAGTAAGATTTAAGAAATCATTAAAACATAAAATATTTCTTTAGAATAATTTTCCTTGAAAATGATCTTAAGAGATCTTTTAAAAACATTTCTTGAAGTGAATAATCTTCAAACATTTCAAAGTGTCCCATACCACTTTGAAAAATTTGAATCATAGCCGAATGAAATAATAGCATTAAAATAATATTAAAATATTTTGAAAATAATGATATTCGTATATAAAATTTAAAATGTTAGTATATACACATCATGAAAGAACATAGGTGCATAATAAAACATGTGACTCAAAGAATGAAAATTGAGACAAAATTACCTTACTCATTTGGTAACTTTTGAATTGTAAAACCCCATTAAATTGAGATCATGAAATGGATATTTAAATTCCCATAAATTAAAGATTATACTTAATTTAATACATTCATGTTCATTATTTACACCACACAAAGTAAATGAGTGGTGAATAAGGCATGCATCTCACGAAAATAACAAATGAGATGGAATTCCCTTACCTCACATTTGACTTACTTAAAACGTGTTAAAACCTAATTTATAATGGTTTATATATGATTATTAAATAATTAAAGAACCATATTAATATTTTTAGTACCTTATATAATGATTACATATCATATTATGACCCATTCGTTAATAAAAGTTTGTTATTTTCATGGTTCCAGGTGCATTTGTTTCATAATTTCACGATTGCTTCATTTTTGTAAAATTATGGATGTTATTAAAAAATAAGAATAAACCTACATAAGTGGAATGAAATAGTATTAATTTAATTCCATAACAATAAATGGTCCCATATATCATTTTTAATTTTTACATGAGGCAGATTCATTAGATAAATTGTTAATGATAAACGTTTAGTTTATTTTGGCTGTTTTTGCGAACACCACAATCTAGTTTCATTTTATTTACCATACTGAGTATCTATTAGTTCAATAATATTAAATAAGATATAATATAAATATTAAAATATTATTCAACCAGAAATGTATTTTTAAGACCAGCCATGAATTTGGTAATGAAAAGATAACAAAAACATTATTCACGGAGCCGATTAATATGTGTAACTTGGAAAATAATTTCGTTTCATTGAATAAGAGTAGATGAAAAATAAAATGTACATGATATTTTATATTAGAAATATAAAACTCAATAATATACATTATTATGGAGTTATCATGCATTTATGGATGAATAGGTTGATTATGAAGTAGAAAAATAAAACAAATTAAGAGAGGTACTTTAGAAATTTATCTCTTGAATATCACCTTATTGAGAGATGCTTGAGGACCTTGTATTTAGTATTTTTGTGAGGGAAGAATAAATTTAAAATGGGGAGAGTGATGAGGATAGTTTTGGGTAGATATTTTATTATCTATAAGACTTTGTGGGTTTAAATGGGGTGGTATTTATACTTTAGTAGAGGTGGGAATAAGTGATTAAATAATGAATATTTTATATTTAAAGCCAACCATTTTGAGATTTCATTAAATTCAATGAATTTGGATGAAAAAAAATATATTTTTTAGGATTAATAGGGTCTATAAACACCTCAAAAAACCTATAAATTTTGTATTTTTTGGGTATTTTAATCCTTTATCTTTGTTAACTTTAACAAGTTTCATCTTTTACCGATATCGTGGTAAATAATATTTGTTACCGTGGTAAATTTTTTCTACCAAAAAATTAAATTTACATTATAAAATAATTTTAAAATTATGATTATAGATATGGAATCCATTTTACCTAATTCAATTCATATATTTTAAAAAATTGGATTTAAAATTAATCCAACAGACACAATGAAAAAGCAGATTTTTAAAGTGAAAAACTCAAAAGTTATAAATGCTTTTATATCCAATTTAAATTTTAAATTTATTAAAAATACCTATATTGTTTTTATTGATGTATAATTGAAATAATAATACTTTAAAAACAATTTAAAATTTAATTTAACTATATAAATAAATTGGATGAAAATGCAATTTTGAACTAAAATGCAGTATTTTTTACTATTCATCCAAATGTGAAGTTTTTCAGAAAAATATAAAAAATTCAAAAAAAATAATTTTTTTATCCCACTTTCAAATAAGTAGTTTATTTTTTCATAAAAAAATTCTAAAATTTTCAAAATTTATATTTAAAATGGGTTTTCCTTTAAAAGACGATAAAATTACCCTTTTGAAAAATATAGGTTTTTATGCATGAGATTGGGTTAGATCTTATATTATTCTTATAAAATCGATTGGATGAATATCAAAAATATTTTATTGAATATATAACATATATATTTCATTAATATCATTCACTAATTTTAATTAATCTAATTTATTAAGATAAAATGACTTCGTGAGCATAAAAATAAAATTATTTCCTTTACAATCAGTTGGTATATATTTTCATTTATAATTAATTTATAACCAATGAATTAATATTCTAAAAATTATACTTTCATAAGTTAGTTAATATTATTCATAATCTATAATTTAACGGCTAGTTTATATTTTACTATATATCAAATAATAATATTTTAATAATATACTACTGTTTGGTAAAACTCATTCTTGCATGTAACGTAAGTTATTAAAAGAACTAGACATTGTGTGTAAGACAAGCCAAAAATAGTATCGTGTATATCACAATCTAAGCTGGTGTTACGTGATATTATCTTGGTGTTACTTATAATAAAAGCAAAAAATAGTTCTTTTCATATAAAAAAATCTATAGTTAGTATTGTGTGAAATGAAAAAGATAAAAAATGTTAAATTAATTTGAAAAAAAACATTTCACAAAATATAGGGGTGTTACACTCAATACCCCTTAAAATAAATTTCACCCTTGAAATTCATCTAGGATATTAAAGAATTAATACGTGGAAGTGTTTATTCATATAAACCCACATCATAAAAAGGAATATTAAAACATCCTTTTTAAAAAGGAAAGTTCAAAAATAACAGTTACCCAAAGTCAAACATAACTAGGTTTATACATAGAAGAAGATATGTAAATATTTGGGCATGGAGGGGAAGCGTAAATAATCATAGATATTGATAAAGATCACCAATCATCAAAAAGTGGGTGATCCATTGAATGTTAATAATCGCAAAACTATAAATTAAAGAAGTGTGAAAGAGGTCATTGATATCATTAACAATAAAGATAGTATGATTTTTTTTTATTTCAATACCCTTTTCCTAAAGTCAAATGATTTTCATGAGAAGATATATTTACTTAGTTTTGGGACAACCTTACCCTTTGTTGTGCCTGGATGAATTTTCAATTCATCTCTTATTCCAAGAAATGAAGTTGAATTTTTTATTTCTGAAGCGTTAATAGATCATGAGATCCATAAATAGAATGATAGGTCATTCCATCTATCTTTAACAAAAAAAATTTAACACGATTTATCAAATAAGCATGAATCCTTAAATAGAGATAAAATAATTTAATCTCTAAAACTTCATCCGATGCTTAAGATAAACCATTCTATAAATGGTTAACCTTATTATTCTTCAAAAATATTAAAATCCATAACATTAGAAATAAGTGTACTAAATTTTCTTAAAATTTATCTCCCTTATATCATAGCATAGCTCTTAATTTTCAAATTCCAAATTGTGAATACCTTCATCATATATTCTATTGAATAATGGTAATAACATGAATTACTATATATCCTTATTGAAAACATGCATGCTTCATTATTCCAATGTTTATTGGATATATTCCTTAAGTCCCAAAAAGTTTTAAATTTCATTCATGATATCATAACCTACTTGTCAAAAAATCCTTAATCATTCCTAAGGAAATTAGTACTATCCAATTTACTTATTAATATACAATATTTCTTTATACAAACATAATTATATTAACATAAGGGACATATTAAGGGTTATCCTTAGTAAAAATGTTGTATTTCCATTAAATAACTTTTCCAGTCTATCAGAAACATTCAATATGAACCCATAAATACTGATCAAATTACACAAACTGAACAATCCTTGTATATTTTACCATTCATATAACATAATTCTTGAATCCAAATACATAAAGGATTTGATTATTAAACTTTATCCTTATTCTATAATAATTCCACCTCATCTAATTACTTAATAAATATTTCCTTTCACATTTCATCAGAGGTCTCATCATGATCAGCAATATCACCACTACTCATTTCACCTTTTTGATTATCTTTTGGATCTTTTTAATTAGAAAATTAATTTTCATAATGACCATTCATTCCACACTTAAATAATTTAACCTTTGATGATGTATTAGGGAGGACAATATTACCATCCTTTTCATTAATTGAACCTTTAATTTTTCCTATGTAGTTATTTTCATTGTTTCTTTCTTTTCCATGGTCAAAAAATCCTCTTGCTCCTCTAAGAAATTCACTTAGGTGATTATTTCCACATTATTGACACAAATGAAACCTAATATTATTTCTTCTATGGTCTCCATTACCCTAACTCTTAGTTAAATCCTCCTTATCGTATTTGGGGAGTCCAAGAGTTGGCTAAGGTAAAAGTTGTTAATCATGTTCTATGAAAACTAACTAGGAATTTTCACAAAACCCTTCACTCTAGTAACCATCCCATTTTAATTCTAATCATCAAATTCAATGTTAACCCATTTTCTGTTGGTTCTCACAATTGACTAAAACCAAAAATCATAGAGTAAGAAACAATTATCCTAGTAGAAACCACATAATACTGAAAAATAACTTATAGGATGTCTAAATTATGATACTTAATTTTAAATCTATGACACCTAAGGATTATCCTTATAGACATCCCTAGAAATATTACTAAAAACATAACTAGTTATCTCATTATGTTTTCTCATCCTAGTTTCCAAAGTTTGACTAAAACTTCACCCTAAGACCAATTATAATGGCCCAGTATTTTAATACATGAACATTACATTAATTTTGGGGAATCCTTAATACATTACACAAACAAACTCCCAAAGACCATATGAGTTTAGTGCCTTTAGAAACATGGAATTCAAACATCTAATATGCTGGAGGATCCTCAATGTTTCCCACAAAGATCATTCCCTCTAGCACTACTACTTAAAACCTTTACTTATAACCTTGGGAAAGGAAACATAAGAAAAATGTGAGCTTAGATGCCCAGTAAGGGTAAACAAAGAAGATATTTAAGCATTACAAGAACATAAGGGTATGAAAACATGAGCATAAAATTTGAATATCATACCATGCATATCAAAAGATATTATGCATGATTCATGGAATAAATATTGTCTGTTCATAAGACATGAATAATAAGGAAATAAAGAACCTGAACCATGAAAGAATAACATAGGAATAAAACATGAAACTATGCCAGACACATAAGAATATAAAAATGGTTTCCATAATAGTCAAGGCATCACTTACAAGGCCATATTACCATTATGGTCTCACTTCCATGTCATCTTTGTAGTCATGGTTTACTTCCATAACCATCTGGGTAGTCATGGTTCATTCACATAACCATATAAGTAGAGTAGGTCCTTCATTTATATCTCATAAGATATAAATATTTACCGAATACATTAGAGGGAGATATAGATCCCACCAGTATCATAATTAAATCATACATATGTGTGCCATAATAGTATAAATCATTCATAAACCATGAAAATAAATGAGTTTCATAAAACACTTCATCATAGAATAACTCATGGGAAAGAAACAAAACTCATAGGAACCAATCCATAAAAAATTTAAACCATTAAAAGAAAGAATAAGAATGGTATCATTGGTTCATATCACTAGTAAAACATAAGTAACATCAAATAACATGGTCCTAGATAAAAAATAATTTTGTGAGAACTCTTGAAAACCATTCTTGGGGAAAATATATTTTCTGCTTTTAAAACATATTATTTACTTGAAATGACACACAATTTTAAAAGAAACAATTTTCTTTGAAAATAACCTTGTAAGTTAGTAAGGTAATATTCATTTCATTAAGGCATCATGAAATCCTAAAAAACCATTCATTCCATATAAGTTATAAAAACATTCTTCTCATAATTTTGTTGGAAAATTAAAAAATTACCTCATTAGAAAAATGAAAAAAGATTCCTTTAATTATGTTTAATAAAAAATATAATATATTAGTAAAAATAAATTTAATTTTTTTTTAGAATAATAGTAAATATATTATGGAATAAAATTTTAAGATATATGGACAAGGATGATAAATATATCACAGTGAATACCTACATTTAAACAATCTCGGAAAGTAATGAGATTATATAATTAACCCTTTTTATTTAAAAGTTGATTCAAAAACTTATTAAAGAATATTTAAAAGAAATTAAAACACAAAAAGTTTCTTTATAATTGTTTTCATTGAATATGACCTTAAGATATCTTTTAAAAGCACTTCTTGAGGAGAATAATCTTCAAACATTTCAAAGTGTCTCATACCACTTTAAAAAATTTGAATCATAATCCACATGAAATAAAAACATTAAAAGAAGATTAAAACAAAATGAAAATAAGTATATTCCTAATATTACATGTCATATGTTAGTATATAAACCTTATAAAAGAACATAGATGTATAACAAAACATGTGTCTCAAAGAAGGAAAATTGAGATAAAACTACCTTACACATCTGGTAACTTTTAAACTGTAAAACACCACAAAATAGAGATAATCAAAAGGATATGTAAATAATAATAATTAAAGTATAAAATTAATATAATAAATTAATGGTAATAATTTACACCACACAAAATAAACGAGTGGTTAATAAGGCATGTATCTCACAGAAATAAAAAGTATGATGAAATTATCTTACCTCATGTCTGACTTCCTTCAAATGTGTTCAAAACTCTTGTATAATGGTTTTAATAATGTTTTTAACTCATTAAATAACTATATTAATATTTATAGTACCTTATAGGATTATTATATAACATATTATGACCCATTCATTAATAACATTTCATTATTTTAATGGTTTTGATTGCGTTTGTTTCATAGTTTCATGATCGATTCATTTTGGTAAAATTATGGATGTTATTGTAAAATTATATTAAAATTGGAGAAGTGGAATTAAATGGTATTAATGTAATTTCATAAGTATAAATGGTCCCATATATCAGTTTTATTTCTTACATGATGATGATTTATTAGATAAAATGTTAATGACAAATGTTTAGTTTATTTTGGCGGTTTTTCTGAACTACATGAACATGTATAATTTTATTTACTTATTAAGTATAAATTAGTTACAGGATATTAAATAAGTTAATATACATATTAATATCTTATTAAAAAATAAAAATAGTTTTAATACCATCCATGAGGGAGGTAATGAAAAATAAACAAAAACATTATTCATGAACGCGATTTATCGACATAACTTTGACAATAATTTCATTTCTTTGAATAAGAGGAGATGAGAAATGAAATGGATATGAGATATTATATTAGAAACAAAAAACTCAATTATATGCATGATTATTGATTTATCATACATTTATGGATGAATGAGGTGAGGATAAAGTAGAAAAAGAAAATAAATTAAGAGATGTACTTTGGAAAAATACATCTTCGAAATCATATCTTTGAGAGACCCTTAAGAACCTTGGATTTGGTCTTTTAGTGATACAATAAGCACTTGGATGTGGGGACAGTGAGAATTAGAGGTTTGGAAAAAATATTTTAGGATCTAAAAATATTTTTTGGTCCAAATGGGTTGCTAATGGGTTGTATTTATACTGGAGGAGAGGTGAGTTTAAGTGATTAAATAATGAATATTTTATATTTAAAGACAACCATTTTGATGTGGAATTAAATTCAATGAATTTGGAAATAAATTAATATTATCGAGTCTATATATGGTCTATACACACCCCAAACAACATTTAAATGCTACTTTTTAGGTATTTTAAGCCTTTACCCTTTTTAACTTTAACATGTTCCATTTTTTACCAATACTGTAGTAAATAATTTGTTTACCATGGTAATGTTATTATATCTAATAATTAAATTAAACTTACAACCTAATTTTAAAGTTTTGACACAAAAAATGGAATCCATTTTACCTAATTCAATTTACATAATTGTAAAAATAATATTTAAACTTAATCCCACAGACACAATGAAAAAGTGGGGATTTAATGTGAAAATCTCAAAAGTTAGAACAGTTTTTATATCCAATTTAAATGTGAAATTTATTAAAATGACCTAAATTGGTTTTATTTATGTATAATTTATCTAATTATACTTTAAAATCAATTTAAAATATAGTTTAACTATATAAATAAATTGGACCAAAATATAGTTTTGAACTAAAATGCATTATTTTTCACTATTCATCCAAAAAATGATTTTTTTTAAAAAAAATACAAAAAATTCAACCAAAGTAAAGTTTTATTTCACTATTTAAAAAAAGAAGTTAATTTTTTCATATTAAAATTCTAAAATTATCAAAATTTATATTTAAAATGGGTTCACTATTAAAAGGTGATAAAATTTCCTTTTTGAAAAATATAGGTTTTTATGCATAATATTGGGTTTGATATTATCTTATGCCTATAAAATCTATTTGAGGATTATAAAAAATATTTTATTGAATATATAAAATATATATTTCATTAATATCATTCACTAATTATAATTAATTTAATTTATTAAGACAAAATGACTTTGGGGGCATAAAAATTAAAACTATTTCCTTTATAATCAATCAATATATATTTTCATTTCTAATTAATTGACAAACAATTAATTAATATTTTAAACCTTGTATTTTAATAATTTAATTAATAATATTCATAACCACTAATTTAACAACTAGGTTATATCTTAATATATATTAAATAATAATATTTTAATAATATACTATTGTTCTGTAAAATTCAATCTTACATGTAACCCAAACTATCAAAGGAACTAAACAGTTTGTGTAACACAAGACAAAAATAGTGTTGATTATACTACAAGGAAAGCTATTTTTGTGCTAGTTATCTTAGTGTTACGTGTAACACAATCCAAATATAGTCCTTTTCATATACCAAAAAATATATTCAGTATTGTGTAGAATGAAAAATATTGAAAAATTAAATTAATTAGAAAAAAAATATTTCACAAAATCTAGGGGTGTTACACTTACTCTCCCTACTAAAATTACAGTTCCCATGTTGATGGTAAACCATCAAGAACCCATGGTCCCCAACCTCTAAATCCAAGGGCCTCCTCCTACGATTGAAATAATATTTTTTTGGTCCTATACTACTTTTAACAACTCACGAACAAGTTGAACCTTTTATATTGTTCTTTTCCCCACACTGAGACTGAGAACTGATGTCTCCACAAAATCCATAAAAAATGATGGAGAAAGACATGGTATCCCATGAAAATACTCAAATGGGTCCATTACAATGGACTAGTAGAGTCTATTTTTGAACAGAAAGTTGACCAAATCTAGGTATCATACTCAAGATCCAATAAAGTCCAAGATGCATACCTACAATATATCCTCCAATGTTTGGATGATACCAAATTGTTTTCCCACCTGTCTAAGGGTGGAAAGTAGTGATGAGGCAAAACTGAGTTCCAAAAGAATATTGTAATCCCCTCTAGACACATGAGGTAAAATTTTCATCCTGACCTAAGACAATGGACCTCATAACTCCATGAAACCACAATAACTCATTCATATATATCTTAAAAAAATCATCCACTATGTCTGATTCCTTTATTGCTAATAAGTGGGATAATTTCATCAAATCATCCATGATCACCTACATAACATCACAAAATCCCTAATATTAGGGTAAACCTATGACAAAATCCATCTATATGGAATCCTATTTATCTCCAATAATCCCCAAACTCTCATAAAACATCCTTCCCCAAATTCCTGATCAAAGATTCCGCCACAAAATTCAATTTTCCTGAGGTGTATGAGATATCAAAATAATAATCCTACAGAAAATCCATCCACCTCTACTACTAAAAATTTATTTCATGCATAGAAATGATATAACGAAAACTTTTGTGATCCATGAATAACACAAAGCACTTGACAATGAGGTAATTCCACTACAAATTGAGCATAAACACCTCCCTTTCCAACTCAAGATCATAGGTGGAATAATTATGATCATGGGGATGTAACTTCCTAAACCCATAAGAGACCACTTCCCTCTACTGCATCAACATGCATCCCAAGCTCATATCATGGGTAACATAATTATGCTCATGGGTATGTAACTACATAAAACTGTAATAGACCACTTCACTCTACTACATTAACATGCATCCTAAGACCAAACAAGAAGTGTCACAAAACACCTAAAACATCACACACTCCTCAGGAAACTGAAGCACTATAGAAGTGAACAATTTCCCCTTAATGTAATCAAATTCCATCTTGAACTTCTGATTCCACACACAAGTATTATCTTTACTAGTAAATATTTTTAGCAGGGCCGTAACTTAAGAGAAATTAGGCACAAAACATTGATAATAGACTGTGAGACTAAGGAAGCTATGAACCTCTAGCACATTATTGGGTGATGCCCAGGAAACAACAACAAAAACCTTCAATAGGTCCACTTCCACACCCCATTAGACACTAAATAACCAAAGAAAATCACCTATCAAGTAAAAAACCTACACTTTGACAGCTTTCCATAGAGCTGGAATTGTCGAAGAATCTATAAGATAGTTCTGATATGTTCAACATTCCCCCCCTCTAACTTCGATTAAATCAAGATATCATCAATGAATATGATGAAGAAATGGTATAAGAACTCATAGAACATGGATTTCTTAATCCTCGTGAATATAGATGGTGTGATTGTTAACATGAACGGCATGACTACAAACTCAAAGTACCCATAGATTCATTTGAAGTAAGTATTCGGGATATCACCCTCTTCTACCCTCAACTAGTGATATATAGAACATAGAATTATTTTAGAAAACCAAATCACCCATATCAAATGGTTGGAAAGATTGTTTGTTCTCAAAATAGGGTAATTGTTCTTGAATCTTTCCTGATTCAACCTTTGGAAGCCTATAAAAAACCTCATAATAGCATTTTTGTTCTTAGAAAATAATACTAGAGTACCCCACAATGACACACTGGGCCAGGTAAAACCCTTATGTGTCAGATCATCTATCTGAATACTCAAATCCCGTAACTCATAAGGACCCATCCAATAAGGAGCCATCAAAATCATATAAGCACACCAATTCTATTATATCTAAACTCAACATCATGTTGAAGTGGTGGTGTCAAAAATTCCTTGTGGAAAACATCTAGAAACTCCCCAATGAACTTGGGGAAATCCACTATTATAGTTTCTAATGATTCCACCAACAACAAAAACAACAAATAAATAAGGGCCTCCACACACCGATTGCCCATTTGACAACTCTAGTCACAAACAAAAACCACATGTTGGAAATCCACATATGTGAAGATGACCCTTCTCTAAAATTAGTCGAAAAAAACACACAAATAATACAACCAGTTGATTCCAAGGATAACATCATATGGGTGCATCTGTAGCATGAAAATATCCCCATGGAAATTATGTGGCCCCTTCATCACTCTACACCCATGATACACATCAAACAAGTTGATATAGCCTCTGATAAGTGTAGTCAACACCATGGTAAAGGAAAACCTCAATACATCAAGTACCAAATAATAGAATAGAGTGGGTGAAACAAAGAAGTGTGAGCTCTTGAATCAATCAGGGAACAGAAAAGTGTACTAAACAAACCTACCCTACCTATGATGATCAATGACCCCTCTAGAACTGTCGCCTCCACTACATGAAATAGAACACCCCAATCCTCTCTACCTCTCTCATGATGACCACCTCTATGACTACACTCGGTTTAAGGTACATAAACATGGGGAATATTCTAAGGATGGCCTTTACACTCTCCATATACCCTTGATGGAGCACAATCCTTCTGACCTTGCAACATAAATGGTCTCACTAGAAAATGATCTTGACGCTGGTGCTGAACATATCCACCTCCACCAAAAGAAGCTCATGGAACTACTGATCAATGGTTCAGGTGATGGATAGGAACCCCAAAACCAAAACATACAAACCTAGTATCTTCAATAAAAGCCTGGAAACCACTAACCACATAAGGATGAAATGGAATCTTCTGAGGTCAACTCCCCACTAGTTGAAACATTGAAGGACCAGGTGCCTGAAACCTGTAAAAAATAGCATAGAACCTTGAAGAACCTTATTGGTTCCACTCTTGTAGTAAACCTCCTCACGAGACCATCCTCTCTATCACCTCTACCTCCTTCTAAACCTCTGGATACATTGGAAATATAAAATGAATAACTGAATTCTGTATAGAAGGATGGAGTGCCTCCTTAAGACATATCACATTAGACGTCTCATAGTGGAAGAAGATCTGGGAAAAATGAAGATGGTCATTGAACATAATTCCTATCTCCCACACTGAAATACTCCACTACCAAAGAGAAGGAAGCTCTTGCTTCTTCATTAAAATCATGTTCGATGAAAGTAACTCTGCCTGAAACTTCATGAACTTAATTCCTAGCACCTGTACTAAAAAACACCCCTACTGATGATAAATAATCCCCAGACTATTCAATTTCATCACTACTAAAAAACTGGGTTAATCCAGTGCTAGGGATTTAACAACACAAGTTAAAAACGATGTTAATAACCCCCATTGTCAGTGATAAAAAAAGAACGGTTAAAGGGGGTCTTTAAGATTGTTTTTAGCACTATTAAAGAGGGTATTTAATAGTGCTAAAAAAGCTATATTAAAGAGGGACCTCTATCAATTCTGATAAAGGGGGGTTTTATCAGCGCTTTTTTACAAGTTCTGATAAAAGTATATTTAAAAAAATTATATTTCTTAAAAAAATATATTAATATATAAATATATTGTTGGAATCCTCATGTATCAATACTGTTTTAATAATCATAAATAATATATATTTGGTAAATCCTGGTAATCCTGTAATCAGTCTCAAATCATATACTGATGATTAGTATCCTATAATATAAGTGAAGCTATCCAAGATCTTAATTTCTATAAATTTAGTTTGATTAATATAAACTATATTTTATTTACTTTATAATGATTTCTTTGATGAATGATTAAGTCTAATCGATTCTATGAATACCACTACTTAAGTCTGAATATAGATATTTGGATAAGACTGAGACACCATGAGTCTTCCATCGGTAATGTTTTTCTAGGAAAGGAACCAGATATCATGACTAGACACATTGTAAACCAGGCACACCGTGACTAGACACACTATGAACCAGACACATCGTGAACCAGACACACCATGAACCAGATACACTGTGACCAGACACAAAGTGAACTAGACACACCGTGAACCAGACACCATGAGCAGACACACCTTGAACCAGACACTGTGACCAGGAACACCGTGAACCGGACACACCGTAAACCAGACACATCGTGACTAGACACTGTGACCATGAGACACTATTTCAAGAAGAGAGTAGTTCAGGGAGATAAAATTTACAAATAAACTGTTACACTATTTCTTAATCTATTTTTTCATCTCTCTATTTAATTTCTAACGGTCATATTTTATGTTTTAAATTCACTAACATAAATAATGTTTCTTTGTAGAAATATCACCTGACAGTATGAGGAACACGGATCAGAATACATTCAACCTGTCAGATTCAACACATGAAATCCAAAAAAAAGAGAAAGCGCATTCAAGCAGGTGTGATCACAACAATGAAGAAACACTTAGAGCTTTCTAGAGAAAAAAACCGACACATGCAACTTGACACTTATGAAGAACACACGAAGCATACTCGAATCCCAGAGTCAAGGACATCTTCACACTGTCAACACCATGAAGAACACGAGCCAGATCTAGCTGACTTGAGATAATCTGTTTTCCATACGAGGAATCGATTTTTGTATCTGTTTCATCTTAGAAGTCCAAAGCTACATAGAAAAACACTCAGAGAACTTCTAACCCTATCTCACTATATTTTCTCTATTGTGTATAATTTTTATTATCTTTTGAGCAGTGTGTGTATCTGTATAATAACACACACTATCTCCTATGTTAAACTGAAGGCTATAATATATCCTTTCTCAAACATCTTTTTACACTTGTGTATACCCATGAATAAGTGTGGAAGAGGTCCCTGTGTGGTCTGGTAGTTTGTACCCATGAAGACTATGGAATAGGTCATGTGACCTGAATAGTCTTGTGCACTGTTGTAAAGACCGATACAGGCTATGAATCTAGTTTATTTATATAAACTGCTTGGTGGAATGTGATCACCAAGTAGAGTGGATTAGGTCTCAGATTGAGATTAAACCACTAGTTTTATATCCAATGTGTTACTTAATTTAGTTTTCTCTGTTTTGTTGCTTTTTTTTATAATTCATAAATCACTAAATTTAATTTGATAGTTAATCTTGGAAAGAAGTTATAATTTTATTGGTTTATTAGAATAGCTTCAAAATTAATGTTAATAACCAATATTAAGATTACTGAGAATTAATAAGTATTCTAAGAAGTTATTTAAATAGTCAAACTTTCATAATAGTATAACCTTGATTAAATAGGGTTGTATTTAACTTTATTGTTGGAAACTTTTAGGAATACGTTTTAGACAGAAATTTTGAATAGATACTCAATTCACCCCCTAAGTACTCTACTCCGACCAACATTTGGTATCAAAGTATTGTTTGTTAATTCTATTACGACTTTGTTTTTAACCTTATTCAACTATGATTGTAATTATACTTTAAAGATCTATAAATTTCTATTAATTCTAAATTTCTAGATCTTTTAAGTTATTTATTTATTATGGATAATAGATTGGAAGGTTCTGCAACCAATAGAACACCATTCTTTAATGGAACCAATTATTCTCAATGGAAAATCAAAATGAAAATGCATTTAGAAAGTATAGGTTTTGAAATTTGGTCTTCCATTATTGATGAATATAAGATTACTTATACTAATAGAATCACTTGGGATGAACCTACAAAAATTGACTACAATGACAATTTCAAAGCTATCAATGCTTTATACTACTCTTAAGGAGATGGGGAATTTAATAGAATCTCTTCCTGTAAAGCTTCTCATGAAAATTGGGATACCTTATCTGTTTCACATGAAGGAACATCTAGTGTGAAAGTGATCAGACTTAATACCTATACTATTAAATATAATAACTTTAAATTGAAACATGATGAGACTATTTCTGATATGTATCTCAGGTTCAATGAAATTTTCAACATAATGATTTCTCTTGGAAGAGAAGTCACTACTAAGGAAAAGATCATGATAATTCTCAGATGTCTACCTAACAGATGGAGATGAACCTATTTGTCTATTAGAGAATCATGCGACATCATCAAGATACCTGCAAAATAACTCATTGGAAAACTGATGATGTATGAAGAGGAGATAAAATTCAACAAGTAGGAGGAGGATGAACCCAAACAAAAATCAGTTGTGTTCAAGACCACCACCTATAAACACAAATACAAAGGGAAATTTGAAGCTTCTGTAGAAAGTTCCAGTAGTGAACATTCATCACCTGACAGTGATGAGAAGATGGCTCAATTAGCTAGAAGATTCAATAGATATTACAAGAAGAATAATTTTTTTTTTTCAGAAATCCCAACTTTAAGGGAAAATATGATCAAAAAAGATGTTGGAAGAAAGATTGTAAAAGAAATGAAAAGATTGATGAGATTTTTTGCTATGAATGTAAGCACAAAGAACATATAAAGGCTGACTGTCCAATGCTCAAGTACAAAAAGAAGTATGAGGAAAAATAAAAAAATCATAAAGAGGCAATGAAAGAAACATGGAGTGCTTCTGACGATAGTTAAAGTGACTTATAATCTTCACATGATGAACAGGATAAAAAATCCAATATGTGTTTTATGACAAACACATCTGAGGTAACACTGGACTCTCCTATACATAATTAATACTAATCTGGAGATGAGAGTGACTATAATAATATGTCTAATGAAGATATGTTTGAATAATGTAATATTCTTGAAGAGATATGCAATGAACTAAAATATAAATATAAATATTTGAAGAAACAACATTCTATTACTATGACTGATGAATCTGAACTCACAACTGAAAAAGAGAAAAATTATCAACCGATCAAAGAGAAAAATGGATAAAAAATGTCTAATGAGCAATTGAATAAAGACTTAGAAATGTTTACCAATGGGAAAACTACTCTTACTCAGATTCTAGGTAAAAATATTTCCCCTAAATATACTACTAGAATTGGATATCAACCTGGAAAAAGAAATTTTGGAAGAACAAACTTTGTTTCTAAATCTGAGGCAAACAGCTTTACTCCCAGTTCTGGGAACAAATCAACTAGTTCAAGTTATGATACACTCTCTACTATTTCAAGTTATTCGAGGCCAAATAGAGTTTATTTTTCAAATACATTACATAATTCTTATAGGAAATCTATGAGGTAGATATGGGTTCCCAAAGCACTTATCACTAATATTACTAGACCCAAAAAAGTATGGGTACCAAAATCTATTTTTACTTGATCATTATGTAGGAAAGATGCTTAAAGAGTTCCTGTAAGAGATTATGGTACTTGGGTATTGGGTGTTCAAGACACATGACAGGAGACTACTCATGCTTCAATATTTTTATAAGAATTGATGGAGGACATGTCACTTTTGGTGACAATACCAAAGGAAATATTATTGGACTCATCCAAATCGGTGACTCTAACTTAGTTTTAATTTCCAAAGTACTATTTTTTGATGGATAGAAATATAATCTTCATAGTATTTCAAAATTATGTGATGATGAATTTCATGTTAAATTTGAAAATGATGGTTGCAATGTTTTTAATTCTAATGATGAACTAGTGTTTTATGTATTAAGAAATGAAAATGTTTATTCTATTAAATTTGATTCTTTATTTTCTTAAAATGGTTCATGTTTAAGTGTGTTTCAAAAAGAGTCTTGGATTTGTCATAGGAGACTAGGACACTATAATACTCACTCCCTTAGAAATCAGACTACAAAAGGTTTAGTCAATGACCTACCCAAACTTGTGTTTCCAAATGATAAAGTGTGTAATCCCTGTCAAAAGGGAAAGACACGCAAAATTTCCTTCAAATAAAAGAAACAAGTGTCAAATTCTCAACCTCTCGAACTAGTTCACATGGATTTTTTTGGACCATCTAGAGTTTCTAGTTTAAATGGGAAGTATTATGTTTATATTCCTGTAGATGATTTTTTTAGATACACTTGGGTAGACTTTCTAGCTCAAAAAAATGAAGCATATTATTACTTCATTAAATACTCCAAGTCTGTAGAAAATCATAGTGGACATAGAATTATGACCTTGAGAAATGATCATGGCCGTGAGTTTGAAAACCATGAGTTTGAATCATTTTTCTTAAAAAATAGATATAGTCATAATTTATCTGCCCCTAGAACACCTCAACAAAATGGAGTTTTAGAAAGAAGAAATGGAACCCTACAAGAGATTGCTAGAACCATTCTTAGTGAGTATGACCTACCTATATATTTTTGGGCTGAAGCTATAAATACAACATGATACATAATAAATAGAGTATTGATTAGACATATTCTTAAGAAAACCCCTTATGAGTTATGGAACAATAGAAAACCCAAAGTTAGCTACTTCAAAGTTTTCAGTTGCAAAGTCTATATCCTTAATAATATGGATAATCTTGAAAATTTTTCATCCAAGAGTGATGAAGGAATATTTTTAGGATATTCCATATTTGTTAAAGCCTATAGATTGTTTAATAAAAGAACTAAATGATTGGAAGAATCTATCCATGTCAAATTTGATGAAAAAAATCCACATGAGCCTAAGACCACTCTAGAGATTTTGGAGGATGATGTTTCAAAGCTGATAAATTAATTCAAAATCCTCAAACCATTATGTGAAAGAATTTGTGAAAACTTCCAGTTCTAGAAATTTCTTAGAATAAAGTCACAATGAGCCTAAACCCGTTGATGAACCTAAAACCACTTGTCCTCCCTTTTCTAGAGTTGTTAGAACTATTAAGAACCATCCCTTAGAAGCTATTGTAGGAGAAATAGACAAATGAACTCAAACTAGGGCTTCTCTTAGAAATCATGTTGAACATCAAGTCTTCTTGTCACAAATTGAACCTAAAAACATTAAGGATGCAATCAATGATGAATTTTTGGTGATGGATATGAAAGAAGAACTTGATCAGTTTCAAAGGAACAAAGTTTGGAAACTTATCGAAAGACCAAAATACACATTCACCATAGGGAGTAAATGGGTGTTTAGAAATAAGGTAGATGAAGTTGGTAAAAAAGTTAGAAAGAAGGATATATTGGCTGCACAAGGCTATAGTGAATAAGAATTAATTTAATATGAAGAGACCGTTTCACCAGTAGCTAAACCTAAAGCCATCATAATTCTACTTTCTTATGTAGAACATCTGAATTTCAAACAATATCAAATGGATGTTAAGAGTGTATTCCTAAATGGGTATATAGATGATGATGTATTTGTTGAACAACCCCCTGGTTTTACAAACCCTAATTTTCTAAATCATATTTTTAAGTTATCAAAAGCTTTATACGGTTTAAAACAAGCTACAAGATCTTGGTATGATAGATTAAGTACTTTTCTTATTTCCAAAGGTTTTACAAAAGGAATAGCTAATCTAACCCTTTTAATAAAATGTATTTCCAATGATATTTTAGTAGTTCAAATCTATGTAGATGACATTATCTTTATATCTACAAGAAACTCTTTATGTATTGTTTTTTTCTAAAATGATGCAAAACAAATTTGAAATGAGTTTAATGGGTGAACTAAAATTCTTTCTTGGATTTCAAATGTTTCAAAATAATTATGGTATTATTTTAAATCAAAGAAAATATACTAGAGATATTCTAAAACATTTTGTTTTGGATATCACTTAATGTAGTGACACTCCAATGAGTACCACATGTAAGTTAGATCTTGATGAAGATGGAAAATATGTTGACCAAACCACTTATAGAGGAATAATTGGAAGCTTATTCTACTTAACTTCTAGTCGACCTAACATTATGTTTAGTGTGTGTATGTGTGATCATTTTCAAAAAAATCATAAGAAATCTAATTTAAATAATCTTAAAAGAATTTTCAAATATCTCAATCATACATCCAATCTAGGACTGTTCTATCCCAGAGGACAATAATTTTAATTAGTTAGTTATTTTGATGCTGACTCCAGTGTCTGTAAGTTAGATAGAAAAATAACATCTGGAACATGTCACTTTTAGGAAAGTCACTAGTATCATGGTGTAGTAAGAAACAAAAATCTGTTGCATTATCTACTATCAAAGATGAATAAATAACTTCTAATAGTTATTTTGCACAAATTTTGTGGATGAAATGCACATTACTAGATTATGGATATCAATTCAGGCATGTAGCTATAAATTTTAAAATACAAGTGCTATTAACATCTCGAAAAATCATGTTTCACACTCTAGGATAAAGCATATTGATGTAAGACATCACTTTCTAAGAGATCATTATCAAAAATATGATATCACTTTGGAAGTAATTGGAACTGAATATCAGCTTGCAGATATATTCACCAAACCATTAAATTTTGAAAGAATAAATTACATCATATATTAATTGGGAATGATAAACCTTAAGTAGATATCTTACTATTTCATATCTTACTATTTAATATCTTACTGTTTCATATCTTACTATTTAATATCTTGCTGTTTCATATCTTACTATCTAATATCTTACTGTTTAATATCTTACTGTTTTATATCTTACTATTTCATATCTTACTATTTCATATCTTACTATTTTATATCTTATTGTTTCATATCTTATTGTTTCATATCTTACTATTTCATATCTTAATGTTTCATATCATACTATTTCATAACTTAATGTTTCGTATCTTAATATCCTAAGAATTGTTGTTTCATGTTTACGGTGTAACAGTTACTCTTTCTTGCTAACTTTCTGACACTTACTGTATCAAACAATACGGTCTCACAGTCTAGAAATCACACTGTTACGGTCCCACCATAAGAATTGATTATGGTCTCACTATGAATTCTTATTGTTGTCTCACCATGAGATTCAGTTACTGTCTCATCGTACATATGCCTTATTGTTTTATTTATAAATTAGAATATGTATCGTGGTATTTCATTATTTTACCCTTTTACTTTACCGAGTTTTGGTTTTTTGCGATGATTGGTATTCCTAAATGACAAAATAAAAGAAGTTCCACTCATTCTTCACTCGAGATCTCTTCTATTCTCTCAAACCATTACCCCTATTCAACCATTATCTCTATCTTGAACCTTCGGTGAATGCCCAGGATGAAACGTACTTCATCATCAACTCCTGAGAAATGATGTTTAAAAAAGAAGAGAAAGATCATGCCTATTTTAGCACCTGAGGGTCCTCTGAATCCAAATCTGGAAAACCTAATAGTATTACCTGAGAAAGAGATATGCCCTAAGTGGATTTTTATGAGTAAGTCTTTGGTATTGAAAGTGAAAACAGATAAAGTTTGGTTATATTGGTTTACCAAGGAGGATATACCTATCTACCTGATGCTAGTTGCACAATTTTATCAATATGTACAATTTTATTTTGATTCTGAAGATGGTTATATTGTAAGAAGTTGGATAAATGGATGGAGATTCACTTTTTCTTTGTGGTTATGGGATGCATGCCTTAGGATACCTCATGAAGGTATTTTTGAGGACTAACAGAGAGGTCCTCCACCTCCAAGTGAATTTTTTGTATTAGAAAATGCTTTGAGGAGTTTAACTGGAAATGGAACCAAGAGGTGAGCCATTTCTGCCGAGCTAGATGGAGAATCTAGACTTTTGTTCGAGTTTATTCAGAATTTAATTAGCTCCAAAAAGGTGGTCTCACTGTACTCAAATATCAGGATGTATTTTTGATATATCTCTTGAAGAATGGACATAAGAACAATATTTGAAAGTATATAACACACCATATGTGTGAGTTGATCAAAACAACCTCTAATCCAAACTCCCTATTTTATTCTCAACTTATCTCAGCTATGCTTCATGCCAAAGGATTGGGAGGACCAAACGAAGAGGTTACCAAGGTTTATGAGTTATGTCTTTCAAAAGTTATTATAAAGAGAATGAAAATCAATTGGAATACATGGAAAAAGTAATGGGTGAAAGATAATGATAGAGTCTATGAAAAGTTTAATCAAGTGGAACAATCTTCTAGACTTGAAGGTATTTATGATCCTGGATTGGATCTAGATGAACTTGTTGAATATTTATTCGAAGAAGAAGAAGAAGAGGTTATTTATCCTACAATAGAAAATATCCTGATTGAGGAAGACAATGAACCTATTCTTAAGGAATTACCTAAGAAATAAGCGCATGTTCTTAAAATGGTTTTTGATTTAGAAGAACAACCCACTGCTAAAGAAGAATTTTTTGTTGTTGAAAGAGAAAATGAAGTTGTAGAAGAGCATATAGAAGAGAATCTGTCTCTTGCGTAAGGAACTGCTGGTGAGGAACATGTAGAGGAAGAATCTGTTGCTAAGGTAACCGAAAAAGATGACGTGGAATAAAATAGAGAAGAAGACCTCCTTGTCATGAAAGAAGCTGCACTTGAGGAACTCCCATATGAACAAGTTGTTCTTGAAGTCATTATTTCTACTGAAGAGATAATGGAGAAAGTATTTCAATTGGCCCGACAGGAAATGGTGGAGGAAATCAGGGATGGCATCATGAAGATAGATCAAGGATCTAAAGCTCTCAATCTTGAGGAAGATGCACCTGTTGAGGGGGATCATCCACCAATCCGGAATCTGTTGAAGTGCTAATTCTGATTGATCCAAGATCAGTGTACATATGGTATAAGTATTCCAGTTATTATGATGTGAATACTCAAAGAAAGTCTTAGTCAAAGGTCTTGACCTTTCTACTATGTTTCATTTGAAAATGGAATCTTCTCCTGATGCTATTTATGCCAAAGAACCCGAGCCTATCTCAACTTCTATCTCTGAGTATTTACAAGAACCTCCATCCTTGGCAAATAAGGATGACCTAAAAGAATTTGGAGCTACCCTTTTGGCTGGGGTTGAAAAGCTCCTGAATACCCGACCGAATCCTGTAACAAATTTGAGTGAAAGTGATACTTCAATGTGGTTGGAGAAAATCATACGAAAGATTCAACCTAATATGCTTCATGAAATTCAGGAATTCAGAGTTGAGAATAAACTAATTAGTGATGAAGTAAATACTCTAAGGGTTATGGTTGACAATATGCAAATAGTTTTGAACTCAAGACCAGAACTTTCTTCTCATACTATTGAGGATATTATTACTCAAAACCCACAAGAAGTTTCCTCACTGATTCAACCTCATTTGAATTCCTTAGAAGAGAAGGTAGCTGAAAAGATTATGCAAATTGTTCAAGAGATGCGTGAACTTGTTATTGGAATTAACAAGTTAACTGATTAGTATATGGGGTGACTTTAGAAAATGCTAAATCAACTGAAATCTCTTACCTCAGCTGTCACTGCTTCTAATGAATCTGTACAATATTCTCAACCTTCTTTAGACAGTGATCTACTTAGAACCATTGTCAAAGAAGAACTTTAGGCTATGCTAAGTGGTTTTAATAATGAATCTATCTCTGAAGTCATCAAGAACAGGGACAGATTTCATGATTTGGTAAGAATACATTCCAAGATTGCTGATGATTCTTAGCAAAAAATTTCAAAGAAAGTGGAATTCTACTTCAATCAGATATTCTCTAAGAATGACATGACAAATCACTTCATGTATCTTGTGGAAAATCATTGGATTCCTCTTGTTAATCAAGCTTTCAAGACTCAAGTCCAAAATCTCACAAAGTTCACTAGATTGTTGGAAATGTTTATAGAGAAAAATGATGACTTTGAAAAAGCCATGCAGTATGGTGGTGAAATTATTTCTGAATTTATCAAGATTCTGCGGACTTATCTTCATGTTCAGAGTACTGCCATTGTGGCCCCTACAACTGCACCTCTAAGATCTGGTTTTCCTACCTTCACCTCTACCCTAGCCTCAACATCTATGTCTGTTTGTTTGGACCTCAGTCAGATCTAGCCTGTAATCCTTGATCAAGAGTTTCCTCGGTCTTCTACTACCCCTTCCTTGGCACCTTCTATCTTTGAAGGTCTTCCTTTAACTTCTATATCAACCATCTCACTCCCTTATTCTCCTCCAACCTCTGCTCATATGGATTCCTCTTCTTATGCTGCTACTAAGGGAAAATAAAAGACCATCCAGGGATGAAGAACAGTGACTACTATCTTTTGATAAGGATGTTGTTGCATTTTTTTCCTTTTTACTGTTTGTAATGAAACTATTTTTATCTAATGCATTGTGATCTTTTATTGACCATTTTTTAAATTCACTCCTTTTGACAATCCCAAAAGGGGGAGAAATCTTCACACTAAAGAAAAGGGGGAGAAATATGAACACCCAAAGTAAGGTTAGTGAAATATGTAGTTTATGATGGAGACACATAAAATCTAAATACATATGATTTGTGATCATCAAAAAGGGTTCTATTGTTGGACTCCTCATGTAACAATAATTTTTTAATAATCACAAATCATATATATTCTATAAATCCTGGTAATCCTATAATCTGTCTCAAATCATATACAGATGATTAGTATCCTATGCTTTAAGTAAAGATATGCAAGATCTTAATTTCTATATATTTAGTCTGATTACTATACACTATCTTTGATTTACTTTATAACGACTTATTTGATGAATGATTAAGTATAACCCATTCTATTAATATCACTGCTTAAGTCTAAATACAAATATTTGGCTATGTCTGAGACACTGTGAGTCTGCCACCAGTTATGTTTTTCTGGAAAAGGAACCAGATACCATGAGCAGACACACTGTTAACCAAACACACCATGACCAGACACACCATGAACCAGACACATCGTGAACCAGACACACCATGAACCAGACACACCATGAACCATACACCTTGACCAGACACACCTTGAACCAGACACCGTGATAAGACACACCATGAACCAGAAACACCGTGAACCAAACACACCATGACCAGACTCCGTGACTATGAGACACCATTTCAATAAGACACCAATTCAAAGAGACACCATTTACAAATAAACTGTGACACCATTTCTTAATCTCTTTTGTTGTCTCTCTATTTAATTTCTAACGGTCATATTTGAAGCTTTAAATGCACTGACATAAATAATGTTTCTTTGTAGACATATCACCTGATAGTATGAGGTACGAGGTCCAGAATACATGAAACCCGTCGGCTTCAACACATTCACTCAAAAATAAAAGAGAAA
The DNA here is from genome assembly GCA_963277665.1 of Viscum album. Taxonomy (NCBI): domain Eukaryota; kingdom Viridiplantae; phylum Streptophyta; class Magnoliopsida; order Santalales; family Viscaceae; genus Viscum; species Viscum album. The sequence goes on from OY728136.1 coordinate 381,189,586, forward strand.
GTGCATGAAAGTGGGTGTGAGCATGACAACGAAGAAACACTTAAAGATTTTTTTTGAGAAAAGAACTGACACATGAGACTCGACACTGTTGAAGAACACATGAAGCATACTCAAATCCCAGAGTCAAGGACATCTTCGCACTGTCAACACCACAAAAAACACGATCCAGATCTAACTGACTTGCGATACTCTGTTTTCCATAAGAGTAATCGATTTCTGCATCTGTTTCATCTCAAAAGTCCCGAGCTTTATAGAAAAAAACTCAGAGCACTTCTAACCTTATCTCATCATCTTTTCTCTATTATGTATAATTTTTATTATCTTTTGAGAAGTGTGTGTATCTGTATAATAACACACACTATCCCCTGCATGAAACTGAATGATATAAGATATCCTTTCTCAATAATATTTTTACACTTGTGTATACCCACGAATAAGTGTGGAAGAGGTCCCTGTGTTGCTTAGTAGATTGTACCCATGAAGAACTATAAAAGAGGTCGTGTGACCTGGACAATATTGTGCACTATTGTAAAGCCCGATATAGGTTGTTTATCTAGTTTATTTATATAAAATTATTGGTGGTTGGTGATCACCAAGTGGAGTGGATTAGGTCTTAGCTTGAGACTAAACCACTTATTTTATATCTGTTGTGTTAATTAATTTAGTCTTCTCTGTTTTACTGATTTATTGTATAATTTAGAAATCACTATATTGACTTTGATACTTAATATTCGAAAGAATTTATAACTATATTTCCTTATTAGAATAGCTACAAAAGTAATGTTAATAACCAATATTATGATTATGGAGAATTATTCAATCTTATAAGAAGTTATTTAATTCGTCAAACTTTCATAACAGTATAACCTTGATTGACTAGGGCTATATTTAACTTTATTGGGGAAACCGTTTAGGAATACTTTTTAAACAAACATTTTAAATAGATACTCTGTTCACCCCCCTCTTTAGTACTCTATTCCGACTAACATATATTAATATTTATATAAATATAATATATATATATTTTAAAATATGTTTTAGATAAGGTATATGGGCATTTACAATTAATGTATAAGATATTTAGTGAAAATGTATTATAAAATAATAAAAAAATATTTTTAATTAATAATTTTTATATTATTACTAATTAATATTTATTTAATATCAATTTAAAGATAAAAAAATCAAAAAATTAATAAAACATCTTAAATATTTTGAAAACATAACTCTAACTTCAAACGACCTTAAATTTTAATCCGGGTGTCCTTTTAGGATCTACCACATATAAAATAAAAGCCTACGATGATCTCTACACTATATAGGTTTGGGACCAACTCTTTGAAAATTTTCCACCCCCACCAAAAGGTCTCTAAAATAGAGTTTTTAGTCACTGACCATGATTTCTTAAAATTCAAATAGTTATAACATTCGATCCAAGTGTCCATTAGGCCTTTACGATATATCATATCGAAGGTCATTTCATGATATTTGATTTGACTGGTTGTGGTGCTGAAAAAAGACCCTCAGATCATATTTTATGTCCATTTCAGTGTTTTTAGGGGTTTTAGAGTTTCTTAACATTTTAGGGTTTGTTTATTTATCTATTATTTATTTATTATTTATCTATTCATTATTTATTAGTTATTTATTAAATAATTGTTAATTAATTATTCATCTATTATTTATTTATTATTATTTATTTAATATTTATTTATTATTCATTTTATTAAATATATTTATATTTTATTCTAGTATATGTAAATGAATATAATATATAATATATTTTAAAAAATATAATTATATATATGTCACACACACACACATATTGTATAAATTTATTTAAAAATAATTATATAAATATATGTAAATATATATGTAAATATTTATATATATATATACCATTAAATAGATAGAAAAACATCATTGTGTAGTGGTAAAGGCCTTCCATCCTCAAAGGAGAGTTGTAGGGTTCGAATCCAGGTGGGCGCCCATGAGGCTAGAAATTCGCAAAGCACTGATGGGGGCGGGTGAAAACTGCTGACAAAGGGGTGGGGGTGGGGGTGGAAAACTATTAATGGGGTCATGGAAGCACTAATAAATGGGCCATATCCTCATGAATTTTTGGAATTTTTTTACCCATTTAACTGTGATGCTTTTATCATTGCTAAAAAAGAATTTTTAAGGGCCCCCTTTAACAGCACTGAAAAAGCACTGTTAAATGGACCCTTTAACTGTGCTAAAAAAGCGCAGTTTAAGGACCTGTTTAACAATGTTTTTTTTAGCACTGATAAATTTTTTAGGATTTTAACTAGACTCAAACTATCAATGGTTTTTTAGCACTGAAAAAGGCCTATTCTAGCTCTGTTATGTCCTTTTTGTAGTAGTTCATCATGGTTGATGAATGAAACTCTAACTAAAACGTTTTTTGAAAGTTAAACCATGAAACATCTACCTCCTTTCTCTTACCTAGATACAATTCCCACTATTGATGTGTAACTCCTTACATCTGAATAACTACCAAAGAGACCTTATTTCCCACAAAGGCTTAGATCAAACTAAAAGCGATCTCAAGGTCATCTATCTATCTCTATGTCCCCACATATGAAATACTTCCCTCATACTATCCCAAAGCTAGCTGCTGAAAAGTAAAAAAATTTCTCTTCCACTGATCATCCTCCTCAACTAGATCAACACTATGAAAGTAAACCTGATCAACTTGATGAACCTCACCTACCTGAGTGAAACATGAATGATTAATAAGAGCCATAACTAAAAAGAAAACAATAATTTCCATAGTTCAGTAGTATGGAATTTTATTCAGATTAATTTTAATTCAATTTATTCATTTTAACCTTCCCAAAAAAACCAATTCAAACAATAACAGAATTAATCATAATGCATGTACCTCTCATAGGTCTCTAAACTAGAAATAGGTACACCTCACTTGGTCGTTCAATAAGCTCAGAGTCTGTACATTGGATCATGGATCCCCCTAAAATCCAATCTCCTAGCTGGTCTCACTGGCCTATGTAACACACCAAGGTCAATCGAAACTATTTCCATACCAACCCATGAAATCCTCAATATGACTAACTCCAAAACACCATCTTATCCCTCAATAATCATGCCTGATACCAATATGTCATGACCCCCTCCCTCCAATGACACCTCAATGATGGTAGAGAGATAATCAACCCAAATTCCCACCATAAGTAGGCCCCGGGTTAGAGACTAGAACTGAGAGTATAAAAATCTCATGAAATAGGAGACATAACCTTCTATATTAATATAATAAAAGAAGATAAGATAAATCATCCATACAAATATTCATAACATAATATAAAAGGAAACCAAAACCATCCCACATGCATGTATAAATAAAACTGATACGGATAGATGTATCCAAAGTAAATACCCAAAAGAAAAGATAAAGTAGTGAAATAATAACTATCCTAATGTCTAAGATTGTAATGTTCAGCATGGTCCACGTAACTCATTTATAAACCTGAAATTTAGTTTATATATATAGGGTTATAAACACGTATACTTAGTAGTAAAAACCAAAGTATCTCGTGCACATGTGAAAGAAGCATACTAAGGCACCTGTGTGAAAAAAAAACATAACCAAAAAAACCTAAACAGGTAAACTATCCATCCCAAATCTCACCAAGTCACACTCACCAAATAATTCAAGCCAAGTAATATAATATAACATAAGTCACATTAATAAATGGTACCCTGCATAGCTTTATCGCTGGTATGCCGCTCTCACACCCCAATATCCATACATTCTGGAACTTCTATCTCTTTTTTTTACCACACCACCGCAAAGCATGGTCACAACACATATTATCTGAAGACACCTGGGCTTGCTACCCCACATGCATGACCGAATCACCTCTCACCCAAAAACACTTAAGCCATAACACATCCAACACCATAAAAATAATATTGGGGTATCGTGAACAGGAAGAAAATAAACCTTGTTCTCTCCTCCAACCATGCATGAACCTGACTGTAAGGCACCTCATGCCATCTCATCCTAACCACATACACTTGGTCTATTTCACATCTCTATTAATGACACTTGGGCTCACCACCCCATAAGTACAACAACATCACATCTTACCCAAAGACATCTAAGAAATCACAACCAGAATCTAGTAAACTATCAATCCTCCATCCATCACAACATGTAAAATACCTACCTCTCCTATAAGAGAGTAGGAAAGAGTGGGTACCCATCCATCCTTCGCACCAGATTCCATGAAAAACAGCCATGTATGAAAATACAGGTGTCATCACGTAGTGATCGATGTAGGTGGGGTGCATATAGAAATAAAAAAGGATATTCAAGTATATACATATAGCCACACACAAGACCGTCATATGGGTTCAAAAACAAACACCAACCAACTAAAAACATCATTTCTTTTTCTGCCACCCCAAAATTCATAACAATACACAAGACACAAGACACAAGCCACAAATCACACCACCTACCAATTCCATTATCCAACCCATTCATTTCTTCATTTAGAATCAACCAAATTTAACCATGTATCCCATCAATTATTTTTTCAGTTTTCATTTCCATCCCATTAACCAAACCATACAAATCCATTTTAAACATTACTAATCAATTAATTATTTCATCACTACCTGGGCATCTACTATAATGCTACCACACATAACAAGTAGTCCATCATCTCTATCACACCATCACCCCACCGCCTTTCACATAAATGACTAATTTTAAGGTTATTTTTCATTTAATTTCTACTATTTTTTTGTTTTGGGGGTTTCCCATGCATTTTGGTGGAAATGGAGGGTTTTTAAAATTTGGTCCAAACCGTGAGCCCATTTCTAGATTTAAAATAAATTTCTTTATTTTATAACTTCTTAATTTTTCAACATTTTGCACCCATTATACCTAAAACATGGCCTCCAATGACCTATTAACACCACCATATCAATTTTTACCACTTAGGAATCTATAATAATGGTGTATTTGGGGTTTTTATAAATAATTGGGCCAGCCCAGAAGCCCATTTCAATTTTTAATAAAAATATTTTTATTTAATATCATATTCAATTTTTATTATTTTTCTATTATTATACCTCCCACTCGAATCCAACCACCCTAGACGTGCCCCCATATTTGTGTCTCCTTCTTTGTAACTCATTTTCATTACAGATTAGGTCAAAGATTCTCAACCTTTATTAATTCATCCAGATTTAAAAAGGAAACTTGTTTACTTTATAACTCCCTCAATTTTTACTCTATTTCCCCCATTTCAGTTCTAAATTGACCTTCTCTTTCTTATTCGAACCACAATTTCATTTGTTTTTGTTTGAAAAATTATCTACTGCTGTATTTGAGGAAATTTCTTCATGATCCCTCAAGTAAGTGAGTCTCCTTCATTCTTATTTCAATTTTCTTAGGGTTTTATTCAATTTTCGTAGGGTTTCTTCCCTTATACTTGAGGTTAATAATTTCTAGAACCTAGTGTTTTGAACCTAGGGTTTGATGTTGGATTTATTGGCCTATTATTTTGGTTTATTCTTGATCTAAGTCCCTTGTGGTGCGGCAGTGGTGCGGTTTGATTTTCGCACAAAGTTTCAAGAGTATTCATTATTATGGTAGGTGATTCCATTGTTTATGCAGTACTTGTGACTTATATTGATGTTTTTATGATATTTTCACGTTTATTTCATTTTATTATTGGTGAAAAAATTGGTTTTAGTGGTATTTGTAAAGAAAATGATGTTTAAGTGCCATTTTTTTGTGAAAATGGGGGTTTTTCATGGAAATCATTTATTAGTTAATTTGGGGATTCCCTATAACTACTTAGTTGATTTTATTGAAATGTATGAGGGCTTAAAATAATGTTTTTAATGTTTACCCCGTTTGTTTTTTTTTTGTAAAAATTTGTTTTAATGATTTTTGTGAAGCATATAAATTTTTAGTGCCATGTTTGTGTGAAAATGGGGGTTTTTACCAAGATGTCACTTCTTGGTTCATATGAGGTTTCCATATAAACAATTTGTTGGTTTCATTGAAGGTTATTGGGATTAAATTTTTTTTATGACTTTTAAGTCTTCACATGGTGTGCATAGTGGGGATTTCAAGGAGTTTTGGGTGAAAAACAATGTGAGATTTTGAGAAGTTATTTTATTGAAAATCAAAAATGTTTTTTTGGGTGTTTTAAGTGGTATAAAGGGAGTATAACTACTATATTGTTTTTATGTGACCATTATAGGTGTTTTATATGAAAATGGATGTTTTTAGCATGTTTAAATTGTTTGAGCGTAAAAGGGGAAGCCCAGGTACCTAGGTGGGTGGATATGTACTAGTATGTCTAGTGGTCCGGATTGGTTATGTCCCTATTTCACTTAGAATTTTGGATAAGGAAAACTCTAACTAAAATTATGGATGATTTTTGGGGACCAATAGGTTATGGGTATATTCCCTACTAGTAGATCGTGCATGGGAAATGATTTTGACATAGATATTTTTCACTGAGGTACGAGGTACATAGGGCCCGAGACTATCTAGTGCCTAGGATGTTCCCGGTTTTGGTGCTCATTGGATTTTTGGTATTTACCCTTGTCATAGGGTGTGTTTTTATGTAAATTATAGTTTCTAACATGTCTTATTTTAATGTTTTAACATTATTAGAGTTTTATTTTGAAAACTATTTATAATTGAAAGTTTCATTTCTTGGAATTTATCGTCGTTTTTCCTTATATATTAAAACTACGTGATTTTTCACCTTGTATTGCATAAATATTTGGAATATTTGGGTGGTATCTTATTGGGATTAGGATCACACCCTATTAAAACCTTTTGGGTGTAAGTATACTTGATTATGTCTCACACAGGTAAAGGCAAATCCTTGGGTGAAGGCGATTTGGGTTGTTAGACCCCTCCTACGGTGTAGTGTTGTGGAGACGGATAAGGGGTGATGACCCCTTGTAATGTGGAGTATTTGTGGATGATTTTATGCTATTTTTATTTATGTTTGTACCACTTGTAATTTATTTAAAACCATATATTCAGATATGGTTTTTGTTAAGGCTTGTTTTGCATAACAATTTCAGATTCATATTATTGATTGTTTTTAATGATTTATGCTTCCATACTCAGGTAAATCAATCCCAAACCAAATTTATTTATACTCAAGAACTTATTATATACCATGGGGATATGGAATACCATTTGGGCCTTATCATGGGCTTGATTTTGTGCTAGTATTAGTGGTGACCAGATTCGATTCGTGACAAAATGGTATCAAAGGAGGCCTATGTTTTTTGGTTATATTACTATTTCTGGATGTGTCGGGATAAATTGGAGCTAGGAATATCAGGGATCATGGTTTTAGTCGTGAGGAGGGAACCTAGTCCACACCTATTGTGGCAGACCTTGAGTCACTAGGGGACATTGGAATTGTCTGATTGACTTCACTTCTAGGTGAGACGTGTGGGCTACAGACCACACATGGACATCAGGAGGGGGTGGAGTAGTTGTTTATTTTATTACTGTAATTTGTTTAGATTATTTATATTTGATGTATTTGATTAAAATTTCCAGAATTGTGGTATTGACTATTTTTTGTGACTGTTTCATTTTGTAGTAACATGCCTCCCCAAAAATCTACTATGCACCCACAGGAGGAAGCTAGAGAGAGTTCTCCCACATCGATTGATCAGAGGCTAGTCGAGGCTGTGGTCTGGGCTTTCCAAGATCTAGGATAGGGACTAGATCCTATTACCATTCCTATTTTGGTAAAATAGATGTGTTATAGAAAAGATAAATCTCAAAAGTTTCTGAAAAATAAGCCTCATACTTTTCAAGGTAGCATAGAACCCCGGGAAGTAGAGGAATGACTTGAAAAGATCGAGCACATGTTTGAGTTCCTAGATACACCCGAGGAGATAAGGGTGAAGTGTGCATATTTTCTATTGGAGGGCCCCAGGCATAGGTGGTTGGAATCGATACTTCAAGCTGGGAAGAATGAGCGGACGCACAAGGGAGATTTCAAGGTTGTCTTTAATGAAAAATACTGCCCTGAGACCTTTGCATATGATAGGTCCCGAGAGTTCATGGATCTTGTTCAGGGGAATCTATCTATAATGGATTATTCCAACTATTTTTCTGAGTTGATTCGGTATGATCCTGAAATCATCTCTAATGAACAAGAAAAGGCCCAGAGGTTTGAGAAAGGATAGCGACCAGAGATATACCTACAAGTTTTCTTGTTCAAGATGAGGACCTATGATGAGGTTGTTGACCAGGAGTGTATGGTGGAGATTGATTAGAATGGGAGGGATGGTTTCTCTGGGTCAGTATTAGTAGTGGGTTGTGACAGATCTTCAGAGAAGAAAAGGAAGCGGGAGGAACATGTGAAGAAGGGAGGTCACAGTTCATGCCACTCTTCTAGGCAGTTCACATCTGAGGCCTCTGATGTGAGATCAGTTGTGTGCCATCAGTATGGGAGGTCGAGGAACATCGAACCATAATTCCCACTTCCTCTAAATCCCTATTACCAATGTGGAGGTACGGTTCACTTGTAGTGATTTTTTGGGGTGGCATGTCAACTTTAGAGTGGGGCAGGGTCAGTAGCTTCAAGAAGCGTACCAGAAAAGTCAAAGCCATCGAGGATGGGAGGATCTTGATTTGGTGGTTGTGGTGGTAGGGCTGGGTCATCTTCTAGGTATATCTAGTTTAGGGAACCACCAAATAATAGTGTTCGTCCTTAGGAAAATCCCAAACATCTCCATCCGGTGAATCAGGCACCATTAGGATCAGAGGTGGGACCATCAATAGTTCGAGGTACCATTTTGATCACATCTTCTATAGATGCTGAGATTTTTAATACTGGTGAATCTATTTAATTTTTCAATTCTTGTTTTGTGGACACACTAAATTTTTGAACCAATCAATACTATAAAATAGCCCTATACCCACGGTTTTTAAAACCGTGGATATATTTTTTTTTCAAGGCATATTCCCAGGGTTTTGGAAAAACCGCGGGCATAAGATTTTTTTCATAGACCATTACCCACAGTTTTATAAAACCATTGGTATAGCTTTCCCGCTTTATGGAGGGAAAAAAATTCCATGGGACACAAAAAAATATTTTGAGGGAAAACCTATACCCATGGTTTTCCCTTAAATACTCATGGTTTCGATTGATATATTTAGGTTGATACAAATATATAATTAAATAAGCGTCATATTTGAGTTGGTGAGCCACTGCTTTGGATTCCCTCCGATTGCTGGATCAAATCCCGCTGGGTAATTTTTTTTTTCTAATATATTAAGTGAGATTAATATGTTAAAATAATTTTTGATATATTAATATATAATCTTATTTTCTTAGTTGGTTAGTCATTCGAATTCTGAATCCGAAACACGGGATCGAAACCCATGACTCTCTTTTTTCTATTGAGGATGTGGATTAATATATTTAGTGAAATATAGATATATATACTTGTAAGAGGTGTAGATAGAGTGGTGAGATGAACCTAAGTTGATTGGAAGGTCGTGGGTTTGACCCCTAACCAACATTTTTTGTATGATTTTTACCCACAGTTTTAAAACCGTTGGTATAAGGCTTGGACAACGTGGCATGAGGCTTTAAAACTGTGAAAAAAAATCTATACCCATGACCTATCCCAATGCCTCGGTTTCCCACAGTTTCCAAAACTGTGTGTAGAGGCTATACCCATGGTTTTGGGGGATATAACCACAGTTCAAAACCATAAAACTGTGGGTATAGGTTATTTTTCCAGTAGTGAATTTGTTGTCTTTTGTGATGGAGTTGGTGACACCGATTGGAAAGAAGAAGTAGTTTGGGTCTTAGGTGCCCATCATGTGCACTTTTTGTGTCATTGGTTGAGATGGAGTGGGAAATCTTGGTCTTAGATATGGATCTATTTGACATAATACTTGGCATGGATTGGATAGTACACTTCCATGCACACATCAATTTCTATAGGCGGCATGTGAGTTTCACGACACCTGATGGGAGTCATCAAGATTTTCGTGGAGAATGGGATCCTCAGTCAGGTCACGCTGGACCCCCACTACCAGAGTTGGGAAGGGAAGTATTTTCATCCAGTTATCATCGCTCACACTAGAGGATGGGGGTCTTTCCCCTAAAGGTGAAATACATCATGTAGTTAATGAGTTTCCAGAGGTATTCCTAGATGATTTTTTAGGTTTTCCCCCAGAGTGGGATGTGGAGTTATTGATTGATCTAGCACCAGGAACACAACCAATATCTCTTCTCTCATTTCGTATGGTTCCCACCGAGCTGAGGGAATTAAATATATAGCTGGAAGACTAAGAATCCAAAGGATTCATTCACCCAAGTGTCTCTCCTTTGGTCGCTCCTATGTTGTTCGTGAAAAAGGATGATGGATCCCTCTAGTTGGGTATTGATTACCAAAAGATGAATAAGGTAACAATTAAGAACAAATACCCTTTTCCCAAAATAGATGATTTGTTTAATCCATTGAAGTGGGAAAAGTGGTTCTCAAAAAATAGACTTGAATTCAGTATACCATCAACTTAGGGTGAACGAGGCAGATATCCTTAAGACAACCTTCCAAAGCAGGTACAACCACTTTGATTATTTGGTCACGCCCTTCAGATTGACCATTTCTCTAGTGGTCTTTATGGCACTCATGAACAGGGTGTTCCATCAGTATCTCGTTTTTTTTGTCGTGGAATTTTTGGATGACATCCTAGATTATTCAGGATTCAATGAGGAACATGAGCATCACTTAAAGATGTTTATGGGCACTTTGAGAGAGAATCACATTTATGAAAAGCTATCCAAATTCACTTTCAGGATCAGGGAAGCGAAATTTCTGGGGCATGTGATCTTAGAGAAGGGGGTTTCTTTAATCCCTGAGAAGATCATTGTGGTTATTCTATGGGAGAAGACAAATAATGAGTTTGATATCAAAAGTTTCCTAGGCCTGGATGGTTATTACAGGTGGTCTGTTAGGGATTTCTCTTTGCTTGCTTCATCGATGACCACGCTCACCCGGAAAGGGTGAAGTTTGTATGGGCCCCAGAATGACAGGAATCCTTTATGGATATGAAGAGGCGGTTAACTAACTCCACCATTCTTATTTTACCATAGACTGGAAAGGGGTATGTCGTGTATTGTGATGCTTCAATTATGAGTCTTGGTTGCATGCTTATACAAGATGATCACGTGGTGGCATATGGATCTCGCCAACTACGACCACATGAAAAGAATTACCTGACCCACAACTTGGAGTTAGAAGTTGTGATGAATGATTTGAAGACTTGACGTCATTATCTCTTTGGGGAGAATTTTTTAGTCTACTCTGATCATAAAATCTTGGCCTATATCCTCTTAGAGAAGGACCTCAACTTGAGGCAGTGCCGTTGGATCGAGTACTTGCAAGGGTTCGACTTTGACATTGTCTGTACCCCAAGAAAGGGTAACGTGGTGTCCAAAGCCTTGAGAAGAAGAGTTCCAATGCAGGCTTTAAAGAAGTACAGTGATGAGTGGACTTTGATGTGGCTCTTTACTCAGATTCATGTGGAGATCAAGGTGAAAAATGGGGTGCTTTCTTGGAGAGAGATCAGTTGAACCCTTCTCTATTGGAGTTGATTTAGAAGGAACAATCCAGTGATGAGAATTTTTAGTGGTCAAAGTAGTTTTTTTTATGGTGGGGAGACGTTCTATGATTGGTTTTCATCTCTGGAGGGCATCTTGTGCTTCAAGGTCTGTTCAATAGTCCTGTTATCTCTGTAGAAGGTGGTGATAGAGGATAGCCACCTGTATCAGTGGGCTATCCATCCGGGTGCCACAAAGATATATTATGATGTGTGATGTTATTTTTGGTGGCCAGGTTTGTGGTGGGACATATCAGAATTCGTGTCGAGATGCTACACATGCCAGCAAGTAAAAGAAGATCGTCAAAGGGCCTCTAGTTTTCTCCAACTGTTACCCATTCCTACATGGAAGTGAGACAAGGTCACCATGGTCTTCATTTTCAGATTTCCTCATACACCTTAGGGTAAGAATTCCATTTGGGTGGTGATTGATCATCTAACCAAATCATCCCACTTCATTCTGACCAGAGATACAAATAAAGTGGATGAGTTTGTCCATTTGTATCTTCAGGAGGTGGTAAGGCTCCATGGTGTTCCGTGAGAAGTTTTCATAGATAGAGACCCCTGTTTCACTTCTCAATTTTTGGAAGGTCTTCAGAAGGCCTTGGAGTCTCAGATTAATATGATCACTACATACCATCCTCAAACGGATGGTCAGATAGAGCAGATGAATCAGATTTTGGAGGACATGCTCCATGCATCTGTTCTCAAATTTGTAGGTTCCTGGGATAACCATTTGGGATTGATTGAGTTTTATTATAATAACATTTACCAATCATTTATTCAAATGTCTAATTTTGAGGCTCTCTATGGTTGACCTTGTCGACCCCCCTGTGTTGGGATGAGGTAGGTGAGACCTCACTGTTTGGGCCAAGTCTGGTGCAGAAGATGTCTGAGAAGTTCAAGTTGACCAGGCATCACTTATTGAGAGCTCAGAGTCACCATAAATCTTATTTTTTGACTAGTGGTTTCGAGACCTAGAGTTTTATATGGGAGATAGGGTATTTTTTAAAGTGTCCCCTCATCTGGGCCATCGTCGATTGGGAAATCAAGGGAAGAATACGCTGTGGTATGTCAGACCTTTTGAGATCACCAAGTGTATAGGAAAGGTGGCCTAAAAATTGTCCTTTCCTTCTCAGTTTACATCCATCCATGACATCTTCCATGTCTCCTAGTTGAATAAATACAACCCATATCCATCCCATGTATTGAATTGGGAGGAGTTGGATATAGTGCCTGATTTCTCTGTTATTGAGCGGCCAGTGAGAATAGTGGTCTTCCAAGAAATGGTGCTTCGGAGAACGTCTATTCCACTAGTCTGGGTTCTTTGGAAGGATGAATATTATACACATGATACATTGGAGTTGAATTCATGGGTTGAGGAAGATTATCCATTCCTGTTTTATGATCAAGTTTCAAGTTGACTTTATGGGACGAAAATTTTTCATGGTGGAGAGAATTTTTACATACATGACTTATTTTAAATGTATTTTTCATTTAATTTCCATTATTGATTTGTTTTGGGGATTTTCCTTGAATTTTGGTGGAAATGGTGGGTTTTCAAAATTTGGGTCAAATTGTGAGCCCATTTCCAAATTTAAAAATAAATATTTGTCTCTTTTATAACTCATTCATTTTTCAACATTTTTTACCCATTCCACCTCCAAAATGGACTCTGCTAAACTATTAACACTACCATATCAATTTGGACCATTTAGTAATCCATAATAATTGTGAAGTTGGGTTTTTATAAGAAATTGGTCCTTCCGGGAAGCCCATTTCTAGTTTAAAAAAACGGGTTCATTTAATATCTTATTAAATATTTTTTCTTTTTTGGTGCTTCTACCTCCCACTTGAATAAAATAGACCTAGAAACTCCCTATATTCATGTATCCCTCTTTGGAGATCATTTGATTCTCATATTAGGTTGCATATTCTCAACCTTTCTCAATTCTTCCATATTTAAAAAGGTAACTTGTTTCTTTCATAACTCCCCCAATTTTTACTCTTTTCAACCCATTTCAGTTCTCAATTGAACTTCTCTTCCTTATTTGAAACTCAAGTGATTCTTTGGATGTTTTAAAATTTAACTAATGGTGTTTTTGGGGATATTTCTTCACAATCCTTCATGTAAGTGGGTCTCCTTCATTCTTCTTTCAATTTTCTTAGGGTTTCATTCAATTTTCTTAGTGTTTATTCCCTTATCATTGAGGTTCCTAATGTCTAGTAACTAGGGTTTAGAACCTAGGGTTTGATTCTATATTTTCTAGTCTTTTATTTTGGTTTTAGGCTTGATATAATTCCCTTGTGGTGTGGCAGTGGTACAGTTTGATTTTCCCACAAAGATTCAAGGGTTTTCATAATTATGGTAGGTGATTCCATTGTGTATAAAATCCCTGTGACATAGATTTCTATGTTTATGATATTTTCATGTTTATTTCATTTTATTATTAGTGTAAAAACCAGAAATATTTTATTGGTTGATTTAGGGATTCCCTATAAATAATTAGTTGATTTTATTGCAATGTATTAAGGATGAAAATCATGTTTTTAATGTTTACCCCCTTTGGTTGTTGTTAATTTTTTTAATGGTGTATGTGATACATATGAATTTTAAGTGCCATGTTTGTGTGAAAATGGGGGTTTTTACAAAGATTTCACTTCTTGGTTCGTATGGGGCAGCCCTATAACTGATTTTCTGGTTTCATTGAACGGTATTGGGATGAAGATTTTATTTTGGTGACTAGTAAGTGTGTACATGGTGTGAAAAGTGGGGATTTCAAGGAGTTTTGAGTGAAAAACAATGTGAGATTTTGAGAAGTTGTTTTATTGAAAATCAAAATGTTTTTTTGGGTTTTTTAAGTGGTATAAAGGGTGTATAACTACTATATTGTTTATATGTAACCAGTAGTGGTGTTTTTATATGAAAAGGGATGTTTGTAGAATTATTAAAATTGTTTGAGAAGAAAGGGCGAAGCCTGGGTACCTAGGTGGGTGGATATGTACTTGAACAACTAGTGTTCTGAATGGGTTATGTCCATGTTTCACATAGAATTTTGGATAATGAAAAATTTAACTAAAATATATGGATGATTTTTGGGGACCAATAGGTTATTGGTATGATCCCTACTGGTGGCTCGTTCATGGGAAATGATTGTGACACAAATATTTTACACCGAGGTACGAGGTACATAGAGCCCAAGACTGTCTAGTGCCTATGGGTGTTCTTGGTTTTGTTTATCATGGGATTTGTGATATTTAACCATATATTAGGGTGTGTTTTGATGTACATTTCTATAGCTAAAATTTATTATTTAAATGTGTTAACATTCTGAAAGTTTTATTTTAAAAACTATTTACAATGGAAAGTTTTATTTCTTGGAATTTATCGTTGTTTTTCCTTACATATTAAGACTACATGAATTTTCACCTTGTATTGAATAATATTTGGATTCTTTGGGTGGTATCCTATTGGGATTAGTATCACACCCAACATAAACCCCTTGTGTGTAAGTATATTTGACTATGTCTGACATAGGTAAAGGAAAATCCTTGGGTGAAGGCGGTTCAAGTTGTTTGTCCCCTCCTATGGTGTGGTGTTGTGGGGACAGCTCAGGGGTGATGACCCCTTATTGTGTGGAGTATTTTTGGATGATTTTATGTTGTTTCTATTTATGTTTGGACCTCTTGTACTTTATTTTAATCCATGTATTCATATCTAGTTTTTATTAAGGATTTTTTGGCATGCAAATTTCAGATTCGTATTATTGATTGTTTTCAATGTTTTATGCTTTCATACATGTGTAAATCATTCCCATCAAAAGCTTATTGACACCCAATAACTTGTTCTATCCCATGGGGATAGGTAAAGCCCTTCTTTACTTGTCATGGGCTTGATTTGGTGTGGGTATTAGTGGCGACCAGATTCGGTTCGTGATAAAATGGTATCAGAGGAGGCCAATGTTTTTGGGTTATATTACTATTTTGGGATGAGTCAAGATAGAGAGGAGATAAGACTATCGGGGCTCATGGTTTTGGTCTTGAGGAGGGTGCCTGACCCACACCTCTTGTGGAATACCTTGAGTCACCAGGGGACGTTGGAATTTTCTGATTGACTTCACCTCTAGGTGAGACGTGTGGGCTGCAGACCACACGTAGACATCTGGCGAGTGTGGAGTAGTTTTTATTATTATTGTAATGTGTTTAGATTATTTATTATTTATGTATTTGATTAAAATTTTCATAATTGTGGTGTTGACTATATTTTTTGTGAATTTTTCATTTTGTAGCAACAAGCCTCCCCAAAAATCTACCATGCACCCATGGGAGGAATCTGGAGAGAATTCCCCCACACTGATTGATTAGAGGCTAGTAGAGGTTGTGGTCCAGGCTGTCTATGATTTGGGATAGGGACTAACTCCTCTTCCAATTCCTATTGGGGCAGAAGAGATGTATTATAGAAAAGATAAATTTCCTGAGTTTCTGAAAAACAAGCCTCATACTTTTTGAGGAAACATAGAACCCCAGGAAGCACAAGAATGGATTGAAAAGATCAAGCACATGTTTGAGTTCCTAGATGCAAAATAAGAGATCAAGGTGAAGTGAAAATATTTTCTATTGGTGGGTCCTAGCTACAGGTGGTGGTAATCATTACTTCAAATTAGGAAGAATTAGATGATGCGCTGGGGAGATTTCAAGAATGTCTTCAATGAACAATACTGCCCTGAGGTCTTAGAATATGCCAGGTCTTGAGAGTTCATGGATCTTGTTCAGGGGAATCTATCTATGATGTAGTATGCCAACCGTTTCACTGATTTGGTTCGGTATTCTCCTGAAATCATCTCTAATGAACATGCGAAGGCCCAAAGTTTTGAGAAAGGATAGAGACCATAGATATACTCCTAGGTTTTCTTGTTCAAGCTGATGACATATGCTGAGGTCATTGGCTAGGAGTTTATGTCGGAGATTGATCATAACGGAAGGGCTTATTTCTCTAGGTTAGTATCAGTAGTGGGAGGTGGTAGCTCTTCAGAGAAAAAAAAAATAAGTGAGAGGAATAGGTGAAGAAGGGAGGTGGTAGTTCAGGCCACTCTTCTAGTCAGTTCACATCTGTGGCTTCTGATGTGATATTGGTCATGTGCCACCATTGTGGGAGGGTAGGGCACATCTGACCAGAATTCCCAATTCCTCCAAATCCTTGTTACCAATATGGAGGTATGGGCCACTTTCATTGTTTTTTCAGGGTGGCACGTTCACTTCAGAGTGGGGGACATTTAGTAGCTTCAAGACGAGTAACAGCATAGTCAAAGCCATCAAGGATATGAGGATCTAGATTTGGTGGTTGTTGTGGTAGGGATGGGTCATATTCTAGGTAGAGCCAGTTTAGGGAACAACCACAGACTAGTAGTCTTCCTCAGGCAGAGACCAAACATCTCAGTGTTGGTGGATTAGGCACTAACAGGATCAGAGGTGGTACTGTCGACAGTTCGAGGTACCATTTTAATTGACTACCACTACTAGAATTCATGGTATTTGCGATGATTTATTTGCGAAGGGATCCCGTCACAAATAAGCTTTAGGGACGGGGCCCCGTCGCAAATATCTTGTTGCAGAAAATGCCGTCGCAAAAAATATTATTTTAGACGGGCCCGTCGCAAATAATTTTTTTTTGCGATGAGAAATTTCACCGCCACAAATGGTTTTTGTTTGTATATAAAAAAGATATTTGTGACGGGACATCGCAAATAAGCTATTACGACACGACTTTCATTCCATCACAAATAGGTAAATAAAAACTTATTTGTGACGGGCCCGTCACAAATAAGTTGTTGCGACGAGCCGTTTATATCGTCACAAATAGGACAATAAATAACATAATTGAGACAGGGTCCCGTTGCAAATAGCCCCGTCGCAAGTACTGAAAAAAATAAAAAAAATAAAAAAATAAAAAAATTAATATAAATCATATAATATTATATAATAATAATAATATTTATAATATAAAAAAATTATATTATTATAATATTAATAATAAAAAAATAAATAAAATAAAATTATGAAATATTAATATCAGAAAATAATAATAATATGAATACTATTATAATAAATAATATAATATTATATAATATTAATTTTAATATTAATAATATAAAAAATTAATATAATAATATTATTATTATTAAAATAAATATACATATTTATGAAAAAATAATATTAATATTATTAAAATTATAAAATATTAAAATTATCAATATTCAGAACAAATATAAAATATTAATAAAATATTAATATTAATATTATTAAAATAAATAGACATTAAAAATAATACTAATAAGTAATAAAATATTAAAAATAATAAAAAAAATTAAATTAAGCAATATTTGTACCAATATGAAAAAGAGAAATTGTAAATAGTTAATATTATAATAAGCTATGAACTCAAAATGTTTGTTAAATGTAAAAAAATTACTGGGGGTGGATAATCTAGATGACCTGGAAGAGATGGTGAAGGAAAATCCATCCCTAAACTACGAGTCAGACTGCGCATGTACTCCATCTATTCCTGCTGCCACTTCTCAAATCGATGTGTCTCCTCATCGAGCTGCTAATGATATTGACACATCTCCTCATCATGATGCTCCTTCCACTGCTTCTCCCGCTGGCGCATCTGCTCCTACTCCTGATTATTACAAATTATTACTAATTTAGCAATACTTAGCAATACTTAGCAAAACTGCTCCTGATTATTACTAATTATTACTAATTTAGCAATACTTAGCAATACTTGGAAAAATGAAAACTTCTTCAATAATGAAAGGAAATTTGTTAATCATCGCTGTGGAGATGATTACAAATTTTCTCTTCATTATCCAAGCAGTTTTCGTTTACTAATTATAATTATATATAATTATTACTAATTAAAAAATTTATATTATCAATATTTATGAAAAAACAATATTAATATTATTAAAATAATAAAAAATTTATAAAATATTAAAATTTTCAATATTTGCAACAAGCTTTACTCTATTCTTAACATGTTCAAATCTCAAAGGGTCTTCAATTTCCAGGTCATGCACAATAAAAATTTTATATCAACTATGTCCAATGTAAACTCTATAATTATCCTTGCATGGTTGATCACCTCACAAGTAGTGTTGCAATAGGAAGAAAAAAGTAATTTCATTCTCGTCTCTGAGAATCATCTCGCTCCCTTTACATAGATCATTGATCCTTAAAAATTTCAGGGGACATCAGTATCTCTCCCTTAAATTTTCAAGGAAGAATGGTCTATTTAAAGGGTAATGTGAGATAATTCATACAGATGACAAGGGCATGGCTAGGGTTGTCCTATTGCAACGCTACTTGCAAGGTGATCAACCAAGCAAGGACAATTATATCTAATTATATCTAATTAAATCTAATTATATCTAATTATTACTAATTATTACTAATTATTACTAATTATATCTAATTATTACTAATTATATCTAATTATTACTAATTATTACTAATTATTACTAATTATTACTAATTATTACTAATTATTACTAATTATTACTAATTATTACTAATTATTACTAATTATTACTAATTATTACTAATTATTACTAATTATTACTAATTATTACTAATTATTACTAATTATTACTAATTATTACTAATTATTACTAATTATTACTAATTATTATTAATTATTACCAATTATTACTAATTATTACTAATTATTACTAATTATATCTAATTATATCTAATTATTACTAATTATTACTAATTATATCTAATTATATCTAATTATTACTAATTATATCTAATTATTACTAATTATATCTAATTATATAGCTAATTATATAGCTAATTATATATCTAATTATATAGCTAATTATATATCTAATTATATATCTAATTATATAGCTAATTATATAGCTAATTATATAGCTAATTTTATATCTAATTATATAGCTAATTACATAGCTAATTATATAGCTAATTATATAGCTAATTATATAGCTAATTATATAGCTAATTATAGCTAATTATAGCTAATTGTAGCTAATTATAGCTAATTATAGCTAATTATTCCTAATTATAGCTAATTATTCATAATTATAGCTAATTATTCCTAATTATAGCTAATTATATCTAATTATAGCCAATTATATCTAATTATAGCCATTTATATCTAATTATAACCAATTACATCTAATTATTACGAATTATATCTAATTATTACCAATTATATCTAATTATTACCAATTATATCTAATTATTACCAATTATATCTAATTATTACCAATCATATCTAATTATTACCAATTATTACTAATTATTACCAATTATTACTAATTATTACGAATTATTACTAATTATTACTAATTATTACTAATTATTACTAATTATTACTAATTATTACTAATTATTACTAATTATGTCTAATTATTACTAATTATTACTAATTATTACTAATTATTACTAATTATTACTAATTATTACTAATTATTACTAATTATATCTTATTATATCGAATTATATCTAATTATATATAATTATTACTAATTATATCTAATTATTAATAATTATATCTAATTATTAATAATTATATTTAATTATATATCTAATTATATAGCTCATTATAGAGGTAATTATATAGCTAATTATATAGCTAATTATATAGCTTATTATATAGCTAATTATATAGCTAATTATAAAGCTAATTATATAGCTAATTAAATCTAATTAAATCTAATTATAGCTAATTATAGCTAATTATAGCTAATTATAGCTAATTATAGCTAATTATTCATAATTATAGGTAATTGTTCCTAATTATAGCTAATTATTCCTAATTATAACTAATTATTCCTAATTATAGCCAATTATATCTAATTATAGTCAATTATATCTAATTATAGCCAATTATATCTAATTATAGCCAATTATATCCAATTATAGCTAATTATTGCTAATTATAGCTAATTATAGCCAATTATATCAAATTATAGCCAATTATATCTAATTATAGCCAATTATATCTAATTATCGCCAATTATATCTAATTATTAAAAATTATAATTATTATGAATTATATCTAATTATTACGAATTATATCTAATTATTACCAATTATATCTAATTATTACCAATTATAACTAATCATTACCAATTATATCTAATTATTAACAATTATATCTAATTATTACCAATTATATCTAATTATTACCAATTATATCTAATTGTTACCAATTATATCTAATTATTACCAATCATATCTAATTATTACCAATTATATCTAATTATTACCAATTATTACTAATTATTACCAATTATTAAAAATTATTACTAATTATTAAAAATTATTAAAAAGTATTTCTATTTATTAATAATTATTAATAATTATTACTAATTATTACTTATTATTACTAATTATTACTAATTATTACTAAATATCACTAATTATTACTAATTATTACTAATTATTACTAATTATTACTATTTATTACTAATTATTACTAATTATTACTAATTATATCTAATTATTACTAATTATATCTAATTATATCTAATTATATCTAATTATTACTAATTATATTTAATTATTACTAATTATATCTAATTATATAGCTAATTATATAACTAAATATATATCTAATTATATATCTAATTATATAGCTAATTAAATATCTAATTGTATATCTAATTATATTGCTAATTATATAGCTAATTATATAGCTAATTATATAGCTAATTATAGCTAATTATAGCTAATTATAGCTAATTATAGCTAATTATAGCTAATTATTCCTAATTTTAGCTAATTATTCATAATTATATCTAATTATTAATAATTATAGCCAATTATTCCTAAGTATAGTTAATTATATCTAATTATAGCCAATTATATCTAATTATAGCCAATTATATCTAATTATTACGAATTATATCTAATTATTACGAATTATATCTAATTATTACTAATTATATCTAATTATTACCAATTATATCTAATTATTACCAATTATTTCTAATTATTAACAATTATATCTAATTATTACCAATTATATCTAATTATTACCAATTATATCTAATTATTACCAATTTTTACAAATTATTACTAATTATTACTAATTATTACGAATTATTACTAATTATTACTAATTATATCTAATTATTACTAATTATATCTAATTATTACTAATTATTACTAATTATATCTAATTATTACTAATTATTACTAATTATATCTAATTATTACTAATTATATCTAATTAATTAATAATTAGTACTAATTATTACAAATTAATACAAAAAATTTCAATTTATTAGTTCAAATAAATACTAATGACAAAACAATTTAAATTTAATTTAATTAAAACTAATCAACAATAAAAAAATTAACATAAAAAAATGAAATAAATAAAAAATTATAAAAAACATAAATACCTTTAAGACTAATTTTCTATTGATGCAGACGGCTTCACAACTTCTTCGTGAACAAAAAAATTATCTTAGAAAAATTCTCTCTCTAAAATCCGAGTTTAGAGAGAAACCAGATCTAAAATTTGAGAGGAATGAGAGGAAAAACGGATGAGGGTATATATAGGTTAGATTATTTGCGACGGGATACCCGTCACAAATAGTATCTTTTGCGACGGGACCCGTCGCAAATACCTACGCCCGCATTAATTAGTGTCGGCGGTTAAAAAGTAATTTGCGACGGGACCTGTTGCAAATAGTCCCTGCCGACACACCTTTTGCGACGGGACGACATCCCGTCACAAAAAGGTATAACCGCCGCCGGTTATTTTTGACGGGGCCCGTCGCAAATACATAACTATTTGCGACGGTGGGATCCCACCGTCGCAAATAACCTTCACGCGGTTTGGCACGCTATCCACGCCAAACTATTTGTGACGGGAGATGACATCCCGTCGCAAAAATCTATAAACCACCGCGGGTTATTTGCGACGGGGCCCGTCGCAAATACTTAACTATTTGCGATGGTGGGATCCCACCATCGCATTTAACCTTCGCGCGGTTTGGCGTGCTATCTGTGACAAACTATTTGCGACGGGAGACGAAATCCCATCACAATAGGCCTGTCACAAAAATCCCTTTTTCCCGTAGTGTACCAGAAGTTAAATAATGTAACAATTAAGAACAAATACGCTTTTCCCAGAATAGATGATTTGTTCGTTTATTTGAAAGTGGAAAAGTAGTTCTCAAAAATAGACTTACATTCGAGATACCATCAACTCAGGGTGAAAGAGATAGATATCCCGAAAACAGCCTTTCGAAGTAGGTAAGACCACTTTGAGCATTTGGTCATGCCCTTTAGATTGACCAATGCTTCAGCGGTCTTTATGGAACTCATGGACAAGGCGTTCCATCAGTATCTCGATTCTTTTGTCATGGTATTTTTGGATGACATCCTAGTTTATTAGGGATCTGAGGAGAAACATGAGAATCAATTACGGATCATTCCAGGAACATTGCGATAAAATCAACTTTATACAAAGCTATCCAAATGCGCTTTCTTGATCAGGGAAGTGAAATTTATGGGGCATGTGATCTCAGAGTTGGGGGGTTTGTGGACCCCAAGAAGATCAGTGCGGTTATGTCATGGGAGCAGCTGAAGAACATGTTCGATATCTGGAGTTTTCTCGGCCTGGCTGGTTATTATAGGCGGTTTGTTCAGGATTTCTCTCGGCTTTCTTCATTGATGACTGTTCCCACCCAGAAAGGGGTGAAGTTTCTACGACCCCTAGAATGTTAGGCATCCTTTGAGGAGCTAAAGAGGTGGTCGACTACCACGCCCATTCTGATTTTACTAGAGTTTGGAAAGGGGTATGTGGTGTATTGTGATGCATTAGGTATGGGTCTTGCGTGCGTGCTTATACAGGATGATCACATAGCGGCATATGTCTCTCACAAAATCCGACCACATGAAAAGGATTACCCAAACCATGACTTAGAGTTAGTAGCTATGATGGATGCTTTGAAGATTTGACATCACTATCTCTTAGGGGAGAAGTTTTTGGTCTACTCTAATCACAAAAGCAAAGCCTATATCTTCTCGGAGAAGGACCTCGACTTGAGGCAGCACCATTGGATCAAGTACTTGTAGGGGTTCGACTTTGACAATGTCTATACCCCAGGAAAGGGTAATGTGGTGGCCGACGCCTTGAGTAGAAGAGTTAATGTACAAGATTTGAAGAAGTCCAGTGATGAGTGGACTTTGATGGGGCTCTTTGCTTAGATGCATGTGGACACCAAGGAGCAAAATGGGGGTGCGTTCCTGGAAAATGTTCAATTGACTCATTCTCACTTGGAGTTGATTCAGTGGGAACATCCAAGTGATGAGCTTTGTCAGCAGTCGAAGTAGTTTCTTCATGGTGGGGAGACATCCTCTGATTGGTCATTATCTCCCGAGGGCATCTTTTACTTCATGGGTCGTTCAGTAGTGCCACTATCTCTATGGAAGGTGGTCATGCAGGATAGCCACCAGTCTCAGTGGGCTGTCTATCCAGGTGCCACCAAAACGCATTATGATGTGAAATTATAGTTTTGGTGGCCTTGTATGCGACGGGACATAGCAGACATCATGTCGAGATGCTACACATGCCAGCAGGTGAAGGTAGAGCATCAGAGGCCCTCCAGTTTGCTCCAACTGTTACCCATTCCTACCTAGAAGTGGGACGATGTATCCATGAAATTCACTTTTGGCTTGCCTTGTACACCTTAGGGTAAGTATTCCATTTGGGTGGTGATTGATCATTTGACCAAATCATCCCACTTCATTCTGATCATTGATACAATTAAAGAGGATGAGTTGGGTTGTTTGTATCTTTAGGAGGTGGTAAGGCTCGATGGTGTGCGGTTAGCAGTTTTTTTAGATAGAGACCCTCGTTTAACTTCTTGGTTTTTGGAAGAACTTCTGAAGGCCTTGGGGTCTCAGATAAAAAGAAGCACAACATACCATCCTCAAACAGATGGTCAAACAGAGTGGGAAGATCAGATTTTGGAGGACATGCTTTGTGCATGTGTTCTCAACTTTGGAGGTTCTTGGGATAACCATTTGGGATTGGTTTAGTTTTCTTATAATAAAAGTTACCAATACTCTATTTGAATGGATCATTTTGAGGTGCTCTATAGTCGGCCTTTTCGGTCCCCCTGTGTTGGGCTGAGGTAGGTGACACCTCCCTACTGGGGCTGAGTATGGTGCATAAGATGTCTAGGAAGGTCAAGTTGATCAAGTAGTGATTAATTACAGCTCAGAGTCTCCATAAATCTTAAACTAACCAGAGACGTTGAGACCTAGATTTTTCTTTGGGTGACATGGTATTCTTGAAAGTGGACCCTCGTCTGGTCCATCATCGATGGGGAAAGCAAGGGAAGATAACGTCATGGTATGTTAGAATTTTTGAGATCATCGAGAATATTGTTAAGGTGGAATATAGGTTGGCCCTGCCGTCTTAGTTGACATCCATCCATGATGTCTTCCATGACTCCTAGTTGAAGAAATACAACCCAGATCCACCCCATGTACTGAATTAGGAGGAGTTGGATATAGAGCCAGATTTATCTATTGTTGAGCGACTAGTGAAAATAGTGGAATTCCAAGAAAAGTTGCTTCAGGGAACATCTATTCCACTGGTCTAGGTTCATTGGTAGTATGGAAATGATACACATGATACATGGGAACGAAATTCATGGATTGAGGGAGAGTATTCATTCCTATTTTCCGATCAAGCTTTAGGTTGTCGTTACGGGACGAAAAGTTTTTATGGTGGGGAGAATTGTAACATAAATGAATTATTTTAAAGGTATTTTTCATTTAATTTCCATTCTGTCTTTGTTTTAAAGGATTCCCACGCATTTTTTTTTGGAAATGGTGGGTTTTCAAAATTTGGGCCAAACAGTGAGCCTATTTCCAGATTTAAAAATAAATTTTGTTTTTTTATAACTCCTTCATTTTTAAAACTTTTCACCCATTCCACATCCAACATGGCCTCCCCTGACCTATTAACATCACCATATCAATTTGTACCATTTATTAATCCATAATAATGGTGAATTTGGGTTTTTATAAGGAATTGGGCCATCATGGAAGCCCATTTCCAGTTTAAAAAAAATGGTTCATTTAATATCATATTCAATTTTTAATATTTGTTTGTGATTCCTCCTCCCAATAGAATAAAGAATCCCTAGGAACTCCCACATATTCGTGTATCCCTCTTTGTAGTTCATTTGCTTTGAATATTAGGTCGAATATTCTAAGCCTTTCTGAATTCATCCATATTTAAAAAGTTAACTTGTTTCCTTCATCACTCCCCCAATTTTTACTATTTCCCCCCAATTTCAGTTCTCAATTGACCTTATCTTCCTCATTCGAACCTAAATTTCATTTTTTGATGTTTTCAAATTAAGATACTAATGTATTTGGGGTGATTTCATCAAGATCCCTCATGTTAGTGGGTCTCCTTCATTCTTCTTTCAATTTTATTAGGGTTTCATTCAATTTGATCATGGTTTCTTCAATTATCCTTGAGGTTCATAATGTAAAAAAACTAGGGTTTCTAATCGAGGGTTTTATTTTGGATTTATTGGTCGATTATTCTGGTTTTAGGCTTGATCTAATTCCTTTGTGCTGCGGCAGTGGTGTAGTTTGATTTTCACACAAAGATTCAAGGGTTTTCATTATTATGGTATGTGATTCCATAGTGTATGAAATACTTGTGACTTAGATTTCTGTTTTTGTGATAATTTCATGTTTATTTAATTTTATTATTTGGTTAAAAATTGGTTTCAGTGGTATTTATAAAGCAAATGAAGTTTAAGTGCCATTTTTATGTGAAGTTGGGGGGTTTTCATAAAAATATTTTATTCTTTAATTTGGGGCTTGCCTATAAATACTTATTTGATTTTATTGAAATATATTAGGGATGAAATGTTTACCCACTTTGATTATTGCGGCTAAAATTTTGTTTTAATGGTGTTTGTGAAGCATATGAATTTTAAGTGCCATGTTTGTGTGAAAATGGTTTTTTTTACAAAGATGTCACTTCTTGGTTCATATGGGACTGACCTATAACTGATTTTTTGGTTTAATTTAAAGTTATTGGGCTGAAATTTATATGTTTTTGACTTGTAAGTGTGCACATGGTGTGAAAAGTGGGGATTTCAAGGAGTTTTGGGCGCAAATCAATGTGAGATTTTGAGAAGTTGTTTTATTTAAAATCAATATTTTTTGTTGGGTGTTTTAAGTGGTATAAAGTGTTTATAGCTACTATATTGTTTTTATGTGACCATTAGTGGTGTTTAAATATGAAAAGTTATGTTTTTAGCATTATGAAATTGTTTTAGCACAAAGGGGAAAGCCCAAGTACCTAGGTGGGCAGATATGTACTAGTACGACTAGTGATCCGGATGGGTTCTGTCCCTGTTTCACTTAGCATTTTGGATAACGACAACTATAACTAAAATATATGGATTATGTTTGGGGACCAATTGGTTATGGTTATGTTCCATACTAGTGTCTTGTGCATGGGAAATTATTGTGACCCAGATATTTTACACCGAGGTAAGAGGTACATAGGGCCCGAGACTATATAGTGCCAAGGGGTGTTCCCGGTTATGGTACTCATTGGATTTGTGGTATTTACCCTTGTATTAGGGTGTGTTTGGATGTACATTAAAATATATAACATGTCTTATTTAAATGTGTTAACATTCATAAAGTTTTATTTTGAAAACTGTTTACAATTGAAAGTTGCATTTCTTGGAATTTATCGTCATTTTTTCTTATGTATTAAAACTGCATTCTTTTTCAACTTGGATTGCATACTCTTTGGAATATTTGGTTGGTATCTTATTGATCATAGGATAACAACCTACTTACACCCCTTGGTTGTAAGTAGACCTGATTTTGTCTGACACAAGTAAAGGCCAAACCTTGGGTAATGGCGGTTCAAGTTGTTAGTCACATCCTATGGTGCAGTGTTGTGGAGATGGCTTGGGGGTGATGACCCATTTTCCATGTGGAGTCTTTGTGGATGATTTTGTGATGTATTTATTTATTTTTGGAACTCTTTTATTTTATTTAAAACCATGTATTCAGATCTGGTTTTTGTTAAGGCTTGTTTGGCATGAAAATTTCAGATTCGTATTATGGATTTTTTAATGTTTTATGCTCTCATACTTAGGTAAATATTTCCCAAACCAAATTTATTGATACCTGAGAAGTTTTTCATGACCATGGGGATTGGGAATTCACTTAGAGACTTGTCATGGGATTGATTTGGTGTTGGTATTAGTGGCGACCAGATTTGGTTTGTGACAAAATGGTATCATAGGAGGACAATGTTTTTAGGTTATATTACTATTTTGTGATGAGTTGGGATAGACAGGAGATAAGAATATCATGGTTCATGGTTTTGTTCATGAGGAGAGTTCATGGAACGCACTTTTCGTAGCAGACCTTGAGTCACCAGGGGATGTTGGAATGGTCTAATTGACTTCACTTCCCGGTGAGACGTGTGGGCCGCAGACCACACGTGGACATCGAGCAGGGGTGGAGTAGTTCTTTATTTTATTACTGTAATGTGTTCAGATTATTTATATTTTATGTGTTTGATTAAATTTTTTATAATCTTGGTTTTTAATATTGTTTTTGTGACTGTTTCATTTTTTAGTAACATGCCTCCCTAGAATGCTACCACGCACCCACATGAGGAAGCTGGAGAGAGTTCTCCTACACCGTTTGATCATAGGCTAGTCAAAGCTGTGGTATGGGATGTCCAAGATCTGGGACAGGGACCGATTCTTGTTTTCATTCCTATTGAGGTAGAAGATATGGGTTATATAAAATACAAAGATCATTAGTTTCTAAAAAACAAGCCTCCTACATTTCGAGGTAGCATAGAACCCCAAGAAGCAGAGGAATGGCTTGAAAAGACCAAGCACATGTTCAAGTTCGTAGATACTCCTGAGGAGATCAGGGTGAAGTGTGGATCTTTTCTATTAGAGGGTGCTAGTCACAGGTGGTGGGAATCCGTACTTTAAACTGGGAAGATTGAGCAGATGCACTGGGGAGATTTTAAGGTTGTATTCAATGAACAATACTACCCCAGAGGTCTTGTCATATGCCAGGTCCCGAGAGTTCATGGATCTTGTTCAGTGGAATATATCTATGGGGGAGTATGCCAATAGTTTCACTAAGTTTGTTCCACATGCTCTTGAAATTGTCTCTAATGAACAAGCGAATGTCCCAAGGTTTGAGAGAGGCTAGCGACTAGAGATATACTCTGTGGTTTTCTTGTTCAGGATGAGGAACTACGCTGAGGTTGTTGCCTGGGCGTGTATGGTGGAGATTGATCAGAAATGGAGGGATTGTTTCTCTGGGTCAGTATTAGTAGTGGGAGGTGGCATCTATTCAGAGAAGAAAAGGAAGCGGGAGGAACAGGTGATGAAGTGAAGTGGCAGTTCAGGACACTCTTCTAGGCAGTTCACATATGTGGTTTCTTATGTGAGATCGGTCATGTGCCACCAGTGTGGGAGGTTGTGGAACATCTGACCAATATTACCAATTCCTTCAAATCCCTATTACCAATGTGGAGGTATGGGTCACTTTCAGCACTTTTTCATGGTGGCATGTCCACTTCAGAGTGGGGAATGGTCAGTAGCTTCAAGAGGAGTACGAGCATAGTCAAAGCCGTCGAGGATGGGAGGATCTCAATTTTGTGACAATGGTGGTAGGGATGGGTCTTCTTCTAGGTAGAGCCAATTCAGGGCACAACCACAGACTAGTGTTCGTCCTTAGGTAGAGCCCAAACATCTCCATGCGGTGGACCAGGCACCAGCAGGATCAGAGGCAGGGCCATTGACAGTTCAAGGTATCATTTTGATCACTTCTTCTACAGTTGCTGCACTTTATTATACTAGTGCATCTGTTTCATTTATCTCTACCCATTTTGTGGACACACCAAATTTTCCAACCAATTTTTTGTCTTTTGCGATGGATTTGGTGATGCTTCTGGGAAAGAAGATGGAGCATGGTCTTAGGGGCCCATCATGTACACTTTCTGTTTGAGGGGTTGAGATGGAGTTGGACAACTTGGTCTTAGATATAGATCTGTTTGACATAATAATTGGAATGGATTGGCTAATACACTTCTAGGAACACATTGATTTCTATAAGAGGCGTGTGAGTTTCACGACACCTGATGGGAGTTGTCAGGTTTTTTGTGGATCCTTGGTTGGGTCGTGCAGGACCTCCACTCCCGGAGTTGGGAAGTCTTATCTTGTAGTTATCATCGTTCATACTATAGGAAGATGTTCTTGCCTCTGAATTTTCACTACCTAATGTTGTGAATGACTTTCCATAGGTATTCCCTAATAATTTTTTAGGTTTTCCCCCCGAGCGGGATGTGGAGTTTTTGATTGATCTGGCACCGAGAACACAATCGATATCTGTTACCTCATATCGTATATCCCCCACCTAGATGAGGGAATTAAAGATATATCTGGAAAACATATAATCCAAAGGATTCATTCAACCAATCATCTCTCCTTGGTCCACTCCTCTGTTGTTCGTCAAAAAAATGCTGATGGATCCCTTCGGTTGCGTATTGACTACCAGAAGCTGAATAAGGGAACAATTAATAAAAAAATATCCTTTGGCTAGAATAGATGATTTGTTTGATCAGTTGAAGGGGGGAAAATTGGTTATAAAAAATAGATTTGCGTTCGGTATACCATCAACTTAGGGTGACAGAGGCAGATATCCCAAAGAAAACCTTCCAAAGCAGGTACGACCACTTTGAGTATTTGGTTATTCCCTTAAGATTGACCAATGCTCCAACAGTATTTATGGAACTCATGAATTGTGTGTTCCATCAGTATCTCGATACTTTTGTCATGGTATTTTTGGATGAAATCCTCATTTATTCGGGATCCAAGGATGAACATGATCATCACTTACGGATCGTTATGGGCACTTTTTGAGAGCATCACCTTTATGCAAAGCTATCCAAATGCACTTTCTAGATCATGGAAGTGAAATTTATGGGGCATGTGATCTCAGAGAAGGGGGATTATGTGGACCACGAGAAGATTATTGAATTTATTTCGTGGGAGCATCTGAATAATGTGTTCAAGATCAAGAGTTTCTTCAGCCTAGATGGTTATTACAAGCGGTTTGTTCAAGATTTCTCTCAGCATGCTTCAACGATGATCACACTCACCTAGAAAGGTGTGAAGGTTTTTGGCCCCCAAAATTTTAGGTATCCTTCGAGGAGATTAATACGAGGTTGAATACTACCCCAATTCTTATTTTACTAGAGGATGTAAAGGGGTATGTGGTGTATTTTGATGCTTTAGGTATGGGTCTTGGGTGTGTGCTTATGCAGGATGATCACATGGTGGCATATGGATTTCACCAACTCCGACCACATGAAAATAATTACCCAAACCTTGAATTGGATTTAGCAGCTGTGATGCATGATTTGATGACTTGGAGTCACTATCTCTTTTGGGAGAAGTTTTTGGTCTACTCTGATCACAAAATCTTGGCTCTTCTCGTAGAAGGACCTCAACTTGCGGCAGTGTTGTTGGATCGAGTACTTACTGTGGTTCGACATTGACATTGTTTATACCCTAGTAAAGGGTAAAATGGTGGCCGACACTTTGATAAGAAGAGTTACAGTGCAGGATTTGAGGAAGTCCAATGACGAGTGGACTTTGATTGGGCTCTTTGCTCAAATTAATGTGGTGACCAAGGAGAAAAATGGGGGTGCATTCTTGGCGAGCATTCAGTTTTAATCCTTATCTCCTGGAGTTTATTCAATGGAAATTGCCTAGTGATGAGATTTATTATTGGTCTCAGTAGTTTCTTCAGGGTGGGGAGGCATCCTCTGATTGGTCATCCTCTCCTGAGGGCATCTTGTGCTTCAAGGGCCATTCAGTAGTGCCATTATCTCTACGGAAGGTGGTGATGCAGGATAGCCACCAGTCTAAGTGGGCTACCCATTCGGGTGACACAAAGATTTATTATGATGTGAAATGATAGTTCTAGGGTCCAATTATGAAACATGAAATAGAGGAATTCATGTCGAGATGCTACACATGATAGCAGGTGAAAGAAGAGAATCAAAGGCCCTCTGGTTTGCTCCAGCCATTACCCATTTCTTCCAAGAAGTGGGACGAGGTCGCCATGGAATTCATTGTCACCATTCCTCATTCAACTTGGATTAATAATTCCATTTGGGTGGTGATTTATTGTCTTACCAAATCAACCCACTTCATTCTGATCAAAGATACAACTAAAGTGGATGAGTTGGGCCATTTGTATCTTTAAGAGGTGGTAAGGATCCATGGTGTTCCATCAACATTTGTCTCATATAGAGACCCCCATTTAATTTCTTGGTTTTGGGAAGGCCTTCAGATGGCCTTGGGGTCTCAGATTAAGATGATCATGACATACCATCTTCAAATGGATGGTCAAACAAAGCAGGCAAATCAGATTTTGGAGGACATGCTTCATGCATGTGTTCTCAACTTTGGATGTTCCTAGGATATCAATTTGGGATTGGTTGAGTTTTCATATAAGAACAGCTAGCAATACTCAATTTGAATGTCTTCTATTGAGGATATCTATGGTCAGCCTTTTCGGTCCCGCTTGTGTTGTGCTGAGGTTGGTGAGACCTCACTACTGGGCCGAGTCTGGTGTAAGAGAAATCTGAGAAGGTCAAGTTGATCAGCCAGTGCTTATTGACATCTCAAGGTTTCCATAAATGTTATACTAACTAGATTCATCTAGACCTATAGTTTTCTGTGGATGACAGGGTATTCTTTAAAGTGTCCCCTCGTCTAGGCCATCGTCGATTGAGAATACAAGGGAAGATGACGTCACGGTATGTAAAACATTTTGAGATCACCAACCATATTGGCAAGGTGGAATATAGGTTGGCCCTTCCTTCTCAGATGACATCTATCCATGACATCTTCCATGTCTCCCAGTTGATGAAATACAACCCAGATCCATCCCATGTACTGAATTGGGAGGAGTTGGATATAGAGCCTGATTTATATGTTGTTGAGCTACTGGTGAAAATAATGGACTTCCAAGAAAAGGTGATTCAGGTAAAGTCTATTCCAATGGTATGAGTTTTTTTCTAGCCTAGAAATGATACAAATGAGACATGGGATGAGGAGTCATGGGTTGAGGAAGAGTATATGTTCCTATTTTCTGATCAAGCTTCAGGTTGACTTTAAGGGACAAAAAGTTTTCATGGTGGGGATAATTTTAACATATATGACTAATTTTAAAGGTATTGTTCATTTAATTAACATTCTTGCTTTTTTTAAGGGTTTCCCATGCATTTTGGTGGAGATGGTGGGTTTTCAAAATTTGGTCCAAACTGTGAGCTTATTTCCAGATTTAAAATAAATTTCGTTTCTTTTATAACTCCTTAATTTTTCAACATTTTGCACAAATTCCACCTAAAACATGGCATATCATGACCTATTAACACCACCATATCAATTTTAACCCTTTAGGAATCCATAATAATGGTGGATTTGGTTTTTTGAATAAGGAATTGGGCCAGACCAGAATCCCATTTATAGTTAATTTTTTTTATTCAATATATAATTCAATTTTTATTCTTTCTTGGTGATTACACCACCCACTCGAAGAAAAAAGACCTAGGAACTCCCCCATATTTTTTTATCCCTCTTTGGAGCTCATTTTCATCATATATTTGGTCGAATATTCTCAACCTTTATCAATTCGCCCAGATTTCAAAAGGAAACTTGTTTCCTTCATAACTCCATTAATGTTTACTATTTTACGCCCATTTCAGTTCTCAATTGTCCTTATATTCCTTATTCGAACCTCAATTTCATTTTTGGATATTTTAAAATTCATATACTGGTGTATTTGGGGAGATTTTTTCAAGATCTCTCAAGTAAGTGGGTCTCCTTCACTCTACTTTCAATTTGATTAGTGTTTCATTCAATTTGCTTACAGTTTCATCCCTTATCCTTGCTGTTCCTAATGTTCAAAAATTAGGGTTTCAAACCTAGGGTTTAATTCTGGATTTCTTTGTCTATTATTTTCATTTTAGTCTTGATCTATGTCGCTTGTGGTGCGGTGGTGGTGCGATTTGATTTTTGCACAAAGATTCAAGGGTTTTCATTATTATGGTTGGTGTTTCCATTGTGTATGAAATAATTGTGACTTATCTAGACATGTTTATGATATTTTCATGTTTATTTTATTTTATTATTGGTGATAAAATTGGTTTTAGTTGTATTTGTAAAGCAAATGTAGTTTAAGTGCCATTTTTATGTGAAATTGGGAGTTTTTCATGGAAATATTTTATTGGTTCATTTGGGGTTTCCCTATAACTACTTAGTTGATTTTATTGAAATGTATTAGGGATTAAAATCATGTGTTTAATGTTTACCCCATTTTTTTGTTTTTCAAAATTTTTTAATGGTGTTTGTGAAGCATATGAATTTTAAGTGCCATGTTTGTGTGAAAATGGTTTTTTTACAAAATGTCACTTCTTGGTTAATATGGGGCTGCCATATAACTGATTGGTTGGTTTCGTTGAATGGTATTGGGATGAAATTTCTTTTTTTTTTTTGACTTTTATGTGTTTAAATGGTGTGAAAAGTGCTGATTTCAAGGAGTTTTGGGTGCAAAAAAAATGATATTTTGAGAAGTTGTTTTATTGAAAATCAAAATGTATTCTTGGGTGTTTTAAGTTGTATAAAGGGTGTGTAGATACTATATTGTTTGTATGTGACCAGTAGTGGTGTTTTTAAATGATAAGGGATTTCTTTAGTATTCTTAAATTGTTTGAGCAAAAAGGGGGAAGCCCGGGTACTTAGGTGGGTGAATATGTACTAGTACAACTAGTGATCCAGATGCGTTCTGTCTCTATTTCACTTAGCATTTTGGATAATGAAAACTATAAATAAACTATATGGATGATGTTTTAGGACCAGTAGGTTATGGTTATGTTCTCTACTAGTGGATGATGCATGGGAAAGGATTGTGACACAGATATTTTACACCGAGGTACAAGGTACATAGGGCCAGAGACAATCTAGTGCCTAGGGGTGTTTCTGGTTGTGGTGCTCATTGGATTTTTGGTATTTACCCTTGACTTAGGGTGTGTTTGTCTATAAATTACATTAGCTATCATGTCTTATTTTAATGTGTTAACATTCTGAATGTTTTTTTTTTTGAAAAATGTTTACAATTGAAAGTTTCATTTCTTAGAATTTATCGTAGTTTTTCCTTACATATTAAAAATGTGTGATTTTTCACCTTGTATTGCATACTATTTGAAATTTTTGGGTGGTATACTACTAGTTTTAGGATCATGAATTAATTACACCCCTTGGGTGTAAGTAGAATTGATTATGTCTAACACAGGTAAAGGCAAAACCTCGGGTGAAGGCGATTCAGTTTGTTAGTCCCCTCCTATGGTGCGATGTTGTTGAGACGGCTCGGGGGTGATGACCCCTTATCATGTGTAGTAT
The DNA here is from genome assembly GCA_963277665.1 of Viscum album. Classification (NCBI taxonomy): domain Eukaryota; kingdom Viridiplantae; phylum Streptophyta; class Magnoliopsida; order Santalales; family Viscaceae; genus Viscum; species Viscum album. The sequence continues at coordinate 381,224,803 of OY728136.1, forward strand.
TTGGGGATGATTTTCTGCTATTTTAATTTATTTTTGGACCTCTTTTACTTTATTTAAAACCATGTATTCAGATCTGGTTTTTATTAAGGCTTGTTTGGCATTAAAATTTCAGATTCGAATTATTGATTGTTTTTAATGTTTTTTGCTTTCATACTCGGGTAAATCATTCCCAAACCAAATTTATTATTACCTAGGAACTTGTTCCAGCCCTTGGGGATGGGGAACACCTTTTGAACATTGTCTTGGGCTTGATTTTGTGCCGGTATTAGTGCCGACCAGATTCAGTTCGTGACACCGCCCCAAAAGAATAACCAAACAACCACCACATCACTTCCCCAAAAGCATTTCTAAACAACCACCGCCACACTATCCTAAAATATGGCCAAACAACCATCACATTTTTTCCCCAAAATCACAGCCAAATAAAATCCACCTCACCACCCCATATTCATGACCATAAAACCATCACCTTACAATCCCAAAAGCACAACCACATCAAACCCCTTAGCTGCACATCAAATCACAACCACACATCACCTCCCTACAAGAACGAACACACATCACAACACATAAAGATCATTTTATAGATTTAAAAAAGGTGATTTTACAAAATTTTCTTTTATTTTAGGGGTATTATCACACAATCCATAATCCTAGGGAAACCATTTCATTATCCAAATATAAGTGGTTATCCAATTTCCATTTTACTGTAATGACGTACCTCCACACATCATTGAATTCATGCGGTCATTGATCAGATTATAAATTCATGTTCCCAAACTATACTTACTACAAGGGTGTAGTAAGACGAAAGTGTGGGGTCAAACCCATAGGGATCACTGGAAAGAAAGAAACCACTCAATGAAAACCCATTGAAAGGATTATTCACATTCACTATTCTAATTTGGTATTTCTAGAACAAGGTAGATTGGATTATATTCAGATAACTAAGAAGTGATAAGGGTCAATTTGAGGTCTCTTGGAAGAGGATATTCGTAAATATATCTTGGAACAATCCTATGAATTAGGCTGAAAAGTAGTGAAATGTTCATTAATTGATTTTGGTCAAACCAATTGGATCAAACTATGATGAAACTATCCCTTGGTATAAGTATAACTAACAATCTAGATGCATTATGATTATATTATATGTAAAAAGAATCCCAGGTTAATGGTCATAGCCTATTAAACTCCAATTAGGTTAGCCTCATTCAATTTCAACTACCATGGTCTAGGATATGCAAGAGAATGTAATGAACTATTGTTTTTACCTATTTAATAGCCATTGGTTTACCAAGGTTTAACTCATGGATTAATTAAGATTAGAAACACCCCCACTCTCGACACCCAAACCTATTCATATTAGCCGCACATGAAGGGGTTGACAAAATAAAAAGAATATAAAACATGATTATCATAATTATGAGACGATTGAGATATAAGAAATTGAAAATTTTAAAAAATAAAGAATCAACATAGATAATTAAAAATAATGTACATCCAATAAAACACTTACTCAAAATGTAGAAACAATGAAAGAAAAATAATCATTTATGATGAACATCAAATAGTATCAAAAGAGAGCATCAAAATGGGAGTGGAATCATAATGATTTAAGAACATATGCAGAATAATTAAAAAGTCAAAAGGATTTGATAAAAAACTAATGTAATGAATTAAAACAGATTTTGGATAAGAAATAGATGAAAAAAGAGAAAGAAAATTAGAGAAATATTTATGGTGTGAAGCTTTAGTGTATGGTAGATTACTAAAAAATAAATAGGCTTGAAAAGTACATGACGTATAAATCCTTCACATCATGTACTAGATTTATGTGGCTTTGTCTTGATATCTTTACATCATGTAATAAGGTATTATGTCATGCATTTGAGATCTAGAGTCTTCTTTGAAAATTTTCCCATAACTTTGACTGAGTGGGATCTCAAAATTTTGATGCTATGTATTGGATTCACTTTCAGTAGGATTCTGATTTTAAAATATACATTATGTGTAATGTATATACACATCATGTATGAGAGTCCCATTATGTAAAATCTTAATAGGTTAGTATCTGGATTTGATGGAATTCTATGAATGAGGACTATATGTCATTTAGGTTGTAGATGATATGTAAAGCCTGTTTCTTTCACTTTTTAGTATTTCTTCCTTTGAGTCCAAAATTCCTAATTCCTATGAAAACAAACCAAAACCTAGTAAATTATCAAATAAAACTTAAATAAAATTTAAGTAAATGTATCTAAAATGTATATATAAATCCATCTTATCAAATCCCCCAAAACATGAATAATTTATTATCCCCAAGAAAAAAGTATCTAAATAGGGATTCTGAAAGAAAAAAATTTAAAACAGGAACATTCATTATAACCAAGAAAATAAAACTAAGTGTAAGTTGATAAAATCAACCCTCTCGAATCAATAATATATAGAAAATTAGTCATGAATCATAGTATAGTTCTTTATCTAGATTCTTTCTTCCTTTAATTATATTTTAATAACTATTCCTTAAATTCTATACCCATTTTGTAATTAACATCACAATGAATTTTCTCTCATAACTCAAGGTACAATATAACTGGAGTTATAATCATAACATAAATACATGTTCCTAACCATAATCTTTCATTGGTTATATCATCTCAACTTAGTAAATACAAATACAAAATCAATCATGAGGGCTTCATAAATAGGGTTCAAATGTAACTAAGGATGAGGGTAGGTGGGTAGAAAATAAAAATCAAGCTAAAAAGGATACTAATATCTAAATTTAAATTCCCAAAATTTGAGAATAGTGTAATGTAGTGAATACTCCTGAAAAAAATGTGTCCATACTCCAATAGCTCAAAGAGGTTTTATGAGTATATCTAGTAAGTATCAAGAATGTACCCTTGTTCAATTATTTTGATTTTTATTTATTTTTTTAAAATCACATCTTGGATAGGTCTCACACCCATACCTTAACCACATATGATCCATCATTGGATTCATCAGTATGGTAATGGTGATTTTTGACCTTCCTAATAGACAACCTAGTATTTTTTTTTTATTTTTTTTATTTTTTTTAATGGAATAGGGTAAGCGTAGAAAATTAAAAAAGTAATCATAGACCACATCATATCAATATGGTGAAAGTGAAAATATATGTCTCCTTAATGATGACATCCTATATCCATCGGTAGTGAGAATTCCCCCACAATTTTTCAAAGGACAATCATGCATCATTCCAAGAGCAGGGTAAGAAGGGATAATCAACTTGAAACAGATCAATCTTAAAAATTTTATTTGTGGTTTCTATGGGATAAATCCTAATATATGTATATATGGGTATCAGAAAACAATAATCTTATAAATATTGGCTCAATAATTTTTTAAATGTATTTTTTCAATCGTAGACTCAATAAGATCTCCATGAATGTTCTGATATCTTTACATGTCCCAAGTATCTCTCAATATATATGCTCAGAAAATAAATTGATAGTGTGATTAAATAATACTCTAAAAAAATGGGAGTATAAAATATCTTCTAATCACTTAAGGAAAAGAATCTAGTAATGATTCATTCAAACTAAATTCCAAGAATCTAGAATTAGAATTAAATTACTGAACCTAGAAATCAGGGTAAAAATTAGAAATAATATTAAAAATGGGTATAAAAAATATCCAACATATCTTTTTCTTTCTTTTAAATGGGTGCAATGAGATTTATACTTTGAATTATTCTTTTAATGAAAATATCTCCTAGATAAGTGAAAATAGGAAATAATTCAAGTGTATTGAAAATAAATATCAATAAAGACTCCCCCATATTTAAAATGAGATAGTGTTCACACTATTTCGAAAATATTAGTGTGAGAGATAATGCGTAACATATCGAAAAAAATGAAATGACAATTTGAAATTGGAATTAGGGAATTTAGATCTCCCTATAGTGAATTTCATTCCTTGAGGAAACATTTTGGATGGTGAATGTAATTGGGATAACTGCAAAACATTTTGGAAACAAAATACCTACGCTGGATAATTTTTTTTTCCAAAGGTTAAAAAAGATGGAATAAAATAATTATGCAGGTGTACACAATTGACAGTAAGAAAAATCATGTTACATAAATTCAGGATGGTGAGTAAAGTAAATTTTGGGATGGCCTACGAATAAAAATGCTAATAATGACAAAAAAGATATTAACACATGACTGAAATAAAAGAAATAAAGATATGTTTTTCCTCTAATAATGCTCCAAGATGTACTTAATCATACAGATTGATGTAAAAAGTAATCGTTTAGTGGCATTTATAGTCTTATAAGTCTGCTGCCTGCAATAGGAACTGATGGCTATGTCATTGAGATCGCAGGGATGACTGGTGTAACAACCCGATATTTTATAATAAGTAATATTTTTAATTTATTTGATGAAATGTGTTTTATGTTACAACAAGATTATCTTGTGCTATACGTAACACTATATTAGCTTGCAGTATACGCAACACTATTCTTAGATTGTGTTACACACAATTTCAAGTTCATTTGGTAATAGTCATTCTACGCAACATTGAGTGTATATATATATATATATATTAAATGTATAAATGAAAAATGGTTGGATTATATTATAACGAAACAACAAAGGAGTCTTTCACAACACACAACCCTGACTTGGCTTGCATTACACGCAATCACGACCTTCCACGATAGCGTGTGTTGTACGCAATACGAGGTTTCACTAAACGACGGTATATTGTTATAATATTATTATGGACTAGCCGTTATGAATATTATTCACTAAATATTTAATTTTATAACACTATTATCAATCTTATAAATTTTCTAAAACATTTTATGTGAACAAAATAAATTTTCTGGGTAAAATATGTATTTTTCAAAAAATGCAGTTTTGCCACCTTTTGATGGCGCACCTACTTTAAATCTAGATTTTTACATGTTTATAAGTTGAATTTGAAAAAATAAAATTCTTCTTTGGAATCATGAAATAAAAATTTACTTTGGAAAATTTTTTCATATTAACCTGGTAACTTTCATATTTTGATGAATAGTAAAAACATGCTATATTTTAATTAAAAACAACTTTTTTCATCGCAATAATTTATATGGTTAAATTATAATATTGAATGGTTTTAAAGTATAAATAGAATATATTTTCGCCATTTAATATAATTTATGTCATTAACATTTATTTTACATTGAATTCATAGGTAAAAACATTTCAATCTTTTGCAATTTTATAACATTTAAAACATGTTTTCTTAACAACGAGATTAATTTTAAATTAATTTCTGCAACTTTTGTGTATTGAAATTTAGAAAAATGGATTCCATATTTGGAATCAGTGGGTTCAAATTATGTTAATAAGCTAATTTTTATTTTTGGGCATTATGAATAGTAACTACGGTAAATTTTATTTACCATAGTTAAAGGTAAATCGGGTAATTAAGGGTAAATATAAGATTATAAAATTACCTTAACACCTAACAAAATCCTATTGGATGACTAAAAGTAGACCCATATCACCTAAGGGTCGGATTAGATTCATTTAATGGACTTTTTTCTATGAAAATAATTTAATTATTATTAAAACCAAAGAAAGTGACAACATGTCACTTTCTTAAATCTTATAAGTATAATAATTTTAATTTAATGATAAACTTAATGAAACTTAAAACATGAATAGTATCCAGAAATATAATACAATTATATACATTATATGAATTTATTTATAATTTTTAGGGATTAAATAATTATCATTAAATATGACACAATAGTGATGTTGAAATTATTTTATTAATTAAAATATCAAATAAATGGTTTTAAAAATATTAAAATAAATATTATATGAACTATTTAATGTACTCCACTAATTTTCTAGATATATATTACATTTTATGAATCTATTAAATCTTGTAGTTTGAACATATATTCTGTATATATTTTATTTAAATTCAAATAAATAAATAGTGTCAAAATTGACACTATTGTTATTTTATAAAAATAACATATTATTAAATTGTTTAAAAATCACAAAAATATTTAAAAATTATAAATTGAAAATTTTATAGTCTAAAATGTCATAAAGTATCCAATTATGGAAAATTAACAACACATAAGTGATTATTTATAACCATTTAAAATTTATAATTTTATTACCACAAATAAATTTAAATAGATTAAATAAGGATAAATCAAAATTATAAGGTTTAAAATAGGATCCAAACTTCTCTAAATTTGATTGGTTGAGGATATTAAAACCCTATCTCATCTAATATTCTAATTGAGTCATTTTTGGAGGTTTTTACGTGGGTTTTGAATTTATATTAAACTAATATTATTGAGGATTCTGAAGGTCCCCCTCTCCTCCATTATAAAAGAGAACCTCCTCCCTCTCCTCCTTACACCACTTTGAGCCTTCAGAATCATCCAAACCCTGACAATTTATCTTCGCCACTTCCCTAGAAACATCCTAGAGGTTCTGGTCTACTTTAAAGACCAATATTATTGCCCTAAGAGGAGGTTTTAAAGAGGCGTATCGAAGAAGAGGTAATATCCATTACTGATTCTTTCAAATTTATTTCTTCTTCTACCTCCTTTCTTTAATTGTTTAATTATATTGTAATAACATCAGTATCAATAATATACTGATATGTTATTATAAATATGAAACAACCCCATTTCACCTTCTATCCATCCTTAGAAAAACGAAATCACCGCACGTGCGTACATACGAAATACCGTCTCCACGCCGTGGTGTAATATGTTTTTTCCACCACCACCTTACTTGGATGGGTATAATGGTGTAAATAATAAATACGTATGATTATTATAACATCATACGGATTCTAAGATATTATATCATTCACTCTAATTTGATTCAACAAATATGGGAATGATATCATCGCTCGTGCATACGTACGGATTAGCGTCTCCAGGACGCGATGAGATTCATTTTCCATGTTAACAATTAAAGAATGATTATAAAGTATATATAATAAGTAATCATGAAATATTTTAAATAATTATTCTACTGGATTTATGTATATATATATATATGTATGTCATATACATAATTCCATTCAATTCAATAAGGAAACGAAAACAACGTTCATGCGTACGTACGACCTACCATCTCCATGAACGATGTATTTCTTTCCATTTATCGATCTATTATATATATGTATATTATGAATATATATTATATATAAATCATGTTTTATATTCTGGAATTAATTAATCATGATCTAAGTAATCATATGAATAATTACAAGTCAAAACACGGACGACAAATGAAATGATTTTACCCAAAACGCTCTTTAACATGGAATTTACAAAAGAACGGGTAATATAAAGTCATAAGTGAACCATATATGATATCATAACAATGAATATGATTCTGTAATAAGTGAATGACATTATTTAAATCATTATACAGGTGTTTCAGATACATACAAAGCATATCAGACATAATGTAAGGGATAACTATTCCAATCTCGTTCTTATCCGAGATTGTTTATTCGTAAATATTTACTGGGGTTATTGTTATCATCCAATTCCATGTTTCCTAAAAATGGTTTCATGTATGTTTAAAGTCCTTTTTACCCATTTTTTACTTTTACTCCATGGTATGTAAGGAATCTTTCTTTTGTTTTTGTTACGAGGTACTTTTTTGACTTTTTCGACCAAAGTATGAGAAGAATGTTTTTTTAACTTATACGGCATGAGAGGATTTTTACGGTTTTATAAAGCCTTATTTTCATGAATCTTTTTCCAAAAGATTTCATGACTATTTTCAACCAAATCATTTTCTTTTAAAATTGAATGGCATTTTTTGAAAAGAAAATGATTTTCAAGATGAAAGGATATTTTCCTGAAGAATTCATTTCAAGTGCTTTATCAAAAACATTTTCCATCTAAGATGACATTATTTCATATGTTTATGTTTCAAGTATAATGTCTCTATGATTTACATGCTTTCAATTTTCTTATTATGAAATGATATCCATTTCTTTTATATGGATTATTTGATGATGGGATGATGTTTATGAAACCCATTTTATTCGTTGGGTTATCATGAATGATGTATGTTTATTTTGTGGCCCAAGTAAGAATGATTTCATTATGAGATGGGTGGGACCTATATCTCCCTCCAATGCATTGGGTAAAGATTTATATCTCATGAGATAGACATGGCTGGAACGGTAAGTTAATATGGTTCAATGTTACAGGACTGAAACGAGGAGTGAACTCGATTCAAAAAGGGGCTTTGTCCACTAAGATGGTCTTGGCAGCAATGCCTTGGCTACTATGGAAATCATAACATGTGATGAATGGTTTCCACAATTACATGTTTTATTCCCATTATATTTTATCATGGTTGATGTTCCTTTATGATATATTCCTTACGTAATTCCACGATTTATGTCTTTTCTCAAGATTTTGTTGTTTAAATTTAATGTTCAAGTTTTTTGCTTTCAAATGTTTATGGATTGTTTTATGTTCTCTATGTTTTCCCTTAATGAGTATTTGAGATCACCCTTTTTATGTTTTATTTTCCCCAGGATATAAAGAAAGGTTTTAGGTAAGGAAACAAAAAGGGGAAGATCATTATGGGTGTTGTTGAAGATCTTTCAACATGATTAGAAGTATATATTCCAAGTTTCCAAAGACACTAAACTATTAAGGTCCTTGAGTGTTGGTTCTTATTATGTATTAAGTATTCTCCAAAATTAATGTAATTTCCATGTACGTCAAGATTTGGGTCTCTATAGTTGGTATCAGAGGAACGGTTTAGTCAACCTTTTGAAACTAGGATGTTAGAACTTTAGTGAGATCCCTAGAGATATTTCTAAGGTATGTCTAGGGATGTCCCTATGGTTAAGTATAAGTATAAGTTATAATCCTAGAATTATGGTAATGATATTATAATTAAACCTAAGATGTTAGATATTGAAGCTACTCCCCCTTTATTATGTTGTTTTCCCTAGAATTATTTTTTCCTCTCACACTATTCTTTTTGGGTTTTAGACAATGGCTGGAACCCGAAGGAACCGTGTTGATCAATGTAATGGAAAATGAAATGATTTTACTCTTGAACAAACCAATGTTATATGAGATGGAGTTCAAAATCTTATTGCTATACTTACAAAATCTATGAATCATTTAGGACATCCAAATGAGCAGAGAAGGGAACAATATTCTATTGAGTCCTTCATGAGGCAAAGTCCACCTTCTTTCAGTGGGTCTTCTGATCCACTTATTGCTGAACAATGGATCAGTACCAATGAAAATATATTTTCAGTTCTTTAATATTCTGATCATGATAAATTCATCTTAGCAGTATATCATTTGGAAGGTGGAGCTGATCAATGGTGGAATCTTATCAGGAATATGAGGCCAAGAGATGAAATTGAGTCCATGGAATGGGACGAGTTCAAGAAATTATTTTTCAATAAGTACTTCCCTTGTATTCTTCGAACAAAGATGGAGAAAGATTTTATTGAACTAAAACAAAAGGATGATGAATCTATTGGTATATACGAAGCAAATTTTATAAGGCTTGCAAGGTATGCATGTGGCTTTATCATCCAACTTGAAAGTAAAGTTGATCAATTATTTAGTGGCTTAAAACCAATTCTTAAAAGGGAATTAGCAATAAGAGACTTCAGTAGCTATGAAGAAATTGTGCGTTGTGCTATCAAGGTAGAAATGGAAGTTGGTGTTACATATCCATCTCATGGTTTTGACAAGAAACAAAAGATGGAGTTCAAGGAGAAATCTCAGAATAATGAAGATGAATGTTTCCTTGTGCTCAAAGTGTGGAAATAAGAATGGTGGAGATTGTCTTAAAGGGACTAGAAAATGTTTTAAGTGTGGAAAATAAGGTCATCCAGAAGCTGAGTGTCAAAGTAATGGAAAAAGGGATACTAATGATAAAGAAAAGACTGCAGATAATGCACCACCAAAACTTCAATGCTTCAAGTGCAATGAAATGGGGCATTATGCTAACCAATGCCCTAATCCAAGGGTTAATGATGATAGACATGAGAAACCACTTAAGGAAAAGGACAAAGGGAAGTCACATACGATCACTATCGGAAATGTTGAATATGACAACGATGTGGTGGAATGATTAAGTGTTTATGTAATGGGATTCCAAAATAATGTTGAATATAGTATCATGGAATATTGGAATATTTATGTATTGGTCTATTGTGGTTTTCAATAATTTTATGGTACCGATAACCATGGAAAGTGATTGAGATATTTTTGGAAAGAAGATGATATGCGCATAATGAAGGGATAAGGAGAAAATGAAATGTTTGATAGTATTCATGAGCTCATGACTGATATAAGGAAATAATTATATCATGGTTTGAGTATATATAATTTTGGGGTTTTGGTATGTGGAAAGAGTTAACTTTTGACAGCACTCATATTTTCACTAAGGTTCAATGGGTATTCATTTTTCAAGAGAATAAATGATTATGTTATTCACATGTTTGTAATTTGACCAACAAGATATATCATATGATATATGGGGGATAAATGATGGTATTCAAATGCTCGACAAATTACATTTTTAGTAATTGTTTTATTTACACTATGAGCTTGGATAGAAGTATTTTAGATAAGCCTAAAGGTTGGAATGAATTATGTTGGACATAAGTTAGTATTGTTTAAGGCTAGAACTTTTTTTCGATATTATTTCTAGAATGTTATAATAGTGTAGTTTTAGAAAAAGGACAAATTTCCGGATGGGCGACAACCCATTGCGTCGGACAAGGATGTGGGAATCGAACCCACAACTGAAGTGTGACAGGACTTTATCGCCTACCACTGGCCTACAGGAAGTCCTTGGTTAGTGGAAACTTGTTTTATTTTATTAATCGGTATGATAAATAAAGTATAAATCCATTTTTGGAACCATATATGATAAATCTCACCATAAGATGGACTTATAACTTTTTCTAACATTTTGTTTGAAATAGATGGAATGACCCATCATTCTATCACATGATCTGATAACACTTCACGAATAACAAATTCAACTTCATTTCTTTAAGAGATGAAGTGGAAATTGTTCAATTCACAAACAACAGTGAGATTGTACCAAAATCATGTAAGTATTTCTTTTAATTCATAAACTTTAGGGAATTGATCTTGAAAACAAAAAAATGTTGTCCTAGTGCCCTTATATCCGATGAATCATATGGTACCTTAGATCATCACAAATCTATGGATTTTTTATTTTTGGATTTTTCATAGCCATGTTCTCTACCACTCTCCATCAGAACATGATGGTTAGATTTCTCTTCCATATCCATATTTTCACCTATGTTCTCCTCTGCGGAAACCCAGTGATTTGTTAATTTGGGTAACCATTACGTTTTATACATTAGTTTTTAAAGTTATGTTTTGGTATTTCATTTTACAATGTGGGTTTCAATTAAAGAAACTTTCAAGTAGAAAACCATGTATAAACCCGAAGAATTTTGAGGGCGAAATTCATTTTAAGGGGGGTAGAATGTAACAACCCGATATTCTATGATAAGTAATCTTTTTAAATAATTTTATGTCATGTGTTTTATGCTACAACAAGATTATCTAGTGCTATACGCAACACTGTATTAGCTTGCAGTATATGCAAAACTATTCTTAGATTGTGTTACACACAATTTCATGTTCGTTTGATAATAGTCATTCTACGCAACATTGAGTGTGTATATATATATATTCAATGTATAAATGAAAAATGTTTGGATTCTATTATAAATAAACAACAAAGGAGTCTTTCACAACACGCAACCCTGACTTGGCTTGCATTACATGCAATCGCGACCTTCCTCGATAGCGTGTGTTGTACGCAATACCAGGTTTCACTAAACGATGATATACTGTTATAATATTATTATGGACTAGCCGTTATGATTATTATTAACTAAATTTTGAATTTTATAACATTATTATTCATCTTATAAATTTTCTAAAACATTTTATGTGAACAAAATAAATTTTTCGGGTAAAATATGTATTTTTCAAAAAATTCAGTTTTGCCACCTTTTGATGGCGCACCTACTTTAAATCTTATTTTTGACATTTTTATAAGTTCAATTTGAGAAAATAAAATTTTTATTTGAAATCAAGAAATAAAAATTTACTTTGGATAAATTTTTCATAATATTTTGGTAACTTTTATATTTTGATGAATAATAAAAACACGCTATATTTTAATTAAAAAAAACTTTTTTCATCGCAATAATTTATATGGTTAAATTATAATATTTAATGGTTTTAAAGTATAAATAGAATATATTTTTACCATTTAATATAATTTATGTCATTAACATTAATTTTACATTGAATTCATAGGTAAAAACATTTCAATCTTTTGCAATGTTATAACTTTTAAAACACGTTTTCTTAACAACGGGATTAATTTTAAATTAATTTCGGCAACTTTTTTGTATTAAATTTAGAAAAACGGATTCCATATTTGGAATCAGTAGGTCTAAATTATGTTAATAGGCTACTTTTTATTTTTGGGAATTATGAATAGTAACTATGATAAATTTTATTTACCATAGTAAAAGGTTAATCGGGTAATTAAGGGTAAATATAAGATTATAAAATTATCATAACACCTTCCAAAGTCCTATTGGATGACTAAAAGTCGACCAATATCACCTAAGGGTCGGATTAGATTCATTTAATGGAGTTTTGTCCATGAAAATAATTTAATTATTATTAAAACCAAAGAAAGTGACAACATGTCACTTTCCTAAATATTATAAGTATAATAATTTTAATTTAGTGATAAACTTAAGGAAACTTCTAAAATTAATAGTCTATAGAAAGATCATAAAATTATCTACATCATATGAATTTATTTATAATTTTTAGTGATTAAATAATTATCATTAATTATGACACAATAGTGATGTTGAAATTATTTTATTAATTAAAATATCAAATAAATCGTTTTAAAAATATTAAATTAAATATTATATGAACTATTTAATGTTCTCAAATAATTTTCTAGATACATATGACATTTTTTTAATCTATTAAAGCTTTTATTTTGAATATATATTCTATATATATTTTATTTAAATTCAAATAAATGAATAGTGTCAAAATTGACACTATTGTTATTTTATAAAAATAACATATTATTAAATTGTTTAGAAATCACCAAAATATTTAAAAATTATAAATTAAAATTTATATAGTCGAAAATGTCATAAAGTATCCAATTATGGAATATTAACAACACATAAGTGATTATTTATAACCATTTAAAATTTATAATTTTAGTACCACAAATAAACATAAATAGATTAAATAAGGATAAATCAAAATGATAAGGTTTAAAATAAGAACAAAACATGACTAAATTTCATTTTTCTGATGTGATTAAAACTCTATATCATCTAATCTTCGAATTGAGTTATTTTTGGAGGTTTTTATGTAGGGTTTAAATTTATTTTAAACTAATATTTTTGAGGATTCCAAAGGTTCCCCTCTCCTCCCTTATAAGAGGGCACCTCCTCCCTCTCCTACTTACACCACATTGAGCCTTAAATCTCGGCCAAAACCTGCCAATTTATCTTCTCCACTTCCCTAGAAACATCCTAGAGGTCCTGGTCTACTTCAAAGACCAATATTAGTTCCCTAAGAGGAGGTTTCAAAGAGGCGTATCAAAGAAGAGGTAATATCCATTACCGATTCTTTAAAATTTATTTCTTCTTCTACATCCTCTTCTTTAGTTGTTTCATTATATTGTAATAACATCAGTATCACTAATATACTGATATGTTATTATAAATATGAAACAACCCCATTTCACCTTTTATCCATCCTAAGGAAAACGAAATCACCGCGCGTGCGTACGTACAGAATACCATCTCCACACCGTGGTGTAATCTGTTTTTCCACCACCACCTTACTTGGATGAGTATAATGGTGTAAAGAATAAATACATATGATTATTATAACATAATACTGATTCTACGATATTATATCATTCACTCCAATACGATTCAATAAATATGGGAACGATATCATCGCTCGTGCGTACGTACGGATTACCGTCTCCACGACGCGATGAGATTCATTTTCCATGTTAACAATTCAAGAATGATTATAAAGTATATATAATAAGTAATCATGAAATATATTACATAATAATTCTACTGGATTTATTTATATATATATATATATCTATGTCATATACTTAATTCCATTCAATTCAATAAGGAAACGAAAACAGCGTTCATGCGTACGTATGGCCTACCGTCACCATGAACGGTGTATTTCTTTCCATTTATCGATCTATTATATATATGTATATTCTGAATATATATTATATATAAATCATGTTTTATATTCTGTAATTAATTAATCATGATCTAAGTAATCATATGAATAATTACAAGTCAAAACACGGACGACAAATGAAACGATTTTATCCAAAACGCACTTTAACATTGAATTTACAAAAGAATGGGTAATATAAAGTCATAAGTGAACCATATGTGATATCATAACAATGAATATTATTCTTTAATAATTAAATTACATTATTTAAATCAGTATACAGGAGGTTCGGATACATACGAATCATATCAGACATAAGGTAAGGGATAACTATTCAAATCTCGTTCTTATCCGAGATTGTTTATTCGTAAGTATTTAGTGGGGTTATTGTTATCATCCAAGCCCATGTTTCTTAAAAATGGTTTCATGTATGTTTAAAGTAATTTTTACCCATTTTTGAATTTTATTCCCTGGTATTTTAGGAATATTTCTTTTGTTTACATTATGAGGTACTTTTTTGACTTTTCTGACCAAAGTACGAGAAGAATGTTTCTTTAACTTATACAGCATGAAAGTATTTTTACGATTTTATAAAGCCTTATTTTCATGAATCTTCCTCCAAAATATTTCATAACTATTTTCAACAAAATACTTTTTTTTAAAATTGAATGGCATTTTGTGAAAAGAAAATGATTTTCAAGATGAAAGGATACCTTCCTCAAGAATTAATTTAAAGTGCTTTATCAAAACCATTTTCCATCTAAGATGACATTATTTCATATGTGTATGGTTCAAGTATAATTTCTCTATGATTTAAATGGTTTCACTTTTCTTATTATGAAATGATATACATTTCTTTTATATGGATTATTTGATGATGGGATGATGTTTATGAAACCCATTTTATTCGTTGGGTTATTATGAATGATGTATATTTATTTTGTTGCACAAGTAATAATGATTTAATTTTGAGATGGGTGGGACCTATATCTCCCTCCAGTGCATTGGGTAAATATTTATATCTCACGAGATATACATGGATGCAACGGTAAGTTAATCTAGTTTAGTGTTACAGGACTAAAACGAGGAGTGAACTCGATTCAGAAAGGGGATTTGTCCACTAAGATGGTCTTGGAAGCAATGCCTTGGCTACTATAGAAATCATAACATGTGCTGAATTGTTTCCATAATTACATGTTTTATTCCCATTATATTTTATCATGGTTGATGCTCCATTATGATATATGCATTACGCACTTCTATGATTTATGTCTTTGCTCAAGATTTTGATGTTTAAATTTCATGTTCAAGTTTTTTATTTCAAATGTTTATAGATTGTTTTATGTTCTCTATGTTTTCCCTTACTGAGCATTTGAGCTCACCCTTTTTATGTTTTATTTTCCCCAGGAAATAAAGAAAGGTTTTAGGTAAGGAAACAAAAAGGGGAAGATCGTTATGGGAGTTGTTGAAGATCTTTCAACATGATTAGAAGTTTATATTCCAAGTTTCCAAAGACACTAAACTATTACGGTCCTTGAGTGTTGGTTCTTATTATGTATTAAGTATTCCACAAAAGTAATTTAATGTCTATGTACATCAAGATTCAGGTCTCTACATCTGGTGTGATTAACCACCTTAGGAGTGTACCAATCACAAATCTTCTATGATAGGAAGAGAATCTAAGATCATTACAGAGGGGACCCATGCTGAGTAGAGATATCAAGTTGGAGATCCTCAAACTATCTCTATAGGTCAATGACATGCTATTATATTGTGATCTAGAAGCTAAAAAATGGCCTAATAGTCTCGTTAGTGACCATAGAATAAGTGACATAGATAAAGTAATGCATCGACAAAATGTAAATAATCCAGTAATCAGTACAATACTAAATGGAATCTTATCCATATATAATAAATGATACATTAGTTAAAAAGGAAGATAAATAGTACAAAAATAGACACCTAAAAAGAGTTTAGAAGTGGAGGGGATTGAGACCTAACTAAATAGTAAAATCATTGTCATTTAGATCCACATCATTATTCCTCTCTTGATCAGTAGGTTCCTATAACTCTCCCACCCTATCGATGTTATCTACGGATGAAGGGGTTGGAGGATTGATTCTGAGGTGGGTATCATGTTTTTGGAAGTTGGATCGATCGAGGATGAAGAATGGGAGGTGTCTATCTATACTAAGGCCATCTTCCTAGTATTTGGATATATTATGGGAACATCATACGTAGATGGAATAAAAAGGACCTTAACTCATTCTTCCTACTTCGATAGTCACTCCTACTGGGCTATATGTTTGGTATGCTAAGAAAGTATGTTGGATGGGGTGGGATGTGGTGTGGGTATGGATGAAGAAGAGAGGTTAGAAGGTTGATGCTAGTGGAAAGATGAAGGGACTATTGGAGGGGGAGGTTTGGTTAATTAAGATAGATAGATGTATATAATGTGCAGACAATGATATAATTTATGTTTGTTCTCTAGGATGTTCTCATGAAATTA
This sequence comes from Viscum album, assembly GCA_963277665.1. Classification (NCBI taxonomy): domain Eukaryota; kingdom Viridiplantae; phylum Streptophyta; class Magnoliopsida; order Santalales; family Viscaceae; genus Viscum; species Viscum album. Next base: position 381,241,650 of record OY728136.1, read on the forward strand.
TAAGAGGTTTGTGGGAATGGGTGGATCAGGAGTAGACACAACCGAGGTAGTGGGGGAGGTGGTAAAAGTTGGGGAAGGGGGAGTGGTGGTGGGTCGGATGATAGTGGTAATACGAGAAAAGGCTATTGTAGAGATGGTGGTAGTTGTAGCCACAATAGAAGTAGCGACATGAGTAAGTGAGTGTGGGTCAGGTGTATGCTGAGATGGTTCCCAATCAAAATCCTTAATATATGTTGGTTCATATTGTTAGATGCTTCCACTCTTCGTTAGTAGGTCCATATTGTAGATAAAAAAGGTGGTAAACACTCTCCATTGAGCTAAAGGAAGTGAGAGGCTAGGCAGCATCAAAGGCACTGAAATTCTTGGCTATAAGGGTAATTAATTGGCCTCCCATAAATATAACTTGGGTCCACCTCATGTGGGTCTGATAGAACTCATTGAACTACCCATCTATTTTAAAAACTAGGTTTCCCATGTATGAGGAAAGAATAATCACCTCAATATGTCTCACACTCCCTTGAGCATCACCCCAAGTTTTCCAGGCATGAAAAAGGGTTTGTTGAAGGATATAAACAGAAGCACTATAGAGGTAGGATCTCTTCATAATGAAAGGATCATAAGGGATCTATTGGTCTCTGTATATCCTTTCCCAAATATAAGAAGCTTCGAATTTTTTATGATCAAACTGTATTGTCAGGAAGACCGGGGAGGCGACAAAGTTGGTGGAGTAGATGTTGAGGCTGAAAAAAAGTGTCCAAGGGTGATACACTGAGTGCTGCCACTAAGTTTGAACCAAATAGAGTTTATTTATAACTCAAAGGTGGCCAGAAACTCATGGAAGATCTCCCAAAAAGTAGCCTCGTAAAGCAGGGTGACGGGTTATAGGTGTAGCTAGTCGATGAGGTCAAGGACCTCCTGATGAATCTAGATTCACTCAAGAACAATGAGGTCTAGGTACTTGTTGGTCCTCAAGGATTTTTTTTGGAGATAGACCAAGTAAACCTAGGGATTATGTGTTGCAAAGTGAAGGTCGGGATGAAGGTGGGGGCAGGAAACACCTTACAACTCGCTAGATTTCAAATACGAGTCCTCAAAAGCATATGTGAAGGAAGGGTTATAGGAAAAAGAGGAGGTAGAAGGCTCTTTAGGTAGTGTAATATGAGATACCTATCACCTCTAGGGTGGAAGGGGTGTTTCATCTCACCCAAGAGCATGTTTGGTAGAAGAGGTGCATAAGGTCTTGGTTCTGGCCATTTCAGATGGAAAGGATGGATGTGCAGAGGATATGAGGTGTTATGGTGAGGGGAGGAGTGTTGAAGGGATGATTGACCAATGGGAGGAGGAAAAAAATTGATAGAGTAAGGGATGTTTATGGGAGGATAATGGGGGAAAAAGGTCCATGGTCATGAACTTAGGGTTTATGAAATTAAAAATGGCCTTGTACATTACATGTCATGTATGATATACACAATGTGTAATTCTCAGTTTTTTAGAAAATTGACATTTACATGTCATATAATGGGTACATGTCATGTATTTTTAAATTTTATCCCCCTTTTGGGCCAAGTCCTATTGAAAATCCTACAGCTATGTTTGAATTTCATAAACACTAAACTAACCTATTTTTTCTACTCTGGGTTTCCTTCTAGTAAGCGATTTATTTTTGTGTCTAGAGCTAGAAACACTCCCATTCAAATGTTTTCAAATTCATAGAGACAATCCTTATATTTTTTTAAAAAAATAAAGGGCATGGAAGGTGGTTTCTCATTTCCATCCTCATTGGTCATATGATCATATTTCTTATCAGTATAATAGATTGATTTAATATTTAATGATTCTTTACATTTATTGGTATCCTTCACCAAATCAAACACAGCTCGTTCTTCACAAAATCTGAATATCAATCTCCCTTGGTTAACATCAATCAGTTCCACCCCAGTGTAGAGAAATGGTCTTCTTAAATTCAGGGTAATATCTTCGTCTTCTTCAATGTCAAGGATGACAAAATCATCAGGGAAAATGAAATTTCAAACATTTTCAAGGATTTCTTCGATAAATCCATAAATATGATTTATTGAGTGGTTATAAATTTGGAGTGTCAATATTAGTGATTTTAATTCAAAAAGCTCTAGATTCTTGAAGACACTCATTGGCATGATATTTATACTTGTGCCTAGATCTCATAAGGCTATATCAAAATTCAATTCCATTATAGTTCATAGAATTGAGAAGATGTTAGGGTCCCTCTTCTTAGGATGAATCTTCTGTTTAATGATATCCAAGCATTCTTCATTTAAATAAATGACTACTAAGTCTTCCATCTTCCTTTTGGACAACTATTCTTTCAAGAATTTGGTATAGGAAAAAATCTAAGTGATGGTCGTAGAGAAAGGGATTTTGATGTGTAATTGTTTGAAAATAACTAGAAACTTCTTATATTATTGGTTCACGCCCAAATTTACCCAAGAGAAGAAGGGTAGAACGGTCCTTGTAGTGTAGCTTGGGTTGTCGATTCCATAGATACCTAAGAAGATACCTAAGATACACAACCTAAGGGATGGATTTTTGGCTATGAAGTGGCCAACTTTGGGTTGATTTTAGATGGGTTTAAGTAAACTCTAAGATACTTAAGTTAATTCAAATTAAAAGAATGAGTTGATCCTAGGTTATCACTCGGGGTGGATTGGACGTATTTTCTTTTTAATGATTTTCAATTTCTTAAATTTGAGATGGGTTCATTTAAGGAGATAAAACAACATCATCACTTACTGGTTTAATGCCTACACCCTCTAATACTAATCACCTATACACTTGAAGGATCAAGGTTTTGAGCACTTCAAGGTAAAGGATCGTATTAGTACTTGAAGTGTGTGGCCTTAAATTCAACAAGGACGATGGAGTTTAAAAAACCATCAAATAAAAATCCCAATTAAATAAGTGATTATAAATTAATTAGGTGATAAATAACATCCAATCCAGACCCTTTCTACTCCCTTGTATCAACCCATAAGTGGGTTAGCCCTCCATTGATCCCATGGTTTCAATGGAAGCGGAAAGTAGACTCATGAGGGAGGAAATGGAGAAGTAAAGAAAACAACAAAAATAAAATGATCACTCCACCATTGTGTGAATAATTTCACAAGGGTTGGTGTGAATGAATTCACACCTTGATCCAACGGTATCAAAGTGATATTAAGAACAACAGAATAAGAGTATAAGAAGAACTTTTATTAAGAAACTAAAGTGAATTGAACAACTTACATGTGAAAGAAAAAATTGAGGCAACAAAAATGCAGCATAACATTACAATTGAACAAAGCATCCAAGATCCTAAACTCCTTCACCACAACTGCCTTAAATAGGCATTTTGGGATCCTTGGGTCGAGCCACCAACAGTACAAAGCATCTTAATTAATTTTGGTAGGCTATAGGTGGTGGAAAGCTTGTGGAATTTGGACTTTTCCACGTTTGACCTGAGGTGGCAGCCAGTTTTCATCCACCGAACAGATGCATCTGTAAGACCTTCTAGAATTCCGAATCAGGGTGGGCCATAGAAGAAGAAAATGGATATCCGGATGTCTTCTAACCGGATGTAAAATTTGGGTCAATTTGGAGTTGTGGATTACTAGATATGATCAAATTGGTGGACTGTTTTTCTGGGCCGCAGAATCTGGCCCAGAATTTTATCTCTAACTTGGGCCGCCTAAATTACCAACATGGAGGCTGAATTACCATTATCTCCTGAAGAGTGATTTGTTTCTGTACAGGTATTCTATCATCCCAAGAAATGTGGGATTAATTGGGCCTGTATGTTGGGCCCCACAGCCTAATCGGTGGGCTGATGTCCAATCTGCCTTCTCCAGAATTGCTTCCTTTCATTTCCAGATATCTCCATCATCCTCCATGAATTCTCCACTGATCCCTAAATCAAAAATGTTCATATTTAAGTGTAGATCAATTTAAAAAAATATAAAATTAAAATATTTATAATTAAATTCCTTAAAATAAGATGAATCATTGGGTACTTTAAATGATGTTAAAAAATGTACCACATAATAGTGCATTTTAAGAAGGTATTACAATCATAATGTGAAATGATGTTCAAAGGGTAAAATGCACTAAAATGGTGTTTATGAATAAAAAATAACATGAATATTATGTATATTAACAATGAATATTAGCCTCATTTAGTGGCTAATCACACCCCCCAACTTGAGTTTTGCTAGTCCCGAGCAAAATATATCTCATGAAAAATGAAATTCGAATTCCCTTTTCTAAAAACATTTTAATACACAATGATCACTAAAAAACCTTATACCAAACAATCATGAAACCCATCAAAATATTTTAATACAAGATATTTTCATAAGAAGATCCCAATCCCAAGCCCATTCCTTTGATCAAATCCATCATCATACTTCATCCAACTCAATTAGGTGTAATGATGTGTTGTGAATCACAATAGATATGGGGGTTCATTTTCATTCAAGGGGGAAATCATGGATGCTCTAGGTGGAATCACATTTAATCCTAATATGAGCATTCTTCATACTTTTTTTTTGTTTTTTTGCAATATTTCTATAGTAATTGAGATTGCAATTAATCAAATTAACCCATGTAGCAAGACTTTGCCGATGACTCCCAGACTCAAAGGCCTTAGGGCACCAAGTGAAGCCCACATACTCGGGCATCGTCTCGAGTTAACTTAATCAAAAACAAAGTCATATTACCATAAATAGAGATAGATTGAAAAACTCAGGGCTAGACAACTCTGGAGTCACGATCCCCAAGTGCCGAAAGCCTCGCATTTTATCAATCCATTTCTCTACACGCAAATTTTTATTTTTATTTTTTATTTGTTATTTTTTAATAATTTTTTTTAAATTTTTTTTTGAATACTCATATTATTCATAAAAATAAAACCATCCTATGCTATTTAGTATGGGACCCCAAAAATTCAAATTAGTACCCCATAGTCTAGAAGACGTGCATTGTGGCATTTTTTTTTATTTGGATGAAAATATAAACGATGAAATATCACATTGGACAGCCACACTTTCCAAAATCTATGCTCATGAAATTATACAAGGATTAAAATAAGAATCAGGGCATGCTAAATTATTTGATATTCAGTTTCAAAGTGTGCAATATGTATTACCATGTTCGAAGTTAAAGGATTTTTTCCTTCCATTTACTTTTGTTTTCAAATCATTCAATTTTTGTTTTTGACCCAAAAGCATTTTTTTTATTTTATCTCCCCCCCAACTTAAAACAACACTATCCCCAGTGTTTGAAGAAATGAAAAATTAGAAGGAGTAGAGGCAGGGAATAAAAATTTAAAAAGGAAATTGAAAATGAGGATTATGGAATGAAGTCACCTGGTGGTTGAAGTTTGAAGTTCTTGCCGCTCGAATTTATTCCTTTGATATCCATGTCGCTTGCAAAGTTCCCTAGTGGAAAAAGGAAAAAACAAAACAAACAAAACAAAAAAAAACAAACAATATATATATATATATATTTATATAATAAAGGAAGTAAAATATAAGAATATATATAAAAATTATAGAATAAGGTAGCACAAGAAGCCGCAGGTCAGTGGTAAGTGCGCGCCCCTGTCTCCCTTCGGTCCCGGGTTCGAGTCCCCGCGGCTTAGCCGGTTGTGACGGGGTTTTCCCCAAGGCCTATGGAATTGAATTTTTATTATTATTATTATTTTATTTTTTTCTTAACCTATAAAATAATAAAAATAAAACAAAATAAACTGATGATACATTGTCTTCTTTTTAAATTTCTGGGTAAGGTATTACTCAAGGATCACACCACGTGACACGGATGAATATGGTGATCCCCTTTCATACCCATCCATACTCATTATAGAAGAACAGGTCAACAGTTTATTATTATTTTTTAAATATAAAAATGATTAAGTAATCTTATTTTAAAAATAAAGATGATTCAGAAAGATTAGAAACATAAAAACCACGGGTTGCCTCCCGTGCAACGCTTTGTTTAACGTCGTTAGCTCGACATGAACCCCCCAACTTACCCAATACCAAATTTAAAATTTTTAAGGACCACATGTTTCACAAATTCAACTAGGTTTAGATTGATTAAATTTTTATAATTTGTTTCATTAACAAACCTATGTTCTAAAATCAGTTGGTAAATCCAAGGAATATCAAAAATGGTGGATCTAGTTGCTTCTCTAGTCTTGCCTTATACATCAAGGGTCATTCCAATTTTATTTATATCAAGAGAAGAAACAATGAAAACATGATGGTTTTGGATATCCTCAATGAATGAAAACTTGATGAATGATGGAAAGGACACATGTTCGAGTTCAGGCAGACTAACATTTTTAGACATAGGTTGGGAATTTGGATCGATCTCAATTTTATTTTCAAAATTTATCAATATAATTGGTTCCTTTGGAATAGAAGATTCAACCAAAAAATTGGAAATATCAGTGTTAGAAATGGGTATGGACTCAAATATTGTGATTTTTCTTAATGGTTCAATGATTGGTGTTTTTGAAAAATCATCAACAGAGTTATATTCATGAGACTCAATCCATGATGTCAAATTCTCATATTTTGAATCCAAAAAGTTAATTTCCTCCTAATTTAAAGTCCCTTCAAAATTTCCTTGATCCTATTCATCTATCCCAAATCCAAAGGTTGGTTCTTCAATAAATTCATGTGGGGTTTTTGTGAAACTAGACACTTCACATAAGGTTATGGAAGGGACAGTTTGTGTAGGGATGGGTTCCTCACAAGTTTTAATGATTTGTAGTTATAACCTCAATTATGAAACCTCAAAATTCATTATCTCCATTTGTTGAAAAAGTTTTTCAAGTAATGGTTGTGGATCATGATGGTCAAGGGGTTGAGACAGATGGTCTATTCCAGGAGGATAACTATGTTGTTGGAATTCCATAGGAGGGTGTTCAGATTGGCCTTGTTGGGATTGGAACTCATAATATGTTGGAATGTATTGTGGATCATATGAATAAAAACATTGTGGTTCAGTAGGTTGTTGATGATCCCAAAAGTAGGAATTAGGATGGTCATTGTACATCATACATGGGGTTGAGTGATCAAAGTAGGGAGAGGTTCCCCATGTTTGGATTTGTTCAAAAGGGTTTTCCATAGGAATGAAATTGGAGATGAGATGAGAGAAGTGGGATTAAAAAAAAGAATGATAGTGTCTAAGATAACTTACTTAGGTCCCCGGCAACGGCGCCAAAATTTTGTTCACGCCCAAATTTACCCAAGAGAAGAAGGGTAGAACGGTCCTTGTAGTGTAGCTTGGGTTGTCGATTCCACAGAGACCTAAGAAGATACCTAAGATACACAACCTAAGGGATGGATTTTTGGCTATGAAGTGGCCAACATTGGGTTGATTTTAGATGGGTTTAATTTAAATCTAAGATACTTAAGTGAATTCAAATTAAAAGAATGAGTTCATCCTAGGTTATCACTCGGGGTGGATTGGACATATTTTCTTTTTAATGATTTTCAATTTCTTAAATTTGAGATGGGTTCATTTAAGGAGATAAAACAACATCATCACTTACTGGTTTAATTCCTAAACCCTCTAATACTAATCACCTATACACTTGAAGGATCAAGGTTTTGAGCACTTCAAGGTAAAGGATCGTATTAGTACTTGAAGTGTGTGGCCTTAAATTCAACAAGGACGATGGAGTTTAAAAAATCATCAAATAAAAAATCCCAATTAAAGAAGTGATTATACATTAATTAGGTGATAAATAACATCCAATCTAGCCCCTTGCTACTCCCTTGGATCAACCCATAAGTGGGTTAGCCCTCCATTGATCCCATGGTTTCAATGGAAGCGGAAAGTAGACTCATGAGGGAGGAAATGGAGAAGTAAAGAAAACAACAAAAATAAAATGATCACTCCACCATTGTGTGAATAATTTCACAAGGGTTGGTGTGAATGAATTCACACCTTGATCCAACGGTATCAAAGTGATATTAAGAACAACATAATAAGAGTAGAAGAAGAACTTTTATTAAGAAACTAAAGTGAATTGAACAACTTACATGTGAAAGACAAAATTGAGGCAACAAAAATGCAGCATAACATTACAATTGAACAAAGCATCCAAGATCCTAAACTACTTCACCAAAACTGCCTTAAATAGGCATTTTGGGAGGCTTGGGTCGAGCCACCAACAGTACAAAGCATCTTAATTAATTTTGGTAAGCTATAGGTGGTGGAAAGCTTGTGGAATTTGGACTTTTCCACGTTTGACCCGAGGTGGCAGCCGGTTTTCATCCACCGAACAGACGCATCTGGAAGACCTTCTAGAAATCCGAATCAGGGTGGGACATAGAATAAGAAAATGGAGCTTCGGATTTCGGCTAACCTCCTGTACAATTTGGGCCCATTTGGAGTTTTGGATTCCGAGATATGATCAAATTGGTGGACTGTTTTTTCTGGGCCGCAGAATCTGGCCCAGAATTTTATCTCTAACTTGGGCTGCCAAAATGACCAAAATGGAGGCCGAATTAGCATTAACTAATTAATAGTGATTTGTTTATGTAAATTTCTTCTATCATCCCACGAAATTTGGGATTAATTGGGCCTGTATGTTGGGCCCCATAGCCTAATCAGTGGGCTGATGTCCAATCTTCCTTCTCCAGAATTGCTTCCTTTCATTTCCAAATATCTCCATCATCTTCCATGAATTATCCACTAATCCCTGAATCAAACATGTTCATATTTAAGTGTAGATCAATTTACAAAAATATCAAATTAAAATATGTATAATTAAATTCCTTAAAATTGGATGAATCATTGGGTACTTTAAATGATGTTCAAAAATGTACCACATAATAGTGCATTTTAAGAAGGTATTACAATCATAATGTGAAATGATGTTCAAAGTGTAAAATGCACTAAAATGGTGTTTATGAATAACAAAGAACATGAATATTATGTATATTAACAATGAATATTATCCTCATTTAGTGGCTAATCAATTACCCTTCAATAATTCCTTACATCATTATTTAAAGGACGGGTAGAGGGGGGTTTTCTTGTTGTAGGTCCTAAATATCCTTCTTCCTTTTCAGGCTACTCTTCTATTAAAGATTCTCTAGTAGTGTATGATTCAAGATTTATTTCCCAAACAACTTCCTTTGTGTTGTCATTAACATCCTCAATAATGATTGTTTCAAATTTATTAGGTTCCTCCAGTTTCTTTTCCTCATTGTTTCATGGTTCCTGAAAGTCCATCACTCTCCTACTCCAAATAATGACTTCCTTTTAATCTTTTCTTGGGTATATCTCAGTGTTATCAGGTAATGTACCCGACAGTCCATCTGATAAGGTCTTTTTGATTTGACCCATTTGGTTCTTAAGATTGTGTAGAGTGGATAATTTGTTTTTCATCTTTGTATCAGTGGTTTTTATTCATTAATATAATTTTGAACAAACATAGAGATAAATTATTGAATATTTGACTATAGAGGTTGTCCTTGTTGTGGATGTCTCTATGGAGCTGATTAGAATTTCTATTTAGATCTTTGGGGAAAGGGTTGCTAAGGTATTTTTTGTTGTGATCGAGGATATGGAACATGATTTGGGTACCTATGTGGTCTTGAATTCCATTTTGGTATATAACCACTCCTCTAATAATAATATTAGTGGTTGAGTTGCTGTTGCAGCTGCTGGATCGGTCTCTGTTGGTAGTATTATTACTATTGGTATGTTTGATGCTATTGGAATTTTTTTCCTTTTTGATTATAATTTATGTAATTATAATCATGGTATTTAGGATCCTATATTCCTTCCCTATAGTATTGGTATGGGTACATGCCTCCACACATTTCATAGGATTTAATCACTTTCACAAGAGAAGGAGGGGGTGTTGGTGCAACAGGTAACTGAAAAGACTCAAGATTCTTTTTAAGAGACTCCACTTGGGTTGCGAGGTGGGTTCTATCCTCCACTAAGTGAATTTTTCTTGGTTGAAGTCCTTGATCACTCTTCCATAGACTGGAATTGTGGGATACATTATCTATAATGTCTTGGCCCACTTCGGACACCTTAAGCATGATTCCACCATTAGAAGTGGCATCTACTACAGTTCATGCAGTAGGTTGGAGTCCTTGATAAAATATATGAATATGAAGACACACACAAATTTTGTGATGTGATAGCTTCTCATTGAGCTCTTTAAAGAGATCACATGCCCTCCAAGTTGATTCTCCGTCTTCCTAAGTGATGTTTCGAATGTCATTTTGGAGCTTCCAAGTCCGTATCGGAGGGATTTAATTTTATAGGATCTTTTTTGATAGATCACCCCAACTCATGATAAACTAAATAACATGGTTTTTGAGTCAATAATTGGCTTGGTCAACCAAGTAGAATGGAAGAAACAAAGTCTAATTAGATTTGGTAAAACACCCTGGATGTAAATGGTATCATAAACCTCTAAAAATTTAGAAATATTTTCATGGGGGTCTTCACTTAGAAGCCTACTCAATTGACTATGTTATAGATCATGTGGATTGGTCCATATTTATCTCAAAGGTGTAATCCTAAATAGATGGGTGCACAATGTTAGGTGCAAAACTACTTTTGGAAGGTAATCCATAATATATAATGGTGCACTCTTCCAGTACTAGTTACTCACCCTGATTTTTAGGTGGTTCATATTGAGTGTTATGAAGGTGAGGCACACAAGATCATTGTTCTTAGCCATTTTTGAATGTTGGCATGAATCAATATATCTATCGATCTTGGGATAAAAAATAAGTAGTTCTTGTGAATCCATGTTCCTTGAATGAGTCCAATGTACTTGATTCATGCACTAGTTAGAATAAAGAAAACACATATTCTATTACATTAGAAGAAAATTGTAACAGAAAAGGTGAAAGAAAATGAAGAAAGTGGGAGGGGTGAGGTAATATCAGTTTCAACTTGAAGGATACTGTTAATATGAAACATTGAGTACCTAGAAATAATGAAAAAATTTAATACGCCCACAAAAATAATTGAATATATGAGAGAATTGATTTGATTAAAAATTTATGTTATCAAAATAAATTTATTACAAGGTCATATTAAAGCAGCAGTACAAGGTCAACCCCACAAGGATCACTGGAAATCAGGAAACCATTTGAACAAAACCCTTTGAAAGGATTCCTTATATTCAATCTTCATATTTAGTTTTTCTAGATCTAGGTAGTTTGGATTTAATTCAGATAACTAAGAAGGAATAAGGGTTAAATTTATGGCTCTTAGCAGAATATAATCCTAAATATATCTTGGAATAATCCTATGTCTTAGGTTGTGAATGGTGAAAGGGTCACCAATCGGTTTTGGTTAAACCAATTGGATGTACCTATGCTGCAACTATCCCTTGGTCCAGGTATAGATGAAAACCTAGATGTGTTACTCTTAGCCTCTATGTATAAATCATGAAAGGGTAATGTTCATATACTGCTCAACTCCAATTAGGATAGGCACATTCAAGTGTACCTATCACGGTCAAGGTTTTACAAGGGAATGTTATAATTTTATTAACCTAATTAATAGTAACAGGGTTACCATGGTTTAACTTATAGATTAATTAGGCTTAGAAACACTACTACTCTCAACCCCTTACCCTTAGTGTATTATCCATGCATGATGGTGTTGATTAAAAGAAAATGAATATAAAACATTCTTAGCATAATAATGAGATGATTGAGAAATAAGAAATCCACAATTTAAAATAATAAAAATAAATATAAATAATTAAAAATAGTGTAAATACAATCAAATAAATACTCTAAATGAAGAAACAATGATGGAATATAAAGCATTGATGAAAAAATAGTGAATGATATCGAATGAGAGCATGAAAACAGGTGTGGAATCATAATGATTGAATAAAAAATGTAGAATGGTTAAAAACCCAAAAGGATTTACTAAAAAACTGAAGAAATTAATTAAAACTGAGTTTGGATGAGAAACATATGAATGTGGATAAATAATAACAAAAATAAAAATGTAGGGTGTGAATCTTTTATATGTTAAAGAGTGCTAAAAATTAAATAATATTGAAAATACATGATGTGTAAAGCCTTCATGTTTTCTACTATATTTAAGTGTATTTATTTCTGAAATATTTATTTAATGTAAGTAGGCTTCATGTAGTGTATTTGAGACCCCCATCCTCCTTTGGAAAATCAAGAAATATTTTTGACTGAGTGGGATCTCAAACTTTACACATTCTATGAACTCTACACATCATGTTTTTTATTAACATTCAACAGTATTCTGATTTTTAATTTTGAATGACATGTAATTTATGTACACATAATGTATGATGTCAACAACATGTAAAGTCTTTATGGGTTGTTCTATAGTTGTAAGGACCCATGTTTTTATAGACTGAAATTTTGAGTAAAAATTTAATTCTTTTTTAGATGCTTATATGGGGTAAAAGGACTTTTCTCCATAGAAAATGATCTTGGATAATTTTTATAACCACTCTATTTTTACTAGAATATGGTTTTTACCCTAGTACATAAGTTTGGTATATTTAAAATCCTTTTGGATTTTATCATAATATTTAATGTTTAATAATTAATTAATTAAATATCAATTTATTTTCACAGGTTCATTTGGCCATATCTTATGAACATAGTGTTAGATTGAGATTCAGTCTCTACCATTGAGTTTGGAACTAATATATTTACCTATGGGGGCATAAACTCATGTCGGTCATTAGGGTCGGGCATGACCCCTTTTTCTTTTTTGTTTTCTTGTCTTTTTCTTTTTTTCTTTTCCTCTTTTATTTTCTTCCTGCTTGGATTCTTACAGATGCACTAGTGGGATTTACTTTACTGTGGTCTAGATATAAAGGGAGAGGGAGAGAGAAAAATATAGGGAGAGAAAGAGTGTTACTACAATAGAGCTCAGGATGATCCAAATCATCACACAGTGGCTGTGTAGTGTGGAAATGGGTGAACAATCAATATATTCCTCCCAAAGGTAGGCCATTTTTATGTTTTTTCATAGATCCCCATATATTGTCCATTTTTAAGTTTTAATCCCCCTTTATTCTTTCTTAATGCCCCATGTGGGCCAATCTGTTGTTTTTTTGGGGGAAATGGGGGTTTCAAGTGATTTGAGGAGTTTCTTGTTTATAAATCATGAGCACAAGATATGTAGTTTAGGAACACAGGCCGTGTGTTCTTCTTATTTGGGGAAGATGATATTATAGAAGTACACATAATGTATGATATATACACACTATATACTAGGAATTGACCGTGTTGCTGAGTACACAGTTAGATAGCATGTGTAGGGGAATATGGATGTGTAGAGTACACATCCAGACCCTATGTGGGTCGTATGCTGTGTAGAGTTACACATCCATGCCAAGTAGATGGCCAGAGCATGTGAAGTACATGGGAATGTACCTCGTGTAGGTTACACTTTGTGTACACCTTTTACATGTCATGTACATGGGCTTAAATTTCATATATGGATAAAGTACATGATCAGGTGGGGAAGTGAGGGTATACATTGTGTGCTAGGTTTAACACATTGCATGTTATGTTTATAAATAATTAATTTGTATTGGATGAATATAAAGACCTTATCGTAGGTTTCTTTCTTTGTAGTCAATATTGATCACCCAAAAATACCCCATTGGATTTACTTTGTTGCGCTTGTGTGGATCCAATGGTAGAATTCTTCTAGCGGTGATCTACACGTGCCCCTAATGACCTCCAAGAAACCCACTCGATCTCTAGGTGCAAGTTCAGTGAATTGAATGTCTTTAATTTTTTGTTCTTGATCGATCATTGTTCATTATTAAGGAAATATATCCTATATTCCAGTTCTTGAGAGGGAGATATTTGGATGAGTTGAAATAGAATTCATTGTGTGTAATAATTATCTATTTTTGATTACTTATACAATAGCCATAACAGTGTACTTATAGAGGTTGGGTTTAGTTTAGAATAATTTTTTTTAATTTCTTGTCATCCCTTAAATAGTATAAAAACCTTTTAGAAACCCTATTCCACATAAGAATAATATTATTATTATGCTGTGGAGCATACTAATATATGAAAATAAAAAATAATATTTACTGGATTATAGATAATTAATTATCACCAAAAACGGTCTTGGTATCTTCGAACTCTTTAACATTTAATGAATACTCGAATAAATATATTATTTATAAATAAATATTTTATTAAAATATTGGTGAATAAATATTTATTAAATACTTAATAAAATAAAATAAATATATTTTCATTTCCCTATAGGTGAATAAATATTTATTTAATTAATGCGAACTATAAAACATGAATAAAATTATTTCTCAGTATTGAGAATAAAATTTATTCCATGAATTAAATTAAAATATAATTTAATCAAGATCAATAGAAACACTTTGTGTGTGACCCTTTAGGATTATTTCTCATTGGGATTATGTGGGCTTAACGAATGTCCAAGATTACTATCAAGAAATGGTCAAGTCACCAAAGATAATGAACTTAATATCAAAATGTCGACAACCAATATGAACTCGTATTGTGTGATATAATACCTTTATCTCAATATCTAATCAATAAGGTTTTAAATCCATGTTATTAACCTGTTTTCCCAATACTTCTTTTATAATGCCCCGACCCCAAAATCCCAGAGCTGGTGCATTACTTATTACACTGGAATGATAAAGAGGAATAAAATCCCAATGGAATGATCAATTTATCATTCATAAAGAAACTAGATACATACATGAAACTCATATTACATTGGGAAAGGTAAAAAATACAATACATAACAAAATCCAAAAAAAAAAACTGCAACCATAGAAACTCAATAAATGGTACCCCCTTTATAACCTATTGAAGGTAAGCAAATGAAAGTGGTGATCTCAAATTCTCAGTAAGGGTTACGAGTAGCAGAAGAATGAACCAATAATAACTGAATCATAAATAAATATGGCATGATTAAGAAGTGGAAAACAAACACCATTAATAAACTAAGAAAGTTCCCGCATACATAGATTTTCTCATAATGAAAAGCTCACGAATAATAATAAATGAAAATGAATAAAGAGAATTATTATTATTTGGATGTCATGTATCAAGAACATGATACCACTGTACCATCAAAACAGTTTAAGTCTATGTGTAGAAAGCTATCTGATTCTTCAAAACAAACTCGAAGGGATTTTCACCAACTAATTGTCTCATGAGACCTGTCGATGCATTAAGGGGATATAATAGGCCCCTTAAATCACTAAAAGTCCAAATCATTATTTATAAATATATTTAATACAAGTATAATAGGCCTTCTCAATATACATATAGAGTATAGAATACAAATTCATCAATATTTCTATATATAAAACAACTTTCCAAATTAACATCATATGTGAAATGGTATACGACTTAAGGAAATAATCATATCCATTCTACAAGAAAATGGATATTTACCAGAATTATAATTTCAAATAAAAAATGATCTCAAATGAGAATTATATATAACACATAAGAAATATTAGGTGCATAATACCGAGTAGGTCGCAATGAAATGGAAATGGAGACAAAGTCACTTACCACATTGTAATCAATTGAATCATATGATGTAAAATCATTAATCACTTTATGAATCATATAATACCATGAATTTAAAGTGAATAATGATATTATATATCAAATTATAGTACAAACATAACACATATAATAAATAAGAGGTGAACAATGGAAATCCCATAGAATTGAAAGTGAGATAAGAAACCCCTTACAAACATATCAGCATGGTAATGAGTGTTCTTACGAGGGATTAATGAGAGGTAAAGGAGTATCCCATAAATTATATATCATAAGGAAAGTATGGGGGAGGTTCAAAAACATACCCCATCATTAGGAATTAAAAATAAAAGGACACAACATTGGGGGGATTCTTGGATAAAAGTTAAATAGAGGATCCCTTACCTTATGCCTGAATGTGTTATTCGTTTGATCTTAGAGACCCGAATAATAAAATTTAGATTCATTAATTGATAATTACAGAACCTAATATACATTTAATTGATGTAGTATAACCTTATTAGGTTCATTCATTTCCTTTTTGATGGGTTTGATAGGTTCAATTTTATTGTTTTGGAAGCATTTTCTTCCATGGTTTTCATGACCAGTTTACTTATATTTATGAATATAAGTTCGTTTGAAATGTGGTTAACATAAAAAATTGTAAATATATATTATTAGTTTCATTATAAAAAATCTTATAATGATTTTGGGTTATGTACCTTGAGGATGACTCTTTAGTTGAATGTTATTGATAAACTCTTAGATTAACATAGCGTTTTTTTATAATAAACTTGTTTTGTAATATTCATTTATATTATGATTGTGTAAGGATTATAGAATCTTGAATAAGGTAAAATAAATATATATTATGATCTAGTTCAACAATTAAAAATTTTTCATGACTAATATTGAATATAGTAATAGAAATTGAAAACTTGTCGTCCTTAATTGTGATAATTTAACACATCTCGACGATATTTTCATTTTTAGTGTAAGAGGTGGGGGAAAAGTGATATGATGATGAAATATTACATTACCATAATAAAATTAAAGTAAATGTAAGGTACTATAATTATCACAACATTTTTATGTGGGGAGGTTTGTAGAGAGAAAAAAAAGAATAGAACTTGCAAAATAATTTGAAAGAAAAGAGAAAAGAGGTTCACCTCTTGAGTACTCCTCCTTGAGAATCTCTTTAAGGGATTTGTTTTTGGCCTTTTGGTGAGACCATCAGGTCTCCGACGTGAGAGAAGAGTTTAGGGAGATATTTAAGCCGAATTTAGCTAAGGGTTGAAGCTTGAGTGGTGTGGGAGGAAGAGGGGGTGAGGGTGGTTTATATAGTGGAGGGGAGGAGGGTTTTCTTTATATTATATTCCTTAATTTATTATTTCTCAACAAGACAAGAAACAGTGAGGATCTAATGACCTAGAATAGTAATAAGTGCATGCAAGTTTAATATTTGTGTGCTTACATCACTCATGATGTTAGGAATAGTTAATTTTAATTATAATGTATTTATACCTTAAATTAATTTATTTTACTATTCATGAAAAATTCGAGTATTTCAGAAAAATCCCAAAAATTCACCATAACCATTTTTCGACGTCTAGAATCCAAAAATGAACTCCATTTTTAAAAAATTGTTTTCGAAGTATGAGAAATTTAATTTTTAATTAAAATCATTATTTAATCAAAAAATAGAAACACTTAAAATTTTCATCTTCATTTTTAAGGTTCCTAAATTTTATTTATACAATCATGAGTAAGGTTACCATTCATAAGGGTAGGGTTACTATTCATAAGGGTAGGTTACTATTCATAAGGGCATGTTACTATTCATAAGGGTATGTTACTATTCACCAAAAATTAACTTGATTCTATCAGACCTCAAATATCACCCGGATCGCAACCATGTTTGTCTGTTTTTCAAAATTCAAAACACAGAAGTGAAAAATTTATGCTTAATGGATAGGTTATGACACTCTCCAAAATAACCAAGTGTTGTTTCATAGTAACTCATTTATTTATGAAATATAGTCTATCTAATGAATAGAATGTATTTAAGAGAAACATACCATAAAATGTTTGGGGTGTTATATTATTCCCTATTTCAAAAATTTTGTTCTTGAATTTTTTTTATATGAAGCCCTAAAAAAGATATGGGTTCTTCTTCTTCATAACATCCTCAGGTTCCCACGTTGCTTCCTCTGTATTATGATTTCTCCAAAGAACCTTTACTAGAAGAGTTTTCTGATGTCTCAATACCTACTCCCTCATGTCATGAATCTCTATAGTCTCTTCAGAGTATGAAAAATCTGGTTCCAGTTATATTTCTTCATATGCGAGTACATGAATTGGGTCTTTCATTTATTTCTTCAACAAAACATAGAACACATTTTGAAATTTGGAGAGACATGGTGGCATTACTAACTAGTAAGCTACAACTCTGATCCTTTCCATAATTTCAAATGGTATGATGTACCTAGGGCTTAGTTTTTCTTTCTTACCTGACCTTAAGACACCCTTCCACAAAGATACATTTTTATAAAGACATGATCAACTACCTGAAATTTCAAATCCTTTCTCCGATTTTCAGCATAACTCTTTTTCCTACTTTGGGACGATTTAATATGGTCTAGAATTTTATTTACCTTTGTTGTTGTCTCTTAGATAAGTTATGGGCCTAAAAGTTTCCTCTCACCAACTTTATCCAGAAAAGTTGGAGTTTAACACCTCTTACTATATAATTATTCATATGGAACCATTTTAATGCTAAAATGGAATCTATTATTGTAGGAAAATTCCAACAAAAGAAAATTATTGATCCCACATACCTTGAAATTAAAGAGAGCATGATCTCAACATATCTTCTTATGTATGAATTGTCTATTCAGACTGTCCATTGGTTTGGGGGTGATAAGAAGTACTAATATGAAGCTCATTATCCAAAGATTTCATGAGAATTTTCTTGAATTTTGATGTTAACCAAGGATCTCGATCAGAAAAAATCAATATAGGTTCACCATGATGTATTAAAACATCATTAATATAAAGTCTTCACAGGCTCTCAAGCAGTAAATCCTCTTTTATAGCAAAGAAATGTGATGATTTTGTGAGACATTCAACAATTACTCATATTACATCATTCCTTCTAGTCTTCCTTAGTAGTCCTGTGAAAAAATCCATCATAATGTCATACCACTTTTACAAAGTAATAGGTAGAGGTTGCATCACACATCAAGTATGTTGTCTTTTTACCTTCACTTGTTGAAAAAATAGATGCCTTGACACATAGTCAGCAATTTTTCACTTCATATTATCTCACCAAAAATGTTCCTTCAGATCTTTATACATATTTTTAATTCCATGGTGTATAGATAAATTTGATCTATGATAATCATATAATAGTTCCCTCTTTTTATCAGGTACTTATGGAACACATAACCTCTTCCCAAATTTTAGAACTCCTTCCTCATACACAATGTCTACCAATCTCCCATCCTTAACAGCATTAATTTTCTTTTGTATATTCTCATCATCATATTTAGAGGTTTTTATTATCTCTTGTAAAGATTATTTAGAAATCATTTGAAAGAGGAAAGATGTTTCCCCTTCCATAACAATTCATATATCCATATTTAGTTGATCCATTAATGTAGGATCTCTCTCAATCCACATTTGGGTCTAAAGTCCTAGATCTTTCCTGCTTAATGCATCTGAAACCTTATTTTCCTTTACTAGGGGGTAGTGTATTGAAATATTATAATCTTTGAGTAACTCAAGCCATCTCCTTTGCCTCATGTTGAGTTCCTTCTATGTGAAAATATATTTCAAACTTTTGTGATTCGTATATATCTCACATCTTTCACTGTAGAGATAATGTCTCCATATTTTCATAGCAATGATTAGAGATTCTAACTCAAGATCATGAGTTGGGTAATTTTTCTCATGAGTCTTAAATTGCCTTGATACATAAGTAGTGACTTTATCATTTTTCATAAGGACACAACCCAGTCCATTCTTTGATGCACCACTACATATCAAAAATCCATCATTTCCATATTGAAGATTCAAAATTGGATCATTGAAAAATATTATTTTAAATTCTTCAAATAATTTTGTACATTATTTCTTCTATAAAAACTTAACCCCTTTATGTGTGATCTTGGATAGCATGTTATCCAGTCAAGTGAAATTCCAAATAAAATGCCTATAGTAACCTTCCAATCCAAAATAACCACATACCTCAGTTATGTTCGTTAGCATGGGGAATTCTTGGATTGACTTTTTCTTCACAAGAACAACAAGGATTCCATCCTTATATAAAATATGTCCTAGAAAAGAAATGAATTGAATCCAAAATTCACACTTTCTAAACTTCCCATATATTTCATTTCTTTTAAAAGTTTCCAGAATAATATTCAAGTGATTCTCATGGTCTTCATATCTTTTAGAGTATACCCGAATATCATTGATAAATACCACCACAATATTATCAAGATATTCTATGAAAAATATATTCATTAAATCCATGAAAACAAGGGTGCATTAGTTAGTCCAAAAGGCATCACTATAAACTCAAAATGCCCATACCTAGTTTGAAATGTTGTCTTTAGAATATCTTCCTTCCTCACAAAAATCCGATGATATTTAGATCAAAGGTAAATATTAGAAAATTATCGTGTTCCATGAAGTTGATCACATAAATCATCAATTTGTGGAAGAGGATACTTATTATTTAAAGTAATAGCATTGATATCCCTATAATCAATACATAACCTCATGGATCCATCTTTCTTCTTGAAAAAGAGGACCGAGGATCCCCATAGAGAAATACTAGGCCGAATAAATCCCTTTTCACTCAATTCCTCTAGTTATTTTTTCAGCTCCACTAATTCCACAATGTCCATTCTATATGGAGTCTTTTATATAGGTCTTGCACCCGGAATTAAATCAGTAGAGAACTCAAATTTCTGCTCTGAAGGATGTCCAAGTAAATCTTATGGGAATACGTCAATGTATTCTTTCACTATATGCACATATTCAATATGAATATTTATTTCCTCACCCATAGATATCAGGTTCTATTCCTCTAAAATATTTTCATTCAGTAGAGATAATGGGGGTGGATCTAGATAATAATCAAATAAAGAGGTTTTTTCTCTAAAAAAAGGATTCTACACCATTTTCAAAGACTGTAACTTACTTCTTTTTGCAATAGATCTTTGCATCATAATTTGACAGCCAATTCAAAACAAGATTTATATCAAACTCAGTCATTGGTATGATGATAAGGTTAGAAAATAAAGCACGTTTATGTTTCACAAGGGGGACTAATCCACATGCGTTTGTTGAAATGATATATCCTATATGAGTTTTGACTAACAACTCCTTTAATAAATCAAATTGAACAGGTATAATTTTATTGGAAAATTGGGAATATATAAATGAATGCGATGACGTAGAATCAAATAATGCATTGGATAATTTTGAGGAAACAATTAAATTACCTACCATCACATCATTAGGAACTTCAACCTCTTCAGTTTTAATCTCATAAGCTTTTTCTTTCTCTTGTGGCCTTTTCGGAGGCATGTTTTCTTGGCACTTAGGAAACTCATTTTCATAGTGTCTCATCTCTCTAAAATTGTATCATTTAACATCATTGACGTGTTTATTCCCCTTTCATTCATTATATTGATGACCCTTTTCTCCATAATTATAGAAAAATCCCATGCCTTTCAAGCATTATTTAAGATGATTCTTTCCATAGTTCTCTCATAAAATGAATTGCTTAATTAACCTATTCTTATTTAGTGATTCAACTTTTCCATGGTTATTAGAGTACCAATTATTATCTTGGTTTCCCTTGAACAAATTTGATCTAGAAAACTCACCCTCTGTTTTTATGGAACTTAATACAATTTCATAATATGATGAAAATGTTTGAGGATCCAGTTACCTTAGAATAAATGGCTTAAGACCTTAAAAAAATGATCAATCTTGTCTTTTGAGTTATGTACATAATATATGGAATAATTGGCTAGTCTTTTGAAGGTAGCCTCATACTCTGCAACATTGTCTTCTTCCATTTTCTTTAAACCAATGAGTTTCTTCCTTATTTTGGTTTTTTGTTCATAATGGAAATACTTGTCAATGAATATTACCTTAAAATCCCTCTATTCCATATCTTCTATCTCTTCCTCCTCCATGGTATTCTGGATCAAGGACCACCATTGATCAGCATCAACCTTGAGACAATACATTTCCATCACTACCTTTTCATTTTCATTACATTTTATGCCATGAATATATTTCCAAGGGAATTGATCCACTGCCCAGCTTCCACTGGATTAGTAGTCCCACTACAAGATGGGGGATTATGCTACATGAAACAATCCAACATATGTGTAACATGGTCATTTTTCATAACCTGATTAATCCGTACCAATATGGTCATAATCTGATCTTCTCCAATTGTGACTATGTTGACTTGCTCAGTGGGGCAATACCTAAATTTTCCATGAGTATTCATTCCCCTTCTTCCATTAGGAGTTATTTATAAATAATGGAATATACTGTATTATGTTATGAATCATAATTTATAATCTCTACTAGAAAGTTACTTAGCATAAATTGGAATCCTATGCATGGCTAATCTCATATACATGGTTTCTCTAAGAAAAAATATACATTAAAATCCTTAATATTCGCTTGTAAAGAAAATGTGAATTATCCTACGAATATCCCATGAGAGTGTCAAGACAATAGTGAAGCAAGGACCAGTTTTGTGTGCCATGATACTCCGGGTCAAGCCCAAAACTCTTTGTTAGATTTTTCACTCCTAGGTACATCTGTGCTAAAGCCACCTCTACTTGTTTGTATCCAGAAAGGGATTTATTTTCTTGAAATATTCACATAATATATTCTTTATAAAAAATACAGGATGTTCTTGTATGTTTATCCTCAAATACTACCTTAGGGATTTGTTCTCTAATCTACATTTTCTAATCCAGTTTCCAAGTTTTCTACTAAACTTCCTCTGATACCAACTGTAACGCCCCGACCTCAAAAGCCTAGAATTGGAGCATTACTATTAAATTTTCATGATTAAGAGGAATGAAAAACTAAAGGAATGATCAATATAGTAGTTTTGAAGAAACTTGATACATACATGAAACTCATATTACATTGGGAAAGGTAACAAAATACAATACATAACAAAATCTAAAAAAAAACTACAACCACAAAAACTCAATAAATGGTATCCTCTTCAAAACCTTTTAAGGGTAAAAAAATAAAATTTTTGATATCAAATGCTCAATAAGGTTTACAAATAGAAGATGAATGATTCAATAATAATTGATTCTTATACAAATATGGCATGGTGAATAAATGAAAAACTCACGCCATTAATAAACTGAGAAAGAGCTGACATGCATAGATTTTGTCATACTAAAAACATCATGGATAGTAATAATTGAAAATGAATAAAGATAATTATTATTATTTGGAAATCATTTATATCAAACATGATACCCGTATACCATCGAAACATTTTCAGTCTTTGGGAAGAAACCAGTCTGATTTTTGGAAACAAACTCGAAAGGTTTATCGCCAACTGATTGTCTCATGAGACCTATCAATCAATCGAGGGGCTATAGTGGACCCAAAACATCACTAAAAGTACAAATAATTATTTATACATGGATTTAATACAAGTTAAATATTCCTTCTCAATATCCGTATAGAGTAGAGAATACAGATTCATCAATATTTCCAATGTTAAAACAACTTTCCAAATAAACACTGTATGTGAAATGGTATACCACTTAAGAAAATAATCATATATATGCTAAAGGAAAATGGATATTTACTATAATTATAATTTCAAATGAAAAATGATCTCAAATGGGCAGTAGATACATCACAGAAGAATGATTTGGTTCACAATACAAAGTTGGTCTCAATAAAAGGGAAATCGAGACAAAGTCACTTACCTCAATGTAATCAATTGAATCTTAGGACCAAAAATCATTAATCACCAAATGAATCATATGATAACATTAATATAAAGATAATAATGATATTATATATCAAATTATATTACACGCATACCACATATAATAAATAAGAGGCGGACAATGGAAATCCAATGGAATTGAAAGTGAGTTGAGAAACCCCTTACAAACATTTTGGCATGGTAATGAGATTTCTTTTGAGGGATTAATGTGAGGTAAAAGGGTATATAATCATTTATATATCATAAGGTTAGTATGGGGAAGGTTTTAAAACATAACCCATCATTAGGAATTAAAAATAAAAGGACACAACATTGGGGGGATACTTTAATAAAAGTGAAAAAGAGGATCCCATAGCTTAAGCCTAAATGTGTTCTTCATTTGATCTTAAAGACCTGAATAATTAAATTTAGATTCATTAATTAATAATTCCAGAACCTCCTATATAGGTAATTGATTTTTCATAACCTTATGAGGTTCATTAATTGCTTTTTTATGGGTTTAGGAGGATCAATTTTATTTTTTGGAAGCATTTTCTTTCTTGGGTTTCATGATCGGTTTACTAGAATTTATGAATGGAAGTTCTTTTGAAATGTGGTTAAAATAAATAATTGTAAATATATATTATTAGTTTAATTATAAATGATCTTATAATTATTTTGGGTTTTATACCTTTAGGATGACTCATTAGTTAATAGTTATTGATAAACGCTTGGATTAACTTAGCGGTTTTGTTAATAATGAACTTGTTTTGTATTATTATTTTATATTTTGAGTGTGTAAGGATTAAAAAACCATTCATAAGGTACATATATTATGATTTTGTTCAACCATTAAAAAGGTTTTATGACAATTATTTAAGATATTAAAAGAAATTGAAAACCCATCATCCTTGAATGTGATAATTTAACACATCTCAGATGGTATTTTTATTTTTAGTGTAAGAGGTGGGGGAAAAGGGAGATGATGATGAAATATTACATTAACATAATAAAATTAAATTACATGTAAGGTACTATAATTATAATAGTATTTAGATGTGGGGAGTTTAGGATAGATCAACAAAAGAATAAATCTTGTAAAAGAATTTGAAAGAAAAGAGAAAAGAGGTTCACCTCTTGAGTACTCCTCCTTGAGAATCTTCTTAAGGAATTTTTTTGGCCTTTCAGTGAGACCAGTATGTCTTGGATGTGGTAGAGGAGCTTAGGGAGATATTTGAGCAAAATTTAGGCATGTATTGAAGCTTTATTGGTGTGGGAGTAAGAGGGGGTGAGGGGTGGTTTATATAGTGGATGGGAGGAGGGTTTTCATAATACTATATTCATTAATTTATTATTTCTTCACAGGAAAAGAAATGGAGAGGATTACATGAACTAGAATAGAAATAAGTTCATGTGAGTTCAATATTTGGGTTATTACATCACTAATGATGCTAGGAATAGTTAATTTTAATTATAATGTATTTATACGGCAAATTAATTTATTTTACTATTCACAAAAAATTCAAGTATTTCAGAAAAATCCCAAAAACTCACCCTAATCATTTTTTGATGTGTTGAATCCAAAAATGAACTCCTTTTTTCCAAAATAATTTTATATATATGAGAAATTTAATTTTTAATTGAAATCATTATTTAATTGAATAATACCAACACTTAAAATATTTATCTTCATTTTTAAGGTGCATAATTTTTTTTATACATTCATGAGTAAGGTTACCATTCATATTGTGAATATTACTATTCTTATGGGTAGGTTTCAATTAATAAGGATATTTTACTATTCATAAGGGTAAGTTACTATCCCCCAAAAATTAACTTGATTCTATCATACCTCAAATATCACCCTGATCGCAACCATGTATGTCTGTTTTTATAAATTCAAAACATAGAATATTCCAATTTATGTTTAATGGATAGGTTATGACTATATCCTAATTAAATAAGTGTTGTTTAAAAGAAACTCATTTCTTTATGAAATATATGATATCTAATTAATAGAATGTATTTAAGATAAACACACCATAAAATGTTTGGGGTGTTATATATCTTTTTTGACTATCTAAAATAAATGTTGTTACACCATGGACATGGAATATAAGAGACATTCAAATTCCAATCAAAGGGATGAGATATCAACTTCAATGAATATGAAATGGAAAAATCCTCCCCCAAATTATTATTAAATACATTTATTTCATGACACACCCAACATATCAAACTTCACCATGAATTATTATCATCATGGTTTATGAAATACATCTACGTTAACAATTCACAACATGAATTAATAATAATTTTAAAGTCTATGGACCATTAAACCTGCTCACAGATAGGAATATTCAATGACAAAAAAACTTGTAGAATTCCTACTACCAGGTATGTTATCATAATCTTCAATCTTGGAGATTACCAAGAATCAACTTCATGAGAAGAATCCTCATATTCTTATGAGTACTCACAACTAACTGTCTACATACCCTGCGTTTCATCATAGTATGTTATCCAACCACAAAACTATATTAAAGAGATATCACCATATCATTTAAAGGTTATCTTCATAGTAGGGAACTTCTATGAACTTATCAATGCAACATATAATCTAGGAAATTATCACATAAAATTATATAGAATAAAAATAAATATGTGAAAAGATATTTAGATTAATATCCAATTCATTTAATATATTAGAAATCTAAAGAATAGAGTAGTTGGTTCTTGGGAACCAAGTCCAAAAAAATACCACTTTAACTAGAGCCAACTACTAATGAAATCATAATCTTCACATGTTAAACATGATTCTACTGAGTACGGATATAATTTCTAGGCCTACCATGTTTCCATGGCTAGGGTTGGTTAAGACACATGCATGTGCAGAAGATCTGTTTACTACAACATAACTATCTTGAGTATATCCATCAAGTATTAATTTAACATATTATAAACCGCTTATTCCTATTTAATAATCCTAACGTCTTGACTAAATACCTAGTCATAGTTTATCATAAAATGATAAACATATTTCATTTGGTATTACCCATAATCAGAATAAGATGTTGCTAAACCACCTCTTATGCTTTATCAGAAGGTGAAATGTACTCAGATATTGTATATATAGAAACCACTAGTTTTAATAAGTTTTTATTTCATAATAGTACAACCTTATCAGTGATACTATATCAAATTAAACTATATAAATATAAGTGTTTAATTCCCATGATGTCTAGTATTTTCACTTCTTTATAAACCAAGAACTCATCCATTTTTACTTTTCAATGTACTGTCAGATAGTTCTAACTACATGTCTATGAAATTATATTGGATTTATTTGTTATTAACATATTATTCCTTATAAATAATTAATATAAAAAATTAGTATATATAATGGAACATGATATGAATTCCTAGCACTTAATCTTGTGAAATTATTTTAATCTCCATAATCAATTCCAATTCCCATGAATGTTTTAATAGAAGGATTATATGACAATAAAAATTTGATCTTGAATTGTTTCAACTTGTATTTTTCAATACTTTATAAATATATGTACTATGAATAGATAAAGAAAACACATAGATCCATTTATATAGATCTTTTTCCCCAAAACATGGTTTTTTGTTTAACTCAAACATAGATAAATTTCATTCCTTATTCTTAACAAACTTGTATGACATAATTTTTTTTCAAAATGATATTAACATATTTATCTTGAAAACATATAGAGATCCCACTAACAAATCAGAGATATATTCCACTCATTAATTTCCAAATGAATATCATATTATCACTATGCATGATTTATTCATAAATGAATTTATGTAATCTTCATATGTTATTGAAATTTATTGATGACACCAACCCTTTCAGTTTTGACTAGTAGACATATAATATTGGGTTTCCTTTTGATTATTTCTTATAGACATATTCAATAAGGAATAATCTAAATGATGTCTCCTTGAAAATAAATATCCCAATATGATGATCATAGAAGTATGCATGGGAAAGTAGAATTAAAAAATATTTTATTCATGATGATAGGTGAATAAGTTTTATCATAGATTTAATTTTTAATAATAAATCATTATTTTTTTCTATATTCATGTAACATCCATATTTATTTTCTCTTGAATACGCACACTACTAAAAAAAATCCTTTAATAGCTCTGGTATTTATCAGAACTATAAAAAATGATGATAAATGGCATATTTATCAGCGCTAAAGAAAGAAATGATAAGTTGAACCTTTTATCAGCAATGATAAAGGGAATCTTTATCAGTGTATTATTTTTAGCCCTAATAAAGTGTATCCTTTATCAACGATTTATTTTTAGTGTTAATAATAGGTACCCTTTATCAAAACATTATTTTTAGCATTAATACATATTTATTTAATCACAATTTTTTAGTGCTTATAATTGCCTAAATAAATAAAATGAAATAATTAAATAAATAAAAAAATATTGAAAAATTTATTAATTTAATAATTATTAATAAAAATGAATAGATTGATTATACATTGTTAAATATTAAACATTTTAGTAATTAGATAATTATGATAATTAATGACATTAAATTGTATATATTAAATATATAGAAATATATTAATGAATAT
This sequence comes from Viscum album, assembly GCA_963277665.1. NCBI lineage: Eukaryota > Viridiplantae > Streptophyta > Magnoliopsida > Santalales > Viscaceae > Viscum > Viscum album. The sequence continues at coordinate 381,269,867 of OY728136.1, forward strand.
AAATAGGATTTATATATTAAAAACTATTTATTCACTTTACATTAAATAGGAATATATTTATGAAATAATGACTTAAATTAAAAATATTGAATAGTGATTTAAAATATGAATTAAAAATATTATCTCTAGAGGTCAAAATACATATTTTTCAATCTAGGATATACTACCCATTTATAAGAATGAATTTTTCTCATCATCTCCTCACACAAGACCGTAGGAACCTATACTCATTTATGGAAAATAAGAGATTTTTTGATTCCAAGAGACCATCCTAATTGTGTCTCCTGACCATATAATCTTTCTCTTAGAAACAATCCCACTAGATCAAATAGATGTTATGTCTTGATCTTGTACAAAGGAATGGGTATAAAAGATGTTTCAGTTTGAGATACTCATCCTTGGGAATCCTGAACATTTAGATGAATGTCCACAAAGAGTTCAATTATTTTCCACTCATTAAAAGACTCCCAGATTGCTGCTTTTTGCATCTTCTAACTTAATGCATCAATGAATACATTTCTCTTTCATGGTGTATAGTCCAACTCAAAGTTGAAAGACTATAGATACTTCGCCCACATCCTCTTTTGAAGGTTCATGCTCTGCTTTGAAAGGATATACCTGAGGCTCTTGTGGTCCAATTATACTAGAAAAATATAACCCATAAGACAGTTTCTACAAAATATCAAGGAATTTTCCACCACAACTAACACCATATCATGAGTAGGATAATTTATATCATGTGTTATCAACTATCTAGAGCCATAAGAAACCTATCAATCCTCCTACATCAGAACTACTTCAAGTCTAACTCCAAAAGCATCACAATACATGGTATATGATTTAACTGCCATTTGTAAAGTGATAATAGGCGTTGAGTTAAGACTAACTTTTATCTCCTAAAAATATCCCTTTTAATTTTCTGATGAAACAAACTTTACCCCCTTCTTAGTTAGCCCTAACATCGGTGTTTCCAGATGGGAGAAGTCCCAGAAGAATCACTAAAAATAACCTGACAAACCTAGAATGATCTGAACCTTGAACACATTCTTGGGTCACTCCCAAGATACTGAAATTATAACATTCTATGGGTCCACTAAAACTCCATTCTTTGAGATGACATGACTCAAGAAGTCCACTTTATCAATTCGGATTTTTGTATTTGGTTATCTTTGAGTAAATCTGATGCTCTCTTAATGTATCCAAGACAATTCTTATATGTTTGGAATGATCATATTATTACTAGGAGTAAGCATAGATTTCATAAAAAAAGAACCACAAATTTTTCCAATAAAGTATAAAAGATACAATTCATAAAGTCCATGATTTCCACTGGTGCATTGGTCAAACCAAACGATATCACTATGAACTCATACAAGCCATACATACTCCTTAATGTATTCTTAGGTATGTATAATGGTCTCACCCTCAACTGGTGGTATCTTGATCTAAAATTGATTTTGAAGAAGATCTTAAAACCTCTTATCTGATCAAAGATCTCATCAATACATGGAAGGTGATACTTGTTCTTTACCTTCAAATGGTTCATTCTCAAATAATCTGCACATAAGATCTAGGTACCATCAACTATCTTGCATAAAATAAATAGAGAACCCCATGAAGATGTACTATGTCATATGAACCCTTTATCTTCCAAATCATTAAACTGAAATTTTAACTCTCAAAGCTCTGTCGGTACTATCCTATATAGAAGTATAAAAACTGTATCTACTCTCGACACCAACTCGAACGTGAACTAGATAATGAACTCAGTCTCATGATTAGGCACCATTCCATGGAACTAATTAAGAAATACATTTTGGAAATGTTCTACCTCCAGAGGAAAATATTCTTGCTACATTCCACCATCATTCAGAATTAGTCTTGCTATCTTAGCTATGATACAATACAATATGCACTGAATTGGGCCTACATGACCAGCCTAAAGATTCCACTCACCCTAGTGATAATAAGTACCTCCTTCTAGAGATATAAAGTTAACTATAATACAATAATAGAAAATATAAGACTAGCATACGACTAACCACACCATACTAAGAATCAAATCTAAACCTATCATTTTCAGAAAAAATTATTCCCACAAGAAATAATAACCACTAATCTTTAGATAAAAAGCCTCAAAACATTTTTTATTTTATGACCACACTCTTAATGGTGTGTTGATGGTAAAATCACCATCCAATATTTCCAAAAAAAATCCAAAACCATTTACAAAAGTGAAGGATAAAAAGGATTGTGATGGTACCTTATCAACAAAAATGAAATCAAGGGTAGATGATATAAGAATCATACCTATAATGGTATAAGGTCTTGTATCGACAATAGCCAAAGTAGTCATAAATATGTGAAACTGACCAGCCACTCTACTATGGGCTCCAGCCTAACTCCCATGATCTATTCCCTGTTCTTGGTACTATCATTCATTTACAGGGGTACCATGTCCCATACCTAAACCTAAATGTTCTTTATAACATCAGCTACATGTCTGTTGAGGAGTAGTTGAGTCATTAGCAGAGTTTTGTACCTATCCTAATATCCTACCATTTCTTTACTACAATAAGTTCTTAAAAAACTTCTATATATGGTCCATCCTATTGTAAGCATGTCACTCGAAAGTGGGGTATGAACACTGATTCTGATTGTGGCCCATCTTTCCACACTGAAAGAACTACAACTAAACATTATCATGAGATGGTTTCCCATTTCCCTTATTTTATACCCTCTATTTCCTTGGAGGAAACTATCATAGTAGTGCTTATTGCCACCAGAAGAAGTGCTCCCAATTTTCCCTACTAAAATAGCCTGGTCATTGCTCAGGCCTCTCTCTCAGATTCCCTTCCACGATGAGTGCCCAATTAATCACATCTGAAACGATACTCATAAGAAAAATGTTCACCTATGACTTGATCTCATAGTGAATTCCATCCTAAAAATGCCTTGCCTGGGAGATATCATAATTAAATAGAGATATCAAAACGAACTACAGGTCGATGAAACCTTCAGCATAGTCCATAAATGACATTCCCTCCTATGTCAGATGTATAAACTCTAATGCCTTCTCAACATTAAATGTTTCTAGTTAGAAGTGTATCAAGAAATTTTCCTCGACGTCTTTCCAAGATAACTCATCATGCTACCCATCCTTCTGTAGAGTGTCTCACAAATTCTTGGTAGGCCCATAGATCATGAATGAAATAAGATTCACCCTCATATATTTGGGTGTCTCATGATGCCTGAAGATATTATGGGCTAATTCAATCTAGAATTTGGATTCCTGAGGTCCTCTCCCCCCAAAGAATGAAGGTGATTCGTGAAGTTTAAACTCTCCCATAATCCCAGAAATAAAAGGTATAATGATAACAATCTCCCTTTACATGGATTTCATGACCCTTAAGAATCTATTGCAAAGCTGAACATCCATATGATCCTCAGGATCTATAAGAAGCTCCGAATTTGCTAATTTAGGAGCATGCTGATTTTTACTCTCCTGATTTTCAACTCAAAGATGATGAAAATTCATTTTATCTAGAAGGTAAACATACTCTTTTGAACATTGGATAACAAAAAAGGTTAACATTAATATGTGACAACAAAAGATAAACATTGCTCTTGGTATCTCTAAACATGTCTTACAATAATTTTATCATAAAATATAAATTATTTTACATCATTGTCAGATATAACAGGTTTCTCAGATCACATTCATGTACACATATATTCCTACGTGCCTATCACGATTCATGCATAATTATCTCATTAAATACCAGACCATGAGTATAAATCTCAAGAAACAATAACATCAAACCACATTTGAATCACTCTTGGTGAAATAACAACAAATGTAATAAGAAAATAGCATAAACAACAATCCCATCCCGGGGCACATAGATTTTCATCTATATATTGGTTAGCTATTCCCATAAACAACCTCATCACCAATTCCTGACACATAATAGTCACCTTTCAACAATCCCAAAATAGTAATGCAATGAAAAAGAAAAACAACCTCCCTCTAATACCACTTTATAACATCCCCCAACCCAACACTCTCTCACGTTGAAAAAATGGGTTGGTTACCAGACTTAAAGTGTGCCTCCCTATATGCCAGAGGCTGCTAACTAGAAAGAGGTGTGTGATATGTATTATGGGTACACTATACCCCTGGTATAGAGTAAAATAAATTTGAAAAATACATAATAAGAAATATTATAGTAATAAAAAAATATAGAAAAAATAATATCATTCTAATGAAAAGTAAATGAGAACCCAATAAACAAATAATGATGAATAATGTAATGAAAAATGAGATGTGTCTAAATTTAAAACTGAGAACAATAAAAATAAAATAACCATATGACACAAAATAATCCCAAAAGGCTCCGATCTAAAACACTATGTCAGACCCATATCTAAACTCCAACCTATCCAGTAAAACAAATAGCAATAGGGACCCTTTCCCTTATCTAAAATGGAATCCACGTAATCTTCATGGGTACCAAAAAATGATCCGAATAAGGTGTGAGTAAAACTCATTAGTTTGAGACCATCATATCTAAAAAAATAGTTTGATAATAAATAAACTGATAAATAAGTGAATTAATTAATCAATTAATAGAATACATCAATGAACATTATTTGGAACCATTACCTAATATCTTTGATCATGTTGCAAAAACATGCCAACCATAACCATAATCCTTGGAATAATCAAAAAATTGGGCAGATCCCTCTGTATAATCATTTCAGCATATGAGAATAGACCTATATATAATCATTTTAGCATCAACTAGGCTAAGTGCACTATATAATAATTTCAATATGTATCAATGGGTATATCCAACTGTATAAGCATTTCAACCTTTAGGAAAGGCCCAATATATATTAATTTTAGCATGTATCACTAGGAAAAGACTGACAGATAAGAATTTCATCTTCTTTAGGCATAAAACTATATATAATCATTACAACATCATCTCAATAAGTCCTAACAGAAAGGATATCACAATATAACATCATAATACTCAATGGTTAATTATTCAAATTAACCTTTTTATTCCAATTCCACTTTTATTTATTTATCAATTCATTATCATCCACAAAAATATTCCATAAGCCATTAACTGAGTGATTATATGTCAATAAATCATTTGTAATCTCATTACATGATAAAAAAACATTATAACATTACCCAAGTTATTATTATTCAATGGTTCACTCACCCAATGGGTATCCATAAGAAAGGTTTCATAAAAAATTGTATTTGAATGGATATAACTAATATTTTGATCCATTATTTAAATTAAATCAATGAATAAATGAATTATAGTGCATGTTTCATCAGTGAAATCAAAATATTTCATATACTAAATAATTAATTAGACCATAGGGTTAGGTTTATACTCCCTGCCTTTATTTAGTGATTAAGAAACACTTCCAACCCAGATTTCTAACAAGAACATAGGTGAGGAAGATCAAAATAAAGAACCTATATCACATTAAATCAAGATAAAATACCAAAACAAACATGATCAATTAATTTAGACCAAAAATATTGAGAGAAACAGCAGAAGAGAAGGGAACCTAAGCTAAAAAACTCACCAGGGATTGAATTTGTAACTAGGAAATATAGAACAGGAGAGGAGACTCCAAAATTTCCTAGAAATTGTATTCGGGTTGAAAGATGAGTGTCTACACTAAAGAAATGAAATAATCATACACGTTTTTCACTTAAAACAACTCGGTCCAAAGAATACTGGACATGTAATCCTTTAACATCGTGTGTTTCCTCAATTTTGAGTTACACTGAGGAACTCATCACCTCAGGTTAATATTTATCCCAATCAATATTTAAAAGACATGAATTAGGTTCACAACTTTTAATCATTTCATATCAAGAACCAATCCACAACCTATGTCTTTCAGTAGTTACACATCATTTAATATATACACTAGGTGTAATTTTCAGCAAACAGCTTTCATGCCAACTTTTATAAAAGTGCCCAAACCACCAATGAAGCCTTATAAACACATGATAAACCCTCATAATACCATTTAACATGTTTATACCTTGACTCAATTAATTACAATAAAAATAAATCCCTAAAAAATAGGTCACTTTCCACAATAAAGGATTTACTTATCAAAACATAACTCAACTTCCAAGGCTTAATGATAAAGGAAACCCAACAAAAGAAGTTTAATGAAAAAACTCAGGATAGAAATACCTGAAAAATAGGATATTATAGATATTCTTGGAAGATCTAAATACAACATAAACACTATTTTAAAGGATTTATCTTTTGTTACATTGGTCTCCAATAATTATAAAATCATTCGTTATTATTTGATTCTTGGACTAGGGGAAATAAATTAATACCACATAATTCTTTCTTCTATATGTAATGATCACATAATATATGACTCATTTAGAAATTTATTCTAAGTATTTATTTTGTTCATGCCTTTTAATGTCATGCCATGTAATATTTGATATATGATGGAATGAATTGTACTTTTTTATGATGGGTGTGCCCCAAAATAACATTGCCCCTCGGTGCACTAGTAAGTATCAAGAGACAACTGAGATAGGGTAATGGGAGCATCCTTACCATTTATGAAAGATTTCTTGGAACAATTCCTTGATGATATGGTTAAATTTTTTGGAATTATGCATTCTAATCAATATATGATCAATTATTGTTATCCATGATTTTGTTTATTGTCATTGTTTCCATGGTTATATTTATTCCCTTAGTTTTATTTGATATAAAATAACGTGAGATATTTATTCATTCCAAAAGGTTTTATTTATAAACATTTCTGATGTATGTTACACCCTTATTGATTGTCTAAGATCTCCCCTTTATATTGTTTTCATTTTACCTAGGAAACCTAAAAGAGTAAAACCTATGAAAAGTGGATTGGAAAGGGATAAATGGATTGTAAAGAAGAATAATCAAGTATTTTTTATATTTTCAATGATGTATTTCATTCCAATTTAATGTAAAACTTTGTTATGTATCTGGTTTCTTGATGCTATTAAACTGTTGGATCCTCCATATTTTTGATCTATGTGCCATTGTAATAAAAAAACATCATATATAGGGTGCTAGATATGGGGTTATTATGGATGTTATTAGAGGGTAACCAAAGGATTAGATAAAGACGAATTACATAAATATACATACAGATGCTAGTCCTACATAATAATAGTTGGAGGTATAACTCACATTCTATAATTTTTAATTTAATAATAAATAAATTTAGACCCATGAAATAAATTAAATTAAAACATCCAACACATACACAGGTCTGGGTGAAGATCATGAATATTTAAACATACAACATATATGCAAAAGTAAATGGCTGACATTCATTTCTTATTAGTTGTTCACTATTAGGATAAACATTCCTGCATTAGTTAATAAATTCCATTTCATCTTAATTACCATTTGATTACTCTTCTAGATAACCATCATAAATTAATTAATAAAAAATAAATGGCAGAACAAATAGTTTTAGATTTAATATAATAAATTAATTTATCATTTAAAAAATAATTAAAATCTTTATTAAATAGTCAAACACATATAGTTATGATCAATGCAATAAGGTTTTAAGGCTAAAATTTTCCATTTATGGTAATTTAATTCTTCCAGTAATTAGGATAATACATGATGTGTACTAACCAACTATATACTATATACTCAGTTGTCTTATATCCGGGTTACATGTTTGGGGATTTGGAGCATTGACATGGCTAGACTATAGGGCATGTATATGCTAGCTACATTTCATGTATCCAGTTTCCATATACTAGAGACACTTTCCTAGGTCTTTGTCTTGTATCTTGATTGATTACATAGTGTGTATAGAAAATCTACACACTATGTGATATGAATTCCACTTTCCCATGAAACTCTCTGAAATAATAATCTTGTTCTTGGGTGATAGTATACATGATGTGTGAACTCCAACTACACATCGTGAATCTCTAATGTGATTTTTGTAGATAACTCAGCATGTGTCTTGGATGCAGTAATTGATGAAAAACATATCGTGTACACTGTATAAATGATATTTATATAATAAATTCTTCTGGTTGTTAGTATCATTTGGTTTGACCATGTATAATAACCATACAAATTACATGATTTATGCCACTAACCAATGTAGACTACATTTAAAGTACTCTGATACACGTCGTGTCATCCTAAAACCATGTTCTAGGATGTCCGATCAACACATGGTGTGCCCCATGTGTAATTTTTTGTGTGGCATGATTTTTTCCCACGAAATGTCCTGGTACAATGAAATAGAGTACACAATGTATACTTCTAAGTATATGTCGTGTAATAGTATCTTACCGGTCAAAAATTGGATGTTTCCTATGGAATATCCGATAATTATTATTCTATTCTTAGTCCTTAAAGAAAACAAAACATTGAACAAACATGATTAATATTTCAATAAAATTTTAATTCAAATCAGATTAAATAATGAATAATATGATATGAAAATTCAACCATTATAGCATATGGATCAATGGTCAAAAAAATAATTGTAAATTTAAACTTGACCACTCTAATAAAAATTGATGGTTTCAAGTGTAGTGGAATCATATGGCTGTGGGTGATATATTAAAATTTATTATAATATTTGAGTTTCCCAAAACAATGAGTGAAGATCTTACACATCAAATTTATAATTCATTTATTTAATATGTGAAGAAACAAAAACTTGGGCTTAGGATCTTTCATCATTGATGCATTTTCATCATCCAAAGAGACTCTTTTATTTTATATTTTTTGACTTGTGAGGATCCTTGGATAGTATTCCTGTAGTGTTTATCCACATGTTCTTCTTTGTTCTCTAAGAAATGGCAATCAATCTATGGGTACTAGTGCGGTGAATCGATTGTCTTTCATTGTTTATGTTGATCACTTGAATGCTTGTTCTTTGGATATTAAAGGAGTCTCTCTTTCATTTCTCATTCTTAATTTCGAGAGAGGACGATTCATGAGAGAATTTTTTGTGCACAAAAATTCTCTATTTTGATTACACCGATCAATTTTTGGATTCTTTACACAGTAAACACAGCCATCTATTTATAGAGCCAAGGTTTAAGTTAAAATAATTATTTAATTTATTTCCAAAACTTAAATAATATTTTCAACTTTGAAAAACCCCATGAAATATAATAATAAAATTTTATTAGTCTGTGGTACCTGCTAAATTGCATAATAAAAAATATTTTAACCGACTTGTTAATTAGTATTTAGAACCAAACACAGTCTTGGGCCATTTGGAATCCCCAAAAATTATTGAATACTTGAATAAAAGTATTTTATTCTCTTAACTAAATTTTTTATTCACAAACTAGTAAATACATATTTATTAAATATTAAATAAAATAAATAAATATATTTTATTCACAATCAAGTGAATAAATATTTATTTAACACTTTTGATAAATAAAACATGTATAAAATTATTCCTTAGTCTTGAGAATAATATGGTTTCCATTAATTAAATTAAAATAAAACTAAATCAAGATCAAAATAAACACTTATTGTGTGACCCTCTAGGATTATTTCTCATTGGAATTAGGTTTTCTTACCTAAAGTCTTAGATTACTATCTTGTAATTGGTCAAAGAACCCAAGAGAAAGAGCTTAATGTCTCAATGATGACAACAACATATGAACACTCACTCTGTAAGATAATCTCTTTATCAGAATATCTCATCAAGAAGGTTTCACATCTGTGTCACCAACCTATTTTCTCGATACATCTTTCTTTGATTATCTAAAATAAATGTTTCTTTTCACCATTGACATGCAATTTAATGCGACAATTCTATTCCAATCAAAGGGCCAAGATATCATTTTCTGTAAAGATGGATGAGAAAAATACTTCCTTGAATTATCCATTAATGACATGTCAATCATGAGGCACCCCACATAAACAACTTCTTGCCAATATATTTCATGATGGGTTTGGTTAGTAAATCAAATTTCACAAGTCATGATGTGAATTAATGATAATATTAAAGTCTAAGGACCATTACACATGCTTGTAGAAATGATTATCGGACAACATAAAAACATGTGGAATTTCTATTGGAGGATTTGTTCTCATAATCTCCCATCTTGGATATTACCTATTTTGATTTTCATGAGAAGAAGCCTCAACCATTTATGAGTACTCACACCTGATGGTCTATGAACTATGTGTCCCATCATAGTATGTTATCCAATAGTAGAATAATATTTAATAATATCATCATAGTACTTTAAGGTTCTCATCAAAGTGGAGAACTGTAATGACCTAATCAATGTAGTATATACTCTAAGACATTATTACATTAGAACCACATAGAATAAAGAAAAACATGTAATAAATTGTTTTATTAATATTAAATAAATAAAATATACTTGTAATCAAAGTACAAATATTTTTTCCTTGGACATCAACTCTAATAGTACTCATTGAGGATCAAACTCAAGGTCTCACCAAGACCCATAGGGGAAACTAACACTAAGATACACCCTCAAGGATCAAGTTATCAATATAAAATATTAAAAATATTGTAAATAAATAGTATTAATGAGTATCTTAATAAAATTGTCTAATGATATTTGGATTATTGAATAATTTATTTTTTTCCTATGAAGCATGGATAATATTGATTTCCACTATATTAATATGAAAAAAATAATTTTTATGGATTCTTTATTTCTAAATAATTGTTGATGTAAATTAATTAAATGGAATCGTCAAAATAGAAATTAATATTTTCACACATAACCATTCCAAAGTATAGCCATCATTTTATTTGAGAAAAAGTATTCGAAATTAAAAAATAATATAAACTTTTGGCTGAATCAATAATAACAGTATGCAAACATGAATTTATGAATTTGTGATGAATGTAGTAATTTACCATTCAAAAAATTTAATTCGGTAAATGAGTATAATTATATTATATTCAAAACTACTTTACATATAAGAATATGAAGATAAAGTATTACCATCATGGATATGTTTGAATTTTATTGACATTTTTTATGTTGGGGTACACACTACCGTGCATGGATAAAGTCATTAGTATTCAAGAGGAAAAAGTTTCTTAATGTGAGTAATTAAATCATTTTGGGACTCATTTATTCTCATGATAGTGATGAATGATGATGATACATTGGATACATGTTAATGTAGGATTAGTTGGATCATGATGCATAAATACATTAAGATAGTATGGTTTTTTTACATTGGAAATACTAATGTGAATGATATATAAAATTGGTAAAGAGATGATATAATAAATTTATATAGAAAAAAATATTTCTCATATATCATTGGAAGGGAATTGGTACTCTGATTCAGTACCTTGAATATGATCAAATTGAATTTTTGAATGAGTTAATTAAATAGATGTTTGGGTCACTACGTTTAATATTGTTAATGTTACCTCTTGAATCATTATTTTAATTTCCATTCTATAAAATTTTATGGGTTTAAGGGAAATTTATATAGATGTGTAATATGGCTAAAAGAGATTAGTTGGTGGATAATTCACACATTTATTTAATGAATGTGAGGAAGCCACTCAACAAATGGGATTCATTTGAAACTGTGAGTTAGATTATATTTAGGGTTCTGATCAAGGTATTCTCTATAGAAATTTGAATTTTTATTAGTTATTAAAAAAATATGGAGACAGATGATGTTTGGTAGATCTATTATTATTATGCAAGTAATCTGACACTATTCTTTCAATTAGTCATCAGTATCTTTGAAAATAGATAATAAGTGTGATGCAGTGATGGTGGAACTTGATTTTGATATTTTATTTGGATAAAAGGATACAAGACAAGAATTATGCACATTCTTGATAGGATTCAGTTTGTGGGTGTTTTCAAATTTGATATTAGATATTTTTTAAATTTGAGATATCTTTTATCCTATCACATAGATAAGGATACATATGTTTCTCATTGGGACATATATATGTTATATCTATTTAGATGAGATAAATTTCCAACTCTTAAAATTCTAGATATATAATGTTTTAGAATTTTAATATAAAATATTTTAAATCTTATCTATATTTGAAAATGTAAATAGTGATGGTTTTAAAATGAGATTTAGTTAGTGGTGATAAATGGAGTGAGATCTTCTCAAGATGTAGTACACCGAGATCAAGGAGAAAGGGCATGTTTCATTTTTTTGTATCCTATGTGGATCATAAATTATAGTGAAGGAATAATAAATGTTTTATCTATGATTTGATGGGATACCATGTTTGCGGTATCATGTGTGGCACATTGACATCGAATAGGCACAAATTAGCACTGATGAGATTTCTGATTGAGGAAATGTATCCAAAGTATTCTTGACTCTGGTGATTAGAAAAAATGTCCTAGGTGATGGTTGTTAGTAGATCATGATAGTGAGATCATGAGAGATAATAATCATTTGGGTGTTATAAGAGATGTGAGGTTGATGAGTGTTCGAATAAAGATCCATGAGGTAGTTATGTTTCATCGACATAGGGGTGAATTTGTTTTATAGATGGATCTTTGAGAATTATGTGTTGAATGAGATGGTTTTTAGTGAAAAGATGATGGAATATTAGGGTGTAGTTTTCACATATTTTTCTCTATTATCTCATTTATAATTCATGTTCAGGCATTACTTGGATTATGTACTCTTTGATTCATAGTGAAAATTTCAGAATTGCCTTGTGGTTTTTTAATCCTCCACATCAAAGGGTTGTTCCATGTTGAAAATATTGTATACTGATTACTATTATTTTTTTACATAATATTGTACTTCCATTGTTTCATTATATTTCATACAAATTGTTTCTTAAGTGATATTCATATAAAGATAAAAAATCCCTCCCAATAAGTAGTTTCAAAGGCGATGGTTCAAGGTTGAAATCTGTATTGATTTTTTTTTGAGGATTTCAAGAGGATCACTGTCACATGAGGAAGGATAACGATTAAGAAAAAGCAGGTAGTGAGTTGTGTTTCATATCTTACACCTAATTATTTTCTTCCAAATGTGTTAGTGGTGAAGAAATAATAAAAAAGTGAAGATTGAGGTGGTGTTCCAACTACTCTGGATTTTGAGCTGGGGGATTTGTTTTTATGGGTGCTCTAGATTGGGTAGAGATCATGATTATTAGGAAGACATATATTGTTGTTTTCAGTAATGTTTGAATGGTATGTGAATATTGATATATGAAAAATACTCTAGTGTTTGGATTTCTTTTTTAGAGGGATATATTAGGTTTATGTGAATGTTTCAAAAGGGAATCATCGTATTTTTCAATAGAGGATGATATTTGGTGAAATACCAATAGGATTTCAGTGAAACTAAGTTTTTTTAAATGGTATCTAAAATAACAAGCTAATGGGGTATATTGATAGGTTTTATACTATTGGTATTTCAAAATTTCAGATAATATAGTTTTTGAATTTGAGATATCTTTTATCATATCACATAGATAGTGATAAATATGTTACAGATGGGGAGATATTTCATTAATATATATTCTTACAAGATAAGTGTTTGATTTTTAACATTATAGATACATGATGTTTTAGAAATTTTATATATAATAATTTATATCTTATATATATTTGAAAAATTAAATAGTGAACTCTTTAAAATAAGGTGAAGCTAGTGGAGATAAATAGAGTGAGATATGCTCAAGATGTAGTTCACTGAGATCAAGGGGAAAAGGGTTAATGTTATTTACAGTAGCCCATGTGGCTCATCGGTGATGGAGAAAAAGGATAAATGGTTGATATATGATGTTATGGGATTCTATATTTGTAGTATAATATGTGTCACATAAATATAGAACATGTACAAAGAAGCAACGATGAGATTGTTGATCAGAGAAATGAATCGAAAGTTTTCTTGATTACAGTGATCAAGAGGCATGTCCCAATTGATGATCTGCAATACATCATGATGGTGAGATCATGAGAAAAAAAATCATTTTGGTGTCACAAGATGGTGCAAGGTTGATCTGTGTTTAGATTAATATCCCTAAGGTAGTGGCATTTCATTGATAAAAGGGTGACATTTTGTTTCAGATGGATCTTTGGGCATTGCATTTTGAAAGAGATGATTTTTAGAGAGATGATGAAGACATATTAGGGTGTGGTTTCGAAAAAGGGTTTTCTATGCAATCATTTTTAATTCAAGTTTAGTCATCACATTTATTTTTTACTCTATGATACATAGTGGATATTTTATAATTTTCTTGTGGTTTTTTAATCCCCAACATCAGATAATTTTTCTACATTAAAAATTAGGTATAATAATTCCTTTTATTTTCTCTCCCATAATATTTCACTTCTATTGTTTCATAAAATTCCTCACGAATTGTTTTTGAAGTTATTTTCATCCTGATATTGGGAATCTAAAACATAAATTCCATCCTTGAACTCCAGGCTAAACACCAACCCCCTCAACTACTTCATACAATAGACTATGGGGTCATTGGATATACTGGATCTCTCTATCTAGTGGAATCAATTTTATCACTAACAGAGTATAACACACTGAGGTTTCATAGTATGTTATCTCTTCAAATTAATTCAATAACTTGTGCTACACGCAACATAGAGTTTGAGCACCCCATGACTTACCAAACTAGCCATATAAAAAGCGGTTATGAATAGTATTAACTGAAATTTTAATTTTATATACTCTATATAATTTTGGAATCCATATTATGTGTTTCTTATACACAATATAAGAACAAATTCATTTTTTTCAGATAAAAGAAGTATTCAGAAAAAATGAAATTTTACCGCCTTTTAATGGTGAAACCATTTTTAAAACCAATATTTGAAAATTTTATATATTCAATTTAATGAAATTAAATTATTATTTACATGCAGGACATAAAAATTTAGTTTGGATAATTTTTTTTACTTTTCTAATAACTTTCATATTTTGATGAATAATGAAAAATACTAAATTTTAATTGAAAGAAACATTTTCAATCGAAATAATTTATAGTGTTAAATTATGCATTTGAATTGTTTTGAAGTATTATTATATTATATTTTTATAATTTAATACAATTTATGTCATTATAAGTAATTTCACATTTAAATTTGACACAAACACATGTCAATCTTTTGATGGTTTTTACTTTTTAAAAACCCACGTTTTGGTTTTGACAATAGAAATTACTATTAAATTAATTAATGAAACTTCTATGCTTTTAATATGGTAAAGTAAAATTAATTTTTGATTTCATAATATAAAAATTAGCTTAGGGTGAATTTTTGGTATTTTTGTAAAAACATTAAATTTTTGATGAATAGTAAAAAACACTATGTTATTGTTTAAAACCGACTTTTTTATTTAATTTTTTTTTATTTTTTTAATTCAAAACAGATATATAATACCTATATAAGTTCAATTTAATTACATGGAGTCATTTATAATATAATTAAATGTATAAAATTTTATTGAACTTTTTAACATATTTTACCAACCTTCTAGGCACATTTGCAAATTTGCAAAAAACGTAATTTTACAGCTTTTGTGAATTGAATTTCAAAAATATTAGTGACACGGTTGACATTAGTATGTAAAATGTGGTTTAATAAGATGAAAGTAATTTTGGGTGAATAGTAACTTTTGACTTTTATTTACCATAGTTAAAAGTAAATAGGGTAATTAAAAGTAAAAATAATATTATAATTACCCTAAAACATGTCCTAATTCTATTGGATAATCCTATTTTGACCAAAACCAACATTTGAAATAAAATATGACCCTTTTGGTCCACTTGGATTAGATTAGGACATTTGTTTTTATTTTATTTAAAAAGAGTTAAAGTTGTTGAATTCAAAGTTTAATAACGAAAACATTTTTAATATAGTGTCATACATAAGATAAATTTGACTATAAATATTCATTATAAACCTAAAAATATTTCTTATGACATGTTATTTTATTTTTAATTGTTATACATAAAATAAATATATTTATATATGACACAATAATGATGCAATATTTTCCTTATTAATAAAAGAATCAAATAAATGATATTATAAAGATTAAAATAAATATAATTTTAAAGTTTTTATGCCATAAAAAATTTATATTTTAATATGACATTTTAGGATTGATTCAATGTATTTTTTTCCAAGTAATAAAGTTGTTAAAACTTTCACAAAAACCAAATACTAAATAATGTCAAAATTGATATAAATGAGTTTTTAAAACAAATACTATATTATTAAATGATATAATAGTCTTAAAAATATATGGTTCGGCCAAATTAATTATATAATAATATATATTTCATTAATGAACCATTTTAAGTTTTATTTGAATTTTATAGTACGTTTATTAACCATATAATATTAAAATACAAGGAGACATAGTAAATGTTAAACTATTTAACCAAGAGTTAAATCTAAAAGATAAGGTTAATATGGTGACCTAAACCTATATAAAACCTATTGTTTGAGAGGTTTTCGACCCATACCCACCTTATCCTCTAAATAAATCAATTTGGATCCCTTAGAAACCGAATATAATTTTATAATAAAATAATATTTCATACTTTTCCTAAAGTGACCCTCACCTCTCTTATAAAAGGGTACTTCCCCTTCTCTCAAAATCACACCTCCAAGGAATTTGGATCATCCAAAACCTACCCAAATCTTATCCCAACTTCCCTAAATTAATCCTATAGGCCATCCCTTGATCATAAAGCCAACCTAAATAGCCCTTTTGTTGAAATCAATAGGAAACACTGAAAGGAGAGGTAATTATTTTATCACCTCTTTCAAAGTTCTTTTCTTCTTCCACTTTCACTTTCTTTGTTATCTCCATACCAAATTAATAACAATAGTGACTTATACATACTATTATGTTATTATAAATATTCTACAACCATATTCATTATTCCATCCATCCTATGAATGATAATGTCACCATGCTTGCGTACGTACGACTTACCGTCTCCACGCCATGGTATAATTTTTTATTCAAAACTATGTTTTTTGGATGGATATAATGATGAGTAATATGTATATAAATAAGAAAAATAAATTACTAATTTCTATATTTAATTAATATACCATCAAATTCCACACCTTTTAATCATTAAAGAAATGATATTGTCGCTCATGTGTACTTACGGCTTACCGTCTCCACGATGCGATGTGATTTATTTCCACATTCACCATTCAATGATGATTATAAAAATATATTTTATTAATAAGTATGTAATATATGACATAATAATTCTACTGGATATATATATATATATTTATGTATGTATGTATGTACTTATATATATCTTATTCACTTATTTCTGTTCTATACAATATGAAAACAGAAACAATGTTTATGTGTACATACGACCTACCGTCTCCATAAACGGTGTTTTCCATTTCATAGATCTATCTATTATAAATATTTATATTGTAAATATATATGATATATAAATCATGTTTTATATTTTGTAAGTATTTAAATTATTATCTAAATGATACGATCAAGAATAACAAGTCAAAACACGTACGATAAAGAAAGCAATTATTACCCAAAATGTTAATTTAACATGGAATTCATTATTAAATGGGTAGTATAAATTCATACATAAATCATGTATGATATAATAAATAAGAATATGGTTTTTTTATAATTTAATAACATACTATGGTCATTATATTAGAGTTTAAACGTACCCTCGACCAAAAGAAATTGCAAGCTAAGGGTTAATTCCTCAATCTCATTATTATCTGAGATTGTTTATGTATAAGTATTTTCTGGGACAAATTTATTTTCCATGTACATGTTTAATAAAATACATTTTAAAATGATTATTTTAGGGCACTATTTAACTAAAACATCATTTTAAATGTTTTAAATATTTATTCTTCTAAATCTTTCTCATTAATTTCCATGTTTTTAAAATGGTTTTAAGGATTTATTTATTTAGACATTATTGTTTTAAAATATTAATTCCTTTCAAAAGTTTCAAAGTGGTATGGGACACTTTGATTCAAAAATATTTTTTAAATTACTTACATTATAAATGTGTGACTTTTAAATGATTTCACAAAAAGTTATATTCGTCTCAAAAAGTTTTACTGATCATTTTAAACTATGTCAACATTCTTTATTGGATATTAATATTGATTAAGGTTGATTTAGTATAATAAAATCTTCCATATTTTATCGAATGAGTTATGATATTTTTGATTGTGGATGTGCTATTTTTATATCCTTCATGGTTTATGGTTGAAGTACTGACATTTCATATGCCAGTTTTAATATGAATGTTTATGTTATGTTTCAAAATTTTCATATAAGGAATACAGTTGACTTAGTAAGTGACAGATGGGGCCCGATATAGCCCCTTGATACATCAGTAGGTCTCATGAGACAAACTAGTGTCTTGCAACAAGGCCTTGAAAAATTATTATTTGAATTCTTGTCTAGAGTCCTTGACTTTGTGGTAATTTTGTACGGCGTTAGGCATTCCCTCGTTATGAAATTAATTAGTACATGTGATTATTCGACTAGTAGAATATCAATGTGAATTTTTATATGGTAATTTTTGATTTATTTTCTCTATATTATGATCAGGTTTATGTTTAAAAGGTTTTTGTTTTTACTACACATTTTGTTATAAAATTTTATAGATTTAGCTCAATTATTTACCCTTACTGAGCATTTGATCTGATCCCTTTCTTATGTTTTGTTTTCCCAGGATTATAAAAAATGTATTATGTTTGATATGAAGGGTTAAGCTAGGAGAATAATGGAATTATTAATGGATTATTTATGCTGTGTTTTATGTTTGAATTTGTAATTTAATGTTCATGTATGTAATCTATTTCCCAAGGCTACTAATCTGATTGGTCCTTTAGGAATTAATTCCTTGTAATCATGCCAATATATTAAAATAATTCACCAGATCCAGGCTTCTGGGGTTGGGGAATTACAGTTGGTATCAGAGGATGTTTAGTACAAACCATGTAAACTATAATTAGAAAAACTCTGATTATAGAACATTATCCTAAGATAAACTTTGAAGATTAGTATAGAAGAACTTCCTAGAAATTTGGTAATATAGAGATTTTGTGTATTGTCCAAGAAATACATCCCTGTTGGATATGAGCAGGTAGAAGAGGCTCTGGAACATATGTACCTAGGAGTGAAAACTCCAACAAGGAGTTTCTGGCTTAACCCGGGGTATCCTGGAACACGACAACAGGCCTTGCTGCACTCTTGGTTATAAAACTCCCATGGTATATGCTTAGGACAATTATTATTTTTTTTAACAGACATTATGAAGGATTTAAGCGTAAATAATTCCTCAAAGAAAACATTTTTTTATGATTATAGATTATATGAAAAATATTTTCAATTTATGGTAGTTATTTTACAAGTTTGGAATTATACATTGAGATTCATAAACTAACATAGTGTATGACATTATTTAGAAATGGAACCCAGTAGAAGGAATGAGAACTCCAACAATAGACATGACCCAAAGAGTAAGAAGGATAATATCTTTAATGGTATTAAGACAACATTTAGAAAGGAAATAGTCTCCCATGTATTCCCATAATATGAATAAATAGTATCATGTGTTAATAAGATAAGTAAAGAATTCTTTGAGTCTTATGGCTTTGATGGGAAGCAAGAGAAGAAAAGGATGGAATTACTAGTGGAAAACATGTTTAACACGTCGGAATTTTTCATGTCGATTCTATATAACCAATGTGAAAATCTATAAAAATCAATTTATCACATTGGTTATTGTATAACCAACATGATAAATCGATGAGAATAAATTTTTTATGTCAGTTATTTTATAACCAATGTAAAAAATACTGAGATTAGCCTTATCATGTCTGTTATTTTATAATCGATGTGAAATATCGAATTTGGTTGCTTTATCACATTGGCTATAAAATAACCAATGTGATAAATCAAATCTTGGCAATTTATCACATCATTTATCAAAATAACTGACATGATAAAGCACCAATTATCACATCGGTTATAAAATAACCGATGTGATAAATTATTTTCTACGTTGGTTATTAAATAACTAATGTGATAAAGCTTTTAAATGATTTATCGCATCCCATATTCAGTCATTCTATTTTCTTCGATTGGGAAACACGTGACTCATCTCTCTCGTGTGGAGAACCTAGAAAGGATTCTTCAAAGTTGTTCCCTCAAGTCTCTTTTTTCCAACATCATTCATCATCTTTATTATCATCAGATCTATCAAGTCGACTCACAACACTCAAGTAAGCCTCACATGGCTCGGTTTCTGTTTTTATTTTTCACGATGCCCTAAAATAATTTTTTAAAATGTTATTTTTATATCTTTGTTCTTAATATCATGTTAAGATTCATAGTGTTCATTTATACCATGATAAATTATTTTCTGGTAAAATAAACCATGGATGTGATATCATGAAATTTTACGATTTTTGTGTGTTCTATCATGTGTGTGTGCGCATACAAGGGGTTTCTAAGGGGGGTGGGGGGCTTTCCCAGTGGGTGGGGGTGTCCAGGGGGTGGGGGGGAGGGGTATACAGGGGGTGTGGGTGCCCAGGGGGTGTCAAAGGGGGTGGGGGTGGTGTCTAGGGGGTGCAGGGGCTGTCAAAGGGGGTTGGGGGTGTCTAGGGGGGTGTCTAAGGGGTGAGGGGGATGTCCAAGGGAGTAGGGGTGTCTAGGGGTGTGTGGGGTGGTGTCTAGGGGAGTGAGTGGGTTTTCCAAGGGGTTAGGTGGTGTCCAAGGGGTGGGGGTGTCCGGGGGGGGGGGGGTGGGTGGGGGATGTTTAGAGCGGGGGGGGGGGGGGGGTGTCCAAAGGGTTGGGGGATTTCCAGGGGGTGGGGGACTATCCAGAGGGGTGGGGGTTGTCCAAGGGGGTAGGGGTGTCCAGGGGGTGTCAAAGGGGGTGGGGGTGGTGTATGAGGGGGGGGGGGGGCTGTCCAAGGGGTTTGTGGGTGTCCAGGGGGGTTCTAGGGGATGAGGGTGCTATCCAAGGGGGTAGGGGTGTCTGGGGGTATGGGGGGTGTCCAGGGGGTGAGTGGGTTGTCCAAGGGGTAGGGGGTGTCTGGGGGTGGGTGTGTCTAGGGGGTGGAGGTTTTCTAGAGGGGTGGGGGCTATCCAGGGGGGAGGGTCCAAAGTGTTGGGGGGGGGGGTTGTCCTGGGGGTGGGGGCTATCCAGAGGGTTGGAGGGCTGTCTAGGGGGTAGGGGATATACAGAGGGGTGGGGGGCTATCCAAGGGGGTGGTGGTGTCCAGGGGGTGTCTAAGGGGGTGGGTGGTGGTGTCCAGGGGTGAGGGGGATTTCCAAAGGGGTAGGGGTGTCCAGGGGGTGGGGGTGTTTTCAATGGGGGTGAGGGGGCTGTCTAGGGGGTGGGGGTGTCCAGGGTGTGTCCTAGGGGGTATGGGGTGGTGTCTAGGGCGGTGGGGGTGTCCAGGGGGGTGAGTGGGTTTTCCAAGGGGGGTATGGGGTTTTCAGGGTGGGGGGGGGGGTTCCAAGTGGGTGGTGGTGTCCAGGGGGTGTCCAAGGGGGTGGGGGTGGTATCTAGGGGGTGAGGGGGATTTCCAAGGGGGTGGGGGTGTCCCCGGGGTGGGGGGTTTCCAGGGGGTGAGGGGGTGTCCAGGGGGTGGGGGGTGTCTGGGGGGGGGGGGTGCTGTCCAGAGGTGTTGGCGGCTTTCCAAGGGGTGGGAGGGATATCTAAGGGGGTGGTGGTGGCCAGGGGGTGGGGGGTGTACAGAGGGGTGAGGGGGATTTCCAAGGGGGTGGGGGATGTCTAGAGGTTGGGGGGAGTGGGTGTCCAGGGGGGTGATGGGGCTGTCTAGGGGGTGGGGGTGTCCAATGGGGTAGGGGGTGGCGGGTGGTGTCCAGGGGGTGAAGGGGATTTCCAAGGGGGTAGGGGTGTCCAGGGGGTGGGGCGTAGTGTCCAGGGCGGTGATGGGGATGTCTAGGGGGTGGGGGTGTCTAGGGTGTGTCCAAGGGGGTAGGGGTGGGGGTGGTGTCCAAGGGGGTGGGGGTGTCCAGGGGGTGGGGGTGGTGTCTAGGGGGTGAGTGGGCTGTCCAAGGGGGTATTGGGAATCTAGGGGGTAGGGGTGTCCAAAGGGGGTGGGGGTGCTATTTAGGGGGTGGGGTGGGGGGTGTCTAGGGGTGTCCATGGGATTAGGGGTGGTTTCCCATGGGGTAGGGGGTTGGACTAGCCCCTCACCCCCTAGACACCACTCCCCCACCCTCTAGACACCCTCACCCCCAAGGACACCCCACCCCCTGGGAAGCCCTTACCACCTTGGTCACCATTGACATCCCCCAACCCCCATGGATACCACCTAATCCATTGGATATCCCCCACCACCACCCTGGACAGCCCCTACCCCCTTGAACAAACCCTTTATATATATATATATATATCCCAACAATTTAATTGAAACTATTTAATTTTTTTAACTTCAGGTAGTCTATACCAATAGTTCCTATAGAATCGTTGGTATAGGTCTATTGCAATGACCATCATGCCAATAATGTATAAAACCATTGGGGTATTATATCCCAATAGTTTCTTGGGCTATCCCAATGGTTTCAAATCATTGGGATATGTGTAATTTTCAGTAGTGAATGTATATATGTATATATTAATATTTATACTTCATATTTATTTTTTACAGAAGGGTGAATTTGGTATCCAGTTTCACCAAGATGTATTCATTGAGTACCTTAAGAAAAAAGGATCCAAGATGAATTTATAACTATTATATCTGACTATATTTTATTTTTAAAATCATTTTCATGCATATTTGTTTCAAATACGCACCCCCATGGACACCCCCACCCCCATGGACACCCCCTCTAGATAGGCCCCCACCCCCTACCCCCTTGGACACCTTGGAAATCCCCATATCCCCGTGGATAGCCCCTACTTCCTTGGACAACCCCCCCCCCCACCCCCTAGAAAACCCCCTAACCCCTTGGAAACCCCCTTGGTGTATATATATATCCCAACAGTTTCATTGAAACCATTAGAATATTTTAACTTCAGGTAGTCTATACCATCAATTCCTGTAGAATTGTTGGTATATGGCTATTGAAATGACTATCATGCCAATGGTGTGTGAAACCGTTGGGGTATTCTATCCCAACAGTTTCAGGGGCTATCCCAATGGTTTCAAATTTTTGGGATATGTGTGATATTCAGTAGTGAATGTATACATATTTTAATATTTATACTTCATATTTCTTTTTTACAGAAGGGTGAATTTGGTATCCAATTTCACCAGGATGTATTCTTTGTGTACCTTAAGAAGAAAGGATCCAAGATGGATTTAAAACTATTATATCTAACTATATTTTATTTTTAAAATCATCTTCATGCATATTTTTTTTTCAAATACACATATATTTGTTTTATATTTCAAAATGTTTTTACATTATAATCTTGATATTTTTCATATAAATATATATTTGACTTATCTTAAAAAGATGTATAATTTTGATTCTTGTTATAGGTAATAATGAGTGGAAGTTGGATTACGACACATCGAATGAGTAATAAATATGAGGAAGGTGTTGATACCTTTTTGTAATTTTCTAAACAAAATGTTATGAGCTATGATTTTTTTTTCTATCTATGCCTGAAATGTTTGAATATGAAGAAATTGAAAATTAGAGAGATCAAATATCATCCGATTTGTCCTGGTTTTAATCCAAGTTACAGCCCTCAGATTTAGAATGGTTAAATTGGATATAATTTCCAATCTACTGATGATGATGATTTGAAAGATGGTAAATCCAATATAATTGAATAAATGATCCATGATATTGCAGTAGAACAAGTTGAGATAGAACCGAAAGTTTCATGTCTATATGGTGATGCTGAAAAACCATTGTATCCTGGTTGTATAGATTTTACAGTTTTGTTGGCGGTGTTAAGATTGATTAACCTAAAGGAGAAACAAGGATGGAGTGATAGAAGTTTTACAAAGATGCTACAATTGTTGAAAGACATTCTTCCAAAAGACAACGATCTTACAGATTCACACTATAAGGCCAAAATAATATAATGCCCGATGGGATTGGGATACAAGAAAAAACATGAATTTCTGAATGACAATTTGATTTATAAGAAGGAATATGAATTTCTGTCAGAGTGTCCTAAATGTGGGACATAATGGTATAAGTTGAAAGAAAAATCATAGTTTGATGCAGAGATTACAAATATCCCTTCCAAGTTATTTTGGTATATTCCTATAATTAATCGTTTGAAATGATTATTTGGAAATTAACATGATGAAAAAAGGTTAATATGGCTCGCTGATGAGCAGATATGTGATGGAAAAATATATCTTTCAATTGATTGTCTACAATGGATGAAAATTTATGAGAGATATCCTAAATTTGGAAATGAAAATAGAAATCTCCGATTAGGGTTGTGTATAGATGTAATGAATCCATACCGAACCCTCAGTAGCACAAACAGTTCATAGCCTGTTTTATTGGTAATTTATAACCTCTCTCCTAATGTTTTTATGAAGCGAAAATATGTCATGTTGAGTATAATGATCTCTGGTCTGAAGGAACCCAGAAATGATATTGATGTTTTATTTCCACCATTGATTGATGATTTGAAATTTTTATGGGAGGATGGTATTAGGGTGTATGATTTTATAAAATGGAATATTTTCAACTACATGCAGTGCTTATGTTCACTATAAATGAATTCCAAGAATATGGAAAATTGTCTGGATATAGTGTTAAGGGGCATAAATCATGTCCAATTTGAGAACAACATACTTCATATTGTCAATTGCATCATGGGAGGAAAACAGTGTTCATGGGTCATCGAAAGTTTATGCCTATAGATCACTCTTATAGAAGACTAAAAAAGGCATTCAATGGATCACAAGAATTTGATATTGCTCCAAATCCTTTATCCCCTGATATGTATTTTGAGATGGTGGAAAACCTTGATGTGACATTGGGAAATACATAGAAATCTAGTATTGATAGACATATTTGGAAGAAAAGTTCAATATTTGTTGAGCTACCATATTGGAGATATCATGATGTGAAACATAATATTGATGTCATGCACGTGGAGAATAATATTTGTGATAATTTGATTGGAAAATTATTTGATATTAAAGGAAAGAAAAAATATGGTTTGAATGCAAGATTAGACTTAATATCAATGGGAATATGTTTGGAGTTAGCTCCCAATCCTAATGAAAGACAAACATTTCTTCCCACGGCTTGTCATACATTATCCAAGATGGAGAAAATTAGATTTTGTTACTATCTTTATGATATCAATGTGTCTCAAGGTTATTCTTCAAATGTTAAAAGTTTTGTATCTTTTAAGGATTTGATGTAGATAGGTATGAAATCTCATGATTGTCATGTCATGATGCAACAACTTCTACCAGTTTCATTGTGTGGAATATTTCCCATCTGTGTCAGAAAGACTATAATGAAGTTGTGTTATTTTTTCAATTCCATTTGTAATAAGGTGATTGATGTGAATGCTTTGAAAATTTTGGAAAGGGATGAAATTTCTATACTTTTTCAACTAGAAATGTATTTTCCTCCATCTTTTTTTGATATAGGGGTGAATTTAATGATTCATTTGGTTCGAGAAATAATTCTTTGTGGACCTGTATATCTACGTCGGATGTATCCTTTTGAAAGGTGTATGAAAATATTAAAGGGGTATGTTATGAATCCATATTTACTTGAAGACTCTATTATTGAAAAGTATATTTGTGAGGAAGTTTGCGGAGTTTTGTTCTAACTACTTGGCTATAGCGGAGCACATAGGTTTGCCTCCATCTTGCCATGAATGAGTTAATAATGAGGGAAAGGGGATTCATGGCTTGAAAGTCAAGTTTTTTTCAGCTAAACAGATGAAGAAGTTAGAATTATACATCTGGAATAACATTGTTGATTCTCAACTGTATATCACATTGCATATTAATGAGTTGAAACAATGTCATCCAAAGAAGAATGAAATGTGGAATTTGAATGCGCACAACAAAACATTTTTGTCATGGTTTAAAAACACCTTGCTTGGTAGATCGGATATATCAGAGACATTAAGATGGTTAGAGTTTGGTCCATGTTTAAATGTGATAAAATGGTCTGGTTATGACATTAATGGCTATACATTTCATATAAAAGCTTAGGAAAATAGAAGTGCAGTTCAAAATAGTGGTGTATTGGTGTTTGCAGAAGCAATGAATTTTTCTAGTTCTAAAGACAAAAACCCAATTTATGTATCAACTGCAAATTATGGGGTCATTGAAGAAATATAGGAGGTTGATTAATTTAAAATTAAAGTTCTTATTTGTAACTGAAAATGGTTTATCGGTAACAATAGTGTCAGACATGATTAATTTGGAATGACTGTTGTTAATCTAAATAGATTGAAAGATACAAAAAATTATTTTATAATGGAAACACATGAAAAACAGATTTTCTATATAGTTGATCAATTAGATATACAATGGTCTATTGTTTTACAAGGGAAAAAACAATATGTTGGTGTGGATCAACATGATAAAGATGCTGATTTATGTGAGATATCTACTTCCATGGAAAGATTAGTAGAACATACTAATGAGCATGTTGAAGACATGGATTGTTCCATGAGAAATGATCATGATTAAGGAATTAGGAAAAAAATCCATTTTTTACATTCCTAATATTACAGGTAACATATGTTTATTTCTTTTTTACATTTATTATTTTCATAAATTTTTTGATATTGTTATTTTTTTCTTTATTAAAAAGCTTATGAAATCAAATAAGTAGAATTTTTTGTTTTTTTTAATTTTGTTTTGTTTAGTTTATCATGTTTACCATTACGTAAATTATATATCTATTATTTTTGTTGAATGAAAATTACTTTACCAAGTTTACCATGTTTACCATGTTTATCACGTTTACCATGTTTACCATGTTTACCATGTTTATCATGTTTACCATGGGTACCATGTTTACCATGTTTACCATGTTTACCATGTTTACCATGTTTACCATGTTTACCTTGTTTACCATGTCTACCATGTTTACCAAGTTTACCATGTTTAAGATGTTTACCATGTTTACTATAGTTTTCTATAATTTACCTTTACGTAACTTATATATTTATTGATTTTTTTGAATGATGATTACACTACCATGTTTACCATGTTTACCATGTTTACCATTGTTTAACATGCTTACCATATTAACCATGTTTACTATTAAGTAACTTGGTTCAATTTACATTTTATGTTTACATTAGTATAGTATTATTTGAATTTGCATATTTGTGAACTAATGTTTGTTTTTTTAATTTTAAGGATAATGATAGTTCAATCAGTTGATCAGCCACATGATTATGGAGATGAGCCTAATGATCATACCTCTGTGGAGGAACATTCATATTCTTCTCTTGATGTTCCCCAATCATCCTCATGTGCTCCCATAATGACAAAGAAGAGTTCAAGAGTAGGTAAATGTGGGTGCACACGTTTACCAAAATTATCACTTTCTCATACATAGGACCAGAGGATACTCATTGAGTATGATGAGAATGATATTCCTAGAGGTCCAAATCCAAAATATTTTAAGAGTTCTGTATCAACTATGGGTAAGAGCAAAGTAACCATTTTTTATAATGATTGGAAAAGTGTGGACAAAGTGATAATATATCAGTTGTGGGATATTATTTTGTAAGATCTTTTTCTATTATATTCATATTATTTAAATGTTTATAGTATAATATGTTTTACCATAGTTGGGTTTTGGCTTAGTGGTAATCACCCTAGAATCCTAGGTGAAAAATGGGGGTTCAAAACCCATTGGGTGTAGGTACTGTAGAAGTACTATAGCAGTACTATAGCAGCGGCGGTACTGTAGATCGGCAGGTACTGCACTGGCAGTAGGGAACTATAGCAGTGACGGTACTGTGCTGGTACTGTAGCAGCTGTTTTACTATTCACAGAATGACAATCGGGAAAAAAAATTGGGACTACGGGCTATGTAATGGGCTACAAGCCCACTGGGCCTTCGGGCTATGTAATGAGTCTCCATCTACCTTGTTAAAAGATATATTTGACTTGATTTAATAATAAATTGAGGCTTCAACCCCAACCTTTAAAAACTATATATTATGTTTTACATCTTCTTTATCAGATGGAATTTGATATTCCTAACACTGGAGGAGTGATGAAGAAATTCTTATCGATGGCTTCTAGGAGATAGAGGTATTTCAAATCAACCCTCACATCTGATTTCATTTTTGATCACAAGAGTGATGACAATCCATGTCATATATATCCATTCATAGATGAAGACACATGAAGACAGTTTGTTGAAAGCAGAAGAAAATATTCATTTTTGGTATTGGAAATGTAAACTTTTGTAATATTTATTATATAAATGATCTTACTATTGTTTTTTTGATGATTTATTATTCTTAATTTATAGAAAACAAGGGAATCTCATCAAGATATCCAATCAAAAAATGTATACCCTCATTTTTTATCTTAGGGAGGGTATACATTATTAGAAGAAAAAATGATGGTGGAAAAATTACAAAAAACTGAGAGCTGAGTCTTCAAGCTCTGAAGAGGTTTCCCCTCCATCCTCTCTCTCTAGACATGAAAATTTGAAGAGAGCTTGGATGGGAAAAAAGGGAAATATCTTTCAGAAGATTCGAGAATCATAGCTGAGGGGATTGTAAGATATTTATTTTATTTATTTACGTTAACTATATTCTTTATATAATTTGAATCATTAAAAAAATGTTCAATTAATTAATACAAGATTCTCTTGAGGAACAAAGCTCAAAGGGGGTATTTATAGCTTCCGGGAGGCAAGATATTTTATCTACAGTATTGGGAAATCCCAAAAATCCTAGTCTTGTACGAGGATATCTGACGGGTGTATCGGTAAGAAAAGTGTTGCCACATTCTTCAACTTCTTCCATTGAGAGTGTTTATAAAAAAAATAGTATCCTTGGAGGCTAAAGTTCATAATATTAATGTGAAGATGGAGGAAAATATTAGAGCTTTGGTATAATCTAGGTTTGCAGACATGCAAAGACTATTTTAGAGTGCAACTCCCACTCCTCCACCTCCCCCTACAGACCCCATTATTTATCCTCCACCTCTTCCAGTAGCTCCTACTCCCCCACCTCAGCCTGCGTACCCCATATTTTATCCTACTCTTCCGCCGCAGCTTCTTACTTATTGGGAGTTGTATGTTAATGATCGTTAACATCTTATTGTTTCATATGGGCTGGTATATTGTATAGGAGATAAAGTTCACCATCAAAAGTTAGAGGTAGAACATCATAGGGTCACTGTACAAGATATTATATATATATTATCTCGATTACCATTACCTACAGATGAGGTGACAACAGTTGGACATAATATTATCCATTTTTTAATTTGGCCATCCAGAATTCTGCGACTCATTACCATAGAGGTATGTATGTTATATCTTCTATTTTATTTTTCTATTAATGTTTTTTTATCATTTTAAAACTAATATATTTTTCTATTTAATTTTACAAGAATACATAAAAGGTAAAGAAATACTATATAAAAAACAACAAATACGAATGACTATGACATCAGATACAAATTCTAGTAGTCTTGATAGATTGTTAAGATATTAATTTTTTTTGCGAATCATTATGAGTTTACATTGGAAGCTCATGTTTGTAGACGTGCAATAAATGTGGGGATTCTGAAAAATGATATCATGGAGCTTATTACGGAGATAAGTTGGTAATCAATGTGGTGGAAATTTTTTCCATGTAATTCTTAACACCTTTTCCATGCATTATATTTATTAAAAATGTATACTTATGTCTATTTTATATTAGGTATCTTTATAACATGTGTGAGAATAATGAGCGGACAAATGTATATGGATTCTTGGACTCGCATTTGATTTCCCCTGAAGCACATGCATTGGATGAGGAACAAAGAATGATTTATATTGCTAAAAGATTTGAATAAAATATAATCACATAGTGTTGGATGATGCCTTATTGTGGGAGGTATGAAACATATATCTGGAAAAGAGTTCATTATCTTTTAACATAAAAAACCACTAACATTAAATTTTCTTTTATCAGTGATCATTGGATGTTAGGTGTTTTTTCCCAAGGGAGAAAACACTTTATTGGATATGATCTGTCCATAGAGATGTGCGGGAATGTTGAATATACTGGAAAAGTAAATTTCAATTTTTTAATATCTGTATATATTATAATGAATTTTAAATTTATCACATTCGTATTATTTTTTAACAGGGTATGGGTCTACTTTGGAAAAAACACAAAGAAAAGGAGTGCCAAGATCAAATATTTAAAAGTAAAGGTAAATATCCATTTATAATTTTTACTTTTTGATGTATTACATTAAAATAATATTTTGAATATACACTCATTTAAAAATAATTTTCATGAATAACAAGGAGTCGTCGAATGTGGATATCATATGTTAAGATCTATTTATGAAATAATTACAACTGGAACACTTGTGAACTTTGACATGGTAAGATTTCCTTTTAAACATTGCCATAATATTTCATCTGATTAATTAATTATACATGTTAACTACTATCCTTTTAAATTTTAGCTACTTGATGAACCTCAAACCTATAGTTCTCAAGATTTCAAACACTTACAAGTGGAATGGTCAAATTATTTTACAGGTTTGATTGGATTTTAGTTTGTTTGTATTGTAAAATGAAATTTTGAATATTTTCATTATAATTGAGTATTTGGTAGTCATTTAGGTTGGATTTATGTTTTTTTAGTTGAAATTGTATGTTTTTAATGTTATATATGGCAATGTTTAATTTTTCTCTATTTCTTATTTTGTTCTAGTTGTGATGGTTTTTCTGGTATGGATTCTGGTCTCGGGGGGGGGGGGGTGTCTAGGGGTGTGGGGAGTATCTAGTGGGGTGGAGGGGTTTCTAGGGGGTGTGAGGGCGGTCTAGTGGGGTTGGGGTGTACAGGGTGTCCATGGGTGTGGAAGGGTGTCCAGTAGGGTGGGAGGGTTGTCTAGGGGAGTGGGGCCTATCCAGGAGGGTGGGGGCTGTTCAGGGGGTATCTAGGGTTGTGGGGGGTGTCCAATGGGGTGGGGGTTTCCAGGGGTGTGGGAGGGATATCCACTAGGGTGGGGGTGTCCATTGGTGTCCATAGGGATAAGAGGGTGTCCAGGATGGTGGGAGGGCTGTCTAGGGGGTGGGGGGGGGGGGGGGGCTGTCCAAGGGGAGTCCAGGGGTATGGGGAGGGGGTGTCCATTGGGGTTGAGGGTGGGGCGTTTCTAGGGGTGTGGGAGGGATTTCTAGTGGGGTGGGGGTGTCCGGGGTGTCCATGGGAGTGAGAGGGTTCCCGGGAGGGTGGGAGGGCTGTCCAGGGGAGTGGGGCTATCTAGGAGGGGGTGGGGGGGGGGGGGGGGGGCTATCCAGGGGCTATCCAGGGGTGTGTGTGTGTGGGGGGGGGGGGGGGGGTTCCACGGGGTTCCTTGGGTGTGGGAGGGATTTATAATGGGTGGGGGGGGGTCTAGGGGGTCCATGGGGGTGGAGGGTGTCCAGGAGGTTGGGTGGGATGTGTAGGGGGTGTGCGTATCCAGGAGGGTAGGGGGCTTTCTAGGGGGTTTCTAGGGGTGTGGGGGAGTGTCCAATGGGGTGTGTGTGCCTATTTGTATGTGTGTGGGGGGGGGGGTCTAGGGTTGTGGGAGGGCTGTCCATTGGGGTGGGGGGTGTACAGGGTGTCCATGGGGGTAGGTGGTGTCCAGGAGGGTGGGAGGGCTATCTAGGGGTGTGGGGGCTATCTAGGAGGGTGGGGGGCTGTCTGGGGGTATCTAGGGGTGTGGGGGTGTCCAGTGGGGGGGGGGGGGTTCCAGGGGTGTGGGAGGGATTTTTAGTGGGATGGGGTTGTCCAGGATGTCCATGGGGGGTGGGAGGGTGTCCAAGAAGGTGGGAGGGTTGTCTACGGGGTTAGCAGGGGGGCTGTCTAGGTGGTGTCTAGGGGTGTGTGGGGGGGGGGGCAGGGGTGTGGAAGGGCTGTCTAGTGGGGTGGGGGTGTACAGGGTGTCCATGGTGGTGGGAGGGTGTCCCAGAGGGTGGGAGGGCTGTCTAGGGGAGTGTGGGATGTCAAGGAGGGTGGGGGGGGGGGGGGGGGGGGCTATCAAGGGTGTGGGAGAGTGTCCAGTGGGGTGTGGTGGGGAGGGTGGGGGGTTTCCAGTGGTGTGGGAGGGCTGTCTAGTGGGGTGGGGTGTGTCCAGGGTGTCCATGGGGCTGGGAGGGTGTCTTGGAGGGTGGGAGGGCTGTCCAGGGGGTGGGGGATGTCCATGAGGGTGGGGGGCTATCTAGGGTGTGTCTAGTGGGGGGGGGGGGGGGGGGTTGAGGGGTGTGGGCGGGCTATCTAGTGGGGTGGGGGGTTTCCAGGGTGTCCTTGGGGTGGGAGGGTGTCCAAGAGGGTGGGAGGGCTGTCTAGGGGAGTGGGGGGGCTATCCATGAGGGTGAGGTGGGGGGTTTCCAGGGGTGTGGGAGGGCTGTCCAATGGGAAATGGGGGTGTCCAGGGTGTCCATGGGGGTGGGAGGGTGTCCAAGAGTGTGGGAGGGCTGTTTAGGGTGGCGGGGGATGTCTAGGACGGTGGGGGGGGGGGGGGTCTAGGGGGTGTCCAGGGGTGTGGGTGTGTGTCTGGTGGGGTGGGGGGGGGGGGGGGGCTGTCCAGGGGTGTGGGGGGTGTCCAGTGGGGTGGGGTTGTTCAGGGTGTCCATGAAGGTGGGGGGGTGTCAGGAGGGTGGGTGGGATGTCCAGGGGGTGGGGGCTGTCTAGGTCTGTGGGGGGAGGGTGGGGGGGTGTCTAGGGGGGTGTCCTGGGGTGTGTATTTGTGTGTGTGTGTGGGGGGGGGGGGGTCCAGTGGTGGGGGGGGTTCCATGGGTGTGGGAGGGATGTCTAGTAAGTTGGGGGTGTCTAGGGTTTCCATGGTGGTGGTAGGGTGTTCAGGAGGGTGAGAGGGCTATCTAGGGGAGTGGGGGGCAATCTAGGAGGGTGGGGGGCTATCCAGGGCATGTCCAGGGGCGTGTGTGTGTGTGGCGGGGGGGGGGGGGGGGGTTCCAAGGGTGTGGGAGGGTAGTCCAGTGGGGTGGGGGGGGGTGTCTGGGGTGTCCATGGGGGTTTGGGGTGTTCTGGAGGGTGTCCAGGCTGTCGAGGGGGTGGGGGGCTGTCCAGGAGGGTCGGGGGGGCTATCCAGGGGTGTGGGGGCAGGGGGTGTACAGTGGGGTGGGAGGGTTTTCAGGGGTGTGGGAGGGCTATCCAGTGGGGGGGGGGGTTGGTCTGATTTTGGTCTGTTTTAGGTCTTCTTTGGTTGGGAATAGTTTTGGTTGAACAGTTTTATTAAAAAAAATTAGTTTTTATGTTCGTTATTTTATAACCGACATAAAAAATGCATGCGAATGGGTTTTAAGGTCTGTTATTTGAAAACTGATGTAACAAAAACACAAAAATCGGTTTTTACGTCGGATATTTCATAACCAACTTAATAAATAAGATGTAATTGTTTTTTAAGTCGATTATAAAATAACCAATATTGTATATGTGTTTTCACATCGGTTATTATTTAACCAACATGAAAACCCCTTGGTAAACTGGTTTATAACGTTGGTTATGAAAATAACCAACATGATAAACTCTTCAGAGGCATAGTTTATTACATCAGTTATTATATAACAGGTGTGAAAAATTATATACTACATCGGTTATTTAAAAACTGACGTAATAAATCATAACTATGAAGAGTTTTCCACGTCGATTTTTTATGAACTGACGTGAAAAACGCTTTAGATTTTTGGTTTTTATGTCGGTTTTAAAATAACTGAAATAAAAAACAGTATATATAATGTCTCCTGTAATAACATCGATCAAAATCTGATGTAAAAAATAAAAAATAACCGCCATAAAAAATGTTTTCTACACTCATGTAGAGAGAAAGATAGATGAAGGGAAGAGTGGAAATAAGGATTTTCCCATATGTGGTAACTGTGGAAAGAATCACCTTGGTAAATGCTTAAAGAGAATGAGAGTTTTTTATAATTCTGGAGATAAAGGACACCAAGTACATGATTGCAAGGGTAAAAAAGGTTTCAAATGTACAACAATTCATATTCAAAGAGTTGGTACACTACGCAAATCAATGTCCAAATCATCAGAGTATGCCCCAAAATGTTTTATTATATAATAATCCAGTTATGATACTACCACAGATGATGTGGAATGACTAGTGTTCTTTTGTTCTTATTAAAGAATTATTTCATTTGAGTATTGTATCAATGATGTAATGGTTATATAAATTATGGAAATAAATAAGAATTGTACTATAGTACCATTTCATTGAGGATTTGAGATTATATGGTTCTAAGAAAAGTGACTCAATAGCAAATTAATTTTTTTTGGAAAATACATGGTTGAAAGAAAGATAAACCTTAATATGGTTCTGATACTGAGGTAGTGATTTTAAAATAAGATATGATTGATTTGGATAAATTATATTCAATATTCTTGACTACTTTGAACCTAATTAATTGTTAGTTTATTCCATTATTGTTGGAGTTTACAACATTTTTGGATATGAAGATTATATCAATTATTCTATATGAATAAGGGAGAATGAATGTAATTAATAATGTTTTATGAAAATTCATGGTGTTACCATGTTTTAAAAGAATACATGATGAAGGTATTTACATGTTATTACGTGGAAAAAAAGTTCTTCATTGTGTTTACCTTCATTATAAGTTATGGTCTGTGAGTTTGGACAAAAGTATTTTGGATAAGTATAAATTTGGCAATGAATTAAGTTTGACATTAGATACTATTGTTAAAGTTAAATATTTTCCTAAGATTATTTTTGGATTGTTATAAAAAGGAAAACTCGGAGGTCGGGTGACAACCCGTCGCGTCCAAGGGTGCGAGACTTGAACCCCCAACAGAAGGGCGACAAGGGTGCATCACCTACCACTGGCCTACGTGATGTCCTCATTTGTGTAATGTAGTGTTTTTAAAATAGTCTGACAAATGAATTATAAATTCATTATTTTTGGAACCCTATACTATTTGGATAAATAGAATATTTTTGAATTCCATTATCTTTTGAAGTGAAATATGTGTTTGTGGTAGGAATTAGTTGACGGATGAAACTCTACTTGTCGAGTACATTTTTTCCCTCTTATTCTATGAATAAATTAATTCTTAAACTTTATAGAAGGGGTCATAAAACCAAAAATGTGTTATCCTAATACCTTATGTTTTGTTGAACCGTTGATATTTTAAATCATCATTGAGGCACTCAATTTTACACTTATTTGTGATTGATGACCTCAATCATAGCCTATAAATATTTAATTTCTTCCTCAAATTATGTGTCTCTAATTTCTACCAACGTTCTCATAATCAATATCATAGTTTGGTGGTGATTTTTTTAATTTCCCTTTTCATCTTACTAAGACTAAATTTTATTAACCCAATTTCCGATATGGGTTTTCCACAAAGGACTTTTTCTA
The DNA here is from genome assembly GCA_963277665.1 of Viscum album. Lineage (NCBI taxonomy): Eukaryota > Viridiplantae > Streptophyta > Magnoliopsida > Santalales > Viscaceae > Viscum > Viscum album. Next base: position 381,305,518 of record OY728136.1, read on the forward strand.
TTTTTAACCTTTTATTGTTGAAGAATAATTTCAAATTGCGAAAAAGAAATTTATTTAAGGAGGTGAGAATGTAACACCCCAATATTTCATAGTACGTTATCTCTTTAAAGTAATTCAATAACTTGTGCTACACGCAACACTGAGTTCGAGCGCACCACGACTTACCAAACTAGCCATTCAAAAAGAGGTTATGAATATTATTAACTATATTTTGAATTTTATATACTCCATAAAATTTTAGAATCCATATTATGTGTTTCTTAGACATAATATAAGAACAAATTCATTATTTTCAGATAAAGGAATTATTTTTCAAAAAATGAAATTTTACCACCTTTTAATGGAGAACCCATTTTTTAAAACCAATATTTGACACTTTTATATATATCAATTTAATGAAAATAAATTCTTCTTTACAAGCGGGACATAAAAATTTAGTTTGGATAAATTTTTGTACTTTTTTGATAACTTTCATATTTTGATGAATAATGAAAAATACTAAATTTTAAATGAAAACAACTTTTCTAATAAAAATAATTTATAGTGTTAAATTATGAATTTTAATGGTTTTAAAGTATTATTATATTATATTTTTATTATTTAATAAAATTTAGTTCATTATAAGTAATTTCATATTTAAATTTTATATAAACACATGTCAATCTTTTGATAGTTTTTACTTTTTAAAAACCCACTTTTTGGTTTTGACAACGGGAATTAATTAAAATTCTATGTTTTGAATTTGGTAAAATATAATTCATTTCTGAATTTGGAAAATCAATATTAGCTTAGGGTGATTTTTTTGTATTTGTATGAAAACTTTCAATTTTTGATGAATAGTGAAAAATACTACGTTATTGTTTAAAACTGATTTTTATTTAAATAATTATTAATTTTATTTAATATTATTTTAAGTCAAAATAGATATATAATACCTATATAAGTTCAATTTAATTCATTGGATTCATTTTATAAAAAAAATTTATTTATAAAATTTTATTGAACTTTTTAATGGCTTTTACCCACCTTCTAGGCACATTTGCAAATTTTCATAAAAGGTAATTTTACCACTTCTGTGAATTGAATTTCAAAAATCCTAGAGACATGGTTGAAATCAGTAAATAATTTTTTTTTCAATAAGATGAAAATAATTTTTGTTGAATAGTATCTTTGACTTTTATTTACCACGTTTGAAAGTAAATAGGGTAATTAAAGGTAAAAATGATATTATAATTACCCTAACACATATCCTAATTCTATTGAATAAGTTTATTTCGACCAAAACCAACCTTAGGAATAAAATAAGATCCTTTTGGTCCACATGGAGTAGATTAGGAAATCTATTATTATTTTATTTAAAGAAGAGTTAAAAGTGTAAAATTTAAAGTTTAATAACTAAAACATTTTTAATATAGGGTTATAAATAAGATAAATTAGATTATAAGTATTAATTAGAAATATAAAACGATTTAATAAATCATTATATTTTATTTTTAATTTTTAGACATAAAATAAAAATATTTATATATTACACAATATTGATGAAGTATTTTACTTATTAATAAAATAATCAAATAAATGATATTATAAATATTAAAATAAATATAATTTGAAAGTTTTGATGCCATACACGAATTTTATAGGTGAATATTACATGTTAGGATTAATTAAATATTTTTTTTGAAGTAATAAAGTTTTTATGACATTCAAAAAAACAAAATACCAAATAATGTAAAAATTGACATAAATGTGTTTTTAAAACAAATACCATATTATTAAATGATATAATAGTCCTAAAAATCTACGGTTTGGATAAAAAACTTATATAATAATATATATATAATTAATTAACCACTTTTAGTTTGATTAGAATTTTATAGTATGTTTATTAACCATATAATATAAAAATACAAGGAGACATGGTAAATGTTAAACTATTTAACCAAGAGTTAAATCTAAAAGATAACGTTATTATGGTGACCTAAACCTATCTAAAACCTATAATTTGAGAGGTTTTTGACCCAAACCTCCCTTATCCTTGAAATAAATCAATTTTTATCCATTATAAACCTAATATGATTTTATAATAGAATAATATTTCAAACTTTTCCTAAAGTGACCCTCACCTCTCTTATAAAAGGGTACTTCCCCTTCTCTCAAACTCACACCTCCAAGCCATTTTTCTCTGCCAAACCCAACCCAAATATACTCCAAACATCCATAACATTAACATAGAGTCCATACCTTGAGATTAAATCCATATTATGGATCCATTTTGTTCAAATAAAAAGGAAACACCCAAATAAGAGGTAATTATTTTATCACCTCTTTCAAAGTTATTTTCTTCTCTCACTTTATCTTTATTTATGATTTACCTATCAAAATAATAAATCCAGTACCTTCTACATACTGTGATGTTATTATAAATATGTTACAACCATACTCATTATTATATCCATACTATGAATGATAATGTCACCATGCGTGTGTATGTACGACTTACCGTCTCCAAGCTGTGGTGTAATTTGTTATTAAAAACTATGTTATTTGGATGGATATAATGACAAGTAATATTCATATTAATAATGAAAATAACATGATAATTTTTCTTTACAATTAATATACCATCAAATTCAACACCTTTTAATCATTAAGGAAATGATATCATCGCTGATGTGTATGTACGACTTACCATCTCCATGATGCGATGAGATTTATTTCCACGTTCACCATTCAATGATTATTATAAAAATATATATTATTAATAAGTATGTAATAAATGGAATAATAATTGTAACAGCCCAAGATTTTATAAAGAAATATTCTTTTTAATTTTATTAATGTTTTGTGTTGTACGCTACACCAAAAGGAGCTTGCACAACACACATCCTTGACTTGACTTGCATTACACGCAATCGCGACCTTCCTCGATAGCGTGTGTAGTACGCAATACCGAGTTTCACTAAACAACGATATGCTATAAATATATTATTAAAACTAGCCGTTATGAATAGTAATAACCACTTTTTGAAATCCAGTAAATCTTATTTTTCAAAATGAACTTCATTTTTGGATTCGGAGTATCGAATTTAGCCTGAGGTGAAATTTTGGTACTTTTCGGATAACTTTCATATTCTGATGAATAGTGAAAATTATTAATTATAATTAAAAAACAACTTTTTTAATCGAAATAATTAATAGTAATAAATTATTAATTTGAGTGGTTTTAAAGTATATTTAGAATATATTTTTACAATTTAATACAATGTTGGTCATTGGTTGTAATTTCACATTTAAACCAGACATAATCAAGTGCCAATCTTTTGATATATATTGTTTCCTAAAAACACGCTATTTATTTTAACAGCAGGATTTAATTATAAAATTAATTAATGCAACCTCTATGTTATGAATTTGGTAAAATAGATTTCATTTTTGAATTCGGAATATGAAATATAGCTTAGGATGAAATTTTGGCATTGTTCTGAAAAACATCAATTTTTGATGAATAGTGAAACTACTAAGTGGTAGTTAAAAAAACTGAATTTTTCATAAAACTTAATTTTGCCGCTTCTGTGAATGGAATTTCAAAAATCCGAGAGACACGGTTAATATCAAGGACTAAAATGTGGTTCAATGAGATGAAAATAATTTTTTGGTGAATAGTAACTTTTTACTTTTTTTACCGCGGTTAATAGTAAATAGGGTAACTAAGGGTAAATATGATATCAATATTACCCTAACACATGTCCTAATTCTATTGGACAAGTGTAATTCGACCAAAAACAAACTTAGGAATAAAATATGACCATTTAGGCCCACTTGGATTAGATTAGGACATTTATTATTAATTTATTTAAAGAAGGGTTAAAATAGTTAAAATCAAAGTTTAATAAGTAAATAATTTTTAATATGGGGTTATACATAAGATAAATTCGACTATAAATATTCATTAGAAAGCTAAAAAGATTTCCTACATAATGGTATTTTATTTGTAATTTTTAGACATCAAATAATTTAATTGATTTATGACACAAAGATGATGCAGTAATTATCTTATTTATGAAATATTGACATAATTGATGTTATAAACACCAAAATAAATGTAATTTGAAAATTTTTATGAATTCCACTAATTTTCTAGGTTACTATGATATATTAATGTTGATTTAATCAACTTGGTTCGAACATTTAATTCTTTTATGACTTTCACAAAAATCATATATCAAATAGTGTCAAAATTGACACAAAATAGTTTTTAAATCAAATATTATATTATTAATTGTTATTTTATTCCTAAAAATCTAATGTTCGGCCAAATGACTTAGATAAGGATATATATATTAATAATAAACAATTTGGGGTTCGTTTGGCATGTTATAGTAAGTGTATTAACCATATAGTGAAAGAAAACAAAAAGACACGGTAAAAGTTAAATTATTTAACTTAGAGTTAAATCTAATTGAGAAGGTTTAAAATAAGATCCAAACATGTATAAATTTCATTGGTTTATGAGATTACAACCCTATCTCATATAAGCTTCGAATATGAGTCATTCTTGGAGGTTTTTAAGTGGGGTTAAATTTATTATAAATTAATATTTTTAAGAATTCCTAAGGTGCCCCTCTCCTCCCCTATAAAAGGACACCTCCTCCCCCTCCTCCTCACACCAATTTGAGCACTCAAGCTCGGCCAACCCCTGCCAAAATATCTTCTCCACTTCCCTAGCAACATCCTAGAGGTTCTGGTCTTCCTCAAAGACCAATTCTAGTGCCCTAAGAGGAGGTCTCAAAGAGGCACTTCAAAGAAGAGGTAATTACCGTTACCAATTATTTCATCTTTATTTCTTCTTCCACTTCTTCTTCTTAGGTTGTTTCATTATGAAGTAATAACATCAGTATCACTCATATACTGATATGTTATTATAAGTATGAAACAACCCTATTTCACCATCTATCCATCCTACGGAAAAAGAAATCATCGCGCGTGCGTACGTACGGACTACCGTCTCCACGACGCGATGAGATTCATTCTCCATGTTAACCATTTAAGAATGATTATAAAGTATATATAAGAAATAATAATGAAATATATGACATTATAAAGCTACTGGATTTATGTATATATATATATATGTATGTCATCTACTTACTTCCATTTCAAGACAATAAGGAAAGTAAAACAGCATTCATGCGTACGTACGGACTACCGTCTCCATGAACGGTGTTTTTCATTTTATTTATCTACCTATTATATATATATATATACTGAATATATATGATATATAAATCATATTTTATATTCTGGAAGTAATTAAATCATGATATAAGTAATAATGATGTCAAGAACAACAAGTCAAAACACCTACGATAAATGAAACGATTTTACCCAAAACGCTTCTTTAACATGGAATTTACAAAAGAACGGGTAATATAATGTCATAAGTAAACCATATATGATATCATAACAATGAATATTATTCTGTAATAAGTCAATGACATTATTTAAATCATTATACAGGAGGTTCGGACACATACGAAGCAAATTGGACCTAAGGTAAGGGAAATATCACAATCTCATTTTTTATCCGAGATTGTTTATTCGTAAGTATTTACTGGGGTGTATTTTATCATCCACATCCATGTTTCATCAAAATGTAATATTATTTCCATCCACCTACAATTGTTTAAAACCATTTTTACCCTTTGGTGGGTTTTTAGTAATATGTATGAAAGGAATCTTTTGTCGTACGAGGTACTTTTTGACTTTTCCGACAAAAGTACACGAAGAATGTTTTTTTTAACTTATACGGCACGAACGGATTTCTACTGTTTTATAAAGCCTTATTTTCATGAAGCTTCCTTCAAAAGATTTCATGACTATTTTCAATAAAATCTCTTTCTTTTAAAATTTCATGACGTTTTGTGAAAAGAAATTGATTTTGAAGAAGAAAGGATATTTTTCTCAAGAATTCATTTCAAGTGTTTTGTCAAACTTATTTTCCATCTAAGATAATAAAAGGGTTCTGTTTTTATCCCTATTATTACATGGATTTGATTATGTTGTGATGGAAATATTTTTATGAATTCCTTTATCTTATATGAATTGTTTTATGATGTCATGTTGTTTAAGAATCCCATTTTTATTATATGGGTTATGAAATGATGTATGGTTTATGATTTTGTGGCACACATAAGAAAGGATTCATTAAGAGATGGGTGGGACCTATATCTCCCTCCAATGCATTGGGTAAAGATTTCATATCTCATGAGATAGACATGGCTGGAATGGTAGGTTATACCGGTTCAGTGAAACAGGACTGAAACGAGGATTACTCGATTCAGAAAGGGACTTTGTCCACTAAGATAGTCTTGGCAATGAGTCTTGACTAACAAGAAATGATTCTCTATGATTATGTGTGTATGCCACAATGAGTAATGTTTAATGTTATGATTTCATTTCACTACTATGATTTATCCCATGTTATGAAATTATGCTCTCTTTTGCAGGTTAAGATTTCCAAAAATGTTATGTTCTTATGAAAATTATGTGATTGATATTTCCTTTGTTTACCCTTACTGAGCATTTGAGCTCACCCTTTTATGTTTTCTTTTCCCCAGGATATAAAGAAAGGTTTTAGGTAAAAAAAAGAAGATCTTTATGGGAGATGTTGAAGATCTTTCCCCACGATTAGAAGATTATACTCCGAGTTTCCAAAGACACTAAACTATTACGATCCTTGTGTGTGTATTTTTGTTATATACTAAGTATTCCGCAAAAGTAATGTAATGTCCATGTACGTCAAGATACGGGTCTTTACAGTTGGTATCAGAGGAAAGGTTTAGTCAACCTTTGGAAACTAGGATGTGAGAACGTTAGTGAGATCCCTAGAGATGTTTCTAAGGTATGTCTAGGGATGTCTCTAAGGTTAAGTATACGTATAGGTTATAGTAATAGAATTACGCTAACGATCATAGAATTAAACCTAAGATGATAGATATTGAGGGTACTAACCCTTTATTATGTTGTTTTCCCTACCATGATTTTTGCCTCTCACGCTATTCTTTTTGGGTTTTAGAAAATGGCTGGAAACAAGGTGATTCACGATAATGGAGGAAATGATGGACAATGGAATGATATTCTTTATGAGAAACCAAATGAAATGGGATTTGGAAGTCCAAACATCATTATTATGCCGAATCAGCAATCTCATAATATGATCAATAAAGTAAAATTTGGTAAGTTTCCTGACTCGGCTAATAAGAGAAAGATGGAGTTTCATGATGATCATAGAGGAAAGAAAGTTCAATTTCCCCTATGTAAATCATGTGGGAAGAGGCATCAAGGAGAATGTTTCAAAGGAACTGGAAGATGCTTTGGGTGTGGAAAAGAAGGACACAAAGCCAGTAAGTGCAAAGGAAAAGGTTCAGTTAATACCAGGGATGATGATAATGGTATTGCTACGACATCAAAAATGGTTAAGTGTTTTAAATGTGGAATGTATGGGCATTATGCAAACAAATGCCCTAAGGGAAAGACTCATGAAGAGAATCAGTATGGTCATATGGGAAGTATTTATGTGGATGATGATGAAGAGACTACCAATGGTATGAAAGAATTGTTGAAGCTCGGTCAATGGTTTAGGAATGTAGTAGAATTATTACATTTTTATCATGTGTAATGTTGTATAAGTAATCTCATGGTACTATGGAATAAAGAGACATGTAAGGATTGTTACATTTTTGTCTGATTAATGTTATCAGTAACCATGAAAGGTTATTCAGATACTTTTGTAAAGTAGAAAGGATAAGAAGATAATGAGATGTTTGATTGTATTCATGAGCTCATGATTGATATAAGGACTAAGTGATATCATGGTTTGAGTATAAATAATTTTGAGGATTTTGGTATGTGTAAAGTGTTAACTTTTAACTGTATTCAAGTTTTCACTAAGGTTCAATGGGTATTCAAGAGAGTACAAGATTAAGGCCTTTAAATGTTTGGAATGTGACCAACAAGATATATCTTATGATATATGGGGATCAACGATGGTATTAAATCTCTGGTAATCGTTTTCACTATGTTATGAGAATGGACTGCAGTATTATGAGCCTAATGATTGGAATGAATTATGTTGGACATAAGTTAGTATTGTTTAAGGATAGAAGTTTTTTTTCGATATTATTGATGGGATGTTATAGTAATATAGTTTTATAAAAAGGACAACCTACAGGACGGGCGACAACCCATCGCTTCGGACAAGGCTGTGGGAATCGAACCCACAACCGAAGTGCGACTGGCCTTTATCGCCTACCACTGACCTACAGGAAGTCCCTGTTTAGTAGAAACTAGTTTTATTATATTAAGCAGTATGATATGTGATGTATAAGTTCATTTTAGGAACCATATGTGATTAATCTCACTATAGAATGACTTATGTATATTTAATAACTTTTTCTAACCTTTTGTTTGAGACAGATGGAATGACCCATCATTCTATCACATGATCTGCTAACACTTCACGAATAACAAATTCAACTTCATTTATTTAAGAGATGAAGTAGAAATTGTTCAAGGCACGAACAATAGTGAGATTTTACCAAAATAAAGTAAGTATTTATTCTAATTCAAATTCCTCAACTTTAGGGAAACGATCTTGACAACCAAAAATGTCATCCTAGTGCTCTTATATCTGATTAATCCGATGGTACCTTAGATCGTCACAAATTTATGGATTTGTGATTGCTAGCTTTTCCATAGCCATGTTCTCTACCACTCTCCATCAGAACATGATGGTTAGATTTCTCTTCCATATCCATATTTTCACCTATGTGGAAACCCAGTGATTAGTTTATTTGGGTAACCCTTACGTTTCATACTTTTTTTTTAAAGATTGGTTTTGATATTCCTTTTTACGATATGGGTTTCTATTAAAGAAACTTTCGAATAGTAAACCATTTATAACCCCGACGAATTTCGAGGGCGAAATTCATTTTAAGGGGGGTAGAATGTAACAGCCCAAGATTTTATAAAGAAATATTCTTTTTAATTTTATTAATGTTTTGTGTTGTACGCTACACCAAAAGGAGCTTGCACAACACACATCCTTGACTTGACTTGCATTACACGCAATCGCGACCTTCCTCGATAGCGTGTGTAGTACGCAATACCGAGTTTCACTAAACAACGATATGCTATAAATATATTATTAAAACTAGCCGTTATGAATAGTAATAACCACTTTTTGAAATCCAGTAAATCTTATTTTTCAAAATGAACTTCATTTTTGGATTCGGAGTATCGAATTTAGCCTGAGGTGAAATTTTGGTCGGATAACTTTCATATTCTGATGAATACTGAAAATTATTAATTATAATTAAAAAACAACTTTTTTAATCGAAATAATTAATAGTAATAAATTATTAATTTGAGTGGTTTTAAAGTATATTTAGAATATATTTTTACAATTTAATACAATGTTGGTCATTGGTTGTAATTTCACATTTAAACCAGACATAATCAAGTGCCAATCTTTTGATATATATTGTTTCCTAAAAACACGCTATTTATTTTAACAGCAGGATTTAATTATAAAATTAATTAATGCAACCTCTATGTTATGAATTTGGTAAAATAGATTTCATTTTTGAATTCGGAATATGAAATATAGCTTAGGATGAAATTTTGGCATTGTTCTGAAAAACATCAATTTTTGATGAATAGTGAAACTACTAAGTGGTAGTTAAAAAAACTGAATTTTTCATAAAACTTAATTTTGCCGCTTCTGTGAATGGAATTTCAAAAATCCGAGAGACACGGTTAATATCAAGGACTAAAATGTGGTTCAATGAGATGAAAATAATTTTTTGGTGAATAGTAACTTTTTACTTTTTTTACCGCGGTTAATAGTAAATAGGGTAACTAAGGGTAAATATGATATCAATATTACCCTAACACATGTCCTAATTCTATTGGACAAGTGTAATTCGACCAAAAACAAACTTAGGAATAAAATATGACCATTTAGGCCCACTTGGATTAGATTAGGACATTTATTATTAATTTATTTAAAGAAGGGTTAAAATAGTTAAAATCAAAGTTTAATAAGTAAATCATTTTTAATATGGGGTTATACATAAGATAAATTCGACTATAAATATTCATTAGAAAGCTAAAAAGATTTCCTACATAATGGTAGTTTATTTGTAATTTTTAGACATCAAATAATTTAATTGATTTATGACACAAAGATGATGCAGTAATTATCTTATTTATGAAATATTGACATAATTGATGTTATAAACACCAAAATAAATGTAATTTGAAAATTTTTATGAATTCCACTAATTTTCTAGGTTACTATGATATATTAATGTTGATTTAATCAACTTGGTTCGAACATTTAATTCTGTTATGACTTTCACAAAAATCATATATCAAATAGTGTCAAAATTGACACAAAATAGTTTTTAAATAAAATATTATATTATTAATTGTTATTTTATTCCTAAAAATCTAATGTTCGGCCAAATGACTTAGATAAGGATATATATATTAATAATAAACAATTTGGGGTTCGTTTGGCATGTTATAGTAAGTGTATTAACCATATAGTGAAAGAAAACAAAAAGACACGGTAAAAGTTAAATTATTTAACTTAGAGTTAAATCTAATTGAGAAGGTTTAAAATAAGATCCAAACATGTCTAAATTTCATTGGTTTATGCGATTACAACCCTATCTCATATAAGATTCGAATATGAGTCATTCTTGGAGGTTTTTAAGTGGGGTTAAATTTATTATAAATTAATATTTTTAAGAATTCCTAAGGTGCCCCTCTCCTCCCCTATAAAAGGACACCTCCTCCCCCTCCTCCTCACACCAATTTGAGCACTCAAGCTCGGCCAACCCCTGCCAAAATCTCTTCTCCACTTCCCTAGCAACATCCTAGAGGTTCTGGTCTTCCTCAAAGACCAATTCTAGTGCCCTAAGAGGAGGTCTCAAAGAGGCACTTCAAAGAAGAGGTAATTACTGTTACCAATTATTTCATCTTTATTTCTTCTTCCACTTCTTCTTCTTAGGTTGTTTCATTATGAAGTAATAACATCAGTATCACTCATATAATGATATGTTATTATAAGTATGAAACAACCCTATTTCACCATCTATCCATCCTACGGAAAAAGAAATCACCGCGCGTGCGTACGTACGGAATACCGTCTCCACGCCGTGGTGTAATCTATTTTCCACCACCACCTTACATGGATGGGTATAATGGTGTAAAGAATAACTATACATAGTTATTAAAACATCATATTGATTCTGATATATTGTATAATCCACTTCAATTCAGTTCAATATTTATGGAAATGATATCATCGCTCGTGCGTACGTACGGACTACCGTCTCCACGACGCGATGAGATTCATTCTCCATGTTAACCATTTAAGAATGATTATAAAGTATATATAAGAAATAATAATGAAATATATGACATTATAAAGCTACTGGATTTATGTATATATATATATGTATGTCATCTACTTACTTCCATTTCAAGACAATAAGGAAAGTAAAACAGCATTCATGCGTACGTACGGACTACCGTCTCCATGAACGGTGTTTTTCATTTTATTTATCTACCTATTATATATATATATATACTGAATATATATGATATATAAATCATATTTTATATTCTGGAAGTAAGTAAATCATGATATAAGTAATAATGATGTCAAGAAAAACAAGTCAAAACACCTACGATAAATGAAACGATTTTACCCAAAACGCTTCTTTAACATGGAATTTACAAAAGAACGGGTAATATAATGTCATAAGTAAACCATATATGATATCATAACAATGAATATGATTCTGTAATAAGTCAATGACATTATTTAAATCATTATACAGGAGGTTCGGACACATACGAAGCAAATTGGACCTAAGGTAAGGGAAATATCACAATCTCATTTTTTATCCGAGATTGTTTATTCGTAAGTATTTACTGGGGTGTATTTTATCATCCACATCCATGTTTCATCAAAATGTAATATTATTTCCATCCACCTACAATTGTTTAAAACCATTTTTACCCTTTGGTGAGTTTTTAGTAATATGTATGAAAGGAATCTTTTGTCGTACGAGGTACTTTTTGACTTTTCCGACAAAAGTACACGAAGAATGTTTTTTTTAACTTATACGGCACGAACGGATTTCTACTGTTTTATAAAGCCTTATTTTCATGAAGCTTCCTTCAAAAGATTTCATGACTATTTTCAATAAAATCTCTTTCTTTTAAAATTTCATGACGTTTTGTGAAAAGAAATTGATTTTGAAGAAGAAAGGATATTTTTCTCAAGAATTCATTTCAAGTGTTTTGTCAAACTTATTTTCCATCTAAGATAATAAAAGGGTTCTGTTTTTATCCCTATTATTACATGGATTTGATTATGTTGTGATGGAAATATTTTTATGAATTCCTTTATCTTATATGAATTGTTTTATGATGTCATGTTGTTTAAGAATCCCATTTTTATTATATGGGTTATGAAATGATGTATGGTTTATGATTTTGTGGCACACATAAGAAAGGATTCATTAAGAGATGGGTGGGACCTATATCTCCCTCCAATGCATTGGGTAAAGATTTCATATCTCATGAGATAGACATGGCTGGAATGGTAGGTTATACCGGTTCAGTGAAACAGGACTGAAACGAGGATTACTCGATTCAGAAAGGGACTTTGTCCACTAAGATAGTCTTGGCAATGAGTCTTGACTAACAAGAAATGATTCTCTATGATTATGTGTGTATGCCACAATGAGTAATGTTTAATGTTATGATTTCATTTCACTACTATGATTTATCCCATGTTATGAAATTATGCTCTCTTTTGCAGGTTAAGATTTCCAAAAATGTTATGTTCTTATGAAAATTATGTGATTGATATTTCCTTTGTTTACCCTTACTGAGCATTTGAGCTCACCCTTTTATGTTTTCTTTTCCCCAGGATATAAAGAAAGGTTTTAGGTAAAAAAAAGAAGATCTTTATGGGAGATGTTGAAGATCTTTCCCCACGATTAGAAGATTATACTCCGAGTTTCCAAAGACACTAAACTATTACGATCCTTGTGTGTGTATTTTTGTTATATACTAAGTATTCCGCAAAAGTAATGTAATGTCCATGTACGTCAAGATACGGGTCTTTACAATAATTCTAATGGATATATATATATATATGTGTGTGTGTGTGTGTGTGTTTGTATGTATGTACTTACATATATCTTATTCACTTACTTCCGTTCAATACGATATGAAAACGGAAGCAACATTTATGCGTATGTACGACCTACCATCTCCATAAATGGTGTTTTCAATTTCATATATCTATATATTATACATATTTATATTCTAAATATATATGATATATAAATCATGTTTTATATTATGGAAGTGTTTAAATTATGATTTAAATGATACGATCAAGAATAACAAGTTAAAACACGTATGATAAAGAAATCAATTATTAACAAAATGTTAACTGAACATGGAAGTCATTATTGAATGGGTAGTTTAAAGCCATAAATGAATCATTTATTATATAATAAATATGAATATGGTTCTAGTATAATTTAATAACATACTTTTTTCATTATACCGGAGGTTAAACATACCCTCGACCAAAGGAAAGTGCAATGTAAGGGTTAATCCCTCAATCTCAATATTATCCAAGATTGTTTATGTGTAAGTATTTTTTTGGGATAAATTTATTTTTCATGTACATGTTTCATAAAATACATTTTAAAATGATTATTTTAAGGTACTCTTTGACTAAATCATCATTTTAGATGTTTTAAATATTTATTCTTCTAAATATTTCTCATTAATGTCCATGTTTTCAAAATGGTTATAAGGATTTATTTATATAGACTTTATTATTTTAAAATGTTAATTACTTTCAAAAGTATCAAAGTGGTATGGGAAACATTGATTCAAAAATATATTTTAAATGAATTCCATTATAAATTTGTGACTTTTAAATGATTTCACAAAAGGTATATTTCTCCAAAAAAGTTTTACTGATCATTTTCAACTATGTCAACATTATTTACTATATATTATTCTAGATTAAGGTTGATTTATTATAATACAATATTTCATATTGTATCGAATGAGTTATTATATTATTGACTATGGATGTGATATTTTTATACCCTTCATGGTTTATGGTTGAAGTATTGACATTTCATATTCTAGTTTTAATACGAATGTTTATGTTATGTTTTAAAATTGTCATATGAAGAATGCAGTGTACTTAGTAAGTGATGGATCGGGCCCGATATAGCCCCTCGATGCATCGGATGGTCTCATGAGACAAAGTAGTGTCTTGGAACAAAGCATTGACCAAAATTTTATTTGTAGTCTTGTCATGAGGCCTTGACTATGTGGTAAAGATGTCCGACGTTAGGCATTCCCTCATTATGAAATTAATTATTACATGTGATTATTCAACTAGTAAAATATCCAAGTGAATTTTCATATGGTAATGTTTGATTTATTTTCTCTATATTATGTTAAATTTTATGTTCAAAAGGCTTTTGTTTTTATTACACATATTGCCTTAAAAGTTTATAGATTCTGCTAAATTATTTACCCTTACTGAGCATATGAGGTCACCCCTTTCTTATGTTTTGTTTTCCCAGGATTCCAAGAAGTGTATTATGTTTGATATTAAGGGTTAAGCTAGGGTAATAATGGAATTATAAATGGATTATTTATGTTTTGTTTTATGTTTTAATGTGTAATGTAACGTTCATGTATGTAATCTATTTTCCAAGGCTACTAAACTGATCGGTCCATTGGGACTTGATTCGTTGTAATCATGACAATGTATTAAAATAATGCACTGGCTCTGTGATTCTAGGTTTGGGGCATTACACTGATCTTGATTTTAGGAGGTTCATGCATGGAGAGTTAATCATTAAAGACAACAAGGTATCAACACTACTGATCTTCAATTATTAATATGGAAATAATAAATCTCTAATTTTAAAGGCCCAATATCTCTTTACTATCCTCTCTCTTAGCAAGGATTAAACACTCCCCATTTCCACTATTGAAATAGACTTGGTAATGATGTTTAAGTTCAAGGACAATTCATCCAACACCCACTGGTTAGTTCCCTACATTCTAAAGAGATATATGAGATCCTTGTATATGAATTTTACTATTCATCACATTTGGTGGGATGGTAACTTAGAAATTGACTTTATGGCTTTGAAGGGAGATACAACTAGTCTAATTCAGCATCTTTTTGTCCCTTAGTTCACTTACTAGGGATTTAATATTTGTGGTTTGTAAGGATGATCTTGAACTAAAATATTTTAGACCACCCTAAGGTTCTTATTCTATCCGTTATCAGTTAAGGATTGCTAGACCCCCCTGTAGATGGATTTAAAATGAATATTGATAGGTCATGTTCTAATGGTTTCATGGAGGGTGGAGGCACTATCCATGGTCAGTGGGGTTCAGTGATATTTGATTTCATCTTGTGTCTAGGTCATGGTGACTCACTATTTTCCAAGGCCTTAAAATTTTTCAACGGTTTGGAATTATGTAGATCTAATAGATTCACTCTTCATTAGGTGGAAACTGACTATAGGATTATTCTCAGGTTATTCCAAGGTGTGGTCAATATTCCCTGGGGAATCACTTACTTAATTCGTAACTATATAAGGTTGCTTCCTGATAGTATTAATCTTAACCACACATAGAGTTATAGAAAAAAAGTCTTGGAATTCATCACATCATTGGATTCACCTACTAATCCTTGTATTTTTTTAGTTTCACTAGATCCCTCCCCCGTGAGTTCATTAGTTTGGTTCATGATGACACTTTAGGTATGCAATAATTTAGGCCGACTTGACTTATTTTAGTCCTCGGAACCCATTTCCCTTTAAATATTTTTCTCAACATTGGATGGATGATGTCATATGGCGTGTAGGAAAATGATGTGTTAAAGTGGACACTTATAGTGGGATTACAATGCTGTAAAATTTAACTAGTTATATAGTTCGAAATGATGAAAATGTCTTAAAAAAACCTAATGGTATAATACCATAACTGTTTTTTAAGTTGTGGTTGTAGGAGTTGTCAGGGTAGGTCTATAATCATGGTTTTGATCAAACTATGACCCTAGTAACCATATAGTAATAGTTTCCATGGATTTAAAACCATGTCCATGGGTATCCAATATAAAAAAGGAAAAAATGAGTGTTGGGTTTTGAACCCTCAACTTGTATATTATTATATGGACATCATAACTAAGAGACTAAGGAACATTTTTTTAATATATATGTATCTGTATATATATGTATATGTATATATATATATATATATTATTTAATGTGGGTGACCTATACCCAACTTGTGTTGTACTTTGATTACAATTACATGTATGCAATTTGTTAAATATATATGTTTTTAACATGCCATAATAGTGTAGATACTTCTGCATCCACTTTGTTTATGGCCATTTCCTTAAGTTACATGTCGTATCAAATGGTTATAGAAGATCCCATGCTATATTGAGAACCTCGAGATACCATGATAGTTATCTTAAAGTAATGTCTTATGGTTTAGTTACATCATTCTAGAAAGGACACATTTGATGTGCGAGCATCAGGTGTTGGGGATCATAAGAATTGAGACTTCTTCTCAAGAATTTCACACTTGATGATCTCTATTTATTGAGATCATGAGGAATGACACACAAAATTGGAACACCACATGTTTTAGGTGTCATTGTTCATTCCTATCTATGGACATGTGTAATGGTCTCTCAACTTGAGATCATTATCAATGTATCTCATTTAATTGTATAATTTGATGCAAGGTGAAAAAAATGGCAATGAAGTCGTGGAGAGGTAGTTTGTGTTAGGTACATCACTGGTGACATGAAATTGATTGAATAATCAAGATAATACTTTTCCCTTTTGATTTGAGGAAGATATATTTCAGACCTAGTTGATTAGGATGGTAGAACCTTCATTTAATCCATGGCCATGGTATTGGAAGGTAAGACTATGTAGATAGATCAATAAATAAAATAAATCAAGATAAAGGATGATGACACTTGTGTGCATTATACTTTATTGAGATATCGACGATGAAGAGATTATATTAAACAGACCATGTTGGTAGGAAGGAAGTCAATTCTTTGACTTTTTCCTTATCTCTATAGGGGCCTCATTGAGTTTCTAGACCCCACTCTTGGTCAGTGAATGTTATTCACTGCTATTGAGATAAGGGCCTAGTAGGTCACACACTATAGCACTTTGAGAATATGCCCTATTATGTGGAATATGAATATAGAACTTCGTGGGCCCCACCATGGGGTCTGAGTATTATCCAATTCATATGGATCACCAAGTAATAAATAAATATTCTAATTATTCATGTTTGTAATAATTTGATGAATTTATTTATAACATGTATTTACAAGTGATTAGGTAAATACAAGGATAAAATATTATTTGAACGAATTTAAATATCCTGGTTTCTTTTAATATTATTAGGAGATGTGATTCAAGTTAAAGATTTATGTTTATCATGAAATATACATTGCAGTTAGTGATAAAACTATAAATATTATTTATTGCATAATTTAAATTTTTATAAATAATCATTTATAATACTTATAATTGTAATATTTAATACACAATGGTCGGGTACCCATACCAGGTATTTTAGATATTCCTTATATAAGTAAGGGAGAGTCTCATTCCATGTAAGTATTCATTTATTGCATTTGAGAGCCTCTATCTCCACCAAAATTTTAGAGAGAGATTCTCTAAAGAAAGAAAGATCTTCAAGTTTGTTCTTCTTGGATTGAAAATGATTGATTGTGATGATCATCACTGCGTTGAAGTGGTCGTCGGTCTACTGCACTAGATCTCGGATTTTGACGAATGGTGCATGCTAATATTTAAGAGTCGTGTGTGAATAATCTAGAGGGATTCGATGTTGGAGTCTTCGAGCAACGGTCCCCGACATCTTGCGATAGACTCAAACACATCAGAACCAAACAAGGTACATATTCAAATTTTATTTTGTGCTTTGTTAAATCCATGTGTAGTCCTCAGATCATATCAGGATAAAATCACTAGAGTCAATGATGTTACATCGCTTTGGTGATGCCAAAATTTTAATTTCTTAACCCATCGGCTTCCGTTTCATGTGCCGATACCTAAAAGTTGTATCAAAGGGATTCATGGATTTTCAGAGTCAAATGAAAATTAACTTGCATTAAATTTAAGTATGGCATGTTAAAACTATTCCATCAGATCCCACAGCATGTCATTTTATTTTCAAATGACCAATTAAGGGCCATTTTAAATTTTCTAATTAGGTCGACGTCATCATATTTATGTTCTTCATATTATTAGTCTTGAAGAACACAACTTTAATTAATTATGTGTTCTTCAAAGTACTGGAATTCAACCATGTTTGGGCTGGAATCTAGTCACCAGAAATTTTCCAGTGGACTTGAATTATTAGGAGTTAAATAAAATATATTATAATAAAATATTATTTTATTTTTCTCAATTAATAAAATACACAAGTTATCTTTTGTGAATGTTTTTCCATAAAATTTTATATTTAAAAAAAGAGGAAGTCTATAAGACTTTTGGTCAAGTATTTCTACTATTTTATTGAAGTCTTTTAGACATTATTTTTTTTTAAAAAGGGGTGGTGTGTTTTTTAAAAGACAAGTTATCTTTAGCGGACCTCCATCCCTTATTCTTTGTTGTAGAAAAATCTGGTGGAGAATTGCCTCTGAATGAGCTTACCACCACACACAGAGGGCATGCCACCGCTCTGCCATGGGTCGCCTCTCCTCCTCTGTCGGAGGCCACATGCATCACCCATTTCCAGGACCGTCCCAGGACAAATTTCCTCCTTCCTTGGTCATGGCCGGCCGAGCACATTAGCTCCCCCATCCGAGCTCGCTGATGCCACGCGCTAAAGCCCTTGCCTCGTCTCAGCCTCCAGGCACCACCCTACCTTATAAGAGTGCGCCTCCGCCACCCTTATCCAGGTTTCCCCATCCCCAGCTAGGCCCCCAGGCACTACCACCGCACCTCCTCAGAGGATGTCGCCCTCCTCTTCTCTGCACTTCGTCAGAGCCACAGGATATCAACACTGCTTCCCGTATTCAGCCCCCTGAACCTTAGCTAGCCACTACCAGCCAGATATCCCTTTTTCCCGTGAGTAGTGACACAGAGTGTCATTGTACTAGGTTCATAGCCATTGTCACACCATGGTCACACCGCTGTCACACCATGGTGTGGTCGTGCTCAAGTAAAACATCCTCACAATAGTTCACAGTCCTTCTGAACTCCTTCCCCAGCCTGAGGTAAGCCCTTTAATTTGATTTAATTAATTTGTTTTTTTAAAATTAAATTAATTAGAATTAATTTTGAGGTTTAATATTAAATATAATCTGAAACATTAATTTAATTTAAGATTAAATTAAATTAATGGTTTAATTTAGATTTTTTAATTAAAATCAAACTAAATTAATGGAACCGATAAATTAATTAATTGAATTTATTTAAATTCATTTAATTTATTAGAATGCTCTTGTACTATTTAAATTTATTGATGTTTAATTTTAATTGCGCGTTATATATAACAACTATTCTTCAGCTAGTGACTGACCCATGCATGTTTGGTTTTATTTATTTAATTATTTATTCAATGCGTGTGTTGATTTTAAGAATTCATTAGATAAATAACGTTCTGTGAATCATATTTTAATTTAAATATGTATAATGGCCTACATGTCCGATGAACCTATTGTATTTTTTACCCCTAAACCCCCTCACCCATGTGTGAGTATATTTGTAAAAATAATATTACATTCTATGACAGGGATGCTACCATGTTGAGGTAGAAATCGAGTCAGGAGTTGAGCACTATTCCCTAACAGCAAGATGTGATACGAGTTAGGTTTCGACATAGGGATGAAAGCACCTATGTCAATATTGATCTGTTATCGATCGATCATAGTTTAATGCGCTAGACTAATTAGATTTCATGATTTACCTTTATTCATTGTTTATTGTTTTATGTGAGTGCATGATTATTGCTTGATCACATAGAATAGTAAACAAGATAAAAATGCATAAATATGTGATGAGTATATTTCTATTTCATGTTCAGTTGTGAGTACGACTATGTAGTTTAAAAATATAAATAGAAAAAGGATTATATTCATCAATAAAATCAAAATACCTCAATGATTTTTTAAGTATTAAATGCCTTACATTACTCACATTTTAACAAAATCGAGTTTTTGGGGTTCTCATTAGCCATAGTTGAGAGTGCCTCTTACTACCGAGGCATTTTCATGAGATAACTAGGTCGATATAACTAAAGTGAGTAGTCAAGGATTTACCATATATAACTTTATTTCACTTTAGGAGGAAGATGTTTAGAGAATCAGGTTCAGATTCCAAAAGTTGGGACTTTACTCAATAGTTTATGGAACCACAAGTTAAGTGGTTGGATATCCTAGTGCCTACCTTGGAACCCTCTGATTAGTGGCGTATCTATAGCTTGTAGACTATGAGGAAGGTTTCTAGGATCCTTTCCACTAGATTACTCACGCAATAGAGTATTCTGAATCTAATAGTGAGGGATATTATAGTTTTCTAAAATAGTGGGAGACCTTAAAATGATATAATAATTAACTAATCATAAATGTCAAAAGGTATTCATGATAAAGTACTAACTTCTAATGTTTATCTGATGTAGATGTAAAATGGGAATCACCAACACCACAAGTACATTATCACTGTGATCTATTATGAATAAAGAAAATAGTTTGACTGATAATAACTTCCAGGAGTGGTACAGGTACTTGTACACAGTACTATTCCAATAAAGAAAGTTATATGTGATGGAATCCTCAGTTCTTGCTAATCCTCCTTAGGGAGCAAGTAAAGTGTAAAAAGATAAACGGAAAAAGTATGTAGAGGATGTACTTGATGTTCAGTGCATCATGTTTTCATTCATGTCCAACCAATTGTAGAAAATGACTGAGGATGAGTGATGTTATTAATATTCTAATAACTAATTATATACTCCATTTACTTATTTTATATGAAATGAGCATAATTTATGTGAAATATTAATGTTTAAATGTTAAATATAATTTTAGATCACTATTTTAATTCATCCAGATTCATGTATGTTTAATGTTTTAATAATAACACTCACCCTACTTATCCAAATTGCATGATTTTTGTTTCATAGGACTTCACATCCAATATAAAACATTTCATTATAAGGGATCTTCAACAAATTCTTCTATTTGGGGGGTCATATGGTCCACCCAAATGTCCCAAATAATATGTGAAGAAACTGGAAAATCCATGAAGATAGAATTAATGGGATCACTCCAGAAATTCAAATTCTTTAATTCTCTTCCAAAGGTTGGGGGAAAATTCAATTAATCCAGGATAAAAATTTCAAGGCTCAAATAAAAAAACAAGTGTACAAAATGTTTCATTTAAACTCATCCCACCATTCTGGACAGGAATTAAAAGCAGTACAGTATTCCGGACAAGTCTCCTGATCTTGAAATCAAATCTAGATAATATGTTTCAGTGTGAAAGCCATGATATGGGTAGAGAACTTTGTAGAAGAAAGTGTTTGGATTTTAAGGCATCTTACTATTGATAAACCAATTGACATTTTAGCCTTCTAAAAAGTTTGAAATGAAATGGACATATTAGAATTGTTTAATCAAACAACCATAACGTTGCCTCCATAAATCTGAATGCCTCCAAATTTTGTGCGTAGTTGGAAAACATTATCATCTACAACTTTGAAGAATGAGATATCTTGATATTCAGCTGTCTAGATGTCCAAATCATCAATCCAAATGGAGTGGTAGTTTTGGAATGAAAACAGTCCACCACCTTGGGCTATAAACACATCCCCACCGAGTTTTTTTTTAATATACAATTTTTCAAAAAAAAATTTTGAAAATACATCTAGGTTAAACAAATTTATTTTTTTACCCCCCAAAGGCGGCACCTGGTGTGCCGCCTTTGGGGAATTTTCCGCCCAGGGAAAGGCGGCACATGGTGTGCCGCCTTTGCCCAAAAATAACCGCAAAGGCGGCACACCAGGTGCCGCCTTTGCCTAAATATTTTTTTTAAATTTTTATTTTTATTTTTATTTTTATTTTTTGTTTTGTTTTGTTTTATATATATATATATATATATATATATATAACAAAACTTTTTAGCAGAATTTTTCTGCTATTTAATATCCAGCGGTTCTACCATTACATCAGTCTGGATTCTGGCTGATACCCTCACCCAGGACTCCCTTTTATAAGGGGGTTTTCCCTGAAAACAATACTGCATTTCCGATGTGGGATTCTGGTTCTCCTTTTCCTGCACAGTACATTATGCGTTTCCGATGTGTGATTCTGTTTCAAGTACGCGACTTTGAAAGACTATAAAAGTTAAACTATAAGACCAATACAAATGAAACTTTAAACAATGAGTAAACATATAAGAAATAGTTGAAAACAAAAATAATTTCATAAAAAATGTTGATACAGATTAATTTATAAGCTTTCAAAACCACCTACTTGAAACTTAAACATATTTGAAGTACGTGACTTTGAAAGCTTATAAAAGATAAATTATAAGACCAATACAAATGAAACTTTAAACATTGATTAAACATATAATAAATAGTTGAAAACAAAAATAATTTCATAAAAAATGTTCACCAAAAACAATTTATAAGCTTTCAAAACCATCAACATGAAACTTAAAAATGTTTCAAGTTCCCGACTTTGAAAGACTATAAAACATAAAATATAAGACCAATATAAATGAAACCTTAAACATTGATTAAACATATAAGAAATAGTTGAAAACAACAAAAACATCCTAAAAAATGTCCATAAAAATTAATTTATAATCTTTCAAAACAGTCTACTTGAAACTTAAAAATGTTTCAAGTACGCGAATTTCAAAGACTATAAATTGGCAAGAAGAACATATTGGATGACACTAGAGAACCCATAAATGTTCCCATGGTTGGAAAGATTCAACCAGGAAATCTAATCATAATATTCAGTATGTTCTACCTAACTAGGTTGGAACTTTATTCATGTACATGTCCACTTCCATGTAAGTTCATAGAGAAGAAAAAAATCCATAAATCCCCAAACCATAGATAGGATATAATACTAAACTAGAAAGAAATGTTTCACTAATATAGGTAGACTATAAGCTCCCCAGACCTAAAAAATACTATCCAACTAATAGAAGATTTCATTATATAATTCTCAGAATTGATGCCAAATCTAATAATATCCCAAATGACTCCTCTCACATCTAGAACGTGAATAGAAATGACCAATAAAATCCAATTCAGAGGCCACAAAGACATGATTTGAGAAAACTAAAACCCATCACCATTTTAATTGAAACCAATACTATCCCTATAGGGGTGAAAATAATAGGGCACCCAAAATAGTTTTCAGAACCACATAAATAACATAAAAACCAATACAGTTCTACTCTACCACATGTAAAAATCCTTAATTCAAGACCATATAAATAGGACCTCATCCATCCTCTTGGAATAAAACCTATATCCAATCAATACCTCACACATTATAATATACTAAAAGGTCCATCAGACCTAATTAAAACTTTACTTAATAGAACTCATTTGTTCTTGACATCCCCATAGGGTCACCATATCATAATGTCTATAAAAAAACTAAACTTTGAGAAACTGACTAATAAAACACAACCATGAGACTACACTATCCTTAATTATAGAAAAAATCAAAAAGAGCATAAAAAAATACACCATGGTAATTCTAAGTCATTCCAAGAAGAAATCCTACAGCCCCCACTTAGACCTCACACCACACTTCCTTTAATAGGATTCTAAAATAAAAACCATGAAGGGGTCCTCCAAAAACCATTGTAAAAACCAAATATAAATATATAATATATCAATAATTTCCTCATATCACCACTTCATCCTCACACCTAAAATTCATAAGAAGTAAATGGTGTGTTCATCATGTATATAGAATGTTCCTCCTCAATCCTTACCTTCTCATAAAACTCTTCCCAACCTAACATGTACATCCAAATTATATGGAATGTCTCCCTTATACATAGCGTGCATATCAAATGGGGTACCTTACCATGTACCAAAATTTAATCTTTCCATGTTCCAACATGGAATCCTTCCATGTTCCAACATGGAATCTTTCAATGTTCCAACATGGAATATTTCCATATTCCAACATGGAATCTTTCCATGTAACACATATAACTACTTTCTACATATAATAAATGGGATATGGTGATGTTACTTACATGTCAATATTCCCCCACATAGGGTATCCAAAAAACTAAAAATCCACACCCATATCTACTCTAAATTGAATTTCCCAAAAAAGAAAATAGTGTATCCACAAACCATTATTCACACGATTAATCAATCACATGTGTTGATAAATGCCAATGAGAGTCAAAGTTGAGGTAGATCAATGAGAAATCCCTATAATTTCAATCCATCGAAACAAGGATCCAATCCATCAGCAGCATATGAATTTTTCACTCTCAAAGATAGAGAGTAGAGAATAATGGTGGATTCCACAACAATAAGAGATATCCACATCAAAGGAAGAATAATAACATCCATTGTTACTTTGGTCTAAGAATATTATGGGTTAGAGTGGTCAAAATAATCTACTGAGAGCCTAAAAAAACCAAAGGTTCAAATTAGAGTTGATTAGGAGGAGTTAGTGTAACATCATATCCTGGGTGCCATAAAACCAGTGCCTCGGTTAGGAAAGGCCTTCAGTGGAATCACTAAAGTGAGAAGGAAAGAGGCATTGTAGGTGTGCATGAATTATAAAATATTTTCATGAAAATTAAATAACACTTACATAAAATTATCATGGAATATTTTATATTTGTCTTTTTTAAATAAAATTGAATTGATATTCCATTAATTTTATATACATAAATATTGAGACCGATCTAGGTAGGGTTTCAGAAGATATATAACCATGTTATGAGTTTTTTGAGATTAGTCCAGGAAATTTTATGTTCAATGGATAGTGATAAAGATAAGGTCGTTGAAAAACAGTTGCCTAATTTCATTAATATTGTACATGGGTAGATCAGGTGCTTTGGTTTGTTTTTTGAGAAAGACTATATACGAAGGTTTTCCAGAAATATAAAAATTTGATAGATATATTTAGGAAAAAGTTCATATATTGTGTGATTTAGGAATTTTGAAGTCTTTTTTGGGACTCAGATGTAGAAGAGGTCACCAGTGGGACTCTCGAGTAGGCTTATGAGATTTTAGAATCACCATGTATATAGTATAAAGATCCACCTATGGGAGTTAAGAGTTGTTAGTGAAGGTGGGAGCTTGTAATTTATAGTGGGACTCTAGATATGAAGCACTATTGGACTTATTTTTTATGGGAATACAACTTTCCCATGTTGTAACCGACTAAAAAAAGTGAATAACCTTTATCAAGGTGTAATAAATGGTTATAGTAAGGAGTAGGCCTTTGTAATGAACCTAATAGAATCCCTTTGTTTTTCATTGATTTTATTTTTTCATTCAGGCGGATTTTCAGAATTTAAGATAAGGGATAGATAGTTTAATCAGTCATAGATTTTAGATTACAGAATAGTGAATTTTTAAAACAATGTACTATGGATTCACCCCCCCGCCCTCATTAGAACCCAACTGATCCTTGGTTAAATCAAATGGTATCATAAAAAGATCCCCTCTCATGATAAGAAAACATTATGACAAATGAAGGATCATAATTCAGTGAGAAACCATGGAATGCCTAATTTTAGGGAAATAACTACCATACATAGAGGAATATTATACTCTTTTCCTTCAATCGCTTTTCTTATAAATGACAGACGTATCAACCATTAGATTACCACCTATTATTAAGTATTATTATTGTACTAAATCTAAAATGATAAATCTTGAAGTTGATGGAAAATATCATAATTATACCCTAATGGATTTATCAAAAATGTTATACACTAAAGCGATGGGTGTTGAAACTACCAACGATATTTTAGACAAACTAGGAAGTACTTATGAAGGAAATATTAATGTTAAGAGAGATAATGTGACAATACTAAGAATAAAGTTTGAGAATATTAAAATGGTCGATGATGAAATCATTGATGACTATTTCATTAGGTTCAATGAGATGGTATGTAATATCTATGGATTTGGTTAGAAGATATAAGATTCAAAAATTTGGAAAACACTTTTGATAAATTTCCCTATATGATTTGATGCCATGGTTTTAGACATGGAAGATAGGGAATATATTTCATTAGAGGAGTTATATTTTATTCTCATAGATTATGAAATGATAAAGGAAATGAGTTTCAAAAAGAAGATATAGATTATATATCCTTTGAGGCTATAAGAAAAAATAAGTTCAAATAATTGGAAATTGGGGAATCAATTGATTCTGATGATGATGAATTTGATGAATACATTAATGAAATTTATTCACCTATTTAAAGATGGATTATATAGGGTAAATGAATTTAAAACTAAATAAACCACTATGGTGATGAATCTATAATTTCATTGGAATCTTTTCCATGAATTTTATAATGAAAATGGATAATTTATAATTTGATAAAAAAAGTGAGAATCCTCTAAAATAGAAAACCGATATGAAGAAGACGTATCATTCTAGTAATAGACATAATAATTTGATAAGAAATTATTTAAAAGATAATTCATCAACTAGTAGTTCTTAAAAATATGAATTTAGTTTCATTAATCAAGTTGAGAAATTTTCAATTTATTCATATAGTAATGATAATGGTAAAGCTAGAAAATACAATAAATGGATATTAAAAGATGAGTTGGAATATTCTCTTTAGAAAACCACACAATGTTGTATCATTATGCCTATAATTTTTATTAGGATCATAAGAATATTATTCTAATAGATAAGTTAAAAGTGGGAATATTTTAGTATTAAAAAATGTAGTTTAAAAGAAAGAAACTAAAAAATAAAAAACTCTTACATTTTTTATTGGACATGGTTCTCAGTCCAATAAAATAATCATAAATAGAAACAATTTGATTAAATCAGAATGTAAAAGATCAGAGTCTATATGAATCCGAGTAATCAGAGTACAAGAATCATAATCATGATAGATTTTATTAATTCAAAAGTTTTGTTATTATCAAAATCATATTAATATGGATAAAATCATAATAAAAATACTAATATGATGTTTTGAATTCAATTATATGTGTGGTGGAAATATAAAAACTTTTTACAAAAAATAAATACAATTTCATACAAAACAAATAATGACTTTCAAAGCCATTAAAAGAATAATGTCTTTTAACCTTAAGAGAATCGTATTCTATAACCAAAAAATAAAGGTGTCCCTTATTTTATAATTATAAGAAAGTCTATATTCTCTTAAAAAATAAATACCTCGATATAATGAATGAAATGAATCTATCTTCCTATCCAAAAAATCCATAGATACAATGATCCGATTATCTATCT
The DNA here is from genome assembly GCA_963277665.1 of Viscum album. Classification (NCBI taxonomy): domain Eukaryota; kingdom Viridiplantae; phylum Streptophyta; class Magnoliopsida; order Santalales; family Viscaceae; genus Viscum; species Viscum album. The sequence goes on from OY728136.1 coordinate 381,333,176, forward strand.
ACCTAGCCCTCGTATCCCTCAAACTGATGGATCAGATTCCCTATTCAAGTAAATTGTTCTGAAATATTATAAATTAATTTTTATGGAAATTTTTTAGGAAGTTTTTGTTGTTTTCAACTATTTCTTATATTTTTAATCAATGTTTAATGTTTCATTTCTATTGGTCTTATAGTTTATGTTTTATAGTCTTTCAAAGTCGAGAACTTGAAACATTTTTAAGTTTCATGTTGATGGTTTTGAAAGCTTATAAATTGTTTTTGGTGAACATTTTTTATGAAATTATTTTTGTTTTCAACTATTTATTATATGTTTAATCAATGTTTAAAGTTTCATTTGTATTGGTCTTATAATTTATCTTTTATAAGCTTTCAAAGTCACGTACTTCAAATATGTTTAAGTTTCAAGTAGGTGGTTTTGAAAGCTTATAAATTAATCTGTATCAACATTTTTTATGAAATTATTTTTGTTTTCAACTATTTCTTATATGTTTAATCAGTGTTTAAAGTTTCATTTGTATTGGTCTTATAGTTTAACTTTTATAGTCTTTCAAAGTCGCGTACTTGAAACAGAATTACACATCGGAAACGCAGAATGTACTGTGCAGGAAAAGGAGAACCAGAATCCCACATCGAAAATGCAGTATTGTTTTCAGGGCAAACCCCCTTATAAAAGGGAGTCCTGGGTGAGGGTATCAGTCAGAATCCAGACTGCTATAATGGCAGAACCGCTGGATATTAAATAGCAGAAAAATTCTGCTGAAAAGTTTTGTTATATATATATATATAAAACAAAACAAAACAAAAAATAAAAATAAAAATTTTAAAAAAAATTATTTAGGCAAAGGCGGCACTTGGTGTGCCGCCTTTGCGGTTATTTTTTTGGCAAAGGCGGCACACCCGGTGCCGCCTTGCCCTGGCCGGAAAATTCCCCAAAGGCGGCACACCAGGTGCCGCCTTTAGGATGTAAAAAAAATTATTTTAAACCTGGTGGTATTTTTAAGAATTTTTTTTTGAAAAAATGTAAAAAAAAAAATAACCCCATCCCCACCTCTCCTTTCAAAAGGGTTGGTATTTAAGAAGAGAGGATAATTTATTAGCACAAAAAAGCCTTGAAAAAGGCTTGGCAGGACCTTACATACTCATGTTTTCACTTGTGAGACATTTCATCATCTCTTTGTTTTCATTTACTTTTGGGTTGTTCTTCGTTTGTAATCGTATAGGTGTTTTTTGTAATTCTATTTTAATGAAAGTTTCTTCTTCATCATCCATTATTCTCATCCAACATCTGTTAAATAATATTAATAGTCTTAAAATAGTATAATTATAGTTTAACCCCCTTTCCTTATTGTGCTTTCCCATTCAATATAATGTCAGTATTTAATTCCCATCACTGTTTTTGTGTGTGTTAGACGCACAACTCTTTTCTTATCCATTTATTTTTCTTCACTTATTAATTCATCACCATAAATATATATAACCTAATTATTAACAACATAAATGGCGAAGTAAATCTCTCATTGGTGTGAGTCATAATTTAGGTATGTTAAGTGATTGATAACTTTTCCTCGATAAGTATTCTTTAATTTAACATTGTGTATGTTGGAATTAACGTTTCATGGATTAATGATATATTTTGTTTAATGTATGGTTTCCATGGGTTTTTTGAACCATTAATACACTACCACAATCATGTACTGATTGAGATTATAATCCTTGTTAATTTAAGGCTTAGATTAAGATCTTAACACTTAGTAATTCCAATCAACCTCAACTTGTGACATGGGTGTTAATTTAATGCAATACAAAGCAAATCTCAAGGATATCACAAGTTTAACTACCTATTGATGAACTCACCCCAATATTTATCCAATTGTTAAATCAATATTAATAAATCAATCATTTTAATTAATCTTTTTAAGAAAACCCCCAATCATAATACAATTAACTAAAAACAACAGACTATTAAAAAGTATCATTGCCAAGGATTCGACTTGAGTGTTGTTATACACATTAGGAGAGAACTAAAACCATAAAAAGTCAATAGGTGAAAAATGGCCACATGTTCAAATGGAGATCGTTTCCAGGGATGTTTCAATTAAATAGTTATTAGTTTATGTTTATTTTAAAAAAACAGAAAAAAAATAAATTTAAAATAATTCTGAAGAAACACACAAAGAAAACCCCTTGTACCTCTTTCTTCCAAAATCTCTCTGAATGTCCTGTAGCCTCACAGAAAATCCCTCAGATTTTCTTGACCCTAAAATTGAGAAAACACTTTTCCAACTTAGGAGGAACATTATGGATAATCAAATAATTCAAGAACCAGTCCTTGTCCAGCCAATTGAACTAGATATGACTAATCCTAGGGAACAAACACTTAAAGAACTTGCTACCACTCATATGAATTACCAACCTCTTAGTATTAAATATCCAAACATAGAGATGGAATTAAAACTCAAATCGAGTTTGATTCATCTTCTATCTCATTTCCACAGGCGAGCCAGTGAGGATCCAGATATCCACCTTAAAGATTTACAAGTGCGGTGTTCTACAATGAAGCCTCAAGTGGTTTCTGTGGAACAAATAAAACTACGAGAATTACCTTTATCCTTATATGACATTGCTAATTCATGGATCTACTACCTCACTCCTTGTTCCATAACCACATGGAATGACATGAGGAAACTCTTTTTAGAGAAATTATTTTCTGCTTCTCATATTGTTTCTATCCAAAAGGAAATAAGTGGTATTCATCAATTACTAAATTAATCACTCCATGAGTACTAGGAGAGGTTCAAAAATCTTGTTGCAAACTTTCCACACCACCAAATCCCTGACCAACTCTTGATCAAATACTTCTATAATGGGTTATTGGCTATGGAGAGAACTCTCATTGATGCCGCAAGTGGTGGTGCTCTTGTTGATAAAAATCCTGTTGCTGCAAGAGATCTCATAAGTAACATGGATGAAGACACCCAACAATTCCATACTCGAACACATGATCAAGTGAAAAAATACCATGATAGTTAGTCGATAGATCCTAACAAGATGAGAGAGTGGATGAGTGAACTTACAGGTCTTGTGAGACAACTAGTTGTGGAGTCCAAAGTCCCAACCTCAACTTCTCCACAATCTTTGTTCCCTGGACCTATCAAGAACTGTAAAATATATAGCTCCCCATCTCATCCAACTGACACATTCCCACAACATCAAGAGGATAAATCTGATTCATTTGGACCAATGGATCTCAATGCAGCATATGATCAGCGGAAACCCGACACTCAAAAATCAAGTCAATTTGTTAGAAACTTCAACCAAACCCACTCTGAGCCCTTTTATTCTACATATAACCAAGTTCTTAGGTATAGTAATCCCATTTCTAATCCCCTTAAATACCCTCATCAAAACCCAAACCAATTCCAATATGGTCAATGTGGTGGTAACTTCTAAAAACCATTCACTTTTATTCCTCAACCTCAAAGGATCAGTCCTCTTCTTCCTCCTCCTGGATTCCACTATCCAAGTGAGGCTTCCCAATTCCAAAGCCAATAAAATCTCTTTCCCAAGAACCAAAATCAAGATAATCCCAATATGGGACAAGCCACTTCTTCCAAGAAACCATGGGAAAGTACTCTAGAAGATCATACATACTTCACCATTCCAGCCTTAAAAATATTGAAACATAAATTGGTCAACTTGAATCCCACCTATGCCAGAAACTAAAATAAAATTCTTCCCAACTCATACCTCAACCATTACCCAAACCCAAGGGTAATGTAAGTGAAATTACACTTAGACCGAGAAAGAAAATTTATATGACTCATGTTGAGTCCTCCAACTCCCCTTTGAATGTTGAACTAGAAAATGAAAAGAAAAAGTAACTTCAAAAGGAACCTGAAGCCATTCCATTACCTCCTTCCATTCCACTTTGGAATCAAATTCCTTTTCCTCAAGCTGTTTCTAATCCAAATAATTCCTTTGAACCTGATCCTGAAATGATGGACATGTTTAAACATGTTTAAGTCAACATAACCATCTTAGATGCCGTAGAAAAAATCCCTATGTATGTCAAGTTTCTTAAGGAATTGTGCACCCACAAGAGGCAACATAGGACCTTCAAAAATGTTTCCACCCAGCAGTCTATTCCCATAAAGTGAAAAGATCTAGGGCCCTTTACGGTTCCATGCCAAATTGGAAGTTCCAACTTTGATGATGCACTCATAGACCTAGGAACCTCAATTAATGTCATGCCAAAATTCATCTTCTCCAACCTTGGTCTTGGTCACTTACATCCAACAGGTGTTTTCATTCAATTGGAAAATCGAAGCACTGCTAGTCCTGAGGGTATAATCAGGGATGTACTTGTTCATGTGAATGATCTTATCTTCCCTGCTGATTTCTTGGTCCTTGACATGGAAGGGGAGACGAACTCTTCTCGATCTCCCCTTATTCTAGGAATACATTTCCTTATGAGATCTAAAACCAAAATTGATGTCCATGTTAGCATCTTTTCCATGGAATTTGGTGACCAATTGGTCAAGTTCAATATTTTTTAATCCATGCGATACCCATCATAGAGTCAATCTGATTTCTCTATCTATGATTTGAAAGGTCTCTCTAAGAGTGTGTTGAATCCCAATCCATCATGTTCTTCATGTTCTACTGATAGAGGAGTTTGTGAATATTACATCATCATTAACCAAGTCAGAAATGGAGAAGTCGAGGTTGACATGACAAATTCAAACTCCATTGATATAAAGGATCCTGAAAACTATTTTGAATCCCATCTCACCTCTGAAATCCACTACTCCAACTTAGATGATAATTGGGAAATGAACAAGCTTGTTCATTTTTTGATTCAAATAAGATTATCCAACATTCATCATTTCCTATCCATGATTCTGAAAATTCTATTATATGTGAGGTGAACCCCGAACCAATGTGTTTATATTGTCCTAATGGGAGTAAAGGTTGTGAGATTTGTTCCATAATTAATAAAGTGATCACTTTTGAGGTTGAAATTGACTATTCTTTAGTGAAAACATAGATATAAAGGATATTGAAAAACTTATTTAGTCTTATGAGTCCACTGATCCTCATCACTCTACATTGGTAAGGGATAAAATAAATGAGTCAAAAACAATTGGGATCCCATATTATGGTTTCATGTTATCCGAACCTTACATAAATGAACCATTATAATTGAGACATCTTCTTAAATTTCCAATAATATAAAACCATCACTTTGTGGATTAAATCATTCCTCACATTGAAGATCAAAGAGAGAGTATTCATATTCTCTTTCCACCCACATTGAATTGTAAATGAAACAATAAGGAAGGGATGAAATTATCCAATGAATCATTGGGCCTCCCAAAGGAAAAGTTCCGATAGAGTCATACTAGAGTTCAGAAAATACGAAGGCCACCGTCAGACTATGGGTAGTACACTACAACTATCCAGCTGTAGAAAAATAAATGTAGTACTTCTTGGGAGGCAACCCATCTTTTCATTTACTTTTCTGAGATTTTAATTTATTTTAATTTTTTCATTATATGAATAATGATTTATCTTTTTCAGGTAACATCCCACAATCTTGGAACCACATCAACTTCCATTAGATCCCTAACTTCTGCAGTTGACCCACCACTAGATGGAGATAGCGACCCGCCAATTCCAAACCAGGGGGACCTATTTCCCTTTAAATTATCTCTCTCTCTCTCACTTATTATTACTCTATCATTTTCATTTTTTTCTTTTTACCAATTTCCTCATCACACTTTATTATTTACTCTTTATAGTTTTTGTGTGTGTGTCTTTATAGAAAACTAGAAAAAACCTAAAAAACATAAAAAACAAAAAACCAATCATTTAAAGAAAATATATGAAAAATTAAGAGTCATACTTAATCAACTTTAAATTTTAAAATTTTGTCCAAACATTTTGGGGAGTCAAAAGACATGTTTTCATCTCAAAAATTTGTGGTTTCTTCATAAATTTGGATAAAGAATGTTGTGTCAAAACCAAAAAAATTTGAATGATCAATTTTTGATTTGGAAAATGATTTTCCCCACTCGTGAGGAACAAAATTTTATTTTTTTCCAACGAAACCAATGGAAATATTTTCAAAATGTGTGTTTTACACCCCCATTTTGAGTCTTGAGTTTGTGGACTTTCAAGATGAATTTACTACTTTGGAGTGCATTAATATGATAGAGGCATTTTCAGAACCACATAAGAATCACAATAGCCAAATAGCCTCCCATTTCCCTTACATTAATCCTCCTTTGGAAAGCCCATTATAGCCTATGAAAACAATTTTTTTGATAGCCACATTACAAGACAAGTACCTTATCCCCCCAACATCTACATGGATTTATATTGCATTATTTATTGAAATTTAAGTGTGGGGGGAATGGATTTCATTTTTTCGGGTGACCTTTTATTGATTTTCAACGAGTTTTAATATGTTTGAGGGAAAGAATCCATTTTAGTGTAGATGATAGGTTTTCATTCAGTGAGTTTTGGGGAATTTAATGTATATTCATTTATGTTATTTTGTAAATTCTATTGACATGTGTAAAAAATGATAAAAATAAAAAAAATAAAAAAAATAAAAAATTTAAATAAGAATGGGTTGTGTCTTGGGAAGTTCAAAAATCACTCTTCCTCAACCTTTGATATTTTAATAACTATTACAATTAGTGTAGTGAGGAGATCAATCATGGGTTTGGATATGAGTGTGAGATCTTTTTCATGTTCAACTTTCGAAAAATGCAAAAAAAAAGAAGAAAAGAAAAGAAAAAAGAAGAAAACTTATGTCATTGGGAGAAGTTTTGTGTTTTGTAAATATTTAATCTTCTAATACCCTTAAAATTTTCTTCCTCTCTTGTGTCTTTCATTACACAATCATTCCCTTGTAAATATTTTTTTCCATTTCCTTCCATGTTTCATTTTTAAAAAAAGACTGTGTATTGTTTTACCCATGCTGATGTTTGAACCCTCTTATCCTATCTCATTGAAATTATATTCATACCATCCCATATCCACATAAAACCACCTAAAAATACCTCTTGATTTTTTATCACTTTAGGATAGGTAGTGGAAGATGAGATCTCTTTCAGACTCTAAGATTTTCACTTTTGGTTGGTGAATGAGTGAAGCTCCATAAATTAATTTTATCATCTTGAGAGGTGTGAGTTTTGAGTGTCAACAATTTCCATTTCTAAATTTGAGCATGAAAAAATAGTTGCTTTTGGAACATTGTTTCTATAACAATTTGAGGTGGAATTCAACATGAATGAGTGAAATAGTCTAAACCTTCCCTGATTTGAGAAAACAGAATTCTTATATTTGTTGGAGAGTGAAAATTATTTTGTAATGGTTTTATATTTATTTTACATGAGGACACACACTAGACTAAGTGTGGGGGATTTGATGTTATTAATATTTTCATAACTAATTATATACTCCCATTATTTATTATATATGAAATGTGCATAATTTTTTTGAAATATTAATGTTTAAATATTAAATAAAATTTTAGAGCACTATTTGAATTCATCCAGATTCAAGTCTGTTTAATGTTTTAATAATAAATCTCAACCTAATTATCCAAATTTCATGATTTTTGTTTTTTAGGACTCTTAATTAAATATAAAACATTTCATTAGAAGGGATCTGAGACCAATTATTCCATTTGGAGGGCCATATGGTCCACACAAAAGGTCCAAATAATGTTTAAATAAACTGGACAATCCAAGAAGATAGAATTACCAGGATCAATCAAGCTATCAGAATCCTTTAATTATCCTACAAATGTCAGGGGACAATTCAAGTAATCTTGGATAAAACATTGAAGGCCCAAATCTAAATAAATGCATCCCAAATGATTCATTTAAACTCATCCCACCATTCTGTTCGGGAATTAAAATCAGTAAATTATTCATGACATGTCTCCTGATGTAGAAATCCAATTTAGATAATATTTTTTAGTGTGAAATACAAGATATATAAGGAAATATTTGTTGAAGAAAATTTCTGGATTTTAAGGCATATTACTATTGATAAACCCATTCATATTTCAACCTTCTAAAAAGATTGGATTAAAATGGACAGATTAATTGTTTTTAATAAAACTGCCATAACATTGGCTCCAGAAGTCCAAATGCCTCCAAAGTTTGAGAGTAGTTGGAAAAAATTATTATATAAAACTTTGAAGAAATAGATATCTAGATATTCATCTTTTTGAATGTCCAAATCATTGAGACAATTGTATGGGTAGTTTGGGAATGAAAATAGTTTACCACCTTGGACTATAAATACTTCCCCTCCTCTCCTTTCAAAAGGGTTGTCATTTCAGAACAGAAGATAATATATTGGAAAAAAAAAGCCTTGGAAAAGTCTTGGGAGGGCCTTCCATACTCATTTTTTCACTTGAGATACCTTTCCTCCTCTATTTATTTTCATTTACTTTTGTGTTGTTCTTTATTTGTAATCTTGTAAGTGTTTGTTTTTGTAATTGTGTTTTAATGAAAGTTTCTTATTATTCATTTATTGTTATCATCCACAATATATTAAATAATATTAATAGCCTTAGAATAGTTTAAATATATTTGAATACCCTTACCTTATTTTTCTTTCTCATTCAATATAATGTTAGTATTTAATTCCATTCACTATTTTTGTGTGTGTGTTCGGCGCACAACTATTTTCTTATCTATTTATTTTTCTTCACTTATTAATTAATCACCATAAACATATATAACCATTTAATTAACCACAAAAATTTATGAGTAAATTTATCACAGGGGTGAGTTATAATTTAGGTTTGTTAAGTGATTGATAACTTTTTCTTGATGTGTATCCTTTAATTTAAGGCTTGGATTAAAGCCTTAACACTTAGGAATTTAAATCAACGTCAACTTGTGACATGGGTGTTAATTTAATGAAATAAAAATAAAATATCAAGGATATTAAAAATTTAACTACCTATCGATGAACTCACCCCAATATTTATAAAAATTGTTAAATCAATCTTCATCAATCAATCATTTAAATTATGCTCTGTAAACAAACCCTCCAATCATAATACAATCAACTAAAAACAATCGACTATTAAAAAGTATCATCATTGAGGATTCAACCCGAGTGCTGCTATACACATTAGTAGAGCACTAGAACCTTGATTTTCCGATAGGTGGAAATAGGCCGCACGTTCAATGGAGATTCCTACAAGATGATTTCACATCTCTAATAATGATATCAGGATAGGGGCAAGCAGGAAAGGTATGAGATCTCAAGTGATCTATATAAGTGAATGCTAGTAGAAGGGAACCAATCCAGTCCTCATGTACTCAATATGATTGGGTATATTGAGTTTCATGAAGTCCTTAGGTTCAAATTGAACTAAGAACTTGTAGTCGATCTCATTATTTCCTCTTTAATACCAAAATTCTCGACATTAATTGTCAATTAAAATATGAATGATATGAAAAAGTTTCTCCTCGACCTTTTGGATTTAGTTTCTAAGCTAAGAAGGATACGAAAAACACCAATTCATCAGTCCTTATAGAAAAAAATAAATAAGGGAAAGGTAAAGGGGTATAATTCCAAGTCAAGGAGGAAGACACCAATGCATTGTCCTGTAAAGAAGCCTAATATTCAGAGGTAGAGTAATGAGTAGGAGACTATCTACTTTGGATGTGGCAAGAAAGGCCACTGGAAAAAGAATTGAAGAGTTATGAAGAGAAAGAAAACTGATGCTTATACTTTAGTTTTTTTGATATTGAATGCAATATAACTTTATCTACAATTTGGGTATCTGATACAACAAGTGGATCACACATTTTTATTCACATACAGAAACCTAGTAGGTTCATGAAGATTTAAAAAGGTTAAGTGGATCTTTGAGCTGCAAATTGTGCAAGTCTGGTAGCCTTGGACTTGGAGACCATCACTTAACCTTGCTAATTGGTTTAGTTATAATTTTAAATAATTGTAATTATGTACCTTCTGTTACAAGGAACATAATATATGTGTCATGTTTAGACACTATGGGATTTAATTTCAAATTTTTATGTATGTTGTCTCTTTTATAGGGATAACATCTGTTATGGTATGAAACATCTTAAAAATGGTTTATATATTCTAAAACTCAAGAACCCATAATGGAAATCAATATAAAAATTAGCCAACATAACTCATATATAACCCAACTATGGAACTTCAGGTTAGGTTATGTAAACAAGAATTGATTATGAAGATAACATGAAGAAGGGTATTTTGACTCGGTATAGTTAGAACCCTTGGATGTATGTAAAACTTGTTTACAAGTCAAAATTACTAAAGAACCATTCTCAAGGATTGGAGAAATATCCAATAAAATACTAGAATTAATTCATACCAATGTGTGTGGTCCATTTATAGTAGTGGAAAGGGGTGGTTTTTCATACTTCATTACATTTACCGAAGACTATATTAGGTATGGATATATCTAATTAATGGAGTATAAGTATGATTGCTTTTGGATATTTAAGTAATACCAAAATGAAGTAGAAAACCAACATGGTAAGAAGATAAAATCACTCTTCTTAGACTAGGGTAGAGAATATCTTAACCAAGATTTCATTGATCACTTGAAGAAGTGTGGGATAGTACCCCCCCTCATTCCTCCTTATACAACACATTGGAATAGTGTTAGTGAAACGAGGAATATGACCTTACTTGACATGATTAGATCAATGATGAGTCATGAAACTCTTCCATTATCCATTTGGGGATACGATTTGTAGATAGAGTCATATACCCTTAATTGAGTACCAACCAATGCTGCAGATGGGATTACATATGACTTTTGGTATGGAAAGAAACCCACTCTAACACACATATGTGCTTGGGGGTGCGAGGCATTTGTCAAGACTTTACCAAGTGAGAAATTAGAATCCAGAAGCATAAAGAGCATCTTTATAGGTTACCCTAAGGAAATTGAAGGATATTACCTGTATAACCCTTTTGATAGAAACGTTATTGTGGAAATACATGCCATATTTCTAGAAATAAAAACATTTCTATTGGAAATAGTGGGAGAAAGATCAACTTCAAGGATGTTAATGCTTTATATACACAAGATTTAGTATGAGAGAAGTCTCCACAAGAGAAAGTGGAATAAGAAGTTGTTATGAAGACAAAAATAATGTGTAGTTCTATGCCAGAGGTTAGAGAACAAGTGCGTTATTATTTTATTGTGATCAAGTTAAGATTAAAATTACTCCTTGATAATGATGAACCTATAACCTATAAGGAAGCAGTATAAGGAAAAGAAGCTGCTAAATGGAAAGAAGCCATGCATTCTAAGATGGAGTCCATGTACCAAAATCTAGTATGGTTTTTGGTAGTCCTTCCCGATAATGTAAATCCCATTGGATAAAAATGGGTATTAAAAAAGAAGATGGACATGGATGGTAAGGTTAATACCTTTAAATAAAGACTGGTTGGAAAGGGTTTTAGGAAACTTGAGGGCATCAACTATGATGAGACCTTCTCACTAGTAGTAATTCTTAAATACATCTAAATAGTTCTTAAAATAGAATCCTTTAATGATTTTGATATTTTTCAAATGGACGTCAAAACAACTTTTTCTAAATGGGAAGTTGGTTGAAGATGTCTATGTGACTCATCCTGAAGGGTTCGTCAAGTCAAAAAATGCCAATAAAGCATGCAATCTACATAGATCCATTTATGGGTTGAAGTAGGTATCACAGTCATGGAATGTTCATTTTGACAAGTCCATAAGAGAATTTTGTTTTGTAAAAAATTAAAGTGAGCCTTGTGTCTATAAAGAGGATGAAGGGAATTCCATCGTTTTCCTAGTGTTATATATTGATGACATATTAATTATGGGAAACAAGGTGCAAGTCTTACTGTTAGTTAAGACGTGATTAAATGAATGATTCTCTATGAAAGACTTATGTGAATCAGCCTACATTCTAGGGATCAAGATATATCGAGAGAGATCTCAAAGGCTACTTGGGATAAGTAAAAGTACATATATTTACAAGGTACTCAAAAGGTACAATATAGAACAATAAAAGAGAGGACTGTTGCCTATGTCACATGGTATTAATATCTCCAATAAAGTGTGTCCACAAACACAAGAGGATATTGATATAATGTATAGAATCCCTTATTCTTCATTAGTGATTTCTATCATCTATTCATTACTATATACTAGGTTTGATGCCTCCTATTTTTTAAGCATGGTGGGTAGATATTAAGACAATCCAGAAGAGTTGCATTGGAAGCTATTAAAACTATCCTAAAGTACTTTAGGTGTAGAAATGATATGTTCCTAGTGTATGAAGGAGATAAGAGACTATTAGTGAGTGGATACACTAATGCTAGTTTCTGGATAGATCACGATGATCTAAAATCATAGCCTTGCTACATCTTTTTTCTAAATGGTGGTGCAGTGAGCTGGAGAAGCTCAAGGAAAGTAGTGTTTGTTGATTCTATAGTAATGTATGAATATATTTAAGCTCTCAATGCAGAAAAGGAAGCAATCTAGACAAACAAATTTATCTCATACATTGGTGTTGTGCCTAGTAGCACAGACCATGTTCTAGTATATTGCGATAATACTGCTACAATGGTGCTTACCTTGGAGCCCAGGTGTCCCCAGTGGATTAAGTAAATTCTTTGTATGTTTCATCTCTTTAGGGATTTTACTCTATGTGGTGAAGTCATAGTTAGAAAAGTAGTCATAGAGGAAAATGTGGTAGACCCCCTAACTAAATCCATTTCTCAGTAGAAACATGATTCTCATGTGAGAGCAAGTAGATTGAGACTTTTTGGCAGTTGGCTCTAGTGCAAGTGGGAGTATTGAAAGTGGGTACCCTAGAGCCAACTTGTGTTGTAATTTTATTACCATTATATTTATGTTGTTTGTTAAATATACATGTGTTTATCTTTCCATAATAGTGTAGATACTTATGCATACACAATATTTATGGAAATGTCCTTAGGTTACATGTCATATCAAATGGTTATAGAAGATCCCATGCTATAATTAGATACTCAAGATATTATGACCGTAATATTAAAGTAATGTCCAATGGTCAAGTTAAATCAATTTGAAAGGAAAAAAGATAATGTGTGAGTATCAGGTGCTAGGGGCTTATAAGCATTGAGATTTCTTCTCATGAAGGTCGCACTTGATGATCTCTAGTTATTGAGATCATGAGGAATGACACACAAAATAGGAACACCACATGTTTCAGGTGTCGTTGGTCATTCCTATCTATGGACATTTGTAATGGTCTCTCAACTTGAGATCATTATCAATGTATGTCATTTAATTGAGTACTTTGATGAAAGGTGAAAATTGTAGCAATGAAGTCGTGGAGAGGTAGTTTGTGTTGGGTAAATCATTTATGACATGAAATTTATTGAATGATCAAGATAGGATTTTTCACTTCCGAGTTGAGGAAGAGATATCTTGGGCTAGGTTGAATAGTATGGTAGCACCTTTATTAAATCCATGACCATGGTAGTGGAAGGTATGACCATCCAGATAGATCAAAAAATAAAATAATGCATGATAAAGGATGATGAAACTAGTGTGAATTCTACTTTATTGATATATTGATGACAGAGCGATTATATTACACAAAACATGTTCATAGGAAGGTTGTTGTTGCTTTGCATCTTCCTCATCTCTATAGGGGCCTTGATGGTTTGGTAGACCCTACTCTTGGTTGGTGAATTTTATTCAATTCTATTGAGATAAGGGCTTAGAGGGTCACATACTATAACACTTTGTGAGTCTACCCTATTTTGTGAAATAGGAATATATAACTTGGTGGGACCCACCATGTGGTCTGAGTATTATCCAAGTTCTATGGTTCACCTTGTAATAAATAAATTCTTTAATTAGTCAAGTTTGGAATAATACATTGAATTTATTTATAACATTTATTTATATGTGATTAAGTAAATAAAAGGATCAAATAGTATTCAAACAGATTTAAATATCCTAGGTTCATTTAGTACTATCATGGGATGTGAGTTTACTTAAAGACTTAAGTTTATCACAAAATATACATTGCAGTTAGTGATAATATTATAAATATTATTTATGGAATAATTTAATTTGTCCTAAATAAACATTTATAGTACTTATACTGGGAATATTTATTACACGAGGGATGGGAACCCATAATAAGTTTTTTAGATATTGCTTATATAAGTAAGAGATCGACTCATCCCATATAACTATTCATTTGTTGGAATTGAGAGCCTCTCTATCCTCCTGAATTATAGAGAGAGATTATCTCAATAAAGAAAGATCTTAATGTTACTTCTTCTTGGATTGAAGATTCTTTCTTGTGGTGATCATCGTTGCATCAAAGTGGTCATTAGTGTACCGTGCTAGCACCCAGATTTTGATGAATGATGCATGGGAAGATTTAAGAGGCATGTGTGGATGATCTAGAGCTCTTTGACATCGAAGTATTTGAGAAACGGTCACCAAAATCTTGTGATGGACTTGCACAAGTCATATCTGAACAAAGTACATGTTTGAATTTTATTTTGTGCTATGTTAAATCCACGCGTGGTCCTCGTACCTTACCAGGATAAAATCATCATATCGACACCATTAAGTCACTCCGGTGATTCAAAAACTTTAATTTCTAGGCCTATCGGCTTTCGCCACATGTCTTAGTACCTAAAATATACATATTAGAATATATTTTAAATGTGAAAATTTTAATATCATTATTTATATCATAAAAGTTAATTAAAATTTTTAATCAATTATCATAGTTTTGAAAATGATAATAATATATTGATACATGGTCATAGTTTTTGATAATCGTGAGCGTTGGTCAAAAATACCATCACATTTTTTCAAAATCATGAATATAGGTCATCCACACATACCTATGATTATGATTTAAATTAACCATGACCTTAATACAATTATGGAAATGGTTATCAAAACCCTGGGAAAAACTCAATCTTGCAGGTTAATTTTGTTATTGTGTTCACATATCACTAAGCTAGAACACTGAAAACTAGATTAAATGAAGGATTTATAATTTAAAAAGAAATGTTCCATATAAGAAATTTATGGCCTGGTTAGGATTTGAATGAAACAATCAAGTTATAGGAATTGTACATTAAGTGTGTTAGTGAATCATCAGGGAGAAACTTACATCATTTTGATGAATGACAATATGATAACCATTAGTTGGAAATTAAACTAGTAGTGGTTTATTTTATAATTGGGCATGGGAATAGAACCTATTATCTAATTTATTAGTGCATCACTAAATATTCTTGATGATTTTTCATGGGGATGAGGCACCCAATAGTAGGGTGTTTTTAATGCCTTTCATTTTTGGATTTCATTAAATACAAGATTTTATTTTTTAGATGATGGAAATTTGGTGGAAATTGAACTTTTGATTTCATACTAGGAAGTGGAAGTTGGTATTATATATTTAAAATTTAATTACATGTTGCAGGTATAGTTAGATGGGTAGAAAGGTCTAAGAGAATATATTTTTAGATATTTTTTTGGGAATTTAATTTGGTGGTGACAACAAAGGCCTAAAAGAAACATGGTATTTAGCCAGGAGGAACCTAATGGTTCCACATTGTAGTTGGTTGGGAGAAAAGGGTACTATATAGAGTGAATGTCATTTTTAATGGGTTTAAAAATGGAAATCAAACCCCTACTTGTTTAATGGATATGTGGTTGGATTAAGGGTCTATAGTTGGGCGGGGGAGTGTTATCCACCCCTCCCTTGTCTTCCTCTCCCCTTCTCTTCCATCATGGTTCCACCAGGTTTTAGAATCATGATATGTTTATTGAAATGGGTTTGTATTGTCAATACCAAGGTAATATACATCGTTTTGTTGATTATTTCTTCATATTTCAATTCTCAATTTCTAAATATTCAATTTTTTCCATTTTTCCTAATTTTGTGAGATTCAACCTGAATAACCAAATTCAACCAAAACAATACAATTTATGGGCTATGATTGATATGAGATTTAGTTGGATCAAACCATTTTCCTTAGTCTTAATGTTTCTGTGTATTAATTTATGAATCAATTAGAGGAATTTACACAAGAGACCAAAATGGGTTCCCCTAGTGTCTGTATTTATAAAATCAATTCCAAGTAGCCTAAAAGGACTAGTGTAGTCACTTTTTCATAGATTATTAAATTATGGGATATTTGGTGATAGTGTTTCCAAATGAATAAGTAGTTAGATTAGCTAAAATGAGATATAAATGGGTATTCTTGGTACTATAAAATTCATGAAATAAATAATAAATATGAATATAATTTAAATGGTCATTTTGTATTTCTCTTAATGATTTTTGTATAGTTTGGTGATTGTTTAATGCATTGGATACATGTGTTTGATGTTTTTATCCCATGTGCATATGTTTATTTTAAATTTGGGATATTATTACATGATGTTTGATATACATCGTTGTATTTTTTCACTAGAAAATGTTACCAAGGTAACCATGTCATGTTTCATAGTTATTTCATGATTATCATGACACATGGTATCAAATTAATTCATAAATGATTATCAATATTATTTAACATGCAACACACCATTAATGATAAAAAAGTTTAACAATTACATAAATAAATTAGTCAACCGTTATAAATCCTTTCACGTTAGAAGGAAAAAGGTTGGTCAAGACTTATGAACTTTTAGAGTAACTTTATTAAATGATTATATGATATAAAATGAAGAGTTATTGAATCCTTAATGGTGTTGGTGTGATCATCATGTGTCATGGTGAAATTCTCTCACACACTCTCTCTTCATTTACCTTCATGTAAGAGGTGAAAACACACCTCTGAAGGAGAAGATATCCAACTAAATTCCTTATTGATTCCAATGATCAATGTACACTTTATATGGAAAGTAAATTTTTTTTATTGCTTTTGGATATCCTTCACGATCACCAATAAACTAGTGATAATGATCTGTGGGCAAGTAGGAAAATATTTTCTTAAGAATTTCATTTTTTATTCCTATCTCAAATATTTGTTATGGGATTCATTTTCATTTTTCAAATTTAAGCATATTTTATTCCTTTTATACCAATCAATAATATCCAAGCCATGCTAGTGAGGATACATTAAAATTAAATTGGTAAAAAAATAAAGACATATATATTTTCAGGAGCATGGGGTTTTTTCTAATTATGCACTTGGCTATGCCAAATGTAAAAGTGTAGTGTATAAAAATTCTATTTAATATATATTTAAAGATTACTTTTCCAAAATTTTCATTTTCATTCTTATTTAATATTTTCATATATTAATTTTTTATATTATATAAATATTTATAAATATTTATTTAATTTTTTAAATTTAATTTTATAAATTATCATACCATGTATATAAATGTTACATTCTAGGATAACAAACAATATTTAGTTTTCATTCAACAATTACTAGGGACTATTATATGTTTCTGAACCTAACCATAAAGGATAATTATAATTTATATATATTAGGTGTTAGTGTTTTATGGGAATTAAGGAATATCTTGATTATTGGTCCATGGGAAATGAGACTTATGGATTGACTTATCCCTAATTCAGTATCTTGGGCTTTATATAGAAAACTATGGGTTTACTACTTATCACATAATACTTGATCTCATGCAAGTTTTAGTTTTATATGATTATAAATAATTAAATTAAAGGGTTTTACATAACTTATACATGTGACGCATTTATATATGTATGAATATATTTGGATTTTATTTTTGGGTGAGAAACACAAGACTTTAACTATAAAGGTGTAATTGATTAATATGCATGGAAAATATTAATTTGGTGGGAGGAATATGGATTCAAAAAATAATTTTTTAAAATAATAAAAGAATATAGGAACTACCTGAGATATAAAGATAACATAATACAAAATAGTTACATATGATATTCATGATAAATATATTGAAATGATGAGATCTAAAGAAAACCCATTAAATACTAAGTGTTAGATTCCCTTAATGTGAACACATGACAATACCTCCATCATCCAAATGAGTAGGTCATGCTAAAGAAGGGTGCCGAAAGATTCTATTGTCTATGGCATGCTAGGTATGAATT
Organism: Viscum album; assembly: GCA_963277665.1. Taxonomy (NCBI): domain Eukaryota; kingdom Viridiplantae; phylum Streptophyta; class Magnoliopsida; order Santalales; family Viscaceae; genus Viscum; species Viscum album. The sequence continues at coordinate 381,351,330 of OY728136.1, forward strand.
TGAATAATAGTATTAGAAAAATAATGTGTTATATAAAAGGAATATAAAATATAAAAATAATAAACTAATGTAAATATTGTATAATAGAGACCTCAGGTTTTCTCTGAAGGAGGTCAACACATCCATTTTATTTGTTAGTGTCACTTTTTTTTTGTGAATTTACCTAAACAATGTAAATTATTTGGATGATTTCTTTTGTTTTAATGTAACTATGAAGAATAAAAATAAGGATGAACAATCAAAATAAGGAGTAGTGATTAACCCATGGTAGGATTACTAATACTATTTAATCAAAGACCTTCAAAATAATCAAATTCTACTTCCATGTCTCGCTCATTAGTGGATCTATAATCATATTAAATGCGCTTTGAGTTAAGTTAGAATTTGAGTCCCAATCTCACTATGTCCAAAAAAAAATTTCTTATTTCCTATGTGAGAAGGGTATAACTCCTAATAATCACTAAGTGATCCAAAAAGGACTGTTTTTTCCCAATAAAGAAACCCCCAATTGGGTAAGGAGAACCTTATGTAGTGAAAACTAAGTTCATATTCACCTCACCACATATCAATGATCGTTTGAAATTGTCCATTTAATCAATCCCATTATATTATATTTGGGGCAACCAAAATTTTGGAACTGAGAATAAAACATTAGGCTGTAATCTATTTAGAAAAATTAAAATAGTAACAATAACTAATTATATAATAATTTAACTCATTGTGAACTAAAGATATGAGATAATGTTGAGAATGATAAGGAAGTATGGGGAATCAAAAACTACATTGGTTAACCTCCACTGAATCAACTATTGAAAATGGATTTATCCCACTATAAATGATAACTACAAGATGAGGAGTAACTCCCAAGTCAATAAAAATTAAGCAAATATTAAACAATTGAAAAAATATCCCCCAAAATGGTGTAAACCTATATTTTTATATAGTTTATTTAGATCATCCTTGAGTCCCCCCTTACATTTTTGATTGATCTACATATATTGAAGTGTAACTGGATTCATTAAATGTGTCATAAATAAATTATATACTTCTATTTTGGATTCTCTTTAACTCTATAGTAGCTTCACTTCACATGGTAATCCATCAAATTCTATCTATTCTAGATTGAATTCCATCATTTATCACAGTTTTGTGATTTCCCAATATGGATAGATAATCTCATATGAATATTTCCCCATAAAATGTTTGCCTTATGAACCCCTTACTTTATCCATAAATCAAAATGATTTATCTTGAATTTCCATTTTTTGAATTTAATTAATTAATAACTTTGGAAAACCCTTATGTAACTCTATTTTTACTCAGTTGACAATTACACTTTTACCACACACTTCATTTTTACTTAAGTTTATAGTTAAATTTCTATTTTAAAATTACATATATTCTTTTTAATCTTGTGCGGTTTTATTTTATCATGACATAGATGATATTGATTCTTATAAAAACTGGTAGTTTCTCTATTTTAATGTATATGAGTGATTAATTTCTTCAAAAATACATACACAACCTTTAAAATTTTAATATCACTTATACAAAAACTGCCTCTCACTTATGTGTTAGAATTTCAGACATACATAAATGAAATTTATGCATAAGTAAATCGTTGAAACTTGGGATTCAATTATGAAAGAAACACATTCACAACTCAATATTACATAGCATCGAGTCTCATTTACATGGTAAAAAATAATCTTATATGAGTATTTAGATTTTAAATTTTCTCATATGGAAGTCAGAATAATGTCAATGTAATGTCATATTAAAAATATAGTTGCTGATTACTATTTTTTGGTATTGAAAATTTGCATAAAATATAGAGTTTTTATCTTGATCAAAATTTGGATACATTCGGGATGATATTAGGATATTTTACTCATCTATTATAGAAATAAAATCCAGCATCATTATAGAAATTGTTTTTTTCTTTTTTGTTGGTGAGATATGTTAATAATAACAAAATTCATCCTATCCCTTTTATAATAAATCAACATAATTACTATGATTTATCTAATTTATCATCCATCACTTATAAGTATGTAAATAATTATAGAATCATGATATGCTCGTGTTAATAATTAATAATTAAGACACATAAAAGACCCATTAGTGTGAAATAAGTTGGATCATGGTGTGGAAATGCATAATGGTGTGATGGGAACTTGGGAATGATATATTAGAGTTAATAATGTGGAAAGATAAAAATGTTTCATTAAAAAATGATTTGTGAGGAAATTTTATTAACACAACACTTCCTCTTTCCACACCACAAACCAAGCTATCATTCAACATCAAAAACCAAATACCCTCTTATGTACCAGGGAAAGGGATCTGCAGCACCTACTGCACAATGCATCCCATCACAAAAAACTACCCATAGAAATTATCACACAATTTCTCCCACAATATCAAAAAAATCCACAGTACTAAAAACAAGTACAATAACCACATAAAATAAACAAGATCAAAATAAAGAACTTCTGAAATTTCCATTTTTAAAATATACAATCATATTAATTCAATATACCCTAAAAATAAATGACACTAAAACTATAGATTCCACACAGCCCGTTCATTACCATATTTATTAGATTATCCTTTTATGAAAAGTGATCTCATCATTTAAATTTAAAAACCACACATATATATAAATATCACAATAATAATGTATTTTCAACAATAATAATATGTAGCCAATAATAACCAAATAAAAATCCTGGAGTCATGTAAACTCATGTGAATCACCCCTTCTAGTCAATTCCTTTAGTTAAATTCATTATATTTATTAAGTAAATCTTTACTATCTAAAAATTTAAATAAAGATCATGTTAATTTCATGTATATACATAAATAAAGAGATAAGACCAAAATTTAATACCTTGGTTTGAATCTTGAATGAAACACTTCCAAAGAAAGGGAAAAAAAGAGTCAACCAGCTCCAAACATGAAAGATACCACCTCAAAACCTATCCATGATGAACCACCATCAGAACATACCTAAAAATAAATTGAAAATATAAAATACACTACCACTAACTCAGGTTATGAGGATGTCAATATGAAATATAATAGAGGATAAAAGAACCAAATTGGATTAAGGAAGAGTTCACCACATGATTCAGGTGGTTACGATCCACCAAGAGTTGACTAGGGGGTACTAAGTGACCCATGGATCTAGCTAGGGTTTGAAATAATGAAATAAAAACCAAACCCAATGGTTAATAACTCATTATTTATATAATAAACATGATGTGACTTCACCACAATGTGGTGACATCGACCAGGCTATAGTTCCTCTGGTTGAAGCTAGATCTGAGTCTCCCAACCTTCAAAATGTCTTACACCCCTCAATCTTGAAGGTTTAATCACTATTTAAAACCTAATTGACCAAAATAATGATGTTTTAGTCTCAAATAAACTTTTGGTTCCCTGAAATATGGATCCCTTTATAATCCCACCATGACATAGAGTAATTTATCCTACTTTTTTAATTACACCATGGTCATCACCATGACATGAAGAGACCATTATGAGATTTCAATCTTTATTGTAAAACACAGTCAAACCTCACCTAAGCACAACCACGCCCACCAATATATGAATTTTAGCGTTACCCATTTATAAAATGGAAAAAAATCCAAACTCAAAGAGAAATAATTGTAACTTTATATCCCTTATGTTACAAATGAAAATCCTCTACAAAACACACTCCCCAAAATGGTAATATCACTCCTCGGGTTCACCAAGAACCACCACGACCAGTTCCCCACACCCAAAACTCCAAAAAAACCCCACCATGGGATACACAAAATGCGTTTTGGAGCCTAGAGATCCAAATAACTACCCTTAATCTCCAAAACACCTCCAAAATTCCACTCAACACCTCAATCTATCAAACAAATAACACAAAGGGAAGGATTTTGTAAAAATTAGGCCCTAAAAAATAATGAACTAATGAATTATTGAATGGATGTCTTGAACAAAATTAAATTTCAAAGGATAATAATATATTTAAAAATAATAATAAAAATTTCAAAAAAAAAATTAATTATCGAAAGTGATAAATTACTCATTAACAACTAGATTTTATTCTTTTATTTTTTTCTGTTTTATAGTTTATTAAAAAAACGTAATTTTGATATCAGAATTTTTTTAAATTAATAAAACATTAATTTTTTGATTATGTACTATACATAGTCTCAATGAATACCACCATTTCATGTATTAGTCTTGAAATAATTTTTATTCATTATTTTAACCTAGAACACCCCTCCCTTCCAAGTATAAATACCCCACTCACCCTTTTAGAAAATTGCATAAAAAATTCTTCCTAGTGCTAAGGATTTTCCCAATTTTCTTCTCATAGTCCTTATACTTTTATTTCTTCCATTCCCTATTATTCTATTCCTATTACCACTTCTAAACCAATAACACCAAAATTTATTGAAGATTATAAAAAATTTTAATAAATGTTATTATGATACCAGATTTTATTTAAACTATTTATAATATGTGAATTATATCTATTACTCTTTTTAACACATCCTTTTAATGGTTGGTTTGACCACCAACAAGGACATTGTCAATTCAGTAATTATAATAAATTTTTTTCTTATCAGTATATATTCTATCTGTATATATTAATTATATTATGATACAAAATTTTTACTATTATAATCTATTTATAAAATATAAATTATCTTTCTCACTTTTTTGACTCATTCTATTAGTGTTCGTTATAACCACTTTTTAGGATGATGTAAATTATTTAATTATCACCATATTAATGGTAGATTATTTTAGATTCTATATAATATATTAATATATAATTTCATTTATTTTTATACGTTTTAAGGTAATTTAATTATAAGATAAATTAATACAAGGGAAAACTCTAAAATCAAAATCAAAATAGAATAATTCAAAAAAATATGTTATTATACCATTTTATCACTAATTAAATGTTAATAAATAAATTTAAATGAATATAATTGATAATTAATAACAAAAATTAATGTAATGTTATTCTAAATTAATGGTTTAATATTCATAAATTGCTTATAATTTAGGCATAAACACATAAAAGAAATAAGACCTGTGGTAAATGGACACTAACAATTTCCCTTTTCTTGTTGGGATTATACTCACTATTATCCTCTACTTTCCATATGATTCTTATATATTTTCACTTCAATCCTCATAAATATCCATTATAACAATTTTATTTTTCTTCTTCTTGGGATATGTATGTCTTTATTTCAATGGAATTAATTCTAAGCATTGTTCCATGATTATTGATAAAGATCTTATTCTTGATACCTCTCATTGATTATTCTCATGTTGTTTGTCCCTCTCATCGTAAAATATTATTTTTTATTTATTATACCCTGAAAAGTTCAAAATAATGTATTATATTCTTTTTTTGGGTACATCTATATTTATTCACTGACATATGCTACATAATAATTATTATAAAATGCATTCTTTTTTCATGGGTTTATTTGATTTTTATGCTTGATGTTTACTTATTTTCTATATGAAACACATTATTTTGATCATATTATATTGTGATTGGTAAGAACAAAGTTATATCTCTCTCTAATGAATTAATTAAATTATTATATATCCAAGTATCATTATGCATCCACATGATGTAGTAAGTTCTGTCTATAGTGTTATGCATGGACATGATGCAATTATCATTGTCCATTATGTTATGAAGCATTGAAAATGATTCAGGAGATATTATGTCTCATTATTATTATTATTCTACATTACATGTCTCATTAAAATGAATTCCCAATGATTTTGATTATGATTTTATTCTTATGATGTAATGATGATTATTATGTTTATCAATGAACTCATGTTGATCCATATATCATGTTCCATATTATTATTCCACCCCTTACTAGGATTCGTAGAATATCCATTTTGGGATGTGTGTCCCTAGGTGATCACATGTATTAATGAGATTATAAAATCCGATATCAGGACTATGATAAAGTAATTTTCTAAATTTTAAATTCCAATATGTATTAATATTGTATGAAATTAGTTTTCCAAGATACTATACCTTTTGATTCTGGGAATTATAATATTTTGTATATTTGTATTATAAATTATGTAGTTATCATATAAGTAATGTGTGGGTCACTACAGTTGGTATCAAAGAATGGTTTAGATAATTTAGAAATTAGGTCAGATAATGAAATACAACCTAGTTCAATCATTAGGATTTCATAAGATAAGACCATAGCATTGATTTAATTATAAGAATAAGTTATTAATCCACAATTGATAGATATTTATTTTTTTAACCTTTTCAATTTTATAAAATGAAGGAACCAGAACAAATTGATCCAATATTTCATATGATGGATAATGTAAATATTTTTCGAAAAACATTTTTAATATAATTGGTGATGTAATTTAAAACATAATTAAAGTAATTAAACACTAATCATTGGATATGAAAAATAACAAGGACCATGTGTAATGTCCAAATTCACCCAAGAATGTGAAATTAACATTTTACTCTTTCATGTTAAAATGACCACCTTTGTTTAGTGAATATTTGGATCCATTTATTATATAATAATAGGTCAACTTCAAGGAAAATATATTTTTTGTGCCTCATTATTCTAAATTAAAGAAAGTCAATTTTTCCATCTACCCTTTATAAGTATAAGATGATCAACTGTGGAAATTGATAAATAATATATATATGAGGGATGAATTTGAATCAATGTATTAATGATTAATTCTAAAAATATTTCTTTACATGTATTTTCTACATACCCTTTGTACCAAGATAGAGAAAAAAAATTCAATAGAAAAACATATGAGAAAATTTTCACAAGTATTGAAAGGTGTACCTTTAGTTTTGTTAACAATATTAATATATATATATATATATATATATATTATTTCGTGGTTTTAAAACACATATCTAAAATTATCTAGCTATTTGAGACTTTGAATTTCCTGAAAATTTGTTTGATATGCTTTTATAATAGATATAAAGATTAGATAGTGGTATCCAGGATATGAAAATAAGAAAAAGGATAGAGTTTCAAATTGAGAAATAAAATGAGAAATACCATAGAATAGAAAAATCCTATTATCTATCTGTCAAATATGTTATAAGAATCAATAGATAAACTACCTTAAGGGAACTAGGAAATAATTCAAATATAGAAAAGGATGAAATCTAGTGCAAGAATATACAGGGGTCCTAAAAAATACTTGATACAAAAGATGAAAAAAAACCTCTACTTAATTAACTAACCATGGTTTAATGGTTCATCTACAAGTTATATAGGAATTATACAAGATAGTTTACAAAACTATGGGTCTTCAAGGGTAATAAACATCAACAAACACCTATGACAATGGAGAAAGTAAGGGTATATTTCATCAATAAATCCATGGTAACATAATAAAACGAAATGTTTAAGGTAAACATACTATTCAATAAAGAATGGGTAAATTTTTAGTTGATTATGGATTCATAAATTCCTTCATACTTATATGGTTTTTAGAAATATCAAATAACCTCTCCAATTCCTTGATGTAGAGATATCTATGAACACACTTAGTGGTGAAATATTTATATCACAAGTTTTTATCTCTTCCCCAATCATCATTTTTTGATATATTCTTATAGAAAACTGCATAATTTTTATTTATTGAAATTTTGTTCTATATATGGAATGAATTTACTCTCTATATATAAAGCTCATATCAATTACCCGGAAAAAAAATATCTTTCCATATCTCAAACCATCTCATGTACCTATAAAAATGAAATTAGGATTATGATTAAGGTTTATCAAATCCTTCAAACGTATGGGTATTAATAAATAACAAAGAGATATATCTTACTTAAATTGTTGTGACAAAGTAAAACTTAAATTTAAAGACATTCCCATTATAAGGAAATATGATTATTTATTCCTATAATAATTTTTTGTCCATTCCCTGGACATAAGGTAGAGTAATTGACAGAATTTATACCTAATTCAACAATAATATTCAAGATACCTTATATAATGGTCAAGATTAATTGGGATAAACTAAAGAAGTAATTACAAGATCACTAAGATAGAGGGTTAATACACCCAAGTGAATCAAATTGTCATTTACGAGTGATTTTTATCAAGGATAAGGATATGTTAATAAAAATTTGTATATATTATCACGAGCTCACAAAGGTTACCATGAAGAATGAGTATCCACTACCATATATTGGTTAATTCTTCAACTAGCTTCAACGAGATAAATAATTCTAAAAAAATCAATCTTTATTCTAGATATCTGTATGATCCCAGAATTTATTGAGGTATGATTTTTTTTAATTTTTGGTTAACCACCATCTATGTAGATTATGAAGTGACTTCCCAATATTAGGGATGGTATCAAGAGAATTCTAGGTGTTTGGGACATGAAAATATTGAAAAGGGTGTTTACTTCACATGGTACATGGTTAGCGCATTATTAGTGCTAATCGTGCCTCATGAACATTTGAAATAGTTTAAGTGGTGGGGGGTATGGTTTTAAAAACCATGTGAGAAGGCTTGGAAACTATTTGAGTTGGGGCCAGATCCATTTTTGTGGCTTTCACATGGTTTACTAAACTACATAGGTGGACCAGAAAGCTGTGCGACATATGGTTTCCCTGGATAGTAGAGTCAACATGTTTGGAACACATTTTTGAAAAGCATGTATCCAAAATCTACACCTCATTAAAAGTGGAAAATTTTCCACCTTCCCCTCTCAACCTTTATATGAAATCTCTCAGATTTCTCCATCATTTCACTCCCAGTAGTTTAGAGTGTGCTCAAAGTTCCTCATCCTCTTCCAAGGGTGGAACTCCTTCGATTTTAGGGCGTTTGAAGTGCCATTTATTTTTATTTTAATACCTAGGTAATTATATGAGTATGTTTTCTTCTATTCTATAAATATTTCACTACGTGTTTTTTCCTTATCGTACATGTCTCGTTTACCCGTTTTCTAGGGAGTTGTTTGCTTTTTTTGTAGCTATTTTATCTCAAATCAAAGGCCATGTTTGGATGAGTGGATAATTATGAAATTAAGGAAGGTGGTCCAAGAGATTTTCCAATAGCCTTATTATTATTTAGTATATTATTTATATGTGATGGTGACAATTTAATGTGCATTTGATAAATTGATTAATAAATATATATTGGGCCTTGAATTGATGTCTTGGACCCTTTATGGATACTACTGGGTCCATTGATGACTATGAGATCAAACCTACAACCACCCATGGGGTGTGCCATTTTATTTGGAAATGGTAATATGGGGTTTTAATTGGATAAATAGAGGGTTTATAAGCTTAACCTAGATAGGATTGTTTCTTTGATTTCTATTAGAGTATAATGGTCCATTTGGATTAGCTTTTAAATTAATGTTGTATGACTTGAAAAAAGGATGAAATGATTAACAGTTATGGAATGTTTGAGTGGTTAAATGGTTTTAAAGAACATTTAATGGTTTCATTTATGAAGAAATAATGAAATGTTTTAATTCTAAAATTAGGCTTAAAGGTGTTAAGTATGATAAACCATGGAAAATAACGAATTTTTGAAATGGAACACACTTTTTATCTTAGTGTGTTAAAGGGTCTGTGGTGATAAATCGTGGAAATTAGTAAATGATGCTATGAGTTAGGATGTTGGACTCTGGATCACATATTTTAGTTGGTTCCAATTTAAAAATCTGATAACCACCGATGTTTATTCATTTTTTAGATTTTATACTGATGATTTATGCACTAAAATAATTTATGATTGTGAAGGTACTTGGACTGATGCTCCTCAGTACCTAGATTTAAATTTTGATGAAGCTATTTTATATTTCACAAGGTTTTTATACGCTGTGATATACTGTTTAAATAAATGATATGGGCCAAAGCAGGTTGGGTTGGTTTGAGTGTAACTTTGGAACTCAAGGTCCAAAGTGGTTAATTAATAAATATTTTTACTTTTAAAATATTTTTACTTTTATAAACTTATATATTATTCACTACACATATATACAAAATGTTATTTAGACTTGATGTTACTTAAGACACCATTGGTGGAGGCTTACTGAGTTGTAATCACACCCTAATCAGGTCCCCATTGGTACATAATAAGACTTCCTGGTTACAATTATGGATAAAGGAAAGGGCTTTATGTTAGATGGATGTTTTTTGGACTTATGAGATTTATCATAGGTGAGGGGACCAAGATTGGTAACAGAAGAAATTTTAGGTATTTTCAGCTGTGTTTTTTACCTTTTAGGTTTTGTTTAGAATAAGAGACTTTCATGATATGGAATGTAAACTTTATTAGCTTGTTGGAATTTACCCAGTTTTGGTATTTTTATATGTGATGTGTGGTAACCTACTAGTTATTTCTTGCTATTTATTCTTATTAGTTATACAATTGTTTTACTCTAATAATGACGGTATAATTTCCCCTTATTCTTTAGTAGACACTAACTTCTAGTTTTTGGCCTCTGGAAAATATGGAGGCATTCCTAAGTTCATGTGGTGAACTAATTAGAAAACTAGTTAGAGTTAGTCAGTACAAAATGTTATAATGTGGTATTAGAGGATCCTTGTATTTTCTATTACTTTACTATTTGGGAAAATATAGATAAGAGACTAGGATATGTCAGGCCTTGGTAATAATCTCATGCATGGGAGTAAATAAAACATGTGTGGGGGAAAATCAATGTTCCAAAGGGTTGGATTACTGTTTCTATGGACCACTTGTTATAGTTGATTTGTTATTTGCACTTGGGTGATTCACTTATTATATGATGTTACTATTTTATGAGATTTTACTCATGGTATAACATGACAAGAAATTCTGTATGCATGTATTATATCAGGAACTAATGGATTTATGCAACATGCATCATATTAGGTACACATAGAAAAATATGTTATAATATATTTCTTTTAAAATGAAAAAAATGGGTAGTCATAAATAAAATGGTTTTCTATTTCTTTAGTGATTTTAAAGAAATAATTCCTATTAAAGGGGCTGTAACTAATATTAATTTAAATATTCCAATTATATTTGTTAAAATATTGTTAATTTTAAAGATTGTATAATATAATATTGTTTTTACCTATAGTTCTATCATGGAATTGGATATGTATGGTTTGGTGTAGTAATTGTATTGTAGTCATACCAATTAGGATAGTGTATGTGGAGTATCTTGATTATGGATAGTTGTTACCCTTGTTTTTTTATCCATTTAAATTATATGCTATAAGCCCTAAAACAAGTGTTTCTCATTATAGAGTCTTACCTCCATGAATATGTTTTCTGGTAGGATTATATGAGGAAATTTATAAAAAACACACCTTCAGTCACGAAACCAAATCACCAGTTGACTCTAGGTGATAAGGAGGAAGATAAGTTTCATAATAATTTCATTCACTTTATGAATTTTATAGAGAGTTATCTATCATGGGCTACACTAAGTATGTTTGATCTGACTAGGGAGTTATCTCAACAACACCCCCAACATTCAATAGAGATTGTGATCATAAGAAAGGTTAGTTCAATATTGAGTCTATCAAGATGATTTAGGATCACTTGGAGACTCCTATGGATAGGAGGGTAAATTGTTGGCTTACATTTATTGGGGACCAGAAAGGAAATGGTATTATGTTTAGTTCTAGGATGAGAAGATGGATGGAATGGTTTGGAAGAAATTCCAGGAAAAGTTTATGGAAACATTTACCCAATGACCCTGAGATATGAAAGATTCATGGAGTTTATGCATTTGAATCAGGGAAATATGTTAGTGTTGGATTATGTTTTCCGCTTCACTAAATTATAGGGTTTTCCATTAACATTGGTAGGAGATAAGGTAGCCATGGTAAAATGCTTTTAATATGGACTCATATGTGATATCAATTACCAGTTGAACATTTTCCACTTGAATAAGTAAACTAAGGTGGTGAGTTAAGATATCATATTTTAGGGGAACTTGAAAGAGTTCTCTAGTGGTGGGTAGATAATTTCAGTTGGATAATTTGGTGGTATATCCCCATATAGTGGAATGCATCATTATGATAACTTCCACCAAGGTGTGTGTGGGAAGAGTATCCGGGGGAGAGGATTGGCCTATTAGGCTAGTGATCAAGTGTTTGAATATTAGTGTGGAATTTCTGATCACATGTGAGGTTAGTTTTCTCAACCAATAATGGAGTACTGAGCTTGTGGTAGGATGAGACACATATAGAGGTTCTATAGGAACCCTCAGTATATGGGCAGTGAAGGAGGGCCTAGGCTAATATAGAGAACTAGGAGAGGATCTACCACCCCATATTAGTATAATAGTTAGAGTTTAGTAGGAAATAGTAGTCTGTGTGAAAGATAAGGTAATTAAGGATAATATCATTCATATTATTAGAGTAGGGAAACACATGGGACATAGATAGAAGATTAGGCTAGAGGGATAAGTCAACTTCATTGTGTTCATCTGACATTATTGATAATTAGTTTGGAACATTGACTATAAAAGGTATGATTCTTATGTATTACACACTTTTTATCGATTTATTTTATACAATAGCTTCAAATTATTTTATATTTTCTCGGCTTGTGAAAGGTTTCGTCTTAATAGTGGAGATCCTATATGAGGTTATACTGATAAACATGATGTTAGGGGTATGATCAATGAGTATATGTCATTGTAAGGATTCTTGCATAGATATTAGTGGGTACCAAGTCATTTTTGATGTTTTCATTCATGAGAAGACATGATTTGAATTGATACTTAGGATGTACTGGTTAGTTTCATACAAGTCTCAAATTGGCTATTAATTTATGAGGGCGACATTCATGTCTCTTTAGGACAAACTCTGTGTCCATAAAAGATAGTAGGACATTCTTGAATTCTATGCTGGTCAAATTTTTTAGTAGCTATCTGATCTAACTATCCAGGTTGTATATCATATGCTAGATGATGGCGGGTAGAGGAGAATGATTTCCCTCCTATAGTGGATCGGTTTCAGGATGTTTTTCCAGAGTAGTTTTTCGGGTTTCCTCCAGAGAGAGATATTGAGTTTACTATTGAATTTTTGGAAGGGGCTAATCGAGTTTCCTATCCTCCTTATAGAATTTCACCATCAATGATTCAAGAGTTTAAGAGTCAGTTGGAGTATTTTGAGGCTAAAGGGTTTATTCAGCCGTGTATTACACCTTGGTTTTCTCTAGTTCTATTTACCATGAAATCTAATATAATTTTTGACTTATGTGTTTATAACCAAAATCTAAACAGAATAATGATTAAGAACCATTATCCTATTCCATGTATTAATGAAATTTTTTACCATGTTAGGGGAGATCATGTATTCCCCAAGATTTATTTAAGATCAGAGTTCCATCAGTTGAAGGTGAGACTGTATGATATTCCATGAATTTCTTTAACAAGAAGTTATGGGTTATATGATTTCATCATGATGTTATTTCTGATGATGAGAACACCTTTTAGGTTCACGGTCTTGATGAACTGAATCTTTCCACTATCTTTGATCAGTTTGTGGATTTTACTGTTGATGACATCTTAGTGTACTCTTAAACTAGAGATGACCATGCCCAATATTTTGGTATCATCCTGATAACACTGAGAGATCATCAAATATATGCCAATCTATCTATGTTTCATTTATATATTGAAAAGGTATAATTATCGGTTCCCATAATTCTAGAAGAATCTGTATCAGTGGAACCTGATAAGGTATGAGTAGTTGTATCTTGGGAGAAACCCAACATGTTTTTTGGCAATAGATGTTTTTTTTGGGTTTGGTGGGTTACACTAAAGTTTCATCCTAAATTTTTATAAATTGGAAGTGATATTATCAAGACTAACCAAGATGTGAATAATATTTGAGTGGTCTAAATCATGAAATAATTCTTTCCAAGAGTTGAAGAGGTGTTTGACCCCAACACTAATTAAAATTTTACCCAAACTGGATAAACGATATACACTATATTTTGATGCACCTGGGATCATACACAAGATAATATTAATGAAAGGATATGAAGTCATCATAGCATATGGATCATGACAATATATTTCCCATGTACTAAACTATCTTATGCATGACCTCAAGTTGTCCATAATGGTTTATTTCTTAAAATGTAAATGGAATTTTTTCCTAGCTGAAAGGTTTGTTATTTATACTAACCATAAGAGCCTTAAATATATCTTTTATCAATGAAATGATAATATTTATTAGTAGATATGGGTTGAGTATATGAAGTATTTTTATTTTTATCTAGCATATACATCAAGAAAAAGAAACAGTGTTGTTGATTCTTTGAGTTAGAATAAAAAACTCAAGTATTTTTGGAGTCTAGTTCTAAGTCAAAGATGATGGTGTTATTCACTGAGATTCATATAGGTATTTTGGAGGAGTAGGAATATATTATCCTCACCCCCTTATCCATTACACCCTCTATTATGAATTGTTTTATGAGGAGGTAGTATGAGGATCTAGAGTACTTGGTGTTGAGGGGAAACTTTGATGGTGGAAATCTACCTATTGACTAGACCACTAATTTTGATGAGGTTATCCCCATTCATGATTGATTTTATGTTTCTATAGGTATAATAGAGGAGATTATATATGAATTTCATGATTTTAAATGGTAGGTTCACCCTAGTGTCACCAAGATGTACCATGATCATCATAGATAGTATTGGAGTTCTGGAATAAAGAAGAATATCATAGGTTTTTTGACATGATTCTACAATAGTTTGCAAGTGAATGTTGAGAATCAACAACCTACTAGTCTATTATAGACCTTTTACATTCCATAATGGAAGTGGGATAATGTTACCATGGATTTCATAGTGGTTTCACCAAATACTCATTAGAAGAGTGACACAATATGAATGATTGTGGACCATTTGAAAAAGGAATCCCACTTTATACTGATTCAATGGATTTTTACCATCAATGAGTTGGGTAAATTATTTGTTTAGTAGATAATATATTTTCATAGGGTGCCTCAAATTATTTTTTTAGATAGATAACCTTATTTTTCATCATGCTTATAGAAAGTATTATAGATGTTACTTGGTACTCCTATGTTTTTGAACACTACCTACCACCCACATATGGATGGGAAATATAAATAAACTATCCAGGTGTTAGAGGACCAAAAAAAAAAGGAGCACACATCTTTAATTTTGGAAGAACCTAGGATAATCACCTAACACCTAGTTATTTCACCTAGAATAACAGTTATCATGATACTATTCATATGGAATCACATGAGGCACTATATGGTAGTGCATGAAAATTAGCTCTATGCTGAATTAAAGTGGGTGAATTAGAGTAATTGTAGTATGAGTCTTGTATAGGTGACATTAATGGATGTTTGGTTGATTCAAAAGAATATGGATAAAATATAGAGTAGAAATATTTCATATACTGATCTATGAAATCATCCTATCAAGTTTTCATTAGGTGACCATATTTTTATTCATGTATTATCAGGATTAAGCCACCACTAGATTCATAAGCAGGGTATGTTGGGGCCCAGGTATGTCGGTCCATTTTAGATTGTGGAGAGTATTAGTCTAATAGGATATCTATTATTTATTACAATATAATATTCTTCTATGAATGATGTATTCCAAGTTTCATAGCTTTAATAGTATCACCATAACCCTTATCATGTGATTGATATTGATGATGTTGAGTTTCAGACAAATGCATCCTTTGAGGAGCATCTGATTTTTATTGTGGATCATAGGGAGAAAACACTTTAAGGTAAGACCATGACATTAGTTCAAGTGTTTGGGTAGAATAATTTTTTTTAGGAGGATACTTGAGAGGTAGAAGCTGATATACAGGACCAGTAGCTCAACATTTCTTTACCTTGGAGGCTTTGTGATGCTAGTGAGAACACCTTGAGGATGATATTTTCTATGGTGGGAAGGTTGAAAGATCCATACCTTTATCAGTGTATATATTTATTTTAATTTTTGGTTAATAACCTTATAAATATTTTATATAATGTTTTCATGAGAGTAGGGAAGGTTTTAGGAGAATTCTGATGGTTTGGGACATGAAAATTTATAAAAAAAAGTCGCATACAACACGATACGTGTGGTTAACACATAGTTAGTTCTAACTATGCACGTTAATGGTACAAGATGGTTTAAGGGGTAGAATGGTTTCAAAAAATGTGATAGTTGGCATGGAAACAATGTTAATTTGTCCTAGAACCATTCACATTGATTCTTCAAGGTTTACTAAACTATGTGGGTGGCCCAAAAAACCATGCAACATGTGGTTTTTTTTAATAGTGGAGCTTACATGGTTGACACACAGTTTTGAAAACAATGTTGTGAAACCCTGAGACTCATTAAAATTGAATAATTTAACACTTTCATCTCCCAAAAATTATGTAATCTTACTCATATTTCTCCCTTATTTCACTTATAATATCCAAGGATTCACTCCAAATTTCTCCTTCTATTCCAAGGGTGGAAAACCTTTTTAGGGTGTTTGAATTTCAGTTTCTTATGATTCAAGGAACCATGTAATTCTATTAGTCTATTTCCTTATATTTTATTCATTTTCCCTCCTTGGTTTACCCTCATATTCTATGTCTCATATTCCCATTTTCCATAGATTTTCCTAATTTTGGGTTTTCTGTCCGAATCAAAGTCCAGGGTTAGATGATTTGTTATTTTTGAACCGAAAGTAGGTGGTATAAGATATTTTTGAATAGTATTGTTATTATTCAAGTATATGTTGTATGTGTGATGGTGGAAACGTGATTTAAATTTGACTCCTTGATTAACACAAATAGGTTGACCCTTTAATTGAAGTCTTAGACCATTTATGGATCTTTTTGGGTTCATCGATGACAATGAGACTAAAACTATAGAAAACAATGGGGTTTTTCAATTTCATTAGAAAATGTTAGTTTAGGTTTTAATTGATGAAATAGTGGGTTTATTAGCTTAAATAAGTTATGCTTATTTCTTGTCTTATTTGTATAGTGTAAGTGGTATTTGGATTAAATTGGGAATTAAATCTTTTTATGAAATTAGAAAAGGAAGAAACTTTTAATGGTTAAAGTAGAATGTTTAAGTTGTTAAATTATTTTAAAGAATTTTTAAGGGTTATTCTATAATAATAAATGATTAATGGTTTTGATTGTGAAATTAGGATTTAAGGTGTTGAGAATGATAAGACATGGTGAATAAGGAATGTTGGAAATGGAACACATTTGTTATATTAGTGTGTTAAAGTGTCAATGAGACAGATCTTGGAAATTAGTAAATTATATCATGGGTTAGGATATTGAATAGAGGCTCCCTTTCTTTGGGTTGGTTCCAGACTAAGGATATAGGCACTACCAATGTTTATTCATGGTTTGAATGTTCCACTAATTCTCTAGACACTAATAGAATTTGAGATAGTGTGGGTACTTGGATCGATGATCCTTGGTACCTATATTTAAATTTTTATGAATACATTTTATTTTTTTAATGTGTGTATCCCTGTGGGATATGGTTCAGATGACCAGAATGGGCTGAAGTATGTTGGGTTGGCCCAAGAGTCAGTTTGGAACCTGAGAGACAAATAGGTAAGTTAATAACTATTTTATTTTTAAATATATATACTTTTATAAACTTTTATATTATTTAATATAAATCTATATAAAATATATTTACACTAGATATTACTTTAGAAACCATTGGTGGTAACTTACTAAGTTGTACTCACAACCTGATTAGGCAACTATTGTTACCTGAGAAGACTTCATTATTGTAGGCCTAGTGAAGGGTAAGGACCCGGTGATTAATTGATGATTTTGGAACTTATGGGACGGACAAAAAAATTAGGGGACTAGGATTGATTTAAGAACCCATTTTTGAGGATTTTTGTTTGTGTTTTTTACCATTTGAGTTTCGATTGGAACATGAGAATATCATTACAATACATGTTTTCTTTATTGGGTTATGGGAATTTACCTAATTTAGGGATTTTTATATGTATAGTGTAGTTACTTTCTAGTTATTTCTCACTATCATTTCATATATTTTTTATGTTTCTTTATTATGTTAAAGGGGTAGATTCTCCCCATATTCTTTAGTATATTCTCTCTTCTACTTGGGAGCCTCTGACATATAGGTAAGTGTGTCTGAGGTCATGTTGAAAAATGGTATTCCTGCTAGTTTGAGTGAGTTGGGATGGGAAATTACAATATCAACACCTAAAGTTGAATGGGAAAGATATTAAAAATATAACCTTCCATACATGATATGAAAATTATAAATTCTTAGTGATTATATTTGGTTTTGAAAATTATCTTGAAATTTTCATATACATGATGAATAGAGTCTTTTGAGACCACCTTAATGAATTTGTGGGGGTCATTATTAATGATTGTGACACCCCGAACCCGTGATCTTACATCTATGTCCATAAATATGTACTTTAGAGACATACTTTGATACTAGATTTAATAGCCAAGATATAACCATCCATAATTAAAAAACTAATAAATATTTTAGAATCACTTACAGATAAAAGAATATATTCAAGTTTAGAGATTTAAAAAATTTAGGAACATCATAAACTAATAAATCCTATGTTATTTATATCAAATAGACCTATTTATGCATCAAGGGGATATATAATTCCAGGCACCACCCATCACCTGATTTATTCCAATACATTCATTATAAGAGTTATGAAAACTGTCATACAATTTTTTTGGGAACCATTTAATGAATAAAACAAAGCCATCTATATAAAAAATAATATAGAATATCAATACATGATCAACCAGTATTGGCGGTTAATAATCATAAAAAATGACTATACATTTCAGCATGTTAATAAAAGGGATAAAATGATCATAATATATCTAGATAATGAAGGTTTATGGTCAAACAATACTTATTCAAAATTACAATAATCATTCATATTGGAATAAGAATAGACAAATCGTCAATAATTTCCCCCATTTTAATAAAATAACATTCTTTCTATATGAATATCATCCAATCCAAATTTTTTAAAATGTGATGTTCATGCCTTATATAGAAATGAGTATACGAATAGGTAAATACTTAAAACAACATGATCATAATCCATCCATGGAAATGAGGTGGATAGTTTTAAAATAACATATCCACAATTTAACAATGGAAACCTATAATGATATTGACATATATGAAAAACATCCTTGAAAAATAATTCTTGAACGATACCGCCCAATATGAGATCATGAAACAGATTATTTGGTATCATGAGTTCATTTCCTCTAAAAGATAACTGATATATATTAGGGGATAAAACATGAATCTTAAACCCTATTAGGGAAAAATATTTTGAAATTGGAATGTAAATGGAAGTGAAAACATAAAAGAGATTTTAGAAAACACTTTTATCATTGATGTAAAAGAGGAAGTTATAGGTCACTTGCAGAAGTATATTTCAAAATTAATAGTTAAAAAGAATTGAAAAAAAATTAATTTTAAAATAATCTCCCATAATGGGTTCTTAAAAATGAAATAATTTATTATTTAGGAAATGTGTATCTAAAACATTTTATTATGAAAGGGACATTTTTAATACATGAAATTAAATTTATTTAAAGTCCACATTGTAAAAAGATAAATAAATCCTTCTTAATAAGTATTTTTTTAACAAAAAGGATTAAAAAATATAATAAAATATTAGGGTGTGAGGAACCAATCATGGAAAAAATTGTTCAAGATAAAACATTATAACTCAAAGAAGTGGATTTGAGTTACAGATAATCCTTACTACTGGTGAAACAAATGTCTCAATAGCCAATTGAATTAGGGAATATTATTTGGATAATAAATATCATGAAATAAATAGAGTATTATAAAAATATATCCATATTTAGTGAATACACCACTCAAATAAAATATGTTTCACATTATGTATTTTGTGTCAATGAATCTTAATTGAGACCAAGAAAAATATTATGGCCTGAGTAGCACTTTAATCAAAATCCCTTAAAGATTCATATTATAATTGACCTTCAAATACCATTATTAAATGATAATTCAAGATATTATATCTCGTATAGATAATATATATACAATACATAAAGGAAATTAGGTTCATAATACAAATCATGTCTCAATGAAAAGAATTTGAGAAGAAAAACCATTACCGCTTCAAAACAAATTTGATTTGAAATCCTTGATTGTTAAAACATGAAATGTTTATTTATATACCATTAAATAAAATATACTAATGATACAATGTCAAAAAAAATTATTATACACCCCTTGAAAATGAAAATAGGTGCATGGATATAATAATTGTCTCAATGAAGGGAAATTTATATGAATAACTTTATGGTATTAGTAATTTTGATTCCCACGTCATTTGAAGACTAAAAAATATAGGGTTCTATAAATAAAATTAATTAAATAATGTAGTGTAAAAATATACATTCTTGGGTAGTATATACAGCATTTATATAATAAATTAGTGATTAACATTAAAAGACTTCTTTCTGAAGAAACATTGAGACAAAAGCCTTACTACTTCAGTAGATTTTGTATCAGAAACCACTGAGTGTTAAAATATGAAATTAATATTTATATATCCTAAAATAAAAGGGATTTATGATAAATTTTCTCAAATTGATAGTATACACACCTTGAAAATAAAAATAGGTGTATTAATACAATACTTATCTCATTGAAGGGAAATTGTTATGAAAACTCTTAACTTGTTCCATATTCAATTTGGTCACATTATTAACTTCCTTAGTAATAAAAATATTTTTAATAGATAACATATTATTAAACATATTTTTATTTATTAATTTAATGTTTATTATTTATTGTCATATTCTATTTAGTTATTATATATTTTTCTTCCCTATGTTGGTTACTTGAGGTTATTCAGTCAAATTTTAATCACTCCACATGTATGTTGACCGTGGTAGAAAGCATCATAAAATAGTTTCATAATATCCAGAATATTAATAGTGTTATGGGAATTACTTTTTATATATTAAAAATATTTTTAAATCCAAATATTATTGTTGGTTATGAAAAATGAAACTCATTGCTTGGGGATACGATAGTCTGCATATACACTCGATTAATGCTTTCGTTTCTCTGTGAATGAGAGGGAAATAGGTTAAATGATAATAATAAATTTTAGAATCATAGTTATATTTCATAAATAAGATCTATTCACCCATTCCATCTTTTTTATCATCTATTAATGTTGGTGTTAAAAAATGGAAGATCCCATTTTGTGGGGGCGGTAGTCTACACAATCCATTAAGGATGATTTTTTTTCTTAGTGGATGGAGATGAATAAATCATGGGTATTACAGTAACATAATATCATATCATTATAATTAATATACTTATGTCATTTTATTTTTATAGAAATAAGATATTTTGAAGAGTAACATTAAGGATAAAAATTTAAGAAGGAGATAGTAATTACATTGGAGACTTGATATTTCCTTGGAAACACCATGGAATTAAGGAGTTAAGATTAACTTAGTGTGACTCAGGTATTAATAGAGAATGATGGAATAATATAAGAGGATATTTTTTAATATATTAAAGGAAATTTATAATGGTAGTTGTATGTTTTAAATGGGGCATGTGAGCCCCTTTTATTAGAGAGAAAAAATGCACTTTTTGAAACACATTTTATATTTTAATAATATCATGTCACTATAACAGTGTAAATAGATAAAAAGTTTTAAAATAATGGATTTTTGGTAAATTTGGGTTGATAAGGACTCAATAAAGTCTTTAAAAAATTCTTTTAAACATGTTATATGGTTTTTACCATTTAATTTTTACAGTTTACCCTTTTTCTTTTAAACTCGGTAACTAGTTTTTAACTAAGTGATTTTATGTTTTATTAATATATATATATATATATATAACCAAATTTGGGTGTTATAGAAGAAAAATTTACCTCTTTATATTATAATTAAATTTCTAAATATTATAAAATTAACTTTCAAATTAATGTAGGCAGTGTGTAGAAAAACTATTTTAGTAGAGAAGATGATATTTTGACCATTAGAGAATCTTAATCTTATTCAACATTGAATAACAATTCAATGAGTGTTAATGTATTTATTTCTGTGTTTATAAATTATATTTTATTCATTATTTAAAGGATTTAAATTTAATTTATTTGATATATATTCCTAGATATTAGTAAAATAATTATTTTAAAATAATGTTTTCACTATTATCATGGTAATTAGCATTAATCCTAATAATCTAAATTTTTTACCTAAAAAAGAAATTTTATATGTTAGATATAATAAATTTTACTATCTAAAAATAATTTTTAATCATATTAACTTTCTAGTTGTAGGGGAATTAATCTTATTATTAGTGTTTGTAATATGTAAAAAAACCTCTTTTTGGAAAAGTGTTTTTTTAAGAATAAAGTGTTAGCGTGGGAAAAAATTATAAATATTATTGACTATAATGATGTTAAAAAGACTATAATTGATAAAATAACAGTTATTTGAATGTGAAATAAATTTGAAAACTAATTTTACCGATGTTCAAACTTAATTAAAGAAACAAATGAAAAATAATTTCTACAAAAGATTTCCAAATTTTCTAAAATGATATTCAAGGGTTTTGAAAATTGACATAGTATTTTTATTTGATTTATTTTAGTTTATAAATTTAAATATTTATATCACAATTTTCTTATAAATAAATAAGTCATAAAATTGATTGTATTATAAAAATATAATTTTTTATTATTAACCTATAAATGGATTATTTTAAAAAATATATAAAAAATACTTCAAAAGATAATTTTGTTTTGAGGAATTAAAAAATTATTTTTACTTTGAAAAAATATAATTTTTAAATGTTGTAAATTTATTTTTTTTAAAGAAAATATATAATATAAATAAATTAATTTCATTCAAAATAACATTTTCAATATTAACTTATATTAATTATTTTCCTTATATAGAGGTGATAACCATTAATGAATTACTATACTAGTTTTAATTAATAATGAACTCTTAATAAATTTTGGTTTTTATGTTGGGTGTAGCATGAAAAATATGTTATAAAAAAATTACTCATTTAAAGGAAATAATATGTTAAGATCTTGGGTTGTTATATTCTCCACCCTTAAATAAATTGCGTCATCATAATTTGAATCAATGAAAATTTTATAGGTAAATCGTAATTAACTTTACACCACTAGATGATCATGTGTTTATTTAGAATTTGTAATGGGATTTATTTATATAAAGAATCATTATAATGACTTTTTAAATAGTTTAGACCCATTTCTAATTTCACATAGAATTATAATAAGGGAATAAGATCTATTTCTATAAGGCATAACTTATTACAAACCATGAAAATTACTTATGTGATAATCATACCACTAGGGGGTTTTATTACTCAATATCAGGTAGTTAGTGAATACTTACATAACATTTGACACTATAAAATCTTAAATTAAAACTCATTATCTAGTACATTGGTAGTAATTTCAGAGTATTTTTCTTGTTTTCATGGTTATTGTTGAATATCTACCTCATTGGACATTGTATTGAGAAATTGAGTTATATAATTCCTAACTATATTAATATTTATGCAATGATTTTTTATATTGTCTCTTTCCCTTACACATGTGAGTATGATGACCTTCATCTGTATAGTTATAGAATTTACCCATTTCTTTAAGGTAATTACCTGTTATTTATTCCAATATTTTTGAATTATAGAAAATTTAATAGTCTTCCATTCATCATCTTTATTACTTGTTATTTAATGAGACTCTACACTATAAAAAAAAGTGGTGATTAGTATCATTTTATTAGCAGCAGTTCTAGTAACAACTATGAAATAAATTCAGTAAAAAAAATTAGTCGCTGTTTGATCAGGCTGCCACTATATTTTTTTACTCAATTAGTAGTTATTTAAATTAAACCATTTATAAATGTTTTTTTAAAAAACCCTAATGGGTCATGCTCTTCTCCCCCACCCCCTATATGCAACCCTGACCCTTCCCAACACCCTCCCCTGATATCCTCGTCTCCCCTCCCTAGCGGTGACCCCAACCCCGTGACCCCCATTCCCTCACCCCTCGGGTGTACCTCCACCATTTTCAGCAGAGACCCAAACCCCCGTCACCCCCTCCAACCTCAACCCTTATTACCCCTAACCTCTATCTTCCTAGATCGCAGTTCCCCTCCTCAATGATGATGTGACCCCCACTTCTGACCTACCTCTCCTTGGATGAGTTCCCCTCTTTGATAGTGATGTAGACCCACACCCTCCGACCTCCCTCTCCCCTATTCAAATCCCCTCATCACCGACAATGTAGACCCCCCTTAATGGTTGCATCATCCTCACCCTAAATCTATTATAGAGTATCATTATATAGAGAATCATGGTTGATAAAAAGATTATAAAATTTGTTTTTTATTCTTTCAACAATAATGTATATATGTAGTATGGGCTTATAACATGTTATTTCGATTTTTTAGTTATTTTATTAGGATTATAATAATCATTAGTTTTGGTTATGTTGTATTAAATTGAAAAAAATAATTTTTTATGATATAAGTTAGTTAGGGAATCTCTATTGGTAATAATTTCATGTTTTTTCTTAGATATTATTGAATTACTCTTTGTTATATATATTTTTAATGCCTTCAATTATTTACATATAAATAATTGAGACTATTCTCCAACTCATTACCAATTGGTTGTAGGGTTTGGGGCCACACATTGTTTCATCACCAACCCCAAAAAAGTCTTTTAAGGATAATGTCCTTGAAAATGAGATATTAGAACCTTTCTAAATTTATTAGAATTCTTCTTGTTTTATGCATATGTGAGGGATCATTTAGTTTAATAAAATCTATCAAATAATAATTAAGTAGCTTGGGTTACGTTTTACATGCATGATAATCAATTATTGGTTACGGTAACTAGAGCAACCAACAAAGTTTCATTGATTTTATTTTAACTAACACGATTTTAAGATAACTAATTATAGAAAGTAGTTTGTTTTTTATTTATTCAAATAACTAATTTTGTATCATTTGATTTTAAAATCTCAATACACATTCTTTGAATTTTTTTTAACATCACGTTTTTATGTTTAGATCCAATATAAGGAACATCCAATTCATTGTTATGTGAATAGAGTTTATTTAAATAAATCATGGAATAATATGAAGTCACACTAAACTAGTTAAATAGAATATTGACATATAGAGTTGAATATTTTGGGTATAAATGACATATCGTGATATCCAAATAAAGTATAATTTTCATTCATATTTTAAATGGGGTTTTCATGGTCTTAATTATATCATGGGAAATAGTTTAGATAGAGATAAATATAGATAATTTTTCAATGGAATGAACCCAACTTAGTTATAACACTTGGTTAGAATACACCATTTTCTTTTTCTCCCATAAAAATAATATCATCTAGATATAGAATATAAAAAATTGCTATATTTTTATCATCTTTAATGTAGAGGATATTTTTTACACTTCCATAATTAAATATTAAATGTTTTAAGCACGTATCTAACTGCAAATACCATGATCATGAGTCTTATCATAACCCATATAGGTCATTATTTAACAAAAAAAATAATTTTATTTTTACCAAGAAAGAACATTCATCTTCCAACTCTCAATTTAGTAAGACATATTTGATATATTTTAGAATGTTCATGGGGTTCCATTGTGCTAAAATGTGGTGGTCATCTAACTTATGTCCTTATTCATCTCTATTTGTGAAAAATAATAATTTATTTGATTCATTTTTTATATTATAATTTTAGTAAGAAAAATATCATTATTTGATTCATACCATTTTTCATTATAGTTTTTATGAACTAGTCAGCAACTTGATGTTGTTGTTACACATGTTTATAGAGAAGAAAGTTAGGTTACTAACGCCCTTTCCAAGAGAGAAATTATGGAGTCCTCTTCCAGTTGGTAGTTTGTGGAATATGATTTTTGTAAGGCATTGATTCAAGCAGATGCCCATAGTGATGTGTATACCCATATTTTAAAGCCAGCTTGTAATGATATATTACTACTTTATTTTTAATAAATTTCTTTAGGAGAAGGCTTTCCTATTTTGTAAACCTTTTAATTATAAATGTTGGTCTAATTTACCTTGAAAAACACTATGATATGAATAGGGTTTGGAAATTTTTTTGGATTATGTAATTGAAAAGTAATCAGTGGATGGCAGAATAAAATGTTCATGTACTAATTATAAATTGAAGAAATGGTTAAATAGAATTAAATTATATAATCATTTGATAATAAAACATTATGGCTTTATATCTTTTTCAGATTTGGTATGATGAATCAAATGTTATGTAAAGTAAGAACAATGACAATAATGTCAATAAAATACAATGTGACCTGATGGAGGATAATTTATATCAAAATATGTTAAATTATGTATTTGGTTTATCAAAATACAATATAAAAGATTTTAATAGATCAAAATAACTTTTAGTTGATCCTAATTAGGTTAATCTTGCACAAAACATCACTAAACAATGAAATTATTTTAATGAATTAGTTGAAGTCAAACATCAAGAACTTCTTCAAGGGTGTGACATGTAGTTGAAGTTGTCTTTTCAACATAAGTTGTATAATATTAAGTGTCTCTATGTATTCAATAAAAATGAAATTTCCTTGATTTTAGAGTGTCTTCATGATGTATTTAGTAAATCTAATATCCCTAGATCATTTTATGAGATAGAGAAATTCATAAAAAACATAGACTTGATTATACTTGGATACACTCGTTCCCTAATGATTTCATGATTTATTGGAGATAAGAGTATGAGAAATAAGAATGGACAATATTTCATACGATAATATGGACATAAATGAACAAAAATGAGAGTATAAATGAACACAACCACAAGAAGAAACAATAAAATAAATCTCTTGCTAAGGTATGGTGTTAATTTCCACTAAAACCATGCTTCCAAATACTATTCATGTTGTTTAAGAATTCAAAATACATGAAGTGACATGCTTAGGATAGTAACGAAGTCTTTATGAGACATCTAAAATATTTAACATCATGGAAGATGTTTTATTCTCCAAATTTATATTTTTCTTCAAATCCTAGGAATGTACATTTGGGATTGGCTTATGATGGTTTTAACCCTTTTGGTACTTTAAGTACTAAATATAACATTTTTCCAATTGTTTTGATCCTCGATAATCTACCTCCATAGATGTGTATGAAGAATAATTATTTCCTCATTTTTATGATTATTACTCAAAATGAAAATTTATGGAAATGACATTGATATTTAACATAAAACTATAATCCAAGAATTGAGAGAATTATGGGATTATGGAATGGAAACATATGATGCTTCAAAAAGAAAAATAATAAAAATAAATAATGATTTAATGTTTAAAATTATCAAATTTACTAAAATAGGAAATTAATCTGGTTAGAATAGTCACAATGGTTTAGATTTTATAGTTTCAATTTTGATTTTGAACATCATCGATTACCTCATTGTAGAAAATGGTGTTTTATGTTTCATCAAAGATTTCTTGATACTTCAAATAAATTTATGTTTAACAAGACACAATTCAATAGAGATATTTAAATGATAACATCACTAAAGGTGTTATATAGTTCAGAAATAATGGGATAATTAATGAATACCATTGAATAATTTGTAAAATGTCATTAGTTTAAAGAAGTGGAAATGAGTATAAGGTACAATTTTCAAAGAAGCTGGGACACAAAAATAGAAAAAGTGTATTTTTTTCAGACTTCTTTATTTGGAGTTTAATTTAATACATCATAATCCTGATATAATGCATATTTATAAGAAGGTATATGAGAATGTAATTTTTTTAGTTCCTAATGATCAAGGTAAATCAAAGGTTCACCTTAATGATCGTAAGGATTTGGAGTCAATGAATATAAAGAATGCTATGTGGGAAAATGAGAATGGGAAGTATCCTTCGACTATTTTTACAATGAAAAATCATGAGAAATAAGTATTCCTTATAAATTTGCAGAATATAAATGTTCCAGATAGATATTCAAGTAACATAATAAGGTGATTTTACTTAAAACATCAAAATATACATGGATTAAAAATCCATGACTCCATTATTTTTATAGAGTAGTTGTTTCCATTGGATTTGTATAATACTTTACCTAAAAAAGTGACTATAGTTCTTATTGAGTTTTGTGCCTTTTTCAGAGTGCTTTGTGGAAAAAATCTAAATCCAAATGATCTTGATAAAATTTAAGAAAGAATTATTTTGAAACTATTTCATTTGGAGATGTTATTTACCCCTTCATCCTTCACAATGATGATTCATTTTACTGTTTATTTGGTTGAGGAATCTAAACATGGTGGACTGGTACACTATCAATGGATATATCCAATTAAGATGTACGTTGATATTATTTTTATTTTCATTGGTCAATTTTATTTACCACATCATTGGGTAATTTTTTTAATTTGTTTCATATTTATTTCGTTTGGTACTTAGGTCATTTGAAATCATATGTGAGGAATAAAGCTCAACCAGAAGGCTCTATTTCTAAAGGTTATATAGCCAAAGAGTTCTTGAAATTCTATTGTAGGTATTTGAATAGGATTGTGACTCGATTAAATAATGTTAGATGTGATGATGACATCTCCACAAAATATCATTATGAAAATAAGTCAATGGTATTTTGAACCATTGGATGACCAATTAGAATGGGGTCAAATTTTACACTAACTAAATTAGAGTTTCTACAATCACATATATATGTGATACACAATATTTTTATTATAGATTCATTTGTTGAATAATAGTGACTGAAAACAAAGAGGTGACTTGGGGGATGATCTTGTAATGAGATGGAATTAACTAAAACTATTAATAAGGATCTTTTCGAATGGTTTTCCCATCATGTAACTATATACTCATATTCATATTATTAACTTGTAGTTATTTTTTATATTTTTAAATTAATATCTAATATATATTTTTAAAGATAATGAATGTTGAAAATCAAGATGAAATATCAAATGATTTGATGTTTTTGGCTATAATTCTTATAAGGAAGGCTAAGATATTCGATGCCTATAATATTCATTGCTTCAAGTTTCACACAATTTATCAGGAAGAAGACTTAAAAACTGATAATAGTTGTGTATTTACATTTCTATAGGTGGGAAATTATAGTATACTGAATGATATAATTGAATTAAACAATATTGGTTAATTTTCAGTAATCTTATTCAAATGAAAGTAGGTCAACATTGATATGGGTATAATGAAAGGTTTGTGAGATTTTACTTCGTAAACTTCTCTCACTTGATGGATACCTATGAGAATAAAAATCATGATCCATTTATCTTGGCCTCACAATAAAAACATAGTTTATTATGTGGATGATGAAATACATGATAGTTGG
Source organism: Viscum album (assembly GCA_963277665.1). Lineage (NCBI taxonomy): Eukaryota > Viridiplantae > Streptophyta > Magnoliopsida > Santalales > Viscaceae > Viscum > Viscum album. The sequence goes on from OY728136.1 coordinate 381,380,869, forward strand.
ACTGTTTTGTACACTTAATGCAGAAAGACTTATATGATATAGGCGATGAAGATCAATTGGTGATTTGTGAAAGTGAACCTCATCAACCAGAAAACGTTTAATATTATATTCCCGACAATATAAAAATAGTAGAACTAGAAATAGAGGGTGTAAATGAAGGACTCATCTCAATGGAGGTTGATAAAAATGAAGATAATGAAGATGAAGAAAATTGAATGTATAAATTGTTAATGAAAATGTATTACAATTTCTCATCGATAAGTGTTTCATACATATATACATTATTGTAGTTTTTTTGTATAATTATTTTAGATTTTAATTTTTTTACTTTTAATATACCTTAACCATTTGAAATACATGAATTATAAGAACAAAAGAATTTCAAGAACCTAGATGATCAGCATCTCATAGCATGCCACAATTGTTGTTATCTTCTGTGGATCCTAGTGATTCTGTTGTACCCAAAACTGCTAGTGAGCCAGCCATTTCCCCAGATGTCATTGGTAGACCACCACCTGAGTCACCTCTGGTGATGGAGAATTCGTTCACCCCTCCATCTAGGCGATATTGGAAAGTTACTGTTACTGGTATGTATATCATTTTTCAAAAACACGTTAATTTTTATTAATTGTTTAAGGAATTTCTAAAACAGAAAAAGAAAAACATAGAAGAGAGAAACATATAAACATATCATATGAATGAGGCCTGAAGTAATTAAGTATTATTGTTATATTTGATGAGTTCAGGGTGCCTACAATTATGCTACCCAAATCTATGTGTAGATTCTTGGGAAACTTGTTTACGAGATGGTGTGATGTCCCATTAATATTTAATATTGGATGCATATTCCTATATCTTGGAAAAATGAGGTCTTAGATACTCAAGTAAAGGTAATATTAATTAAATATCCTTTGATAAATAATTTAAAATACATGAGTAATGTTTTGTAATATACTTATGAATTGTTATGTTTTTATTTCTATATATTTTTTTTCATTTTTATGTCACTAAATTCGTTTCACACCAATGGACATTGAAAAATTTTGGCAAGAAATAGAGAGATTTTAAATGGAGATTATGTCACAAGTTTAATGAAACTTCTATGATTTTTTAGAAAAATGAGTACCAAATCTTATTATAAATACAACCAGAAGTAACATTAGATGGAAAAAAGGAATTTTAAATTTGTCTTTTTTCTGAATTGGTAAATGATCAAGATGAAGGGTACTGATATGAGTGAAAGAATCTTGTAAAACTCCTTTGTTTGCAAGATCATCAGTTAGACCATTAACTTAAAAGAAAGACATGGGTGATTATGTAGTTCATTTTATATAACTTGTTCAAGAATTCAGACAATTTTGCAAGGAGCTTCCACGATATATGTTTGATGTCGAGCCTCACTGCTTGCATAATAGCGGTCGAGTCACACTTCTATGAGATCATGAAAAACGCATGAGAAAGTGCCTAAAATCATTTCTGGTGAGCCATGAAATCTCTTTATCAATATCAATAGAGACGCATCTCATGATGTAATTTGATATTCTATAGTATATTAATAACATAAACACAATAAAATTATTATTTTATTTTATTTTTTGTAATAATTATCTAATGAAATATTATGAATCATGAGAAGTAATACATTCATTGCATTGCTGGATCTCAAGTTTTTTTTTGAGAAAAATAAAAATTTTGGTTTTTAATTTATTCATTATTATTTATACCATTTTACTATAACTCAAGGTTTTTTATATCTTGTTTATATATTTGTATAAAGGTTAATGAATCAGGTCACACTTTTCGATAAACAATTATGTGGTTTAGGGTTCTTAGGAAACCCGATGGAATTTTTGTAAATCACCATACCAAGGACATTATAGTTAGTACTTTTCATTACCTTTTCATATTATTTCATTACCATAAAAGCATAATAATGATAAATATATTATAAAAACTAACAATCCTTAAACCCAATAAAATATGGACATCTACATCGATCAAATGATTCCAATTTGGTATATTTTAATACATTTAGTCATTACAAATTAATTGGGTTTAAGTATTGATTGTTGTACTGACAGACTGAATGGACTGAATGCCTTCATTTTTTATTCATTTTTTTAAACCTACTTTTAAGGGTTGAAGGGGAACCCGTACATGGCCCATAGGCTTCGTGACGTTACATTATTTGAAGGTCATAAATGAATTCATCCCATACATGACTACTTGAAACTACCCGACCCTAACATCTACATCATGGTCAACACTCCACCTTCACATGGATAGTTGGATTGTTGTGCTATATAGGGATACAAAAGCCCTATACTTTTGGAAAATACATACCCTCTAATTTTTCCAAGTATGATTATCTCTACTCTAGTGAATGTTCATACTTTGAGTCCTCATCTAGAGTCGTGTTCCTTATAAGTTAGTCTGGTACATCTACAATTCATTTGACCCTAAGGCCTTGAGGTTTCCTAAAATCCTTCATGGCCAGAAGTCCTTGGGTGGCCCAAATGCCTGGATGGACCTAAGGAACAAACTAGTGGCCTGAAGGCCCAAATGGGCGAATTGTTCAGGATGCTACAATACCTGAACAATACCTTCTATAGTACCTACTACAACACCTATTATAGTAAGTAATAATGTAGAATCTATTAATTATGTAACATTGTGAAGTTTAGATATTTTTAAAAATAGTGGTTAAATTTTTTATTAACAAGTTAAAATTCAATTATATTGGGATGTAAAACCTTCAGAATCATCATCAGATTTACAAAGGGTGTTTTTGGAATAGTTTTAGGGATGGAGCATCCTTTATGTGTATGGGGGGTCGGTTCTAAGCATATTCCAGTAGCTGTCTTTGGTAGGGAAGATTCAACCGTTACTGCTACACCCATTGGGGATTTAATAAGTTCTGTTGATTAATAATAAAAAAGATAAATTATAAGATTCAAATAAAAAGTGAAAAAATAATACTTTTATAGGAAAACATATAAACAATGCCAACTGAAATTGGAAAATGATTTAGTTTCTATATTTTAGTTGGTGATTGACATGGTCCCTGATGAAATTCCCAACATTATAACTCATCCCGCAGAAGTAAATTATAAATTCCATAGATCAATAACAAATTTTCAAATAACAAATACAACATCCATAAATAAAACTAAAATGAAACTTTTAAATGGAAAACATGAATTTCATGTCATACCCACCACATCATGTTCCATATTGATGTGTGGTTGATTTATACACATCACAAATGAATTATAGATCTTTATCTATATGTTTGAAAACAATACAAGATTTTCTGCTTAGTTTTGACATGGTAAACACTTCTGAAATTTATAGAAGCCTTTAAAAACATGTTTTAGGGGGTCAAAACTAGGAAAACGATGTCAGATTTCCCTAAAATCATGGGACAATGACCGTACATTTAATTGTGAAATGTAGGAACTAATGACACATCATTCAAAATTAAGGTTTTTCCATTATGTCCATAAACACGTTTGTAGTGTTTTAGAACACTAAAACATGCGTTGAATGGTCAAAACCATATAAAAAACCTTATATTGCTGTGAAATCATGGTAAAACCACTATTTTGTTGTTTTTTATGTGTGAACGCAGAAAAAATGTCAATCTAATGTGTATTGCAGTCAGAATTACTCAGTATAAACTTTTAAAAGGTACGAAAGCCTTTGAAAACAAGTTCTAGGGGTTTAAAAATCAGGAAAATGATGTAATAATTATTTGAAATCATGGGAAAACATCTATATATTTGATTGCGAAATGTGAGAACCGATGACACATCATTCCAAATTATGGTTTTCTCGTTATGGAAGTAAACACATTTTTAGTGTTTAAAAATACAAAAATGTGCATGGAATGGTCATAACCATAAAAAATGACCAAAAATTGATGTTAAATCACGGTAAAACTGCAGTTGACTTTCTTTGATGTGTACGTGAAAAGAATATTTTAATCCAACATGTGATGTTGTTGGAATTACTCGATATACACTTCTAAATAGTATAAAATCCTTTAAAAATAAGTATCAAGGGGGGTCAAAACCCAAAAAAACAATGTCATATTAACATGAAATCATTGGAAAATGACCATATATTTAATTTTAAAATGTAAAAACCATCGAAACATCATTCCGAATTACATTTTTCTCGTTATGGCCATAAATGCATTTTTAGTGTTTTAAAACACTAAAACATGTGTTGAATGGTCCAAACCATAGAAAAAACTTCAAATAGATTTTAAATCATGGTAAAACCATAGACGACTAGTTTTTGAAATATAGGACATGCTTTGATATCAAATTTCCTAAAAAAAATTTATTATCTAAATTTCAAGCAAACTGCATGCCAATTTAAAAATAAATTAGAATATTTACTAATTTCTTTTTAGTTCCAAGTGTTGAAACTTATCTTAAATAAGTATATTTATTTTTTAATAGTATTTTTCATTATATATTTTATGTTTTATGTTAATATATATTCTATTTGATTAATAAAAAAATTTATGTGTAGCATTCTAAACATATTCGGTGTCTTTTCTCTTTCTCATTTTTTTTCATAAATGTTCTGGTTTTAATTATAGGTGGTAGATATAGGTATTAGGCAAAAAATGACCATTTTGATCAATTAAATTCTTCATAAGAAAGTCATGATGGTTCTTTATTTCTATGGTATGTTAAAAGTTTATCAATTATTCTACATTAAATCTGATTTATTATGTTTAGTTTTATTTTTTATTTTATCTTTTGTTACAGTTGGTGAGATGACGCAGTCGGTTTCAGTTGATGAGATGATGTGGAGGCGTACAAGTGTATTGGAAGTCATTACATTGATGTATATTAGCAATAGGATGTTTTGGACATATTTTATATGTATATATTGATGGAATAGGTATTGGTTGATTGATGTAAGGGTTGATTGAGATTGAGGTTACGATGACTTGATGTTTCTATATAACTATGGATGTATGACAAATTCATGATGATATTATCATATATTTATGTTTTCATTTATTATATGTTAGTTTTTTTATATTTATTACTTTTTTAAAAATATTTTTTAAAAAAGAAAAATTATTTAGGAGCATTTTAAGAAACCACCACAAAATACATTAAATATAATATGTTTAGATTGGGTTACGATGAACCATCACTAAAAGAAACCGCCACTAATATGTTAAGAGTTGGTTTCTTTTATTTTATTTATATTTATGTAGGGTATTTTTTTCTATAAAAGAAAAACTGCTAAATAAATATGTAACTGCCAATAAATACTCCAAAATGAAACTTAAAAAAACCTCTATAAAGTTATAGATACTAATAATAAATGTATAGAGAGCATGCAATGCATGGCAGTTTTAATAACCACCGCTAAAAAATTTGGTGGTAGTTTAAAACACCACTAACCCATAAAAAACTACCACTATGACCCCATTAATTTTTAGTGCTATCTCCCTCTACTTTATTGTGTTAGAGACTTATAGAATGTTCACATTATTAATCATATTTTATGATATATGGTTTGGTATAATCACATGATTTCTCACTCTGAATCCCATTCCATTGGGTTGTTCATTGAGGTAATCTCTTCATTATTCATCACACACATGTTTAATTATATTTCCCTCCATTACTAAAACAAAAATGTATTACATGATTGGTGAAACAATATAAATTTAGAGAACATTATCCTAATAAATAACATAAAAGGAATAAATCCTTAAAACCATTTACCCTTATTATCATGTTTTCATGTAATTCCATTAGTTCCACAAAAATCAATATTAGTTTAACATATATAATTCTTGGTTTAACTAAGGTTACATTCAGTTGGGTTCTCTCATACTTCCTAAACTAATCCTCAAAATAGAGATCCCAAATTACCATGACCTTTATAAAAATATACTAAACCTAAAAATCATTGAAATCTTTGCTCTCAAAATATAACTTATCCTTAATCGAAGAACATTAATAATTTCTACAATCATATAACCAAGTATTTATATACCCTAATCAAATACCCTCAATAACACACTATTGAAAAAATCTATTCGTATCTTAAAGACATTAAGACACAATAATATTATATATTTTTTAAGAAGTTAACTTTGAAATTAACCCTGAAATGGTGTTAATCGCTGGTTCATAAGATCACATAATAGTCACTATAATCACAAAAATGATATTAACATCTATAAAAATATCATGAATGAATAATTATTCCCAAGTTTACCAATTACCATTTAACTTACTTCTTAAAAATAAATCCACCCTTATTTATCTCAATATGAAGTTTATTTTAAACTTAAGAGTTATACCTCAATCATGTGTTCTCTAATTGTTATACCAAAAAATATAACCTTTCCATAAAATCATTTCCCAAGGTTATTGATACCATTTAATATATTATTTCCAACCATTAATGAAAAATACCAAAGAAGGGTCCTTAGATGCTTCCCATAACCCTCAATAACATTTATAATAGACAAAAAATATCATTGATAAACATCAATTCAATAATTAAGAAATATACGTGTATCGAAAAATAATTATAATATTAACCTCACTAGCTTATTTATGACAAGGAAACTCATTTTTTTCCTTCATAATTAGTATATACTAAAATTATCAACCATTTAAGTATTCTCCCTTATTAAGTTATAGGACATAGTAGTTTATGGATACATACCTATCTCCACTTTATTTCAGTGATCAGGTGTCAACCAAATAATAAAACCAAAATGGTTATGTTAATGTCTAAAATATGTTAATAAAAAAATAAAAATGAGAATTCCTTCCCTTATGAAAATTTTAATTTTAACATATGATACTTTCAAATAATTCTATGACTGTTTCATTGTTCAATCCTTAGATATCCATTATTATTTTTCTATTAAGTTCTCTATCCAAATTAGTTGAAATCATTATTAAATCCTTCATAATGGTTTGTATAGAGTATACTATTAAACAAATAATGTCCCCAATGCATGTCTCAATATGTGCGTAGACTTAGTCCCACTCATCATGCATCATAGTGATGATAAATTCAATGCGTAACAACCATTTTGGGGTGATTACACAAAGGTGAATATATTCCACAACCATATCGTCTTTCTAGTAATTAGACAAATATTTATTGCTTAGAAAAGATACATAATCACTAATTTAACAAAACATAGTAATGTTTCTAAATACTTAGACATATTCCTAGGTTTTTCACTTGAGTTTTGTTATCCCAATCCCCAAATAAAATTATTTTTATTTCCTTAACATAAAATCATATACTATCCCAAAGGGATATTTAAAAATTTAAAATTGTGATCATAATTATCCTATCATCCCTTAAATTATCCTAAAAAAACATTTTAATCTATAAATTTATCTTAAAATTTCATTTGATACCAACTATGATTCTCCAGTCTCATGTTCCCACATACAGTGGAATAAATAATACTTTACATACTTTCTTTGATACCACCTATAAAATCTTGTATATAACCATCCATAATTACAAAATAAATAATTATTATTGAATATATTATATCTAAAAGATATTTTATTTTTTAGATATTTAGATAATTAGGGAACACTATAAACTAATAAATATCATTTTCATTATATCGTGTAGAATTTTATTTATTATATATAAAACTAATTAATTCATAATGATTCTTTAACATCTCCCACGAATTGTTCTACATGTGATATCCTTATAAGTATATCACATGTATTAATTTTCTTCATAACCTAGAAAAATGGAAACATAAGAAGTGGTAATATCAAATATACATGGAAAACATTCAACTAAAGCAATAATGTAATAAACATGGCATAAAAATTATGGAAGGAATAAGTAAACAACATTAAGCCACAATCAACTTGATACTGAGAGCATTTTATATCCATGATAATAAATGAAATCATGGATATCAATAATATTGATCTCATACTGATGAAATTCATATTGCTGGAAATTAAATACCTACTGTCAAGGTCTTGTGCTAAGAGAATTTACCTATCATTGAGACCGAATTCAATATCTCTTGTTGAAATGGGAATTCATACACCAAATACCCAAACAAGTTTTGTCTCATGAGACCAATTAATGCATTGAGGCGATATATAATTCCAGGACACACCCACCACCTGATTAATTTCAATGAATTCACCATCAGATTCATAAATACCATTCATTCTATTACTTGATGAAACTCTTATTGAATAAAACTTGTATATCCATATAATGAATAATATATGTTATTATGACACGATCAACATGCCTTGACAGTAAATAATCATAAAAAATGATGATACTTTTCCCCATGTCATTAAAAATGGATAACATGACCATAACCCATATAGAGAAAGATGGTGGATGGTCAACCAACAATTAGTCAACTTAGAAATAATAATTCATATTGGAATAACAATATAAAAAAATTCAATACTTTCTCCTCCCAGAGGAGTGGTGACGACGGCACCCTCTTTGACGTCTGCTCGCGTTCCTCGGCTCTCAGAAGATGCTTGAAACCCTAAGGTTGTGATGAAGTCGCTTTCTTAGGTCGGTGTTCATGCTTCTTCGAAGACTTGCGCCAGATCTACGGAAGCAACACAGTCATCTCTTGCGACCTTGAAGATTGATGTGATTCGAGGCGACCTGCGGATTTCATCAAGTCCGGAGAAGGTTGATGCAGAAGTAGCTTCTGTTGCGGCATTGCGATGAGATACGGTTCCTCCCCGTGAGGCGTTACATCGATATCTGGGATGAAATTGGATGGATCCTATTCATTTGCGTGGTTAAAGGAATCAGGTCCTAGTAAAATTATTCGCAAGGTTTCATCAGCTCACATTGAATCCAATCTTGTAGTGCTTGATGAGAGAATTTCAATTGGTAAAAAATAACTGATTGCCTGAATTTTCCTTCCTTAAGGGGTGAAACCGTGAAAGACTGATGATTTGATCTGTAGAAACTCTCTTTTATGGGGTTTCTCTGATTGAAAATGTGTTTCTCTTGGTCGAGGATTTTTCCACTGCCTTTTTTCATCTGATGATTTGATGCTTAGAGCACGGAGCATGGGAACCTTCTTTCTGAAACCTGGATGGCTTCATTTACATGAATGGTCATTGAATTTTAATGTCTCACATGAAATAAATCATTTTTCTCATTTATGTATTCTTCATTATGGACTCAATTGGGTCCTCTGGCATCCGAAAATTATGCATGATATTGGCATGGCAATTGGGACTCCGATTTGGCCTGAAAAAGAGACCAAGGATGTTCGGTTTGGTCATTTTGCTATGATGCTAGTGGAGTTGATCTTAGAACCACTCTAATTGACAAGGTAACCATTTATACTCCTTTTGAAAACATTTAAATTGATGTTGAGTATGAAAAAAAACCTCTTTTCTGCAATGAATGTATGGCCGCTGGACACTCATTGGAGTTATGTCACAGGAATGTTTCTTGTGGGGAATGTGGGGTGAGATAACATTCACCAGATCTCTATCATAGGAAGTCAAAGGGGAAGGATGTGATGTTTCCAAAATCTACTGCGCATGATGGTGATTCACTTAGTGAGCCTGTTCCCAATGTTCCTGATGGGATGGATACTGGCAACGAGTTGTTAATTGATGTATCTCAAATTAAGGCTCATAGTGGACCCTCTAAGACTCATTTGGTCAAATAGGTTACTCTAGTTGTGGACCCTGATACCCTCCAGGTTGATGTCTCTAAGAAGAATGATGCGCAACAACATCTTGATTTCAAACAGAAAATCCAGAATCTTTTCCAAGTTTCTGAATTACCTGAAAAAATGGGGAACCTTTCTGAGGGTGAACAGGAGAATGTGTGTACCTCAATTAGGGTCTCGGGCAGTGGCAGACACACTTCTTACAAGGATGCTGTTTTAAGTGGAAATACAAAGGGTGCTGCGAGTGAGGGATTCACCTATATTCCCTAAAAGCGGAGACCACGCGAGGACTATTCTAATGTTCCTTGGAACATGTCTACCAGATCGTCGTCTAAGGGGTCAAGGAAGGTGGATACAAATATTTTGAAAATCTTAAATCAGGATAAGTCTCAATCAGAGTGGGAGACATCTGGTGACTTTGATTATGGAAATGATATGTCGTATTATGATCTCTTGACCTGTTTTTCATGGATGAGGTCATTTGTTTGTCTAACCCCGTCTTCCGCTCTTTTTTACCTTTTTCTTTCTTTTTAATAAATGGTTAGAAGCTTTGCTTCTGGCTGGACTTGTCTGGTAAAAGGTGATGTTCATTACACATAGATAACTTTATATATAAATATGTAAATACTTAAAATAATGATCATAATACATTCATGGGAATGAAGTGGATTGTCTCAAAAGAACATATCTTTAATCTAACAAAAGAAACCTAGAAGGATGCTGTCATTGATGAAAAAATTTCTCACAAAAGAATTCCTGAACGATTCCACCCAAGAAGGGATCATGAATTAGTTTCCTTAGTATCATGAGTTCATTTCCCCAAAATGATAAAATATTTATATTAGAGGATAAATTATGAATCTTAAACCTTATTAGTGTAAAAACATTTGAAAACCTAATGGAAAATGTAAGTGAAAACTCAAAAGATATCTTAGAAAATATTTTAAAACATTATGTAAAATAGGAAGTTACATGTCATATTAAATAAAAAAATTCAAAATGTGAAGTAAAAACTCATTGAAAACATTTAATTTTAAAATAATCTCTAATATTGTATCCTTGAAAATGAAATAAATTTTCAAAAGGGAATGTGGATACAAAAAATTTGATTATGAATGTGATGATTTTAATAATTTAAATTACCTTTATTAAAATACCACATTGTTAAATGAGTATTAAAACCTTATTTTTATTAAAAAAAATTCCCCTGGAGGATTATAAAATATAATAAAATATTATGATTGGAGAACCTAATTAGGGAAGAACAATTTTAAAGATAAAACATTATAACTTAAAAAGGGGATTTGAGTTACCAATAATCCTTACTACTGGGGAAAAGATTATATTAATATACACTAGACTATGGGAATATTATTTGGATAGCTAATCCCATTATATAAATATATTATCATAAAAACATATACATAGGAATTGAATACACCATTAAAAGAAAACAGGGTGCACATAATCTATTATATCTCAAAAAGTTCATAAACTATTATAGTGTGGGTAACACTTTAATCAAAACACCGTGAATATTTGGATCGAAATTGAACATAAAATACCATTTTTAGAAAACATTATTTTATTATATCTCAAATAATAATTATATATACACCAAATGAATTAAATTAGGTTCATAATACAAAACATATCTCAATGAAATGATTTTGAGATAAAAAAACCCATACCACTTCGGCAACATTGGGATCCAACAACCTTAAGAGTTAAAACATAAATTGAGTATTAATATACCATTAAATAAAAAATGATTCATGATTTATATCTAAAATTATTATTATACACACCTTGAAAATTAAAATGAGATTATAAATACAATACTTGTCTGAATGAAGAGAAATTGAGATTAAAACCCTTATGGCATTCATAATTTTGAATCAAAAGTTTTTTGGAAGCTTTAGAAGAACAGGGTTATCTAAATACCATGAATTAAATCATTTAATATAAAAAATAAATTATTGGTCAGTATATACAACATATAAATAAAAATTTGGTGCATAATATTAAAAAATGTCTCAATAAAGAGAAATTGATACAAAACCCTTACTACTTCAGTAAATATTGGATTAGAAACCCTTGGGAGTTAAAAAATGAAATGTATATTTTTATACCATTAAATAAAAGTTATTAATTATGAAATATCTCAAATTTTTTACTTTAAAAAAATTAAAATTAAATTAGGTGCATAAATACAATACTTCTCTCAATGAAGGTAAATTGAGATGAAAACCCTTACCTTGTTTGAGATTTGTTCCGTGCATGTGCTTAACTTATTAAGTAATAAAGTTATGTTTATTACATAACTTCTTAAAAACCTTAATTTTATTTATTTAATTTAATATGGACCATTTATTATCATTTTCTATTTATTTATTATATAATTCTCTTGCATATGTCAGTTACTTGAGCTTATTCAGTCATTTTTTCATAACTCCTCAAGTATGTTGAACAAGGAATAAAGAATTGTAAAATTGTTTCATAATACCAAAAATATTTATATATTATTTTAAATTATGTTTATATGTTAAATATACTTTTAAATCCAACCAATAAGGGTGGTGATGAAAATGAAACTCATGGATCATGGAGATGAAAGTTCGTACGTACGCACGATAAATGTTTCCATTTCTTAATGAATGAGATGGAAAGAAGGTAAATGATAAAATGACATATTAGAATAAATATTAGATCATAGAATTCATATTTATTCACCCATTACATACATTTTATTATTTATGAATGGTAGTGTTTAAAAAATGTAATACGTCGCTTTGTGGGGGAAGTAGTCTATAAAATGTACTAACGATGCTTTATTTTTATGAGTTGATGGAGGGGAATGATTAATGGTTATTAAAATAATATAATAAAAAATAAGTATAATAATTATATATATGTAAATATTTTATTTTTTATATAATATATTTGGGATAGTAAGATCAATGAGAAAAACTAAAGAAGGAGATAATACTTACATTTGGGACTATATCATTCCCTGGAAGACTCCTTGGAATTGAAGTGCATGGGATAAATTATTGAGAATAGGGTCTCAAGATAGTTTGAGAGACTTATTTTATAGGTTATTTGGGAATATATTTATGGAAATTTATACTGTGAGGTTTATGATTGAAAGGGTTTAATTGACCCCATTTTATAATAGAGGAAAATGGAACTTTTGAAAAAACCCTTCGCAATTTAATAATTTAATTAAACTATTGCAAGTTCAATGGATCCAAAGATTTAAAATAATTTATTTTGGGGTGTCTATAAGTTAATAAAGACATAATAAAGTCTTTCAAACATTTTTGAAATATAATTTTGGGGGTTTACCCTTAAGTTTTTATATTCTACTATTTTACATTTAAAGTAGGTAGCTATTATTTAACTAAGGGATTTTATGTTTTTATTAAAAATAAAAAATAAATAATATAACCAAATTTATGCTTTATTGAACAAAAAATTACATCTATTTTTTCCAATTCATGTTATAAATATTATATAATTAGCTTTTAAATTAATGTAGATAATCTGTAGAAAAACTATTTTTGTAGAAAAAATGATATTTTAACCATTATGGATTTTAAATATTATTTTGTGTTGATTAAAAACTAAATGACTCTTAATTTTTTTTTATACATAATATTAGTTTAATTATTTAAATAATTTCAAATTAATTTATTTATTATAAATTTCTTGATTTTAATAAAAAATAATTTTAAAATAATTGTTTCACCATTATTGTGGTAATTATCATCAATCCATATAATCTAAATTATATACCCAAAAATGAAATTTTCCATATTAAATAATAATAAAATTTATATCTAAAAAATAATAATCATTTTATCATATTAACTTTATATATTACCTCACAGACCCAGTTTTTCAGAATGGTGTATTTTTTAGAATAAGGTTTATATATGTGAATAAATTATCAATTTTAATGATTATAATGAAATAAAAATATTATTATTGATATAATAATATTTATTCGATATATAATACATTTGTAACCTAATTTTCCCCATGTTCAAGCTTAATTAAGGAAGCAGTCAAAAAATTATTTCTTTAAAATTTTACATGATTTTTTAAAATGATATTCACGGGTTTTAAAAATTGAAATTGTATTTTGAAATCTTTATTTTAGTTTATAAATTTATATTATATATATATATATATAATGTTTCAAAAAATTATAATTCTTATAATATTGATGATATTATAATAATAATTATTTTATAGTATTCATCTAAAAATTGTTTATTTTAGAAAAATTTAAATAACACATACAACACCAATTTTGTTGTGGGATTTTTTTACATTATCAGATTTAAATGAAAAAATTTGTAAATTTAGTTTTTTTAAAAGATAATATATAATATAAATAAAACATCTTTTGTTGAAAAAAAAATTTACGATATTAAATTAAATTATTTATTTAACTTACAATGGTAATAGTTATTAATGGTTTACTATCTTAGTGTTTATCATAACTTTATTAATATTATATTCTTAATATGTTTTGATTTTATGTTGGGTGTAGTGTATGAAAAAAGTTATAAAACACATTTAATTATTTAAAGGTAATTATATATTTAGATACAAGAGTGTTACATGGTTATTCTAATATACTGCAAGAGCAAGGAAGAGCATGAAGAACATATAAGGGGTTTTATGAAGACTTCAATTAATGAGAAGTTGTATACTATGTTTAAAAATTGTCACTTTTTGATTGAATATTTTTTAGTATTATTGAATGTCATCAACAAAAAAATAATTTTCATTGATCCTTAAAATGCAAAAGAAACTGAAGATTATCCCAGACTAATAAGTGTCATAAAGATATATAGTTTTCTTAGATTATCTAGGAACTACTGATGTTTTATGATAAATTTATCACAAATGTGAACAATGATTTAAGAATATAAATAAGAGTATAGTCACTACACCCATACCTACAGCACCCTTATGTTGATAAGAGTTTTTGATATGCAATGATGATTCAAATAAGGGATTATGTTGAATATTCATGAAAAATGATATAGTGATATCATATATATCATGACAATTGTAGATCCATGAATATAATTACACAATGCATAATCTGTAGAAGGTTACTATTATATTTTAATTAAATATTTGGGAGAATTACCTTTATAGATAGGAATATTTCATAAACACTGAACCAAAACTTTTAAAGTACATATTCACATAGAAGAATCTAAAAATGTATCAAAAAATATGGTTGGTGTTAATCAAGAAATATAATTTCTCAATAAACTACCACCACGGTGAAGAAAATATGGTAAGTGAGCTCTTATAAGAAAATAAACTAATACCCTATCCATGATGAGGATTTAGAAAGTTCCTATCTCTATATATATACAATATATGGATCTAGAATCATAATGTTAGGGAATATAACCAACATCTTACAAATGATTATATAACCATCTATCCAAGAGAAAATCAAGGAGTCATAATGGGATTATTTAAAGCTGTGAAAGAATGTTACTACTAAAGAAGGGATGCTTTATAAATTTATCATTGATAAAGATAAAACCATTTAGTTTATAAAAATATTTTTTTCCATGAACACCATAGATAAACAGGAAGCTATTGGATAATGTGCATATCCCATATTTCTCTATCAACCCATGAAGTACCAAGAAGTACCATGATCTTAAAGGGTACTTCTAGTGGAACAACACTAACAAAGATATTGTGAACTGAACCAAAAAGTTATTAGGTTTCTATTGAATTAACAATAAGGATTAGAAATACAAGGGGATAATGAAACTTTTAGGTCAATGACTTTTATTATCCTTTGTTTTGAAAATTTAAAATACATTTCATTAATGGTTTTATGTTGCCTTTTGTGGTTGATTAAATTTTTTGTTGAGTAAAGATTTGGAATCTTAAGTTTTTAGTTTGGTACACAAATTTATATAAATTCAATACAAGTATTAGATGATCATAAGACATTAAAAAGACCCATAATATTGAATAATAGTGAATCCATTCTAATATCTTTTTTATTCTGTTTGTTATTTTCTTGTAATATTTTTCTAAGTGTGTGAGGGTTACTAATTATAAGGTTTTGTATTGTAAGGATATTAAATTTTTTATTCAATATTTTTTTCCAAATCATTTAGATAGAAAAGATTATGGGATATGGAGGCTGGTTTGTATGAACTTCTTGATCAAGGTCTTCCAAGGATAGAAAGACAATGCCCTTTCGGCATGGATACAATCTACTAATCTCTTTATGCTTGAGCTTACCTTTGTAAAATATTTAAGATCGAGTTATTTTGAGGATAGAAAATTGATATCATATGATAGGTATATAGTTCAGAAAATCCTAGGTATAAAAGTAGGATACTTTCATTTAGGTTACAAATCACCTACTAATTTGGTTTAAAAGAGAAGGGTTCCTTTACAAAAAAATATATTTTTGGTTATAATATCATTTTATGGTATCTGATTTATTATTCCATACTCCATATTTTTTTACATTTTTTGATAACCATAAAATGAGCATCATCAATTTAGGATTTAAGAAATACCCAAAGCATATGTATTACATTCTCCACAAATTGAAGGAGTAG
Source organism: Viscum album (assembly GCA_963277665.1). NCBI lineage: Eukaryota > Viridiplantae > Streptophyta > Magnoliopsida > Santalales > Viscaceae > Viscum > Viscum album. The sequence continues at coordinate 381,397,213 of OY728136.1, forward strand.
CATGACTACCTGAAGATTAGGTGGCTGGATCTTGCAGATCACGTAACCCCCAAGACAAAAAATGACCATAAATCCCTAGGAATGTCTCACAGATGAATCACACACTTTTCATTATCTATGAATAATCATTTGAAGCCCTTTAGACAGTCCCTTAGGACATGTGAAGGTCGTTGTACACTTCTATTTGATCATATGAACCCCACTAGATCCACATACAAGTGGGTAAATATCCATGAAAATGATCACACACCATTGTAAGATCCATCACCAATCATGTGAAAAACCACATAAAAGTCGAGTGACTATATGTGATAATGATCACACATCATTATGATATCCATTATTGCTCTTGTGATGCCCTTATGGAAAAACAATGGGTAAGGTCAGAAGTATTTTAAAATAAATAATAAATGCTGGAAAAGGAGGAATCCTTATCTGAGGAAAAGTTATGCAATTTTTCATGTGAAGGAGTTATGAGACTTGTTTGATCCACTAATTGATCTTACAGAGACCCTTTGACATGCTAGGTTGATCTAGAGAATATTCTCTCACAAGTAAACTTGATCTTGTGGAGGTCCCCAGTCAAGTCTCCCTTGATCATGTGATAGCCACTTCTATTAGCGTTATAGTCTCAAAAATAATTGTAATCATGTCAGCTGGATCTAGGGAAGGCCCTTTACCATCTCGTCTTGATCTCACAAATATCCTATGAAGATGAAACTTGATCTTGTGAAGGCCCCTAGAAAAGGCTCCCTTGGTCATTTGAATGCATTTTTGATAGGCATCCTGGTGTCGTGAAGACACCCAGACATGTTTGACTGATCTTGTGAAGGATCGTTGACATGTCGACTTGGTCATGTGAAATTCCTTTGACATGATGAGGGTCCAAAAAATATGTTGACGATGGACTGTTCTCATGATCATTTTTTATCATGAGATATAATGATAATGACATGGATGAACCATGATAGGTTCATGTGAAGCATGTGATATGATCCTCCATCCACTAAATCAAGCACAGATCTATGATAAACATTCCATTCAAGGAAGAGTAGATTCAGGGAGTGAATGCTTATAAATTCCACTCACTTAACACAAAAAAACACACACATGAAAGACACACCCACATGAGAAAAGAAGTGGTAGAAGACTTATCAGAGTGGAAATACTTTTATTATCAAGGGTACTCCACTAGATAAAACCTGGGGAATGACTTATGGGAGTACAAAACATGTATATATGGTTCACATGATAACCATATTGATCATGTGAAGGAAATTTGATGCACTTTATAGATTATGTGAAGCAGTTTCCATTTGTCGACATGGTCGTACAAAATCTAAATAGGTCAATTCATGACAAACATTGAGGTATATATGCAATAATAGATGAAAAATAAAAAATACATACATGAATATAGAAATGAATATTTTCTTGAAAAGGTGTTATACACTATGCATGGCCTTCCTAGATCTTGTGACAAAACCAAGAAATGTCATATAAATCATACAGAGGCTACCCATACATTTCAACTAGATCATGTGAAGGTTACCCAAACATGTTAGCTTGATCACATGACAAAAACCAGACATGTCTGCTAGATAATGAAAAGGCTACCCATACATGTCATCCAAATCATGAAAGAACACCCAATCATGTCATAAAAGTCACGCAAAGTCCTATTAACATTTAAGTTGAGTCATGTAAAGTCCCCCCAAACATGTTATCCAAGTCACATGAAGGCCCCCAGACATATCCCAAAAGTCACGTGAAGCCTTTCAGACATGACAACGGGATCATGTGACTGACTTACGAAATGTTATCATTGATCATGCAACACCTTTGGACCCATTTACATTGATCATATGAATACCCTCAGACATGTTAGACAAATATTGGAATACTCATCTGTAAATGTTAGCTAGATCATGCGATAGAACTCAAACATGAAGACCTCAATCATGAGAAAAACCCTGGGGAATGTTAAATGTTTCAAAAAAACGCTCAATACCTGTCAACCATTTTAGGAATAGACCTTATGACATGTCGATCATGTTAGGAAGACACCTTAGGACATGATAACGTTTCCCAGTAGACACACTCAGACATAAACTGGATTGAACTAAGATAATTCTTATTCCAGCCCAAACAAGATACATGAGACACATTACTAAGGCTCAAGATCCAATTGGGAATCCACCTCAGTGTTATTCCCCCCATATTTTAGAAAAAATAACTCATGGGGGCCAAAATCTTTTTTGGGTCTATTGTTATTTCTCTTCCATCAGTGGAATGAGAAGCTATTGAACTATGGGGAATTTGATTTTTCCTTAACCAAGATATGTAGGATTCCTTCCTAAGGCTTGATCTCAATATCAAAAACCCAATTAGGGCATCCCAATGCATATGGACCGTATCAATATGTGATGAATCTGATAATTTTTGATCCCTTATTTCTCACACCAAGCATGACTCATGCAATCTTATTTATTTGGAATGATCATATCACTAGAATTATAAATTAACCCTAGCTAGGGAAACTTTAGTTGGTATGCCTTGTTTAGTGACATGATAAAATTTCCCCCATACAAGGGCATTCACCTTGGGGTAAGTTGTAACACCCCAGAATGATAAAGGGTTAAATGACTAAATGATATGACCCATGTCAACAAGGTGCACCTTTCTTTTCAGGAGCCTGTCTGATTAGAACTCCATAGTTAAGCGTGCTTGGCTTGGAGTAGTGATCAGGATGGGTGACCTCTTGGGATGTTTCTCAGGGTGTGTGTGAGTGAGGACAAAGCACACTGGAAAGGGCATGTGTTGGCCTGTGGGGACTATCATATTAGACAGATGACCCGTTCAGGCATGTGGGTGGACCCTAGGGTGGGCCCCACGTGTCTGCGGGGCAACTGGTGGTACCTGGTGGGCCAGGACCCGACGGCCATGTTAAGGCGGGGTGGTTGTGCTGTCACCGGGGCCCGGTTGTCACATTTTGGTATCAGAGGAGGAACCCAGCCTTAAGTGCGCGGTGCACTGCCTGGGTTGAGATGTAGGGCCCACAACGAGGGCGTTGTGCTCTAAAGGGGGGGGGGGGTGATTGTAACACCCCAGAATGATAAAGGGTTAAATAACTAAATGATATGACTCATGTCAACAAAGTGCACCTTCCTTTTCAGGAGCCTGTCTGATTAGAACTCCATAGTTAAGCGTGCTTGGCTTGGAGTAGTGATCAGGATGGGTGACATCCTGGGAAGTTTCTCAGGGTGTGTGTGAGTGAGGACAAAGCACACTGGAAAGGAAATGTGTTGGCCTGTGGGGACTATCATATTAGTCAGATGACCCGTTCAGGCATGTGGGTGGACCCTAGGGTGGGCCCCACGTGTCTGCGTGGCAACTGGTGGTACCTGGTGGGCCAGGACCCGACGGCCATGTTAAGGCGGGGTGGCTGTGCTGTCACCGGGGCCCGGTTGTCACATTTTGTCACGACCCACCCTCGGGGTCCGTGTCGTGACTACCCCAAGCTCGCCTTCCATAGGCCAGGGGCTGGCGACTAGCACCAAGGCGTAAATCCCGGTAAAAAAGGGAAGGCATTGCCTTTGTAAAGTAAACAAACACCACAGAGTAAGCAAGCGGAAAGTAAACACTAAGCAAAAGCAGAGTACAACTGAAAGTGCGGAAAAGTAAATGGGCTAGTATACAAACCCAAACTGAAAGTAAAGTACAACTTGAAAGGGAAAACAGCAACTGAAAAGTAAAAGCCGCTACACCGAGCTGTCTACTGGAAATCCCACCTGAAGGGTGGGTACAGATAGCTCCACTGCTCCACGGGTCCCACCGTCCGCTCCGAGCACGTCCCACCCAGTGGTCCACCTCCAGGTATCGTCCTGCTCTGCAAGCCTCAGCTAAGATCAACGTTGTTCGTCGTCTGCAACCAACACAACGTAGTGCGGGCAAAGCCCGTGTAGGGGTGAGTATAAGCTACTCAGTAGGGACCCTGAGACCCTTGAAGGTCTCTCAAATCCACAAAGGATAAACCACGAAGAAAGGTACAATCACGAAGTAACAACCGACACTGCTTAGATATATGCCCATACATATACCTAAGTCATCAATTTCAAATACGCTCCAACCTCCGAGCCCAAGTACAACTCAGTCCACACAGGAAAGTAAACGTATTCCACACAGGAAAGCAAAACGTAATCCACACAGGATAGCACAACACAATCCACACAGGAAAGCAACAGGATTCAGCTCACACAGGTATACTTCTTCAAAAGACGATAAAGATGATCTCTGATCCATCTAAGTCGTCGGACCCACGAAGGATCTATAGGTAACTAACCCCCGCAAAATACCCACACAGGATCGGGCCCACGTAGGACCTGTAGGCGCTGGTTCACACAGGACCGCTGAGCGTAAAGACCCACACAGGATCGGACCCACACAGGATCGGGCCCACACAGGACCTGTAGCACTGATCCACGTAGGATCGCTGAGTGCTGTAGTCGTCGTCGTCGAATCCACACAGGATCTCTGTACCGTCGTCGTCGCAGTCACAGTAGCAGTAGTAGCAGTAGTAGCAGTCACAGTCGCAGCCAGCACTAGGGTTCCCGCACACAGCAAGCTCGTACAGGAGGATCCGCTCCACGAGCTGAGAGGATGATACATCAACTGTCACAAAGTCCAGAGTTGATGTATCCAAAAGTTCCGTATCATCAACAGGAACTCAACGCAACAGACGGCGCGTCGATCGGACGCCCGGTCTGAGAGTTATTGGCATTTTCGTCCCCGGGGCCCGGTTGGTTTTTAAGGCAAAACCAACTCGACCGTACTCCACCTGCGTCCAAACCTCGGGCGGAGTATGCCAAAAGATCCGTCTCACTAAGAGGAACACAACAAAGCTGACGACACGTCAATCGGACGTCCGTAGCTCAAGATATGAGCGTTTCCGCTCCGATGGCCCGGTTGGTTTCGTGAACGAACCAACCCGGACGAACTCAAAGTATTCCGAAACTTTGAGTGCGATATACCGAAACGACCGTCTCGATCCAAGGATCGTGTTGCCACAGACGTTTCGTCAATCGGAGGTCCTTGGCTTATGTTATGGCCAAAAGACCGAAACTGATTCGAAACGGGGGGGTCCGGGTCCGGGCCGACCCGGGGCGACCCGAACTAGGTCGACCCGACCCGGGTCCGACCCGGCCCGGCCGGCCGGCGGCACGGCGGCGCGGCGGCCTGGCGGCGCGGTGGCCTGGCGCCGCACGGAGGCAGCGCGCGGGGGGGGGGGGGGGGGGGGGGGGCAAGGCCCCCCGCTTCTTCAAATTGGCAGCGCGGCATAGCCGCGCCTTTGCCAATCAACAGCCCCCCTCCTGGGGGCCGCCTTCCCCCCCCTCAAGGAAACCGCCCCCCAATTAAATGGGGTGTCTTTGACCGCTGGCCGGGGGAATTAATTTTCCCCGGATTTTGACCATCCGGTCGGCCACCTGGCCGGCCGGTTTTTCTACAACGGGACCGGCGAACCGGTCCCTTTTCCGGCTTCCGACGTCGGCGGCCCGACGTGCCGCCGGTCTTCTCGTCTCGCCGCGGCCCGGAACCGGCCGCGGTGTTCGTCGTCCGGTGCGGTGCGACGGCACCGCGCCCCTCCGCCGCACCTTTTGATTTCCTTCTACGCGGCGTGACGGCGTCGCGTTCTTGATGATCCTTCCACGGCGCGGCGCGACGACGCCGCGCAATATAATCGTGCGATTATCCGCATGGTGCGACGGCACCACGCCACCTGGTTTCCACCCGCAAGATAAATCAACAAGAACGATGGAGGGGGTTCGGCCGTGTTCATGCGGTCCGACCCCCCTCACGTTAAAAGATAACACAACTTAAATATCCTCATGTTAGTCATGCTAGAACCACGAACTAGAATAAATAAATAAACAAAAATCAACAACCCCTACCTTGAAAATTGACGTCGCACGTCGGGTATCGCGGAGAAAGGCGTCACGGCGTCAGACGTAGATTCCGTGGACGTCGGGGTGCGTCCAAGGAGGAAACGACGTCTCTTCACTTGTCGCTATACCGAAGACGGGAGGTACATTGTCGTTGGTGATGATCACCACGGTCGGCGACTTCTCCCTTGTCGAGGAGGAAGATGAAGACAGAAGAATCTGGGACGCCGAGTCTTGAAGGTCGTGGGGTCGATGTTCTTCGTCGGACAAGAACCGTTCTTCACGTTCTTCGTCGAAGACGAAGAAGATCTTCAAGTCTCTCAACGATTCTCCCAAACCTCTCAAGCAACAAAGAACTAACCAAAATAAATTAAGCTCACACTTAATTTATTAATACAACACCATCCTTTGAAATTCAAGAGTTTGAATTTCAAAAACTCAAATTAAACTCACTTATTAATTATACATGAGTTGTATAATTAACTAAGTGTTAAGTTCTCAAGATTTTAAGAGGGAGAGAGGGGAGTTAGGGAATTTGAAAAGGTGGGGCTCGGGTGGGCCCCTCCTCACCTTAATCCTCTCTTAGGTGGTTAAACCACCCAACTTCCAACAAAAGATTATAACCACTTTAAGGATATAAAATAAATATTGTATCACAAATTTATTTTACTCTTCATTTCATCCAGAAAATTAAACATCTCCTCCTAGGAAAACGCAACTTCGGAAAAGGTCTTCTTAAGCGAAAATCGGCACTGCGAGTTCATCGGTGCCCTCAGATTTCAATTCCGAGCACCGGATCAAAAGTTAGAATTTCCCGCTCATTCGTTCACTAAACGTACCCGAGCCAAACTTCGGAAATTGATTCTGGGCACTCCGAGCCTTGGAATCAGGTGCCGTCAGAAACCGCGCTCTTGTAAAATTCCAAAAAAAATTAAGAAAAAATTTCCCTTGAATTTTACGGGTCTTTACATTACTCCCACCTCAGGGCTTTACGTCCCCGTAAAGATACATCAAAAACTAGGGAAACAAATGAGGGTACTGAGCATGCATCTGAGCCTCCCGCTCCCATGTGCTCTCCTGGAGATTCCCGTGCTGCCATCTGATGCGCATAAGAGGAATCAATCACCCACACAGGACCCACTCCTGTCGATCCTCTATCTCCACCGGGACCTCCGTAAAAGTCGCCCCATCATCAACGTCAAGCTCCCCATGGTCAATGATGTGCGTCGGGTCATGCACGTATCTCCTCAGCTGGGATACGTGGAAGACGTCGTGCACCCGGTGCAACTGAGGTGGCAGAGCCAGGCGATAATCCACCTCGCCAACTCTGCTGAGGACCTGGAAGGGTCCGATGAAGCACGGAGATAACTTGCCGCCTCATCCAAATCTCCGAATACCACGTCGAGGTGAGACCCACAAAAAGATGTGGTCACCATCCTCGAACTCTAGTGGCCTCCGCCTCCTATCAGCGTATGACTTCTGCCGGCTCTGAGCTATCCTCATCCGCTCCTGGATGACCTGGACCTTCTCTGTCGTGGCCTGGACCATCTACGGTCCCGCAAGTGCTGACTCCCCAGGGTCTGTCCAGCACAAAGGAGATCTACAAGGTTGGTCGTACAATGCCTCGTACGGTGCCATCCCGATAGTGGAGTGGTAGCTGTTGTTGTACGCAAACTCCACCAAGGGTAGGTGGTCCTCCCAGCTACGACCAAAGTCGAGGACATATGCGCGGAGCATGTCCTCGAGAGTCTGAATGGTCCTCTCCGTCTGACCATCCATCTGAGGGTGAAAGGATGTGCTCAGACGTAGCTGTGTCCCGAATGCCTCCTATAACCCCTTCCAAAGCCGGGAAGTAAAGAGAGCATCTCGATCAGAGACGATAGATGATGGCACGCCGTGGAGCCGCACAATCTCCTGAACGTAGAGACGTCCCAAGATCTCCACTGAGCCCTGCTCTCTGATGGGTAAGAAGTGTGCCGACTTGGTGAGTCGGTCAACAATCACCCATATGGAGTCGTGACCTCTGGAAGTCCGTGGAAGTCTAGTAACGGAGTCCATAGATATGCCGTCCCACTTCCACTCCGGAACCTCCAAGGGCTGTACCAAGCCCGCTGGTACCTGATGCTCTGCCTTCACCTGCTGGCAGGTGAGGCATCGAGAAACAAACTCTGATACTGCCTTCTTCATACCCGGCCACCAGTGCTATCGTCTGAGGTCCTGGTACATCTTCGCCACTCCAGGATGTACCGCCAAAGGAGAAGTGTGAAACTCTCTCAGGACTTCCTCTCGCAAAGCGACTGGTACCATGGTACGTCCTCTGAAAAGGATGTCGTGCTCTGCTCCAAGGGAGAAACCATCAGGTGCCTATCCTGAGGATATCTGTGCACGCCGTGTCTCACAGTCAGCGTCCCCACGCTGTGCCTCCCTGACCCGCTACAGTAGAGGAAGGGTGACTGTGAGAGACTGGAGGAAGGCTGGTCTATCTCTATCCACAAAGGATATCAGCAAAGAGACTAGCTGCTCCGTCGCCTCCTCAAGTAGCTGAATGCCCGTCCTCCTGCCGAGGGCATTGGCTACTACGTTCCCCTTTCTCCTTAACGTATGGAAAAGCTGCAAAGATTTATCCTTTGCTGAAAAGTGAAATCCGGTCTCATCCCCTGGATGAACCATGTTCCTTGCCTAAAACAGTCAATCCCATCATGATTAGTTAATTCATGGCATGGATGACGTCGTAAGGCCTCGACGCTCCTACCAAGAGATCCAACCGTTACTCTCGCCTCCAAGGGTTGAGTCACACTATCGGCATCAGTGTGTGGTCACTGGGTTTCCACCAGTACGAATATCTCAAGTGAGGGTTAAGTCAACAGTTTTTAACCGGCACCTCTTAGTAAAAACAAACAAAAGACAAGAAAACAAAAGTCACCAAGGCAAGTATCTATTATTACTTCAACTTAAAGAACAAGGTCACAAAGCAACAAAAATTACGAAGCTAGAGGCATTATGGGCAAAGGCCTCTATGCCTGGAGCTAGTCCCGCACTAGTCCACCCACTTCCGGAGCTCCATTATCGTAAGCTTCATCTGCCTGAAGCTTTGCTCTCCCCTGAGGTCGGGGTGGACCTCCTGGTGGTGGTGGTGGTAGAGCCTAGAAGCGTCGCACACCACCTGCTGCTCGGCCAGCTCCTCTGCCTCGTCCTCCTGCTCCCTGAGGACTGCCATGGTCGAACCTCTGCCTCTGCCTAGGTGGTTCCTCAACCGTCTTCTGCTCCTCTACATGGCGGGTCGGGCAGTCACGAGCCATGTGGCCTTGCCCGCCATATGCATAGCATTGTCTTCCACTCGAAAGACTGGCTCCACGCTGTGTGCCCCGCACTGCTGAGCTAGTGTCCTGAGGTCGTCTGCCCGAAGGTCTAGTCTGTCTGGACCCCTGATTCATCCGTCGACTGCCTGCTGCAGATGACTCTGCCACGTGCCGCCCTGCGATGGGTCGCTGCGCTGGTGTAGACTCAGCAAGGAAGCTCTCGATCAGAAGGGCCAGCTCTAGTACTCCTATCTGAGTCGGTATGCTGAGGGAGATCAGCGATGCCCTGATCTCGTGTCTCAAACCCTGCTCGAAGGTTTGGGCCCAGAATAATGGGTCCCGTACCATGTCGGTCGAGTAGCGCGAGAGATCAGTAAATCTCGCCGAGTACTGAGCGACCGTCATGCTGCCCTACCGCAGCTGAAGAAGCTCCAGGATACGCACCACACGAAGGGTGGCTGGGACGAACTCTGAGCGGAAGATGCTCTCAAAGTCCGTCCAAAGTAGAGATGCCTCATCGTGAACCTGGAGCATCAAGCTCCACCATCGTCCTGCTGCTGCGTGTAGTAGGCTCGCAGCGAGGATCACCATGAGGTCTGCTAGTGTCCTCACTAACCTAAACACACGTACCACTGCCTCCAGCCAGTCCTCTGCTGCCTGGGGATCCGTCTCCCCGCGAAACCTGGGTGGTCGCTGGCACTGAAACTCATGCAGTGCACTGAGGCGACGTGCATCATCAGCGGCTGGCGCTGGAAGCATCGGTGGTTCGACGGGTAGAGCTACCGCCGGTGCCACTGCTGACAAAGGGACCTGCACCGAAGCCTCGACGCTCGGTGGGCTGTCGTCACACTCGACTCTCGGAACCCTAGATGGCTGCCGTCGTGGGGCCATCCTGAATAGGAAACAGGTGCGCCACGGTCAAACAGTATACCTGATGAGCTGATATATAAGTAATCACAAAGAAAACTTTAAAACACACATGCAATCAATGTTTTCGTGCATTAAGTCGGAAATCAGAAGTCAGGGTCCTGGTGTACGGATACGTCGGCCGCCGCACCAACACTGGACTCCCTGGACTGATAACCACACTCAATACGCTAAAAATTATTGCTTCACATAGAAAAGATCAGAGTTCACGGTAGAACTGAACTCCTCGGATACCAATTTGTCACGACCCGCCCTCGGGGTCCGTGCCGTGACTACCCCAAGCCCGCATTCCATAGGCCAGGGGCTGGCGAATAGCACCAAGGCATAAATCCCGGTAAAAAAGGGAAGGCATTGCCTTTGTAAAGTAAACAAACACCACAGAGTAAGCAAGTGGAAAGTAAACACTAAGCAAAAGCAGAGTACAACTGAAAGTGTGGAAAAGTAAATGGGCCAGTATACAAACCCAAACTGAAAGTAAAGTACAACTCGAAAGGGAAAACAGCAACTGAAAAGTAAAAGCCGCTACACAGAGCTCTCTACTGGAAATCCCACCTGAAGGGTGGGTACAGATAGCTCCACTGCTCCACGGGTCCCGCCGTCCGCTCCGAGCACATCCCGCCCAGTGGTCCACCTCCAGGTACCGTCCTGCTCTGCAAGCCTCAGCTAAGATCAACGTTGTCCGTCGTCTGCAACCAACACAACGTAGTGCGGGCAAAGCCCGTGCAGGAGTGAGTATAAGCTACTCAGTAGGGACCCCGAGACCCCTGAAGGTCTCTCAAATCCACAAAGGATAAACCACGAAGAAAGGTACAATCACGATGTAACAACCGACACTGCTTAGATATATGCCCATACATATACCTAAGTCATCAATTTCAAATACGCTCCAACCTCCGAGCCCAAGTACAACTCAGTCCACACAGGAAAGTAAATGTATTCCACACAGGAAAGCAAAACAGAATCCACACAGGATAGCACAACACAATCCACACAGGAAAGCAACAGGATTCAGCTCACACAGGTATATTTCTTCAAAAGACGATAAAGATGATCTCTGATCCATCTAAGTCGTCGGACCCACGAAGGATCGATAGGTAACTAACCCCCGCAAAAGACCCACACAGGATCGGGCCCACGTAGGACCTGTAGGCGCTGGTTCACACAGGACCGCTGAGCGCAAAGACCCACACAGGATCAGACCCACACAGGATCGGGCCCACACAGGACCTGTAGCACTGATCCACGTAGGATCGCTGAGTGCTGTAGTCGTCGTCGTCGAATCCACACAGGATCTCTGTACTGTCGTCGTCGCAGTCACAGTAGCAGTAGTAGCAGTAGTAGCAGTCACAGTCGCAGCCAGCACTAGGGTTCCCGCACACAGCAAGCTCGTACAGGAGGATCCGCTCCACGAGCCGAGAGGCTGATACATCAACTATCACAAATTCCAGAGTTGATGTATCCAAAAGTTCCGTATCGTCAACAGGAACTCAATGCAACAGACGGCGCTTCGATCGGACGCCCGGTCTGAGAGTTATTGGCATTTTCGTCCCCAGGGCCCTGTTGGTTTTTAAGGAAAAACCAACCCGACCGTACTCCACCTGCGTCCAAACCTCGGGCGGAGTATGCCAAAAGATCTGTCTCACTAAGAGGAACACAACAAAGCTGACGGCATGTCAATCGGACGTCCGTAGCTCAAGATATGAGCGTTTCCGCTCCGAAGGCCCGGTTGGTTTCGTGAACGAACCAACCCGAACGAACTCAAAGTATTCCGAAACTTTGAGTGTGATATACAGAAACGACCGTCTCGATCCAATGATCGCGTTGCCGCAGACGGTTCGTCAATCGGATGTCCGTGGCTCAAGTTATGGCCAAAAGACCGAAACTGATTCGAAACGGGGGGGTCCGGGTCCCGGCCGACCGGCGGCGCGGCGGCCTGGCGCCGCACGGAGGCAGCGCGCGGGGGGGGGGGGGCAAGGCCCCCCGCTTCTTCAAATTGGCGGCGCGGCATAGCCGCGCCTTTGCCAATCAACGGCCCCCCTTCTGGGGGCCCGCTTGTGGAGGAAACTGGGGGGCCTCCTGCCCCCCCTCAAGGAAACCGACCCCCAATTAAATGGGGGGGCTTTGACCTCTGGCCGGGGGAATTAATTTCCCCCGGATTTTGACCATCCGACCGGCCACCTGGCCGGCCGGTTTTTCTACAACGGGACTGGCGAACCAGTCCCTTTTCCGGCTTCCGACGCCGGCGGCCCGACGTGCCGCCTGTCTTCTCGTCTCGCCGCGGCCCGGAACCGGCCGCGGTGTTCGTCGTCCGGCGCGGTGCGACGGCACCACGCCCCTCCGCCGCGCCTTTTGATTTCCTTCTACACGGCGCGACGGCGTCGCGTTCTTGATGATCCTTCCACGGCACGGCGCGACGGCGCCGCGCAATATAATCGTGCGATTATCCGCATGGTGTGACGACACCACGCCACCTTGTTTCCACCCGCAAGATAAATCAACAAGAACGATGGAGGGGGTTCGGCCGTGTTCATGCTGTCCGGCCCCCCTCACGTTAAAAGATAACACAACTTAAATATCCTCATGTTAGTCATGCTATAACCACGAACAAGAATAAATAAATAAACAAAAATCAACAACCCCTACCTTGAAAATTGACGTCGCACATCGGGTATCACGGAGAAAGGCGTCGCGGCGTCGGACATAGATTTCGTGGACGTCGGGGTGCGTCCAAGGAGGAAACGACGTCTCTTCACTTGTCGCTATGCCGAAGAAGGGAGGTGCGTTGTCGTTGGCGATGATCACCACGGTCGGCGACTTCTCCCTTGTCGAGGAGGAAGATGAAGACGGAAGAATCCGGGACGCCGAGTCTTGAAGGTCGTGGGGTCGATGTTCTTCGTCGGAGAAGAACCGTTCTTCACGTTCTTCGTCGAAGATGAAGAAGATATTCAAGTCTCTCAACGATTCTCCCAAACCTCTCAAGCAACAAAGAACTAACCAAAATAAATTAAGCTCACACTTAATTTATTAACACAACACCATCCTTTGAAATTCAAGAGTTTGAATTTCAAAAACTCAAATTAAACTCACTTATTAATTATACATGAGTTGTATAATTAACTAAGTGTTAAGTTGTCAAGCTTTAAAGAGGGAGAGAGGGGAGTTAGGGAATTTGAAAAGGTGGGGCTCGGGTGGGCCCCTCCTCACCTTAATCCTCTCTTAGGTGGTTAAACCACCCAACTTCCAACAAAATATTATAACCACTTTAAGGATATAAAATAAATATTGTATCACAAATTTATTTTACTCTTCATTTCATCCAGAAAATTAAACATATCCTCCTAGGCAAACGCAACTTCGGAAAAGGTCTTCTTAAGCGAAAATCGGCGCTGCGAGTTCATCGGTGCCCTCAGATTTCAATTCTGAGCACCATATCAAAAGTTAGAATTTCCCGCTCGTTCGTTCACTGAACGTACCCGAGCCAAACTTAGAAAATTGATTCTGGGCACTCCGGGCCTTGGAATCAGGTGCCGTCAGAAACCGCGCTCTTGTAAAATTCCAAAGAAAATTAAGATAAAATTTTCCTTGAATTTTACGGGTCTTTACATAAGTCCTGAAGGCATTACCATATTGGTAAACCCTAGTGAAGTAACCCTCACAAACATTAATTATATTTCACCTCCCACCAAAAGATTGAGGGTAGATTTAGCTACAATGAATCTTATTATTACTATAAGAAGTGTATATAGGATGTATTAAAAAGGTTTGAGCTCCATACCTAGTGCTTAAGTGGCCTCATATATGTCCTTTCCACATGACATTAAATTAAATAAATTAGACTCAAACAAACTACATGGGACTTGATTCCTATTATAAATAGGATATGTAGGATTCCTCATAAAGGTTTAATACCATCCGAGAAACACCAATCACCTCCTTGAATGGTTAGTAAACTCTAGAGTTCCTAGTTATTTGGGTTGAAAATAGAAAATCTTACCCATTTCTAAGCAATAATGAGAAACGGATAGAAAACCTAATATACATACATATTGTCTCATTAATAAGAAGCCTTTTATACATAGAAGGATTAAACACCTGATCATTTTATTAATGTATCCAGTCCAGTATCAGAATTTGAAATTGATTTATGAAAATATCTTAAATATCTAAGAGAGTCCCATAATAGGATATAATTCCCCCCAAAAGGGTGCGATAATTACCGAAATCCCATCTTCTTGAACAATGTGAGTTCCTAAGCACCATTGGGTCTGAATCCCAAATTGAACACTTGACTTTGGAAAGAAAGTCACTACCCTATTATGAATATGGGAACCATTTGGAGTTTCTATGAATGATGAAAAGGGTAAACCCGATGTGAATGATTGTGTAACCCTACTTGAACCCAATATAGTTAGTCCTAAAATAGGAAACAAAGATGGTAAGACCAGTGTGAAATCATGAGATAAAAGAATAACTAAATAATTATAGTAAATGGGATTCATCTCTCCTAAAACTCATGGATAACCATACCATATACATCATCTTTTAAAGGAAACAAAATGATGACCCTGACATTAATCTCTCAAAAATTAAAAATGATCGATTGACCCTACCTTGGGATATTTTGTTTTGTGCCTTCAATGCAAAATAAAATGACACGCTCGATGTGAAATCCTTCATAATTGGGGTTAACATGAAATAAGTCCATTCTAACCATGGAAATTCCATGTGATAAAAATGGTTGAACCATGAAAAATAATGGAAAATTGTGTTACCCATGCATAGTAAATTGAGAAAGTCTTAAGCTAGAAATGATACAATGATCTGTAAACATGTTCCCTATTTTCTTTGTGACTGTGGACTATACTCTCACATACATATTGAATTCAGATATTTTTTTCAACATGTGAATGTTATAGAACCTTAACTACAACAACAACCTCTATGGGTCACAATACAATATCACCCATCCAATGCCTTGAACTTTGGGTGGAAAATGTGATAGTTTGGGAATACCACCAACATGGTATGATCCCAACCCTTGAGGATACATGTAAAGGTCTCAAGATGAAGAAGATGATAATTTCATCACATTCAGGGAAAGATGTAATGAAACCAGTGACACCCTTATCCACTACCAATTACTTTAGAATATTATCCTAGAAGTGTGAAAATAAAAAACTTCTAAATCATTGAAAGGTGGATCAAGGATTCAAATAGGTATACATCCCAGTTTAGGTTCTACTAATGACTGATCTTGTCACCGTCATCACTAGTGTCATCCCGCTGGTGTTCCTTATCCACCTTCTGAAGGAACCACCCACTAAATTTCCCTCATATAAACTCATAGCAAAGTACAAAGAATGTATCATCAGGTATAGAAATCTATGAATAAATGAGAGTGGGATCATATAACTTCTTCTATTGATGAATCCCATCATCATATTCTTATAGAAGATAGTGGGTGTGATTATAACCCTATTCAATAAGTCCAAGTAGGCAAGAATATTCCTAAAAAAGCATGGGGGAGGCACATATTCCATCCCCCACACATGGAACTCATTGACATATTTTGATGGAACAAGAAGAAAATGGGTGGGATCATATCCCCACTCAATAAAAAACGTCTTCTAGTATATTTTAGAGATTGAAAATGTATAGTACTACATTCATGAATAAATTATCTTAATGTGTCACTAAATTATTGAAATAACTAAAGAGATCCATCGGTATATTCTAGAACTGGTATAGATGTAAGGATAGGCACATATTCCTATCCCAAAAGCTAGAGAATCATATCACCATGATCAATATGAATATGTGTCTACTTCGGAGCAAGAAAACATTCATACACTTATCTAGTAGGATTATCAATATATTCTAGTAAAGGATGAGGCATAAGACTGGGCTCCTATCATATTTTAAATTGGGGCTCACCAAATCATTTTGGGACAATCCTCTCGAAAAGAGTTCATTGCTGTTAAAAAAGACTAGTGACATACTCTAAAGGCATAAGATCGAGCTTATATCCCCATTCCAATTGGGGATCACCAAGTTATTTTGGAACATGCCTTAGAAAAAGTGCACATTTTTATTGAAAATGACTAGTGACATACTCAAAAGAAACATGACTGGGCTCATATCCCTGCTCTATCCAAGGTTCTTTAGTAAAATATAGAAATAACCTCAGAGCAGGCTTAGATCCCAACCAATGAAGCTATTTGGAATATTACAGTAGCACAAGGAAGCTGGGATCACATCCCTACTTCTGAGTATGAACAATTATTCCAACATGCTTCATTCGATATATATAAGGAGGCTCATATCAATTTCTTTATTCTGAAGGTTTTTTTTTGGCATATTATGATGTGTAATGCATATTTGAACTAAGTTATATCCTTGATTTAGCCAGGATATACTGGAATATTCTAGAAACCACCTATAGAAAGGCTCATATTCTTACTTATAATACAAAATCTCAACAACATACTCTTGTAGCTTCTTAGTTATGGGCTCATATCATTATAGCACTAGATGGTTATAAATGGATTCTGATAGACATCATTCTATAGGATCATATCCCTTTTAAACCTCATAAGGAAGGTCAGTATATTCTAATTATGATGTGGAATGAGGCTCATATCCATGATCTACTCAATTAAAATGACCTTGATGATGTTACATTCATATTTTTAATACCTCAAGGGTTCAACAACTTTTCAACTAAATAAGAAAGATATCATCACCTCGATAGCCCTCGTCGTGGTTGTGTAGAGATGGATCGTAGGGACTCTACCCCTTACATATGTTGTGGTGAATATCCACACGATGATATCTTTATCAAACAAGGAAATCATTATCTTTCCCAGACACCTTTGTATATATAGGTGACGATGACTTAGACACCTTCATATAGAGAGGTGCTCAAAACACCTGGGTAAACCATATATATCACCCTATCAACTATCATCGTCATGTCACCACATTCAGCAGGCGATCCAGGGAAGTAACATCTATGGTAGGATGAGGTGGAGGAATATTAATCTGATGAATAATAGGCCAACAAGGATATATAGATAGATTTATCCAGAAAAAACCTTCCAAACATGTTATAGAAAATTTACACTTCCAACTATGGGATCCCAAATGAGATAGAGATGGAGTGAATTCTTTACTTATGATAGAACATGTGGGTGACTCATCAGTGGTTGGAGGATAAGAACCTCCCTTATTAAGGACGTCAGAGTAATCTCTAGATCATTATACACTTTATTTTTGGTTGTTTATGGTCGTGATATCTATATCCCGAAACCCAGGGATGGAAGATCGTGACAAATACCTATATAATGTTTGTATCTATATTAAAACAACTCTATGTTGACTGATTTCTAGAGCCTCATCTGATGTACGTATTTAAAGATGTGGAAGATATGGATCATTTCACTCCACTATGTCCCAGAACTGAAACCCCCCAGACATGATATCCTATAATGTTATAGCCACATGAGAAATTATGGGAAAAGGTATCAACTGGGATAGATGTTCAATATATCAAGATTCCCCCTCTTTAAATATGAAAATATGTCATGAATGGAGGGATAGGGATTCTAATAAACACATAATTCACGTCCCCCTAATAAATGGTAATTCATTTTAGAAACATAATCCAATGTTTTGGCCAACCAGACAACTTCCCATAGAAAATGTTCCCCATCATGGGCTACCATGGAACCAAACTCATACATGAGCACAATTATGAAAAATAAAATATAACATAATAGAAGAATCCAAAGAAATTATCTAGAATAAAACCCAACCCATAGGGATGGGATAATTTTTACCACTTTCTCCACCCCTTAGGTCATCAAACCTTGAAAGGATTTAGGAAATATCGGTGGCATCTATAAACTAACCCCAGCCCACAGGGCTGGGGTAATTTTTATCACAATCCCCATCATCAAGTTCATCACACCCTAGGATGGTTCTAGATAAATTATTCATAGTTCTAGATCAATGTTATCCCACAGGTTTTGTGTCATTTATACCTCAAATTATATCTTCAGATCCATAAAAGCTTCATCTGGAGTCATCAAATCATCAACAAAATGAGCATAAAGTGCCAATAGCGGCCCAGAATTATCCCTAGCCTACAGGGCTAGGGGAATTTTAATCATCATCATCACCCCAAAATGAATTAGTCTTCTCTAGGATGGGAGGTAAATATCGAAATTCTTCATCCCATACATTCCCCCTTTCATGATATATACCATTGAAATTTTTGACCCATTTTTCATGTATGACTGAAAACTTCTTTAAGATCACTATTCATAGGTGAAGAAGAGATGAATGTATAAAGATAGAAATCAAACCTGGTAAGATTCATAATCTAAAATGGTCTAATATTTAAAAGGTTTTGAGAAATAAATGTGATGTAATAATAAAAGGAGGAGTAAGTGGTACAGAATCACCCTATTGTGTTGAGAGTAATAGGATAAATACCATTTCCTAATACACTTCCATGAATGTGGTCACCATAAAAATAAATAATGATGTGGACCAAGATACATGTGTAGAGGGACACATTAATGAAACTGTACTTCAGGAGGAGGGAGATATATATGCACCAATTTATGCAACACAAACACAAAACCATAGAATGGGAAAGAACCTAGAACCTATATATAATAAATTGCCACCTCAATGGTGGAACTCTTCTAGGGATAAAAGAAAATGTGTGGTTACATCCCACTCACCACTGAGAGGATCCTAAATTCTTTCTAAAGAATAATTATTAGCATAGTGAGAAAATGAGATTCAATTTCTTAGACAACTCAATGATAAACTAGGTCGGGGAAAAATTCTTATCGTGTATCATCTTTTGATAAGGAAAAATATCCCTCCCCCCACATACCATGAGATTGAAAATTGATCAAAAATAGTGGAATATGATTTTCAACCTAACTCTAGATCTAGGAAATTGGTTTATATAAAGGTAGAAGTTGAAGAGGATCTCGAATTTATTCCATTATAATAATAATATCTTCCCTCTCAAGAAAATCATTCAGTCCAAGCATAGATTGAGGATCAATGAGATATGAAAATAGGGTCATCTCATCAAACCTTTCATGATCCCTATAGAGGGAAGGGGACCTAGACCATGGTACCTACATAACTCCCCAACACCATTGTATCCCTAGATGCTCAAATAGATCCCATGGAAGTGTAGTGCACTCCTATGCTGCTTGAGAAGAATCCATATCCCGAATGGGTGGATGAAACTTTTTCCACACCCAATTTTGAAAATCCTACCTTCTCAGACATTGATGAAATAAGAGATCCAAAATATAATCTCACAAACTTCATGTCCTGATGCTGCCCACTGATGGGCCCCTAAGATTAGTAGGAGGGTACGAAGCTATGGTTTTTTTATGAAATCTGGTGCAGCTAGTCTTTATTCAGTACAACAACCTTCCAACAAGATATATTGTGGGATGAGAATGCCTTCATCATCAAGTCCTTTATTGTTTATACTCCATGATAAGGAAAACAAAAAATTTCTACCTCATAAACTTTATGAAACATGAAATTTTTTGGATTTATAACATCATAAATAGATGGAAGTGTTTAAACTATTCACTTATTATTCATCTCTCTCAGGAGAAAGTTTTAGAATTATATGCTGAAAATATTCATGATGAGATGAAAACATCTTCGATCTTGGTGAAGTATCTAGGAGGATTCTATAAGATTGTATAAATGAAAAAAATCCTAGAAGTTTCCATTTAGGACACCCATGATAAATATTGAATCATTTCCTTGGCACATCTAAAAATAATTGGTGAGGAAAAAACTACCACTGTTACCCTCAGAATACTAGTAGTTCTTTTTCAAGCACCTACGAAGGACCCAAATTATTTGATGCCTCCCATCAAGAGGTATAAGTAAAACAATTACCCTTTGCCTGAATAAAAAAGAGATCTGGGTTGCCTGTGATTTGAGTAATGGATGAATAAATCATACTATTTACAAAATAAGAATGTCCCTAGTTATTTTATTGAATCCATGGAAAATAACCTATTAAATAAACTAGATCCCAAGAAACCAAATGGGGTAAACCTTACCGATTGTGATGACTACCACCCTTTCCATAGAAATCTAGTTCATACCATATTTGAATTGTTTCATCTTCAATGATTTTCTCCAAATCATGGTTGATTATAGGTAGGTGATTTGAAAGATATGACTTCTAAAACTATCACGCAAACAAAATAAGTGGGTGAATGATAAGAGGTTCTAGCTAGGCATGAACAAAAGTTAGATAACTGGATGAATTGAAAGATCGTTGACCAAGCTCATGACACCCTAAGAGAACATCTTTTCAACCAAAAACAATCCTATCATCTATTGAAGAAACATTTAATACACCTCCCAGAGGAAGTTGTAATCTGGAGATATTAGAAAATGCATAAGAAAAAGAGTCACATCCAACTCCTACAAAACATATGAATCTTGAATATTTATTTCCTTTGAAATTATAAGAATAGTAACCACTCAACACAACAGAACTCTCATCAGATGAAATGCTCATTTATGATTCTGTTAATGAAGTTCACTCGAAATATCACTTCCATGTGATGAATATGACTATTAGTACGATTTCCCTATATTAAATGAAGGATCTGGAGTTTGAGGATGTAGGATCCAAGGATACAGGGAACGACATGGGTATGGTAAAACCTAATATTTTAGTCACATCCCATTAGAGAAAATATATGAATATAAAACATATGAGCAAGAACTCCAGCAAGCCTAACAGAATGATGAAGATAACTTATATCTCTCTGACATTCATCCAACCATAGTCATCTTAAACGACCATCTAGAAGGGATGTGATTTTATGATCATCCTAGAAAATGGGGAAGTCCAATGCGACCCACACCACTAGTAGAATATACTACTTTGAACTTTACTCAAGGACCGAACCCATCCAACCCAAAAAACTAAACTTCGGATCCATATAATAAGAATAAAATCTTCCTTGGGAAGTGAAAACATCAATCAAAATTGTAAAAAAATCTGAAATATTCCATGGTTGTCCCTACCAAATTCTCAATCCTTGATTCTATCTATATTTAAAAATAAATCGACGAGGAACTCATTGAATCCCTCCAAATCCCATAGTAGTTTGAGACAAAAGTCTCTATATCTAAGGTTTATCGAGTGGATACCATGCCATCACAATGTCATGTCACCATATCTTTCATAAAAAATGATTAAAAAGAAGTTATCCAAGGACATATGAGACAACAATATGTTTTAGGAAAACATGATAATGTTGAAATACGAAGGGCTCTAGTCAATAATGGTTTTATGAACAAAGTCACCTGTAACACCCTGAGATTTTATGAGAAGTACTATTTTTAAATTATTTAATGTCTTGGGTTGTATGATACACCAAGATTATCTTACGCTATACGCAATACCATTTTAGCTTGCAGTATACGCAACACTATTCTTGGATCGTGTTACACACAATTTCAAGTTCGTTTGAAGTTATTGTACGCAACATTGAGTGTATATATATATATATATTCAACGTATAAATGAAATATGTTTGGATTCTATTATATGAAATAAAAAAATAATCTTGCACCACATGAAACCCTTACTTGGCTTGCATTACACACAATCGCGACCTTCCCCGATAGTGTGTGTTGTATACAATACCGAGTTTCACTAAACAACAATATGTTATATAAACTAGCTGTTATGAATAGTAGTACCCACTTTTTGAAATTTTATGAATTTTATCATTCAAAATGGACTTTATTTTTAGATTGGGAATATCGAAATTATCCTAGGGTAAATTTTTGGTATTTTTCTGAAAACTTTCAATTTTCGATGAATAGTGAAAACACTGGGTTACTATTTAAAAACCGCCTTTTTATTTAAATAATTATTTATTTTATTTAAATTTATTTTAGGTAAAAATTGATACATCATACCTATATAAGTTCAATGAGATTCAGTGGAGTCATTTTATAATAATTTTAGATATATAAAAATCTTATTGATGTTTCCATCATCTTTTACCTACCTCCTAGGATAATTTTAGAATTTACATAAAACATAAATTTACCACTTCTGTGAGTGGAATTTCAAAAATCCGAGTGACACGGTTAATATCAAGGAGTAAAATGTGATTCAATAAGATAAAAATAATTTTTTATGAATAGTAACTTTTTACTTTTATTTACCACAATTAAAAGTAAATAGGGTAATTGAGGGTAAAAATTATATTATTATTACCCTAAAACATGTCCTAATTCTATTGGATAAGTTTAATTCGACCAAAAACAAACACTAGAAATAAAATATTATCATTTAGGTCCACTTGGATTAGATTAGGACATTTATTATTGTTTTATTTAACGAAGAATTAAAATAGTTAAAATAAAAATTTAATAACAAAAACATTTTTAATATAGGGTTATATATAAGATAAATTCAACTATAAATATTAATTATAAAGATAAAACAATTTCCTACATAATAGAAGTTTATTTATAATTTTAAGACGTTAAATAATTTAATTTATTTATGACACAATGATGATGCAGTAATTACCATATTAATGAAATATTAACATAATTGATGTTATAAATACCCAAATAAATGTAATTTTAGTTATTATATGAACTATACTAATTTTATAGGTTAATATGACATGTTAGTATTTATTTGACTAACTTTTTTTTAACTAATCATACTGTTATGAGTTTTACAAAAATCAAGTACCAAATAGTGTCAAAATTGACATAAAATAGTTTTTAAAACAAATATTATATTATTAATTTTTATTTTAGTCCTAAAAATATATGATTCGTCCAAATGACATAGATAAGGATATATATATTAATAATTAACCACTTGGGGTTCTTTTGTCTTGTTATAGTAAGTTTATTAACCATATAGTGTAAGAAAACAAAAAGACAAGGTAAAAGTTAAATTATTTAACTTAGAGTTAAATCTAAATGATAAGGATAAAATAGTAACCTAAACTTGTCTAAAACCTATTTTTTGAGAGTATTTATATACATCCCCACTTTAGCTTATAAATAAATCAATTTTGAGAAATTATAAACTGAATATAACTTTATTATAAAGGAATATTTTATGTTTTTCAAAGGTGCCCCTCTCCTCCCTTATAAAAAGGGAACCCCTTCCCTATTCTCTTCACACCCATTTGAGCCTTGAAGATCAGAAAAACCATGCCCATTTCTCTTCTCCACTTCACTACCAACATTCTGGAGTTTTTGGTATTCTCAAAAGACCAAATCTAGTTCCCTAAGAAGAATCTTAAAGGAGGTGTGTCGAAGAAGAGGTAATCTCTTCTTCCGATTCTATCAAGTTTCTTTCTTCTTCTACTTCTTCTTTATTTTTATCATTATAAATTAATAACATAAGTATTAATTATATACTGATATATTATTATAAATATAAAACAACCTTATTTCACCTTCTACCCATCCTATGGAAAATGAAATCACCGCGCGTGCGTAAGTACGAAATACCGTCTCCACGTCGTGGTGTAATCTGTTTTCGACCACCACCTCACTTAGATGGGTATAATGGTGTAAATAAATAAATATATATGATTATTGTAAAGTGATACTGATTCTTAAATATTATACATACACTTCAATACAATTAAACGATCATGGGAATGATTTCATCACTTGTGCGTACGTACGGACTACCGTCTCCACGACACGATGAGATTCATTCTCCGTGTTAACCATTCATGAATGATTATAAAGTATATATAATGAATAATAATGAAATATATGACATAATAATGATAATGTATTTATGTATATATATATATATGTATGTCATCTACTTAATTCCATTTAATTCATTAAGGAAACAAAAAGAGCGTTCATGCGTACGTACAACCTACCGTCTCCATGAACGGTGTATTTAATTCCATTTATCGATCTATCATATATAAATATATGTATATTCTGAATATATATTATATATAAATCATGTTTTACATTCTTGAATTAAGTAAATCAGGATATAAGTAACAATATCAAGAACAACAAGTCGAAACACGTACAATAAATGAAATGATTTTACCCAAGTCACTGCTTTTACATCGAATTTAAAAAAGAACGGGTAATATAAAGTCATAAATAAACTATATATGATATCATAACAATGAATATGATTCTGTAATAAGTCAATTACATTATTTAAATCATTATATAGGAGTTTCAGATACATATGAAGAATATCATACATAACGTAAGGGATAACTTTTCCAATCTCATTCTTATCCGAGATTATTTATTCGTAAGTATTTACTGGGGTTATTGTTATCATCCATGTCCGTGTTTTCTAAAACTGTTCTCATGTATGTTTAATTTCCTTTTTACCCATTTTTTAATTTTACAAAATGTTATGAAAGTAATCTTACTTTTTTTTACCACACGAAGAACTTTTTGACTTTTCTGACAAAAGTACGAGGAGAATGTTATTTTTAACTTATACGGCGTGAACGGATTTTTACGGTTTCATAACACCTCATTTTCATGAAGCATCATATACAAGACTTCATAATTATTTTCAACAAAACCCCTTTCTTTTATAATTTCATGGCATTTGGTAAAAAGAAAATAATTTTTAAGAAGAAAGGATATTTTTCTCAAGAATTCATTTCAAGTGTTTTATCAAAATTATTTTCCATCTAAAATGAAATTATTTAATATACTTTTGTTTAAAGTATAATGACTCCATTATTTACGTGGTTTGATTATTCTTATGATGAAATGATATCCATTTTTATTTTATATGGATTATGTTATGATGGAGTGATGTTTAAGAATCCCATTCTATTACATGGGTTATGCTATGATGTATGATTTATGATTTTGTGGCACACGAAAGAATGATTTCATTATGAGATGGGTGGGACCTATATCTCCCTCTAATACTTTGGGTAAATATTTATATCTCATGAGATATACATGGCTATAATGGTAAGTTAATCTGGTTCAGTGATACAGGATTGGAACGAGGAGTGAACTCGATTCAGAAAGGGACTTTGTCCACTAAGATGGTCATGGCAGTAATGCCTTGGATACAATGAAAATCATAACATGTGCTTAATGGTTTCCACAATTACATGCTTTATTCCCATGCTAGTTTATCGTGATTTATGATCCATTATGATATATTCCTTACGTACTTCCAAGATTTATGTCTTTTCTCAAGATTCCGATGTTTAGAGTTTATGTTCAAGTTTTTGCATTCAAATATTTATGGATTATTTTATGTTCTCTATGTTTACCCTTATTAAGAATTTGAACTCACCCTTTTTATGTTTTCTTTTCCCCAGGATTTAAAGAAAGGTTTTAGGTAAGAAAATAAAAGTGGGAGATCTTTATGGGAGATATTGAAGATCTTTCACCACGATTAGAAGATTATGTTCCGAGTTTCCAGAGACACTAAAATATTACGGTTCTTTAGTGTTTGTTTTTGTTATGTATTAATTATTCCTAAAAAGTAATGTAATGTCCATCTACATCAAGATTTGGATCTCTAAAGTTGGTATTAAAGTTTTAGTTTAGTCAAACTTTGGAAACTAGGATGCGAGAACTTTAGTGAGATCCCTAGATATATTTATAAGGCATGTCTAGGGATGTCCCTAAGGTTAAGTATAAGTATAGGTTATCTTCCTAGAATTATGGTAACGATATTAGAATTAAACCTAATATGTTAGATATTGATGTTACTCCCCCTTGATTATGATTTTGTCCTCTCATACTTTTCTTTTTGGGTATTAGAAAATGGATGGAAACAGGAAGATTCACGATAATGGAGGATATGATGGAAAATAGAATGATATTATTCAAGAGAAAACAAATGAAATTGGATCTAGAAGTCCACATATCATTATTATGCCTAATCAGCAATCTCATAATATGATTAATAATCTCAACTTTGGTATGTTTTCTGACTTAGCTAATAAGATAAAGATAGAGTTTCATGATGATCATAGAGGAAAAAAAGTTCAATTTCCCTCATGTAAATCACGTGGGAAGAGGCATCAAGGAGAATGTTTCAAAGGAACTGGAAGATTCTTTGGGTGTGGAAAATAAGGGAACAAATGCATCAATTGCAAAGGAAAAGGTTCAGTTAACACCATGGAGAAGGATAATGGTATTGCTGTGACATCAACAATGATTAGAGGTTTTAAATGTGGAATGTGTGGGAATTATGAAAACCAATGCCCTAAGGGAAAACCTCGTGAAGAGAATAAGCATGGTCATATGGGTAGTATTTATGTGGATGATGATAAATAGACTAAAAATGATATATGAGATGAAAGAAGTGTTGAAGATTTGTCAATGGTTTAAGACGATAATGGAATGATATATGTTTATCAAGAGTTATGTTGTATATTTAATGGTACTATGGAAGAAAGAATCATATAAGGATTGTTGCACTATTGTTTTTCTGAACGTATTTGAAAGTATATGTTGAATGGTACTGGTAACCATGAAAGGTTATTCAAATACTTTTGGAAATAAGATGATATGCGCATAATAAATAGATAAGGAGAAAATAATATGTTTGATAGTATTCATGAGCTCATGATTGATATAAGGACTAAGTGATATCATGGTTTGAGTAGATAGAATTTTTGGGATTTTGGTAGGTGGAAAGAGTTAACTTTTAACTGAATTTATGTTTTCACTAAGGTTCAATGTGTATTAATTTTTCAAGAGAATACAAGATTAAGGTATTCACATGTTTGGAATCGGACCAACAAGATATATCTTATGATATATGGAGGACAAATGAAAGAATTCACATGCTCACTAGATGAACTTTCTAGTAATAGGACAGAAGTATTTTTGATAAGCCTAAAGGTTGGAATAGACATCATATAGTATTGGTTAAATATATAATTTTTTATTTCTGAAATGTTATGATAGTATTGTTTTAGAAAAAGGACGACCCATAGGACGGGTGACAACCCATCGTGTCAGACAAAGTTGCGGGAATCGAACCCACAATTGAAGTGCGATAGGCCTTTATCACCTACCACTGGCCTACAGGAAGTCCCTGGTTAGTCGAAACTAGTTTTATTTTATTAATTCGTATGATAGATGAAGTATAATTCCATTGTTGGATTCATATATGATTTATCTCACTATATATGGACTTATGTATTTTTAATAACTTATGCTAACCTTTTTATGATACAAACAGATGGGATGACTTATCATTACATCGCATGATCTTCTAACACTTCATGAATGACAAATTCGACTTCGTTTCATTAAATAAAGATGAAGTGGAAATTGTTCACGGAATGACCAACGATGATATTACATTGAAATCAAGTAAGTATTTCTCCTTATGTAAAAGTTCATCAACGTTAGGGAAATGATCTTGGAAACCAAAAATGTTGTTCTAGTACTCTCATATCTGATGAATCAGATGGTACCTTAAATCATCACAAATTTATGGCTTGGTGATTGTTGGCTTTTTCATAGCCATGTTCTCAACCACTCTCCATCAGAACTTGATGGTTAGATTTCTCTTCCATATCCATATTTTCACCTATGTTATTCTATGTGGAACCCTAGTGATTAGTTAATTTGGGTAACCTTTATGTTTCATACTTTAGTTTTTAAAGATAAGTTTTGGTATTCCTTTTTACGATGTGGGTTTCTATTAAAACATTCGAGTAGTAAACCATTTATAACCCCAACTAATTTCCAGGGTGAAATTCATTTTAAAGGGGGGTAGAATGTAACACCCTGATATTTTATGAGAAGTATTCTTTTTAATTTATTTAATATCTTGTTTTTTATGCTACACCAAGATTATCATGCGCTATACGTAACACCATTTAATCTTGCAGTACATGCAACACTATTCTTGGATCGTGTTACACACAATTTCAAGTTCATTTGAAGTTATTGTATGCAAAATTGAGTGTATATATATATATATATATTCAATGTATTAATGAAATATGGTTGGATTCTATTATATGAGAAAACAAAATAATCTTGCACTACATTCAACCCTGACTTGGCTTGCATTACACACAATCACGACCTTCCCCGATAACGTGTGTTGTACACAATACCGAGTTTTATTAAACAACAATATGTTATATAAACAAGCCGTTATGAATAGTAATACCCACTTTTTGAAATTTTAGGAATTTTATATTTCAAAATGGACTTCATTTTTAGATTCGGAATATCGAAATTAGCCTAGGGTGAATTTTTGGTATTTTTCTGAAAACTTTCAATTTTTGATGAATAGTGAAAACATTGGGTTACTATTTAAAAATCGAATTTTTATTTAAATAATTATTTATTTTATTTAAATTTATTTTAGGTAAAAATTGATACATAATACCTATATAAATTTAATGTGATTCATTGGAGTCATTCTATAATAATTTTAGATATATAAAATTTTATGAACTTTCCACCGTCTTTTACATACCTGCTATGAGAATTTGAAAATTTACATAAAACATAATTTTACCTCTTCTATGAGTTGAATTTTGAAAATCTGAGAGACACGATTAATATCAAGGAGTAAAATGTGGTTCAATATGATAAAAAAAAATTTTGGTGAATAATAACTTTTTACTTTTATTTACCACCGTTAAAAGTAAATAGGGTAATTAAGGGTAAAAATGATATTATTATTAACCTAACACATGTCCTAATTATATTGGATATGTGTAATTCGACAAAAAAAACCATAGAAATAAAATATTATCATTTAGGTCCACTTGGATTAGATTAGAACATTTATTATTATTTTATTTCAAGAAGAATTAAAATATTTAAAATCAAAATTTAATAAATAAACATTTTTAATATAGGGTTATACATAAGATAAATTAGACTATAAATATTCATTATAAAGATAAAAATATTTCCAACATAATGGTATTTTATTTATAATTTTTATACATTAAATAATTTAATTTATTTGGGACATAATGATGGTGCAGTAATTACCTTATTAATAAAATATTAACATAATTGATGTTATAAATACCCAAATAAATGTAATTTTAGACTTTTTATGAATTAAAATAATTTTCTAGACTAATATGACATGTTTTTATTGATTTAATTAACTTTTTTTGAACTAATAATGCTGTTATGAGTTTCACAAAAATAAAGTAACAAATAGTGTCAAAATTGACATAAAATAGTTTTTAAAACAAATATTATATTATTAATTATTATTTTATTCCTAAAAATCTAAGGTTCATCCAAATGACTTATATAAGGATATATATATTAATAATTAACCACTTGGGGTTCTTCTAGCTTGTTATAGTAGGTTTATTAACCATATAGTGTAAGAAAACAAAAAGACAAGGTAAAAGTTAAATTATTTAACTTAGAGTTAAATCTAAATGATAAGGATAAAATAGTTACCTAAACTTGTTTAAAACCTATTGGTTGAGAGTATTTCTACCTATCCTCACTTTAGCTTCTAAATAAATCAATTTGGAGCTATTATAAACCGAATATGACTTTATTATAAAATAATATTTTATGTTTTTTCAAAGGTGCCCCTCTCCTCCCTTATAAAAAGGGAACCCCTTCCCTCTTCTCTTCACACCATTTTGAGCCATAAATCATGGACAAACCCAGACCATTTATCTTATCCACTTCCCTAGAAACATTCTAGAGGTTCTGTTTTTCTCAAAAGACCAACTCTAGTACCTTAAGAAGAATCTTAAAGGAGGTGCGTCGAAGAAGAGGTAATCTCTTCTTCCGATTCTCTCAAGTTTCTTTACTCTTCTACTTCATTAGTTGTATCATTATAAAGTAATAACATAAGTATTACTTATATACTGATATGTTATTATAATTATTAAACAACCCTATTTCACCTTCTATCCATCCTATGGAAAACTAAATCACCGCGCATGCGTACGTACAAAATACCATCTCCACGTCGTGGTGTAATCTGTTTTCGACCACCACCTTACTTGGATGGGTAAAATGGTGTAAATAAATAACTATATATGATTATTTTAAAGTGATATTGATTTTTAAATATTATACATACACTTCAATAAAATTCCACGATCATGGGAATGATATCATCGCTCGTGCGTATGTACGGACTACCGTCTCCACGACGCGATAAGATTCATTCTCCATATTAACCATTCATGAATGATTATAAAGTATATATAATGAATAATAATGAAATATATGACATAATAATTATAATGGATTTATGTATATATATATGTATTTCATCTACTTAATTCCATTAAATTCAAAAAGGAAACAAAAACAGCGTTCATGAGTACGTACGACCTACCGTCTCCATGAACAGTGTATTTCATTCCATCTATCGATCCATCATATATATATGTATATGATGAATATATTTTATATATAAATAATTTTCTACATTCTGTAATTATGTAAATCAGGATATAAGTAATAATATCAAGAACAACAAGTCGAAACACGTACAATAAATGAAATGATTTGACCCAAATCGCTGCTTTTACATCGAATTTACAGAAGAACGTGTAATATAAAGTCATAAGTAAAATATAAATGATATCATAACTATGAATAGGATTCGGTAATAAGTCAATGAAATTATTTAAATCATTATACAGTAGGTTCGGATACATACAAAGCATATCATACATAAGGTAAAGGAAAACTTTTCCAATCTCATTCTTATCTGAGATTGTCTATTCATAAGTATTTACTGGGGTTATTGTTGTCATCCATGTCCATGTTTTCTAAAAAATTTTCATGTATTTTTATTTCCTTTTTACCCATTTTTAATTTTACAACATTTTATGAATGGAATCTTAATCTTGTTTACCATACGAGGAACTTTTTGACTTTTCTGACAAAAGTACAAGGAGAATGTTATTTTTAACATATACGACGTGACCGGATTTTTACAGTTTCATAACGCCTCATTTTCATGAAGCTTCCTCTAAAATATTGCATGATTATTTTCAACAAAACCGTTTTATTTTAAAATTTCATGGCATTTTGTGAAAATAAAATGATTTTGATGAAGAAAGGATATTTTCCTCAAGAATTCATTTCAAGTGTTTTATAAAACTATTTTCCATCTAAAATAAAATTATTAAATATATTTATGTTTCAAGTATAATGTCTCCATTATTTACATGGTTTGATTCTTCTTACGATGAAATGATAACCATTTTTGTTTTATATGGATTATGTTATGATGGCATGATGTTTAAAAATCCCATTCTATTACATGGGTTATGCTATGATGTATGATTTTTGATTTTGCGGCACACGAAAGAATGATTTCATTATGAGATGGGTGGGACCTATATCTCCCTCCATTTCATTGGGTAAATATTTATATCTCATGAGATAGACGTGGCTAGAATGTTAAATTAATCTGGTTCAGTGATACCGGACTGGAACGAGGAGTGAACTTGATTCAGAAAGGGACATTGTCCACTAAGATGGTCATGGTAGTAATGCCTTGGCTACTATCGAAATCATAACATGTGCTTAATGGTTTCCAAAATTACATGCTTTATTCCCAAGATATTTTATCATGATTGATTATACATTATGATATATGTCATATGTACTTACAAGATTTATGTCTTTGCTCAAGATTTTGATGTTTAGATTTTATGTTCAAGTTTTTTCATTCAAATGTTTATGGATTGTTTTATGTTCTCTATGTTTACCGTTTCTGAGCATTTGAGATCACCATTTTTATGTTTTATTTTCTCCAGGATTTAAATAAAGGTTTTAGGTAAGAAAATAAAAGGGGAAGATCTTTATGGGAGATATTGAAGATCTTTCATCACGATTAGAAGATTATGTTCCGAGTTTCCAAAGACACTAAATTATTATGGTCTTTTGGTGTTTGTTTTTGTTATGTATTAAGTAGTCTGAAAAAGTAATGTAATGTCCATGTACATCAATCTTTGGTTCTCAACAGTTGGTATCAGAGGTTCTGTTTAGTCAACCTTTGGAAACTAGGATGCGAGAACATTAGTGAGATCCCTAGAGATATTTCTAAGGTATGTCTAGGTATGTCCCTAAGGTTAAGTATAAGTATAGGTTATAGTCCTAAAATTAAGGTAATGATATTAGAATTAATCCTAAGATGTTAGATATTGAAGTTACTCCCCCTTGATTATGATTTTTTCCTCTCACACTATTCTTTTTGTGTTTTAGAAAATGGCTGGAAACAGGAAGATTCACAATAATGGGGGATATGATGGACAATGGAATGATATTATTCATGAGAAACCAAATGAAATTGGATCTGGAAGACTGCATATCGTTATTATTCCTAACCATAAATATCTTAATATGATCAATAATCTCAACTTTGGTAAGTTTCCCGACTCAGATAATAAGAGAAAGATGGATTTTCATGATGAACATAGAGGAAAAAAAGTTCATTTTCCCTCATGTAAATTGTGTGGGAAGAGGAATCAAGGAGAATGTTTCAATGGAATTGGAAGATGCTTTGGGTGCGGAAAAGAAGGGAAAAAATTAAGTAAGTGAAAAGGAAAAGGTTCAGTTAACACCATGGAGATGGATAATGGTATTGCTATGACATCAACAATGATTAGATGTTTTAAATGTGGAATGTATGGGCATTATGAAAACCAATTCCATAAGGGAATATCTCATGAAGAGAATCAGAATGGTCATATGGGTTGTATTTATGTGGATGATGATAAAGAGAGTACAAATGATATATGAGATGAAAGAAGTGTTGAATTTTGGTCAATGGTTTAAGAAAGGTAATAGAATGATATATTTTTATCAAGAGTTATGTTGTATAGTTAATGGTACTATGAAATAAAGAATCATCTAAGGATTATAACACTATTTCTTTTCCTAAAGTATTTGAAAGTATATGTTGAATGGTACCGGTAACCATGAAAGGTTATTCAGATATTTTTGGAAAGAAGAAGATATTCACATAATGAATGGATACGGAGAAAATATTATGTTTGATAGTATTCATGAGCTCATGTTTGATATTAGGACTAAGTGATATCATTGTTTGAGTATATAGAATTTTTGGGATTTTGGTATGTGGAAAGATTTAACTTTTAACTTCATTTATGTTTTTACTGTGGTTCAATGTGTATTCATTTTTCAAGAGAATACATGATTAAGGTATTAACATTTTTTGAATGTGACCAACAAGATATATCTTATGATATATGGGGTACAAATGAAGGAATTCACATGCTCGGTAGATGAAATTTCTAGTAATCAGACAGAAGTATTTTTGATAATCCTAAAGGTTAGAATGGACATCATATAGTATTGGTTAAAGATATAACTTTTTATTTCTGAAATGTTATGAGAGTATTCTTTTAGAAAAAGGACAACCCATAGGACGGGTGACAACCCATAGTGTCAGACAAGGTTGCTGGAATCGAACGCACAACCAAAGTGCGACAGGACTTTATCGCCTATCACTGGCCTACAAGAAGTCCTTGGTTAGTAGAAACTAGTTTTATTTTATTAAGCAATATGATAGATGAAGTATAAGTCCATTGTTGGAATCATATAAGATTTATCTCACCATAGATGGATTTATGTATTTTTAATAACTTATGATAACCTTTTTATGATAGAAAAAGATGGGATGACTTATCATTCTATCGCATGATCGGCTAACACTTCATGAATGACCAATTCAAATTCATTTATTTAAATAAAGATGACGTGGAAATTGTTCATGGAATGAACAATGATGATATTACACTTAAATCTAGTATGTATTTATCTTTATGTAAAAGTTCATCAACGTTAGGGAAATGATCTTGGAAACCAAAAATGTTGTTCTAGTACTCTCATATCTGATGAATCAGATGGTACCTTAGATCATCACAAATTTATGGCTTTGTGATTGTTGGCTTTTTCATACTCATGTTCTCTACCACTCTCCATCAGAACATGATGGTTAGATTTCTCTTCCATATTCATATTTTCACCTATGTTCTCATATGTGGAACCCCAATGATTAGTTAATTTGGGTAACCGTTATGTTTCATACTTTAGTTTTTAAAGATAAGTTTTGGTATTCCTTTTTATGATGTGGATTTCTATTAAAACATTTGAGTAGTAAACCATTTATAACCCTGACGAATTTCAATGGCGAAATTCATTTTAAGGGGGGTAGAATGTAACAACCCGAGATTTTATGAGAAGTATTATTTTTAATTTATTTGATGTCGTTTGTTGTATGATACACTAAGATTATCTTTCACTATACACAACACCGTTTTAGCTTGCAGAATACGCAGCACTATTCTTGGATCGTGTTACACACAATTTCAAGTTCGTTTGAAGTTATTGTACACAAAATTGAGTGTATATATATATATATATATTCAATGTATAAATGCAATATGGTTGGATTATATTATACGCAAAAACAAAATAATCTTTCACTACACTCAACACTGACTTTGCTTGCATTACACGCAATCACGACCTTCCCTGATAGCGTGTGTTGTATGCAATACTGAGTTTCACTAAACAATGATATGTTATATAAACTAGCTGTTATGAATAGTAATACTCACTTTTTTAAATTTAATGAATTTTATCTTTCAAAATGGACTTCATTTTTAGATTTGGAATATCAAAATTATCCTAGGGTAAATTTTTGGTATTTTTCGGAAAACATTCAATTTTTGATGAATAGTGATAACACTGGGTTACTATTTTAAAACAGACTTTTTATTTAAATAATTATTTATTTTATTTAAATTTAATTTAGGAAAAAATTGATACATAATACCTATATAAGTTCAATGTGATTCATTGGAGTCATTTTATAATAATTTTAGATATATAAAAATTCTATTGAACTTTCCACCCTCTTTTACCTACCTCCAATGAGAATTTGAAAATTTATATAAAACATAATTTTACCACTTCTGTGAGTGGAATTTCGAAAATAAAAGGGACACGGTTAATATCAAGGAGTAAAATGTGGTTCAATAAGATAAGAATAATTTTTTGTGAATAGTAACTTTTTACTTTTATTTACCACGGTTAAAAGTAAATAGTGTAATTAAGGGTAAAAATGATATTATTATTACCCTAACACATGTCCTAATTCTATTGTATATGTGTAATTCGAAAAAAAACAACCTTATAAATAAAATATTATCATCTAGGTCAACATGTATTAGATTACGACATTTATTATTATTTTATTTAAAGAAGAATTAAAATAGTTAAAATCAAGGTTTAATAACTAAAACATTTTTAATATAGGGTTATACATAAGATAAATTCAAGTATAAATATTCATTAGAAAGATAAAAATATTTCATGCATAATGGTATTTGATTTATAATTTTTGGACATTAAATAATTTAATTTATTTATGACATAATGATGGTGCAGTAATTACCTTATTAATGAAATATTAACATAATTGATGTTATAAATACCCAAATAAATGTAATTTTAGACTTTTTATTAATTTAACTAATTTTTTAGGTTAATATGACATCTTATTATTTATTTAATTAACTTTTTTCTAACTAATCATTTTGTTATGAGTTTCACAAAAATCAAGTACCAAATAGTTTCAAAATTGACATAAAATAGTTTAAAACAAATATTATATTATTAATTTTTAGTTTGTTCCTAAAATCTATGGTTCATCCAAATGACTTATATAAGGATATATATATTAATAATTAACCACTTGGGGTTCATCTAGCTTGTTATAGTATGTTTATTAAACATATAGTGTAAGAAAACAAAAAGACAAGGTAAAAGTTAAATTATTAAACTTAGAGTTAAATCTAAATGATAAGGATAAAATAGTTACCTAAACTTGTTTAAAACATATTGGTTGAGAGTATTTCGGCCCATACTCACTTTATCTTCTAAATAAATCAATTTTGAGCTATTATAAACTGAATATGACCTTATTATAAAATAATATTTTATGTTTTTTCAAAGGTGCCCCTCTCCTCCCTTATAAAAAGGGAACCCATTCCCTCTTCTTTTCACACCCTTTTGAGCCTTAATGCTCGGCCAAAACTGGAAAATTTATCTTATCCACTTCCCTAGAAACATTTTGGAGGTTCTTTTTTTTCTGAAAAGACCAACTCTAGTACCTTAAAAAGATGCTTAAAGGAGGTGTGTCGAAGAAGAGGTAATCTCTTCTTTCGATTCTCTCAAGTTTCTTTCTTCTTATACTTCTTTAGTTGTATCATTATAAAGTAATAACATAAGTATTAATTATATACTGATATGTTATTATAATTATTAAAAAACCCTATTTCACCTTCTATCCATCCTATGGAAAAAGAAATCACCGCGCGTGCGTACGTACGGAATACCGTCTCCACGCCGTGGTGTAATCTGTTTTCGACCACCACCTTAATTGGATGGGTAAAATGGTGTAAATAAATAACTATATATGATTATTTTAAAGTGATATTGATTTTGAAATATTATACATACACTTCAATACAATTCCACAATCATGGGAATGATATCATCGCTCGTGCGTACGTACGGACTACCGTCTCCATGACGGGTTGAGATTCATTCTCCATGTTAACCATTCATGAATGATTATAAAGTATATATAATGAATAATAATGAAATATATGACATAATAATGATACTGGATTTATGTATATATATATGTATGTCATCTACTTAATTCCATTCAATTCAATAAGGAAACGAAAACAGCGTTCATGAGTACGTACGACCTACCGTCTCCATAAACAGTGTATTTCATTCCTTTTATCGATCCATCATATATATGTGTATATGCTGAATATATATTATAAATAAATCATTATTTAAATTCTTGAATTAAGTAAATCAGGATATAAGTAATAATATCAAGAACAAAAAGTCGAAACACGTACAATAAATGAAACGATTTGACCCAAATCGCTGCTTTTACATCAAATTTACAAAAGAACGTGTAATATAAAGTCATAAGTAAACTATATATGATATCATAACAATGAATATGATTCTTTAATAAGTCAATGACATTATTTAAATCATTATACAGGAGGTTCTGATATATACGAAGCATATCAGACATAAGGTAAGGGAAAACTTTTCCAATCTCATTCTTATCTGAGATTGTTTATTCATAAGTATTTACTGGGGTTATTGTTATCATCAATGTCCATGTTTTATAAAAATATTTTCATGTATTTTTAATGTCATTTTTACCCATTTTTTAATTTTACAACATGTTATGAATGGAATATTAATTTTTTTCACCACACGAGGAACTTTTTGACTTTTCCAACAAAAGTATGAGGAGAATGTTATTTTTAACTTATACAGCGTGAACGGATTTTTACGGTTTCATAACGCCTAATTTTCATGAAGTTTAATCTAAATTATTGCATTATTATTTTCAAAAAAACCCTTTTCTTTTAAAATTTCATGGCATTTTGTGAAAAGAAAATGATTTTGAAGAAGAAAGGATATTTTCTCAAGAATTCATTTCAAGTGTTTTATCAAAACTATTTTCTATCTAAAATGAAATTATTAAATATGTTTATGTTTCAAGTATAATTTCTCCATTATTTAAATGGTTTGATTCTTATTATGATGAAATGATATCCATTTTTTTTATATGTATTATGTTATGATGGCATGATGTTTAAGTATCCCATTCTATTACATGGGTTATGCTATGATGTATGATGTATGATTTTGTGGCACACGAAAGAATGATTTCATTATGAGATTGGTGGGACCTATATATCCCTCCATTAAATTGGGTAAAGATTAATATCTCATAAGATAGACGTGGCTAGAACGTTAAATTAATTTGGTTCAGTGATACAGGACTGGAACGAGGAGTGAACTCGATTCCGAAAGAGACTTTGTCCACTAAGATGGTCATGGCAGTAATGGCTTGGCTACTGTCGAAATCATAACATGTGATTAATGGTTTCCACAATTACATGCTTTATTCCCATGCTATTTTATCATGATTGATTATATATTATGATATGTGCCTTATGTACTTCCAAGATTTATGTCTTTTCCCAAGATTTTGATGTTTAGATTTTATGTTCAAGTTTTTTCATTCAAATGATTATGGATTGTTTAATGTTCTCTATGTTTACCATTACTGAGAATTTGAGCTCAACCTTTTTATGTTTTCTTTTCCCCAGGATTTAATGAAAGTTTTTAGGTAAGAAAATAAAAGGGGAAGATTTTTATGGGATATATTGAAGATCTTTCATCACGATTAGAATATTATGTTCTGAGTTTCCAAAGACACTAAACTATTACGGTCCTTTGGTGTTTGTTTTTGTTATGTATTAAGTATTCCACAAAATTAATGTAATTTCCATGTACATCAAGATTTGGGTATCTACAGTTGGTATCATAGGTTCTGTTTAGTCAACCTTCGGAAACTAGGATGCGAGAACATTAGTGAGATCCCTATAGATATTTCTAAGGTATGTTTTGGGATGTCCCTAAGGTTAAGTATAAGTTTAGGTTATTGTCCTAGAATTAAGGTAATGATATTAGAATTAAATCTGATATGTTAGATATTGAAGTTACTCTCCCTTGATTATGATTTTTTCCTCTCACACTATTCTTTTTGTGTTTTAGAAAATGGCTGGAAATAGGAAGATTCACGATAATGGAGGATATGATGGACAACAGAATGATATTCTTCATGAGCAACTAAATTAAATAGGATCTGGAAGACCACATATCGTTATTATGCCTAACCAGAAATCTCAAAATATGATCAATAATCTCAACTTTGGTAAGTTTCCCGACTCAGATAATAAGAGAAAGATGGAGTTTCATGATGAACATAGAGGAAAAAAAGTTAATTTCCATCATGTAAATCATGTGAGAAGAGGAATCATGGAGAATGTTTCAAAGGAATTGGAAGATTCTTTGGGCGTGGAAAAGAAGGGAAAAAATTCAGTAAGTGAAAAGGAAAAGGTTCAGTTAACACCATGGAGATGGATAATGGTATTTCTATGACATCAAAAATGATTAGATGTTTTAAATGTGGAATGTATGGGAATTATGCAAACCAATGCCCTAAGGGAAAATCTCATGAAGAGAATCAGAATGGTCATATGGGTAATATTTATGTGGATGATGATAAAGAGAGTACAAATGATATATGAGATGAAAGAAGTGTTGAATCTTGGTCAATGGTTTAAGAAGGTAATAGAATGATATATATTTATCAAGAGTTATGTTGTATAGTTAATGGTACTATGGAATAAAGAATCATCTAAGGATTGTTACACTATTTATTTTCCTAAAGTATTTGAAAGTATATGTTGAATGGTACCTGTAACCATGAAAGGTTATTCAAATATTTTTTGAAAGAAGATGATATGCACATAATGAATGGATATGGAGAAAATATTATGTTTGATAGTATTCATGAGCTCGTGATTGATATAAGGACTAAGTGATATCATGGTTTGAGTATATAGAATTTTTGGGATTTTGGTATGTGGAATGATTTAACTTTTAACTACATTTATGTTTTCACTAAGGTTCAATGTGTATTCATTATTCAAGAGAATACATGATTAAGGTATTAACATGTTTGGAATGTGACCAACAAGATATATCTTATGATATATTGGGGAAAAATGAAGGAATTCACATGCTCTATAGATGAAATTTCTAGTAATCAGACAAAAGTATTTTTGATAAGCCTAAAGGTTGGAATGGACATCATATAGTATTGGTTAAAGATATAACTTTTTATTTCTGAAATGTTATGATAGTATTGTTTTAGAAAAAGGACAACTCATAAGATGGGTGACAGCCCATCCTGTCAAACAAGGTTGTTGGAATCGAACGCACAACCGAAGTGCGACAGGCCTTTATCACCTACCACTGGCCTACAAGAAGTCCTTGGTTAGTAGAAATTAGTTTTCTTTTATTAAGAAGTATGATAGATGAAGTATAAGTCCATTGTTGGAATCATATACGATTTATCTCACCATAGATGGACTTTTGTATTTTTAATAACTTATGCTAACCTTTTTATGATAGAAAAAGATGGGATGACTTATCATTCTATCGCATGATTTGCTAACACTTCATGAATGAAAAATTCAACTTCATTTCTTTAAATAATGATGAAGTTGAAATTGTTCATGGAATGACCAATGATGATATTACACTGAAATCTAGTAAGTATTTCTCCTTATGTAAAAGTTCATCAACGTTAGGGAAATGATCTTGGAAACCAAAAATATTGTTCTAGTACTCTCATATCTGATGAATCAGATGGTACCTTAGATCATCACAAATTTATGGCTTTGTGATTATTGGATTTTTCATAGCCATGTTCTCTACCACTCTCCATCAGAACATGATGGTTAGATTTCTCTTCCATATTCATATTTTCACCTATGTTCTCTTATGTGGAAACCCAATGATTAGTTAATTTGGGTAACCGTTATGTTTCATACTTTAGTTTGTAAAGATAATTTTTGGTATTCCTTTTTATGATGTGGGTTTCTATTAAAACATTCGAGTAGTAAACCATTTATAACCCTGATGAATTTCGAGGGTGAAATTCATTTTAAGGGAGGTAGAATGTAACAACCCAAGATTTTATGAGCAGTATTATTTTTAACTTATTTGATGTCTTGTGTTGTATGATACACCAAGATTATCTTGCACTATACACAACACCGTTTTAGCTTGCAGAATACGCAACACTATTCGTGGATCGTGTTACACAAAATTTCAAGTTCGTTTGAAGTTATTGTACGAAACATTGAGTGTATATATATATATATGTATTCAATGTATAAATGCAATATGGTTGCATTATATTATACGCAAAAACAAAAGAATCTTTCCCTACACGCAACCCTGACTTGGCTTTCATTACACGCAATCACGACCTTCCCCGATAGCGTGTGTTGTTTGTAATACCGAGTTTCACTAAACAATGATATGTTATATAAACTAGCCGTCATGAATAGTAATACTCACTTTTTAAAATTTTATGAATTTTATCTTTCAAAATGGACTTCATTTTTAGATTTGGAATATCGAAATTAGCATAGGGTAAATTTTTGGTATTTTTCTGAAAACTTTCAATTTTTGATGAATAGTGAAAACACTGGGTTACTATTTTAAAACAGACTTTTTATTTAAATAATTATTTATTTTATTTAAATTTAATTTAGGAAAAAATTGATACATAATACCTATATAAGTTCAATGTGGTTCATTTGAGTCATTTTTTAATGATTTTAGATATATAAAAATTCTATTGAACTTTCCACCCCCTTTTACCTACCTCCTAGGAGAATTTGAAAATTTATATAAAACATAACTTTACCACTTTTGTGAGTGGAATTTCTAAAATATAAGAGACATAGTTAATATCATGTAGTAAAATGTGGTTCAATAAGATAAGAATAGTTTATTTTGAATAGTAACTTTTTACTTTTATTTACCACGGTTAAAAGTAAATAGTGTAATTAAGGGTAAAAATGATATTATTATTACCCTAACACATGTCCTAATTCTATTGGATAAGTTTAATTTGACCAAAAATAACCTTATAAATAAAATATTATCATTTAGGTCCACTTGGATTAGATTAGGTCATTTATTATTATTTTATTTAAAGAAGAATTAAAATAGTTAAAATCAAAGTTTAATAATTAAAACATTTTTAATATTGGGTTATACATAAGATAAATTCAACTATAAATATTCATTAGTAAGATAAAAACATTTCCTACATAATGGTATTTTATTTATAATTTTTAGACATTACATAATTTAATTTATTTATAACACAATGATGATGCAGTAATTACGTTATTAATGAAATATTAACATAATTGATGTTATAAATACCCAAATAAATGTAATTTAAGACATTTTATGAATTAAAATAAATTTATAGGTTAATAAGACATGTTAGTATTGGTTTAATTAACTTTTTTTGAACTAATCGTGCTGTTATGATTTTCACAAAAAATCAAGTACCAAATAGTGTCAAAATTGACATAAAATAGTTTTTAAAACAAATATTATATTATTAATTGTTATTTTATTCCTATAAAACTGAGGTTCGGCACAATGACTTATATAAGGATATATATATTAATAATGAACCAATTTGGGTTCTTTTGGCTTGTTATAGTATGTTTATTAACCATATAGTGTACGAAAACAAAAAGACACGGTAAAAGTTAAATTATTTAACTTAGAGTTAAATCTAAATGATAAGGATAAAATAGTAACCTAAACTTGTCAAAAACCTATTGGTTGAGAGTATTTACACCCATACTCACATTATCATCGAAATAAATCAATTTGGAGCAATTATAAACCGAATATGACTTTATTATAAAATAATATTTTAAGTTTTTCCAAAGGTGCCCCTATCCTCCCTTATAAAAATGGAACCCTTTCCCTCTTCTCTTCACACCATTTTGTGCCTTGGAGCTCGGCCAAACCCTGCCCATTTCTCTTCTCCACTTCCCTAGAAACATTCTGGAGGTTCTGTTATTCTCAAAAGACCATCTCAAGTGCCCTAAGAAAAATCTTAAAAGAGGTGCGTCAAAAAAGAGGTAATCTCTTCTTTCGATTCTCTCAAGTTTCTTTATTCTTCTAATTCTTCTTATTTAGTGGTCTCATTAT
Source organism: Viscum album (assembly GCA_963277665.1). Lineage (NCBI taxonomy): Eukaryota > Viridiplantae > Streptophyta > Magnoliopsida > Santalales > Viscaceae > Viscum > Viscum album. The sequence continues at coordinate 381,440,138 of OY728136.1, forward strand.
AAAGTAATAACATAATTATTACGTATATACTGATATGTTATTATAAATATGAAAGAAACCTATTTCACCTTCTACCCATCCTACAGAAAACAAAATCACCACGCGTGCGTACGTACGAAATACCGTCTCCACGCTGTTGTGTAAACTGTTTTCGACCACCACCTTACATGGATGGGTATAATGGTTTAAATAAATAACTATATATGATTATTTTAAAGTTATATTTATTCTGAAATATTATACATACACTTGAATACAATTCCATGATCATGGGAATGATATCATCACTGGTGCATACGTACGGACTATCGTCTCCCCGACGTGATGAGATTCATTTTCCATGTTAACCATTCATGAATGATTATAAAGTATATATAATGAATAATAATGAAATATATAACATAATAATGATACTGGATTTATGTATATATATATATGTATGTCATCTACTTAATTTTATTCAATTCAATAAGGAAACGAAAAGTGTGTTCATGCGTACGTACGGCCTACCGTCTCCATGAACGGTGTATTTCATTCCATTTATTGATATATCATATATATATGTTTATGCTGATTATATATTATATATAAATCATGTTTTAAATTATGGAATTAAGTAAATCAGGATATAAGTAATAATATCAAGAAAAACAAGTCAAAATATGTATAATAAATGAAACGATTTTACCCAAATCGCTTCTTTTACATCGAATTTACAAAAGAAAGGGTAATATTAAGTCATAAGTAAACTATATATGATATCATAACAATGAATATGATTCTTTAATAAGTCAATGACATTATTTAAATCATTATACATGATGTTCGTATACATACGAAGCATATCAGACATAAGGTAAGGGATAACTTTTCCAATCTCATTCTTATCAGAGATTGTTTATTTGTAAGTATTTACTGGGGTTATTGTTATCATCCATGTATATGTTTTCTAAAAATGTTTTCATGTATGATTAATGTCCTTTTTACCCATTTTTTAATTTTACAACATGTTATGAAAGGAATCTTACTTTTCTTTACCACACGATGAACTTTTTTACTTTTCCGACAAAAGTATGAGGAGAATGTTATTTTTAACTTATACGGTGTGAACTGATTTTTACGGTTTCATAACGCCTCATTTTCATGAATATTACTATAAAATATTGCATTATTATTTTCAACAAAACCCTTTTCTACTAAAATTTCGTGGCATTTTGTGAAAATAAAATGATTTTGAAGAAGAAAGGATATTTTCCTCAAGAATTCATTTCAAGTGTTTTATCAAAACTATTTTCCATCTAAACTGGAATTATTTAATATGTTTATGTTTCAAGTATAATTACTCCATTATTTACATGGTTTGATTCTTCTTATGATGAAATGATATCCATTTTTTTATATGGATTATGTTATGATGGCATGATGTTTAAGAATCCCATTCTATTACATGGGTTATGCTATGATGTAAGATTTATGATTTTGTGGCACACGAAATAATGATTTAATTATGATATGTGTGGGACCTATATCTCCCTCCAATGCATTGGGTTAAGATTTTTATATCATGAGATAGACATGGCTGTAATGGTAAGTTAATCCGGTTCAGTGATACAGGACTGGAACGAGGAGTGAACTCGATTTAGAAAGGGACTTTGTCCACTAAGATGGTCATGGCAGTAATTCCTTGGCTACTATGGAAATAATAACATGTGCTTAATGGTTTCCACAATTACATGCTTTATTCCCATGCTATTTTATCATGATTGATGATCCATTAGGATATATTCCTTACGTACTTCCAAGATTTATGTCTTTGCTCAAGATTTTGATGTTTATATTTTATTTTCATGTTTTTGCATTCAAATGTTTATGGATTGTTTTATGTTCTCTATGTTTACCCTTACTGAGAATTTGAGCTCACCCTTTTTATGTTTTCTTTTCCCCAGGATTTAATGAAAGGTTTTAGGTAAGAAAATAAAAGGGGAAGATCTTTATGGGAGATATTGAAGATCTTTCACCATGATTAGAAGATTATGTTCCATGTTTCCAAAGACACTAAACTATTATGGTCCTTTGGTGTTTGTTTTTGTTATGTATTAATTATTCCAAAAAAAGTAATGTAATTTCCACGTACCTCAAGCTTTGGGTCTCTACATAACCCCATTTGATTCTTGGAAAAATTAGCATATACATTGTTTAGGAATCTCATGTTGGTAGGAATTAAATAGAAAACTATAATGATTTAAGCATTAAAATCAAGGCATCACAGTTTACTTGGTATTATACAAAGGATATGTTTCATTAATGAACCATGTGGTATAAAGACGATAAAATATCATACACATAATGAAAGAAAGAAATTTGGACCACAAAATTTGTTATTCATAATATTTATTCATTGATAACGTGAAAAAGAAGGAGGATTTCCCATATTCCGGAGTCTATCCTAAATTAAAAATAAGAAAAAGAATCAAAAACATATATGCCCATAGTTGGATCATAATAAAATCTAGTTAGAAAAATTTTACAAGTCATCTATGGTTTGGAGGGAGGTATCAATTGAGCACTGATGGGTCACCCACTCTCTCTCTTATGTTTCTACCTAAGGATAAAGAGTCTCAATTAAAGAGGATATTACATTGGATCATTTATGAGTGGTATCTAATAAATATTATGATGTAATAATATGGTATCTCGAAAAAGCTATATACTCTTTATATTATACTATTTATGTAATCTAGAAATTCATCTGAGTGTGTACTAGAGAGAAATTTTGATGTCTCTACTCAAGCACTACAAATGGTTCCCTTATTGATTTGGCCAAAGAATATTTTTCATCAAATACACACAGGACCTTCACACTCTTCGACATTTGTTTCGGGCCCAGGACAATTTTTAGTATGATGTCAAATAATGGCTAACAATCAAAGCCACCAACCCCCAAATCACAAAATATCTGGTGAAGGAATTTCTGTTGTCCATGAAATTCCTCTAATAGAGTCATGATGATCAGGGTAGGGATTTTATGCTAGACTAGACTTCATGGTACTTGGTTCTCTACAACTATTGGAGTGGGTATTCCAGAAGGGGGAATGGTTGATAGAGGGTATTCAAACATTAAATTTATTTAAATAAGGATCAACTGAGTTGACGAAGAAGGAAGAGAATAATCCTTATATGATCTACTCTCATTTGGTGAATTTTCTATTTATGGTATCAAAGGTCCATCCCCATCAAAAAAAATTATCACACTAATGGGTAATTGGGAACCTTGAAGAGAGCACTTCCTTAGAGGCTCCCCAAGGCCGGAATCAACTCCACTTCTTTATTAAATAAGTTTTTTAGGGAAGAATGGGGCTTTCAACCTAAAAAACCAGGCGACATAATTTACCACTCGAGTAATATTATACCCAAGATTGGGAACAGTTGTAAGATAGGAAGTAAGGGGCATCGATAGACAGGAAAATAATATTTTTATTTGTATCTTTGTGCACCTACATGGGGAAAATGGGTGAAGGAGCCTGAGATGTTGTTCTCCCCACATTCTTGCTAAGGGAAGAGGGTAAGTCATCTGAATATAGAAAAACTAATGAGAAAATTAGTAAGTGGTGTGTGGCTAACAGATAATCATATTTTCCAAAAGATATAGAAGAACCCCATCTTGGAGAGATATTTTACTTGATATCTCATCAAGAGAACCACTGCCATTATCAATAAGTATCTTTATGGGTGCATGATAGGGAATGAAGTTAAAACAGTCTTGTCGAATAAACATATCAATCAACACATTGGGACCTAGTGACATCACCTAAACCATAGAAACATTCAACAGTTTGGGACCAAATGAAGTATAAGAAATATTAGTTTTCTTATATTTGTAACATAGAATATTCTATCTTATACAGGAAAAATATGAATGGAAAATGGCCTCTAATATGATAAGGGATGTTTCCTTGTTGGATATGAAAAATTAGTTTATAAATGTGAGCTAGAGTCAACATGACTAGATTAAGAGGTCACCCATCTACTAATCAGGATGCCATCAGCAATGAACTTACCCAAACACCCAAATATACTTCTCAATCTAGAAAATACATCCACTAAAAAATTTGGGTAGAAACATCACTAGAAAAATGATTAGGGATATCTCTAGTCTCACTTGGTATCCCCATGAGGCATACTCTTCATCTTTAAGAATAGCCCAAAAAGATCCCACACTATTTCAATTTTTTTTGGAAGAACATTGATAAGGGCCTATAGTAGTTGGCCAATTCCTACTATGATAAAGGAATACACTGACTCAATCATTAAAAGTAATGATCAAGTGTAGGTTCATCTCCTACTATATAATCCCCTTCACAATTGTGATAATGTCCCTTTCTAAGGTAGGATTTTGTATGGTATGAACCCAAAAGTCAGCAATAAGAATAAATTCATCATACATCTCCCCAAAGGAGGTATTCCTCCAAGATAGTAAATATCACAATAGTCGATCCCTATTTCATCATGATATAGATTAAAGGAATTATTACTAGGACATCAGTGGGTAATCATCTCTCTGAGGTGTTTCAACTGATGGTACATGGAAATTTGAGAAGTCCATGCTATCTCATAAATATGAATAGCATGTAACTAGTTGGAGAATTCTAAACATCTCTTCCTAACTCTGAATGTCCATTCCCACTCATCATAGAAGTTACTGCTATGATGAAAGTCCCACTTTGAGATACAACTACTTCTTAAATTATTTAAATAGGAGATGAGTATACTCGAATACCTCTAGGAAATTGGCTGATGGGGATGATCACAACTATCTAAACCCCAAGGGGAGTTAGCTAATATATAAGATAACCCGAGGAGTTGTTCTATAAACAATTATCTATCTTTAAAAAATTTCATTTGAATATAGTTAAGATAATATGGTAACCCATGGGTTCGGAGATTATAATCAGGTGAAGGAATGGAAGTATCATCCAAAATATCAAATCCCTAAAACTATAGTTGGTGTGATAGAGGATAGTTCTGATGTTCGGGTGAGCGAATCCACTTCAAAACCTCATTTTTAGAGAACACTTGATACCGAGTTTTGTTATTATGATTCACAATAATCTTATCCCTTTATCAATTGGAATTAGAAGATATATTCTAGCTGTAAACCATCTTCATAAGAGTTGTAATAAAACCCGAGGAGTGATACCATAAAGGGGGGGGGTCAGTTAAAGTAAACATGTAACATGGGTAGCATCACATGTGTCATATATCCCATATAAGGGTTCATGATCGCTTGAATTTTTTCCTGTTTTGGGGATCATGTGACCCATATTAGGGTTTGGGATTGTGTGACCCATTAGTAGTGTAACGAATCCATTGACTTGTGTAACACCTCATGATCTTGTGATCTTTTTTGAGTCTCATGATTGTGTGACTACATAGAGGTCATGTGAGTGTAATAATGATCAAGTGATCATGAAAAAAAAATCACTAGACCACATAAAGTGCATGAGATGAACATAATGTAAAATATTTTCTAAAAAACCTAAGTAAATTACCATTGATTTAGTCATAGATTGATTAAGAAAGGAAGTCACATGGATATATCATGTGATCAAATCCCACAAAGTGGTCTTGTGAAGTGGTTCTTGAAAAGTGACTACTAAGAGGCGATCTTAAAAACAATACACATAACATAATAAATCACAAGTGCTATTATGTATGAGTCACTGGTGGAATGAGGGGGTCCCTAAATCCCTTATCTATAAGATTCCCCATAGAATACCAAAGGTCACCTAGAAGAAAAAACACCATTTGTGACACCAATCCGCAGAAGTATCAAGGACTTAGGCACACATATACTCTCTTTAGAACTATGTACTTTTTCTTATTGACCTCACACCTGAGGGGGTTTATTTTTTGAATCCTACCAAATGAGAAAAAAAAACTTTTAGTATGGAATATATACTCAAATCATAACTATTACTTTCCCCATAAAGGAAGGAGGGAGAAGCATAGATAAATGAAGATTAGGGAGTTGGATCATGCGAATCATTTAACCCCCAAGAGGATATGTGATTACATAACCCTAGGAAGGTCATGAGGACAAATTATTCACTTATCACGATCTTTGAATGATCACGTGAAGCCCCTTTGAAAGGGACTTCTGATCATTTGGAGTCCCCAGGACACATCCATTAGATCATGCGATGTCCCTCTAATTCCATTAACAAGTGGGGTGAAATTCCATGAAAATGATGACATGTCATCAAAATATACATCATTGATAAAGTGATACACCACAGAAAAGTATAGAGACTACCAGTTAAAATTATCACATATTATCACAATATCAATTATTGATCTTGTGATTCCCTGATGGAAAACCAATGGGGAATGTCCAGATGTCTTGTAAAATAAAGAATAAAAGATGGAAAAGGCGGAAGCCTCATGTGATGATATTTTACATAATTTTTCATTAAAAGGGGTTATGTTTCTTATGTGATAATATCATTGATCACTTAAAGAACCATTGAAATTATTTATTGAACTCACAAATAGACTCTAACAAGCTAACTTCATCTCATAAAGGCCCCTAGACAAGTCTCCCTTAATCAGGAAAAATTCTATTTGAAATGCATCCTAGCCTCTTGGAGAATCCAAAAAATGTCAGCTATATCTTATGAAGACCCTTTCACATAAATAGTTTATCTCATGAATATCCTCTGACAAGCTAACTTGATCTCACAGAGGATCCCAGAAATATCTCCCTTGGTCATTTGAAAGCCTCTTAGATTGGAATCCAAGTCTCATGAAGACTCCTAGAAATGTTAGTATAATATTTTTAAGGATATTTGACATGTTTAAATGATTATGAAAAATCCATTTTACATGTTGATTTTCTAATAAATAAAGTGATGATTAAGTATTCTCATGGTCGATGTTTATCGTGAAATGCAATGATGACACCATGGATGACCCATGAATTGCTCATGTGAAGCACATGAAGTGATCATACATTTCTTCGAATCAAGAACATATATATAATATATGAACCATGAAAGTAAACATAGATCTAGGGCGGTGAGACCTAAAAATTCCTCACTCTCGGTATAAAACACACACACACACATAAGACACATCCACATGAGTGCAAAAGAGAGATTGAAATTCTCAAAGAAGAAATCCACACTATCTAAAGTTTCTTCCACCAGGTAAATCCTAGGGAATGATTTAAGGTATCTCAAAACATGTATATATGCTTTTCATGATCAACATATTGATCACATGAAGGAATTATAGTGCACTAACCAAATCATGTGAAGAAATTTCCGCATGTCAACTTGGTCACACAAAACCTCAACAAGCCAATGATTGAAAAATGTTTAGGAATATATGAAATCAAATATGAAAATTGTGGAGGCCTTATGTGAAGAAGGATATAGAAATTTTTCCATTAAGGAATCATTTGCTTCCCATGACCTATCAAGATCATGTGAAACATCCAGACATGTCAGTCAAATAATGTGAAGGCTACATGGACTGTTATCCAAATCATGTGAAGGCTACCTAGACATGTCAGCTAGATCATGAGACAACACCCATACATGTCATTAATATCATGAAGATTCTACCTAGAAATGTCATCCCGACCATGCGAAAGCACCATGACATGTCATTCGAGTCATGTGAAATCCTCCATACCTGTCAACTGAGTCAAGCGATGTCATCCAGACATGTTAGAAAAGTCATGCGAAGGCCCCCATACATATCATACATGTCACGTGAAGTTCTCAATTAATTATAGATATATAATTTGATGAAAATATGACATTTAATCCTTGATCATGTGACACATTTGGATGTTTCTGCATTGATCACACGAAGGCCCTCAGAGGGGTTAGTCGAGTCATACAGCAGTCCTCCATACATGTCTGTCAGATTATGCGGAAGACCTTTGACACATCTACCTCAATCATGTGATGAATCCTAATAAATTCCAACCATATCATTGAGACACTTAGGATAAGTCAACCATGTTATGAATAAACCTCATGAAATTTCAATCATGTAAGGAAGACACCCCAGGACATGATAATATTTTTTGGAAGACACACTCAAAAATACACTAGATTGAACTATGAGGACTCTGATTCCAAACCCAATCGGATATGTTGGATTCCTTCTTAAGGCTTGTGCTTTAATTGAAAATACATATAATTGTATGTCCCTCTATATTTAAAGCACTCTAACCCACGAAACCCATACTTGCTATGTGTTTATTTTTCTTTCTCATTCATCATCAGATTGAGGAGCTATTAAACTATGAGGAATGTGACTCCTGCACAAGTAGGATATATAGGATGCCTTTATAATACCCAATCTCCATATCATGATCCTAATTAGGTCCTCCCTAGTTTATAAGTCCCATATCCATATGCGATGTGTCTGATAACTTGATATCCCTTGTTTCTACCACTAAACATAACTCATATAGGCTTAGGGATTTGCAATGATCATATAACTCGTATTATAAATTTACCCCAGTTAAGGAAACCTTTATGTATAAGTACCATTTAGTTACATGATACAATTCCCCCATATAGGGGAATCTTAAATGGGGTATGTCTCAAAGGAATTCTCATATTGGTAAACCATGGGGAAATAACCCTCAGGGGAATTAATTACCTTTCATTACCCATCATAAGGTTGAGGTCATATCAAACTATGATGACTCAAATTATTACTATAAGAAGGATATGTTGGAAACATTTTTAGTTCTCAATCTCCGTACTTGGTGCCTAAGTTCCCTCATATATGTACTTTTCAAAAGATGTTAAATAGGACACCTTGGACTCAAATGAACTATGTGGGCTTTGATTAAAGTTATAAAAAATATATGTAGGCTTCCATATAAAAGTTCAATACAATATTAGAAACACTAATAACCACCCTAAATGGTATTAAAATATAGGGTTCTTAGATATATGACTTATTAATATAAACATATACCAATTTATATGAAATAAAATAAAGAAATGGAGAACCTCAAGTACGTATAGATGATCCCACTAGTAGGACCAACTTCACACATTGAAGGATTAAACACCCAATAATTTTTTTGGGTAACTAGTCCTAGATTAGGATATGGAAGAGTTTCCCAAAAAATCTTAAATATATAATAGGGTCCTTAAATAGAAAATAATTTCTCCCAAAATGGTGCAATGTGCCCAAACTCCCATCCTATTGACCAATGTGAGTTCCTAAAATCCATTGGGTTTAAAACCCCAAATAACCACCTATATTTTGAAATCAAGTAAATAACTTATTATCGATATCGGAACAATTGGGAGTTTCTATGAAATATGAAAATTTTAAACTCAATGTGATTGATTATGAAACCATTATTGAACCCCCCAAAAATGAATCCTCAAATTGGAAACAAATATGGTGAACCTCATGTGAATGAATGTAATGATAGAATAACTAAATCATTATTGAAATAGACCTTCATGTGTCCTGAGACATAAATATAACTATACATATCTATTATATTTCAAAGGAAACAACATCACATTGTGTTTTAATTTCTATTATTATTTTATTTTCATTTTTCATATAATGGATTAACTTTCGATATCTTTATATCGAGTACTTTTATTTTTTTTCTTTTATTTTTTTTAAAATAATTTAAAAAATTTAACATCTAATAATACTAATATTTGAATTGGTTTAAATTTATCGTTCACTCTTTAGACTATATTTTACCCCTACTAGAGTGTTTACCTATAATATCACTCTACCTTTTGGTCCTAAATTTTTTTATCATATCTTGACGCAACATGGATATAGATCTTTGTTTGATATTATTTTTATCTGACATTAAACTTTTTATATTGTGTTTTTATTTTATTATAACGTACTACATTCTTCTTTATAGTAAACATGAAGTAGAGGAAATGGATTTTTGATTAAAAATGGTAGGTATTTGTATCAGAACCTAAGTGAATCTAAATCATATCCCACCACATATAATTGATGGTGTGACCTATTAATATTCACATGACTCGATTGAGACTTTCATTATCAACATTGTAGTTGATCACTATCTTACTATGACCAGAATTTATAGATTCATAGAGATTTTTTTTCTTTTACTTGAGATAAAAATGTGTAGTATCAGGAAAACTATAAATTACATAATACATTTATCATTTCAATTACATTAAATATATCAAGTCATATTTCACTATGTCAGATAATAAATAGAAGAGGTATGAATTTTTAGATTACTCACTTTTAGACTAACACGATTATTTAAACTTGAAGGGATATGTTGAGAGAAAACTCCCAAGTCTTCATTTTTATATTGAGAAAATTAGTGTTATAGAGGCATAGATTATCTATGATAATTTAAAAGAACGTCAATATTTGAGAGAGAATAAAATTAATTCTGAAAAACTTGTGGAAAAAATATTTGTTTTTTTCTAAGGAATGTGAATCCAAGTGAATGATTATATATAACACTATGTATATGAAGAAGCTTAGTCTAGTTGACATCATTGGTACTCTAATAAAAAATGAGAATTATTTGAATATAAATTATTGGGAGGGGAAGTGGAATAGTTTATTTTAATTCGCTTATATTTTTGATGTCTTAAATTATATTGATAAAAAAATATATGTCCACTTTCATGAATAGAAAATCTATGAATTGACCCGACATTAATAATTTAAAAGATAGTAAAGAATAAATTACTAAAATTGAGTAGAGGATGAATAATATTATAAAAAATAATAATATCTAATATGATTATCAAAATAGAAAAAAAAATAAAAGAATGAAAAGAGGGAGACTTCGAAAAATATTTATTTTGTGTGGAAAAAACCTATACATATCAGACTAGACTTTCTGAGGTTGAGTAAAGGGAATAAATATGGTAAATCATTTAAGAGGAAATAAAAAATTAATTAAAGGTAATTAATGATAAATGGAGTTTCAATTAGGATAAATTTTCTTGATAGTAGTAGTGATTCATAGGACGATAAGTGGAGGATTGTTAGTTTTTATTCAAATATACCTTAGAATGATCTATGACTAATGGGAAACGTAACTCTAAAAACACTCCCACAATTTATTTATATGATAATATATATTTTACATTATATGATAAGAAGATATATATCATTAAAATAAGAGGATGATATTCCATCATAGTATGAAATGACTATTTATATGGTTTTTCTTGAAAAGAAGAAATAAAATTACTAAAGATATAAATTTTTATAAGTCAAATATTACTTAGGTGGAGGATATGATTTATAAATTTTTTTAAGTGAAATAATAATGTTGTTAAAATTTATGATACAGAGAAATAAAAAAGTAAACTCTTGAATGAGTAATGTATATATAAAAGAAAAATTTCTTAGCTAGCAGGTAAACTGGAAGCTAAAAAAATTCAAAAATGTAATCAGAAGATAGGAATGATAATGTTAAAAAAGAATTAGGCAAATTAATGTTTAAATAATATATTTACTAACTTTATCATAGGAAGATATTAATTTTAAAAATTTTATATCATATTGAAACCTAAATGAAAAATATATGGTCTTGGTTATAAAACCATATGAAGTTATATTTGTCCACATAATTACTTTTTTACCAAGTTATTATACTTTTTGTGCTAAATGTTAGAGAGAAGGAAATTGTGAAATTAATTGTTCATTGAATAAAGAACAATATATCAAGCATATTATGTATTATATTTCTAAAGAGACTGAAACTATTCAACACTTTATATTTGGTCATTTATGAGTTTCTAAATCTTTTTTTTTTCAAACATTAATGGACCCAAGAAAGTTTTATTACCAAACTATTAGAGTTTTTTTATGTAAGATAGGATAAGTATCAACAATTATGATATATGATATATAGATAGTGGTTGTTCTCAACATATGATTCAAAAAAATCTAACTTCCAGAACTTACAAAAAAGTGAAAGGTGGATGAGACACATTTAAGGACAGCACACAAGGTCATAATTTTTGTATTAGTGATGATTTTTATCTACGAAAGTATTTGATATCTAATTTAATTTTTTTGTTAGGATTTAATAACAACCAAATAATCATTACTATACTATGGGATAAAGGTTTCTCTGTGAAATTTTTCAATGATAGATATAATGTTAATATTTTGGATAGATTTCACACTTTATTTACCAAAAGGCATGATAATGTTTTCACATTAAAACTATAATGACCAAACCCTAATAGCCTAGAGATGGTGATTACAATATTACATTAACACTAGATACAAGGACTCATATCTTAAAAGACCATATAGTTTAGAAGTCTTTGTAAACTAAATACATACTTTAATCTCACATTACATTTGGAAACATGAAATAAAGAACACATTAAAAGTAAATATTCTTTATTATAGAACACATTCAAAGATTCATTCTTCATATCTTAGTGAATGAAAAATAAATAAAGGGTGAGATAAAATTCTTAATAAGGGTTACGTACAATAAAAATTATCAAGAATCAATAAGGAATAATAAATATGGTAAGGTAAATAACTAAAAACACATAAAATTTAATAAATAATTTTATCATGAAGACTATTGTGGTAGGAATAAATGATGTTCAAATAATACCATATAAACAGTCACGTGAACTTGAAATTAATCTCTGAATATAAAAACTAATAAAATAATCACATGGACATCAATAACTAAATTCTCAATGAAGGAAATTCTTAATATTCGATTTCATGATTTATAACAACATGATATGTATACCATCAAGTCCTTGTTCCAAGACAGTTTAATTGATGGGTAGGTAAACACAAAAAACCCATTTAATGATAGCTTACTAATATGGCTCATGTGACTTTTTGATGCATAAAGGTGATATCTATAAATGAGCCCACCCATGACTACATGTACAGTGAATTCCTCACATATTTAATGATAAATTAAATCTATTGAAAATAGGCCTTGTCAATAAATATATGTATTGATTGATGAATATGAATTTATCAAGAGTTTCTATAGTCAATCAAACAACTTTTATAGAAAAACACTGTATATGGTTTAGGAAATAATCATATCCATGATACAAAGAATATGTATATTTAATAGAAATTAAATTTATAATGATATCAAGAGAGATAATACTTCAAAATAAAGTTAATGACAAAAAAATTAATAAGATATAAGAGATGACCATTGGTTCATCATAAATATTGGTTTTGTAATTAAATAATATCCTTTGGAAAAATAAATAAAATGGAATTAAAATATTAAATAATATTTTAATTAAGAGTTTTCAATATAAAACCATTGAAAACATGTATAAGAAGATAAATATCATAAAATGGTTATAGTGGAGGGAAGGTCCCTTAGCGTTATATATTTTAAAAAACATTACTTTTGACCATTTGTAAATAGTGTTGAAAAAAAATAACATTGGAAAAAATATAAATATTCCTTTAAAAACTTTTAAAAGTATAGGAGAACTTAAAATTTCCTTAATAAATAATTTGAGTAAATAAAAGGACTTTTTTGAGAATAATTTTGAAAAATATGGGAAAGGAAGAAAAATGCACCTGATTGAAAGAGAAATAAGACTGAATTTTCTTTTTAAATATTATTTTATTTATTTACATGAAAAGTAAAAGAATAGTTGGATGAAATTATATAAACTCTTTAAATATATTTTTATTATAATATATATGGATTTTATGAAGTATGGATAGAAATATTCCTTCGATGAAAATTATGGCAATCCAACAAAATATATTGTAAAATAAATGCTTACCACTTTGGTAACTTTTTCATTGCAACCCATTGATAGAATAAACACGAATTGAAACATTAATAATAATTAATAAATAGTTATTAAGGTTAAATATATAAAAGGGGATGTATATACACCACATAAAAATTAAATAGGTGTATATTTTCAAATTTTTCTCAGTGTAATGGAAATTAAGATATAATCCATTACAATGATCATACCATTAAAGTGAAAATTAATAAATTAATTCATTATGTGTTTTAAATTTAAATCCACATAAAACAAGTGAAAAAAACCTAATATAATTAAAATTCATTACATTCATAATATTATAATATCAATGACAATGAAGAAGTTATATAACCCATTGAAAATAAATTGAGTTATAAAATGCCTACAAATTGGTAACATTCAATTAAAATCCTCTATGATGAAATAATATTAATTTAAACTTAAAATACCATTAATTATTAAGGATTAATTATATAACATGTTAAAGGTCAATATATACACCATATAAAAGGAATTGGTGTATAACAATAAAATAAGCCTCAATAAATTGAAATTGAGAGGGAATCTCTTACATCAGGTCTGATGCATTATATACATTATATATACTCTTAAATAATAAACTTATGTAAATTATTTACTTTAATAAGAAATTTTTTATGTTTATTATCCATTTTATTTTATTTAATATCGTGTTATATTTAATTACTTAATCAGTTAAGTTCACATCAACTTTTTTGATTATGTTGAGTTCATATGTCCAAAATGACTTTGATAGTTTGACTATGGTCAGTGAGGTCATTATTACATCATCTATAGAATAATAATAATAATGAAATAATTATTATTTTTATACCTAATTTATACTTTTAAAACCAAATATTTGAGATGTCTATGAAAAATGAACTACGTTACAATCATGAAGACCGTACGCAATACGTACACAAGAGCAACATTTCCAATTTTCAATGATAATTATAAAAATAATGTAAATATTATTTTATATTTATAGAATTATATTCATATAATAAATTCCTTATTATTTATTTAAACATAATTATATATATATAATCCATGTTATAAAGTGATAAAAAATGAATAATATCGCAATGCGGAGGCCGTAGTCTACACATATGCACAGACAACATTATCATTTTTCTTTGAATGGAATGAAAAGAATGTAAATGATATATTTTATTTTAAGAATGATAAATATTTCATTAATGTATATATATACATATATATTAAATCCATCACTACAACCAACCATAAGATGAGGTGATAGAAAATGAATTACATTGGTATATGAGGCGGTAGTGCACCGTACACACAGATGATAGTTTTATTTCCCATTTGATGGAAATGGAGTTGGATATAGGTTATGAAATTAATATAATAGAATATAATTATATTAGAGATAATTGTTTTATTATATTTTAGTGTGTTAATAAAATTTTAAGGGTTTAGAATAAGAAATAAAATAAAAACACTCGGTTAAGAACAATACCTCTTCTCCAGAAAACCTCTTTAATATTATACTCAGAGCCTTCCTAAGAGAATTTAATAATAAAAAAAGGCCTCTAGGACATTGTAATGTATTTAATGAATGTATTTTTTTATGTATTTTATTAATCAAAAGGCTATTTAATTTTGAATAAAATAGGAGAGAAATTTCTCTTTATAACTGAGAATGAGTGACATTTTGGTAAATACCTAGAACTATTTAACCATGAGAAGTTACTCTCAAACCATGTGACAAAAAATTGATAAATAGTGAATTTGAATTAATTTTAGATCTATAAAAACATAATAAAAAATAATTATTTTAAATATGTTATTCTCTTTACCTCTAAGGTTACTCACTTATACCATTTTATTTTTCACCACGGTAAATGGTTTTTACCTAGATAATTTATCATTTAAGACTAAAAATAAAATATTAATAATTAGATAATTTGGAAGCAATAATTATAAATATTAATCCTAATTTATCTAATAATTTGTGTGTGTGTGTGTAAAATTAATGTTAAGACAAGTGCATGTAATGTGCCAAACCCGAATCTAAACTTAACCACACTAACAACCTTTTCAAACAGAAAGGGTTGTTTTTTTAATTATAAGATAACAATTGGATAATAAATAGAAATTTGATAAAAATTTAGACCATTTATCACCCTTATTTTCTTCTTTAATTATTTTTAGTATTTTAAAATAATTGCATAAATTATTATTTAACATAAAATATCATTAATGTAATTTTTTCACTATTTATTTAATTTGTTTTTAAAATCATGATGATAATATTTTTTTGAATTTAATATATTTAAACATAAATAATCCATAATTATTTACTATAAAATAATTTTTTAACTAGAAATCATCTAAAATACATTAATTTTATTATTTTTAAAATTATTTACCATGAGTTTTCCACTGTTTTACTCAGTGTTATGTCAATATAATATAAGAATTTAAAGAAACTATATAATCATTAAAAATTAAACATAAATAACCATAGTGAATATAATTTTATTATGCTAAAAATAAACTATAATATTAATTCACAACTTATTTTTATCACTTTGTGAACATATAAGATATATTTAAAGGAAGAATAGTGACATTTTGTCCTTTTCTTTACATATATTATTATATATGTCACTTTCATAGAAACATGTCCCATGAATAATTTAATCTTGACACTAAGTTGATAAGGGTAGAAATAAATTCATCAAATAAGAATTAATATTAAAAATAGTGGGCTTATTAATTAGTTTTAAACTTAGTTAACCTGGTTTTCCCTTTTACTGTTGTGAAGATTTTTTAAAGTTTTTTACTATTCATATTAATAAAAAATTAAGTTGGCCATATTAAATAATATGAATTATGATGATTAAATATAAATAATCTATTTTTCTAAATTAAATATCTATATGTGTCAGAAATTCATTTTATAAGTATCATGTAATGCAATATGAAGATAGGTTTCTTCCTCAATCCATTTTTTTGTATTTTCCGAATGAAACTTTTAAAGGTTAAGAGTGAAACCTGAAAATTTCATCTGAATAAAACCATTAAATAAGTCATCCTTGATCGAGACTACATGAACATCTCCTAACCAGCCTTTGCATCGTTATGTCAAGACACCACCTTCGCATGGACGCTCAGCTAGTTGTCCCATACAAGGTTTCACATGCCTGGCACCAATGTCTATTTCCATACCCTCTCAATCATCCAAATCTGAATGGATATTATATAGTGAATGCTTCTTACTCTAAATTCTTATTTGGAAATAATCCTTGTAGGGTGTCTGGTAGCTTCCACATTCAAAATTTAAAATATGACCAAATTTCAACATATTGTCTCGATCCAAGCCTTCACAACACAAACCCACATCAAAATATCAAAAAAATCCAAAATTAATCCAACTACCAAAAAATTCATAAGAACTCCAACATTCTTTCCCATTTAAAGACTTCATTTTTTTGGGAAAATGTATTTCTCATGGAAAAGATGATTTTACATTAACTACATGACTAGAAATATTCCATTAATGAATTTCAATTAAGATATAGTGATACAGAATTTTTAAATTTTATTTAAATAATTACTCAACATGGGTTATTTTAATTAATAAAAACAAACAGTATGCACTTAAAAGTATTTTTCAGACAAATGTGTTTTTAAGCCAATAAATAAACATATACTTGAATACAGTATAAGGATTATTCAAAGTTAATTAATTTTATTAAATATAAATATATAATGCTTATATAAATTTTATGTTAAATATAAATAATAATTATAATTTTAAATTAATTAATTTATTGAAAAGAAATAATTGTTTTACAAAATGTGGAATTTTTTACTATTCACTAAAAACCAATATTTTTAGAAACATCTGAACATTTACCCCTAAGATAATTTTGATATTATTATTTAAAAAAAGTTATCATTTTTAGAAAATACTATTACTAAAATTGGAGATAATTAATTATGTTATCCATATGTAAAAAAGCAATAAAAATCATTTTTCAAGAAAATGTATTTTTATAGCATGAAATGACATTACTGAAAATTATGTACTAATTTCTTAAGGATTAATAAATAAATTTTTATGTAATAGGACTCTTATACATATATCATAATGTGGTTAATCATATTTGTATCCATAAATTTGATGATCAGGTTTTAATAGTAACATTTAAATAATATATCCTGGTTTGTTTAGGCTTGATGTTGCATGTCATATACACTATCAAATATAATGTTCTTATTGTAAAATATTTTGGTGTAACATTCTACCCACCTTTAATAAATTTAATTCTAAAAATTTTGAACTTATTCTTAGAAATTGAAAGATTGACATTTAAAAATTCCTTTTCCAAAAACCCACATCAAAAAGGGGTTAATAAAACATCCTCTTCAAAGGAGGGAAAGAGGAGGACAAAGGTGATATTAAATAACGAATAACAATGTTTCCAAATAGGAGACTATTATTTCAAAGTAAAAATATAGACATGGAGGGGGAAAATATCACCCAAGGACTAATATAGAATGATAGTGATGATGTTAAATAGAAAGTTAATAACCACAGATCCATACATCTGTGATGGGTGAAAAGACCATTGATTTATCGGAAGTGATTATAATAGGATACCATTTTTTTCAAGATCATTTTCCTAGAGTTAAGGAATTATTTTACTAACAAGATATAAAAAATCATAAAATATACATACTTAATATATTTTTATATATTAATCATAATTTCATCCTTGGGTTGTTCTTTTATCAGTTCCCACTTCATTTATTACTCCAAGTAATGAATATACTGGATTAATTTTTTATTCATGATGCATTAAAATTAACTTCATATTGATCATAATATCCATAAAAGAGTGAAATGTCTTTCCATATATCACTAAATATTTACCAAAACCAAAATTATCAACACAAGTCTTCCAATATAATACATTAATATGTAAATATCAACACCAACACCCAAATTTCAACAAAATATTTATCTATCAAATCATTTACGTAAAAATAATTTCATATTAATCTAGACATTGTATAGAATAGTGGTAGGTGTCACACCCTTTTCATCATTTAGTTTTGGGTTTAAGCCGACGACCTTCCCATATTGATGACTTATCACTCGATATGTAGGTTCTACTTTTTCTAAAAATATATTTGTATAATTCCTATGACGTTCCCAAAAATATTATGAAAATTCTCAAAATTAAATTAATTATCAAATAACTTTTTATCAAAAATGGTTTTCTATAAAACATTTTTTCCACAAAATTAAATAATATTAATTGAATATTATTACATTAACATCAATGATCTTATTAAACTTAATGTTTATCAATAACCTTAAAATTATGTCAAAAAAATATAAAAGAATTATTCCAAAAATAATATTTTAACATAAAAATATAATAAACTAAAGAGTTTTATTCCCATATCACTATGGCATATAATAGGTTTCCATAGGATCTATTCTCTCATTCATCATAATGGTTCATAAATAAAATAGAGATTAAATAAAGCATATCCCCTAAGTGTTTCAAACTAGGTCCAATGTAAGGGTACACTCCCCTTACACTATAATGATGGATGATATATTCTTGACCGACTATTTTTAGTGTTATTAACCCTACATACATCTTTACTAAAACCATGTCCACTTTTAGTATCCAGTTAAGGATATATTTCTAGGAATGTTACATAATATATACCTTACCAAAATATTATGATATTATCCTATACTTAGACTTATCCTCAAATCCATTTATAGGGTTATGTTCCCTCACATATGCTTTCGCAAATCTAGTTCCCAAGGATTCTACTAAACTTCCTCTAATACCATCTTTAAACACGTAGACCTTAGTAGCCAAGAGCCGAAAGTTATTTTTTTACATTATTACTAGATACAATGAATCATATCTGGAATGACTAAACAATTTAGTTGTCTTGGTAAACGAGATACAAAACATAATCTACGATTTCATTTTAAAACATAAAATAAAATACATAGTGAAAGAAAATATTCTACATCTTGGAAATAATTAAATGATTCCTTCTTTATATATGTGGGAAAGGAAAACAAATAAAGGGTGAGCTTAGATTCTCCACAAGGGTTATGTACAATGGATTTTATAATTAATCAATATATAATAATAAATATTTAAAGGTAAATAACTTAAAAACATTTCATTTAATTAATAAGTTGAGCATAAAGAATAATATGGAAGTAATAAATGTTGATCCAATAATGTCATATAAATAATCACATGATCCTCAAGCTAATCCATGGATATCATAACTAATAAAATAATCACATGAACATCATTAAATAAATTCTAAATGAATTAAATGATTGATATTGGATTTCATTATTTCATGCATCATTATATATATACCATCAAGAAATTGCACCATGATAGTCTAATTGATGGGTAGGTATACACCAAAACCCATTTAATGTTAGTTTACTAATTTTTCCAATGAGACCTATCGATGCTTTGAAGGGCCATCTATAACAGGACCCTACCCATCATTTCATGTCCTATTCATTACTCATGTATTGAATTATCAATTTAATTTATAAAAAATATTCCTTATCAATAAGTATCCATATTGAGTAAAGAATACATATTTATCAAGAATTTTTCATATCCATCAAATAAAATTCATAGTAAAACACTATATTTGAGAATGGTATATGATTTGAGAAAAAATAAGATCCATTATAAAAATAATATGGATATTTGAGATAAATGTAATGTCCAATGATCTCAGGAAAGTTAATGTTTGAAAATAAAGTTAATAACAACCAAATTAATAAGTGATAAGAGATGACCATCATTTCATTTGGAATATATGTTTTGTAAAAAAATAACGTCGGATGTAAAAATAAAGTTAATGTATGTAAAATACTAAAATAATCATTCATTAAAGATTTTTATTTTTAAAACAATTTAAAACATGTTTAATTAGCTAAATATCATAAAAAATTATGGTTTCATAGATGTTTGTTATCACTGTATACATTAATGAACATTCATTTCGACTTTTTTTAAAGAGATTAAAAAATGAACGTGTCAAAAAACATAAAATTATTTATTTAAAAAATTTTAAATTTAATGGATGGCATGAAGTTTCCTTAATAATTCATTTGAGTAAATAAAATAACTCTTTAAAAATAATTTCAAAAAATATGGACATGGATGAAAAATATACTTGATCCCAAGGGAAATAAGTTTAGTTTTTATTTTAAAATTTTAATTGCTTGATTCAATTTTACAAGAGGGGAATATTTGGAAGAAATTATGGAAACTCTTTAAATATATTCATTATAAGAAAATATTTGTATTTTCTGATGGATTGAAATATCCATTCCATGAAAATTAAAGTAGTCCCCAAAAATGAGATTATCAAATAAGTGCTTACATATTTGTTAACTTTTAAGTTGTAACCCCTTTAAAGAATAAACTAGAATTAAAACATTAACAATCATTATCAAATAGTTATTCTTTTGAAATAAATCAAATTTTAAGTATATATTCCACATTAAAGTAAATAGGTTCATAATATCAAATATGTCTCAATGCAATGGAAATTGAGATGAAATCACTTATAGATATCATACCTTTAATGTGAGAATTAATTATTTAATTGATTATGTGTATCTAATGTAAATACACATAAAATTATTGGAAATAGACAGAAGTTTCAGGAGTCAGGAAAATCTCTTCCTAAAAAAATTATTAATGAAATTAAAATTACAACACAAGTATAATCAAAGGAAAATTAAAAAGATAGTTGTGTCATTCACCACCACAATCCGCCTGTCCAAAAATATAGAAGTAATCTATCAATACAAATGACCAGATAGAACTGACCTCCATAATCTATCTCTTATAAAGTGCATTATTTATCAAATTTTACTCTCTATAATCATGAGTTACATGAAGAGAGATCGACTCAGCAAGATGAAGACAGGAAATCCAAGAAGACAACATCCTCTATGGTACATTAGTAAAGGGATATTTAAGAATTTTCATAACCACATATGAGTTTGAATCAAGCCATAACACATGCAACCCATTGTAGAAAACATACCTTATTGACTTTATCATATCCCGGAGTTCTGCCTCAGTTGAAAATCCATTGCCAATAAAGTAAAAGAAATATCCCTAAATGAGACCCCGATGTGTGTGAAAAACACTACCACAACTAGTAGGACCTATTGCACTAGATGTCTCCCCATTAACATCAACCTTTAGTCAATTAGATATAAGTGGAATCGATCCGATATATTTCCCCACATATGATTTCTTTTCCCTAACACTAACACCATGCAGGCTAAAAATGATAATATCAGAAATATCATTATACATTGATCCAGTTTGAAGCTTAGATGTAAGTATGATCTTGTGATAAATAGCCAAGACACCAGCATGGAAAGAAGGTTTGTAGTTTTTAAAAATGAAGTCATTCCTTGCCTTCCAGTTGAAAGAGAATACACTAAGAGCTACTGCTATTAATAGTAAATGCACTTGTTCGCTGAAAACTATATTGCAAATAGATATCAGCAGTGTCTCAATGGACAGGAAGCTGAGCCAGCACAGAAAAAGATCATTAACATGACTCCATAATCTATTGGTAAACCTACATCAAAATAATAGATGCATAAATGAATCCTTAGCACTCAAGATAAAGTTATAGACCGAGGAGAGATGTAGCCTAGTACACTGGAGAAGGCCCTGAATTGGAATTCACAACTTCCATAGTTTCTAGACAAGCATCGTATCAGTAGGGTAAATGAACTGCTTATAGAACCTAGACACCCATGATGGAATACTTGGTGAGGTTCCACATTAAATCCAATAATAGTCTCGTCTTGAAAATTCACCATCAAGAGTAGGCATCTAGACCAAGATGTTGTAGTCAGAATACTCATACTTGGAAATCTCCATGCAAAAATGTGTGGGTAAGATATCCTAAATATTTAGATTATCTTGTAACTATGATATGGTAATAGTATTCAGGGATAAAGGAATAAAAATATTAGTATTAATGGGATGAGACAACCGTGGAGTTTTCCATCAATTTAAATGAGAATCCCTACATGCCACCCATTTGGAATTCTCCATAATATCAGAATAATTTGTTTTGAATAATGGCCAAACATTGGATTTCATATAAGAAGCATACCCATTATGTAGCATTTTAAAAAATACAGTGACCAGAAAATCCACTGAGAAATAAGGCATGGAATGAATGCTCTGTATAATTTTTGGAGAAAAGTATCGTTGAAATCCTGATGGCTTTAACTCCCATTCCACTCATACTAACTAGTTTAACAAAATATTTCCAGGAATCCATGACTAGAATCCTTTCAAAAATAAAACCATCCTTGATAATATTTTGGTTATTTCCACTCAACTCATTAATAAGGTCCCTAGGCCATCTATTCAGTGAGAAAGAGTAGAAAAACAATGTGGTGATAACATAATTGACCAAACAAACTTTGCCTGCCTGAGTCATGGTCTTCCCTTTCCAACGTTATAAATGATTACTAATTTTAAAGTAAATTCTATCTAAGTATCATAATTTCACCCTACCCCAAAAGAGAGGAACCCCATGGTAAGTGAATAGAAAATATCCTCTATTCACACTGAGTCTTCGAACAATCCTGTTCTGCTTCAAAGTGAGATATCCTCCTCCAAAAACCACAAAGGACTTGTTCCAACTGATCACATGACATGAAACCACTTCATAGTGTGAAAAAATTCGCTTTATACAGTAGATTCTATGTCTATAAGCCTTACTAAATAATAAAATACCATCATCCTAAAGAAAGCGTGACGGGGAAAAGCAATCCCTCCAAACTCTCATCCTTTGATATAGGCTAATATTAACAATGTCATAAAGGCACAAACTTAGATACTTCTAAACTATAGAAAAAAATCATTATAGATAAAAGATCACCCACCCTGAACCCTCTTGAGAAATGAAAAAAAAACCTCAGGGACTAATTGACAAGAACAGAAAGGTTTCCTCTTTTCATGATAGAACAAAATGGACCAACAAACCTTGGCGAGAACCCATTCATTTTGAGGATTGCAAAAATGAATTTAATTATATCATATCAAAAGTGTTCGAAATGACAACCTTCAAATCCATATTACTATATTTTTCCTTTTTATTCATAATATCAACACATTCAGATGTATAAAATAGGAAATTATATATGTTACTCCCTAGGACAAACCCAAACCGATTGATTGAAATAAAGCCCTTGGAAATCTCACCCAAAATGTGATCAATGATTTTACTAATTTCCGTCGGTATAGAGTTCCCAATAACAAAAATTATACAATCAAGATTATCCAAAGCATTAAATTTCATAAAATTAAATAATTGAATATAAAATTAATCCTTAACGTCATTAAAGAATTATGGAAAAACTCCCTCACAAAGTTTATCACCTCAAGCTGAACAATGTACCAATAAAACATAAAAAAAAATTGTCCGTGAAGCCATCAGGACCGAGAATAATATCCATGTTTAGGGAGAAATTGGATGTGTATATTTCATTTGTATTGGGGGTCTTAATTAGACTTTTATTATGAGAATAATCAATGATTGAATCAAAACATTTAAACTATTTTTACAAAATATCTTCCGGAGTAACTGAATATAACTTTTCAAAGTAGCATGTCACAATATTTTCTATATCATTTTCTGAGATTAGCATATTTACATCAATTTTAAGAGTAGTGAGGCTCCTCTTAGACTTATTATACCTATGAATACTGTGAATGAAATGTGAATTATCATATTAATCCTTCAGCCAACTGATATTGTATTGATTATGAGCAAGATTCTATTTGAGAGTCAAGAGGTTACCCAAATTTTCAGAATCATGAACCTTCTCTTGAGAGGGAATATCTTGGGAAATATTATTTTGCTGAAAAGTATCCAGATGGGTTTTGATATCTCTAATGTCACTATCAAGGGTAGACAATGATTCCTTTCTCCATTATTTCAACAAATCCTTAATGATATTTAGCTTTCTGGTTAAGATGTGCAATGAGATTCTTAAGTATATAGTTTTCCAGGCCTATAAATTAACTTCCCTACAGCCTGGCATGACCAACTTGGCATTATTGAACATAAAAGGAAGAGGTTCTGATCTCAATCTATTTAAGTAGATATCAACCAGCAAGGGGTTATGATCAGAATGTATTCTGGGAAGAGTCAAAATAGAAACATCCACCGCACCACATCTCTCAACCACTTGCACAAAGAACATATCCAATTTAATTTCCTACTTCCCATTTGAAGTATACCATATCCCAAAATAATTTTCACCAGGTACGGGAACTTCATCCAATCCACACTGATCAATGCAAGAAGAGAACTCATTGGTTGTGGTTCTACAGAATTTACTCCTAGTTTTTTTCTGGCCTCAAGATAACATTGAAGTCACCAAAAAAATCCGACGGGTAGACATATTATTAGAGGTCAAAGCCATATTCCTCCAAATGGATCTTCATCTCATGTATAAGTTAAAAGAATATAGAAATGTCACAGATATAGATTCTATTTTTATACAACATGCTAGTGTCATCGATTTATGATCATTATAGAAGGAGTCAATCATGATGCAATTGTGTATGAGAACCCACAAGGATTCTATGGAAGCATCCAATTGATTATTAGCAACAAAGTAGTATGCTAGAGTGCTCCATTTGAAAGACATCCATCTCCTGAACTTCATTATTGGTTCTACAATACCAATTGACATAGTCTTGTTGGTCATAATAATATGCCTAAGGGTTTTAACCATGGGAGAGTTCCCTAACCATTAAAAATTTTAGAAAAGGATCTTCATTGATTAGCAGACCAAATCCTAGTGTTTGGACCACTATAACATTGTGTTCTTCCTTTATCTAAGGCTCCATAATAATCCACCACTATATTAGTAGTGGAAGGTTTATACATGTCCAACTTAGATAAGAAAGAATCCTTATCATCTCTAGAAGATTATTTAATGCTAAGAGAGGTAATCCTATTAGCTAAATCAACATGGGTTAACAACAAGATAGTAGGTAATTTCCTCTTATAAATATTTGATGATAGAACCTCTTAAAAGGCACCATAAATCTAATCAGCATCTTCTTGTATTTCTTGGGGTTCCTATGCTGTAGGAATTTCCTCCCATCCTAGAGGACTAGAAACATTCTATTTAGAGAGATGGTTCTCAACAATCGGATCACCTAAAAGCGCATCTATCTGGACTGGATATAAAACAATATCCTCTAATTATTGACCACAGTCATAAACACCATCCTTATCTAGTGATTATTTGGAGACCTGCACATATTTGAAGGTTCTGAAAATCACAATTGGCCCAGTAGTGTTGACCTGACTGAATTCCAGGTTGGGAGCTAGAGCAGGAACAAAAGTCGCAGTAGTGATAGGGACAACATTAGGAAAAGTCTAAACATGGACGACCATAACAACATCATGAGAAACATGTAAAATAGCAGAGTGGATTCCAACATTTGTATCCTTAACATCATCCACAGGAGCAAAATATTCACCCTTTGATCTATCCTTATGCGTTGGGGCATCAATAATAGAAGGACCTAAGTTGGAGGAAGGTGCCACTATCTTACCAAATTTCCTCCTACAACTGACAACATCATGCCCCTACCTTTTCAGAAGTTACAAATATTATTACTATTACATTCACAAACCATATGCCCAAAAAAAGACTTTTCAATCCAAATTTTGGGTTCCATTCATAGAAAATTTCAAGGTTAATGATATCATCTATCGAATAATAATCATGAAATAATTATCATTTTTTACATAAATTATACTTTTAAAACCAAGTATGAAGTATGTTTATGAAAAATGAACTACGTTATAATCATGGAGATGTTAGACCACATGTATGCATGAGTAATGTTTCCATTTTTCAATTATCATTATGGAAACACGTTATGTATTATTTTATCCATCCAGAAATATCACTATATAATAAATACCATATTATATATATATATATATATCTTCAATGTTATGTGGTGATAAGAAATGAATCACATCGTTTTGTGGAGGCGACAATCCACATGTATGCATAGATGACGTAATAATTTTTTAGTGAATGGAATGGTAATAAACTAAATGAAATATTATTTTTCCATAATTATAAATATTTAATGAATAATATATATATATATGAAATCCATCATTATAACCATTCATAAAATTAGGTGATGGAAAATGAATGAAAATAGTTCACAAGGCCGTAGTCCGCCGTACACGCAAATGATAATTTCATTTCCCATTTGATGGAATAAAATATGGATATAGGTTATTAAAGTAACATAATAAAATATTAATATATTGTATATAAGTATTTTATTATATTTTAATGTGTGAATAATATTTTAAATTGGTTGAAGAAGAAATAAAAGAACATTCAGCTAAGAAAAATACATATTCTTCGGATAAACCAATTAAAATTATACCTAACACCTTCCTAAGATGGTTTTATAATAATAGCATGGACTATAAGATGAGGTAAGATATGTAAGTGATGGATTTTTTAAGTTTTTTTCTCAACCAAAAGGATTTTGAATTCAAAGAAAATTGGGGGGGAAGTCCCCTTTTATAACTGACAAGGAGTGGCATTTTTGTAAATACCCAAAAATATTTAATAATTGGAAGTCACTCCCAAACCACATGCCCCAAAAATTAATAAATAATGTATTATAGGTAATGTATGATCATTCTACAGCTTTACCAAACAATTGAAATATGTTTTGAACATGTTATTCCCTTTAACTCTAAGGTTACTCACTTTTACCATTTTAGTTTTCACTATGGTAAGAAGTGTTTACCTAGGAAATTTATCCTTTAAAAATAAAAATAACATAATCCTTATCATATAATTTGTAAAAAATCATTATAAATATTAAATATAATTTTTTTTAAAAACCCTGTGTGTGAAAAATTAATTTTAACTCAAGCGCATGTAATGCGTATAACCCTATTTTAACCTTAATCACAGTAACAAATTTATCAAATTGAACGAGTTATAATTTTAATTATAAGATAAAAATTTTATCATAAATGAAATACGGATGATATTTTGGACCATTTATCATCCTAATTTTTATCTTTTAGGATTTTTAAGAATTTTATATAATTTAATAAATTATTATTTAACATAAAATATCATTAATGTCATTTCTTGACACTATTCATTTAATTTGACTTTAAATACATGAAGATAAAAATTTATTTCGAATATAATAATTTTAAACAAAAATAATACATCATTATTAACTAAAAAATACTTTTGGAACCATAAATCATCCCAAATACATTATTTTAATGTTTATAAAATTATTTACCATGAGTTTTCTATTGTTTTCACATGTATTGTGTCAATTTTGTATAAGATTCTAAGGTAACTATATAAAAAATAAATATTAAAAATAAATTACCATAATAAATAAAATTTAATAAAACTCAAAAAAAACCTTTAATATTAATTTACCACTTATTTTTATCCCTATGTGAACATATAAGAGAAATTTAATAGAAAGAGAATGACATTTTGTATTTTTCTTTACTTAAATTATCTTATAGGTCTCTTTAATGAAAAAGTGTCACATAGATAATTTAATCTCAATCCTATGGTGATAATTTTGGATGTAAATTCATAAAATAATAATTAATATTAAAAAATATGTCATTATCACTTAGTTTCACCTAAGTCAACCGGATTTTCACTTTTACCATAGTTATGATTTTTTTACTGTTTTTAAAATTCATAATGACAAAAAATTAAGTTGAAAATATTAAATAATATAATTTAATATGACTATAAATATTTAATTAATTTTACTAAATTATATATATATATAAGTTCTAGAAATTAATTTTATAAGTATCCCGCAAAGGGCGACGAAAAACATTTTTTTTGTCAAAAAAAGAATTTTCCTTGAAAAAATGATTTTACATTAACTCTATGATTAATAATATTAAATATATGAATTAAAATTTAGATATATTGATATATAATCTATAAATTTTATTTAAACAATTCTTCATTACGTGTTATTTTAATTTATTAAAATAGAGAAACATTATGCACTTAAAAACGGTTTTCATAAAAATGCGTTTTAATCATAAAATAAACCATTATCAAAATATGGTATAAATATTATCCAAATGTAATTAATAATGTAAATTTTTTCTTTATAATACTTATGTTACTTTTATATCAAATTCAAATAATAATGTTACTTTTAAATTACGTAATATTTTGAAAAGAAGTTGTAGTTTTACAAAAAGTGGTATTTTTCATTATTCCCTAAAAAAACCATATTTTTAGAAAAATAAGAAAATTTCAAACTAAGATTATTTTAAAAATTATATCATTTATTATAAAATAATATTAATAAATGTTTCTATAAAGTCCTCTACCCTAGAAGCTTAGAGCCGATGCATTACTTCATTACATAATCATAAGGTATAAGTGATCACATCAGAAAAGACTAAATAGTTTAGTAGCATCGGAAAACTAGATAAAAACAAAATTATTACATTAAAAATTGAAATTAAGTAAAACATTGAAACTCTCTTGGTAATATCTCTGTTATATTATATTATCCCTTCATATCAGTTATAATATACATCTTAGCATCCTAGGGGAAAACTAAAACATACGAAAGGGGTTATCTTAGATGCTCAGTAATTGTAAACAACACAGTAGAATCTATTATAAATAAGTATAAACAATAAGGTATGGTGAATAACTAAAAACACATCCCTTTAATAATTTAACTTTAGAAAAATATGGAAGGAAAAAAATTGAATAAATAATTCCATATAAATAATCACATGATAATGAAAGTTAAACAAGGATATTGTACTAGTAGAATAATCCCATGGATTATCAATTACTAATATCATAATTATGGAATGAACAATTTTGTACAACTGAAACATTTTGTTAAGGCCTCATATAAAGACATCTGAAGATAAATTGTTAAGGCGTCATCCAAATCCATATCTAAAAATAAATGGGAAAATCCATAACGAAGTCCATATCTAGTTTGTTTAATGAGACCCATTGATGAATTGAGGAGCTATAGTGGCCCCCACCAATCACTTACAAATTATAATTCATTACAAATATGAATGAAGTGAAATGTAAATAACATATACATTCCGAATGAGAATAAATTTCGATAATCAGTAAACATAATCACTAAGAATTCTAAGTAATTTGGCGAATGGTGTCAAGATAGCACATCCCCAGTTACATAGATCATAAACCATTTAATAAAATATGGTGGATGATTTCATAAAATATAAATACCAATTATTCATAAGATTCAATAGAGGGTGTGGAAATTGGTGAAGATACTATAATAAAATCATCATGGAATTCTTGTGAAAAAAACCATTTTTACTTTGGAAAGAAGAGTTATTTTGTAAAATCATTTCTATGAAATAAAATAATTAACATGTATACCCCAGAAAAGGAGAAAAATTTAATTATTATATGAAGAAAAAATGATGTCCAACTGACGTGAAAACATATAAAATGAGTTTTTAAGAAACTCTAGAAATGGGAAGCTTTAGTGCGGTTTGAGAGAAAATATAAAAGAGTCTTTATAACAGACAAAGGCTTAATTGTTTACATAAAATAAGAAAAGAGAAAAGATAGTTTTCCATGATGAAAATAGTTATTTTATAAAAATAATGGTGTCTTAAAATGTTATGACCCATCCCATTGGGGTCCGTGATATAACTACCCCAAGCCCACCTTTAATAGTCCATGGGCTGGCGACTAGAGCCGAGTAGACATATCCCAAAAATGGGAGGCATTTTACTAAGTACCTTTATACACACCCAAATCTACCAGCCCCAAAAAAGATGAAATGTAAAAACACTAAGTAAAAAAGTATTAATACCACTAATAATACCCACAATAGTGTATGATAGTAGAAAACTGGAAAGTAAACATGTTCAGAATACAATCCCACCAAATGCAAGAGTCTATAAAAGTGAACACACTAGTTCATGAAAATCATCCAATGAAAACCCTACATGAACAGTTTGTATAGAGACAAAAATCTGAAGCTACAGGAGCACACTTCCACTGCATCATCTCTCAAAGCACCACCTAGTTCTATTCTACCAAGGACTCCTTCAAATCTTAGATTGTCTACATAAGAAACAACACGCGTGGGCAAAGCCCGTGCAAGGGTGAGTAATAAAATTATTAGCAGGACACCCTAAAATCACTAAGGAATTCTACAATAAATACATGAAGTACACCACAAAGAAATAAAATAATTACATTCAACTCCACGTATATATATATTCACCACACATATATCAAGAACATCTAGATATAATCATTTAAGTCACTAAGCTTCATAACGTTTCAACCTAATTGCCAATAATTGGATTCTCATCATAGGCCTGAATCATAACATAAGAACCAGGAGGACACACTCTAGGAGATCAGTCATCTTCTATGGAAATAGTCCATGAGATTCACTCTATCAAGAACATTTTATTAGGTCTATCTCCAGTGCCCATCACCAGAGTTCTTTTCATCACCACCTTGCACCCAACACAAGCTAACAAACCTAAGTGAAGAGGACCACCCCTCGCCAGTATGCACAGTTGAGGGAACACTTATCCAAACAATAAACCATGCTCACTCTATATAGAAAGTGATAGCTGAATGACTCATACCTCGCCACTTCCCCACAGTCGAGGTAGTATTGCTCCAAACTAACCTATGAAACTTACGTCTCTTCTGAATGGAGTAACCCGCTCCTCAATCCATTGAGAGAGAACTAAATTTTATCTAGGTATCATTCACACAATTTTAATGGATCTTATTCTTACAAATGTATCAAATAGCTGAGGGAACTCTATCTACAATTGAGGACCCACTCCCCGCATGATAAGACTCATAGTCTTGATAAGACCCCCTATCTTGATAAGATACATAGTCTTGATAAGACACCCAGTCTTGAGAACCCACACCCTAATATGGTAGGGGAGTACCACTCAGAGACTAGAGGACCCACACCCTAGTAGTGTACGGGAGTACCAACTCAATCACAATAATACACACAATCTCTATAAGACACACAATCTCAATAAGACGCACAATCTACCATAGGATTCTGCTCGTAGCACGCTCGTTTTGGGAGAACAAAATCCATGAGCCATTAGTTATTATACCGACATCCAAAAAAATCTCTCTTATATAATATCAAAATTAGAGTCTCATCACAGGGGTTCCGATGCCCCAAAAATATTGTCAAACAGACACAAAATTAGAATGTTATGACCATTTTAGTAAAAGGCCCAACCTGGGTCCGACCCGACCCACTGGATTTGGTCCAACCTGGTCTGGCAGACCAGAACCCACCCGGTCTGACCAATATAACCCATTTCATCCTAGTATAACACAAACCGGACTATCCTACTAGACTAGCTAGACTCGGGCCACTGGGTCCATCCCATTGGGCCACTGCATCTGCCAAACTCTCTCTAGTCCAGCCCACCGCATGCGGTCTGGTTTGGAGTGTTGGACGCAGTCTTCCATGACTACGTCCCTGACCAATATACATGGAACTGTTCTATGTTTAACATGGATGGACCACCATCTCCACATTCACCGTGTCCTCACCATCGTGGGTTCTTCTGACGCGACTCCAAGCCACGTCCCAACTCGCCGCGACGACCTCCGACCTCGACCCTTGGTCATCTCCCGTGGCCTCCGCTGTTGTGGGATCCCACATTGTCCCTCCTGCACTATGACCTCTCACTCTGATGCTAGTGGCCTCCAGTATTTTTGTCTCTCATAGTGTCCTTCCTAGACCGTGGCCTCACACTTTGCTGCTAGCTGCCCGGTTGGCATCCCATCCACCCCACCGTTGACCTGTCTGCCTTGTGCCCCTCCCGGAACCTGGATTTCTTCTGAGATGTGTTCCACCTCCATCTCCGACCACCCCACCAGCAGCCCTGCCTCATCCACCGCCACCATCGTGTGCCACCACCTGCTCCTGATCCCCTTTCCATAGGGAACCAGTTCCCATTCGGCGCTCATTTTTTTGAAAAAGAAGCACACTTGTGATCCTTGGGTCTTGTGATTCACCAATATTCCCTTCTCTCTGTATTTCCACTGACCTGGGGGTCTGATCACATTCAGAGCCTATTAGTAACTTGAACCACGACCATAGGGGTGTCGCGGTGAAGAACTCCAAGGATGGGGATAGGAAAAACACATCAAATGCTCGAGGAATGAACCATATCCTTTATACGTATCAACCTCAATTCATCAAATTAGAAAGAAGAATGAAGGAGAAGATAATCATAGAGTTTTATCACCCATCAAACCCCAAAATATAATACCTTATATAGGAATGATCAAACCACATATCAACCTATTTTTTGGTTGGTAAGAATTTATCATTGAAACTAAAAAGGGGAAAGGATATCAAAAAGATATCAAATTCCATACCCAGATTTAGATTTTTTTACTGACAAATATCAATTGTCGTGTCATTGTTGTTGGTGAGATCCTTATAATCTAAGCTACATCATAGATCTTCGATCCATGGTCTGATCTCTGATCTTTCATCACTATTAAGAGAATTCTTCTTATCCTTGTATTTGGAGAATTATAGGGTTATGATGATAACCCCAAATTTCTAAAAAAAATATAAATAAAAGAATCTAGTCACTATGTCGAAATAAAATACTTTAATATATTTTTTTACTGATACATCCAAAAAGTAACTTTTATAGCTGACCCACGCCGGTTAATGTCGGGATTTTCTTTTGGTAAAATCACTTTTATGAACACAACTATGTACTCTGATTTCTTTTTCGGGAACTCGTTTAGGAGTTATTACACTTTTCAGAAAAACAACATGTACATGATATGAAAATTTAACATTTTTAATGAATTGTTCCAGGAACACTTGGCCTTATAATCACATTCCATCTGAGTTCCGGACCTTAAAATTTTCCCAAATAATTTCTAAAAATAAAATTTGTAGAATAGAAGTCATTAAATTCACCCCAACTTATGGATTTATGTTCCTTAATTAAAAAATGGGTACTTAAACCGATGAGGGTACTAAGTACGAACCTTTGCCTCCTGCTCTCACGTGCTCTCTTGAAGATTCTCGTGCTGCCACCGAACATGCACCAGAGGAATTAATCTCCCTCAAAGGATCCCCTCCAACTAATCCTCGATCTCCATGACCAACATGTAAAATGTACATCATGATATGAAACTATAATCGATGGAATTCCATGGAGTCGAACTATCTCCTGCACCTAGAGTCTTCACAATATCTCTATTGGAATTTGATTTTGACTAGTTAGGAGGTGGGATGACTTGGTGAGTTAGTCAACGATCACATAGATAGAATAATGTCCCCTGGAAATTTGTGGTAAACCAATCTTGAATTCTATCAATACCACTTCCCACTTCCATCCTAGTACCCCAAAAACGAAAAGGAGAAACCCTTTCCAAGAACATGTTCTTGACACGGTGAGTTGATAAACCAAGAGACTGATTCAATCAAACAACCATATTTCACACTGACATTTAAGCCAAAATTTAACTATTCCATCATACCTATTTTCCTCTCTGACACCCTCATGTATATATCGATGCATCTTGACAGTCTATATGTCTTATGATACCACAAAACCAAGCCTCTCTACCCCACATATCACAATAGCCCTCCAGGCTCAACCATCCTAGGCTCACGTCACATCCCAAGAAGTAAGAAAAAACCAATAAATTGGGATACCATCCCTAAAAAGGTATTCAACCTTTCCACACAATGAAACCTAAGGGATCAAAATGGAATAGACTACCAAAGGGGAAATTATGGAATTTATTTAGATCCTCCTCCCTCAACATCACTGGTATTGTGGTGCATCCTTTGAAAAGAACGATGTGCTCCCCAGATTTCAAATATCCATCTAGGGAATTATTTATGGACATCTAAGCATGTAATATCTCGCAATTGGTATTCTCAAGGTGTGCCTCTTGGACTCACTAAGAGTGGAGCAGTGACAACCATCGATCATAGGTAATCTATTCCTTCTCCATCAACAAAGGATATTTTCAATGAGTCCAAATGCTATAGAGCCTCATTCAACAATTGGAAATGAGATCTTCTATTGAGAGAATCGGCCACCACATTCCCCTTCCAAGAAGTATAAACCATTTTATATTACTAGACATCGAGGGACTCTAGCCAACTCCTCTATCTCAATCTTCATTGGATCCGCTGAAACTCTTCCACTAGTTTAGGAAATTGAGGACTCATGACATCCATTTCACCAAGTGTTAGAAAAAGTAATTGATGGGTAATTAGCTACACCCTCTTATGTGAGATTAAATTCTATACTATTTGGGTTTACTTTTCTCTAATAAAGAAAAACTCATTCCATGAATACAATAACACCACACTCTTCACCTAAAACAGTCAATCTGAGCATGAAATGTGGGTAACCAGTCCATACCAATAATGATTTTGTAAGGCATTGATTCCACTACCAAGAGATCCCAATGGGAAATCTCACATCTAAGAGTCAGGTCACACTATCGATACTAGTGTGTGATCACTGGTTCTCCTATAGTAGGAGTCTCCATATGTGAGGTTTGAGTTAATGGTTCAACCAGAATCTTCGAGTCATAAACAAGACTCATGAAAAGAAAAGAATGATTAACACCTCTGTCTATCAATATAGTATCCAAGGTAGAGTAAGAAAATACCATAACTAAAATCATTCATGGATACCTTGGGTTATACACCTTGACTATATGTAGTTATCCCCTTCCCTATCCTCCATCTCCCTAACCTTTGTGTGGATCACCTGCGGGTGGTGGTGGTAATATTTCGTAATCTATACCACCTTGTGCTAATCTCCCAACTCCCCTGCCATGTTTGCTGCCTTATGGATCTATATGTTCCTGTCATTATCTCTGCCTTAGTGGTCTATCCACCATTTCCCTATCAGTAGTATGACGGGCCATCCAATCTCTTACAAGATGTCCCTTTCCATCAAATAAAATTCATTGCCTCTCTCTCAGCTGGTTGGACTCACCCTATGATCCTTGAGCTATAGATCCCCTATCCTGTGACCTCCTTTTATAACGTCTCACATATCCAAGCCTATGAGATTTATATATGCTTCCTACTTCTGTGGTCTCTTCTCTTTCTTTCCCATTGATGGCATTCACTGGTTGTATCCACTCATCCAAAGGACAATCAACCACAATGGTTTTTTCTAGCACCCTAGAATAAATAGGAATGTACAGAGGGATAATTTTGGTTCAGATGTACCTAAACACACATTGATCAAAGTTTTAAGCCCTGGATAACTAATCATGTATCGTATTAACTGAGTAACTGGAAAGGTTGGTATGCCTTGATGAATACTCAGATACCGACATGTCATCCTACTAGAACTATAGAATCTCTTGGGAACTCATAACACCTAGCATCTAAGGTGAGAAATCTTTCTCTGAAAAATATTCTCAATCTTTGTCCATGGAAGAGTCGCCTCATCGTAATATTGGATAACTAACCCCCACTATCACCCTGCTGAGCCACATAGAAGACATTCTACCAGGACCACCATCCAATCTACTGGTGTCCTGACTGGACGGAAAACTCGGTCACCACCTCAAGACAATCCTCATCCACCCATGTGTAAGACTCACGTCATAACCAAAGGGGACTCTGCTACTAAAAACGCATGAAGTGTGCTCAGCCAGTGCATCTCATCCGCTAGTACTGTGGGTACCAT
This sequence comes from Viscum album, assembly GCA_963277665.1. Classification (NCBI taxonomy): domain Eukaryota; kingdom Viridiplantae; phylum Streptophyta; class Magnoliopsida; order Santalales; family Viscaceae; genus Viscum; species Viscum album. The sequence continues at coordinate 381,476,857 of OY728136.1, forward strand.
GTGCTTCTCTACATGTGGTGGTATAGCTGGTATAACACCCAAAGGTGTTTTATCTGGTACAAATCCATGTACTGATATCTCACCACCCCATGGACCATGCTCATGATCACAAGGTAAAATCCATGAAGAATATCTACATGGAAGAATCTTGAAGTAAAACAAGATATGCCACAGTCAATAGAGTATATCTGGAGAGATGACTCAAGAAGGACATGGAAGACACATCCCTTCCAATATGATGTAAGTACCATTATTTCCTCTGACAATAGTGTAATCATGTTCCAAGTCAAAAAGTAGACTTTTAGAGTCTAGAAGTATGGATACATCAGCTATCTCACCAAAACTAGAATTCATGGCCTAAAAGCTGAACATAAAACACTTAACAATATTTCCCCATATGAGTCTCACAAACTCTCGGTCCTTAAGTAGAACTGACCCTCCCTAATACCAATATGTCATGAACCATTCCAGAGGGGTCCATCCCATGAATACACCAAACCCACCTCCAATAGATTAGGGGTTGGCGACTAGCACTGATTAGGTATATCCAACAAATGGGAGGCATTTTCCTAAGTGTCTGTACACACGCCCATATCTCTAGGCCCAAAAAAGATGAAATGTAAAAAAACTAAGTAAAACTGTATGAATACCACTAATAATACCCACAATAGAGTATGATAGTAGAAAACCGGAATGTAAATAGTCCTAGAATACAATCCTACTACAAGTAAGAGTATACAAAAATGAACACACTAGTTCTTGAAACTCATCCACAGAAAACCTTGCCTGAAGGGATGGTACATAGACAACTGTCTAAAGCCATAGGTGCACACATCGATTGCTTGATCTCTCTCAGAACCACCATTCCCTAGTCAACTTAGGACCCCTTCAAAGTAGTGATCATCTACCCAAGTCACGACATGTGTGGGAAAAGACCTTATAGGGGTGGGTAAAATAATACTCAATAGGACACCCCAACATTACAAAAGAATAATGCATGAAATACATGAAGTACACCACAAATAAATACACGAAGTGCAATTAGATCTACAATGATATGTATCTATAACACATATATTAAGAACATCTAGATATACTCATCTAAGTTAATAAGTATCATAAGGATTCTACCACCTATCCAGTAACAAGATTCTCATCATAGTCCTGAATTGTAACATGAAAAAAAGGAGAGTAGAATCCGTGAGCTCAACCATTTCTGATGGAACTCATTAGAGAGATTCACTCCATCAAGAATATATTACTCGGTCTAGCTCTAGTGCCCAACACTAGAGGTATTTTCATCGCCACCTTGCACCCAGCACAAGATATGAAACCCTAGTGAAGAGGACCACCTCTCACCATTGCACATAGTTGAGGGAGAAATTCTCCAAAAAACAAACCATGTGCACCCTCTATAGAAAGAGAGAGTGGAAGGAATCACACCTTGCCACTGCATCACAGTTGAGGGAGTACTGTGTCTAACTAACCCCTGAAACTTCTTACACTCCTGAGTGGAGTATCCTAGACCTCAGTCTATTGAGAGAGCACTAACATCTATCTAGGTATCATTCAAACCAAGTGAATGGGACTTCTCCTTGTAGCTATATCCAACAGCAGGTGGAGATCCATATTTAATCAAGGACCCACTCCCCACAAGATAAGACATACTATCTAGATAATACACCCACTCTTGATAGGACACACATCCCCGATAAGGAATATAGTCTTTATAAAACACACAGTCTCGATAAGACACCCAGTCTTGAGGACCCACACCCTAAATCGGTAGGGGAGTAACACTTAGTTAATAGAGGACCTGTACCCTAGCCGGACAAGGGAGTACCAACTCAACAACAATAAGACACACAGTCTTTGTAAGACACACAGTCAGTAACATGATTCTGCTCGTAGCATGATCATTCTAGGAGAACATACTCTTCGAGCCATTAGGTCATATTCCAACTTCCACAAAAGCTCATATAGAGTATCTCAGAAGTATTTCCTCATCTTAGGGGTCCCAACACTGAAAAAAACTAATCAAATAAACCCATATTTTGAATGTTACAACTATTTTAGTAAAAAGTCTTGACCTGGGTCCAGTCTGGATTTGACCCAACCTATCGGACACGGTACGGCCGACCCATCCTAGTTTGACTGACCTGAACCAGCTCATACCACTGGGCTCAGCCCGTTGGCCACTGGTTCCATCCTACAAAGATTCTAGAGTGGCCCGGTTCCCTCTGGTCTATCCCACTACATGAGGTCCTGGTTAGAGTGTCGCACATAGTCTGTCCTGATCGAGTGCCTGTCCAGTCAACACAACACCATGCCATGTTTCAAATGGATGTCCCACCTACTCCACATGCGAAGTGTCCTTAAAACCACAAGATTCTCCGAATTATCTCTGATCCTCATTACAACTCCCCAACATGGCCTCCTCCTTGACCACCGGTTACTACCCACGACCTCTGGCACCGCGGGCTCCCATGCAGGCCCACCTGGACCACAACCTCATATTCTAATGCTGGTCTCCATATTGGTAGACCATCCTCCTTTTTCCCTACTTGAAACACGGCCTCCCACCAGGCCACATTCCACCTCCACCTCTGGTTCCTTGCTGGCGACCCACTGTCATCCGTCGTACCCACACCCACACGCGGCCGCCACCGGCATGTCAGTCGCCCCTCTTGTGGGCCACTGGTTCACGTCTGATGCTCTATTTTTCAAAATATAAGCATGGTTGTGATCCTTGGGTCATGTTATTCAACAATCTGTACTTCACTTTTCCTTGCCACTAATCTGGGGGCCCGATCACGTTCAGAGCCTCCCGACAACTCAAGTTATGACCACGAGGGTCTATCGACAAAGAAGTCCAAGGATGGGTATAGGGAAAAAACATAGAATGATTGGGGAAAAAACCTATTACTTTTTTCATGTCACCCTCAATTATTCCTGTTAAAAATAATAACAATGGAAAAGATAATCATAAAGATGTATCACCCGTCAAACCCCGTAATATAATCCCTCCAGCAAGAATGACCAAACCCCAGATCAAATTGTTCCTTGGTTGGTCCCTGTTCTTCATTGAATATAATAAGGGGAATGGAAATCACAAAGAGATCAAATGCTCTACATAGATTTGGATCGCTCAATGATGAAGATTGATCACTATGTCCTTGTTGTTGGCGAGATCCTTCGAATCTAAGGTGCATTGATGATCATTGATCCACATTCCGATCTCCAGTCTTTCATTGTCATTGAGAGAATTATCTTTATCCTAGTATCTGAGTAATTATAGTTTTATAATGATAACCCCAAATTTATAAGAAACTCTAAATAAAATAAAGAAGTTTATTTTTCAAAATAAAATATTCTTATAAAATATTTTATTACTGATACATCCAAAAACTAACTTTCACAGAAAACTTGTGCTAGTCAATGTTAGGCCATTCCTAGGGTAAACTCAGTATTCTCAATGTAGTTATTTCCTTTGATTTCTAATCTGAGCATCTATTTTGGAGTTATTTTAATTTTTCAGGAAAGTCGCGCAGGCGTGCTAGTAAAAGTTCAACATTTTAAACGAATTTTTCCAGAAAAAAATGGCCACAGAATCACATGCCGTCTCAGCACCTAGCCTCAAAATTATCCCAAATAATTTCTAAATAAAATCAAGAAAATTAAAGTAATTACATTAAATAGATTATGGAGTGCACATGAAAATGGTTAAGAAATTATAAAGTTCCTTTTAATCGGGCTTGATTATTGGGATGAATTGACAAGGAAACCTTATAAAACATGTATTTCCACATAAAATAAAGATAAAAAGTTCTAGAAACACGATTTTGGAACACATACATAAAATCTAGAAAAATTATATAAAAATAATGAAGAATTACATTGGGGTAAAGAGAGAGAACGTGTAACTAGAAAGAAAATGGCGGTTCAGGGAGAATCCCTTTTCACGTTGCAAACTGTCAAACCACATGCCCTAAAAAATTGATGATCATAATATAAGACATTGAGTAACATGAAGATAAATATTCTCATGATATTATACATCAATGGTAAGTATATATACACACATGAAATATGGGTGAATAAGGTTTATCTCACAGAAATAAAAGTCCGATGAGAAAACCATTACATTATGTCCAAAAGTGTTATGCACTTGCACATAATGTACTGGATAGTGAAATTGGATTCATTAATAACTTAATTAATATCCTATTTAACTTTTATTTGATATATCATAATTTTAATTAAGTTCATTAATGTCCTTTTTGATGAGTTATAAGATTCAATTTCATCGTTTGAGAGTGTTCATTCCCTTGGTATTCAGGATTGGTTTACTTGTATACAAGCACGAAAGATCATGTAAAATGGGAATAATTATCCATAATTTATGTTATTTTTTATTAATGAACTTATAGTATATTTAATGGTATTATATATCTGTTTTTTTCTAGATATGAGTATGATTTATTAGATAAAATGTTAATGATAACCATTTAGATAATTTCGGATTTTTTTTCAATCACCATGAACTACATTTGTATTTTGAAATAATATTATGTATATATACTGGTTGCAGAATATTAAATAAGTTTTATTAGATATATTAATGTCTCTTTTAAAAATAAAAATGGTTTTATTACCAAACTTGAGGTGAAATTGAAAAATGAAAACTCATTGTCCATGAAGGTGGTAAATCTGCACCTCACGGATAATGTTTTCATTTTTTTAATAAAAAGGGGAAGTGAAGAGAATTGATGATTGATATACCATTAACATATGAAAATTATAATATATAAATGATACTATATTTATCATATAAATTTGTATAGGTTAGGCGAGGCAAGGATAATAAAAGTAAAGAAATTGAAAGAGACAAATATAAGGTTTTACCTCTTGAGTGTCACCAAGTTGAGGACATCCTTAAGGGACTTGGAAATGTAATTTTTGTGAGATCATAAAGACTAAAACGTGGGGGATAGGTTTGGGAGATGGAATGGGTATAATATAATCATGATTCAAGTCTTTTGAAGTGAGATGAGAAAGGGTGTTTAGGGGTGGTATTTATAGGGGAGGAGAGGGGTGTTTTTTGATTACTTAATAGATTTATTTATTATTTTGTCTCAAGTATATGAATACTAATGACTCTTGTCACTATATATAGTAACTATTTCTTGTTAGTTTGAACCAATGGTTTCTTACCTCATACATATGATATGTGTATTTCATGCATATATTTTACAGTGTTTTAATGTACTAAACAACGTATTTAAATGATTAATCTTTCCAATTTTTGAGTGTATCGACTTATTTTATGAATATTGGTAGGAAAATATTGATTTATGTATAAGGAATGAAAAGTGATGAAATTTGGAGCTAATGCAACATTGTTTTTTTAGAGAGAATTGGAGATAGAAATTTAAGAGAAACGATTACATGTTTTGTAATTTATTTACACGTTGTGTAATGTCATTACACATGATGAATTCATCGGAGAAGAAGGCCTACACTAAGAAAAGTCATGGATCTGTTAAACACTGCGAATGTCAGTTACATTTTAAGAGTATTTATTTCACATCGTGAAGTGAGTCAAAGATTCAAATCATAATATGAGATTTTCATGATATTCTTGCAGATTCATAGGCAACACAAATCTAGATTACACAATTTGTAACCCACTTATACACCATGTTATCATCGACATGGTAAAAAAAATAAAAGAAGTAGTGGCCATAGGATTTGATGGGTTTTCCTATAAAAAGGAATCATCAGCATGTTCTTTGGAGGTATTCTGGATGGATCTCAATGAGGTACACTTGTCGGGATCTCTACCCACCTACATCCACTACTTTTTGTAGGTTTTTTCATTTATTTTTTTAAACCCACTCATGGTTAACATGAGCAGGTTATTTCTTCATTTCTAGGGTGTGTGTGATGAATGAGAAATGATTGTATAAGGTATTTTATATTTGATTGAAATGGTTGATTGGGTTTTATATTTGTTCTTAAACTCCATCCCTTTCATTATTTCTTCTTAGATGAACATAGTGAGCAGGGTAAGGGATTGGGTTTATTTTCTTTCTTTCCTTGTGTATGACCATTTCCCATATTTGTGGAATGCATTTATTTAATATGAGATCTAGGGTCTATACTTCCACCATTACCATTGGGTTTGACTTTTCTCTATGTTGAAATTAGATTTTTGGTTACCCATCATTTGTAATCTGAATTACCTAACCATGAGAAAATGATAAATTAGGATGAAGAGTTCTTATCATGACCATTGGAATCGCTAGGACCCAATTATAATTCCTTCATGATTGTTAATTAATTATTTCATAACTTTCCATCTCATGAACCTTGATTCATTACTTCTCGACACCCATTTTATATTTTTTTCAACCAAATTGTTCACAAACCAATGCTCAATAGCTTAGATTGTATTTATTAAAATTCGAAATTAATATAGGTTTATTTTATTTAATTGATATTTTGTCTAACCCTATCTCCATGTGTTCGACCTCATAATTTCATATCCTATACTACCATGTAGTTTAGTTGTTTGTCTGTTTCATGTTTTAAATTTCTAAATTCCGCAACCTAGATAGAATTAATGATTCATGTATAACTATCACCACACATCGCCCATGACTCAATATTTCACGTATTTGGGGAAAATGTTAAATACCATAAATTACCATATTTCACTATTAACAAAAATTAAACTATTTCATAACAATCCAAAAAATTAATCCTGAACATTTTTTGACATGTAGAATTCAAAAATTGACCCAATTTTTTGAAAATAATTACCTAAATATAAAAAATTTAATTTTTAATTAAAATCATCTTTTATTCCAAAAATAAAAAATTTAAAATTATAATTGATTTTGTAACACTTTGAAAAATTAATTTTGGTCTCATAAAATTATCTTATAACCATAAAACAAAAAACAAATTAATTTATGAATATATTTTATGAAAATCGATATCACTTTAAATCATTACGTTAATTTTTAAATTGTAAACAAATATTTAGGTTTCACAAAAATATCATCACTTAATTTTTCATTTTTAAAACATTTATTTACATATTCTCGGATATAAATATACCATATTTTAATTTATAAGATACAAAATTATTTATTTACTCTCTAATAGGTGAATTTAGTATTAAAATCAGAAATTAACTATTAATATAATGAAAATGATAGTTTTATAAAAAATCGGGATTTGTCACGATTTGCTAGAAAATAAATATTTCTAAAAAAATCCAAATTTCAACCAAAGATAAATTTTATATTCTAGTTTTAAAAATGATGTTTATTTTTGTTTAATAGAATATAAAAAAGTATCAAAATTTAGTTTTTAAACATGTTCCCCATTAAATGATAAATTTTCCTTTTAGAAAATATATCCTCTTATGCTAAAAATTGGATTTATTCTTATCTTATGCCTAAAGTTATTGATTGAATTAAAAAATATTTTATAGAATATTTAATATACAAATTTAATTAATATATTTCAATAATATTGATTAGTTTAATTTATTGAGATAAAATTTGATTGTGGTTATAAATATAATATTTATAAAAATAAATCCTTTATGATCAATTTGTTTTCATTTTAATTTATAATTAATTTTTATCCAATGAATTCATTTATAAACATGTTTAAACAATATATTTATAATTTATTTAATCTAATTTATTCTTTCCATTCTAATGGCTAGGCCACAATAATAATATTTAGTCATTTGTTTAAGCTTAGTGTTCTATGTAAGGTAAGCTATCGAAGAAGGTAAATTTTAAAAACTGACATACCGTAAAATCTTTGGGGTATTATATTCTCCCCTCCATCAATAAAATTTTTCCAAACAAATTGAAATTTTACTTCAAAAATTAATAGTTGATACTTGAAAATTATTTTGTGGAAATCCCACATTGAAAAAAGGGTTTATAAAACTTCATATTGAAAAGATGTAAAGAGAAATTCTAAGGTCACCAGAAAACTAAGATTGAAAAATAAGAAAAAATTCATGAAAATATGAATATTTAAGTGAAATAAAAAAATCATGTTCTTATGGATATTGATATAAAACATTGTTTTTATAAATTATACCATCATAAAAATTGTAAATTTGTTATTGGTTAAAATACATTTTATTTCTCAAAAGGAAAAGTAAACGAATGACATTTTTTTGTTTTAAAAGACTTTTCCTAGAGTTGAGGGTTTCTTTTACAATCCTTGAATATTACTTGAAATATCAAAAATACTTGATTACTTTCCATTTTCAAATCTCTTACTTTGTTTGTGATTCAATCTATATCCACATGATTTCTTAAATCTAGAGAGAGATATTCAAGGCAAATTTTTATGCCAGAAGCACTTTTATGAATAATAAGATCCCCAAGTCCTTCATACAAAGTTTAAATGTTTACATAAACCAAGATGGCTAGAACAAGTTATCCAATATGATAAATCATACTTTAATTTTAATTATTAATATCCTTAATTCATTCCACTAGTAATTAAAATTATGACTCATTGAAAATATGTCAGTACAGATTCAAAGATCAAAAGTTTAGAACGAATGTCACTAATTTATAGAAATAAACATAACATAATATTTCCATAAAAAATGTAGCTCTCATTTTTACATACTGAATATATTAATACCTTATTCTCCTTTAAAAATTTATGAAACATGCATGCTTCCTTGAGTATAATATCATGTTGTTGAATAAAGTCCTTATTTACAAACATCTAATAATTCAAGAATAACATAAACCATCATATCAATAACCACCTTAATGGTCATTGATACTATCCCATAAACATAAATTTATTATTATCTCAACATCAACAACATTGTTATTTTTATCTTTCCCAATTCATGTTTTTTTAAGAAGATTAAATTACAACAGAATCACTCCTCGTGAGTACTAGTGATAATCATCAAATGCTTCCAATTTAATAATTAAAAAGTACTACATTACAATCCGTATATATAACATGATTTTTATAACTAGAACATTATTTATAAAATAATAAAATAACATAATTATTAAATCCAAACTTAGGCATAATAATCATTCCACTTTGTTTTTGGTAGTAGTATAAGATTTAACATGATCCATTATCCTCTTTGGGGTATATTCTTTTGACACTTCAGATATTGATTTGGGTAGTGCCCCATATCCTAATAGTTGAATCATTGGATATATTATTTCTTTCCATTGCAACCAATATACTACTGTCCCTTCTCTATATACTTGTAGAAAACACTCATTCCCTTCATGCAATTACCGTGGTGTTTCCTTCTACAATTATCACACCTGGGAAAGTAATTCTTTCCCATATTCCTTGTATCCATCATTTTCTCTACCGACCTCTTCTTATCTTGACTCCTTATTATGTAAAAAACTTGGATAATTATTTCTCTATCTTGACAAAACATGATAATATATATTCTTATGATGAGAATGTTTGGGAGACTTTTCCCCTTTCAAATATTGACATAAGACCATGAAATATATGGTCATTTTTACACTTTAGATCATGTGAATTGGTGAGGTTCTCATTCCTTATTCAGGTTCCATTATAAATAATGGAATACAACAAATTAGTTTATGAATCATAATGCATAATCTCAAACTACAAAAACACATAACATAAATTAAAAATTTATGCATAGCTAAACTCATAATCATTAACATTGTTTCTTTGGGGGAATATTTACTTCTAAGTCCTTCATTGTGGTTTATATTTAAAATGTGAATTGTCTTAATCATATCCTCCCATAGTATCAAATAGGGTGAGAATTTATCCCCGTTGTTGTGTACCAAGTTATGCTGAGTTAGAACCTACACACCTTGATAGAGTTTTTACCCTAGGTACGTGTGTGCTAGAACCACATCCACTTGTAGTATCCATACAGGGATATATTTCTTTGGATAACCACATAATATATTCCTTACCAAAAATTCTACAATGTTCTTCTATGTTTATCCTCAAAGACTATATTAATTTTATGTTCCCTAATATATTTTTTATAAATCTATTTTACAAGGTTTCTACTAAACATCCCCTAATATGAAATATAAATACCCCAACCCCAGTAGCTCCAAGCTGGTGCGTTGTTTTATTACATTAGAATAATATATAAGAGATCACATCACAAAGGATCGAATAATTTAGTATATTTGGAAAACTAGATAAAAAAATAATTATTACATTATAAATTGAAATGGAATAAAACATTGAAACTCCATTTGTAGAATTTCTATTATCTGTCATTATCCATTCATGTCAATCATAATATATATCTTAGCATCTTAGGTAAAAAATAATATAATTAACGGGTGATCTCAGATGCTCAGTAAGTGTAAGAAATAAATTATAAGTTATCATAAACAAACATAAAAATATGGTAACGTGAATAATTAAAAACACATTCCATTAATACTTAAAATTCAGTATAATACTTTTGAAATGAAAATTGAAAAAATAATTCCAAATAAATAATCAAATGAGAATGAAACAAAACCACGGATATTATACTAGTTGAATAATCACACAGATTATCAATTACTAATATCATAATTATGAAATTAATAATGTTGGGAATCTAAAACATATAATCGATGCATTTGATAAGACATCTGAAAATAAGTGGTTAAGGCCACATCCATATCAACATCTTGAAATAAATGGTAAAGGAATTTCCAAGTCAATATCTAGTTTGTCTCATGAGACCTATCAATTCATATAGGGGATATAGAGAGCCATTACCTTCTCTTAATATTTCCAATTAATTTATCATATGAATGGTATGGAACATAAACAACATATACATACGAAATGTGAATAAATTTCCCTAATCAATAAACATAATTACTAACAATTCTGAGTAATATGGTTAATGACATTAAGATAGAACATCCAAAATGAAATTCATCATAAAAATTTAATAAAATATATTATATTGTATCATAATATATCAATACCAATTAATCATAAGATTTGACATTCGGTGTTGAAATAGATGAAGATACTCAAATAAAATCATCGAGGAATTCTTGTAAGAAATACCAAATTTTTACTTTGGAAAGAAAAGTTACTTTGGAAAATAATTTTCATAAAATAAAATTATAAACATGTATATCCAATAAAATCAATAAAATTAAATTATTTTTGTGGAATAAATAATGACCAACTAATGTGAAAACATGTAAAAAGAGTTTTTAAGAAAGTTTAGAAATGGGATGCTTCAGTGTTGGTTGAGGGAAAATATAAAAGAGTATTTATATCAGAAAAAGGATTTTTTTAAATAAAACTAGAAAAAAATATAATAAGTTTTTCATGTTTAAAATGGTTATTTAATAAAAATTATCTCAAAATAGATTATGGAGTGTACTTGAAAATGTGTTTGAAATCAGAAAGTTCTCTTTAATTGGGCATTCTTATCGGGAAGAATTGAGAAGGGAACTTTGTAAAACATGTATTTATAAATTAAATAATGATAAAAAGATCTAGATAGATTAATTGGAACATATAATCAAAATTTATAATAATTATATAAAATTAATTAATAATTACATTGGGGTAAAGAGAGAGAAAGCATAACTCGAAAGAAAAATGGAGGTTCGAGAATAATATCTTACCACTTTGCAAACAATAGAACCGTATGCCCCAAAAAATTAATGATAATAAAATAATACATTAAATGTCATGAATATAAAGGGGTTCATGATATTATACATCAATGGGAAGTATATATACACACAATAAATAATAGTTAATAAGGCATATCTTAGAGAAATAAAAGTGAGATGAGAAAACTCTTACCTTATACCTGAAAGTGTTCTACACTTGCACTTTATATCCAGGATAATGAAATTAGATTGATTAATAATTTAATTAATAAACAATTAAACAATAATTATATTTATTATAATTTTTAATAAGTTCATTTATGTTCTTATTTATGAGTTATATGACTCAATTTCATCATCTGAGATTGTTTGTTTCCTTGGTTTTCATGATTGGTTCACTTGTATACATGTTCAAAAGATCATGTAAAATGAGAATAGTTTTCTAGAATTGATGTTTTATGTTTTTAATAAACTTACATAATATTTAATGGTATTATATATAAATTTCATCCATATATGATTATGATTCATTAGATAAAACTTTAATGATAACATTTTAGAATATTTTGGCATTTTTTCGATTATCGCAAACTAGTTTCGTATTATGAATTAATATTATGTATATATACTAGTTATATAAGATTAATTAAGTTTTATTACATATATTAATGTCTATTTTAACCATATAATTTATTTTTTACCATACATGAATGTGTAATTGAAAAACTAAAACTAGTCATCCACGAAGTTAGTAAATCGACACCTCACAAACGATGTTTTCATTTTTAGAATAAATAGGGGAAGGTAAGATAATTGTTGGTTGATAAACCATAAACATAAAAATATTTAAGTATATAAAATATAATAAATTTATAATGATACATTTTATAGGGTATATGAGGGAATTATAGGAAAATAAAAGAAATTGAAAGAGGGAGAGAGAAGGTTTTACCTCTTGAGTGTTCCCTCCTTGAGAACCTTTTTAAGGGACCTGGAAATGGTCATTTGGTGAGACCAGAAATACCAGAACGTGGGTTATGTGTTTAGGAGATTATATGATCATAATATAGGAAATATTAAAGGATTTTTATCTGTGAGGAGAAGGGGTGTTTATGGTTGGTATTTATAGTGGAAGAGAAGGGTGTCTTTTGATTATTTAATTCATATTTATTATTTTGGCTCAAGACTATGAATAGAGGTGACTCTTGTGACTAGATACAATAAATAATTCATGTTAGTTCTAACTAATGGGTTCTTACCTCATCCATACATCATCTATTACTCAATAACTCATGTATTTAGCTAAAATGTTAAATTCTGTAAATTACTGTATTTCACTATTCTGAAAATATTTTCCTATTTTAGAAAAATCCCAAAAAATCAACCTAAACATTTTTCGATGTCTAGAATTATAAAATGGACTGCATTTTTTGAAATTATATATATATATATATATTATAAATTTAATTTTTAATTATAATCATCATGTTTTTAAAAAATATGGATTTCAAAATTATAACTAATTCAATTACACTTTGAAAAATTAATAATGGTCTCATAAAATTATATTATAATAATAAGACAAAAAAATATTAATTTATTATTATATTTTATAAAAAAAATATTATTTTAAATAATTATTTTTATTATAAAATTGAAAATTAAAATTTACGTTTCATAAAAATATCAGCACTTAATTTCTCATTTTTAAAACATCTATTTACATATTCTATAATATAAATATAAAAAATTTCATTTATAAGATATAAAAATTTTTATTTACACTTTCATAGGTGTGGTTACAATTATAATCCTAATTATACAAATCAATATAATCAAAATCAAAGTTTTATAAAAAAAATTAGGATTTGTAACGCTTCACTAGAAAATAAATATTTTTAGAAAAATACCAAAATTTCAGCCTATGATAATTTTGAAACTAAACTTTTAAAAGTGAATTTTATTTTTTTCAATGGAATTTATAAAAGTTTAAAAATCTAGTTCTTAAACATGTGCACCTTTAAAAGGTGGTAAAATTACCTTTTAGAAAATATAACTTTTTTTCTTAAAATTTGATTTATTCTCATCTTAAGCCTACAAAAACTATTGATTGAATTTCAAAATATTTGATTTAATATTTAATATATAAATTCCATTAATATATTTAAGTAATATTGATTAATTAAATTTATTATGATAAAATGTAATTGTGGTCCAAACTATAATTTTTATTAAAACACATCCTCTATGTTCAATTAGTTTTATTTTCATTTTTAATTACTTGGTAACCAATTATTTCAATTTATAAACATGTTTAAAATATATTTTCATAATTTAATTAATCCCTTGTATTCTTTCCATTTCAAAGGCTAAGTCACAATAATAATATTTAATCATTTGTTTAAGTTTGGTGTTCAGTGTAAGGTAAACTATTGAAGAAGAAACATTTTAAAAAGAGACATACCATAAAATCATGGGAGCTTCATAGTGTTAGAAATTAATTATATCATAAATGTAAATATAGAAATAAAAAAATTAATTAAGAAATCATATTTTTGTGGAAAAAATGAATTTATTGGAAATTATGTGTTTAATTTTTAAAAATTAATTAAGAAATTTATTTAGACTAGTAACTATATATATATAACATAATGCAGTTAATCCTATTTGTACCTTTGAATTCAATGGATAGATTATAACATCCACATTAAAATAGTATATCACAATTCATTTAGGATCTGTGTTGCGTGTCATATGTGCTGTTGACCATAATGATATTCTTGTAAAATATTAGGGCGTTTCAGAACATAAATGCACTTTGTAATAGGAATTTAACTTATCTTAGTGTGGTAGATAAATCTTAATTGAATTATTATAGAATATTATGATATTTTAATGTCAAAACCTTTGAAAATCTATCTAGGAAAGGACTAGTTAGGGATATAAAAAAAATTTAAATTTAATTAATCCAAAGTCTATTATCATTTTCAATATGGTGAGCAACATTAGTCAATATTTAAACAAATCTATGAAGTTTCAGTGTACATTTCTTTATTTTTATTGCACATGGACCTTTCTAGAACTATAAAAACTATGATTATAGGAGGAAACTTCTTTATTTTTTCAGGGTGATTTATATTAGATATTTATGAGTAAAACAACAAAAGGAACACATAAATTTTTTTTCTAATTGATTATTACATTAGATATACATGGATTTATTTTAAAGATCATAAATCAAAATCTCTCTCAATTTTTGAATGTTTTACCGCTAGTGTTTTAAATATTAAAAAGATACCTTCAGTCACTATCCATAATGGTTGAGGTGGTGAGCTTTTAAATTTATTTTCTTGACTTTTTTCTTTAAAATGGAATAAATCATAATTTATCTGCACCGAGAACTCCCCAAAATAAAAACAATAGTTGACAAATGGAATTGAACCCATCTAAAAATTACAATGAAAATATTGTGTGAATATTTAGTAGCTAAATATTTTTGGTTAAAACTACGAGTATAACCCACCATTCTATAAAACAAGCTTCGTTTCGTCTAGTATTTAACAAAACCCTTTATGAATTATGGACCCTAAGAAAAATAAACTAATTTAATAGAACTATTTTGGATGTAATGTATTAATTTTGAATATAAATTAATATTTCTAAAAATTTGAGTAAAAATATGATGAAGGTATATTTCTAGGATATTCCACCACAAGTAAGGCATATTGACTTTTTAACAAATAGAAACATATAATTAAAAAAATAGTACATGTCATCTTTGATGAAGTCATTCGTTATCTAAATTTGAAATGCTGAAACATTACATGTCTACAATGTATCATTGAAACCGCCTCTATTTTTTACTCAATGTTGAATCCCATCAAAAAGGGATTAATGTAACAAGAAATTGAATAATGAAATAAACTCTACTAAAAACTAGTTTGAAAAACATTAATTTATTGATAGATAAAGATCAAAATTACATTTTTACCTAGAAATAAGATAGTCCTGATGAATAATCAAATTGAGTATATCATTAGTGATATAATACAATTGGTTAAAATAGTAAATTCCTTAAAAAATGAATATAATAATCTTTCATTATTATCTCAACTTGAACCTTAAGTGGTAGATGAATATACAGGTGTTCATAGTTGGATAATTTCCATTAAAGTACAGATTAATCAGTTTTTACACAAAAATGTTGAACCCTCGTTGAGAATCCAAAATATTTTTCAATTACAAGAGTAAAATGGTTCATCCAGAATAAATTTGATGAAAGTTGTATAATTGTATAGATTAATGAAATACTATGTACCAAGGGTTATAATCAGCAAGAAGGAACAAATTATGGGGAAATATTTTCTCTAATAAATATTCCCAAATCCATCTTCATACTTCTAGATTTTGTAGTGCACTGTAATTTTACCCTATATCATATTGTTATTAAGAGTTACTTACTTTATGGATATGTACAGGAGAAGCTTTATCTAGAATAAACACATTATTTTGAAAATATAAATTATCCAAAAAGTGTTTTTAAACAAACCAAATCTTTATATAGACATAAATAAACAATGAGTTCATATTATGACCTTTTTTTAGTTTTTTAATTTAATTTTTTTGTTAAAGGAATGGATGGCCCCACTATTTTCATCAATATTTTTTTATTTAAATTATAATTTATTAAATTTATGTCTATGAAATTATCTTTTCCACAACTGAAAATACTCTCATGGATAGATTTTCATAAATTTTTTCATGTTGATAAAGCTTCAATTATTAGGACTCCAATGGGAACCTCTTGTAATCTTTATCTTGAATAGTTTGAAAAACCTGTTTATCGAAAAACATTTAGAGGGATGGTTGGAATCTTACTCTATTTAAAAACTATTCTCATATTAAGGTTGTCAATAAGAACATTTTATACTATAAATGAACATTAAAAATTATTTTATTTTATTCAAACAAAACAGAACATACTCTTAGCAGTTATTCTAACACCGACATTAAGATATCTAAAATAGATCACAAAAGAAATTATAAAACTTTTCATTTATCAGGAGATTATTTAGTTTCCTTTTATAAAAATAAACAATACTCAAATTTAATTTCCACCATTCATTCAAAATATATTGTGTTTGGTTGTTTTTGTGCCTAGTTATTGTGGATGTAGCACACACTCATAAATATTGGATTTAGTTTTACCCAATGTGTGATTCTTTGTGATAGGACATTCACTATTTATTTTTATAAAAATATATCACGTAACCCATGTAATGATTACAAAGATCTAATACACCACTTACTTCCAGAATACAAATAAAAAAGAGGTATTATTCTTGAGATTTTCATAACAAAATATTTTCTTGCTGATATTTTCACAAAACTATGAAATTTTGATAGATTTGAATATATTAAGTAGAAGTTGGTTATGATCAATGATGTAATGTTCCGGACCTCTCCAGTCCATAACTTTGTGAAAATTCGGTTTTAGAGGTGTTCTAGGTGGTTAAGGTGACTTGGGGCTGCATTGGGTGAATCTTTAAGGAAAACTAAAGGGCTATAGCTTTTGCACAGGAGGTGCACAATTTTTCTAAACCGTGTGACCAAACCATGCGAGGTTGGTGTTGAAGGAAGTGGCTAATGCACGGTTAGCGCACAGTTTGTCTAACCATGCAGCCTAACCACGCGAGGAGTGTTTGACGAGGCAGTAGCGACCGCACGGTTAGCGCACGGTTTGTCTAAACGTGCGATAAAACCGTGCTGGCACTTAAATCTAGATCCTGAAATTGTGGATCTCAATCATTTCGCCTTTAACTTGCTCGTTTAATCCCTTAAGCGGCCATAACTCAGGATTACCATTCCGTGAAGGGAGGATAACCTCTCCCAAGTGTTTTGGAGGTGATCTAAAGGATTCTCTTGATGAATCGAAGCCGGTTTCTTGAGGTATGTGATCGTTCTTCTTTATTCATGATTGGTTTCTTAGATATACGTAGATCTACTCCTACTCTTCTCTTGGTTTCTTAGATCTACCCCCGTTATGGGTAGATCTAAGGGTGTGGATACCAAATATGATGAGATTTGGTCTTGTTTGTGTTAGGAGAAGAGTTCTAAGGAGGATTCCTGGAGAATCAACATGGATTTATCCTACGTTCTTCGTTGTTGGGGTTTTCATCAAAAAACATTGAGGTAGGGGATTCATTGTTTCTCTTTCTTTTACATGCAACTATATTGTTAGCATGTTTAATCCCACTGGATGATAATGGAATTGTCATAATAAATATTTTGAACCGGATAAAGAAATTATATCGACCATATGATATTGCCTCATGTTTTTCTAAATAGTGTGATATATATGATTTCTTTGCTTAGTTGTTGTTCTTGATGGAATCGGTAAAGAACGTAAACCGGGATTAATTGATAATTGTTTGGCGAAAGATAAAGAGGCATGAAAATGAATCTGGTTCTTTTTGTAATTTTATGTTAATCAAATTGGCATAGTAAGCATGTTTAATCTTTTTTGATAGCTTACTGGTTAGGTTTCTTGATGTTGGAACCAACAGATTATAAATCTGTTAATTCAAAATGGATTAAAGAATTTTATGGTTTGATGATTCCTTGAAGGGTTCTGAGTTACCCTCTTGTCTTTTGAAGGGCCATATCCCAATTTAAGTGATGTTTGCTTTTCTACTTCTTGTGCTGTGATGTGATCCTGGATGGTTGTTGTGATATGTTAGGGCATAGAGGCCATTTTTTGTGGTAGAGGATGATGCCTAGAGTGGCGAGATGCATTGGTTTATGCATGTGGGTGTCAGGGAGGACACCAGGGATGATGGAATGGGTGGGATGTGATTGTTGGATTCTTGCTGTTTCTTTTGGTTGATTGTCGGCTTTACTTTTCCCAACTTCTCAAGGCAGCTGGTCTTGCTTACCCTTCTTCCAAAAGAGGCAAAGAAACATGGGGTATGCCACATGATTTTTGTGTTTATATTCTCAAGGGAGAATGAGTATACGCTCTTCCTATAGGTGGCAAAGACTCGACAGGTACTACATCTACTCACCGTGTTGAGCCACATTTGTGTTAGTATCATAGAATGATTTTATAGAATGCTTGGGAATATGGGAATGTGTTTCTGTAATGAATGTTTGATTAAATGGTGTTAACCCATAGGGTTGGAGTTCGCTGGAACATAATGATGAGGTTGTAATCTTTTGAAGGAATAATTGACTTTGGTTGTGATGCTAATGAAATTTAATGTGGAATTGTTCATGGTTAATTAATGTTTAAAGAATTAATTAACGTATAGTGGAACTGATAAAAATGGAATAAATAATCTAATAAAGCTCTTTAAATGGTTGTATACTTATAGGATACCTAGTCTTAGAAGTGGCAGCCCGGAGTTTGAGAGATGTTAGCTGCAGTTGTGTCTAAGACTAGGTTATGCCCATAGTGTGGTTGTGAGTTATAATATATTCTATACCTTTTTAGTTTTTTATATGCTAATCCACCCTGTCAGTAAGGTAAACTGACACCCCAAGGATTTTGAGCCCTGGGGAGGGGTGTTTTCCCCAACATTCTGGTGGGAGGATGAATGGATGACTACCCCCTATGGCCCCACTCTCTTATCTTGGTAGATACTTGTGCCATTAGACACAACGGTTAGTTTTCCCCATATATGTGTGTAGAGGGATGTAATGGCTTGTGGTTATTAACACACATATATTCTTGATATAATATCTTATGGACTACTATAGGTGTAACATGTATAGGATGTGATGGCTTGAGGATCCTTACTTGGTGTATGGGCTATAACGGAATGAGGTATAATACCCGATGTATGATACACGTTATGTGAGCTGTGGTGGCCCCCAGAAACTACCTAGTGAATTTTCACTACTGGAAATTGGGCTTATACCCATGGTTTTCTAGAACTATGGCTATAAGATAGTATGGGAACCTATACCCACGTTTTTTGACAAAACCGTGGGAATAGGTTTTTTTTAGTACCTATACCCACTTTTTTTCCAAAACCGTGGGCATAGGTTTTTTTGTGAAGACCTATACCCACTATTTTTAAAAACCGTGGGTATAGGGGGTATTTTTTTCAAATACCTATACCCACGGTTTTTAAAAACTGTGGGTATAGGTTTCCCACATTATGGAGAGGGGAAAATGGGAAGAAAATTGCACGGGATGAAATAAATTTTACAGAGGAACAATGTCTTAAATAATATAATTATACGGATACAAATATTTATTAATATAAATTTGGTAGCCTCGTTGGTTTAGTTATCTATTTGATTCTGTGAAGTGTGGTGTTTGAATCTCGTCATGGGAAATTTTCAAATATACAGACAATATTAATATAAGTATAAAATTTTATAATTATATAAACATAATCCTCGTAGCATAGTTGGTTCACCACTCTACTACGTCCATCTAGGTCACGTGTTCGAAACCTGCTGGTCGTGTTTTTTAGATAATAGCATTGGTATTACTATATTATAACAAAATTATCTGTATATACATATAAATATGTCAGCTCGGTTGGTCCGCTATTGTGTTGCGACACTGAGTCCCTGCGTGTGGCGCGGGTTTGAAACCCGGTGCCCGTGATTTTTGAAAAATTTAAATTTCTCATGGTTCGAAAACCATGGGGTAAGTTCCCTTCCACGCTATACAGCAGGGCGTTGGTGTGTGAAAAACCTATACCCACGGTTCAACAAAACCATGGGTATAGGTCAAGACCCCTATCCCGATGTCGTTCCAGCCCATGGTTCCCAAAACCGTGGGTATAACCTATACCCATGGTTATGGGGGCTATTCCCATGGTTTTGAACCATGGGTATAGGTCATTTTTTCAGTATTGTTTGGTTCTGAGGATGGTGTGGTACTTCGCCCAGGTGTCTGCGGGTAAGCCTTTTTAGAGAGAGATGCTTAAGACATGCGACGTTGGGGAAAAGCGGTAAACCAGCGGGGAAGTAGTAGCGGGGTACCATTGATATTCTTTATTATATGCTATATTCTTGTATGCGTTACTTGGTGAGAGTATCCATGGTGAGGTTGGGAACTTAGTATACCTGTTGAGGTGACGAGTTAGTTTCACTTTTTGTTCACTATGCTTTAGGATGCTTTCTTTACTTTTGCACGAGAGGCTTCGGGGAGGATCCTACTGAGTATACTATTATACTCACCCTATGTATATATAAACTGTTTTTTTAGGTCACTTGGAGAAGGTTGGAGATCAATATAATTTCTACTAGCTTGGGGTTGCAGGAGCTGTTTGGGCTTGTGGTTGCTGTTGTTTTTACTTTCCTTTGGGTACTTGTATTTTTCCCCTTTCAGTTGTAGTAATTTTACATGGAATTACATATGTGAACTTGGGTTTCTTTTATATTTCAGTTCTGAGTTGGATTTGGTTGGTGTATATCTTATCTCTCTCTTCCTCATGTGTTCTCTTAGAGGGTAATGCCTCCCATTTGTGTGTTTGTTATCCCTCAGTGCTATCTCCAACCCAGGGCCTACTGGAGGTGGGACTCGGGGGTCAATATCTTACTTTTCACATTGCCGACCCAGGAGGGGTACACTTTGTGAGGAGGGGGTCGTGACAGTGGGGTTTTAGAGATCTGGTTGAGGGAAAGGATGGAGTTTGGAGTTAGGAATAGGTGAGGTTTCATGGGTTGGTAGGGAAATAGTGTCATTCATGTTTTGCAAGTGAGGTAAACACTGGAGACCAGCTGATACCAAGGTGTTTAGGGCCCCCTATGATCTGATGTACAGAACTTTAAGTTTATAATGGCTACTAAACAAGGTGATTCTAGTTGCCGGGTAGAGACCTAAAAAAGGATCATGCATCATTCTTCTTTGTGCCTGTGTTTGAATGAGTAGACCTTGGGATTGGTTAACCAAAAATGAATAAAAGAATATAAATTAATTAATTAATGTTGTGTCTTCTATATTACAGGTTTAGGAGCTCTAACAATTTTTTATTTTACAGGTATGGATCCAGTTTGACATCCTCATCATGTTTGCATAGGAAATGTCCAGCAGGCTGTTCCAAAAAATCACCACAGGGTAGAGGTTGACGACGATGACACATGGAGGAAGACACTCCAAGAGTTTCACCACCAGAGTCTACAGAAGTATGAGGGCTCCGTTTTATATATAGTCACGAAAGACTGGTTGGAGGAGGTCGAGATAGGCTTCAGTTCGATCTGTGCTCAGAAGGAGCACTGGGTGTCCTTAGCTGTAACGATGCTACATGGAGCAGAAAGGTAGGGGTGGTTCTTGTTCCTAGGGGATTGTGAGGAGTCAGTGATCTCATGGGAGGAGTTCCGAGACAATTTTAGAGTTGAGTTCCTTTCTTCGACTGTGAAGGCTTCCAGTCGCCAGGAGCTTCTTACCCTTCGACTGGGGAGCTCCACTGGTCGAGAGTTTGGAATCCATTTCAGGAACCTTTTACGATATGATTCAAACCTATTAGAATATGAGGAGTCCAGGGAGAGGAATTTTGAGGAGGCTTTGCATCCAGAGATCCAACACCAGGTCACCCCATTTTTTCTGAAGACATGTCCTAAGGTGCTAGTGAGGGCAGAGGTTGTCGAGAGGACTTTGGCTAGGACCAGATCATCACGAGGGGGGGATCATCATGATCCCTCAAGAAGAAAAGATGTGGTCCGAGGTTCCCAGTTTTCAGGAAAAAGAGTTTTTGTTCAGTCGGGGGTGGGCCCCAGCCCTTCACATCTCTTTTCTCCAGAGGTAGCAACTCTTAGGCCTATGCAAAGGGATCAGGCGCTTGTTTTTCTTGTGGTGGCCGTGGTCATCAAAAGCGAGAGTGCCTGAACATTCAGAGTAGTCATCGTGCACCAGGTGTTACGCTTCAGGTTCCTCTTTTGAGGCAGTTCCAGCAGAGGCAACAACAGCAGTAGGTTGCTCCAGCTTTAGATCACCAGAGGGTAGATGGGGCAGGAAGAGGATATCTCCCTGATTCCCCCTTCCTCAGAGAGCAGAGTGCGGCCATGGTGGTGGTCTTCATAAGATCCAGAGAGGCTATAGAGGTCGTGGTCAGCTTCATGCTCCAGCGTTGGCATATCTAGGCGAGCTAGATTTCATTCGAGGTACCCTTTTCTTGTTTTCTACCTTGGTGTATTCCTTGTTTGATTCAGGAGTGACGCACTCCTTCATATCACCTACCCTTGTCCATGCTTTGGGACTTGAGGTAGAGAGGCTACCACTGCCCTTGGCATTAACTACACCAGTTGGAGGTTGTGCTGACTTGTTTGAAGTATGTAGAGACTGTGAGATAGTGTTGGGGAAACACCACTCTTAGGGAGATTTCTTGTGTTTACAAATACAACCATATGATGTCATCCTCGGCATGGATTGGTTGTATTCGGTGCAGGCTATCGTGGATTACTTCCGAAAGAATGTCATTTTTCTTGGTGCGGATGGAGAACAAGTGGTGTTTGTTGGTGAGAAAGATCCTTAGATGGGTCATAGGCACGTTCCATCCATATCATCCATGATGGCTGAGATGATGATGTGTTCTTCAGAGGATAAATAGTTGGTGTTTCCTAGGGTCATGGAGGAGTAACCTGATGTCTTTCGAGAAGAGGTTGTAGCATTACCCCCTCGACGAGAGATCAATTTTGGGATTGAGCTAGAGCCAGGAGCATCTCCTATCTCTATATATCCATATAGGATAGCCTCTTTCTGAGTTTTGAGAGCTACATATATAGCTTGATGGTCTGTTGCAGTGTGGTTTTGTTCGGCCAAGTGTGTCACTGTGGGGTGCACCAGTTTTGTTCGTGAAGAAGGCTCACGTCAGTTTGCGGTTGTGTGTCCATTATCATCACTTAAACAAAGTGACAATAAATAATCACTATCCTCTTCTTCTAATTGATTATTTATTCGATCTACTAAAGGGTTCATGTTGGTTCACAAAGATAGAATTGCGTTCAGGATATCATCAAAAGCGTGTGAAGTATGAGGATATACCGAGGACTACTTTCTGTTATCGTCATGGGCATTATGAGTTCGTTGTAATGTAATTTGGGGTGATGAATGCTCTAGATGAATTCATGGGATTGATGAATGCGGTGTTCCAAGAGTTCTTGGAAAATTTTGTGGTATCTTTCATCTATGACATCCTTGTGTACTCCATGTCTGAAGAGGAGCATGCAGAGCATCTACGAGCCATTTTGGGAGTTCTTCGCCAACATCAGCTGTTTGGGAAGTTGTCTAAGTGTGATTTGTGGGATCAAGAAGTCTATTTTTTGGGGAATGTTGTGTCCCGGCAAGGATTAGCTGTGGATCCATCAAATATTGAAGAAGTTGTGTCTTTAGCATCCCCCAAGACATTATCAGAGGTGCGAGGTTTCCTTGGTCTCACAGGCTACTACAGAAGTTTCATATCCAATTTCTCACGAGTTGCGACCCCTCTAACAACTTTCACCAGGAAGGATCATGCATTTATATAGACTTATTAGTGCCAGGAATCATTCAAGTATCTAATGTAGAAGTTATTATGTACTCAAGTCCTTTGTCTTCCAGCTGAAGGAGTTCAGTTTGATGTTTTATGCGATGCTTCACATCAGGGGTTAGGTTGTGTTCTCATGCAGGAGAGGTCAGTTGTTTCTTATGGGTCTTGATTGTTGTGTCCCTATGAATGCAACTATTCCACCCATGATCATGAGTTGGCAGCTGTGGTGTTGTCTTTGAAGTTGTGGAGACATTACCTAATTGGTGAGCGCTTTGTGGTTTTCACCGATCATAAGAGTTTGAGGTATGTTTTCTCACAGCGTGACCTGAACTTACAAAAGCATCGGTGGATGGATTTCTTACAGGAATACGACTTTGAAATATTATATAAACTGGGAAAATGGAATGTTGTAGCTGATGCGCTGAGCCAAAAGTCACGTAGTGATGCTGTGCATGAATTCGGTGATTCCTGGAGAGTAAAGGAAGAACTGTCAGCATTACAACTTGATATGGGAGAATTTGGGGGTATAGGATATCTTTTTCAGATGACGGTACAGTCATCCCTGATGCATAATGTGGAAGAGTCCCATTTGGGAGATCTAGAGGTCGAATTCTATCAAGACCGAGTTATTTGTGGTGAGGCCCCTAATGGTTGGACTGAAGATGAACAACATTGAGTTTTGTATCATGGAAGGATTTTTGTTCCTTTATCGATACACGAGATAGTTCTCAAGGAGTTTCATAGTTCGCTTTTAGTGGTACACCCTAGCATAAAAAATATGTACCAAGCCTTGAGGAGTCAGTTTTGGGGGCCTGGGATGAAGCATGCAGTTGCGGAGTTTGTGTCTCGATGTTTAGTGTGCCAGAAGATGAAGGGCAAACACCATGTTCCTGGGGGTCTTCTTCAGCCATTAGAGATTCATCAGTGGAAGTGGGAGGAAATCTCAATGGAATTTGTTATAGGTTTACCTAGAGCTCCGGGAGGACATGATGCTATTTGGGTGGTAGTGGACCATTTAGCATAATCGGCCCACTTTATAGAAATCAACGAATCTAGCTCAGTGGATGTTTTGTCGAGGTAGTATCTAGAGGAGGTGGTGAGACTTCATAGAGTCCCTAGAAAGATCATTTCTGATCGAGATCCCAGTTTTACCTCCAGGGTGTGGAGAGGTCACCAACATGCTTTCGGTTCTCAACTATGCCATAACACTACTTTTCACCCTTAAATGGATGGTTAGATAGAGCGAACCATCCAGACTATTGAAGACATGTTACGCTCTTTTGTTCTTGATTTTGGAGGTTTATGGATGAGGAAATTACCCTTGGTGGAGTTCGCTTTCAATAATAGTTTTCACTCCACCATCAGTATGGTGCCTTTTTAAGCCTTGTATGGGTGGCCTTGCCATTCTCCATTGTTCTGGAATGGGTTCAGAGAGTCAGCAATTCTTGGACCAGAACTAGTGCAGAATACAACAGAGATGATTCAGGTGATTCGTGAGATGATGTAGATAGCGCAAGATCTTCCAAAATCATATGTCAATCAAATAAGAAGACCCTTCGATTTTAATGTTGGGGATCATTTGTTTCTAAAGGTGACTCCCCATTGTGGGAAGTGAAGGTTTGGTCATGGAAGTAAGCTTTATCCTTGGTTCGTTGGGCCTTTCGAGGTGTTATCTCGTGTTGGAGTTGTGGCGTATCGAGTAGCACTTCCCCCTTAGATGAGTCAGATACATGATGTTTTCCATGTATCACAGCTCTGTCGTTATCTTCATGACGACTCTCACATCATTGATTGGGGAGAGATCGATGTTGATGATAATACAACCTTTGAGGAGTGACCTGTGGAGATCCAAGACCACAAGGAGAAGGTGTTGAACGAGCCTTCTATTCCTTTGGTTCGTGTCTTGTGGCGATACGGTGGCTTGGAGGAGACTACCTGGGAACGTGATTCACATATATGTTATTAGTACCCAGAGTTTTTTGATTTTTAACTCTTTTCATGTATTGATGTAGCTTTTGTGGTTATGAAACTTTCAAGTTTATGAGATGGATCCCTTTTTTTCTTTTGTGGCATGCTCTCTTTTGAGAGAAATCTCAATGGGCGGTTTTTCAGACCCTGTTTTGTTTTCACATTAGGTGGGTTTTGGATTCTCGAGGATGAGAATGGTTTGAGAGGTATCTGATGTAATGACCCGGACCTCTCTAGTCCATTACCTTGTGAAAATGCGGTGTTAGAGGTGTTCTAGGAGGTTAAGGTGACTTGGGGGTGCGTTGGGTGAATCTTTAAGGAAATATAAAGGGCTATAGCTTTCACACGGGAGGCGCATGTTTTGCCTAAACCGTGCGGTCAAACCGTGCGAGGTTGGTGTTGGAGGCAGTGGCTAACACACAGTTAGCACACTGTTTGTCTAACCATGCGGCATAACCATGCGAGGAGTGTTTGATGAGGCAGTAGCAACCACACGGTTAATGCACGATTTGTCTAACCATGGGAGCAAACCGTGCGGGCACTTAAATCTACATCCTAAAATTTAGGGTCACAACCGTTTCTTCTCTAACTTACTCGTTTAAGCCCCTAAGCATCCATAACTCGGGATTACCCTTCCTTGATGGTAGGAGAACCTCTCCCAAGAGTTTTGGAGGCAATCCAAAGGCTTATCTTGACGAATCGAAGCCGATTTCATGAGGAATTTGATCTCTCTTCTTCGTTCTTGGTTAGTTTCTTAGATCTACTTAGATCTATTCCTCCTATTCTCTTGGTTTCTTAGATCTATTCTTGTTATGCGTAGATCTAAGGGTGTGTATACCAAATATGATGAGCTTTGGTCTTGGTTGTGTTAGGAGAATAGATCTAAGGATGATTCTTGGAGAATCAACCTGGCATTCTCGTGCATTCTTCATTGTTGGGGTTTTCATCAAAAACCTTTGAGGTAGGGGATTCATTACTTCTCTTTCTTTTACGTGCAACTATATTCTTAGAATTTTTAATCCCACTGGATGAAAATGGAATTAACATAATAAATATTTTTAACCAGATAAAGAAATTGTATCAACCATATGATATTTCCTCTTGTTTTGCTAGATAGTGTGATATCTATGCTTTCTTTGCTTAGCTGTTGTTCTTGATGGAATTCGGTAAAGAACGTAAACCGATATTAATTGATAATTGTTTGGATAAATATAAAGAGGCATGAAAACGAATATGGTTCTTGTTGTAATTTTATGTTAATCAAATTGGCATAGTAAGCATGTTTAATCTTTTGTTATAGTTTACTGGTTAGGTTTCCTGTTATTGGAACCAACAGATTATAAATCTGTTAATTCAAGATAGATTAAATAATTTTATTGTTTGATGATTCCTTGAAGGGTTCTGAGTTACCCTCTAATTTGTTGAAGGGCCATAGCCCAATTGATGTTATGTTTTCTTTCCTGCTGCTTGTGTTGTGATGTGATCCTGGATGGTTGTTGGGATATTTGGGGGAATATAGGCCTTTTGGTTGTGGTAGCGTATGACTCCTAGAGTGGCTAGATGCATCGGTTTGCACATGTGGATGTCGGGGAGGACACCAGGGATGATGGAATGGGATGGACATGATTGTTGGATTCTTGGTGTTTCTTTTGGTTGATTGTTTGCTTTACTTTTCCCCACAGCTCAAGGCAGCTGGTCTTGCTTACCCTTCTTCTGAAAGAGGAAAAGACACATGGGGTATGCCATGTGCTTTCTGTGTTTAGCTTCTCAAGGTAGAATGTGTCTACACTCTTTCTATAGGCGTCAAAGACTCGACGGGTAGTGCATC
The DNA here is from genome assembly GCA_963277665.1 of Viscum album. Lineage (NCBI taxonomy): Eukaryota > Viridiplantae > Streptophyta > Magnoliopsida > Santalales > Viscaceae > Viscum > Viscum album. The sequence continues at coordinate 381,504,807 of OY728136.1, forward strand.
TACTCATCGTGTTGAGACTCCTTTGTGTTAGTAGCATATAAAGATTTTCTAGAATGCCCAGGAATATGGGAAGGTATTTCTGTAATGAATGTATGATTAAATGGTGTTAACCCATGGGTTTTGAGTTCGCTGTAACATAATGATGAGGTTGTAATCTTTTGAAGGAACAATTGACATTGGGTGTGATGCTAATGAAATATAATGTAGAATTGTTCATGGTTAATTAATGTTTAAAGAATTAATTAACATATAGTGGAACTGATAAAAAGGGAAAGAAGAATGTATTAAATCTCTTTAAGTGGTTGTATGCTTATAAGATATCTAGTCTTAGAAGTGACATCCCGTAGTCCGAGATATGTTATATGCAGTTGTGTCTAAGAATAGGTTATTCCCATAGTGTGGTTTTGAGTTATAATATATTATGTAATTTTTGTGTTTCTATACGCTACTCCACCCTGTCAGTAAGGGAAACTGACACCCCGAGGATTCTGAGCCCTAAGGGGGTGTTTTCCCCAACATTCTAGTGGGAGGATGAAGGACTGACTACCCCCTTAGGCCCCACTCTCTTCTCTTGGTAGATACTTGTGCCATTAGGAAAAATGGTTATTTTTCCCCAAATATGTGTGTAGAGGGCTGTAATGGCTTGTGGTTATTCACACACACATATATTCTGGATATATTATCCTATGGAATACTATAGGTGTAACGTGTATAGGCTATGATGGCTTGAAGATCCTTACACAGTGTATGGGATGTAATGGCTTGAGGTATAATACCCAACATATGATACACATTATGGGAGCTGTGGTGGCTCCCGTAAACTACCTGGTTACTTTTGGTTGTGAGGATGGTGTGGTTATTCGCCCAGGTGTCTACAGGAAAGACTTTTTGGTGCATGAGGTGCAGATTGTGGTGCTTTGACCAGGTGTCTGTGGGAAAGCCTTTTTGGAGAGAGATGCTTAGGATGTGCGACGTTGGGGAAAAGAGGAAAACCAATTGGTATTTAGTAGCGGGGTACCCTTGATATTCTTTATTATATGATATATTCTTGTATGTGTTACTTGGTGAGAGTATCCATGGTGAGGTTGGGATCAAATTATACCTCTTTAGGTGACGTGTTAGTTTCACTTGTTGTTCAATTTGCTTTAGCATGCTTTCATTACTTTTTCACAAGAGGATTCAGGGAGGATCCTACTGAGTATACTGTTATACTCACCCTATGTATATACAAACTGTTTTTCTGGTCACATGGAGAAGGTTGGAGGTCAATCTAGTTTCTACTAGCTTGGGGTTGCAGGAGATGTTTGGACTTGTGGTTGTTGTTGTTTTTACTTTCTTCTCAGTACTTTTAGTTGTTCCCCTTTCAGTTGTAGTAATTTTTCATGGCATTACATATGTGCACTTGGGATTCTTTATATTTCAGTTCTGAAATGGAGTTGATTTGTGTCAATCTTATCTCTGTCTTCTGCATGTGTTCTCTTAGAGGGCAGTTCCTCCCATTTGTGTGTTTATTATACCCTCGGTGCTAGTCGCCCACCCGGGGCCTACTGGAGGCGGGACTCGGGGGTCATTATCTCCCTTTTCACATTGCCGACCTAGGATGGGTACACTCTGTGGGGAGGGGTCGTGAAAAATGTAAACTGATCATAATATCCAATTATTGTTTTTAATATCTCTAGAAATTTAAAAACTCCTCATGAATTGGGGAGAAAATTCTTTATTTTATAATTTCACTAACTTTTTTCTTAAAGGAACTTTATATAACCAAGAAGTTCATTTAATGGAATTTATAAAAGGATCTCTACAATTTTATCAGAAATACACTTAATGGAAGTATCCTATTTAGTTAACACTAATGGAAATTATGTTTGGAAAAATAATATTTACTTGCTAATTTTTCTTTGTGAGAAGATCCATATAATCTTTCTATGTACTCTTGTTCTCTTATGTAGTTTTTTTTCTAACAAATATTATTAAAACATATTAAATATGATACATATGAACATTGTACCACCTGTAAAAAAAAATATGCTCTAAGGATTTAATAAAACAATTGAATATCTTAAATATCTCTTATCTAACACATCTATCATAATCTAATGTTCTATAATACACCATTTCACTCTAATACTAAAGATGATTTTTTTAGTTCTACAAATGAATCTATATTTAAATTCATGAAAGATATAAAAATTGATCTTGGATATTATCCAAAACCATCTTCGTCCCAATAATATCATCCATACGTATCAAAATATAACTTTTTAAATTTCATTATATTTAAACTTATCATATTTTAATTTTTATTACTTGATATTTTAGTATCCATTAATTTAAAAAGGAAAAAAATTCACAGATTCTATTAAAATTCTTCTCTTATCTACACTTATTGTGTTTTTTTATTAATCTATAGAACCTTATTGTTTTGTTATTTTTGACCATTATAAAGGGGGATAAATATTTTAAATGGGAAAAATGTGATATATGTGAAAATTCATTAAGTTTTCATTTCTTTTTTCTTTTATATATGGTTTTTATTTCATGAAGAAAGATAATTTAAGAATGGGGGGAAGTTTGTATGTTTTTTTCTTATTATTACTCTATGAGGGAGAATTTATTTTTATCATAAAGGGTGTGTGATTTATAAAATGGTAAAAATATTTCTTACATTATTTAGATATAATTATTTAATGTAAGTATTGTATTTTTTCCACTACCCCGATGTGGTTTCTTAAAAGAGAAATTATATTTTTCTCAGACACTATATTCATTGTGAGGGTCATAAGATAGTACAATGTTTGGTAGTTTTAATGTCGATTTTTTTTAAAACTTATATTGAATTTATTATTTTTAATTTTGTCTTGATTTTTAATAAGGGTGTTTTTGAGTTAATGGAAATTACTATCCTAGTTTTTGATAATTCACAATACATTTCATTAATGTTTTTATCTAATTTTTTATTATTTCTTATGTTTATGTTTGAGCGTAGATTTATTGTTGGATGAAATGGATGAAATTGTTATATATATATATATATATATATATCTGAAATTTTTATATTGTTATGATGTCATGCACATCGGACAATAGATCTAAAGTCACCTTCATCAAATGATTAAGATATGTATCTGATGATATTAGATCTAAACCTAGAGAAATTAGAACCTAATAGTTGATTTTTTATATGGTTATATATAAATTCAACTCAATTATTTGAGGATCAAAAGAAATTTAAAAGTGTTAAAATTATGGTTTTTAGCGAATCCTTGACGATATATCATTTCTTTTTTGTTATGTCATGTTTGTAACAACCCAAACTTTCATTAATGAAAATTCCTCTTAATCTAATTAAATGTCTTATTGTGGTTATATAAAATGTCAACTTCTTTGGTTTTATGATTTTGGATTTTTAAAATACCGTTAAAATTTGTGATCATTGCTAATATAGTCGTTGAACAGTGATCACATGATTAGTATACATATAGGGCTTTAACAAATCCAATTTACTCAAACAAAGAAAGTGATGGCCTCATCCATTAGACATCCCCTATACGAAGCCCATTTGTTGGAGATCAGAAAGTCAGTGGTTTCATTGGGCTTTTCTCTTGACCAAGCCCAATCCTAGTTTGAATACGTTAAGCTCGAGTGAAACCGCCTATGAGAGAAGTGGATGTTGATAGAGATTACCACTCAAGCATTGTTATCCAAGCCACCCCATGAGTTTTTCACCATCGCGCACCTTAACCTAAGGTCTTATGTGGGTGTTTTAAGGGTTTATGTAACAATAACCTATTACTACTATTATTTATATTATTCTTGTATAGATAATATGCATTCTTCTTATTATTGATACTTTGTAAATAGTTTTTAAAGAAAAAATAGTATTTTTAGTTAATTTTCTACTGAAGAATCTATTTTGATAAATTAATTGATTTTTGAAAAAAATAATAATTTAATAAATTATTATTATTATTATTAAATTAATTTTTATTAAATATAAATTATCGTATAGTTTTATAAATGAAATTGTAATTTTTATTATGCTTCGGAAGCTGTTTTTGTCAAAACCCATGAATTTTTTAAAAATGTCAGATTTTATTTTAAAAGTTAAAATTCACATATTTATATAATTATTTAGATAAAATGAATATTATTTTTGGAATTAATAGGTGGAAATTATCAAATAGTGAATTTGTCAATATTTTCTGAGACAGTAAAATTTTTGGGAAAACAATTATATACTGTTTAAATATATAATGTATTTTATGACATCATAATGACCAAAGAGTGATGTAATAAAATACTATAAATGATATGTTCAGGAAATATATGTTTTTTCCTTAAAAAAATATGATTTTGTATTTATTTTATTTTACATTGACTTAGTGAACCCTCAAAGTCATAAAAAACATTTTGCCTTTTTAAATTGTTTTCCTTGAGAATGTGACTCACCTCCAAATAATAAACCCTATTATTTTAAAAATTTAGGCAATTGGACTTATAAAATATTTTTTTACACTCCCGTTCAGAAATAAACTTGGGAAAAAACCATGGGATGGTTTGTGGTTTTGATTAGTATAATGTGAGGTGTCCCAAACCTAAATAATAATGATTCCCTCTCATTTCCAATATAAACCCACCCAAACTCCCAAATCATCTTCACTCAAAGCCTTTTGAGTTTGTAAAACCTCTTACCTCTTCTATGTAGAATCCTCCCAAGGTTCCTCATACTCCCAATAAGCCTCTCTCAAGCCTCTCCCAAGATTTTGGGATCACACTTCCAAGTAAGGGATTTCTTTTTTTCTCATTTTTGTCTAATTTTCTTTAAGTTGTTATGCCATTTTGTTTTCAATTAAAAAATTTGGGGTATGATTTCAAACCTCCCCCATACTTACCTATTTATGTTTGGATAATGGGATATCCATTTCTCTCTCATCAATGCCTCCAATTTACACCTATTACCATGCCGAAATTCCACAAGAGATTTATCTCTCCTCTTTTACATCCAAGTAATTATTTTCTATTAGGAATCTAAATTCCATTACATTTGTTGTGAAATGTATATATATGACCCCATTACTATCCATTTCATGTACATATGAAGAGAAACCCATTTCTATCTCATCAACCATTTTCATGAATCCTTATGTCATGCCGTTATGTTGCCGAAATTGCACCTTGTTTTTTTAAGACAAGATCATTGTGTAGTAAATACCATACACAGGACTCTATCAAGGGTACTCAACTTTATGAACATATACATATTGAATGGTACTTTCATGTATTTATTTCACATTACTTAACTGTGTAATAACTTATGATGTTGATTGATTCCATATTATATGATCCATCTGACACACATATGCATGAAATTAAATGTTTAAGAAGGGTGTGCCCTCATTGCGCTCCAATGCATTGGGTAAAGTATAGTATCATGATATATCATGTGAAATGAGTGTTGAATCATTATAATTCAAGTGCAACGAGGTTTTACTCATTCTTCATGTGAAATTAGGGTTTAGTCATGATTCATGTGCAATGAGCCTTGGCTCGTGCTAAATTCCATGTTAAGTGGTGTTTCCACATTTCCATGTTATGTTTATCATGCTTTATCATGAATTTATGTTCATGTTTTTCTTGTGCTCAATTGAAATGTCTATTTTCTAACATGTATTGTATTCCTCATGTTATTCCATGTTTATTCTCTTACTGGGCTTTATAGCTCACCCATTTCTTATGCATGTCCTCTGGTTATCCCATGCAATGCTAAGTACGAGGGAACGTAGTGGTCATGTAGTGGATGTTTTCAATAAAGATGTATTATTTCATATTTGAAGTTGTTATGTAATGATCCTAATCCCCAAAGACACTATAATTCTCAATATTCTATGTGGTATCAAGGGATGTTTATGTAATAAATCATGTTTTAAAAATGAACAGGGTTGTTATAGTAGGTATCAGAGGATAGGTTTACTTTTTGTGGGATTATGATTAGAAAACCCTAGTGAAGGCATTAGGGATAACACTAAGAATAATAAAAACCTCCCTATGTTTTTGTGAGTATTGATTAAGTATTTTATCAATAAAATACATTCATTTCTGGATACGATCAGGTAGAGGCAGCTCAAGAACATATGTTCCTATGGGTGAAAAACTAGACAAGGAGTTTCGAGCTTGACCTGGGGTATCCTGGTACACAAAAACGGGCCATGTTTCACTATTGGTTACGACACTCCTGGGGGATAAGCATTGGTAAATTCAAAAGCTTAGTATGAACCATTATTAAGGGAATTAAAAAAACCCCTAATAATATATGTTGGATAAAATAGATTGAAGCCTATATATTCATAAGTTAAGGAAATAAAAGCAATTTATAAGTTATCTATTTTGTCCTTGGATTACCCTTTATGTGTTACCCCTAACTTTCCTTTTATTCTAGCCAATGTCCAGTAATAGGGGGAATCGGGCTAATAACCAATGTGATGATCAATGTGATGACTGTGCTAATGTGATGCCCAATCCGATGGGAGAAGTAATCACGAAATTTGTCATGATTATCTCTCAATTAACTCAATATTTGTATAGAAACAATGGTCAAGAAGAACATTTAACCCCCACCCCCCATAAGAAATAAAAATTTGCTGTTGAGAACTTCATGAGACAAAGTCCTCATACTTTTAATGGATCATCTGATCCCTCAATTGCCGAAAAATGGATCAACTCCATTGAAAAGATCTTATACATCCTTCAATGTTCCGAACAAGATAAGGTTCTTCGAGCTGCTTATCATTTGGAGGGTGAATCCAATCAATGGTGGAATTTGATACAAAATATGAAGCCAGAGGAGGATATCAAGGTGTTGGAATGGAAAGATTTCTAGAATATGTTTTTTGTTAAATATTTACCATGCACCCTCCAGCTTAAGATGAAAAGGGACTTCCTTGCCCTCAAAAAAAAAGATGACGAATCTGTTGGAGCGTACGAAGAAATATTTACAAGGAATGAATTATATGATTCCAACTTTGTCTTTACCCTCGAATGTAAGGTTGACCTCTTCTTTGGTGGGCTGAAAGATTGCCTACAAACAGCCCTAGCGATCTGTGACTTTGATAGCTATGAAGAAATTGTTCGATGTGACCTCAAGGTTGAAATGGATATTGAAGAACCTTAGGGGTATCATGGGGATAAGAAGAATATAGTGGACTTCAATTCTGGTGGTCTAATGGATAAATCCAATGGTGCTAAGAAAATCCATCACCCCACTCGCCAATGGTGCAGAAAGAAGCACCCCAGAAATTGCCTGAAGGGGATGATAAAATGCTTTAGGTGTGGAAGAGAAGGGCACTTAGCCATTAACTGCCGACTAGAAAATCCCACGGCTACGACAGAGGAGAGGAATGATCCATTCAACTTTCAACGCTTTGTTCATTGCTTCAACTACAAAGAACCAAGGCATCTTGCAAATTAGTTCCCTAAGACAAGGGTTTTCAAAGGCAACCAACAACTTCCAAGGAAGCAAGGGCAAGGTTTTTACATCACTACTGCTGAAGTGAACCACGAAAACGAAGCGGTGATAGGTACACTAGTTATTAATTAAATAATAGTGAACATACTTTTTGATTCAGGTTCTACTCATTCTTTTATATTTCAAAAGTATAGTAGAACAATCCCAACACCACCACAAATCATTGAAGTAAAGATGTCGGTGAGTACGAAAAATGGGGAAATCATTGCATCCCATGAATCTAACTCCTCCCCTATCTTAATCAGTGGATTGAACATCCCGGTATACCTCATCATTCTACCTATAGGTGTAATTTTATGCATTTCTTATCATGGATTAGATTTCATTATATAGAGCCAAAATAAATTGCTGTGAGAGGGAAATCACTCTCCATGTAGAGAATTGACCCCCGATTCTATATAAGTGCAAGGAGGAAGATGAATCTTCTTTAGCTCCATCATCTGAAGTGTGGATATTACTTCCATATGATCACACATATCTATCTTAGATTATTTATTCTAAGGAGGCAACCATCCGTAAAGAGATGCCTATTGTGAGGGAATTCACTGAAGTGTTTCCTGAGGAATTTCCTGGTCTTCCTCCTAGTAGAGATGTTGAATTCTCAACTGATCTTATACCTATGGAATTCCCAATAACCAAGACTCCATATAGAATGGCTATTGTGGAGCTTGAGGAGTTGAAGAAACAACTAAAATATAGATAAAGGGTTTATATGACCAAGTGCTTCACCATGGGGTGCACCAGTCCTCTTCATCAAGAGGAAGTATGGGTCAATGTGCCTTTGCATAGATCATTGTGTGCTTACCAAAATCACGATAAAGAACAAATATCCTCTCCCACAAATTGATGACTTGTTCGATCAGATTCATGGAGCACAATACTTCTCCAAGGTAGATTTACATTCGGGATATTATCAAGTAATGGTGAAGAAGGAAGATATCACCAAGACTGGTTTTTGTACATGATATAGGTACTAAAAATTCATAGTAATTCCGTTCAGACTCAAAAATTCTCTAACAATCTTCAGGTACTTGATGAATATAGTCTTTAGATATTACCTCTACAAATTTTTGGTAGTCTTTATAGATGATATTCTAATATAATCCCAAACCAAGGAGGATCATTAAGAGCACATAAGAACTATACTAGAGACCTTGCGAAAAGAGAAGATCTATGCAAAGTACAGAAAGTGTGAGTTCTGGATAAAGGAGGTCTCATTCTTGGGCCATATCATCACAAGCAATGGGATATATGTGGATCCCTCCAAGAAAGCTTCAATAGAAGGATGTCCAAGGCCTACATTAATAATGGATATCTGTAGATTCTTGGGGTCAGCTGGATATTATAGACGATTTGTGAGAAATTTTTCATGATTGTCCAACACTATTACCAAGATAAATTGGAAGGGAGTAACGTTTTCTTAGAGTCATGAATGTGAAGAAAACTTCAAGGAGTTGAAAAGGAGGCTTATCACTGTTCCCATGTTAACATTACCCATAGTGAAGAACTTTTTGTTGTATTCAGTGATGCTTAAAAGAAGGGTCTGGGCTATGTGTTGATGCAAAATGAAAATTTCATTACCTATTCTTCAAGGTAACTGAAAATTAATGAGAAGATTTATCCAACACATGATCTGGAGTTGGCTGCAGTGATCTTCTCTTTAAAAATTTGGTGATGTTATCTCTTTGGTGAGAAGTGTGAAATATATATAGACCACAAAATCCTCAAGTATATATTCACACAGAAATAGTTGAACATGCATCAGTGAATATGGTGAGATATGATCAAAGACTATGAATTCTTAATCCATTACCACCCTGGGAAAGCAAACAAGGTGGCAGATGCTCTATGTAGAAAGGACCCAGTGATTCTATCATTGATGAGAATTGAAAAGGATCCAATCTTCTTATATTTGATGAAGATGGACATGTGAATCATAAATAAGGGAACATCATCATTACTTTCAAAAATTATTGCTCGAACATCTATTTTGGAAAAGTTAAAGGATGCTCAAAATGACGATGTGGGAATTCAAGAGAATGTGGAAGCTATCAGAAAAGAGGAATCATTTGAGTTCAATGTTAATGAAGAAAGAATTGTGAGATTTGGGAAAAGAATATGTGTTCCATCAAGTCCGGAGGTGAAGATGGAACTTTTGGATGATGCACATAGTTTGAATTTCACTTTTCACCTAGGAAACAATAAGATGTATTGATATATTTTAGAGCATTATTGGTGGGATAATATGAAGAATGAGATCGTAGAGTATACATCAAAGTGCCTGGCGTGTCATAAAGTGAAGGCAGAGAGATAGAAGTCTAAGGGGATGATGCAACCATTTCCCATACCAGTATGAAAATGGGAGAACATCACCATGGACTTTGTCACCAGGGTTCTGAAGACATCCAAAGGCAACAATGCAATCTGGGTTGTTGTTGATCATCTTACAAAGTCTTCACACTTCATTGAAATTCGGGAGGATTTCTCATTGGATCAACTTGCACAGATATATATCAGGGAAGTGGTAAGGCTTCATGGAGTACCACCATCTATTGTATCCGATCGAGATTTAAGATTCACCTCTACATTTTGGAATAGTCTTCAACATGATCTGGATACTGAACTGAACTTCAGTACTTCCTATCATCCTAAAACTGATGGAAAATATGATTGAAATACTCAGACACTGGAGGATATGTTAATATCATGTTCTTCGGACTTCAAAGGAGGGTGGGACCAACATCTTCCACTGGTTGAATTCTCAAATAATAACAGTTTTCACTAGATCATCAGAATAGAACCTTATGAATATATGTATGGTAAGAGGGGAAGAACACCAAAATGTTGGGATGAAGTCCATGAGCGGAAGCTATTAGGACTAGAAATAGTTGAAGAAATGGTGGAGAAGGTGAAAACCATTCAGCAGCATATCAAGGTAGCCCAGAGTCAACATAAGTGTTATGCAGATAACCATCAACAAGACCTAGAGTTTAAAGTTGGAGACATGGTATTTCTAAATATATCTCTATGGAAGAAGGTCACGTGGTTTGGAATGAAGGGGAAGTTATGTCCTAGGTTTATAGGCCCCATCGATATTCTTGATCGTGTCGAGGTTGTGGACAATCGACTAGCACTTCCACCTACCATGGACAAAGTACATGATTTATTTCATGTATCCCTCTTAAAGAAGTACATACCAGACCCTTCACATGTACTATTTTTAGAGGTAGTACAGTTATAGGATGATGTTTTTTATGAGGAGAAATCAGTAAAGATCTTAGATAATAGATAAAAAGTTCTTTTAAATAAGACACTGCCCCTCATCAAGGTGTAGTGGAAAAAAGCACAAGTTTGAATAAGCAATGTGGGAATCAGAGAAAGTGATGAATCAAAGTTACCCCACATATGTTTTAGTGTGGGAAAATTAAATTTTGAGGGTGAAATTTCGTAAGGGGGGAAGATTGTAATGACCCAAACTTTCATTAATGAAAATTCCTCTTGATCTTACTAACTGTCTTTTTATGGTTATCTAAAATATGAATATATTTGGTTTTATGTTTATATATTTTTAAAATACCATTATGAATTGTGACTGTTTCTAATATAGTCGTTAAAAAATGATCACATTATTAGTATAAATATAGGGCTTTAACAAATCCAATTTACTCAGAAAAAGGAAGTGATGAGCCTGCGGGGCCTGGGTGAGTTTATTCCAGGCGGTGGCGTCCCGTCATCGAGGTTCCGGGTTTGAGTCCTTGAGAAGGCAACGTGCACCATTTTCCAATGATCCTCTCGTCCCCTCGACTCCGTAAGAACTGGCCTAATCCAAAGGGTTGGCCACCTTGGGCCAAGCTGGGGAGGTTTGGCATGCGGGTGGTGTAAGGCCTCACCTATACACACGTTAACCATTAAAAACTTTTACGCACGAGGGGGCTGGGTGAGTTGGTTCAAGGTGGTGGCATCTCGTCGTCGAGGTTCTTGGTTCGAGTCCTCACAAAGGGAATGTGCACCATTTGTCAGCGATCCTCTCATCCCCTCGACCTCCGCGGGAACTGGCCCAAGCCCAAGGATTGGCCACCTTGGGCCTAACTAGGGAGGTGTGGCACACGGGTGGTGTAAGGGACACACCTATACATGCGTTAACCGTTAAACACTTTTGCAGATGCAGGGGAGGAGCAGTTTCAAGTATTCATAGTCTATATGATTTCCTTAAGACCTATGGGTCATGTAATGTCTCAAAGCCTATGGGAAATGTAATTACTATGCCTATGGTCCTTTTAAGGGTTCCCCATCATCCCTTGAAATGGGGTTATCAAAAAATCAATAAAAAAAGAAGGCCTTCAGGCCATTCAGTCAAAGGAAGTGATGACCTCATCCAGTACACTTGCCCCATATAAAGCCCATTTGTTAGAGCTCAGAAAGGAGGTGGCGTCATTGGGCATCTCTCCTGACAAAGCCCAAGATGATCTTGAATATGTTAACCTCAATCAGAAATGCATACGAGAGATGTTGAAGTTGATATAGATTACCACTTGAGCAATGTTATCTGAGCTACCCCAAGAGTTTGTCACCATCATACATCTTACCCTCAGGTCTTATGTGAGAGTTTTAAGGGGTTATGTAACAATACCCTAGTACTACGATTATGTATATTAATATTTTATAGGGAATATACATAATTTTTATTAATGTTACTTTTTAAATAATTCTTAAAGCATAAATAGTATTTTTAGTTAATTTTCAACTTAGTAATCTATTTTGATAAATTAATGGAATTTTTAATTAAATAATATTTTAATAAAATAATATTATTATTATCATTAAATTAATTTTTATTAAATATAAATTATCTTATAATTTTATGAATGTAATTTTAATTTTTATTAAGGTTTGAAAGCTGTTTTTATCAAAACCCATGAATTTTCGAAAAATGAAGGTTTTTATTTTAAAAGTTAAAATTCAAATATTTAGATAATTATTTATATAAAATGAATATTATTTTCGGAATCAGGATGTCGAAATTATCAAATGGTTAATTTTTCATAATTTTATGAGACAGTCGAATTTTTGGGTAAAAAATTAAATACCGTTTAAATATATAATGTGTTTTAGGACATCATAATGACCCAATAGTGATTTAATAAAATAATATAAATGATAGTTTCAGCCAATATATGTTATATAATTAAAACAATGTCATTTTATATTTATTTTATTTATTTTACAAAGCCTTAGTGGACCTTCCAGGACATACAAAACATTTTGTCTTTTTAAATAGTTTTCCTTGAGAGTGTGACTTATCTCCACATAAGAAACCCTATTATTTTAATAGTTTAGGCCATTTGAATTATAAAATATATTTTTCCACTCCACATTGGAAAAATAAATGGGCAAGAACCATGGGCTTGTTTTTGGTTTTGATTTGCTTAATGTGAGATGTCCCAAACCAAAATAATAAATAATTCCCTCTCCTTTCCTATATAAACCCACCCAAGATCACCATTCCTTTTCACTCAAAGCATTTTGAGTTCGTCCAAAATCTTCCCTCTTATATCTAGAATCCTACCAAGGTACCCCAAGCTCCCAAGAAGCCTCTCTCAAGCCTCTCCCAAGCTTTTGGAATCACACTTCCAAGTAAGGGATTTATTCCTTTATCATTTATGTCCAATTTTTTAAGTTTTTATGCCCATTTTTTATCAATTAAAAATGTTAGGGTATGATTTCACACCTCCCCCATACTGAAAATTTTATGTTTGTATGATGGGAGACCCCTTTCTATCTCATTAATGCCTCCCATTTACACCTGTTACCATGCCGAAATTCCTTGAGGGATTTCTCTCTCTTCTTTTACATCCAAGTAATTATTTTGTATTATGCATCTAAATTCCATTACATTTGTTGGGACATGTATCTACATGACCCCCTTATTTTCCATTTCATGTACATATGATGAGACACCCATTTATCTCTCATCAACCATTTTCATGAATTCTTATGTCACGTCGTTATGCTGCCAAATTGCACCATGTTTTTCCAAGACAAGATCATTGTGTAGTGAATATCGTAACCATGTCTCTATCTCGGGTATTCACATTTATGCACATATACATATTTAATGGTACTTTAATGTATTTATTCCACATTAATTAATCATGGAATAAATTATGATTTGGACTGATTCCATGTTATATAATCCTTGTAGCACACTTATGCATGAAATGAAATGATTAAGAAGGGTGTGCCCTGATAGCACTCCAATGCATTGCGTAAAGTATAGTATCATGATACGTCATGTGCAATGAGTGTTGACTCATGATAATTCAATTGCAACAAGGGTTTTCACGTAATTCATGTACAATGCGGGTTTACTCATGCTCCATGTGCAATTAGCCTTGGCTCAAGCTAAATTCCTTATTAAGTGTTGTCACCACATTTCCATGTTATAATTATCATGATTTATCATGCCTTTATGTTCATGTTTCTCTTGTGCTCCATTGATATTCCTATTGTCTAACATGTATTATATTCCTTATGTTATTCTATGTTTATTTCCTTACCAGGCTTTATAGCTCACCCTTTTCTTATGCATGTTCCTAGGTCATCCCATGCAATGCTAAGTACGAGGGATTGTAGTGTTCATGTAAAGGAAGATTTCAATAAAGATGTTTTATTTCATATTTTAAGTTGTTATGTAATGATATTAATCCCCAAAGACACTATACCTCTCGATGTTATATGTTTAATTGAGTGAAGTTTATGTAATAAATCATGTTTTAATAAAGAACAAGGTTTTTATAATGTTTATCCTTTTTCTATGTGTTTTAAGTGATACCAACCATGAGGTTTAGTTTTGAAAGTATTATAGATTTTTTATAACTCTTCATTGTTTGATTATTGAGATAAAATATATTATAGGCCATGGATTCTCTTTTTCTAATCTAGTTGATGAGGAGTTTCAGAGGATTGTAAGAAAATTCCCTTCTAATTGAGTTATAGTCGACAAAGCTAATAGTTCTTTAGAATTCCTATTTATAATATTTATGTCTGATAGATTCATTATATGTGATGAAAAATATCGTCCAATGGGTTTATAGAAAAGGAAAATTAAAATATTAAAGTGGGATATGTTGATTTAGGATATTAATCACCTACCTCCTTAGTTCTAAAGTTAATTTTTTATTTACAAGAATTTTTTGCGGTTATAATATAGTTTAGTAGTATTTTATTTGTTACTCAATAATCCACACATTGTTTTCACTTTTCATTTTTTTAATTTTTTTGTGATGATTTCTTTTATTTGACTATAGTCCAACAATCGATAACCTTATTTATATTAATTTAAATTTTTTACTATGATTTCTTTTAACTTGATAAAATAATTTAACTTACAATCAACATAAAATTTGAGTGTGATGAAAATTTATTATCACACTTATCACAATAGTTCACCACCCTCACTTATAGTTTTTACTTTCCATATCACACTACCTTTTGGAGAAAAAAACCATTACCCATATCTATAAGAAAACTGTAGAACATCACCATGGTCATTGTCATGGGTTTTTAAAAGGAATATAAATGATATATCACTATATAAGTTTTTATTGATAAACTTACCAAGGATACCCAATTCATATATATCCATGAATATTTTTTTTCTTAATCAATATTATAACATCCTAGACCTAGGTCCATTCGACAGTTTCTATGCTGATGAACTACACAACCTTAGGCACACCTCCTCTTATTCTAGAGGCTGATGACTAGATAAGTGGGAATAATTCATATAATAGAGATATTATTCCCTTGAATCTTAGTGAAGAAAAACCATAAAAAAAATCATGACACATAATTAGAGTGTAAATGAATAAATAAATAAAAATACTATAAAAATATACCATGTGGAATCAAATTTTCATACAACAAAACTGATCACCCAATATACTGATCACATATAAAAAATAAATAAATAAAATACAAGAGTCTATAGTACCATACCCAAGACTCACCATATCCTAGTATTTAATACTCATCATGATTCCCAAACCCATTCCATTTCATATCCTATGATCAACCTGAAAAAAGACATTAGGTTTGCATGTAAAGTAGGGTTGCAGTGCAGGGTAGGATAAATAAATCTTAGTAGGGTCACAAAAATTTCCCCTTATTTAAATCATCATTCATAGACACACACACACACACACACACATGCATCAAGAAAAAAACTTATCAAGAAAGTGAATCAAACATTATGAGATAATGAGGCCACCAATACTCCATGAACATTGGGTAATCATGTGATAACCAAGCCACAACAACATCTGAACATACATTATTTGACACCATCTTGAAATAATTTCATTGTATCATGGCACCAAATCCATTTCTTATACCATATACAATGACTCACGGTAGGGAATATCACTAAATTACAACCTATACCATATGGTGTTGGGTAGGGTGTCCCCATGTCTCAAATTCTACTTAATGAGATATGGTAGGGTACTGTATCCACTTCATGGAATCACCATCTCACTCATGGTTTTCCTTCCAACATATTCTTACTTAAGGTTTGGCCATCCATATCCTAAACACTACCTTGTCTCTCAAGGTATGGTCTACCATCCTAATCTCACATAACAAAAATCCATATTTGGCCCTTTCACTCTAGGGAGGTTACATATTCACTTTTCTATACTTTCACTCAAGATGGGGTCACAACTAAACCACCCCCCTCTCCGAGTACGAGTATCTAAAAAACATATGGACCAATACTCACTCCTTTAGTGTGGACCCATCAAATAACATCTCACTCATATAAAGTCCACATGTCCTAACTACTACCCTCTCACTTGGGTTAGAATCCAATATATACCTACTTCACCTCTCACTCATGTTGTGGTTCGTAACCCCAAAACACATGCAATAAAAATTGGGCACATAACCCATGTCACCTGATCACAGCTCACCACCAGGTTCTAATCACATAGGACCTTTCCCCTCACATGGAAAACCTCTCATTGTCTATCAAAAACATGTTGCACATCTCAGAATATTCATCTCACTACTTAGGGAATCTATATGGGCCATTCATACCCATCTTGATCTCTTATCACATGTAGTTGTTGGACATGTATTGTCACAACAATTCTATATAAATTATGATGATTTTTATGATCTCAAAAACCCTTATTTCTTTTCTAATGATATTTTTATTGAGTTTTTTTTCAATAATTTATATACGGGATAAAGTAATTTGACATTATGAGAATTACTCTGGAAAAACTGTTTCAAAACCCTATGTTCGGTAAATAAATGTACAATATCAAACCTACGTTACACTAGAAAAGTAAAACACTTGCGTATTTTATCAAAACTATGTTATTCTAAAATGTTTTCCTTTAGATAAAAATCCTTAAATTCTAAAAATTGACATACGTATAGATCAGAAACACGACGTTGGAGTTCAGATTTACTGTTCTTACCCTATGTGAAGAAAAGTTGAACATATGGTTAATTAATGTAACCTTTGGGATTTTATACTGACTAGGATAAACATATGGATTATCATACCTTTGATAATTTTTCTCCCTACGTTATGTAAAGATGAATGTGTGGATAAAGAACCCTATGCAATATTAAGGAACCCTACACTATGTGAAGGAACCCTACACTATGTGAATGAAATCTATGATACATGAATGAACCCTATGCTCTGCAACTCAATCTTACATTGTTTTCTCAATGAAGAAGTTTTTCAAGCCATGTTTTCAATCCGAGATTGCTACAACAGTCAAGTGATAATTAAAGACCAATTCAAGGGTTATATTGATTGTTTCAAATAACCATTATCATTGGATAAAATCTCTCTTAGTTATGTGGGAAGTTAAGAATCTCCAATAAAAATGGAATTTGAATTTACGTGATTAATTATGATATTATTTTGGATTTAGATGACAAAAGAAAGTTTCTTATTCTATAAATTCTTTCAGAGTATCTCTTTGAATACAAATACATATATGTGTGTGTGTGTGTAATAAGAAATTCACATATATGAATATATTATTGAAATTACCTTTTATAGTGCAGCTACAATGAATGATCAATTCTGAAAGAAGATAAACATTGGAGATATACTTGTTCAATCATTTATTGTTGTACGAATATTTCTATTTAGTGTCTACCTTATTGAATATCATTTGGAAACAAGGATCACTTAAAACTATTTAATTCTTGAAGATATTACTTTCTAAAGAAGAAGATCTATAAATTTTTAGTTTTCTACTACTGAAACTTCTAAGATCAACACAAACCATTCAAATAAATTTATTTTGATTTATTGGAGTTTCAAATTCTAGTACTCAGTTGTGGGGGAGTATCAGCTTCTCGATCTAAGATGTAGATATCTAGTTCTTTTTCATAGAACCTGAAGGCTATTTTATTAGTCTTATTATAAATTTTTCAACTGTATACACTTAGTTGTGAATTTATGGTCTTGTGATAAGAAGACCATACTATTGAAATTTACCAAGCTCACAGAGAGAGTGATTGGTAGAGTGGACTAGAGGATCATTGTACCTTGAACAACTATAAAAAGTTGTGTTCTTTATTTTTGTTTATCTGCTACATATTTTTATATATAATAAAAAAAAGGAATATCTTCATAAATCATAGTGGGTTTTAAAATCCATAATTGTGGAATATTTTTTAAAAGAGAAACTTCACCCCCATTGTGTTATTTTGTATATTTCGACCTAAAAACTGGTATCAGAGGAGATATTTTTGATTAGGATATAACAAGATGAAAAGTATAAGGTCTATACAAAGATGGAAATGGATGATCCTAGAGAAGGAATTTCTATATGTGTGCTCCATATTTTAATGGTGAAAATTATGGATGCTGGAAATCTAAAAATATTATCTATCTAAAAAATCATAGATACATAGTCTACCCAAAAATCATTAATCTTTATAAGATTACGGAGAAACCAAAATCCAAGACAACTAAAACAGAAGTCATGTATTATATCAATTATAAATAAATGAATGCTATTATTTGTGGTATTCATACAAATGAATTAAATCATGTATCACAATATACAACAACCTATGAGATTTGGAAAACTAATGCAGTTGATTATGAAGGAACAAATAATTTCATAATGACGAGATATACTACAACTAAACTAAACTTTAACACATGTTGAATGTTTGATGGTGAAATCATCACAATGATGAATGGAAGTCTTACAGATATTTTCAATAATATTACATCCTTAAGTGAACCTGTTAAACAATATGATCAAAATTTGAATGTATTGAGAGTAATAACTTTTAAATGGAATGAGATATCTGATAAACATTCACACTAATCACCGATCAAAAATTTGAAAATGAAAGAATTATTTGGAACACTGATGACGTATGAAGAAGAAATGAAGGATGAAGCCATAGATCAAAAGATTATAGTAAAGAAGGAAAATACTGCACTGAAGGTGATTTCTCAAAAGCATGTCAGAAGATGAAATCAAGAATTCAAAGAAGATAAAAATTTAGATCCATCAGTTTATGAAATATAATTGGCTCAACTAGCTAGAATGTTTAACATGTTTTACAAGAAGAAAAGAAGATTTAGAGAATCCTTCAGGTAGGATGGCAAGGAACCAAGAGATTTTCAATGCTATTAATGCAAGAAATTGGGTCATATCAGACCTTATTGGCCACAACTAAAAGATGAAAGAAAAAGGATAGAAAATATATATCATAAAAATGATGATTATGAGCACAAATTAAAAGGAGAAATTTAAGCTACACGGTGTGTATATTAAGACTCCATCCACCCATCAAAGCCTAATTCAGAAAAAAAAATCTAATATAAAAAGCTAATATGTGCTTTATGGCAAATTTGGAAAAGGTAAAAACTTATTATTATTCTCATTATAAATATAGTAGTTTCTCAAATAATAAATTGGTAGACTAATGTTCTATATTAGAATAAAAATATGATTCTTTTCTAAAGAATCATAATTCTTTGAAAAACATTTATAATTCTATTTTTAGTGAAAGAGATACCATGCTAAAACAACACCAAGAGATACTTCAAAAATTCAATTCCTCAATATCAGAAAGTATCAATCATTAAAAGAAAATCAAAGAACTGTAGGATGAATTGGAATCCTATAAAAGTTCTAATCCTATTTTTACAAAAGGAGAAAATACCATAATTAAAATTCTGGGAAATAATATCATTAAAAGAGAATTATTTTGAATAGGAAGTAAGGGTGAGAAATCAAAGTTGTCTAGAATTTATTTTGACCCCATCTCCAAAAATGCTACATGTTATTACCATGGAACAAAAGGCCATGTCACTGATAATTACTATTTAAAAATACTTAAATTAGTGATATAAAAAGATCCTTTATTTCTAATAATTTATCTAAATCAGGTGATATGAATTATGGAAAAATAAAGATGATCTGGATTCCAATATCATTTCGTTATAACATTTCTGGACCCAAGAAGACATGGGTACCAAAACAAACATTTGTTTAATTACTTTTTCAGGAAACATGTATTATAAAATGAAAATTGACATGGTATATGGACAATTACTATTCTAGTCATATGAGTAGAGACTCAATAAACTTTCATACATTGACTAAAATGGATGAAGGATTAGTCAATTTTTGGTGATAATCCCAAAGTAAAAATTACTGGAGTAAGAAATGTTAGAGATCCAAAGACTATTTTAATAAAAAATATATTGTATGTGCAAGGGTAAAAGAAAAATATGATAAGTATTTCTCAACTCTATGATGATGTATTTTGTGTTTATTTTTCTAACAATTCCTTTTATGTTTTTAAAGATAAGTTTCATAAATCTAGGTTACTTAGAACTAATAATGTTTATACCTTGGATTTAAATTCCTTATGTAAAAAAAGTGAATTGTTTGACTACTGAGATAAATGAATCATAGATTTTTAATTGAATAATTGGACACTACAATATATATTATTTACATAAATTATCTAATAAACTGTTAGTTTCTAATTTCCTAGTCTTATGTTTGACAATGATAGATTTTGTGATGCATGCCAATTTGGCATGAAAACCAAATCTTCTTTCAAATCTATTAAAAAAATACCTACTTATAAACCTTTTGAACATATCCATATGGATTTTTTTGGACCACCAAGAGTAGAATTTTTGGATAGTAAATTATATGTTTATGTTTTAGTAGATGATTATTCTAGATTTACTTGGGTTTATTTTCTAAAACTCAATATTGAAGTTTTCATTATTTTGGACTATTTTTTTAATTGTTTTCAAAATGAAAAAGGCTTTAAAATAATTTAATTTAGAAGTGGTCGTGGTAGAGAATTTGAGAATCAAGATTTCAATTATTTTTTCTTAATATGGGTATTAAACACACATTCTCTACATCAAGAACACCTAAACAAAAGGGAATTTTTGAAAATAGAAATCGAACGATTCAAGAAATGGTAAGGACTATGCTGACTGGATACAATATTCCTACCTATCATTGGGTATAATCTATAAGAAAATATTTTTATATTATGAATATAGTTATAAAAAGGCTTATTTTCAAAAAGACACCATATGAACTTTAGAATAACAAAAAACCTATAGTAAAATTCTTTAATGTTTTTGGATTCGAGGTTTATATCTTGAATACTAAGGAAAACCATGGTAAGTTTGATCCAAATGCTGTTGAAGAACTATTTTTAGGATATTTTTCTACATCTAATGATTATATATTGTTTAATAAAAATTAAAGTATTATTAAAGAATTAGTTCATGTTACAGTTTATGAAATTGACCCTTTCATTAAAGGGAAAGATCAAGTATATGAAGTCAATAACTCTTATGACAACCTGAGACTTGATACCCTTAAAAATGATTTTGAAATTGATATTAATAAAATTCAGTCATGTTTTGAAGAACAATATACTGAATAATATGAATGTTTCTTGCCTAGAAATCCTATAAATCTAATGAATCTTTCTCTAGAAACTTTTAAAGGAGACCTAGACATATGAATTAGAACTTGAAGAAATGTAGGAAACGTAGAAGAATTTTATGCTTTTCTATCTTAGTTAGAACCAAATACTATTGAAGATTAATTAGAAGATGAGAAATAGAATTTATCCATGCTTGAAGAGATAAACCAATTCACAAGGAATGAAGTTTGAGGACTTTTAGAGAGACCAACCAATTATCTATTTATATGAACCACATGGATATTTAGAAATAAAAAGGATAATCAAGGTATCATAACTAGAAATAAAGTAAGATTAGTAGCTAAATAATATAATCAAGAAGAAGGTATAGATTATGATGAGACCTTTCCCTTATAGCTTGATTAGAAACTATTAGAATCCTTTTATCTTATGAATGTTATATGAATTTTAAATTATATCATATGGATGTTAATTTTTCATTTTTAATATGTTATTTAATAGAGGATGGATATGTTGAACGACCCCCTAGTTTTTAAAATACTCAAAAAAGAAACTCTATTTTTAAACATACAAGATCTCTATATGACCTTAAACAAGAACCTAGAGCTCGGTATGAAATATTAAGTTCTTTTATTTTCCAAAATGGTTTTACTATTGGATTGAAAAATATAGTACTTTTCAAGAAAACCATTTGTTCTAATATTTTATTAGTTCAAATATATGTTGATGATGTTATTTTTGGTTCACGTAATAAAAATATTGGTCATGATTTTTCATATTTAATGCAATATATAATTTCAAATGATTATGATGAAGGAACTGAATTTATTTTTAGGATTTCAAATATATAAAAAATAGTATGGAAATGTTTTAAATCAAAGTACGTATATTATTAAATTAGTGAAAAAGTTTGGACTTGAGAACAATAGGACATATAAAACTCTTATGTGTACCAATATTAAACATGATTTGTATGAACCTGGAAAATCAGTTAACAAAAATTTATATAGAGGTATGATTGGTATTTTGTTATATCTTACTACTAGCATACTAGAAATTATGTTTTATGTATGATTATGTGCTATATTTCAATCAAATACAAAAGACTTCAATATTAATTTTGTTAAAAGAATATTTAGATATTTAAAAGGAACTATTTTTTCAATCAATTCTTTACCTGAAAACATCCAATTTTAGTTTAATTTCATATTTAGATATTAAATTTGGAGGTTGTATATTAGATAGAAAAAGTACCTCAGGAACCTATCACTTTTTATGAAAACCATTCATTGTCTAGTAAGAAACAACATTCAATTTCCCTATCAACCATTGAGGCAGAATAAGTATTTTTTGGCAGTTATTGTGAAAAATTATTTTTGATGAAAACCACTCTATGAGACTTTGGACTAAAATTTAATAGTATAACCATTTTATGTGATTATAAAAATAAAATAAATATTTCAAACAATCATATTAGTCATTCTAGTACTAAGAACATTGTTGTATGAAATCATTTTCTAAGAGATTTTATCCTTAAAAGGATCTATCATTAGAATTTGTTAATACTGAATTTCAATTAGCTAATATATTTAATAAACCACTTTCTAGTGCTAGTTTTGATTCATTTAAGGGGGAGTTAGAAAGATTTTTGTTAAAGTGGTATTTTTTAATTTTTTTCTAGTCTCTCTTTTTTTATTTTAGTAGGATATATTTAATATTTATTATTTGATTCTGTTTTAATTTGTAATTTCATTTTTATTTTATTATATTTTTCTTTTCAAAATTAAAAAGTAATGAGTACATTCTCAATTAGTGTGAGAAGACTATTTGCCTTCTACTGCTCTCTTTATCCTCTCTTACACATTCTTTTAGTTTATAGAGCTTCTACTGATTTCCATTTTATGACACCCTAAATCTTAACTCACTTGAATCTCAAAAACTTTAGTGATGGAAACCTCTCAAATATCTATAGATTCTGTGTTGGATGCGTCTACTTATGCTCCAAGAAAATCCCACAAAGTGCTCTAGGGAAAGGTAATTGATTTTGGTTATATAGATTCTAAGAATATTTCTCTCAAGGAAGCAATGAGATTTCATATTTTGGTTTATACTGATGGGGAAGATAAAATTTCTATGGTTTATGACATTGAAGTCATGGAATTTTGTAGAAATTATTTATTTGGTATTAGATTATAATAAGATTCTAATGTATCTAAAATTAATGATTCTAAGTTTTCTTTGTCTTATATGGAAATAGATTAGATGCTACATTGTCCCCATGAGGGGGAGTTACAGTTTTATTTGAGAAATATTGATAATGGAAGACATTTATTAGAGGATTTTATTTTTTCATTATTTAGAGTAAAAACTGTTAAAAAGGTAAATGATGAGAGAACTTACTCCTGATCATCGAGTTTTGTTGATGTTTATTCAATTTGGAATTTTTTTCTATGAATGATAATCTAATGAAAGTCCTATATCCTGACCAGTATATCATTTCTATTTCTAAATCACATAAAGTATAATTTATTTGGTATATGAGAAGATATGTAAACAATTTCTACCACACGGATGTAAAGAAGAGATATTATTCGTATGCACATATTATTTCTTTTTTTCTGTGGAGAAAAGTAAAAATTATCAATATGTTTTTTGAAAAAACAAGATACCATAGAAATACTTTGAATGATAGAACTGTTTAGAAGCATGGATTTCTCTAGAGCAACTCTTGCAATAGTCTTCTACCAGTTGGTGTGGGATAACAACAAAAGTTATTTGCAGCTACTTAGTGGGATTAAAGGATGATTCCTTCTGTTGACCCTGTGAGATAGAGGATTGATCAAGAAGGAATATCAAGGCCCAAATAGTTTCTTGTTTAGAAAAGAATAATTACAGTTTCCATTATAGAGACTATGGATGAAGCACCAGGAGTTGCTGAGCAAGAGAATTTGGTGGATAAGAAATTTTATTAGGAGGCTCATAGTCAATAACTTATAAGGGAAGTTGTTCCTGATACTTAAACTCTTATTTTCTCTAATTTTGAAGTTACTGGAGGATATTCCTTAGGAAACATATAATTTGGTAATGAAGAGGTATGTTTGGTCTTCATAGAATATCATCACATGGAAGATACATCTGACCCCGACACTCCATATCCTGAATATTTTGACTCTTAGTTTGAAGCCTAAGTTTTAAACATCAATCTATTGGAGGCTTATATTTTTTTTTCTCAGAGAACAATTGGTGGCTAAGAAAAATAAATTTGAAGAATTCAAGGATTATTTGGTTCCAGGATTTTAGTTTTAAGCTCAAAAGCTCTATTTAAGGGAATTTAATGAAAATATTATTTCTGTTGGAGGCCTTAAAGAGCTTATCAACCAGATTTCTAGAGAGTTAAATCTGTTAAAATATAGATCTATTAAGAAGGAAGAGTTTGATGAGTTTAAGCTAATGATAGGGACAGAATTTTAGCCTCTTAGGGAAAGTAGTCAAGAATCAACCACCTCTCAATAGGAACTAACATAACTGCTTAGAATTTTTGAATCAATTACCTCTATACAAAATGATTTCAATGATAGACTATAGAATATCCAGTGTGATATTATTCTTTTATGTGTGATGTTGGAAAATTATACACATCGGATTAGTCAACTGACTTCAAGTAAATCCTGGTTAGTTCCCATGCTTAATCAAATTAAGAACAATATGGCCTTCTTAATTTAGTCAAAGAAATATGTGAATGAATTTTTCAAGGTTAATCTGATTTAGAATTTAATGTTTGGATATGATTCGAATAAGCTTCTTCAATGATGGTCATATGTCTTCAACAACCATTTCCAGAGCCTATTTTTTAAGCTTCTGGATATCAGTAGTGTAGTTCAAGACCTTAATCATACTGATGAACCCAATTTACATGGTGTTTCAGAAAAAATCCCTTCATTTTGAATACCCTTTTGTCAATAGAGGATTGTACATTATTTTTCAAAACATTTGAATTCATTTTCATCTAAATTTGGTTTCTTCATATTATGTTTTTAGAATCTCTCCTATTATTTTAGTTCAATATTTAAACTTCCAATCCAAGATTTATTTTTCTTATTCCATTGTTTATAACTATTGATTACAGTTTAGTGTTATATTAAAGGTGGTTTATATCATTTATTCTTTCAAACTGTCTTTTTGATGTCACAAAAGAGGGAAACATTTGTGGAAATAATATTTGTATGAAATTTATGGAGAATATTTTCAAACCACAACATTTAATTAGTGAAAATATTTAATTTAAAAGTATTTATTTTCTTTATTTAAATAATACCATGAAATCCAAATATCAAAATACTTTATATATCGATTTTTTTATGTTTATAAATCCTACATTTTATTGAAATATCATTATGGATTATGTTATGGGTTTTTTGATCATCGAAGAGGGGTAGATTGTTGGAAATGTATTATCTCAACATACTCTATAAATTATGATGATTTTGATTCTCCCAAATACCCATATTTTTGTTCAAAATAACTTTTTCTTGAGTGGGTTTTTTTGAATTTATATACTAGTTAAAGTAATTTAACATTATGACAATAACTATAAAAACAATGTTTCAAAACCCTAATTTTGGAAAATGAACGTATGGTATCAACCCAATATTACACTAGAAAGGTGAAACAATTTTGTATGGTATCAATCCAATGTTATGCTAAATAGTTTTCATTTGGATCAGTCTCCTTACATTTTTAAAATCGACCAATGTATAGATTAACAATCCTATGTTGGAGTCTAGATTTACTATTCATACCCTACGTGCAGAAAAGTTAAACACATGGTTAATTAATTTTACGTTTAGGATTTTATGTTGAAAAATATAAATGTATGGATTATGATCCCTATGCTACATTTTTTTCCTACATTATGTAAATAAGAAATTATGGTTGGGAAAAAACTACACTATGCAGAGGAACCCTATGCTTCGCGAAGTAACCCTATGCTACATGAATGAACCCTACACTATTTGAATGGACCCTACACTACACAAATCAACACTACATTGTGTTCTCAATGAAGACGTTTTTAATAATGTTTTCAATCCAAGATTTCTCCAATGGTCAATCCATAATTAAAGACTGATTCAAGGATAATTTTGATTGTTTCGAATAATTGTGTTCATAAGAGAAAATCCCTTCTATTTTTGTGGGAAGTTATGAATCTCTTGGAAAATTTTAATTTGAATTTATATGATAAATCAAGATAATCTTTTGGATATGGAATACCAAAGAAAGTTTTTTGTTCTATATATTATTTTAGAGTATCTCTTCGAATACATATAGATATATGTGTTTGTGATAAGAAATTCGCATACACAAATACATTATAAAAATTATCTTTCATAATTATTCTATAATGAATGAATGATTCTAAAAGAATCTATACTTTGGAGATATAAATTATCAACATTTTACTTTTGTAATATTACTACTGTTTATTGGATACCTTATTCATGTTCATTATACAACAAGGATTGCGTCAGACAACTTTCTTATTGAAGATATTCTTCTCTTAAGAAGACAATCCATCCATTTTCAGTTTCTTTCTACTACAACTCTAAAGATCAACCCAAACCTTTTAAATAAATTTCAATTAATTTATTGGAGTTTTAATTGCTCGTACTCAGTTGTGGTAGAGTATTAGCTTCTCAATCTAAGCTATGGATAATTGGATACCTATTATTGAACCATAAGGATTTGGTATTAGTCTTATTGTAAAGGTCTGAACTTCTTGCACTCAATTGTGAATTTATGGTCTTGTGATAAGAGGACCATACAAGTGAAATTTACCAAGCACACAGAGAAAGTGATTTGTAGAGTGGACTCGGCGTTCTTTGTGCCCAAAACCACTATAAAAATCTATGTTAATTATTTTTTTATCCACTATATATTTTCATATATATGAAAAACACCACATATCCACATAAATCAAACTGGTTATCAAAATCCATAATTGTGGAATTTTTTTGAAAAGACATAATTCACCCCCCTCATGATACTTTTGTATATTCTGACCCAATAGTATAAATCCATCTCTAGTAGTATATCCAATATAGTATATAACATAGTATCTAAAACTATAAGGTATTTTCGTATCTTAAAGGATCTACCTAATATTAACATTAAATTCTAGTCCAAACCTCCTCAGAATCGCGATAATAGCACAATCATTCTAACCAAGGACCATCCCAATCTATAAGAATATAAACTGATTGCAAACCTGATTCCAAGCCATTAATTAATCCCCATGTCCCATAAATGGGTCATATCATACTCTTCTCTCAATATATATCTCAATCCCACATAAATCCCAAGAGGGCTCATCCCACTAATGGAACATGCCAAGATTCCACTCCACCATCAAAAAGGGAAACACTCATCAAGAACAAGACATACTTCTATATTACCTAGAGTCCCAAGTACTAATTCTATCATTCATTACCTACATGAAATAAGAACACAACATAGGCTACCCACATCTTATCATGAATATTGAGACCCACCTGAGGTCTCTCTCCACCTCAACCATAATCTCCACCCCTTGGAAACATAATTGTCATGAAATCCAAATTTACC
Organism: Viscum album; assembly: GCA_963277665.1. NCBI lineage: Eukaryota > Viridiplantae > Streptophyta > Magnoliopsida > Santalales > Viscaceae > Viscum > Viscum album. The sequence continues at coordinate 381,532,936 of OY728136.1, forward strand.
TAGTTCAAGAGAGAACTTATTTCATGACAAGTAATCACAATTCCATCCTATCTCAAAACTATGCTAAATCTTGATACCTATATATCTACTCAGTCCTATGAAACATGAATATATGAATGAAATATTGCATAACCTATAAAGACCCGTAAATTTCAAGGGAAATTTTTTTCTTAATTTTCTTTGGGATTTTACGAGTATGCGGTTTCTAACGACACCTGATTCCGAGGCCCGGTGTGCTCAGAATCAATTTCCGAAGTTTAGCTCAGGTACGTTCAGTGAACGAACGAGCAGGTTTTCCTAACTTTTGAACTGGTCCTCGGAATTGAAATCAGAGGGCACCGATGGAACTGTAGTGTCAGTAATTGCTTAGGAACACTTCCTCTAGAGTTGCGTTTTCTTGGGAGGTGATGTCAAAAATAAAGTGGTTAGATTAAATAGTGAAATAAAATACGTACTATGATTTTATTTCTACTATGTGTAATTATAACATACATATGGAAGTTGAGGTGGGACCCACTAAATCCTAACTCCTCTTGATAGGATATTAGTGAGGTGGTCCCCACATGAGTCCCACCTTTTCAATTTCCACAAACCTCCCTTAAAGTTGTCAAACCCCCCCCCATTAATCTGTAACTCTTCCACTTTAAAAACATGCCAATAAAACGCCTCATTAATAGGACAAAGCACGTTAATTAATTTAGTAAATTCATTTTGAATTTTGAAAAGGGTTGGCATGAGAAATAAAATAAGGCAAAGCCTTATTTTATTATTGTGGAATCGTTGTGTGGAGATTTCTGGAGAGGAGAACTCTGGTCCTGAAGAACTTCATCTTCTTCGTGAAGAACGCTGAGTCTACAATGAAGAACTCCATCCCTGCAAGGAAATATCATTGTGCCATCTGCTCTCCTCTCCGTAGCAGGTGAGAGATGCCTTCTTCAGAGAATGACGACGCACCGCATCCTTCATCGGGTAAACACTGACGACGCATACGGAGCCGCATTCTGCGACACCATCTTCCGCAACGTCTTTTTCCCACGACGATCCTCATTTGATGACTTTCTTCAAGGTAGGGGTTTGGTTTTTTTCATGAATATTCTTTGCGTTCTTCGTTAAATATTTGGGCCGCCTATTATCAATTTAACGGGAGGAGGTCGGACCGCCTGAACACGGCCGATCCTCCTCCCCCTTGGTTGTTGTATTCGTTGCAGCTCGAACGAAGGTGGCGCAGTGCAACGGAATCGTGTGGAAACAAGGAGGAACGCAGCGAAGAAGCGCGGCGTCATCGCGCCGTGCCGTTGAGGCCGAAAGAGGCTGTGGCCAGAGCGGGGTTGCGGTAGAAGGGAGCGGCGTCGTCGCGCCTTGTCGGAAAACCAAGGAGGGCCGCAACTGGAGTGGGTCACGGCGGAGGGGCGCGGCGCCATCGCGCGGTATATGTCGGACCAAGGCCACGGCCTTTGGTCATGGCAGAGCAGGGAGCGGCGGCCGGAACCGTCGGCCGCTGGCGCCTGGAGGGCAGGACCAACCGGTCCCGTGTGGTACACTGGTCGGCCGTTACGGCCTGCCAGATCCGGAAAACTGGGGGTTTGAACCCCAAGTCAACATGGAAGAGAGGACCCCCTGCAGGTCCGCCATTCGGTCCGAAGGGGTTGCGGCTCCCCCCTTCCGCGTTCGCTCAGCCCACGGGCGCCCGGACCAGACCGAACCGGCCGGGTCGGACCGCCCGCGCCGGGCCGGGCCGCCTACGCTGGGCCGGACCCCTGTGCCAGCAGGGCCAGGCCGCACCCTAGTGGGCCGGACTCGGACCCGGGTTGGGTCTCCCGGTTCAGGCCAACCTGGGGGGGGGGGGCTCGGCTCGGTCGGTCCGGGCCCAAAACCCCCTAAAAACAGATAGGTTCGTTCAAACAACCATAACTTGGGTTACGGACCTCCGATCGACGCACCATTAGTTGCGATATGATCCTTGGATCGCGACGGTAGTTTAAGTATATTACACTCAAGGATTTGGAGAACTTTGGGTACGGCTGGGTTGGTTCGAACTCGAAACCAACTGGGCCCTCAGAGCGGAAAAGCTTATAACTTGAGCTCCGGACGTCCGATTGATGTGCCGTCGACTTTGTTGGATTCCTCTTAGTGAGACGGACCTTTTTCCTTACTCCACTCAAGGTTTGTACATAGTCGGAGTATGGTCGGGTTGGTTTTGACTTAAAAACTAATCGGGCCCTTGGGACGAAAAAGCCAATAACTCTCAGACTGGGCGTCCGATTGATGCGTCGTCGGTCACGTTGAGTTCCTTTTATCGATATCGAAATTTGGGATACATCAACTCCGGACTACGTTTTAGTTGATGTATCGACCCCCTTGGATTGTGGATTGGACCCTCCTGGAATCGAGCATGATGTGTGCGAGAACCCTAGGGCTGGCTGCGATGATGATGACGACGGTACTAGGATCCTCTGTGGGTTCGACAGCGACAACGACTGCACTGAAATCCTCCATGGGTTAAGCATCGACAACGACCGTACTGAAATAATCCATGGGTTTGATGATGATGACTACTGTTCTTGTATCCTAAGTGGGTCCGTCAGTACGTGACTACTGTTCTTGTATCCTACGTGGGTCCGGCAGTATTTGACTTTGTACTTGTATTCTAAGTGGGTCCAATAGAGTGGATCGTCTAGTATCCTACGTGGGTCCGAAAGCTTAGCTAGTCTAGTATCATACGTGGGTCTCATCTAGATGAATCAGTGGCTACATCTCATCATCTCTATCACCTTACGAAGAAGTATACCTGTGTGAGCTTAGTCTCGACTTTCAATCATTATCTTCGATATGATTGACTTGCTTCCTATGTGGAATGAGAAGTACTTTCCTGTGTGGATTGGGTTGTGCTTTCATGTGTGGATTGGGGTGTACTATCCTGTGTGGACGTGGTCAAACTTGGGATCATACATTGGATCCAAACTAGAAATTGATGACTTAGGTATATGTATGGGCATATATCTAAGTAGTGTTGGTTGTTGCTTCGTGATTGTATCTTTCCTTTGTGGATTATCCATTGTGGATTCTGGGAGACCTTCGGGGGACTCGGTGTCCCTACTATGTAGTGTATACTCACCCCTGCATGGGCTATTCTCGCACTACGTTGTGTTGGATGTAGACGACGGAAAACGATGATCGTGGTTGAGGCTTATGGAGCAAGTCGGTACCTGGAGGTGGACCACTGGGCGGGAGGTACACAGAGCGGACGGCTGGACCCGAGGAGCTAAGAAGGCTATCTGTACCCACCTTTTAGGTGGGATTTCTAGTGGATGGATCGGCGTTGCTGTTTTACTTTTCAGTTGTTGCAATTTCTTTTCACTTGTACTTTACTTTCAGTTTGGGTTTGTATTCTGGCCCACTTACTTTTCCGCACTTACTATTGTACCCATTTTTACTTAGTGTTTACTTCTGCTGGCTTACACTGTGGTGTTTTTTTACTTTATAAAGGCAATGCCTTCCCTTTTGGTCAGAATTTACACCTTGGTGCTAGTCGCCAGCCCCTGGAATATGGAAAGAGGGATTGGGGTAGTCATGGCACGGGTCCCGAGGACTGGTCGTGACAAATTGGTATCAGAGGAGTTCGGTTCTACCACAGAACTCAGAACTCTGATCTTTCTTCTTTGTAAAGCTATAGTGTTAAAGGTATTGAGTGTGGTTATCAGTCTAGGGAGTCCAGTGTTGGTGCGGCGGCCGACGTATCCGTACACGAGGACCCTGACTTCTGATTTCCGACTTAGTGAACGAAAACACTGATTGCATGTGTGTTTCAAAGGTTTTCTTTGTGATTACTTTATGTCAGCTCACCACGTATATAGTATTGATCGTGGCACACTTGTTTCTTTTCAGGATGGCCCCACGACGGCTTCCATCTAGGGTTCAGATCTTTGTACGAGACGACAACCCACTGAGCGACGAGGCCTCGGTGTAGGGCCCCTTTACAGCGGAGGCACCGGTGATACCTCTACCCGCCGAGCCACCGATTCCACCATCCCCAGCCGCTGAGAGTGCAAGTCACCTTAGTGCATTGCATTAGTTCCAGCGTCAGAGACCGCCCAGGTTCTGCGGGGAGACAGACCCTTAGGTAGCCGAGGATTGGCTGGAGGCTGTAGTTCGAGTTTTCTGGCTTGTGGGGACACCAGCTGACCTCATGGTGATCCTCGCAGTGAGCCTCCTACACGCGGCAGCAGGCAGATAGTGGATCTTGATGCTCTAGGTGAACGATGAGGAATCTCTTCTTTGGTTGGACTTCAAGAGCCTGTTTCGCTCGGAGTTCATCCCAACCACCCTCCATGCGGTGCGCATTCAGGACCCACTACAGCTGCGGCAGGGCAGTATGATGGTAGCCCAGTGCTCGTCGAGATTTACCGATCTCTCTAGTTATTCCAAGAACATGGTTTGAGACCTATTCTTCGGGGCCCGGACCTTCGAGAAGGGATTAAGGCATGAGGTAAGGGCATCAATGATCTCTCTCAGCATTCTGACGCAGGCAAGAGTACTAGAGGGAACCCTTCTCATAGAGAGCTTTCTTGCTGAGCCTACACCAGCAGCGAGACCTACCGCAGGGCAGCGCGTAGCAGAGTCTTATGCAGCTATCAGTAGATGGACGTCACAAGGGTCTAGGAGGACTAGACCAGTAGGCAGACGACCTCAGGACACTGGCTCAGAGGTGCGGGGCACACGGCACAGAGCCAGTCTTTTGAGGAGCAGACAGTGCTACGCATGCGGTGGCTAGGGCCACATGGCTCGTGACTGCCCGACCCACCATGTAGAGGAGCAGTAGATGGTTGAGGGACCACCTAGGCAGAGGCATAGGGTCAATCGTGGTGGTCCGTAGGGAGCAGGAAGATGAGGCAGAGGAGCTGTCCGAATAGTAGGTGGTGGGCGACGCTTTTAGGCTCTACCACCACCACCAACAGGAGGTCCACCCCGACCACAGTGAGCTAGCGGGCAGAGACAGGCTCAGCTTCAGGCAGTGGAGTCCTACGACCATGACACGCCAGAGATGATTCGAGGTACTATCTGTGTCTACTCTACCCTTTCTGCAGTTCTTATAGACACAGGATCGAGTCATTCTTTCATTGTTGCTGGCCTTGTTTGGTGCTCGGAGATTCCGACAGAGCTGTTGGCTCGATCCTTATGGCTAGATACTCCTACGGGAGTAGACTCAACAATTACGTACTGGTGCCGGTAGTATGAGCTTACTCTAGGAGGTGAGAGCTTCGGCTGGGATCTTCTTATAGCGGCGTCGAGGCCTTACAATGTCATCTTGGGCATGGATTGGTTATCTACAGTCCATGCTCATATTGACTGTATTAGGCGCAACGTGTGGTGTGTTCACACTGATGGGAGCAGGTTCACCTTCACCGGTGAGAAGGGAGCCTTAGCAGCGCAAGATGGACTCACGTAGAGGAGAGGATAGCTGATCACTCATCAGTTGGCTAGCCTCATCCTAGGAGAAGTTGACATGAAGAGTCTGAGTTTTCCTATAGTGGTGGATCAGTATGTAGACGTTTTTCCTGACAACATTCCAGGAGTACCTCCTCGCAGAGAGGTAGACTTTTATATTGACCTGTACCCTGGGATAGCCCCGATATCCACTCCAGCATATTAGATGCCTCCCGCTGAGCTTTGAGAGCTACGGGTACAACTGGAGGACTTGCAGGGCAAGGGATTCATCAGACCCAGTGTTTCACCCTGGGCTTCCCCGATTTTTTTCTCCAAGAAGGCGGACGATAGCTTGCGATTGTGTGTCAACTGTCTTCACCTGAACCAGGTGATCGTGAGGAACAAGTATCCACTACCTATGATTGAAAACCTCTTCGATCAGCTCAAGGGAGCATGGTGGTTCTCGAAGATAGACCTCAGGTCAGGCTATCATCAGCTCAGAGTTCGGGAGGAGGACATGCAGAAGACGACCTTCAAATGTCGGTATGGCCACTATGAGTTCTTGGTTATGCCTTTCGGCATAACCAATTCTCCATCAGTGTTCATGGGTCTCATGAACAGAATATTTCATCCATACCTTGATCGATTTGTCGTGGTCTTCATCGACGACATTTTGATATACTCGACCACTGAGGAGGAGCATGCCTACCACTTGCGGGTTGTACTGGACACACTCTGAGAGCACCAGCTTTATGGTAAGCACTAGAAGTGTTATTTATGGTTACGTGAGGTCCACTTCTTGGGAAACATCATCTCTGAGGCAGGAGTTGTGGTGGATCCTATGAAGATCGAGGCAGTGCTAGCTTTAGAGCCACCCAGGAGCATGACGGAGGTGCGGAGTTTCTTGGGGTTAGCTGGGTACTACCGGAGGTTTGTGACAGACTTCTCCAGAGTTGCGGTACCACTTTCATATTTTAAGAAGAAGGGTAAACCCTTCGTGTGGTTAGATAGATTTCAGTAAATCTTCTAGAAGCTGAGATAGATATTTACCAGCGCACCTATCTTTAGGCTACTGGAGGAGGGAGTGGGGTACGTAGTCTACTGCGATGCATCTGGGACCGGACTCGGATGTGTCTTGATGTAGGAGAGGGTAGTGATCGCCTATGGATCATGTCATTTGAGACAGCATGAGAAGAACTACACTACCCATGACCTGGAGTTAGCAGCAGTGGTCTTCGCTCTGAAGATGTGGCGACACTATCTGATGGGCGAGTGCTTTACAGTCTACTCTGACCACCAGAGTCTCAGGTACATCTTCTCGCAGAAGGACCTGAACTTGAGACAGTGGCGATAGCTCGAGTTCCTCTAGGACTATGACTTTGAAATAGTCTATACTCCTGGAAATGGGAACGTAGTAATCGATGCTCTCAGCAGGAGGATGGGCATTCAGCTACTTGGGGAGGAGACGGAGCAGCTAGCCGCTTTGAAAATATCCTTCATGGATAGAGATGGAGCAGCCTTTCTTCATTCACTCACAATCACTCCTCCACTACTGCAGCGCGTCAGAGAGGCATAGCATGGGGACGCTGACTGTGAGACGCGACGTGCACAAATTTCCACAGGATGGGCACCTGATGGTTTTTATATAGGAGGAGAGCACGCCGTCCTTTTCAGAGGACATACCATGGTACCAGCTGCTTTATATGAGGAGGTGATGAGAGAGTTTCACACATCCCCTTTAGCGGTATATCCAGGAGTGGTGAAGATATACCAGGATCTTAGACAACAGCACTGGTGGCTGGGTATGAAGAAGGTTGTGGCAGAGTTTGTTTCTCGATGCCTCAACCGCCAGCAGGTGAAGGTGGATCACCAGGTACCAGAAGTCTTGGTACAGCCCTTGGAAGTCCCGGAGTAGAAGTGGGATGGTATATCTATGGATTTCGTGACTAGACTTCCACATACTTCCAATGGTCACGACTCCATTTAGGTGATTGTCAACTGACTCACCAAGTCAGCCCACTTCTTACCCATCAGAGAGCAGGGCTCAGTAGAGATCTTGGGATGTCTCTACGTTCAGGAGATTTTACGACTTCATGGTGTGTGATCATCTATCATCTCCGATCTAGATGCTCACTTTACTTCCCGGCTTTAGAAGGAGTTGCAAGAGGCATTCTGGATGCAGCTACGTCTGAGCACCACCTTTCACCCTCAGATGGATGGTCAGACGGAGAGGACCATTTAGACTCTCGAGGAAATGCTCCATGCATGTGTCCTCGACTTTGGTCGCAGCTAGGAGGATCACCTACCCATGGTGGAGTTTGCGTACAACAACAGCTACCACTCCACCATCGGTATGGAACCATACAAGGAATTGTACGACCGACCTTGCAGATCACCTCTGTGCTGGACAGACCCTGGGGATTCAGCACTTGTGGGACCAGAGATGGTCCAGGGTATGACATAGAAGGTCCAGGTTATCCAGGAGCATATGAGGATAGCTCAGATCCTATAGAATTCTTATGATGACAGGAGGTGGAGACCACTAGAGTTCGAGGATGGCGACCACGTCTTCTTACAAGTCCCACCTCGACGTGGATTACATAGATTTGTCTTTGGCGGCAAGTTGTCTCTGTGCTTTATCGGACCATTCTAGGTTCTCAGCAGGATAAGCGAGGTGGCCTATCGCCTGGCTCTACCACCTCAGTTGCACCGAGTGCATGAAATCTTCCACGTATCTCAGATGAGGAGATACGTGCACGACCCGACGTATATCATCGACCATGGGGAGATAGACATTGACGATGGGGCGACTTTTGTGGAGGTCTTGGAGGTGATAGAGGATCGAAAAGAGCGGTTCCTGCATGGGTGGTTGATTCCTCTAGTGCGCATCAGATGGCAGCACGGGAACCTCCAGGGGAGCACTTGGGATCGGGAGGCTAAGATGCATGCTCAGTACCCTCATTTGTTCCCCTAGTTTGTGATGTATCATTATGGGGACATAAAGCCCTAAGGTGGTAGTAATGTAAAGACCCGTAAATTTCAAGGGAAATTTTTTTCTTAATTTTCTTTGGGATTTTACGAGTATGAAATTTCTGACGGCACCTGATTCCGAGGCTCGGTGTGCCCGGAATCAATTTCCAAAGTTCATCTCGGTTATGTTCAGTGAACGAATTAGCAGGTTTTTCTAACTATTGAACCGGTGCTCTGAATCAAAATCTGAGGGCACTGATGGAACCGCAGTGCTGGTAATTTCTTAGGAACACTTCCTCTGGAGTTGTGTTTGCTTGGTAGGTGATGTTAAAAATAATGTTGGTTGATTAAAGAGTGAAATAAAATATGTACTGTGATTTTATTTCTACTCTGTGTAATTATAACCTACGTATAGAAGTTGAGGTGGGACCCACTAAATCCTAACTCCTCTTGATAGGGTATTAGTGAGGTGGGCCCCACACGATCCCCACCTTTTCAATTTCCACAAACCTCCCTTAAAGTTGGCAAACCCCCCCCCCCCATTAATTTTTAACTCCACCACATTAAAAACATGCCAATAAAACGCCTCATTAATTGGACAACACACGTTAATTAATTCGGTGAATTCATTTTGAATTTTGAAAAGGGTTGGAATGAGAACTAAAATAAGGCAAAGCTTTATTTTATTATTGTGGAATCGTTGTGTGAAGATTTTTGGAGAGGATAACTCTGGTCTTGAAGAACTTCATCTTCTTCATGAAGAATGTCGAGACTACGACGAAGAACTCCATCACCGCAAGAGAAGATCGTCGTGTTTTCTCCTCTCCTCTCTGCAGCCGGTGAGAGACGCCTTCTTTGGAGAATGATGATGCGCCGCATCCTTCATCGGGAGAACACCGACGACGCTTATGGAGCCTCATTCCGCAACGCCGTCTTCCGCAACATCTTTTTCCCGCGACGATCCTCGTTCAACGACTTCTTCGAGGTAGGGGTTTGGTTTTGTTTGTGAATATTCTTTTCCTTCTTCATTAAATATTTGGGCCACCTGTTATCAATTTAACGGGTGGTGGTCAAACCACCCGAACACGGCTGATCCTCACCCCCCTTGGTTGTTGTATTCGTTGCGGCTCGAACGAAGGCGGCGTGGTTCAACGACACCTCCCAGAAACAAGGAGGAACGTGACGAAGAAGCGTGGCGTTGTCAAGCTGCACCGGAAAAACATGGAGGGCCGCGGCCGGAGTGGGCCACGGCGGAGGGGCGTGGCGTCGTCGCTCCACACTAGTTGGACCAGGGCCACGACGGAGCAGAGAGTGGGGGCCGGAACCGCCGGTCACCGGCGCATGGAGGGCGGGACCAACCGGTCCCGCGTGGTACACTGGCCGACCGTTACAGCCTGCCAGAACCGGAAAACGGGGGGTTTGAACCCCGGTCAATGTGGTAGGGAGGACCCCCCACAGGTCAGTTGTTCGGTCTGAAGGGGTGGCGGCTCCCCTCTTTCTCATTCTCTCAGCCCGCGGGCGCCCGGACCGGACCGAACCAGCCGGGTCGGGCCGCCTGCGCTATGTCGGACCCCTGCACTAGGCCGGGCCGCGCCGGCTGGGTCGGGCCGCACCGGCTGGGCCAGGCCACACCGGCTGGGTTGGGCCGCGTCCTAGTGGGCCGGACACGGACCCTAGTCGGGTCGACCCGATTCAGGCAGACCCAGGGGGGCCTCGGTCGGGTCGGTCCGGGCCCAAAACCCCCTAAAAACGGACAGGTTCGTTCAAACGCCCGTAACATGGGCTACGGACCTCCGATTTATGCATCATCAATTGCAATGCAATAAATGGATCGATACAGTCGTTTTGGTATATTACACTCAAGGTTTTGTAGAATTTGGGTATGGCCGGGTTGGTTCGAACACGAAACCAACCGGGCCCTCGGGGCGGAAACACCTATAACTTGAGCTCCGGACGCCCGATTGACGTGCCGTCAACATTGTTGGATTCCTCTTAGTGAGACAGACCTTTTAGATTACTCTTCTAGAGGTTTGGATGCAGTCGGAGTACGTTTGGGTTGGTTTTGAATTAAAAACCAACCGGGCCCGTGGGACGAAAAAGCCAATAACTCTCAGACCGGGCATCCAATTGACGCGTCGTCGGTCACGTTGATTTCCTTTTGTCGAGATGGAACTTTGGGATACATCAAATCCAGACTACGTGTCAGTTTATGTATCGACCCCCTTGTCTCATGGAGCGGACCCTCCCGGAATTGAGCATTCTGTGTGCAGGAACCCTAGAGCTGGCTGCGACTGCGACGACGAGGACGACTGTACTAGGATCCTCTGTGGGTTCGACAGCGATGACTACGGCACTAAAATCATTCGTGGGTTCGGTAGAGACAATGAACATACTGAAATCCTCTGTGGGTTCGACGACTATGACTATTGTTCTTGTTTCCTAAGTGGGTCCGGCAGTACGTGGCTACTGTTCTTGTATCCTACGTGGGTCTGGCAGTATTTGACTCTGTACTTGTATCTTATGTGGGTCCAATAGAGTGTTTGGTCTAGTATCCTACGTGGGTCTGACAGCTTAGCTGGTCTAGTATCCTACGTGGGTCCCAGCTAGATGAATCAGTGGCTACATTAGATCATCTCTATCACCTTACGAAGAAGTATACCTGTGTGAGCTGATTTTTGACTTTCAATCATTATCTTCGATATGATTGACTTTTTTCCTATGTGGAATGAGATGTGCTTTCCTGTGTGGATTGGGTTGTGCTTTCCTGTGTTGATTGGGGTGTACTATCCTGTGTGGACGTGATCAAACATGGGCTCGGACATTGGATCTGAACTGGAAATTGATGACTTATGTATATGTATGGGAATATACCTAAGTAGTGTTGGTTGTTGCTTAGTGATTGTATATTTCCCTTGTGGATTATCCTTTGTGGATTCTAGGAAACCTTCGGGGGTCTCGGGGTCCCTGCTGAGTATTGTATACTCACCCCTTCACGGGCTATGCCCGCACTACGTTCTGTTGGATGCATACGATGGACAACACTAATCGTGGTTGAGGCTTGTGTAGCAAGTCGGTACCTGGAGGTGGACGAGTGGGTGGGGTGTACACAGAGCGGATGGCCGAAACCGAAAAGCTGAGGAGGCTATCTGTACCCACCCTTCTGGTGGGATTTCCAGTGGACGGCTCGGCGTTGCTGTTTAACTTTTCAGTTGTTGTACTTTCTTTTCAGTGGTACTTTACTATCAGTTTGGGTTTGTATTCTGGCCCACTTACTTTTCCGCACTTACTATTGTACCCAGTTTTACTTAGTTTTTACTTCTGCTGGCTTACTATGTGGTGTTTTCTTACTTTATAAAGGCAATTCCTTCCCTTTTTGTCGGAATTTACACCTTGGTGCTAGTCGCTAGCCCCTGGCCTATGGAAGGCGGTCTTGGGGTAGTCACAGAACGGGTCCCGAGGACAGTTCATGACATAACCTATCTTAAGGAATTTAATTAAAGGTAAAATCAACCTACAATTGGAAGTTACCTTCCACACCGATATATGCTCTCCCTTTTCCAATATTTTCCATTCCATGTAAAAGATCATACTACCATTAATGCTATTATATCATTCCATATTAAACAAATAATTTATTATAGAAATTCATAATTAATTATTTCATTAAATTATAATGAGGAATAATCTTTGAAAAACTCACTGTATGGCATCCCTCTATTTTATTACAAAACTTTTCATTACATTTTACAAACAGAGGATCCTTAAAGTCTAGTGTCTTTGAAATCAGGAACATAATAAATGAAAAATATATATTTTAATCCCATTGAAAATATTCTTTAAAAGTTTATCCTAAGTACAGTTACTACATCTCATAACCTGGAGACATACAATAAAGTAAAGGGTCAGTAGATGGTCTAGTACAGAAAACAAGTGAAACAGTTTACATGTGATCTTGAGCGACATGAATAAGAAAATAGAGATAAAGATGGATATAATAATAATAACATGAAACATAAGTTCAAAATTTGGATAAAAATTTAATTTATACATTCATGAACATATCACGAAGGTCTATCCCTAAGGTGTCATAAAAATTACCAAGTTTATTCACCAAGGTATCGTAAAACTTATCATCTCTTGAGATAAAATTATTTAACCAATGCATTGAAGGACTATCAGGGAGAACCATTAAGATGTATTTATTTTCATTTGATCCACATATATTATAATCATACATTTCATAAATTACCCAAATATAATAAAATTAATGGGTTTCATATCAAAATAGTGATGTTTTAAAAAAACTCTTAAAAACAAGATCATTATGTCATTTATAACCCATGGAAACGGAATAAGGGTTTTATGTATGTAAATTCCAGAATAAAATATATAATTTTTATGTCTTGGTGAATACCCATGGAGAAAAATATTTTTAGGTATTCACATAAATAAAATAATAGATTTTCTTGAGAAAAAGAGAGAGATTTTGAGATGAAAATTCTGCAGCATAACGGCTATACAACATGGTTATAGAAAAAATTAAAAAGTGAGAATAAAAATGTTACCCACCCATAAATAACTCAAAATACATTATAGGGACAAAATAAAATATAAATAATATCATGGTATAGATTTTTTAATGAAATACCACATGAAAAGAAAACTTGAAAGAAAAGAGAATATGTGATTTCTTTTACGAAAATTCGGCAGCCTAAATACGTCACGTAAAAATTCATAAAATCAGTAGATGAGAGAAGAAATGGTATCTCATCATTTGGACATAAAATGTACATAAATAAGGATATATAATAACATACCCCTACATAATAAAATGGGAACTAGAGTAAATAACATAAAGGAAATCATGACTAAAATAGGAGGGTGAAAGGTTCCCTTACCATGAATAGTAACATCAAAAAATTGAAGATTGGGATCTTGGGGACTTGATGGAACTTGGAGAGGACTCGTTGTGATGTAAAAATACCATATCATAGTTTATGAGTAATTTTTAATGAATTTAATGAATTAATGGGTTGGTATTTATAGCAAAAATGAGAGAATATTTTATTAATTTCCAAGGGATGCCTCATTAGTGGTATTTTGAAAACCAGGGGATTTACCTTGGTATATTCCCATGGTATTGGCCACATAGGACACCTCATAAGATATCTTATTGTAAAAAATTCAACCAGAATTATTACATCATTATTACAATATTAATGATGTCATTAAAAACACTGAAACTCAAAACTTTATTTTTACTATTCACCGAAAAACAAAACATTTTATAAAAATATCATGAATTCACCCTAACCTATTATCGATGATATGAATTCAAAAATGAACTCCATTTGATGAAAATAATTTTATAATTGTGAGAATTTAATTTTTAAGTAGAATCACTGTTTACTTGAAAAATACCAATACTTAAGTAATAATTTCTGAAACAGTTATTTACTTATGCTATAATATCATTTTATGAAACAAGATGCCTAAATTATATTTAAAATTTCTTAAGTGAGGTTACTATTCCATTATTCACAATACTATTCATATGGGTAATATTACTATTCATAATATACTATTCACCAAAAATGAAGTTGATCTTATTCGAATCTAAATTTCTTACTGGTCACAACTGTAAAACACCATTTTTTTAAAAATAATTTCACATTATTAATTATTTAAAGAATTATTATTTTTTGAATACCTTTTGTCCAATATTAATCAATAATATGGAACTTCTATAAATTTATCCTACTTTTATTTTGACATTTTTAATTCACAAATTTTACCATAGTAATAAATAAAAATTGTATTTATACAGAAGGATTACACAAAGTAACTATGGCCATGTTACATAGCCCCTTATAACACCTGCATAGGACCTAAGTGTAAGTTTTGAAATGGTGATAGAATCTTGTGGGGGCTTGGACAACATTACCCGAGTTGTGATTTCTATCAAATTGAACTTTTCCCATATGCGATTATGTTCAATCTTAACATGTGGGAGTTCGGCTTGGGCTTGGTCTAGAGTGAATCCCAATGATGCCACATCCTTCCCAAACACTGAAAAATGGCATTCATATTGCCCATATATACTGGATGAGACCATCGACTCTTCTTTCTGTATTATTTAACCATGATCATTTTTTTATAAACAATATTCATAACATTATCATTATGGTTTCCAACGGTCATATTGTCCAACGATCATATAACAGTCGAAACCCAATGGTCTCATTTTAATTATACTCACTTAATTAACAAAAGGATATAGTTTTTTTGAGTAAAAAATAAAATAACTCAAAAATTTAGGAAACAAATATTATCCAAAATGGGCATTACATTCTTCCCCCTTATGAAATTTCAATCCTAAAAATTCAACTCATACTCTCCGAAGAGAAAAGGGGGAGGTACTTCTTCCTTATAGACTCATATAGTTCCCACGTGGCTTCTTCACATTTTTGGTTTCTCAATAACACCTTAACAAGGAAGGTGGAATTATTGTGTATAAAATTTTCTCTACAATCCAAGCTCTCCACCAGCTGCTCCGTATAAGAGAGTTAATGTTCTTGTTGTACCACCACTGGATTTAGCACATGTAAAGTTTTAGGTGTGTACTTCATCAGGAGGGATACATGGAAGACATCATAAAATTATGCTATATTTAGAGGATTTTTAAGATAATAAGCCATTGCTCCTATATGATCAAGTATTTTATAGGTGCCAATATACATAGGGATGAGCTTCCCTTTCTTCCAAAACCACATGAATCTCTTCCAAGGTGAAATTTGAAGAAATAATTTGTGACAAAAATTAAAATCCAAGTCCCTTCGATGGTTTTTGGCATAGCTATTTTTATAAATTTGAGCATTATTAATGTGTTGTTGGATGGCATGGAATTTTTCTATCATCTCTTACATAAGATCAGGCCCAAGATTCTTTCCCTCACCATCTTCATCCCAATAAGTAGTAGTTCTACATCACTTCCCATATAGAGATACATAGTGTTCCATTTGAATGATCAGGTGGAAACTATTATTTTAAGAGAACTGAAGTAATGGGATATGTTGATCCCATCCACCATTAAATTCCATTGAGCATGTTCTCATTATTTCCTCGAGTGTTTGAATTGTTATTTAAAATTGGACATCATTTTGGGGGTGATAGGCCCTAATGAATTTCAATTTGGTACTCAGACCATGTTGAATACTTCTCTAAAATTTTGATGTGAACCTTGGATCATGATCAGATATGATAGAAAGTGGAACTCCTTGTAGCCTTACCACTTATTCATGTAAATCCTTGCAAGTTGATCAAGAGATAAATCTTCCCAAATAGAGATAAAATGGGTAGTCTTGGTGATACTGTCCACAATAACCCATATCACATTATTTCCTTTGTAAGTTATCGAGAGACCAATGAAAAATTCCATAGTGATATTGTCCCACTTTTATACTGTTATGGGTAGTGGTTATAATACCCCTTCTTGTAGATTTGGCTC
Source organism: Viscum album (assembly GCA_963277665.1). Classification (NCBI taxonomy): domain Eukaryota; kingdom Viridiplantae; phylum Streptophyta; class Magnoliopsida; order Santalales; family Viscaceae; genus Viscum; species Viscum album. The sequence continues at coordinate 381,548,837 of OY728136.1, forward strand.
TGTCATCACTTGTTGACATACCCGGAACCTTGTAGTGTAGTCAACAATCTATCTATTCATATTATCCCCCAATAAGGATCAAGGAGGTATCTATTCATTCTTGTAATCCCAGGATGTATAGAGAACATAGAGTTATGTTCTCCATCTATCTGGTCCATCTTTATTTCCGGAATAGATGGAACACATAGTCTTGTATGAAATTTCAGTACACCTTCTTGATCAATATTGAACTCAGGAAACTTCTCATCCTTCTCACTCTCAAACTTCTTCTATAACAAAATATATTCTTTCTAATCCTTCTTGATATTCTCTAGTGATGACGATTGATAAATCATTTGGAATAGGGTTGATGATGTACCTTCCCTTATAATTCCCATTTCTAGCTTTACTAGGTCATTGATCAAAGTATCACTTTGAATCCTCATCATGGATAGAATAACTTTGTCTTTCCTACTGAACGCATCAATGACTTTGTTTTCTCTTCCAGGATGATAATGAATTAAAAAATCAAAGTTTTTAAGAAGTTCCAACCATCTTCTTTGTCTCATGTTGAATTCCTTTTGTGTAAAAATATACTTCGAAATTTGATGGTCTATGTATATAGCACATATATCCCCATAAAGATAGTGCTTGCATATCTCTTGAGAAATGAAACCATAGCTAGCTCAAGATCATGTGTAGGATAGTTCTGCTCATGAGTATTTAACTATCAAGATGCATAAGCAATGGATTTTTCATTTTTTATGAGAACACACCCAAGACCTTTCAAAGAAGCATCACTACAAATAATGAATCCTTCTCCACTTGGGGGAAGAGTTAAAACAGGTGTAGTAACCCAACTATTCTTCATCTCTTAGAAAATTTCCTGAATCTCCTTTGTCTAGATGAACTTGACCCTTTTTCGAGTTAACTTGGTTAATGGATTAGAAAGTAGTGAAAAGTTTTTCAAAAACCTCCTATAATATCCCACTAATACAAGGAAACTACTAATCTCAGTTATTTTTATATGATGAGGCCACTCCTATACAACCTTTTTCTTTGTAGGGTCAACTATGATTCCTTCATTAGTTACATTGTGCCCCAAGAAAGAAACTTGTTGTAACCAAAATTCAAATTTTCTAAACAATCCAAAAATCCTCTCCTTTCATAGAGTTTTCAAAATATCCCTTAGATAATCCTTATTCTCCTTGCGACTTTAGGAATATATCATAATATTATCAATAAAAACTACCACAAAGTTATCAAGGGGGTACTTAAAGACTCTATTCATCAAATCCATAAAAATAGTAGGAGAATTAGTGAAGCCAAAGGGAATAACAACAAACTCATAATTCCCAAATTTAGATCAAAAGGTAGTTTTTGGGATATCTTCTTTCATTACCCTCAATTGTTGATAACCAGATCGAAGATAAATCTTGGAGAAAAATTGATCCCATGAAGTTGGTCAAATAAGTCATCAATTCTAGGAAGAGGGCATTTGTTCTTCATTGTAATCTCATTTAGTTCTCTATAATCAATACATATCTACATTGATCCATCCTTCTTCTTCACAAAGAGAATAGGTGCTCCTAAAGGGGACACACTTGTTCAGATAAACCCCTTCTCCAAAAAATCATCGAGTTGTTTCTTTAATTCCTCCAGCTCCAAATTTTCCATCATTTATGGGGTCTTGGATATCAGATGATATTCGGGTACGAGTTTAATGGATAACTCTACCTCTCTATCTGGGGGGTGGTCTGGGAAACTCCTCATGAAATACTTCAAAGTATTCCGAGATTATGGGGACATTTTCTATCCTTACACTCTCATTTCCTTCTTTTTCTTCACTGATAAACTTAATAAAGAAGGATATAAGACGTTCTTCTAGACAAATATTAGGTTGATATATCTCTCCTTGGAATTTAACCATAGGCTTTACTTTCAATACTTCAGAGATTTCCTTACTTCTACATTTGATCTTAGCATTATAATTTGAGAGCCAATCCATCCCTAGTATAATACTGAATTCCAAAAGGGGAATGACTACTAGATTTGAGATAAAATTGTACTCACTGAAGTAAAAAACTAGTGTTTCTATACATTTAAGATTCTTGGATAATCCCACCAGCAGTCTTGATGGATAACTCTACTTTTAGAAATTCAGGGGTTAATTATGAATTCTTTGTAAACATATTAAAAATCAAGGAATGCGTAGAACTAGAATCAAACAAAGTACGTGCTAGATTTGAGAGAACAACAGGAGTGCCTTCCACCACATCATTTGGTGCTTCAACTTCTTCCATAATGATAGAAAAATCATGACCTGTTCCCTTGGCCTTTTCTGAGGATGATGGCGATTCCCCTCTACTAACCCAGGATTTGGACAGTGATTGGAAAAGTGACAAAGTTGTCCACACTTAAAAAATTGGACATCAGGTAGGGCCTGCACCATCTTCCCCCTGTCATTAGTGTTGGGAAGTTGAGGCTTCACCTCACTACAAAAATTACAAGCAATATGACCATCTCTTCCACACCTGTAGCACTTCTTGCTCTAGAGCAGGGAGTTCCCCGAATTCTTCTTCCGAAATTTATTACATGTGGGATGTTACAGTTTCTTGCCTCTCCTTTAATCAAAGTTCCTCCCTAAGATTGTCTCCATTGATCTCTTCTTGTCATTGGATTTATGAGACCACTGCATCTCACTGAACTCCAGTTCAACTTTCATCGCACTCCGTATGATCTCTTTATTGTTATCACATTCTATGTTGGCTAGATTATTCAGAAGATGAGGCCTTATTCAACCAATGAATCTATCAACCATCCCATTAGAATCCAGGCCAAATCTTGAGGTTTAACAGGAATGTCTTGTGAAGTTCATCTCATAACTTCCAGCATATTCATTCTTCTACTTCTTCATCTTGAGAAACTCCTCCATTTTTTTTCTCATAGAACGAGGGAAATACTTATTCAAGAAGATCTCTATGAACTCTTCCCAATCCATAGATTCAACCTCCACTCTTGTACTTGCGTTTTTAATTATTTACCACAACTAATCAGCTTCTCCCTTTAAGAGGTAAACAGTCAGGGATCCATTCTCTTATTCCGAACAGCGGAGTACATAAAACATCATCTCGATAGAGCTGATCCACTATTGAAAAATCAATGGGTTGGTAGATCCACTGAAGGTTGGAGGTCATTGATGCATAAAGGACTCAACAGAAATTTTTTCCCTTTGTAGTGATATTGGTCTCTCATCTTGATTCAAGTTATTTCCCATAACATGAGTTAGTTGGATCATCATTCTCAAGAAAGTTTCCATTCTTGCTTCCATCAGAGGTTCGTTAGCACATGGTCCATTGCGATCACCATTTGCTAGGTTCCTCTTATTTCGCACCATTTTATAAAAGAATAAAACCTTAGTTCGAAGCTTATTTAATTTATGAACCTTTTTAGTATAAAGGATTTTATGTCTTTAAACTTCATGCTTAAACAATTACATTTCTCTATAGAACCTTTATAATTATTCATAAGAATCTTGTGATTAACCAAACATAACCCCCAAGAATTTAAAATCTGGAGTGAAACAAGGATCGTTGTTGTATACCAAGATATCCCTAGTCAAGCCTGAAACTCCTTATCGGAGTTTTAGCTCCTAGGTATGTATGTCTCAGAGCCACATCCACTTGTTCATATACAGACAAGGATTTATTTGTTTGGAAACCACTTACTTAATATTTCACCAAAATTATAGAAAGTGTTCCTATTTTTAAACTTTTCTATAGGGTTCTTCATAATATTTTCATAGACTAATTTACACAAATAACTAAACTTTTCCTTTGATACCAACTATGGCATCCTGCCTTTTTATTACATAACTTTTAATTACATTTTACAAACATAGGATCATTAAATTCTAGTGTCCTGGAAATCAGGAACCTAAAACCTGAAAACGAAAAACAAAATATTTTAATCCCCTTGAGAAGATTCTTGAAAATTTAATCCTAAGTACAATTACAACATCTCATAACCTTGATACATACATCAAAGTAAAGGGTGAGAAGAAGGCCCAGTAAAGAAAACAAGTGAAACAATTTACTTGTGATCTGGAGAGATATGAATAAGAACACGGAGATAAAGAGGAACATAATAATAATAACTTGAAACATAACTTGAAAATTTGGGTACAACATTTAATTTATACATTCTTGAACATATCACCAAGGTCCATCACCAAGGTTTTATAAAAATTACCAAGGTTATTCATCAAGGTATCGTAAAACATGTCATCTCTAGAGATTAAATTATTTACCCAATTCATTGGAGAACTATCAGGGCACACCCATAATATGTATTCATTTTCATGTGATCTACATATATCATAATCATAAATTTCATAAATAACCCAACAATAATAAAATAAATGGGTTTCATATCAAAATCGTGACGTTTTTAGAAAATGCATAAAAACAGGACAATTATGCCATTTATATCCCATGGAAAGGGAATAAGGGTTTTATATATGTAATTCTAGAATAAAATATATCATTTTTTGTCTTGTTGAATACCCCTGGAAATAAAAAAAATTTGGGTATTCACATAAATAAAATAAGAGAATTTCATGAGAAAAAGAGAGAGATTTTGAGATGAACATTCTGTAGCATAACGGCTATACAACATGGTTTTATAAAACATTAAAAATAGAGGGGAAAAGGTTTAACAACACATAATAACTAAAAAAAAGGTATAGTTATAGAATAAAATCTAAATAAGATCATGGTAAGGATTTTTGGATGACATACCACATGAAAAAGAAACATGAATGAAAAGAGAAGGTGCAATTTCTTTTATGAAAATTCAGCCCCCTACCACATCACTTAAAAATTTAGAAAATATGTTGATGAGAGTAGAAAGGGACTCTAACAATTTGGACATAAAATGGACAGATATAAGGATATAGAAGAACATACCCCCATATAATAAAATGGAAACTATAATACATAACCTAAAGGAAATCATAAATAATGAGGGGGGTTAAAGGTTCCCTTACCTTGAATAACTTCAAAAACATGATGGTTTAGATATTGGGGGATTGAGGTAACCTTAGGAGGACTCCATGGGAGGTAACAAGACCAGATCTTTGTTGATGAGTAATTTTGAATGAATGGAATGAAGTAATGGGTTGGTATTTATAGCAAAAATGAGGGAATATTTTATTAATTTCCAAGGGACACCTCATTAGTGGTATTTGAAAAACCATTGTCTTACCCATGGTATTTTACCATGGTATTGGCCACTTGGGACACCTCACAATATATATTACATTATGAAATTTGACCAAAATTATTACATCATTAATGATGTCATCAAACACACTACAACTCAAAACTATTTTTTTACTATTCACTGAAAAGCAAAACATTTTATAAAAATATTATAAATTCACCTTGAACTAATATTGATGCTTTGAGTTCAAATATGAGCTCAATTTTATGAAAATAATTTTATAATCATGATTAATTTAATTTTTAGCTAAAAACACTATTTACCTAAGAAAATACTCATATTAACTAATAATTTTTGAAATAATTATTTACTTATTCTATAATATCACAATACAAAACAAGATGCCTAAATTATATTTATAATTTCTTAAGTGGGTTTACTATTCCATTGGTCACATTACTATTCATAAGGGTAGTATTACTATTCATAATTTTCTATTCACCAAAAATTAAGTTGATCTTATTAGAATCTAAATTTATTATTGATAACAACAGTAGAGGACCATTTTTTGGAAAATCATTTCACATTATTAATTATTTAATGAGTAAAAAAATATTTTAAAATACCTTTTACCAATATTCATCAACAATATGAAACTTCTATAAATTCATCCTATATTTATTTTGACATTATAAATTCAAAAATTTTACCATAATTAGAAATAAAAATTTTATTTATAAAAAAGGATTACACAAAGTAACTAAGGACTCATTACATAGCCCCTTATAACACCTTCATAGGACCTAAGAGTATGGTGTTCAATGGTGATAGAATCTTGGGGATGCTCGGGCAACATTGTCTAAGTGGTTATTTCTATTAGCTTGAAATTATCTTGTAAGTGATTCCGTTTAAGCTTAACGTGTTGGATTTCAGCTTGGGTTTGGTCCAGAGCAAAGCCCAGCGATGCCACCTCCTTTCTAAGCTCTGAAAAATTGGCTTCGTCCAACCTAAGTCTACTAGATGAGTCCATCGACACTTCTATCTGTATTATTTAATGATGATCATTTGTTTTTATAAACTACAATTATAATGTTATGAGTCTAGTTACCAATGTTCATATTGACCAACGATCATATAACAGGCAAAACCTGAAGGTCTCATTTTAATTATACTCACTTCATTAATAAAAGGATATAGTTTTTTGAGTGAGAAATAAAATAACACACATATTTAAGAAACAAATATTATCAAAAAGTTTTGGTCGTTACACACTGAGTATCGTTGTGTAATAAAAATCATAAAAAATATCAAATGTTAGTCCTTCTAGGATATTCACTTTCCATCATACATGAAATCCCCCTCATTCCAGATTATTTACACCATGATTCAATGAAAATCATAATTAAATCCTAACAAAAATAACCCCAATTGAAAGGGATAAAATTGAAAACCAAAATTGGAGAATGGATAAGAGAAATGTAAATGAAATTATAATAAAAAGAACATAAAAATAACAAATTTTTATGGCATTTAGGGAGAAAGAGTGTAGTGTGAGGATATAAAAAATATACTACTCATAATTCCCCTAACCCTAAAAATCCTAAGGGTGATATCCTTAGAATATGGGTTTTCACCAACTAAAAAAATAAAGTTAGGCCTCATTCATGACATAACAAGGGGGACATAATGTGATGCGCCCCTTCCCATGATATGGTCACAGAGTGACCTTTATGGGTCATGAAATGACTTATCTAGATAGGATATCCCAACCCCCTTCTAATACTATCGTGGTGTGACACCTATGGGTCATGAAATTACACCCCTTATAGTAGTACCAAAACAACTACTCTCAATCCTATCACACTTTATATTGAGACTCCCTCTCTATAATATTATGTACCTTATTTTTCTCTGGTGTATTTAAGGGATATGTATCAAGAACTTATAAATAATATTATGTACCTTATATTTTATATAATAATTAATTCATTTTCATCCTATTATTGTTACATTATAAATGTTTTTTATTTTGATTCAATAAAACACAAATAACATTTTTGGGTAATATTAAAATTATATTAAGGAAATTATTATCCTGAATTAATGGATTTTTTAAATAACTAATATATTAATAAATTATTAATTTTAAATTATTTTTATTAAAAATAAATTATTATATAATTTTTATGATGTCAAATGTAATGTTTATAAAGGTTCAAAAATAGTTACTCTAAAAAACCTAGTATTTTTCATTAATTAAAAATTAAAAATTTAAAAGTGAAAATAAAAATATTTAGAAAAATATTTATATAAAATTAATATTATTTTTGAATTAGGATGTCAAAATTATCCAATAGTTAATTTTTTGTAGTTTTCTGAGATAGTCAAATTTTAGGGTAAAAATTAAATACTGTAAAAATATACTTTGTGTATTATGACCTAATAATGACCTAAAAGTGATGTAATAAATACAATAAATGGTTTACATGTCTAAATATAAGTTTTAAATTTATAATAATATGATTTTAGGTTTATTTGATTAATTTTATAAATCCTTTGTGAATCCTCTTAAACCATTAATACATATTAAGGTTCTAAAATCATTACTTTAATAGTATGTCTCAATTACACATAAGAAAGAGTATTATTTTATTAATTTCAGTCCTTCTCTTTATAAAATATTTAAATCCATTCCCATTATGTTGAATCCCTGGGCATTAAACATATTAAGGTCTGTGGTTTTCATAAATTTATTATATATTGTCCAAAATCTCTATTTTCAAAATGATAATGAATTCCCCACTCATTTTCTATACAAACCCACGCAAGATACCATATATATTCACTAAAAATCCTTATAACACATCCTTACTCAGCCCTACCCTCTATTGAGTCCCAACAAGGAACCCCTAATCTCTCAAAAAGCTCATCCCAAGCATTTAGAGTCACACACTCACGTAAGGGATCCTTTTCTTCTCTTCTTTATTCAAGTTTATTTATTATATTTTTCCTTCTATTTCCAATTAATAATTTTTTTATATGTCATTACATTTCCCCATTACTTCCCATTTTATTTCAAATTTATTATATACCCCTTTCTCTCTCACAAAACCCTTTTATTAAATTTTATGTGACGCCATTATGATGTGGAAATTTCACCACGATTTTCCATGCTAAAATATTTGTATAGTGAAAATCATACCCATTTCAAATCAAGGTTTTTCAACATTATTGAAATATATTTATTTTAATTTGGGATTAAATTTATGTATTACACACTCCTTTGTATTGGAATAAATTATGATTCTGCATGAATCCATGTTGTATGATATCTGTGGCACACTTAAGCATGAGAATGAAATAAATGTGTCAGATGCACCCAAAATTATGTTGTGCTCTAATAAATTAGGAAATTTTTAGTATCATTAGATTCCATATTGTGATAGATAGATAACTTTAGAACTTTATAGTATTTTTTCTATCATTACGTATTTGAATTTATCCTTGAGCAATGTTTATAAGAAAGTGTTTTAAGCTATTTCCACATTTTCCATGTCTCCTTTATGATTATCATGACATATCATGTATAATTATTCATGTTTACAATTATCACAACATTTATTCCCCATTTATGTTACTATTTTCTAATTTATATTTCCTTATTCCATGTTTAATCCCTTACTGGTCTTTATATCTCACCCCATTCTTATGTATGTCCCTAGGTTAACCCATGTTGTTTTAAGGGCGATCATGTTAAGAAAGTTTTCAATAAAGATAATGCATTTCCTATTTTAAATTGTAATGAAATGTACCAAATTCCAAGAGACACTATATTTATAAATATTTTCAATTTTATTAAGTGTAATAATATGTAATAAATCATGAATTAATGTGTAATATAGAGTAGGGTTGTTATAGTTGGTATCAAAGGAAACGTTTTGTTGTTTGGGGATTAGGATTAGAAAAATATTGTAAAAGATTTAGGGATAAGACTAAGAATAAGAACACATACCTAAGTTTTGGTAAGTATAGAGTTAGTGGTTTATCAATAAAATACATCCCTTTCTGTATACTACAACTGGATGTGGCTCTGGAACATAAGTACACAGGGGTAGAAGCTGAAAACACCATATTGTTCAAGACACGTCCAGGAACTGTGCATGACAACAGGCCTTGATGTACACCTATTTTGACACTATTTAGGGATATGATTTAGTAAATATATAAACTCAATAAAAATAATTATTATGTGCAGAAAAAATTCCCATAAGATTGTATGTTAGGAAATAGATCACAGATAACATAGATAAATCCTAGAAATTGATAAGTTAAGGATATAAATATTTTTTTATGATATCTATTTAATTCTATTTAATTCTCATTTTTGTGTTTGAATGATTAAAAATACAAATCCATATTTATTTTCTTCACTCTACAAAATGGTTTTAAATATGAGGAATCATGTAAATAATCAATTCAACGAGTAATGTGATGACTACCCCAGTGATATTTCCAACATAATGGGAGCGGGAATAGAGAACATTATGACAATATTCTCTTAGAAGACTCAGGGTTTCAATAGAAACCTAGATTAGGAGGAGTTCATAAATACCCCTAATAATGAACAAGCTATAATGGAGTCCTTTATCTGTCAAAGGCCTCTAACTTTCAATGGATTATCTGATCTCGTAATCACAGAACAATGTATCAACTCCATTGGGAAGATATTCTCTATCCTTCAATGTTTTGAACAGGATAACGTTCTACTAGATTCTTATCTTTTAGATGGAAAATATGATTAGTGGTGTAAATTGATCAATAATACAAGTCTTGAGGAAGATATTGAAGTGATTGGGTGGAAGGAATGCTGGAAAATATTTTTCATTAAATATTTCCTCACACTCTCTCTCAAAATGGAAAGGGTTTTCCTTTCCCTCAAGAAAAGAGTTATCGAATCTATCAGTACATATGAGGAAAACATTACATGACCTGAAAAATGTGTATTCGGATATTTCAATTCTCTTTAATACAAGTTTTAATGATTCATTGGTGGGATAAAACAATATATATGAAAATACCTAGAGATTTGAGACTTTTATAGCTATGAGAAAATTGTTCGATGTTCCCTAAAAAACAAAATGGAGATCAGATAATCTCAAGGGTGTTACAAGGATAAGAAATGGAAACTGGAGTTTCATTGTGATGGTTTGATGGAGAAATCTAAAAGTGCCGAGAAATTTCAAAATCTAACTTTTCAAAGTTATAGAAAGAATCCCCCAGAAAAATTCTTAAGGGGTATGATCAAATGCTTTAGGTGTGGGATGAAAGGACACCTAGATAAAGATTACCGAAAGGAGATACCCACTACTGCGTTAGAATAGAGGGATGCTCTCTTCAACCCTTGGTATATTGTTCATTTATACAACTAAAAGTAGCTAGGGAACTTTGAAAACCAATTCATTAAACCAATGTTTTTTCAGAGACAACCAACAACCTCCAAGGAAGAAAGGTCTAGCTTTTTCCATCACAACTGCTAAGGTAGATCTCAAAAATGAAGTGGTGACGAGTATGCTAGTCATTCATTCAATAATAAAAAAATACTTTTTTATTCTTCTTCTAAAAATTCCTTAAATTGTCAAATGTTTCATAGAACAATTCAAAAACCGTTACAAATCATGGAAGTAGAGGTGTTAATGAAAATGAAATATGGGACATTATTTCATTGCAAGTATATAACCCCCTATCAAATTTTTTGGGATGAACTTTCCAGTGAACTTTTATATACTCCATTTGGTGAAATAAATGCAATATTGGGCACAGATTGGATTTCCCTATATAGATCCAACATTAATTTCCATGATAAGGAAATCACTCTCTATATTTCAAATCATCCTTAGATTATATACATGTGTAAAGATGATTATGAATCTTCTTTAGCACCAACATCTAAATCATGGATATTCTTTCCCTACAAGAAAGGGTATCTAGCTTAAATGATTGAATATAAGGAGACAATCCTCCTTGAAGACATTCCCATTGTGAGATAATATGATAATGTGTTTCCTAGGGAATTTCTTGGTCTTCCTCATAGCCAAGAGGTTGAATTTTCAATCGATCTTATACCTGGGGAGTTACCATTTTCTATGAGTCTATATAGAATAAATGTCGAGGAACATGAGGAGCATAATAAATAACTATAGGTGAATCTATATAAAGGGTTCATACACCCCAATAGCTTTACTATGGGGAGCACCAATCCTCTTCATCAAGAAGAAGGGTGGGTTAATACACCATTACATTGATTCTCATGGGCTCAACAATATCACAATAAAGAGAAAGTATCATCTACCACATATTGATAACCTGTTCGATCAGCTATGTGAATCACAATACTTATCCTTGTTGGATCTATGGTAAGGATATTATCATGTTAGGTTGATGAAAAAGGATATCCCTAAGACTACTTTTAATTCAATGTACAAGAACTATGAGTTCATAGTAATGCCATTCAGGCCCACTAATGCTCCATAAATATTCATAGAATTGATTAATAGAGTCTTTAGAGATTACCTCGACAATTTTTTGGTAATATTAATATATGTTATTAAAATATTCTATAAAACTGGGGAGGTGCATGAGGAGCATCTAAGCACTATGCAAAAGACCTTGCAAAAGGAGAAGATTTATGCAAAGTACACCAAATGTGAGTTCTGGTAAACAGAAGTATCATTATGTGATAATATCATCCCAAAAAATGGGATATTGATATAACCTTCAAAGAAAGAAGAAATTGAAGGATGTATAAGGCCAACAACTATGACAAATATCTATAGTTTCCTTGGATAATCTTTGTATTATCGTCATTTTGTGAGAAAATTCTTGAGATTATCAAACTGTATAACCAAGATGACTTGGAAGGTAGTTAAGTTTTATTGGAACTATGAATTTGAAGATATCTTCTATAACACCCCATTATTTTATGGTATGTAAATTTTTAATGTTAATCTTTTCTAATGCTTATGTTGCACACAACACCCATCTTAAACGAACAATGAAATATTATTTTAGCATAGCTGTTAAATTTGTGGGAATGAATAGTATTAACCAAATTATGAAATTAAGATGTTAAATATTTAATTAAATAAATTTAATTCATCTTAATGATTTAATTTTCGTCATATAAGAATTAAATCACATTTTATGCTTTAAAAGACTATATTTTTCTAAAGGTAGTTTTACCGCCTTATCCTAGCACAATTGTTTGAAATCTTATTTTTGAAAATTTTATAAATTATATTTGAGAAAATAAAATTTTTCCTTAAAATATTAATATAAAAATTTAATTTGACTTAATTTTTGGTATTTTGGTGACAATTTTCATGTTTTGATGAATAGTGAAAAAATACTACATTTTAATTAAAAATTGTTTTTTAATCTAAATAATTTATAGTGTTAAATAATATTTTTAATTTGTTTTAAAGTATAATTAGATAAATTTATTATCATTAAAACTAATTTTGGTAATCTGAATCAATTTCACATTGGATTGGGATATAAAAAACTCAATATTTTGAATATTTTCACGTTAAAAACTTGTTTTCTCATTCAGTCAAGGAGAGTAATTTGAAATTAATTTTTTCAACTTATGTATTTTGAATTTTTAAAAATGATTTACATATATGAAATTAATGGGTCTAAATTATGTAAATAAGTTCCTTTTTTTGAAATTATGAATAGTGACTTTAGTTATTTTTTATTAATATGGTTAAAGGTAAATTGAGTAATTAAGTGTAAAAATAATATTTTAAATATTAAAAAATTATCCTAAAACTTGTTCATATTTTTTTTTATAAGTTATTTTGTACCAATATCATCCTTGGGACTTTTTATAGCCACTTGGAGCTGATTGGAAGACTTTAATCTTTTTATAGAATTTTATTCTAAGGAAAGTCAAATATGTCATGCTCATGTTTTTAATAAGTATTAAATTATTATATAATGTATTAATGAAGTAATATTAGACTGTAAGAACTAATTTTAAAGAGAAAATATTTATTTTTATCATGGTAATTAATTATCTTAAAGGATAATAGAATGATGATGTAGTGCCAATGAGCATGTACCCTAGTGGTACAGGATCCTGCATGGCATAAAAAAGACCCCGAATTAAATTTGGGTAGAGACAAATTGGTGGGTACTGTAGCAGGGCACTGTATTAGTGGTAGAACTGTAGTGTCATAGGCCTGTAGCATGGACTATAGTGGTGGCAGTACCATAGGAGGTACTATAGTAGCCCAAGTACTGTAGCAGTACTATTCATCGAGGGGTCCTTTGGGCCAAAAATGGGCTTTCAAGAATTGTATTTAGGCCACTTGGCCTTAGGAATTTAGGCTATGTAATGGGTCTCCCTCTACCTAGATAAAAATGAGGTCTTTTAATTAATAATAAAATTCAGATTCGGCCCCAACCTTCTAAAAAAATAATTATGATGTAGTAATTGTTTAATTAATAGAAATATCAAATAAATGATATTAATAATATTAAACTAAATATAATTTTTCACAATTAATTTCATCCATGAATTTTATGTATTACCATGACATATTAATAACATATTAAAGATATTTTTTGATGTTATCTTATGTATTAATATTTTTTAAAAAGTCATGAAATGAATAGTGTCAAAATTTACATTAATGATATTTTTTAAAAAATAATATTTTATTAAATTATTTAAAATTAATTTTTTTAAATAATCAAAAATGGGATAATATATGTTTTAAAATATTTTTCCCTTTTAATTTATATACCATTTAGAATTATTTGGTTCAATAATAGCCTTATTATATTTTAATATTTGGAGGATTTTCGAAGGTCCCCCTCACCTTGATTCTAGTTGGGAACATTTTTTTTACACAACAATTCGCATGTAAACCCTTAACACGATGAAAGAAATCCATGATGAAATCCATCACATCATCCCAATCACGAATCAAAAAATCTGATGCCAGAACAACAACGAAGTCACACTCCAATCCAGGATCAACTACAGAAAACAGAAACAGGAAAACACCACTAGTACTCCAGCAGGTAGACCCGCCGCAAGTCGGATCCCATCGCTGCCATCCCTTTTGCACGCAAAGACCACGACAAACCACCCAGCGTACAGACGGAAGACGCGGCCGCACACACCGGCTACTCAAGCAGGATCTTGTCCGCTGGCCGACAACGTGCTACCTTGAGAGACCCTAACCGGATACGAGGGATAGGGCGAGGATAGGTCAGCAACATTGAAAATGATGAAGGGAGAGACCAAGTTGTTGATGCCACCGCAACAAGGATCTACTGCCGCGGATTCACAGGACATGAGGGAGGAGGCTCCGCGCCAACCCTAGACGGAGGAGGCATCGACGATAGGAAGGGTTTTCGCGAAGAGCGCCCCTTACGGGCTCATCCTCAGATTCTAGTTGGGAACATCCTCCTTCAATTAATCACAATAATTTGAGCCATATATCATGAAAAAATAAATTCATTTATCTTATAAACATCCTTAGTTATGTTCTAGAGGTTCTATTCCTTCAAAAAGTACCGCTCTAGATCACTTAAGAAGAGATTTAATGAAGTCCATCGAAGAAGAGGTAATCATGTTTATCAACTCTTTCATGTTTATTTCATTTTCTACTTACAAATCATGTTTTGTTTCTATTATAATGTAATAAATATAGTTTCAAATATATTCTGAGATTTTATTATGATTATGGGACAACCATATTCCTTATTTTATCCATCCTATGAAAAATGAAAGCACTGTGTGTGGGTATGTATGACTTTCCATCTCCATGCCATGGTGTAATTTAAATTTCAATAATACTTTACTTAGATGGGTATAATTATGGTATTAATGGAAGTATATAATAATTATGACATGATATTAACTCTAGAAGAATTAATATTCCACTCACTTCTTTACCATTTCACCATTAAGGGAATGATGTTGTCTCTCACACCTAAGTACATCATACCGTATCCATGATTTGATGGAATTTATTTTCTATGATCACCATTAAATAATGTTGGTAAAAAATCCCTCAAGGTATCATTGAATCATTTTTAAGGTGATTGTGTTTTTTGACAAAGGGGGCCTCCATGTTGTGTTTTTTGACAAAGCATACCATAATGTTCAATTTGTTAAAAAAAGAGGATTTTCATGGTGGGTTTTCGAGTTCACGAGATGTTGTAAAAAAATACCTGATTTAAAGAAGAACCTTGAAAATTGAATGAATGATATTGAGGAAATATAAAAAGATAATATACAAGGTGGCGCCATTTTCCAGTATTTCCCAAATTTTTAGGCCTCCAAATCGACCAATGGAGAAATGTGTTTTTGGAAAAGGGACTTGCGCACCAGTTTCATGGAGACTTGTAATGTTTTGTGTTATAATTTTTTCAAGATCATAACATCAAAATATGGCAAATTAATGAGGGCACCCAATTTTTGGTTTGGGTGCGCAAGGTGACTAGGGTGACAGAGGCTAAGACGGCTGGACTTGCGCGCTGGGAAGATACTTGCATGTAGCACTCAGGGTTCCCAAAATGCATATAAATAAAGGGATAAACCACCTCATTTTCTATGAATATCAAAACTTAGAGAAAATTCAAGCTCCATTCATGCATGTGTTTTGTGCATTCTAGTGGTCATTTGGGCACCCAAGTATAAAGTTATTCAGAAGTTGCGCATTTATTGATAGTTGCACGCCAATATTGGTTTGGGCGTAAAAGGGTGTGAGTTGCCCAAGTTATGAGTTGGTGAAGGGAGTGTCATGAATTTATTTAGGTGAAAATTTCATGCTAGGAATAAGATAATCACACCAGGAATAGAGAAGTATGCCAAGCTTGGAGAAGCACACAGGTTATTCTTGGGTTATGTGAAAGTTGAAAGATTTCCTGGTACATCCAGAGCAAAGTTAGATTCATCTATGGGTGAAATTTGAATGTCAACTGAGCATATACATAGAAAATAATATTCATTAATTAGAGATAATGAAGGTACCTACAAGTCAATAAAATGTGAGTGGATCATTTCCAGTGTAGTGAGAAAAGGAAGAGGAAGAGGGTGATCATGTCCACTAGTAGTGATCCAGAGAGAGGGACATAGGGAGAGACCCTTGGGAAAGCAGTGAGATAACCCAAAACATTGTAAAGGTATTGAGACTGGGAAAAGAATTTATATAGCCCCAATATTGTTAATTAGCAGTGAACTTTAGTGGATGTGGTACATCTGAACAACATCATTGTATGCTCCTTGGACGCAGCCTAGTGAGGGTGAACGTAGTAAAAATCTACGTGTCATTCTTTTTGGTTTCCTGCATTTCATCCAAAGCATCATCATTATATAAAGAAGTAAAGAATGAGATCAATAGTATAACATAATTGTAAACAAATTTACCCTTATAATAAATAGGTCAAGATCCAGAGGGGAAGGGATAATTTTGAAAAGAATATCCATAACTTGGTTCACCCCCCCCCCCCCCCCTCAGGGTATCTAGGCCCCTTTCGGTCCTAACAAAAAATGATTATAAAAATATGTATAATGAATAAATATGATATACATGACCTAAATATAATTCTTGATATGATATCCTATGAATAATAATCAGAACATATACGATGAATCATGCTTGGGAAAATGAAGTAGTTAACACCTGAAACAAGGGTAATAACAAAATATTAATAACAAATGAGAGAAAAATGATATAAAAGGATCATATAAGATATCCCAAATAGAAAAATGATTACAGTATTAATTATTAACATTTCTTAAACCATTATATTGGAGAATAAATCATGTAAAAGCAATAGGAAGTATGATGTAAGAGTTTTCTTGTCTCACTTTTACTTATGTGAGATATATGCCTTATTCACACTTGTTTTTTAAGTGGTTTATATACATAACATTAAATTGTATTAAGTTTAATATACATAAATTTATTGTGATTTACATAAAAAAACTTATTATCTATTTTTTTGAGGTTTATGGTTTCAAAATTACCAAATCGGTAATGGATTTTTATAAAAAATTTCCTTCTTTGATAAATTTGTTATTTTATAAACCCATATTATTATATGAGTTGTATATACTAATCCTTTCACATGTTATATCATAAATCCCCTTATTATTATGATATTTTATGTTTCAAATAATGTTATTCCTTAATGGATGTTATAATTAAAATGATTCAAAGTGGTATGTGACACTTTAAAATGTTTAAAGATAAATTTCCCCAAGAATTTTTCAACAATCTCATTTAAAGTATTTTTATCTATATCAACATCATTTGTTGAATCTCTTAATCCATTTAGGTTTATCTATTATGATACCATATTCAAATCTTTAGCAAATGGTTTATGGTCAGTTTTACTAGGGTTTTAGTTATATATGATAATTATAGTTATAGATTTTGTTAAGACATATTGATTATGTCATGTTATTTATTTATGTAAAGAATTATTTGGAAATTAAAGACACTCGTTGGGCACTAGTTAATGAAATCCCCTAGATGAATTAGTTGTCTTTTTATATGAATTTAGTTGGCAACAAAACCTTAGAATTTTTTTCAAGAAGTTTTAAATTGTTATGAAGATAGATCATGACACAAATGAGATGAGTTTCTACCCATAGACTATACTGCCTTGAGGATTGATCTTGACAATAACTATCTTGGGGATAGATCTAGATAGTGAATATGTATAAAATTATGCATTCCATCATTATTATTATTCATTGTGATTATTGTATTAGTTATAATATCAATGGTCATGTTTTAAGCTCATATGATTATTTTTATGGCATTATTCAAGCATCTTTTATTCTTTCCATATTTATTATTCATCATTAATTCAAGTTAGATTCCATTGTACTTTACCCTTATTGAGAATTTGAGATAAACACTTTTATATGTTTATTTTTACTTTGTATTCCAATAATTTTACTATGACTGATATTTAAGGTTACACAAATAGGGAATAATGGCAGACTCTATGAAATTATTTTTAGTATTTTATGTTTAGAATATAATTTGAATTTAAATATGTATATATTTTTTCAAGAATACTAAACTATTATTTCATTCGGGGTGATTTTTTTTATCTTATTGAAATTTAATAAAGTAAGGAACTGAATATGGGTTACTGGAGTAAGGGTCATTACAGTTGGTATCAAAGTAAGTCTAGTATAAACTGTGGGAACTAGATTTAGGAAATCCTAGATTAAAAAACAAAAAAAATATAACTAACTTTTAAAATAAGTCTAAGTTTACGATATCACCCTATTGATTTGGAAATATCATATATAACCTAGGTTAAAACTAAGGATTCCTAAATTGAGATATTTTTATGATTTAGACATCTTATAAATTATTATCACTATGATTAGTGGTTCTCACCTTATGCTTTAGTTTTTGGTCAATGGTTAGAATAAGCACGGTTATAAAACTAATGGTTATACTGCTAATAATGAAGAGAATACTTAAGAAAAATAAAAGGAAGGAGGTATTAAGGAATAAATATAATGAAGAGTAGTTAATGGATTAAGAATGTGGTTGAATGATTTAAGTTCTTGTGTATTTTTAATCAAAAATTATTTCATCAATGGATCTTTGATTATAAGATTCATGATATATATAAGGATTATACTGCAATACATCTACTTTACATACTTTGAAGAATTATTTTTTTCATTAAGGTTTGCATGGGATCAAGGAATTCAAATATTTAGACAATAAGAGAAACATTACATTGTTTGGAGAATCTAATGTTGGGATTACTTTTGTAAATTTAGATACCATTTTGGACTGGGAATTTGGATAGATTTATTTTGGATGAGTCTTAAGGATGGAATATATTAAGGTAAACATTGTATATTATTGTTTGAGGTTAATGTATGATTAATAATCTTGAATAACCTATGATAACCATATAGATTTTATTAAACATTTATAAATGAAATAATTACTTGTGTGTCTTATGATTCATTAAAGAAAATATGTCCTAAAAATTCATCTTGAACATTCCTTTTTATTTGTAATAGATGATGAAAAAAAACAAATCGATGAAAAACCAAAGGATGATATTATTCTTGTGAAATGGATACTAATTAGATATGTTTATTTTTTCTAGTGATTATCTGAATTTTAAAATAATCCGTCAACTATAGGAAAATTATTTTTAACTAAAAATATTATCCCTTTTCTTTTCTTACCATGAAATCAATGGTCTTTTATCTAATCACAAATTTACAGTCTGTGATGGTAAACTTTCTAATGAACATGTTCTCTATCATTCTACACCAGAACATGATAGTTATATTTATTTATATTTCATTTTTTTCACATTACAGTAATATTCTCCTATTCGAAAGCCTAATTGTTTTTGGTAACCTTCACATTTTGTTTCCCTCTTATGAAGAGGATGTTTTATTAATCGTATTTCTGATGTGGGCTTCCCACAAAGAAATTTTTAAGTATCGAACTTTTATTTTTGAAGTTCGATTTAAAATTTTGATGAAGAAATTTAATAAAGGAGGGGATAATTTAACATCTTAATATTTTATGGTATTACTTTTTTTAAGTTAATATTTTCAAAATCTTACATTGTACGTAATGCCCAGCTTTAAGAGAACAATGAAATATTATTTTAACCTACTAGTTAAATTGGAGGGAATGAATATTATTAACCCAAGTATTAAATTTATATGTTATATATTTAATAAAATGTTTTTTATTCATACAAATTATTTTATAGGCATCATATATGAAATAAATCTAATTTTACACATTAAAAGGCTATGTTTTTTATAAAGGCAGTTTTATCGCATTTTGATGGTACACTTGTTTTAAAACTAGTTTATAATACTTTTATAAATTATAATTGAAAATATAAAACTATTATTCGAAATTATAATATCAAAATTTACTTTTATTGAATTTTTATTATTTTTGTGATAAGTTTCATATTTTGAGGAATAGTAAACAAATACAGTAGTTTGATTGCAAATGTCTTTTTCATATAAATAATTTATAGCATTAAATTGTACTTTTATTTTGTTTCAAAGTATAATTAGATCAATTTTTTATCATTTAATCTAATTTATGTAATTTGAATCAATTTTACATTGAATTTTGATATAAAAACATCTCAATATTTTGAACATTTTTATTTTGAAAACTAGTTTTCTCGTTCAGTAAAAGGGACTAATTTTAGATTTATTTCTACAACTTATGTGTTTTTAATTTTAAAAAATGGATTAATTATTTTAAATTAGTGGTTTAGAATTATTTAAATATGTTCCTTTTTTTATTTTGAGTAATAACTTTAGTAATTTATTTGTTAACACGGTTAAAGGTAAATTGAGTAATTAGGGGAAAACATAATATTAAAAATATTATAAAATTACCCTAACACTTTTACTAATTTTATAAGATGAGTAATTATAGACCAAAAACATCATTGGGCCAATTTTATGGCCACTTCAAGCAGCTAGGATGACTTTAATCCATTTATAGTATTTTATTCTAAGGAGAGTAAAAATTTTATATTCATATTTTTAATAAGTATTAAATATTTTATATGGTGTTATCCTAAAGGTATGTTCAACTATAAATATTCATTTGAAATATAAAATATTTATATTAATCGTGGTAATTTATTTTTAAATTTTGGTAATTAAATAATTATCTTAAAGTCTTACACAATGATGATGGAGTAATTATTTAATTAATTAGAATATAAAATAAATGATATTAAAATATTATAATAAATTCAATTTGACATAATTAATGTCATAAATGAATTTTATGGATTATTTATACATATTATTAATGTATTGAAATATTTTCATGGATGTTATCTTGTTTATGGATATTTTTTTAAAAGTCATGTAATGAATAGTTGTCAAAATTAACATTAATGATATTTTAAAATATTAATATTTTATTAAATGAATTAAGATTCTTAAAAATATAAACTTCAACCAAATGATTTGGATAAGGTTGAAAATTTTATCTGTGACTCGATTATGCTTCTTTTTTCATTTTATAGTAGCTATATTTACGTTCAAGGATTAAAATCACATATTTTCCTCGTAAGAGTTAAAGAGTTTAAATATGGGTTAAAACAAAAGGATAAGGGTAATAATGTGACCTAAACTGGTATAAAAATTATTTTATGAGTATAATTCAACCTTTATAACCTTATTATCTAATTTTAGATGTTTAATAGAAACTTCTCCGCGAAAATAACTTATATATTATTTAAATTAAAGAAACTTACAAAATG
Organism: Viscum album; assembly: GCA_963277665.1. Lineage (NCBI taxonomy): Eukaryota > Viridiplantae > Streptophyta > Magnoliopsida > Santalales > Viscaceae > Viscum > Viscum album. The sequence continues at coordinate 381,570,371 of OY728136.1, forward strand.
TCACTCTCATTGTATTTGATATCATTTATGTGTCAAAAAAGTGACCAATTAGAGATATGAATGAATATAAATGTTTATTTTGATCATAATGAAATTAATTTCATTATATGTATTTATTTTTTTACTTTTAGAAATTATATAATTACCTTAAATGCTTATGCATTGCTAATACAATATATATTTAATTAACAAAAAATAAAATAATTGATTATAAATGTAATACTTTTGGTATATTTGGGAAGTTTTAATGTGTTTATTTACTTTTATAGATATATAGGATATATTAGTTATATTAGAAAAAATTATATTCTAATTTTCACTTTGTCTTTATGTATTTGATGTCAAATTAAATGAATAGTATCAAGTTTGACAATAACGGTATTTTATTGAATTAATATTCTATTAAATTATTTAAAAGTAAAAAAAATTAAATAATCACAAAGTGTATAATATATGTTCTACCATGTCTTCCCATATTCATTAGAAGGAAATTTGTAATTTTTTGTCTCAATAATAGACTTATTATATTATAATATTTTGAGGATTTATGAAATTTCCCCTCAGCTCAATAATAAAGGGAACCTCCTCCTTCAATTACTCACACCAATTTGAACCATACATATTGACCAAACCCTAATAATTTATCTTATAAAAATCATTATTTATTTTCTATAGGTTATATTTCTTCTGAAATACCTACCCTAGATAACTTAAAGAGATATCTAAGGATGTCCGCCGAAGAAGAGATACTTATCTTTATCGTCTCTTTCAAGTTTATTTGTTATTCAACTTCTTATTAATGTGTTTTTATACTATAAAATAATAAATATAGTAAAATATATATTATCAGACATTATTATTATTAGGGGACAACCATATTCTATCTTTAATCCATCCTATGAAAAATTAAAGCATCGCGCATGCATACATACGACTTGCCATCTCCACATTATAGTGTAAATTGTTTTTCATCAAAATTTTACATGGAAGAGTATAATGATTGAAATAATGGATAAAATAATAATTATGAAAATATACTGACTCTATAAAAATTAATATACCATCCAATTTTTTATTATTTCACCATTAATGGAATGATATCATCGCTCATGTGTACATATGACCTAGAGTCTTCCCGACACGATGTGATTAATTTTATGATTACCAAGAAAGAATTATTATAAAAATGTATATAATGAATAAATATTATTTCTATGACCTTAATATTATTTTGGATATGACATAAATATAACCTATGAACAATAATTATAACTTACAAGATGAATCATGCATGGGAAATTGAACCAGTTAACACCTGAAACAAGGGTAATGACAAGAAATTATTAAAAACGAGTGATAAAATGATATAAGAGGATAATATAAGATATAATAAATATGAAAATGATTCTCTTATAACTTAATAACATTATTTAAACAATTATACAGTAATTTAAATCATGTAAAACCAAAAGGAAGTATGGGGTAAGGGTTTTCTCATCTCACTTTTACTTTTTTGAGATATATACACTACTCACCCCTTATTTTTGTTATGTGGTGTATATACTACCCATTAAATTATTTTAAATTTATTATACTTAAATTTATTTATATTTAAATAAGAATTTTATTGTATATATTTCATGGGGTTTATGGTTTCAAAATTACCAAAGTGGTATTGGATTTTTGTTATAATTTTCCATCTTTGAAAAATTTATTATGTTATACACCTCTACTGTTTTATGAGGTGTATATTCTGATCATTTTACATGTAATATTATGAATATCATTATTATAATGAAATTATAATCTTAATATAATGTTATTCCTTCATGGGTATTATAATTAAAATGTTTTAAATTGGTATGGGACACTTTGGAATGTTTAACCATTATTTTTCTCAAGAAATTTTCAATGATATCATTTAAATTATTTTCATTAATTTAACCATCCTTTGTAGATTCATGTACTTTGTTGAAGTTTTTCTATAATGAGACCGTATTGAAAAATTTATTAAATGGGTTATGTTCAATTTTACTAAGGAAGTAATGATATATTGCATAACTAATTATTGAATTTATTAAGACATATTGATTATGTTGTATTATATATTCATGCGATGAATGATTTGGATATGAAATACATAGGTTTAGGACAAGTTAATGAAATTACATTGATGCATTAGTAGTCTCTTGAGATTAAATTATTTTGCGACAAACCCATTGTATCTTTTGACAAGTATTTTTAAATTCTCATGAGGATATATCTTGAAAAAAATCAGACGGGTTTCTTCCCATTGACTTAAACTATCTTTAGTATAGATATTGATAGTAAATATATTGAGGATAGATATTGAGATTTCATGTGTCCAACATTATGAATTTTGTCATTATTATTATTCTATGTTATTATTTTATTAGTTATAATTTCAATGGTCATGTTTTAAGGTTATATTATTATTTATATGTCATTATTCGATCACCTTTTATCCTAGTCATATTTATTATTCATTATTAATTCATGTTAGATTAAATGTAATTAACCTTACTGAGCATTTGATATCACCCCTTTCATATGTTTATTTTTACTTATGATTCCAAGAAGTTTACTGTGACTGATATGTAGTGTTACACAAAGGTGTAATAGTGAAATACTCTATGAATTTTTTTATTTTATGTTTAAAATGTAATTTGAATTTAAAATATGTATCTAGTTTACCAAGAATACTAAACTATTTGGTTTTTTTGGATGATATTTATTATATATTAGGCTAATGTAATAAAGTAATTCACCGTCTGTGGGATATTGGGATCGGGTTCGTCATAACTTCAAGGAGATGAAAAGGAGGCTTATCACTACCCATGCGCTCACACTTCCCTCAAGTGGAGAAATTTTAGTGGTATTCAGAGAGTCTTTGAAGAAGATCTTGGGTTGTGTGTTAATGAAGAATGAAATAGTGATAGTTGATATTTCAAGGTAGTTGAAATTTCAAAAATAGAACTACCCAACACATGATCTAAATATGCACCAACAAAGATGGTTAGAGAAGATCAAGGACTATGACTGCTCAATCCACTACCATCTTATGAAAGTGAATAAAGTGGGAGTTCTCTAAGTATAAATGATCCAAAAATTATATCATTTATTAGAGATGAGAATGATTCGATCTTCATAGATTCGAAAAAGATGGAAATGGTAATCCTAAAGGAAGGAACACCATCAATGCCTTCAGTAATGGTTTCTCAATAGTCACTTCTAGATAAGGTAATGGATTATAAAAGAGATAATTTGGGAATTATAAAGAATATAAAAACTAAAAGGAATGTGAAATCCTTATAGATCAATGTTAATGAATAAGTAGTTGTGATATTTGGTTCAAGACTATGTGTACCATCAAATTATGTGGTAAAGAAAGAGTTGTTGGATGGTTCACAAAGATCAAACTTCTCCATACACCTAGGAAGCATAAAGATATATCAGGGTCTCTGAGAATACTATTTGAGGGAAAATATAAAGGATGATATCATAGAATATACATATAGATGTCGTGCATGTCATCAAGTGAATGTGGAAATGTAGAAATCCAATGGGATAATGCAACCATTGCCCATACCTACATGGAAATGAGAAAACATCACCATGGACTTTGTTACTAGTCTTCCAAAGACATAAAGATGGAATAATAATATATGAGGTGTGGTGGATAATCTTACAAATACTATGCAATTCACTATGATAAGAGAGGATTTATCACTAGATTAACTTTCATGAATATACATCATAGAAGTAGTGAGGATGCTTAGAGTACGACTATTTATTGCACCCGATCAAGATCTGAGATTCACCTCTATTTTTTTGGAAAAGTCTATATCATGATCTATACAATAATATAATCTTAAGAGTGACTTATCACCCCAAAACTGATGGCCAATCTAAGAAGACTATCCAGACAGTTGAGGACATATTGACAGAGCACTCAATTAAATTCAATGGTGTATAGGATCAACATCTTCATTTGGTTGAGTTATCTTACATCAAAAAATTTCACTAGAAATTACAAAAGGATCCCTATGAATCTATTTATGGTTATATGTGTTGAACACATGTATTTTAGGATTAATTTGGGGATAAAAAAATTCTAGGTCTATAAATGGTTGAGGAAATAGTGGAAAAGGTTAAGACCATTCAACAACTCATCAAGGTTTCTCAAATTTGATAGAAGAGATATACTGAAAATTATCAATGAGGCATAGATCTTGATGTATGAGACAAGTTTTTCCTCCCTATATCTCTCTATAAGAAAATTATGAGATTTAGTAAAGGGGAAATTATAGTCCAACATACCTCAATAGCTTTGAGATCTTTGATCATATTAGAGTGGTGGCCTACCGACTTGCACTCCCACCTAATCTATCTCAAGTACATGATGTATTCCATGTATCCCTATTGATAATTTACATACAAAATCCCTCACATGTACTCAATCCAGAGGTGGTACTGTTGGAGAATTACCTCTTTTGTGAGGAGAAACTGGTGAAGATCTTAGATCATTGAGATAAAGGTCTATGGAATAAGACAATGCACCAATTCAAAGTGTCATGGAGAAAGAAAATGTTTGAAGAAGAAATGTGGGAACCAGAGGAGGTGATTAAATAGAGGTACCCTCACATATTTTATTGTTGAAAATGAATCTTTTAGGGGGGAAATTTCTTAAGGGGGGATATTGTAACAATCCAAACTGTTATAAATATAATTCCCCTAGTGATTTAATTATTTTTTTTATTTATGTAATATGTATATAGAAAACACATAAACTTATTTGTTCGGTTGTATCCTATAATATTTGAATGAACATTAAGAATCATTACCCTTGATAATATAACTTTTCAACAATGATCACATGAGTGGTATAGAAATAGGGGTTTAACAAATCCAATTGACACACACAAAGGAGTTGATGGCCTCAACTAGTTGGATCATACCCTATGAAGCCCATTTATCAAAGATTATGAGGGAGACAAAATAATTGGGGTTTTCCATTGATCAATCCAAATATAAGATCCCATAACCTTGGAATAAGAGAAATCGTTTATGGGAGAAGTTCATGCTCATTGAGATCGCAGCCCAAACCATGTATGCCGAACCACCCCAAAAAAGTATCACTATTGTGCACCTTACTCTTAGAGAGTTTTCTACTGTATTAAAGAGATATGTATCATAACCCATGAAATATTATTTTTTATATTATCTTTTATTAAATAGTAAAGATATTCTCATTATTTAATTGTTACTTGACAAAGGTTTTTTATTTTGATATAATAAAACAAAAATAGTATTTCTGGGTAATATTCAAATTCAATTAAGGAATTTATTTTTATAAATCAATAGATTTCTTAAATAAATAATTTTTTAATAAAATATTATTATTAAAAAAATTATTAAAATTAAATGATCGTATAAATTTTATGAAGACATATGTAATTTTTATAGGGGTTAAAAAATTGTTATTGTCAAAAATCCCATCATTTCTCAATAAATATCAATTATTATTTTCAAGGTGAAAATTCTCATATTTATAAAATTATTTAGATAAAATTAATATTATTTTTGGAATCATAATTTCAAAATTATCCAACTGTAAAATTTTCATAATTTTTTGAGACAATTGATTTTTCGGGTAAATATTAAATACCATATTAATATAATTTGTGTATTATGTCATTATAATGACACAAAAGTGATGTAATAAATACTATAAATAGTATCCAAGACAAAAAAATATGTTATAACGTTAAAATAATGTGATTTTATATTTTTTATTAATTTTATGAAGCCTTTTTGAGTCCTCCAATACCATTAATATATTTTAAGGTATTAAAATTATTTCTTTAAGAGTATGACTTATTTATGCATAAGAAAGGGTGTTTTTAAGCTAAGACCTTGGACTTATAAAATAATTAAAAAATGCTATTTTTTAGAAACCATGGTATGGGTTGGGGTTTTGGTTATTTTATTATATAGAGTACAAATCATATGTTTTAGAAATGATAATGAATCCCCCATTCATTTCCTATAAAAACCCACAAAATCTTCCACATCTCTTCACTTAAAATTATTGGAACACATAATTACTCTTACACCCACTCTATAGAGTCCTACTAAGGTTCCCCCAAGCTCTGAAAAAGCTCCTCCCTAGAATTTAGAGTAACACACTTAAGTAAGGGATCCTTTTATTCTATACTTTATTGAGGTTTCTTTATTATATTATGCCTTCTATACCCAATTATTAATGTTGGGATATGTCATTTTGTGTCACTATTAGTTCCATTTTAATTTAAAAATTATGAGATACCCTTTTTTCACTCATAAACCCATTTTATGAATTTTTATGTGATGTTGTTTTGCAGTTGAAATCTCAACGAGATTTTCTATACCAAAAACAATTGTGTAGTGAATACCATACCCATTTTATATCAAGGGTGTTCACCTTTATACACTTCCACTTCTTTGACATGGTACTTACATGTATTTATTCCACGCTCATTGATCATGGAATAATTTATGATGATGAATGAATCCAAGTTGTATGGTCTATTTGGCATACTTAAGCATGAGAAAGAAATGAATATGACGGGTGTGCCCAAAATTATATAGCGCTCCAAGTCCTTGGTTAATGTTTAGTCTCATGAGATTTCCTATTAGGATATGGAGTGATCCTAATTCATTTATAAGACTTTTATCCTCATGATGTCTTGGTAGTTATCCTTGACCTATGTTTATGATGTAGTGTTTTAAGTTATTGACACATTTTACATGTTTCCCTTATGATTATCATTCTATATCATGTCTAATTTTTCATGTTTATGGTTCTCACTCATTTATTCCCCATTGATATGATTATTTTACAACATGTATTAATGCCATTATTATTCCCTTACTAGGTTTTATAGCTCACCCATTTCTTATATATGTTCCCAGGTTATCCCATGCAGTTTTATGTGTGAGCATGTTATGAAAGGTTTCAATAAAGATGATAAATGTTCTGTTTTAAATTATTATGTAATGTACCTAATTCCCAAATACACTTGACTTCTCTATCTTCTAGGTTGTATTCTGTGTAATATCATGTAATGAATAATGAATTAATGTGTAATATAGAGTAGGGTTGTTATAATACTTATCAGTACTCCTCCAAACCAAATAACTGATATCAATGGCCCACACCTAGTACATTACTTAATAAGATAACTGGATGTGGCTGACTCACTCTCACCCTTATGCTAGTAAAAAACACCCAAAAATGACAATTTCCACTAAACAAAAACTTCATCCTAGATATCCACAAAAAATCACCTGTAATAAGGACCACACCCTTAGATAGCCAATGGTGTACCCCCCACCATATGGATTCCATTACACTATTCCTCAATCACAATCCCAAATAGGTCCCAAAACCAAATGCATGTTTATCCTCTTAATTCATAGTTAAACATTCCTAATAACCTATATCAAAGACTAATATTTGATAAACTACCACAAAACTGGGCAAGGCATGCGCCTGACTCTATCAGTGCTAACGGAAAAGTGCTGATAAAGGTGTCCCTTTATTAGGGCTTTTCATTTTAGATCTGATAAATACACCCTTTATCAGCGCTTTTTACTAGCACTGATAAAGGCTCACGCGGGATTTTTAAAAACCCTCAGGTCCTCTTCTTCATCCCCGCACCGTGTCAAGCTCTCGCGGAAGCCCTCCTCTGCGTCACTGCCGCAGCTGCCTCCGCCTCCTCCTACTCTGCTGCGACCGCCGCCTCCTCATCCTCCTCCTCCTTCTCCTCCTCCTCCGGCCGCCGCCTCCTCCTCCTCCGGCCGTCGCCTCCTACTCCTCTACCGCAGCCTAGTCCTCCTCGTCCTCCACCGCGGCCTCGTCCTCCTCCTCCCTCACTGGCGCCTCCTCCTCCTCCTCCTCCTCCACCTAGTCTGCGGCCTCTTCCTCCTCATCCTGTACCGGAACCTCCTCCTCCTCCTCCTCTGCCTACTCCGTTGCCTCCTCCTCCACCGCGGCCTCCTCCTCCTCGTCCTCCTCGTCCTCCTCCTCCGCTGCCTCCGCCCTGCCTCTGCCCTGCCTCTACACTGCCTCTGTTGCCTCTGGTGCCTCCACTGTCGAAGCCTCCTTCTCCTCCGCCACCGGGTCCTCCTCCTTAAGGTTATTCAAATTGAATTTGTATGAATTAATTATGTTTTCATTGTGATGACCCCTTGCATCCTATCCCAAATTATGAATATTGATTTTTGGATTTTATGAGTGTTGTTATTGTGGGAAATTGTTATGTTTGGATTGTCATCACATGATGTTATGTGTTATATTACATACTCAGGATAATATGACATTACAACTTGAATGATTCACCTCGTATGTGTGTTAGCATGCATGGTGTTTATATGTTGTACATCAAATAAGTGGACCATCATGAGATTAATATCCCTTAGTAGGGTACTACACTTGATATGTGATGATGAAGACAGAGAACCTAATCATAGGGTGGAGGTAAAACATATCCATGGTGTCATGTCATGGGTGTGCTTGAGGTACCCAGTATTTTCTAGGTCCCATTCACTATGAGATGCATAATTTTTTTCAATAACCACATGGATCTATCTCATAAATAGAAATAGGTTAAGAAGGTCACTGATTTCCTGGCTACTTAGGCCTCTCTAGGTAACATGTGTACCATATTTAACATCATAGGATCCATCCCCCCAAGCTTGTTAGTTTAGTTAAAGAAGATTACCTTGGTATAAACTAATTTATACCTCCTTTGACTAGTTTTAGCCTTGTCCACTTCTTGAAATAAAATATATCAACATTGGATGTGTTGAAATAAAGTTCATGACTGAGTTATTTAAGCTATAACCTTGGGTTTGTTGTGCCCCCCCCCCCCCTCCACTACTCCCTCTTCTCCCCACCTCATTCATACCTTCCCTCCTCCCTCATCTCCCTCTCCTATAACTAAACCACCTCTCCTTCCTCCACCCATACTCACTTCCCTCCTAGCACCATGATTTGAACTAAGGGTAGGTGCCTTCCCCCATCCAAACACATAGCTTATGGATCGTGGCCTATTGCAGCTATGCTCTAGACCCAAACTCTAACTCCACCATCTCCTTCTCCCTCTTCTTTTCCACTACCATTAGAAGATTCCATCTCATTGGGTTTTGATTTTCCTTTTGCATCCCACCACTCACAAGATGTGGTTCCACCTACCAATGTCCATCCCTATTTTCACTTTGAGGAAAGGAAACACTATATGTTCTTGGACCATTTTCAATCCAAGTCAATTTTCACTAACAAATCCATGGATTTGGTCATAATACACAAGGTCCTCATCGACAAGGTTGTTATGGTAGCCTTTCGCATCAATGAAACACTACCAAATTATTGATGTTCCTGAGGAGATGTTTTAGGAGCTCTTTTTAGAGTTCCTTACAACTTTCAAGATAGAATTAATCTGTATCACCTTCAAACTAGGTGGTAGAGATTGGGATTTGACACTGGGTGAGTTTAGAGTTATCTTGGGGTTTATTCTTCTGACTTTTCTACATCCACTACCTATGTTGCTTTGTGTCTTGATCCAGACAAGAAAAATACACTAAAGAGTTGGGTGTTGATCAATCATGAGCCCACGAGCATCCATGATCCTCCCACATCCAAGAGCACCCAGATGAAAGGTTATTATCTGAGGATTAGTCATTGTGCCTTAGATCATTCCTGGATAGCATGGGGAGACTCCCACATAACCATCACATAGACTAAGGTGCCCATTATGGCCACTTCCATGGGTGCCCTTGTGGAAAACATATACTAATTCTTACTTATGCATTCAGTCCCATGTCAACTCTTTACACTTTTACTTTTGATGCACATGTTAGGCTACCTATTGGCCTTACACATGAGGTATTTCCTTGTACAGACACCCTATAGAGACCGCCCTATGAGATTGATCCACAAGTTGCACTGATTATCCTACTTCCTCACAAAATGTATGGTTAACCCATGTCTATAGTGGTGAACCCCACTAACACACTATAAAAAACTCCCAAGAACCACCCCTCATCAAGGGTGATCGAATAGAGGAAGAGATTGGATGAATCCCAAGAATCACCCAAGATTTTCTATTAATGAGCACTCCCCTACCATTTTTGAAGTATCTTGTTTTTTTATCTAAATTATACTCATATTCCTTCTCCTCTAACCTATATACTCATCCAATGGATTTAAAATAGGATGAATATAAATAAAGAATATATGAATGCCAATCGGTTGACAAAATAGTATGAAGAAGGCGTGAAAGAGTTTATCAAGTTTGAAAAAGATAATGGATGTGAATCTTCTCAAACCATTTTTCCGTGTTTACGTTGTTGTTGTTATTCAAAACAAATTAGTTCAGATGAGTTGGAAGAACACTTGATCTGTCACGGAATAGATCAGAGTTATACATGTTGGAATAAACACGGGGAAACAACGAATATAGGTAGTGACTGGGGTGACACTGCATTTTATGGATCATCTGATATGATTACAAACATGAACAATGAAGATGACCGTATGGAGGATGTGATTACAGATGTGAATGATGATTAAGATCATATTGAGGAAATGACAAGGACCTTCGAAGATTAACTTCGTGATTGCCAAAAATTGTTTGAGAAGTTAAAAAGTTGTGCAAAGACGCCATTGTATGCTGGTTATACTAAATATATAGCATTATCAGCCATACTTAAGCTGTATAATTTTAAAGCAGACAACGGGTGGAGTGACGACAGTTTTACGAAACTACTTTCCCTCGTGAATGACATGCTCCCAGAAGACAATGAGCTCCTGAGCTGAACATACGATCTTAAACGAATGCTACGCTCTATGGGTATGATCTTTGAAAGAATACACGCCTACCCGAATGACTGTATACTCTTTCGCAAGGACCACAAATCACTTACAGAAATCCCAAAGTGTGGTGCTTCTCGATACAAGAAAGATGAATCCATCCCTACTAAAGTTGTATGGTACTTTCCAATAATTCCAAGGTTTAGCTGCATATATGGAAGTGAGGAGACTCCAGAACAATTAACATGGCATGTAGATACAAGAATTAAAGATGGGATACTCCATCACCTGGCAGGCTCTCCTCAGTGGAAGAGAATCAATCATGAGTATCCTGAATTTTTAAACGAGTCGAGAAACCTTTGTCTTGCATTATCTACAGATGGAGTGAATCCTTTTAGTTTTCAAAGCAATAGTCACAGTACATGGTTATTTATGTTGATAAATTATAACTTACCACTGTGGTTATGCATGAAATTAAAATACATCATGTTATCTATGCTTATATCCGGACCAAAACAATCGGATAATGATATTGATGTTTATTTAGCTCCATTGATCGAAGATTTGAAATTATTGTGGGATTCAGGTGTTACATTGTATGATGCTTACAGAAAGGAAGATTTCACGTTGAGATTCATGTTATACGGGACGATAAATGACTTCCATGCTTATGAAAATTTTTCAGGATATAGCATTAAAGGAACTCAAGGTTGTCTCGTTTGCGAAGAAGGTACACAATCAATTAGGTTGAAACATTTATCGAAAACCATGTTTCTAGGACATTGCATATTTCTACCGCGACGACATAAGTACCGTTCTTGGATGACATCATTAGATGGAAGTTCAAAAGAACGTAAAACACCGTCTCCACTAACAGGTGATCAATTGTTTGAGAAAGCTAAAAATGTGGACATTACTTATGGTAAACCGGCTTTGAAAAACCTTATGAAAATCGATTGGAAAAAGAGATCAGTTTTTTTTAATTACAATACTAGAATTGCCTGTATGTAAGACATTTTCTTGATGTTATGCATGTAGAAAAAAATATATTTGATAGTGTTATCAGCACGTTTCTAAATACATCTGGAAAAACAAAAGATGGAATTAAGGCTTTGTTGGACATGGTTGAGATGGGAATATGGGAAGAGTTGGCACCAGTGAAGGGTGAAAAATGAACATTTCTTCCACCTGCTGCTTACACTCTTTCCAGGCAGTAGTGATATCAGTTTTTCAACTTCTTGAATGACAAAAAGGTTCCAGAGTGGTATTCGTCAAATATTTGTAACCTTGTGTCAATGAGCAACTTGAAGTTAAAAGGTCTGAAATCACATAAATGTAATGTTTTGATGCAAAATCTCATTCCAATTGCTTTACGTTGCAATTTTCCCAAGAATTTCCGCCATACATTAACGAAACTGTGTTTCTTATTCAAAGCTATATGCAGTAAAGTTATAGACCCGGAGAAATTTCTAGCTATGGAAAAAGAAATTGCCGTCATATTATGTGAATTAGAAATTTTCTTCCCGCCTTCATTTTTTGATATGATGGTTCATTTGACGGTCCAATTGGTGAGAGAGATTCGACTATGTGGTCCTGTACATTACAGATGGATGTACCCCATTGAACGGTATATGAAGATTTTGAAAGGGTATGTCAAAAATCGAAGTCGGCTAGAGGGTTGTATTGCAAAGCGATATATTATTGAGGAAGTCGTTGAATTCTGTACCGAATACTTGTCTGGTGTGGAAAGCATTGGCTTACCAAAATCTCGTCACACTGGGTGGCTTGAGGGTGAAGGAATTTCTGGAAGAAAGGTTGTCACAATCAATATTACAGACCGGGAGCAGGCCCACCTTTATGTTTTGCATAATAGTTTTGACGTTGACCCATATGTTGAAATCCATAAAGAAATTCTTAGGAATTTTAATCCATCTAGGGCTGAAAAATGGATATCAGATACACATAATCGATATTTTATAGGATGGTTTCGAGATCATATTTTTAAGAAGTCAGATGAAAGTCTAGAGTGAATTTCGGAACGACTTCGATGGCTAGTCGGAGGAACAAGTGTGTATGAATTATCTTACAATGCTTATGTAGTTAATGGTTATACATTTTATACTAATGAACATGATGAAGACAGTACCGTGCAGAATAGTGGGGTTACACTTGTGGCTGAAGCGATGCATGTTTCTGGTGCTAAGGGAAGAAATCCAATTTATGTGAATATGTCATACTTTGGCATCATCAAACAAATATGGGAGTTGGATTATACAGAATTTTATGTTACGATATTTCAATGAAAGTGGGTTGATAACATGAGTTCTGTTAAAATAGATGATTTGGGATTCGTGAATGTTGATTTCAGTAAGGAAGGGGAGAAAGACAAACCGTTTATAATGGAATCGCAGGTAGTGCAAGTATTTTATGTTCTAGATCTCGCAAACCGAAATTAGTCAATTGTTCTTTTATCGACCAAAACAGCTGAAGGGTCAGATGAAAATTCAACGAAAGATGACCCTTTCATTGGGACTTCGCAATCATTTCGCAGTGGTCTCAATGTAGACGACGTTTTGTATGTCAGAGGAGACCACAATGAAGGGATATGGATAGTTGATAGAGGGGTCAAATCCCTTCAGCCTTAAAAAAAGAGATTTCAATAATCAGGTTATTGATTTTTATTGTAATATAGATTTTGTTACATTATGTTATTATCTATTCGCTACTTCTTTTATGTGATCTAAATTAAATTTTAAACTAGTTATGATGATAATGACTTCTTCACCTGCTGATGCACCCAATCCCGAGACACAACACGTCTCTCAACCTGTTGCAGCTAGTCCCACTACTGAGAGACAACAGGGGTAAAACACTACATTTTAATCATATCAATTATATTTTCATTTCTATTAGTACTTATTTCTTTTTGGACTTTTAGGGAACATTGGATGCTCATTGCAGTCAATTTGGATACTCCAAAGATTTATTTTCTAGATTCAATACATGTATATCCAACTAACTGACCACACATGATGGCGATTTTCAATTTGTAATACACTAGATCCAAAATTTTAGAACTAAATATCTAGTTATATAATTTATATTATATTTTAATGAGGATTTTGTTATGATAGGGAGGTGTATAAATATTGTCTAAAGGCTGGAATGAATCCAAGGCATAAGGACGACAATTCCCACAAGATCTAAAAATGGTGAAGTATCTGGGTATATATAATTATATTTCACTATCCAAATACATGTCAAAACAAATTACTTATTTTTCTCGATGTTTCTGCAGTGTCCGAAACAAACAAACGACAAGGACTGCGGTTATTATATTTGTAAATTTATGAAAGAGATCAAATTTCATGAACAAACTAGCATCCTTGAAGAGGTATTTTTTAAAATAATTCCTACTTTATTTAAATTAATTATTAATCCTTTGTGTATTTATATTTTTTCAGTACTACTATGACTGTCACAAAAACTCTTATTCAGAAGATGATATAAATGTCTTTAGAAACGAATGGGCAGCATATCTGATGGAAGAATGTAAACCAATAGGACAATGAAGGTGAATTACTAATACTTATGTTATCTTTATATGGTCATTGATATCTCCCTTTACACTTATTGAGCATCTATGATCTCCCTTTATTATGTTTCATATCCTTAGATTAGTGAATTCCTCCTACTCAGTTTCAAATTGAGATAAACTTTGGAAAAAAACACTAATGACATACGGAATACCAAGAAAATGCATTCAGATTGTTTTGAAACTTTAAGACAATGATCCACGAGTCATTTCTGATCTGTACGAATCAACCGCACCTCAATCTGACACACGGTGTGACCGGTATGGCTAAAAGTGTCTGATATCAGTTTGAAAATGACATAAACTTTAGAAAACAACACTACTGACAAACGGAATACCGAGCAAACGTGTTCGGATTGTTTTGAAACTTTAGGACAACGATCCATGAGTCATTTATGATGTGTATGAATCGACCGCACTTTAATCCGATGCATGGTGTGACCGGTATGGATAAAAGTGTATGATATCAGTTTGAAAATGACATAAACTTTAGAAAACAACACCACTGTCATACGGAATACTGAGCAAACGTGTTCGGGTTGTTTTGATACTTTAGGAAAACAATCCACGATTCATTTGTGATGTGTATGAATCTACTACACCTCAATCCGAAGTACGGTGTGACCGGTATGGCTAAAAGTGTTTGATATCAGTTTCAAATTGAGATGAACTTTGGAAAACAACACTACT
Source organism: Viscum album (assembly GCA_963277665.1). Taxonomy (NCBI): domain Eukaryota; kingdom Viridiplantae; phylum Streptophyta; class Magnoliopsida; order Santalales; family Viscaceae; genus Viscum; species Viscum album. Next base: position 381,585,532 of record OY728136.1, read on the forward strand.
GACATACGGAATACCGAGAAAATGCTTTCGGATTGTTTTGAAACATTAGGAAAACGATCCAGGAGTCATTTTTGATGTGTACAAATCGACCTCACCTCAATCTGACGCACGGTGTGACCGGTATGGATTAAAGTGTCTGATATCAGTTTCAAATTGAGATAAACTTTAGAAAACAACACTAATGACATACGGAATACCGAGCAAACGCGTTAGGATTGTTTTGATACATTAGGAAAATGATCCACGAGTCATTTTTGACATGTACGAATCGACCGCACCTCAATCTGATGCACAATGTGACCAGTATGGATAAAAGTGTCTGATATCAGTTTGAAAATGACATAAACATTAGAAAAAAAACACTACTGACATACAGAATACCGAGCAAACGAGTTCGGATTGTTTTGAAACATTAGGACAATGATCCACGAGTCATTTGTGACGTGTAGGAATTGAACGCACCTCAATTTGACGCATGGTGTGATAGGTAATGCTAAAAGTGTCTGATATCAGTTTCAAATTGAGATAAACTTTGGAAAACAACACTAATGACATATAGAATACAGAGAAAATGCATTCAGATTGTTTTAAAACTTTATTAAAATGATTCACGCGTCATTTTTGACGTGTATGAATTGACTGCACCTCAATCCGACGCACGGTGTCACCTGTATAGCTAAAAGTGTCTGATATCAGTTTCAAAATGACATAAACTTTAGAAAACAACACTACTGACATACGGAATACTAAGAAAACAAGTTCGTATTTTTTTGAAACTTTAGTAAAATGATCCACGAGTCATTTTTGATGTTTACAAATTGACCGCACCTCAATCTGATGCACGGTGTGACCAGTATGGCTAAAAGTGTCTGATATCAGTTTGAAAATGACATAAACTTTCGAAAACAACACTACTGACATACGGAATACCAAGAAAACGCGTTTAGATTGTTTTGAAACTTTAGGAAAACGATCCATGAGTCATTTTTGACATGTAAGAATCGATTATACCTCAATCCGATGCACGGTGTGACCGGTATGGCTAAAAGTGTCTGATACAAGTTTCAAATTGAGATAAACTTTGGAAAACAACAATAATGACATATAGAATACCAAGAAAACGCATTCGGATTGTTTTGATACTTTAGGAAAACTATCCAAGAGTCATTTGTGATGTGTACGAATTGACCTCACCTCAATCCGACGCACGGTGTGATCAGTATAGCTAAAAGTGTCTGATATTAGTTTCAAATTGAGATAAATTTTGGAAAACAACACTACTGACATAAGGAATACCGAGAAAACCCTTTCGGATTGTTTTGAAAATTTAGGAAAACGATCCATTAGTAATTTTTGACGTGTATGAATTTATCGCACCTCAATCCGATGCATGGTGTGACCGGTATGGCTAAAAGTGTATGATATCAGTTTCAAATTGAGATAAACTTTGGAAAACAACACTAATGACATACGGAATACTGAGAAAACGCATTCAGATTGTTTTCATACTTTAGGAAAACTATCCAAGAGTCATTTATGACGTGTACTAATCAACCGCACCTCAATATAACGCACGGTGTGACCAATATGGCTAAAAGTGTCTGATATCAGTTTGAAAATGACATAATCTTTAGAAAACAACACTACTGACATCCAGAAAACCGAGAAAACGCATTCAGATTGTTTTGATACATTAGTAAAACGATCCACGAGTCATTTGTGACGTGTAAGAATTGACCGCACCTCAATCCGATGCACGGTGTGACCGGTATGGCTAAAAGTGTCTGATATCAGTTTCAAATTGAGATAAACTTTGGAAAACAACACTACTGACATACGGAATACTGAGAAAACACATTCGGATTGTTTTGAAACTTTAGGACAATGATCCATGAGTCATTTTTGACGTGTAAGAATTGACCTCACCTCAATCCGACACACAGTGTGACCGGTATGGCTAGAAGTGTCTGATATCAGTTTCAAATTGATATAAACTTTGGAAAACAACACTAATGACATATGGAATACCAAGAAAACACGTTCGGATTGTTTTGATACTTTAGGAAAAGGATCCAAGAGTCATTTGTGACATGTACAAATTGGTTGCACCTCAATCAGATGCACAGTGTGACCGGTATGGCTAAAAGTGTCTGATATCAGTTTGAAAATGACATAAACTTTACAAAACAACACTACTGACATATGGAATACTGAGGAAACGTGTTTATATTGTTTTGAAACTTTTGGAAAATTATCAACGAGTCATTTTCGATGTTTACTAATCGAACGCACCTCAATCCAATGCACGGTGTGACCGGTGTGTCTAAAAGTGTCTGATATCAGTTTGAAAATGACATAAACTTTAGAAAACAACACTACTGACATACAGAATACTGAGCAAACACGTTCGGATTGTTTTGAAACATTATTAAAATGATCCATGAGTCATTTTTGATGTGTATGAATTGACCTCACCTCAATCTGAGGCACAGTGTGACCGGTATGGCTAAAAGTATCTGATATCAGTTTCAAATTGAGATTAACATTGGAAAACAACACTAATGACATACGGAATACAGAGAAAACCTGTTCGGATTGTTTTGATACTTTCGGATAACGATCCAAGAGTCATTTGTGACGTGTACGAATCGACCGCACCTCAATCCAACGCATGGTGTGACCGTTATGGCTAAAAGTGTCTGATATCAGTTTCAAATTGAGATAAACTTTGGAAAACAACACTACTGACATACGGAATACCGAGAAAACGCGTTCGGTTTGTTTTGAATCTTTAGGAAAATGATCCATGAGTCATTTGTGACGTGTACGAATCAACCTCACCTCAATCCGACACACGGTGTGTCCGATAAAGCTTTTCATTAGATAAAGAATCAGTATTTATTAAATGAGATAAATCAATCAAAAACATATTGATTTTACATTATTCCCTTTCATTGTTATGAAAATGAAAACATTTGAGTTTAAAATATCATATTTTAGTTTCACATTTCCATATTAATGTATTCTTTCTTATTACCATTTTAATTTATTTCATTATTGCATTACTAACATAATATTAGTTTTCTTATATAGGTGAATTTTTTTCCTTGAGTTCGGATGCTTTGTTCGGCAACAAATACCGTCGAGAGCGGATCACGGATATCAAAGGATGAAACATGAAAATTTATAACTGTTGTTGAATAATTGTAATATTAACCATGTAAAACAATGTTTGAAATGTATATAGAAATGTGTTTTTTTTATTCATGATGTTAAGTAAATGTATATACCGTTGTCGGTCAAAATATTGTGTGCGGGTGCTATGGTGTGCAGGTGTGCATGTGCTACATTGTGCAGGTATTCTGGTGTGCAGGATCAATTTTTTTGGTGCAGGTGATGGTGTCTTTATCAGCACTATTTTGAGCGCTGATAAAAGACACCTTTAACAGTGCTAGAGGAGCACTGATAAATGGGACCCCCCTTTATCTACGCCGGCATTAACAGCGCTTTTCTAGCGCTGTTAATACCGATTTTTAGCGCTGATAAAGGGCCAAGTTGTATTAGTGATTACACCATAATACTCTATCAAATCACTGATGTGACCTCTCTCTATTGAGGTACTTCTCTCAGCATCTCTAAAATCTTGGGACACTATTCCCACTTGTTCACCATTATAAAACTACCACTATATACTCACTTAAGTTCCCATATAACCCCAAGTATTATCATTGGACCTATATATGTGCCTTTAATGATATGGAAACCAACAAGAACTTCATATAAATAGCAGAATCCTTCTCTTGTGCACCAAGACTTTTCCCCAAATAGTCATGTCAACCCTCACTCTCATCCACATTCAAAGTTATCCTATAAATAAACCCCTCAGATATTCTTTCTCATGATCCATCTTAATATTATCTACACCCAATGGGAATATTCTCCCATGAAACCAAATCATGTGTTTTAGATCACACTCCCACGAGTAACATCTCATCCAACCTCAGCTCACATACCTAAACCATTAACCCTGTTCCCATCACATGTAAAAATTGTCCAACCTGCCAGAGGAATCTCACTCATTCTAAGTCCAAATATATGGTCACTTGCTACATGGAAATTCCTCCAAAACCAATAGTGTATATACACTGTCCCATTTTTCCACTAAAAGAACACTGAAAATTAATAGGGTCGGGCATCTTACTGATCCTACCCTATAAAACTAGCCTCAATACCAAGAATAAGGAATTCCACATGCCTTTCCTCAACCCTATCATGGGTATCTCTACAACCACTCAGTTCAATTATGTAGATTTTCATCAAGAATATATATAAAAAACACTATATAGGTAGTTATTTCCACTTTATGTAACCAACATCCATCATGAAACCCATGAGGGGTCCATCAATAAGGCATAGAATTCTTGCACTAACCTAGTAAGGGTCACTACACATATCTCATATTAAAGTACAAAATAATCATGTCCAAATAATTTCCTTTATCAGGATCTAAATGAAGCTCCATCAGAGAAAATATAATGGTTTATATGAGTATAATGTCACAAACATGATATATGGTAGAATTCCATTTTTTTTTGACAAAACATTAAAAAATTGAACATATTTATAATAAATCAATCACACATGAGCACTAATTTTCCATGAGTATCCCATATGCCAACCATGATGTATGTAAATAGGCCTCTTGCCAATGAGCCAACAGAAAACCCATCAAAATCTTCAGTAAACACATCATATTTAAATAAACATCAAAATAATTACATTGAAAACCTAGGAACACAATTATATACCCCTTGTGACTTGGAATTCCAACTAAAAAAGTTTTTCATGATGTAATAGTGTGATATCAATCACAAGATCCAACAGACATAATGACAAAAATTTCAATACCCCCATCCATCCTTATCCAGTTCCACTGGCTAACTTATGGTAAAAAAATTTCCAAGTGACAATATATCTATTTAACGCCAGTTTAACCATTTAAATTTAAAAAATATAAATTTTAAATATTTTAAATCTCTTTATTTGGAACAGTTTTTTAAAAAAAAACAAAATATATAGAAATGAATTTCATTTTTCATAACCAAATTTCTATTTTCATGGAAGCATACCACAACACGATTTTCCACGTGTGCCCAATATGATGCATGTAATATAAATAATTGAGTTTTTACAATGGGGAATGAATACAAAAATATCATGCATTTTATCCCATTATAAATATATTATAAAAAAGTAATATCACACAACAAGTGTGTCACCCAAGGTGAAATAACATTTCTACTATAATAAGTGAACGTGAAGAACAATAATCCCACCCCTGGAAACTTGGGGTTTATCCCACACATTAGTTAGATACTCCGAAGAATGATCTCATATGAAATGACAACCGCATCATAGTATTTTATATACCTATCCCAAATATTAAAGAAATAGAAATAAATTGATTTGATACAACTTTGTAATGTCCCAACTCAACCCACACTAATTATTAGCTAAATCGGTTTACCACATGACCCATGCATCTCTCCACGTATTCTAGAGGCTACTGACTAGTAGTTAGGGTCTAATGAGTAATGTGGGGAGACTATAACCTCATTATTATATTAATTATATAGTAGTAATAATATTAAATAATGAGAAACAATATCTAGTAAAAAACATACCTCATATAAAAAAATCCCAAAACTAGGTAAGTACCTACAAATCAATATGGAAAACATGCCATGTCAAGATAGTCACATGTGTCAAAGGAAACCCAAATTAAATAATGATTGAAAATACCCAAAATAGTTCCCAAAATAAATCATATTACCCACATCTATTCTCCATACCAAGTCCCAAATAATCTATCTATCATAGGGCCTTTTCCCTTATCTGTAACTAAAACCCTAAAATCTTCTCAGGTACCAAAGGCGGCTTGAGAACAGTTTGAGTGAAACTCAAAAGGCCACCAAAAATGTGTATAAAGAAATAATAATTCTAAAAAATAGTGTATAAAAATTTAGAATGAATAATAGACAATTTAATAAATGTAAATCAGGTTATTGAAATAAATAGTTGTCAATTAGCCTCTTGGGCTCTCATGATCCAACATGACACTCGAAGAACCAAAGATTATTTGGATCACACTAGAAGTATAAACCATATAACATAGGGGTTAAATAATTTTTTCATATATGATGAGTTCATTAATCAATTAAATTCAAGGTACAAAGGAGTTTCAGTCCATGTACCCACAAAATGTCAAAATCATTAGTGTCTGGAGTATGATTCCATCAACCAAGATGTGCATAAAATTGGTGGTGCCTAGGGAATCAGTCTATCCTAGCCTGAAGATGATAAAAATCAATAAAAAATCCTTACCCATAACATTATTCATATTTTAAAATGTTTATCATCATCATCCTTTTATGCATTAAAATAATAAAGGTGCTTTTTCCAACAATCATTATTCACCATGGTCTAACATACCCAACAAAAATTAACCAACTACCTATTAAACTATTTCATAATTTATTATTATATCACATCCATTAATTGTTTTTAACACCATTTAACAATTTAGTCATTCAACTTTAACAATTTATGAATTCTTCCATTTATTAATAATAAACCATCCAATTCCCAATCAAATCCAAGCAACCCCTTATGCCATGTTAATAAAAAAACGAGTACAACCAATTTAAACTCATAAACCCTATATTTTATCTTTTATATCCCATTTTACAACCTTAATGGGATTAGAACACCCCATGGTAGGCCATAGGCCCAGTCTCATAGTCTTTGATGAACCCAATGAGATATGTGAATTTCCTAACACAATATTTAAAATCCAAATCCATTATTCCAAAATAAAGAAGCAACTGCATAGCATTTTGGCACAATATCACATAACATATACACAATAAAAAAATATATACTATGGTAAATAGCTTATATACCTCTTACCTTATTCTCATATACAACCACTCATCCAAACTCCACCTTTGATTCAAGCTATCATAGCTGCAACCAAAAAGTAAAATAACTCCTTTGAAATAGGGTTCATGATACTTAAAAGAAGAAGAATAATAATAAATCCATGAAAAATATTAAAAATAGAAAGAAACAAACTCATAGACTTAAATGGGGATTATAATCACAAAAAATGAAACTCTGCATTCCCTTGAATCAAAGGAGATCCACCCTTTGTAGAGGAAGGGGAGTTTGGTATGCATATTATGCTCCTATGAGTAAAATGAGGGGAAAAATTAAAGAAAATTGATATAATATATGGAGATAGAAATCATAAAATTTAGACTTTTAATGAGGCATAGGGTTTGCTTATAGGGGTTAAAAAATCATTCACCAATCATTTAACCTCTTCTATTCAGGTATAGCATGCATCACAGAGTCTCCTAGGCCATCCACATAGATTAAAAAACTATTTGGAATCTATGGAAATATTTTTGGACCAATGCCATATGTTTTCTAGAAATCCTAACATGGTTTGTAAAACTATCCCCCCCCCCCCCTTAAGCTATGTTTCATGATCATGGTGTATGGTTAGAACTAACCATGAACCAACCATTCAACATAAAATCTATGTTTCATTTTCAATATTTGTCATGTCTCAAACTCCTAAGATGATCTTGATACCTTTACTACTCTTGATAAGTACTACACAATGCATTCCAAATGAGTTAAATTTTTTATTTTAAACAGACCTTACCAAATTATTATGATCTTACACGGTCTCTAGGATCTCCCACATAGCCCTAGATGTCAATTCTCATGACTGGTCACTAGGTCCAACCACCAAGGTCTAGTCAAAATCATAGAATTCCACAACATACACAGCATCAATAATTCTACCATCGCAACATCACATGATATAATGTTTTCAAAAACCCATCTCTATGGTCTCATATATGAATGGTGGCATAATCCAAACCACCAGGCCACAACCAAGGCCCCCATCCTCTCCGAGAATAAGCAAATCACACTTCTCCTAGGAGGATCATTCCACATATAATGAAACATGCACATAAAAATGATTCCTATCCAAGGATCATGAAACAAACATGTAACACCCTTGGGTAACCACCTAGATCATTGATAGGTGACACACATCAAGTATACGATAAACACTGAGTTTAGTATAGTGGAATTCCATTACAATGGTAACGCACCTATGCTATGATGGAACATAAGGTTAACTACACCTTTTATACATGAAGAACATTTCATAATATTTGTCTTTGAGGAGTGCCTCACAATATAATCACAATACCTTATATTTGGAAATAATCAATATATGAGTCATCACAACTAGTAGAATTTTATGATGTACTTATACATGAAATCACCATATGAGCAGTTATTAACACTTTAAACATATGTTACTCAATCATCATTGAATACATACACTAACAAGCATATGGAATGGGAATCCTATTTGTCTATCATGATACATGAGAGGCCTTTTTTCTCCATAGGAAAAGAAAAGAAATTAAATCATTGGACTCTAGAAAAAAATCCAAGATATATAAATCCATCAAAAATCAAAACATCCAAAACATATGTGCATCATCAAATTAAAAAATCATGTAAAACATTAGAATAGAATAAAAAACATCAATACTAGCCATAGTAACCTATACTTATTATTTTAATTGGTGTTCTAAATGCACTAGACTAACATCCATCATAAGTACCAACACATTCATAAATCTTCAGTGTACGGGATTTGAAAACCATAAGATGATATAAAAAAATAAATCCTTTGATAATACTTTATAAAATCTTGGACTGATTTACTCTTTAAATAGTAACCAGACAAGTTCATCACATGAGCTCAGGTGAACCTCTCTACACGTCAAAGGATTCCTAATATAAGCAACAATCTTGGGTAGTACTGTAGGGAGACTATACCCCCTGATCAAAGTGTGCAATAGCAAATAAAATAACCATGAGTCATATGTCGGCAATAAATACATTATACTATGCAAGGTAAATAAAACATATCAATCCATAATAATCATATTAATTGAGAAAATTGTATAGTCATACAAGGATGATCAAACACTGGGATGATAACATACTCAAATAAATATTCAATAAATATTAAAATAAAAGTATATGAGGATCAACCACAACTATGAGCCTCTCCCAAAACTCAATCTCCAAACCAACTCGATCTTCTTATCTCAATCATCAAAATCATAATGGACCACTACCCAAACTTTTCCTATGAAATGTGGGAGATCTGGTTAGGAATCCTAGTGCCATTGCCACCCAAGCAGGGTGTGATCAGAACTTAGTATGACACCCAAAAGGGTGTCTAAATTAATAACCATTCAAGGAAAAAGTTTATGAATATATATAGTGGAATAATAAATTATACATAAAAAATAATCATTATAAAACAAATATTTATCAATTAACCTAGTGGCCCTCAACTTTCACGGTGAATCCAGGGAAAACCAATCCTACTTAAGGAAATTCTAGTCATATAAACCTTCGAATCATACGATGATAAATTCTTTAATCCTAGATGAAGAGTTTCAGACCTGTATCCTAAACTATATAGAGAAAACCGGTACCTATAGTGTTAGTATGACATCCCGTCCCATGTACGTTACTATCAGTGTTGATGCATAGTATAAGTCCAACATCACAGTACTTGTACAATAGAATCAATACTGATGCAGAGAATCAATCCAGAATCCCATTCCATGTATAATATTACTAGTTACTAGAGTTTTAATTCAACTTTTAAACCATATATTATACCATTAATTCCCATAATTTTAGTTTGACACCTAATATATATATAGCATAATAACTGTTCACATATAATCATTCTATAAACTGACCCAATAAATCATTTAATAATTTCCAAATGGGCTTTTATGACTAAAACATTTATTGGAATGATGAAACCCTTCACATATCACAAAACACCATACTAAAAACTCATTAAGAAATCAATAGAAATCATACATTAATTTAAAATATTTTGAATGCACCCTTAAAATATTGGTATTCATATTTGATATCCAAAACAAGGAAAAAAACTTCACTTCCATAAAAAAATTTAAAATAGGCATTATAAATCATTCACCCACTGGTAAAATACACACTCATTTCATATCAACATTTTAAATTCAGTTAAAACCACTTTTTTAACCACTTGAGGTCACCACCTTATTTTAAAACAATATTCACTTCAAAAAAACGTTTTCACCAATTAAAACTGACACCATATAAAAATCCAATGCACATGATTAAAAACAATTCAAAATCCTCATAAGAATTTGAAAAAACTGATAACATAAATGCATTCTATTTTATCTTCATAACATGTTACAAAACATATATAGCCTCATTATACCAATTTTCCAATTAATATTACTATCAATCCAACTAACGGTCCTTACCAGGTTAAGCTCCTAATCCATATATTTCACCCTTTCAAATTAGTATTTTCTATTTTCAAGGATCAAAACATCCCCATTGACATTCATAGGTTTGATCTCAACATTAACAAAATACCTGACAAGATCTATAGAAGGTCAAAGATAATAACTTAAATCCAAAACTATTTTCTTTATTGTGGAAGTGAATGGGCAACACATTGGTGACATATGACATACTATATAAACATGAAAATAAATTATCAAAGCTATGAGATATTATTTTAGACCACCTTCCTTTATGGAGCTTTCCACTTTTATTTTCAATGGGGCCAACAACAGTTTCCAAGGCTCATCCAACCTTATCCAGTGTCATCTAAGACATCTGAGGTCCTATCTCAGAACCAGGCCACTAGAATTAACTAATTATAATAACATTATAATTAATTAACTAATCTCATAAAAATATAACAAATTAAAATATTTTAATAAAATTGGAATAATTCCCAAATTCTCCCCAGATGATCTTATTGCACCAGATTTGTGACCAAACACACACCAAAAAACTCTGACATACCCCTGACGTCGAATTGGGAAAATTATCTAACAAATGGAATAAAAAAAATTAATAATTTAATTTAATTTAATCTCCAATGATTTTAAAAATCACTATGGTGACCTACCTTAATGAAATGTTATGCGATGAAGTTTGAATGGTCCTTTGGGATGTCCTCTTCCATGGAAGAGAAGAAGCCTCATCATCCATGGATTATTACACCATTCTTTAGTGTAATTAGAGCCAAAAACCTAATATCAAACATGTAAAATTATAACTAACTATGAAAATAGAAATTTAAATAGTAGGAAGAGAAAAATAACCATAAAAATCCAAGAAATATAACATAAAAAAACACCAAATCATAGGGGGAAGAAGGATCATGTCGGGAGGAGATCTTCCTAGTTTGAACATGCATAATGATGAAAGAGGGGAGGGAGAAACCAAATAGCATGAGGGTGAATTTTTTTCATTTCCCAAATTTAATGATTATATTTATAACCACATGGTTTTGTCTAATGGTTTTCTAAACCATGCGCTAAATATGATCCCTTCATTTGGCCCCCCAAAATTCCTTGCATGGTTAGGCCACACTTTAATGACTTGAAGTTTTAAAAATGAAATTCCCTTTTCAAATGAATAAATAACTTATTAAGTAATGTTGTTAAAGAAAAATTAGGCACTAATTTGTTTTATTTTGGACCATTATTAGTCATATTATGTGAGTATTAAAACACCATTATTCATTAAAACCATTGTTAATATAGTCATAGAACAATGATCATTATGATTAGTATATATTAAGGGTTATGATATGATCCAATTTCTTTATATAGAAGAAGTGTTGACCTCAAATTGTAGAGTCATACCCTATGAACCTTATTATCAGATCTTCTGAGGAAGATGGCATCAATAGGGGTTTCCATTAACAAATATATTTTTTATTATATCATTTTATAGAGTCCAAAACTTATGTTTAAAAAGTAATAAATAATTCCCCATTAATGTTAGTAAATAACAACCCATCCTCTCACTCTCTTTCCCTAAAAACTCATATATCAAAAAAAAATTCCTCTCATCCCTCTTTAAATTCATCCCAAGGTATTCCCAATCTCATAAGAATCTCCACTCAATATTTTAGAAGCACTCTATGAAGGTTAGGAACTCTCTCCTATTATTTTTTTATTTCAGTTGCTTTATTTATGATCAGACTTTTTTAATTCACAATTTCTATGTTGTATTGTGTTTTAAAAATCCCTTTATTATCCATATGATTCTCATGTAATAAGAAACCATCATTCACTCTCATTCAGCACTTCTATAAACCATTATGTACTCCCGTTATACTGCAGACATTATTCTACAATTTTCTAGGCCAAAAATTTATCTTGTGAATAACCATACCCATTTCTAATCAAGGGTTTTCACTGAGATGGGCCTATCCTTAATTTATTTGGGAATTACCTGTATTTAACCCACAATCCTTAAACACAAGATTAAAAAATATGAAATATGCTCATATGTTTTATGATCTATGTGGCACAAAATTGCATGTAAATGATATAAATGTTACTAGGGGACCCAAAATTATATAGATCACTAATGCATTGGGGAATATTTTCATCTCATGAGATTACATGTATGGTTCATGGGCGGTTTTTCTAAGAACAATATGTTATAATTACTTGAATTTTTTCCTTAACTTATGCTTAAGATGTATTGTTTTATGTTATTTTCATATTCCCATGTTGCCTTGATGTTATCATCTTATATTATAAATTGATGTTAATTTTTATGATTATCACCCATTTTATATCACCTTGATACAACTCTTTACTAACATATATTAATTTTATCATGTTAGGATTTTATTATTCCCTTATCAGGCTTTATATCTCACCCATTTCTTATGTACATCCCCAAGTTACCTTGTCCAGTAATAGAAGATCAGTGGAATATAAGGGCATGTTATGATGTTTTTGAATAATTTCATTGTTTCCATGTTTTATGTTATTATTTTATCTATCTAATTAACCAAGTAAATTAGGTATTTTGATCTTTTGGGATTGTATTATGCATGTATTTATATAATAAATAATTAATTATGGTGTATTAAGGTTATGGGATGTCATAGTTGGTATTAATGAAATATCTATTTATTTTTGGGTATTAGGATTATAAAACCTTAGTAAGGAAGTAGGGATAAGACTAAACTAAAAAAAACATCCCTAATGTGTGGAAAAGTATAGAGTGTGTGGTTTCCAAGAAACCAAATACCTGTATGGATTCTACAAGTGGATATGGTCTAGAATAGTTGTACCTCATGGTAGTTTCCCTAAAATAGGAGAATTGGGATTTAACTCAATCATCACCTAGTGAATGATAATAATTCCTTGCTATACACCTGGTTTTACACTCCCTCCATATATTCGTTTGTATGTTCCGAATCTCATTAAGGACCATTATAAAGGGAACAAAAATTTCCTATAATATTTTATGTTATGAAATAGGCCATGGATTACATATATTGAAAAATAAAAATCAATATCTTGAGGAATATATTTCATTTATGTGTTACCCCCTAAATATTAATAGTTTCACTTTTATGAGTTTATTAGTTTTAAAATTCTCATTGGTAATTTCCCATTTATTTTAGTCAATGGCTAGGAAAAGGAGGAATTGATCCCACAACCAATGTGATGGGAAATGTGAAGACTTCCCAAATGAGATTCCCAACTCGATGGGAGTAGGAATTAAGAGCTTCATGGGGATAATTTATCAATTATATCATGTTCTAAATACTTACTTACTGACAAAAATAAAAATTTTATTGTTTTTTGGAAAAACATACAGTACATGAAATACCATGGTGGCCTAAAATAGAGAAATCCAATAGCATCATTAACAATATACATAATCCCCTCATAGGGAAAGGAACCTAAGCTAATGAAAAACATAAACTTTGATTTGGTGAAGCCACAGACGCCAAGAAGTTTGTAACCTTGTTCCCCTCCCACCACGTGTGTTTGATCTTGATGTGACTACCCAAGAGTAGTTTGCACTTCCTGATGATATGCACAATTTTACATGGAAACTAGCCTACACCAAAAAGAGATTTATATAGGATAAGGGAGTCCATGTCCAACTACTTGACCATTATTTAACTCTTCTCACATAGCTCCAAGCCCATGACCATCTCTTATAACTCAGCCTGCAAGGCGTCACCCCTGGAATAAAAAGCTTAGAATGTTACAACAACATACCCTCTTGGTTCCTAATGACTCCATCACCTCACATTCCCCCCCCCCAATCACAGACCCATATATGTTAATCTTAATCCCAAATCGAAAAGGTTTCTATCAGACCCAATGTCCTTGTCCCACATCGCTACCCAACTTGAAAAGAAACTGGTCAAGACAAGAGCCCTTACTGACAGTGCATCATGGAAAGTTGGACGCAGCCAGACCAAATCTTGAAACAAGTTATTCATTTTGAATATGATGCTAGTCTGGGATCCTCTAATGCCTCTGTGTTGTGCATAATTCATGTATGTCCATAGATTCCAACATCCCACTAGTACGATAATAGTCAGAGCCTTCCTCTCAGGGCTATGATTACCCGATCCTTGAAACCATGCATTAATAAATGTGTCCCGCAGCCCTCCTTATTTATTCCAACCGACAAAGATCCAGAAGGCCTGCCAAACCCAGCTGGCCCACACACTGTAAAACAAGATATGCCCCACTATTTTTTGTTTGGGATCACAACAACACCAACACCAGGAAGTGATGCTCACTCCCAGTCATTGAATGTTATCCTTAGTTGATAAATCTTGATTCCTCACCCGCCACATCAAGAAATTAAACTTAGAAGTAACATCCTTGATCCACTGCGTCACCCCCCCCCCCAAGGATCTTCAATGAAAGCATCCATCATCACACGTGCCAAGTCCTTAATTGAGAACTCACCCGACGTGCTTCTCATAAAAATAAGTTTATCAGGATCATCATTAATGAAAATGTTGCCAATAGAATCATGTTGATTCTCATCATGAATGATCGGAATAAAAAAAGGATGACCACTTGCCTCCCTAAGATAAAGAATCAGAGTGGGGAACCCTGAGAGCCACAGCATGCCAGCCCCACAGTCTTGAAGCCAGAATTTGATATCCCCTCTCCCCACCAACCAAATAGATTGCCAGTGTATGAACTCCATGTATGGATGGATCAACATACATATCTTAGAATGAAGCGTCCTCTAATCATCCACATTTAGAACATACTTATCCTACATTATCCTTCCCCAAACTTTTCTTCCTTCCATATCCTCCCAAGATAATTTAGCATGAATCCCTTGCATGATCAATGACACACTCCTAAAGTTAGTTCCCCCCTCAGGGAGAGGTCTTACCAAACACATTTATAAGTCCCTATGATTTCATCCTTCAATCTGCCCATCACAAATAAATGAAACCATAATCATGTCCATGTTGGCGATCACATAGTTGGGAACCTTCAGGGTAGACATTTTGTGCAGGGAAATGGACACAAGGAAACTATAAACTTGGGTTATGTGGCCTCCAAAAGAAAGGAATAAATTTTTCTAGTTGTAGATGAACCCCATGATCTTGCTAACTAGATTGTCAAAATGATTCATTTTAAGGGAAAAAAGACTCACCGGTTCCCCGAGGTACTCCATAGGGAATGATACCCTTCTCATATTCAAGATCACATCAAGGCCCCTTTCCCTTCATTCAGAGATATTCCTTTTAGTATAGTAATGTCTTTCCCCCCTATTCAACACCTACCCTCTCTACATACATTAGTCCCCATGAATCTAATTCATCCCCTTCACTAACCTCCTACTACCATTGATAAACAAAATTGTGTCATCTGCAAACATCATATGTGAGATACCCCTGGTGGCATGCCTAGACTGGTAAGGGAGGACTTTACCCATGTGAAGACATCGATTAATATAATATCTTACAGCATTTTGGGAGAGGATAAAGAGAATTGGGGAGTGGGGGTCCCCATGCCTAAGACCATGACAAGACTTGAAGAAACAAAACTATTTACCCATAAACTAGGTTGAGATCCATGCTGAGTTAAAGCAGTGTAAAAGAAGATCTCTAGTCCAATTAGAGAATCCCATGCAATCCAACACCCTTAGAATAAAGCCCCATTCCATCCTATTGTAGGCATTAATAATATCTAATTTAATCACCAAGTTACCCCCAAAGGACTTGTTGTTAATTTCACTGACCAATTATTGCACCACTCTAATTGCCCTCTGAATTGACCTCCCTTTAATAAAACCATGCTGTTCTGAAGACACCCAGGTGTTCAAAATAGGGGTCATCCATTTGTTGAGAATACTAGCCAAAACATTGTAGGGGATATTTCACATTCTTATGGATTGGTACTAATCAATGGATTGTGGGTTACTCACCTTCAGGATAAGAACCATCTTGGTTGCACTGGAAATATGAAGAATGTCCCCACCCTAGAATAATTCCTACACTGCCCTCTCTAAGTCTCCCTTATCAGTATCCCATGCCACCATGTAAAAAGACCCTGGTCTTCCATTTGGCCCTGAAGAACACTCTAGGTTAAGAGTTCTTATTGCCTCATTCACTTCATCCTCCTCCAGAACCATCCTCAAGAAATCATCAAGTTCCTATGAAGAAGTTCTTGAGATATCTTCAACATGTCATCATCACCTATCTGATACCCCCCATCCAAGAAAGGATTGGGTCCTACCAATAAGGATTGAATAATTTCATTATCCATAGAATCTACCTCATCAATATAACTAGAAAAGAACCATCACCCCTAAGGATATTTGGCCTCTGCACACGTCACCTCTCTTTGATGGAGGTATGTAAATAACCTAGGTTGTGATCCCCCTCATGAAGTCATCAAACTTGGGCTCCTTCTCTAGCCAACCATTCTTGTCTCATGAGGGTGTTTGAGAGAAGGCCCTTATTATGTATTATCTCAATGAATAGGCTTTCATCCCATTCATGTTCAAGTATGGCCTTCAATCAAGTGACCTCTTGACTAATCTCAACTATCTCCTTATCCTTTATGTGGATTCTCTTCCTCCAATGGCATAAAAGAAGTTTGAGCTGCCTAATATTTTTATGGATTGTAACCCATGGATTTCCCAAAGGATTAAGACTCCAGGCCTCCCTAACCACATCAATGAAACATAATAACTCCACCCAGATTTTTAAAAACTAAAAATGACCCCCCCCCCCTCAACGACCCTAAACTCAAGGAAAGGTGAAGAGGAAAGTGTCTGAGAGGCACCACACTAAGTTAGAGACGTTGATATCTAGGATTATTGATAATTTAACCTCATTCATCAAGCATCGGTCAAGAAGACACCAAATATATCTTTCTCCACACTGGTTATTACAATAGGTAAAGTTATCTCCCTCGTAAACTGCATCCAAAAGGCTGTTCCTAGCCATGAATGAGATGAAATATTAGATTGACCTCTTTGGAAAACTACCACCCCCTATTTCTCATCTGGGTTAGATATAACATTAAAATATTCCTTGATGACCCACAAGACATTATTTGAGTTGAGACCATCCAAATCCCTCCATAGAATTTCTTTGTTCTGTGTGTTAGACTTTGCATAGAAGAAGGCAAAAGGAAATGAGTGAGACCCTACTGCAATTTTTGTGTCTTGAAACTGATCTGACACACTGTGAATATCGACCATGAGGTAGTACTTCCAAAACAACCATATATGAGATTTTGGAGGCTCCTTGTGCATGAAACCACATACTCTTAGCCTTTGAGAATACTCATTAATTTTACTGGACACCAACTTAGGTTTGAGGATTGAAACTATAGAGATAGAATTTTTACAGAGTTCATTAGTTTTGAAATTAGATTTTTCTCAAGCCCCGAGACCATTATGATTCCATATTAACATCTTAAACATTGAAACTTACACATCTGGATTTTTCCCCAAACTCTTGGCCTCTAACATGATGAAACAAAATAATGGATATGCTCTCTCCAAATTTGTATTGATACCAGGTGAGAATAATACTCTATACCATGGGAAAAAACCATTGGAGAGCGCAAACCATTTGACATAACCCTATGGATGATCTTTGGAAAACAAATATCTGATTTATCAACTTACTCGTCTCATTCCGTGAA
Source organism: Viscum album (assembly GCA_963277665.1). NCBI lineage: Eukaryota > Viridiplantae > Streptophyta > Magnoliopsida > Santalales > Viscaceae > Viscum > Viscum album. The sequence goes on from OY728136.1 coordinate 381,603,690, forward strand.
AATGCTGGTGAATATTATGGTGGGAGGGAAGATAATACCATAGCAGGCGACTATGGGGGAGAGGAAACTATTGGCAGAAGAGAGAGCTCCCTAGGTGGGTAATTAACTTCATTATTATCTGCTCAAGGTTATAACAATATAATCTCTGAAATGCAGGTGTGGGAGAGAGACCAAGGATTAGGTTAGAAAGAAGGGAGATGGTATTCCATGTTGGGAAATTTCCATATAGAAGGGGATCCTCCATCCCTTAGCATAATATATGGTGTTCCACCTATATCCTTGTTGAAGAGAACCAAATCACGACTGTGAGGTGCTTTCCCTTCTTGACTGAATGATTTCTTTGAAAAGGAAGCCTCATATGGTGCCGCACCCAAAACTTTATTGAGAAGAACCAAATCACAACTGAGAGACAATTTCCCTTCGTGAATTAAAGGTTTCTTTGAAAAGGAAGCCTCATATGCCTTCCTCGGGGAATCCACACCTTTACCCCTATCACGACCCTCCGAGCCTGTAGATGGACAAGATCCAGATAGACTTGCAGAATACCTCGGTAATTCTAGAGACCTAGAGTCCCTCATCTTAGCTTTGTGACATGCCTACAAAGAATGTCCTAAAATATTGAAGAATGAGAAAAAAAAAATAGGAAAATAGGGGTAAAATAGAGGATGAATATGATCTTAAATCCCTTCGATCTGAATCAAAAAGTGTTCCTGAAGCAGTTGAGAAATTTCCATCTCAATGAAAATCCTCACAACTGATGCCTCTTCCAGGCTGGTCTTCCAAACATCCAAGCATAAAAATGACCCCAACGAGTCCCCAAACACTGTCTGGAAGGACTCGTTCATATTGGAGAAAATAATCCCTAATATCAAGATCCATACCGCCACACTGATACATTTCTTACCAAAGTGTGCGTCTATAGACCAATGAGAATGGGAAAATCTCTAGCCCCCCATACTCCATAGACATATACTCCAAGCATATAAAAAATAATCCCAAGAAGCCAAAACGAAGCAAAAGGTCTTCCGATACAAGATCAACACTGTAACAGGTAGATCTAAGCCCCATCATTAGACACGATCCTGGTAAACATTGAGGGGGGATTATCGGCACAAAAATTCACAACCAAGGATTATTGAATATCCTAGGCTACTGTCACAAAATAATTCACTGAGATAGCCAAAATGGTGCACCCATCCTCTGAAAAGGAAGATGTTTCCAGAAAAACTTCCACCAAAATGTCTTGCTCCATACCAATCTCCAAGGGAGGATATAGAAGAATGTCCTTGAAATAAGGCCAAGTGGGTGAGCAGAACCATCACTATACATTGGAGAGACAGGCACATAGACTCCTCCTGAGAGCACCAGAGCAACGGGTGGGATAGGAGAATTTGAAATCATTTTCCATCTAAATACATACTTAAATCACAGGAAAACATACATAATATTAAGAAATGACAGGTTCCAATTATGACCATTACGTGGCAAAGGCCCCCAACATTTACGTATCTTATGATCCTTTAATTGAGGAATAATGGATCAACACAATTGAAAAGATCTTCTCTATCCTTTAATGCTCTATATGATATATTATTTCACTATATATTTATTATATCAAGGGAAAATATGATGAATGGAGGGTGTTGATAAATAATATGAAGCTTGAGGAGGTGATTGATGTTATGTAGTAGAATAAATTATAGAAAATTTAATTTGATAAATATTTTCCTGAAACTATACTAATTTAAATGGAGAAGTGTTTTCTTAGCCTTAAAAAAGTATATTGATTCCATTAGGGCATATGAAGAAATAATAACAAGGCTTTCATGATAAACCTTCAGAATTATTATCTCCCCTATACGAAAAGATAAAAACTTTTTTAGTGGGATAAATCCAATTCTATGAAATGTTTTGGTGATTTGAGACTTTGAAATCTATGAGGAAATTTTATGATGGGATCTTAAAGTAAAATTGGAGATCATAAAATCTCAAGGGTCTCATATTTCTATAGATAGAAAATATAGAATGGTTTTTAATTATATTGGTGCGGTAGGGAAAACTCATGGGGTAAATAAAGTAAAAAATAACATTTGTAAGAAATGTGGGAGGAAGAATCCAAAAAATTGATCGAAGGGAATATGGAAATTATTTAGGCATAGGTATGGATCTTAGATAGAGAATACTGACAGGGGAAACTCACCAAAGTGATGGATGAAAAGAATGCTCCATTAAACACACAACATATTTTCAAATGTTTCAACTATAAGTAAAAAAGGGTGATATCTAAACCAATGATCTAAGAGGAGGTTTTCCAATGATAATCAATGCCAAAAAACTATAAGGAATACAGAGCAAGAGAGATATTATTCCATCGCAACTTGTGAGGTGGATCCCAAAAATGATGTGGTTATAGGTACACTAGTTATTAATTCAAGGATACAATACTTAATCTTGAATTCTAGTTCTACACATTCTTTCATATCATTCAAGTCTACTAGAACTATTCAAATATAATAAAAAACATGGAAGAAGATATATTTCTAAAAATGGAAAATTTGAAATTTATAACATATAATGTATATAAATTATACCCTACCCATATTCTATTGGATAAACTACCCATAGAATGTTTTGATACTCCCATTAGCTTAATTAAATGAAATTTTGGGTATGGATTAGCATTACTTATATAGATCCAACAAAAATTTACTGTAGATGTAAATCTCCTTCCAAACAATGAATTTCCCTCTGATCATATAAAAGATAATGGAAGAGGATAAATATCCTTTGGAATCATCATCTCATGTATGGATATTATTTCCTTTTCTATAAGAATATCTAACTAAAATTATTGAGATTAAACAAAATATAATTCATGAAAAAATTACCATTGTATGGGAATATACTAATGTGTTTCCTGAATAATTTCTTGGTCTTCATCCAAGCTATGAGATTGATTTCTCAATAGATCTTATACCACGATATTTTCCAATATCCAAGTGTCTTTATAAAATGGAAACTATTGAAATTGAGGAGTTAAAGAAGGATCTGTAGTAGAATCTAGATAGTGGGTTTATACACCCAAGTTCTTCACCATGGGTTGCACCGATCTTATTATACAAGAATAAGGATGAATATATACACATCTATATAGGTCATTGGGAGCTCAATAATATCATTATAAATAACAAGTATCATCTTCCCTAGATTAATGACTTGTTTGATCAGTTACATGGATAATTTTACTTCCATAAGGTTGATCTTTGGTCAATATATTATCAACTAAGGGTTAAAAAGTATGATATCCCTAGGAATCCTTTTATGATAAGATATGGGTACTATGTGTTCATAGTGATTCCATGTAGACTCAAAAATACTACATCTATATTCTTAGAATTAACAAATAGAGTCATTATGGATTACATTGAAAAATTTGTGGTAGTGTTTATAGATTTTATTGTTATCTACGCTAAAATCAATGAGAATTATGGGGATTATTTGAAAACTATACTAAAAAACTTGAAAAAGAAAAATATGTATGAAAATAATAGTAAATTATAATTTTGAATGGAGAAAGTAACTTTCCTAGGGTATGTTATCATTAGAATTGAGATATCTATGGATCCTTGAAAAATAGAAGCAAGTCAAGGATAGCCTGGACCAATATCTATAATGGTTATTCATAGTTTTCTTTGATTATCTGGGTTCTTTCATTGATTTTTGAGATAATTATCATGAATTTCATGATTACTAACAAAGATAACTCAGATAGGATTGATGTTTTTCTGGATGTATGAATGCAATGAAGGGTTTAAAGAGTTAAATAATAGGCTAATCACTACACCTATACTCAAATTACCCACCAGTGGGGAAGGATTTGTGATAAAAAATGATGTGTACAAAAAGTTATTGGGTTATGTACTCATGAAATATTAAAAATTAAAATCATATGATAACTGCTAATTAATGATCCATGATAAGAACTACATAATCCATGATCTATGTTTGGTTGAAGTAATATTCACATTGAAGATTTGGTGACACTATCTATACAAATAGAAGTATGAAATATATATGGATCATAAAAGCCTTAGGGATATATTCATAAAAAAGATATCAATATGTTCAATTGAAGGTGGTTAGATTTGATCAAGGATTATTAATTTTCAATCCATTACCACCCTGGCAAGGCAAAAAAAGTGGAAGATTCTCTGAGTTGAAATAATTCTACAATCTAATCCATGATGAGGATTTAAAGGGATATAATATTCTTGGATTGGAAAATGATGATCGTGAGAATAATAGAAGGATATTCATACTACCTTTATCGAATAAATATTCAACTATCTATTCTTAAGAGGTTGAAGGAGCCCCAAAATGATGTTGTATATCTATAGAAGGTAGCAGATATTTCGATGTTCAAATTTTATTAATATTTAGTTATAAGATTTTGAACATATATATTTGTTCCATCAAAACTAGAACAAAAGAGAAAAATTCTAGATGATGTGAATAAATCATCTTTCTCCATTTATCCATGAAGCACTAAGATCTATAAAGTACTAAAGAAAAAAAATTAATGGGATAACATGGAGAGTGATTGTAAATTTTTTATCTTGATGCTTCATATACCAACAAGTCAGGGATGTATGACAGAAGTATAAGGGTATGGTGCAATAATTTAAAAAACTAGCATGGAAATTTAAAAACATAACCATGTATTTCATCATAGGAATCCCCAGGATATCTAAAAGAAATAATGTCATATGTGAGGTAGTATTTCATCTTACAAAGCTAGTTCATCTCATTGGTATTAAGGAATATTTCTCTATCGACCCACTCTCCATGATATACCTAAGGGAAGTGATAAGACTACATGGAGTTCCACTCTCTATTATATCTGATCGAGATCCAAGGATGTTGTTGTGGCTCTAGAGAAGACTTCAGTAAGTATCAAATATATAGTTGATTTTCAATACTGCTTACCACCCTCACTATAGAAAAAATTCATGTGGTTTGGGAAAAATTGAAAGCATAGTCCAAGATAAATTTTCCCCTTTCAGATCCTTGATTTCATCAGAGTTAGGGCCTATCGAATTTCACTCCAACCTAACCTATCTCATGTATATGATATGTTCCATGTATAAATTTTTAGTAAGTACATACCAGACCTATCACATTTATTGAATTTAGTAGTCATACCATCAAAGGTTGATATTTCATACAAGGAAAAACTCGTGAAGATTTCAAATTTTATAGGCCAATTTCTTCAAAACAGGAGAACTCGCCTGTTCAAAGTACATTGGTGAAACCAAAGGTTTTAGGGAGAAACATATAAATTGGGAGAGGTTATGAAATAGAAGTACCCTCATTTACTTTAGTGTGTGAAATGAAATTTCAATGGTGAAATTTCGGAACAAGGAATAATGTAATCAACTGATATTTTTTAAATGAAATTCAATTTTCAGATGAATAAATTCCTTATTAAGTAATGACATTATAGAAAACACATGTACAAGTTTGGTTATTTTGGGTTTTTATCAGATATATATTGTGATATTTAAAATAGAATTAAGAATCATGTCCATTGATAATATAGTTATTGTATAAAGACCATTAGATTATTATATATTAATGGTTATTATAAAATCCAATTATCATAGATGAAATATATGATATACTTGACCAGTAGGATCATACCCTATGAATCCCATTTATAATATCTTTAGAGGTAGATGTAATCGTTGTGATTTTCCCTTGACAAATCTGAAAATGAAATTCAAAAACAAAAGCATGAATGAAACTATTTATGAGTGAAGTTTATCCTTTTTAAGAACATGACCCAATCCATGTTCACTAAACCTCCCAAACAAGGCCCCACCATCACAAACCTTATCCTTAGGGTGTAAACTGGTGTAATAATGTTTTATGCATCTAGACCCTAGTACAATGAATTTATATATTTTCCTTTTTATAGAATTATTTTAATATTTATACATTTTCATTATTAAAATTTTATATGAGTTGATGAAAATTAGATTTTTATATAATGAAATTAAAAATTTATTTTTGGGAAATATATAGATTTAATTAAAACCCTAAATTGATAAATTTAATAAATACTGAAATAAAAAATATTTTACTAAAATATTATAATTAGATAATAATTATTTAAATATAAATGTTAATATAATTTAATAAAGTCCCATATTATTTTTAAAAGGGCCAGAAAGTGGTTAGTATCATAAAATCTTATATTTTTTAGTAAAAAGGTTTTTTATATAAAAGTGAAAATTATCATATTTAAAAAAATATTTTTATAAAATACATATTAATTTTTAAATCATCATTTCAAAACTATCCAATGATGATTTTTTAATAATTTTTTGAGACAATCAATTTTTTTGGTGAAAATTTAATACGGTATGGATATTTGGTCTGTATTATGTCATAATAATGGATAAAAATTGATGTAATAAATACTATCAAATAAATAAAATACCAAATATATAGTTATCCTTTTAAAAAATATGTTTTTTAAGTTATATGATTATTTTTATAAACCCTTAATGAATTCTACGAAACCTATATACAGTTTCAAGGTTTTAAAATAAACTATTTATAAACAAGACTCACTTCCACATCACGAAGGGTATTATTTTAAGGATTTAAGTTCTTGAACTTATAAAATATTTAAAACCAATACTCTATTATAGAAAACATTGGGAAAAAACCAAGTTATGGTTTTTGGTTTTTATTATTTTATAAAATAGAGTCCAAAACCTTTTTTGAAATTAATTAAGAATTCTACTCAATTTTTCTACAAATACCCACCCATCCTCCCGCTCATATTCACTCAAAAACCATTGAGAATGAATTTAAACTCCATATATATATCTAAATCTATCCCAAGGTGTTACCAATATCTTAATAGTATCCTCCCTATATTTTAGAAGCTCCCTCTCAAGGTATAGGACAAAAAAAGATCTCATCTTAGATGTAAAATGATTTTGAAAGATCACATGGAAAATTTCATGAGAAAAAAATAACCGTTTCACTTTAAAAATAATAATTTTAAAACCAATAGTTCACAAAAAATAATAAAAATAATTTTTTAAAAATAATATATAAAAATTATAAATGACACTTTGAATCATTGAGTAGTCATGATAGAGGGAAATTCCAATCGTGTCTTATGTATTAAAAAATATTCTTTTCACATTTTTAGTAAAATCCAAATGGGACTTGTTTAGAAAACAACATGAAGATTCATTTTAATTTTTTTAAAGTAAATTAAGGGAAAAATTTACATTAATCAATAATAGAGTAACATTAAACATTCTTGAAAATATTTTCAGAAATAATAGATATAGACAGAAGATTGTTTTCTACCGATGGGAGGAATAAAGCCAGTATTCTTTAAAAAAATCATTTTCAAAATTGAGTGAATATAGGGAAGAAAATTATGGGAAAAAATTTATTCACAATAAATATCCATATGATAATATAATTCATGCCGTTCTTGTTAAATAGAAGATAATATTTCATCATATAAAGCATAATCATAAACAATCCCAATAAACAATGATATTGTACAATCAAATGATCACTATTTTGGTAACTTTTTAATATTATTCCCCATGAGATAGATAACATTACATGGATATTTATATCCCATAATTTTCATTAAAATAATTATAAAATATATTAATTGTAATTATATACACCACACAAGAGAATCAAGTGGTGAATATGGCCTATGTCTTCCAGAAATAAAAGAGAGATGAGAAATCCATTACCATATGTCCCAACTTCCTTCGTACAAATTAAAACCTCATTTATAATAAATATAGGTTTATGATGAATATATTGAAGAACCATTATTATATTTATCATATTGTATAGGATTTACTTTTGACATGTTTTATCCTTTTTTTATTAATTCATTGTTAAATACATGTTTTGGGTAATAATAGATTCATTCTTCATTTTTATTTTGGTTTGGTATTTTAAATAATTTTAATTTGATCATGGTTAAATCACCTACATAATTTTATCCATGTTATAAATATCATATATAATAAATAAAATTGTATTTAGAGTATTCCATAAAAGATAAAGATAAAAAAATGGTTTACACCTTTCTTGGAGATGGTATTCCATATGTATGCATGATCATTATTTCCATTCTCTCTAAGGATGGAATTAAAGAAAGTTAAATAATATATATCATTCACAGATTAATTATTTGGTCATATATATCACATATATTCATAATATTTATCCTTATTACCTTCTATGTAAAGATAAAATTAAAAATAAATCACATCGCTTCGTGAGGAGGTAGTCTTCTATACACATGAGTGATGTTATCTTATTCCTAAAGAATGGAAATTAATAATTTTTATGTAATATTATAATTCCAAAAGTATAAAAATATCATAAATATAATATATAAACATTAAATACATCATTGTTTTCAACTGTGATAGGTGGTTATGGAAAATAAATTACATCAGTTTGTGAGACGGTAGCTTTCCGTACTCAAAATAAATAGTTTCGTTTCCAATTTGATAGAATAGGAGATAGATATAAGTTTTGAAAACAGGGTTATCTAAGAAAAAATAAATATCGTATTGAAGACGATTACATTTTCTTAGAAGAACCTATTTTCAATATATTATTAAGGACCCTTGGACTGGTATTATAGAAATTCCAGTAGCTATAGAACGTGTATATGGTGTTTGGGAGAGATTATAGTAGTGTTTGGTTGATCCAAAAGTCTTAATTGTTATGGATAAGTGAGGGGATGAAGTGAACATTTATAATTGGGTAGTGGCATTTCTATAAATACCCAAAACTATTCAATAATGGGAAGTCACTCTCACCCCAAGTTCCTAAAAAATTGATAAATAATATATTAGAGGTGTGATATGGTAGATAAACACCTCCTACTAAAAACACATGTTTTAAACATGTTATTCCATAGCTTTAAGTTTACATAATTTTACCATTTTAGTTATCGCCACTATAACTTATATCTTTCTATTTTCCTAGATAATTTATCCATTAATCCTAAAATTAATATTATCTTAATTATATAGTTTATACCCACTTTATATATATTTTTATTCTAATTTATTACAAAAAATCATACGAAAGTGGAAAATTAATTTTAACAAAAGCACAAGAAATGTGCAAAATCCAATTTTAACCTTAATCGTAGTTATGATTTTTTATTTTATTATTATTATTTATTAAAAAAATTAAAACTATTATATAATATAAATTATTATGATTTAAAATATTTTTTAAATTTTCAAAATTTCCACTCATGAATGTGCTAGAATTTATTTTCAAATTAAACGCACAAACGCGAAGAAAAAACATTTTCCAAAGAAAAAAAACTTTCTAATGTATTAGAAGTTTTTTAATATCAAAAATACATATAAAAATGATTAAAATGAACAAAATTGGATTAATTAAAATATTATTGATCTAATATTATTTTTAAAACTATTTTAAAAAAAATAAAACCTTATAAATACTTTAAACGAAAAGGAAATTGTCAATAAAAACTAGTATTTCTCACCCCCATTTTTTATATAGATCAGCAGGTACTGTAGCAGTGGTAGATTACAGTAGCAGCGGCGGTACTATGTGGGTACTATAGCAGTCAGGTTACTATTCACAGAATGGAAATTGGGCCAAAAAATGGGCCTATGAGCTATGTAATGGGCTACAAGCCCACTAGGCCTTCAGGCTATGTAATGGGTCTCCCTCTACCCAGTTAAAGGAGGTATTTGATTTGATTTAATAATAAAATGAGGCTTCGGCCCCAACCTTAAAAAAATTACTAGTATTTCTCACTATTCATTGAAAAGTCAGTCTTCTTTAAAATTAAAAAAAATTAACCCTAACATAATTTTTACATTTTGATAAAAAAAAGATGGTTAATTTTTCCAATAAATTTTATAAAAGAGTAAAATTTTAATTTTTTATTTTTTCACCAAAAACATTAAAAAACATTTTTTTGAGAAAAATGAATCTTAAAGACTTTACTAAAAATTAAATTCTTATATATAAATATATTATATTTATATAAAACTATTATAATTAATTTTAGAAGCTTTGTTATTACTATTCATACTAACATGTTTAATGGAGAGGTTATAGTGGTCATGTTACAATAATAATATAAATAGTATATTGTGGTTCGTTAAAACTCGGTGTTGCTTATAATGAAATCTATTGAAGTAATTAAATTTACTTGGAAAATAATTTCATTAAATCATTTGGTCTAACTTTATACCCCATTAAAAATAATCACCACCCCAGATTCCATAACTTTTTTATAAAAAAATAAGTATACTTTTACCTCATTACATCCTATGGTTCCCACATAGCTTCCTCAAGCAGGTGGTTTAACTACAAAACATTAAAGAGGTGAGTGGTCATGTTTGGTTGAAAATTATATATTCGATCTAAAATATATAATAGGTTTTCTTCATAAGTGGGATCATGCTTTAGAATTAAAACCATTGAACTCAGTACATGTGATGGACAAGGTATGTACTTCATTAAAAGAGTTAGATGGAGTACATCATGAATTTGTGAGATGTTTGGAAGAATCTCTAATCGATAAGATTATATCATGAAATTGTGAAGAATTTAAAAGGGATGAATATACCTAGGGATTAGTTTTCACTTATTTACAAACTTCATCACCTTATTCCTTGGATAAATTCTTAGAAAAACATTCTCACCAACTTAAAAATTCTAGATCACGTTAGAGATTATCAGAGCAATGTTTTTACCAACTTAGTTCTTACCATATGTGTTGCTAAATAAATATAACTTTCTACACCATTTAATTAGTTTCATCAAGTCTAAATAGATTTATTTCTCAAAAATCATCCTGACATGTTTACATTCTACAATTATTTTCACAGATGGATTCATAAGGAACCATCTAAATGATTGAGTGTATGTAATTATTGTAAGAAAACCGAACTTGAAGAAGATATTGATCCCAGTAGCCCCTATGGGGTTTGAATTATTCTCTTATAATGACCATCTATTTATAGATGACACACAATACTGAAACTAAATTCTCTATCTAGATCCTTCTAAATTCTTCTCCAGAAATATTAGGTAAACCATGGATCCAGATCAGATACAATAGAATGTGGTAGTCTGTGCAACCTAACCACTTACTAAATGTATATTCTATGGAGATGATATAGAGAGAAATATTCTATGATAGTGATGAAGTGTGATGACATTATAATGTGATCAATTATAATCCATATAGAAATATTCCCTTTAGGTGTCTTCAGGAGTCTGATGAAAAAATTCATGGTGATGTTTTTCCATTTTTATTCTTGTATGGGTAATGGTTGTAACACCCTGAAAAAAAAAATTTCGTGTGCTCTCTCAAAAATATTTATAACTAAGTGAAACATAGTGGATGATCTTGGTCATTCTTTTAATGAGACTTTGTGGTCAAGAAACCACTACTTCTAATTAAATTTTATTTATATTTTTTTATTTATGAAATAAAACTAAAAGAAATGGATATTTGAGAAATGATAATTCCAAACTAAAATTAAACATGAAAATGCAATGAAAATAAAATGAATGCAGATAGAATGATCATAGGATGAAAGGAGACATTCTTAAGAGAATCACCTCGAGTGAACCTTTGTCGTCTCTTTATTAGTTTCAAATTTACATAATGAACATGCTCCATAGTATACATGAACATCCCCTTCTAACTATGATTGTTAATATACTGTTCAATAAACAATCATTGAGAGACCCTGCATCCACCTCCTTATTCGAGGGAGAATATTATAGAAGTGAAAGCTAAGACTCAAGTAGAAAGTGGTGACACAAAGGTTCATTTCATTTGAATTCCCCCTTGTCCTAACAATATAAAAATAATAAACATAAAAAATTAATTTTAAAAGGTGTAGGATCATCATATGATTACTCCACCAGGAACTCTTTTAGGTTAACTACTCATGTCACGATCCTAAGAGTTCATAGTGATGAAGAAAACGCAAGAAGAAAATAAAAGATACAATAGAAAATGATATCAATTAAATTAAAACATGAAATGAAAATAAAGAATGAAAATAATTGAAAATACAAGAATAAACTATAGAAAACATCCAAAAAAGACTACCCCTAAGTTTTCAACCCATTGGAAGGAAGAAGGGGTACATTTTTATAAGTAATGGGGAGAAATATATGGCTTCAAGTGTGTATACCTAAGGTATACACATGTAAAACTTACTAAATGAACAAAATTAAAAAAATTAATTATTAAAATATGTTCTACTATCTCTCATATGTCCAATAATGAAATTAGATCTCTAGTGAACAAGAAATGAAGAATTTATATCTGATTTACTTCAGATATTTAATATTCCCTAGATGACTATTCCTATTCAAATACATCGAGTTAAAACGCATCTATAGGCTTGAAAATATAATAATCGCATGTGTAAACCTTAATTAAATTTCTTAATCCAGATATTAACTTTATCCATGTTAAATTTTAGCTACTTTGGTTTTACCATTTATGATATATGGGCCCAACAATATGCTTCTCTAGCTCTCTGCATAGTTTTTGAGGCCATAACTTTGAGCTAGATTTGGGCTTTCAAATGATGGATTCAGGTTTGGTTTCTTAAGGTTAAAATGAGTAACATAAAACATAGAAACCTATTAAAGAATAATTTTTCAATTTTTATCAGTTTAGAAAATGTTGTGCCTGAGACATTGAAATAAATTATAATTGTGAAAATATAAAATATACCATTTTAGAAATTAATCTAAAAATACTACAAAAACATTAAAACGTGACAATTTCCCATGAAATTACACATAGGTGGGATTAAGAACACTGAAATTCAGAATAATATAATTGAAAATATTTTTTATATCAAATCCCCCACACATAAACATTACAGTCATGGGAATAAAGGACAACACAAACATATTATCATATCAAAGAAAATATCATTCTTCCTGTAGGGATAAAAACATCATAAATAATCAAAAATTATAATAATAAATTCAATTTCATGTTAATACTCCCATACATGTCATACTTACCTCTCCGAAAGAATATTTCTCTCTTCACTCAAGGAATTTCAAAGTAGAGTTTTTCAAATTCTCAAAAACATGCGTGATTTCCATAGGCTTGATGTACTCATAGTATCTCCACTTTAAAGGGTCAAAAATATTTCAATAATGATGTCTTTTTCATGGGATGTTCTGAGGGTGAGGGTTGTAAGGTTTAAAATGTGAAAACATCTGGGGCGGAATGAGGAGGGTTAAGCTTTAAAGTGAAGTAAATGCATGAAAATAGTTTTTCTCAATAATGATGTGATCCAAAATTAGCTCTAAAATGATTCACCTATAAAAAAATTCATTGGGAATTTAAAACTTTTAATTTTAGTATCAATCAATTTCTTCCCTCTTATCCCCAATTACAGTAGTGTTTCAACATGAATGTAGATCTATATTTCTCTTTAGAATCATAATTTTGAGGAAAAGTGTGTCAACATTTTATCTTCCAAAATTGGTGAACTCCCAAAAAAAATGTGTAATGATATTTTAGTCCACATATACATCTTTACATCATGAAATTTACTTCACCCAAGTTGTAATAACTATGTAAACACTTTAGATTCATCTTAAACATATTTGTTATGAATAAAAGACATAGCTCATCTTCTCCCTCCCCCACACTTGAGTTCAATATTAATCATGCATTTAATTTCTAGAGAAGGTTGTAAAGGGATAAATATACTGTAATTTTTCTCTATAAAAATCTATTTAATGTCCACTAGGGTTTTAATAAATGACATATGTAAAGTTAGTACAAAATAAGAGTTGAATGTGAAAGGGTTTTCAAAGTGGTGCATCAATCATAATTGACGCATTCCATTAACTCTAAAAGCTTTGAAAAATAAAAAACAAGTTTTGGATCAAACAACATGTCTCAAGACTCTAAATAAAATTATAAGTGAAATAATATGAAAAATAGTGTTAGAAACCTCTCAGGTTGGGAACGATTTTCAATTTGGACAGCAGTTGTGCACATAAGTTTCACAATCAACCAAATTTCTTCCAATGAAAAAATTAGAAATAAAAAAAATACATTTAGTAGTCATTTAAATCCTATAACATTAAAATCAAACAATGTGCCAAAAATATAAGATGGTTTTAATTTTCGAAATTATTCGATTCTTCATAGGAATCCAAAAAACACACAAAATGAAAAAGAAAATGAAAAACATAAAAAATTCCAAAAAAATAAATCAAAAATAAAATTCAAACACATGAAAAATTCCTAAAAAAAGTTTAAATCACTCTCCTACACTTATTAAATTTAATTAACTATTTTTTATCTCAAATTAGATCAAAAAAATTTTCCATTTAATTTAAATTGGGCAGCAAATAAAATAGAGAAAAGTAAGAAAATAACCTGATTTATTTTTCACTGGTAGCCTTGAGTTAAGATCCTAGCTACTACCACATTAAAAATACAAGAAAAAAATTACAATAAATGAGAAAATTAAATAAAATTAAAGATAAAATTGATATAAAATTGATAATTATTGGTTTAATCCCCCCCCCCCCCAAGTGGGTTATATGTTTTTATGGCCCCTGGTCAGGCAGTTGCAGTGGACTATCACCAACCAGATGGTGGGTGTGGTTTCTTTGAGATGAACCACCACATGTGACTTTTCCCAATGTCCATAAGTAAACATTGATATTTGATAAACCCAAAGAAGATAATAAAATTCCAAACTCTCAAGAAATAATAATGAAAGAATTTGAGATTGAGAGTGGGAGAGAAAAGAAAATATGTGTGCTCCCTATAAAGTCCCTTGGTTTCCTCCTCCAGGTGATATGGAATTTGTTACAGAGGAGGTAGTCACACCAAAAGATTATGTAAATATTATTCTTAAATAACTAAAAAATTGTGTTATCATCATTATCATACATGTACCTCTCCATTTATTATATATAAGAAATTTTAGAAAAGTGGAAGTCAGAAAATAATTCAGCTTAAATATGATTAAAAAAAGATGAATCGATAAAGAAATATTCCCTTTCTACTAAGTCTGCTTGGAAGTTGATCTCTTCAGGAAGGAAAATTAGAAACTCAATATCAGTAGGTATATATTATTCATCATCTTCCAAATTAATAGATAGGTATAGTATTTCTTATTGATATTTATCAAGGATAGTAAGATCAAGTTTCAGGTTATCTTCAACTAAGTGATTCCATGACTCTTCCAAAAATTATTAATCTCCCATGAGTTCAGTAGCTATTATGTGTACTTTAGGGACCTCCTTGAGCAATGTTTGAGTGTTATATGGTGTTATTAATTCCCTTAGCATCTCTATTATCAGCTAACTTAGGTTATTTAACATATAAAATGATTGGTAAAATCTCTTCCTCCACTCTTTATGGTTCTTGTTCAGGTTATGGTTTTGGTTTCTCTTGATATGAATATACATATTCTATTTTCCATTCCATTTTTCTATCAAACCCTTGAATTTATTATAATTTTTCATTTAACTGATATTTTTGAGATTATTCTTGTTGTTTCACCTGATTATAGTCTGTCCATTCATAATAATCACAATTGGAAATCATCATGAACAAAGAATGTTTTTTTAGTTTTTATAACATAGGATTTATTTGTTTGTTTTTTTCAAAAGAAAAAAAATTATTTACAAAATTTAAATACAAATAATTATTTAATACCACTTGTATCCCTGTAAGTAGCTCAAATTTGATAAATAATTGTCGTGTTCACTCTCAAAAATATTTGTAACTAAGTAAAGCACAATGGAAGACTTAGGTTGTTCTCTTGAGGAGACTTTACGGTCAAGCACTCACTACTTCTAATTCAATAATTTTTTTATATTTTTTTATTTATGAAATAAAACTAAAATAAATTTATATATGATAGATGAAAATGAAAAACTAAAATTAAAATTGAAAATGAAATGAAAACAGAATGAATGCAGATAGAATAATGTTAGGAAGAAAGTAAATATTCTCGAGAGAATCACCATGAGTGAACCATCATTGCCTATTAATTAGTTTCAAATTTACATAATGAAAAAACTCTATAATATATGTGAAAATAATCTTATACATATGTTTTTGAATATAAAATACTCTCAACGATCACCGATAGACCGCACATCCACCTCCTCGATCGAGGGAGAATATTATAGAAGTGAAAGATAAGCCTCAGGTGGAACGTGGATAAACAAAGGTTCCTTTCCCACTAAGATCTCTATCAAAATAACTATAATAAGAAAAGAAACATAAAAAATGAATGTTAAAAGTATTAGGTTCATCACTAGATTACTCTCTTGGAATGTTTTTTTTGGGTTAGCTACTCATGATCAGAAGTATAAGAGTTTATAGTGAAGAAGAAAACAGGGGAAGAAAAAAAAGAGAGAAAGAAATTGATAGAAAGGGGAAAACTTACATTAAAACATGATATTCCATTAAAAATGAAAGTAAAAGAAAATAAAATACCTAAATACATAAAATGGCTTTAAAAGGATACCATTATGTTTCCAACCCTTTAGAATGAAGATGAAGTACATTTTTATATGTAAAGGGAGGAAATTTTTTATCCAAATATATCCACCAAAATATTCCGTGAGGATGCCCTAAAAATGACCTAATTTAGAAAATGTTCCTTATAGAAAGTTGTTATAATATATATCTTTTTTCTAAAAAATAATGTTTAGATTTATTAGACTATAAATTAAGGTGTTATGACTTATTCACTCAGGATATTTAATCTTCCAAGGCTGACTATTTGTATTCCAATGCACTGAGTTCCAACACATTTATGGCCTTGATAATAGATGAATTATTTTTTGGAAACATTAATGAAAGTTAATTAATAGGATTTTATATTTATTCATTTTAAATTTTATCTCAATTGGTTTGGACTTTTATCATATATTGTCCCATTAATATTCTTCTCTAAATCATTGCATCATTTTTGAGGCTTTATTCATTATATGAGTTTGGGCCTTCAAATGATGGATTAAGATTTGGGTAATAAAGGATAAAATGAATACCACTGAACAAAATAAACTATAAATGAATAATTTTTAAATATATATTAGTTTAGAAAAAGTTATGGCCAAGAAATTTAAATAAATTAAAACTGTTAAAATCCAAAATATGTCATTTTAGCAATTGAGCTCAAAATACTTCAAAAACTATAAAATTTTACAATTGACCTTGAAATAACGCTTTGGTAGGACTAAAAATAATTAAATTCAGAATAAAATGATTTAAAATATTTGTTTTACCCAATCCCCCACAATTAAACATTTCACTCCTGGGAAATCATCTTATACCATGGTCAAAATAGGCATCTCAAATCATAAAATAAAACATAACATAATTATCACATCAAAGAAAATATCATGCCTACTACATGGATAAAAATTCTATAAATCCTAAAAAAAATATAATAATCCATTAAATTTTATGTTAATCCTCACATATATGTCATATGTACCTCCCAAAAAAATATTTCTCTCTTCACTCAAGGGTTTTCAATGTGGAGTTTTTCTCATTCTCAAGAACATGTGTGATTTCCATAGGGTTAGAATCCTCCAAGTATCTCCACTTAAAAGTGTCAAAAATATTTCAATCATGAGGTATTTTTCATGGGTTTTTCTGAGGTTGAGGGTTCAAAGGATTAAAATGTGAAAACATTTGAGGCAAAATGAGGAGGGTTAAGCTCTAATGTGATGTAAATTCATGATAATAGTTTTTCCCAAGAATGGTGTGCTCCTCAATTAGCTCAAAAATGATTCACCTAAAAACAAATATTTCATTGGGAAGTTTATAATTTTAATTTCAGCATCAATTAATTAATTTCCTATCTCTCCCTATTACAACATTGTTTCATATTGAATGATGATCTAGATTTCTCTTCAGAATCATATTTTTGAGGAAAATAGAGGCATCTTTTGATCTTAAAAAATTGGTCAATTTCCAACCCAAATGTGTAATGATATTTTTTTATACCCATCCATCTTTTCATCATGAAATTTATTTCACCCAAGTAGAAATATATATGGAAAAACATTAAATTTAGAATAAATATATTCTTAAGGATTGAAAAACACAACTCATATTCTCCGTCCCCCACATTTGAGTTCAATAATAATAATGAATTTAACTTCTAGAAAAAATTTTAAAGGGATAAATGGATTGTAATTTGGATTAATAATAAGTTATTTATTGTATAATAGGATATTAATAAATTTTAGATGAAAGGTCAATACAAAATAAGAGTTTAATTCAAAAGGGCTCTCAAAGTGGTGCCTCAATTAAACTTGACACATTCCATGAACTCTTACAGCTTTGAAAACTAGAAAAATAACAAGTTAAATATCACAAAACATGTATAAAGACTCCTAATAAAAATATAAATGAAATAATATGACAAATATGTTTATAAAACTCTTCTATTGGGAAACATTTTCAATTTGGATATTTCTTGTGCATAATACTTTCACAATAAACCAAATTTCTTCAAATGAAAATATCAGAAATAGAGAAACAAAATAAATTCAGCAATCATTTAAATCCTCAAACATTAAAATCAATAAATAATCAAAAAATACCAAGATGTTTTGAATTTTTGAAATTATTCTATTCACCTCAAGAATCCCAAAACACACAAAAAAAGAAAAAGGAAATCGTGAATAATTCCAAAGAAAGGACATCAAAAGTAAAATGAAAAAACACAAAAAATTCTTAAAAATAAGTTGATACCCATCCCCAAAACTTATTCCATTTATTAAACTATTTTTTAGATCAAATTATATAAATAAATATTCATATAGAATTTATATTGGGAAAAAAATAAAATAAATAAAAGGAAAGACACAACCTGATTTATTATTCAGTGGTAGCCTTGAGTTAAGCTGATAGCTGCTATAACTTTAAAACTACCAGAAATAAATTATAAGGAATAAAAAAATGAAAGGTAAAGGGGATATAAAAGGTATAATTATTGGTTTAACCCCCAATTTTATGAAGTGTTTTCGTGTGTGCTCTAAAAAATATTTACAACTAAGTGCAACACAATGGCTGACCAAGGTCATTCTCTTGAGTAGCCTTTGTAGTCAAGAAATCACTACATCTAATCAACCTTTTTGTATTTTTTTATTAATGAAATAAAATGAATAGTACTTGAGGATTGAAAATGGAATAAAAAAATTAAATATTATAATAAAATGAAAAAAAAATGAATACACAAAAATGATGTTAATAAGAAAGGATACATTCCTGAGAGCATTACCTTGAGTTAATATTCATCGTCTCTTAATTAGTTTCAAATTTACTTAATGAAAAAAATCCATTTTATGTGTAAAAAAATCCTCTACATATGTTTGTGATAATATAGTACAATCAATGATCACTAAGAGACTACACATCCACCTCCACAATCATGGAAAAACATTATAGAAGTGAAAGTTATACCTTATGTGGAAAGAGGAGACAAAAAGTCACCTTTCCCACTAAGATCCCCCATAGAATAACTCTAATAAAATAAAAAAAATTATAAATGATATCTCAAATAATTAGTTTCATCACTATATTACTTACTTGGGAACTTATTTATATTAACTATTCATCATCATGATCATAAGAGTTCACAATGAAGAAGAAAACAAGGGAAGAAAAATAAAGAAAGAAAGAATCACCCTGAGTTAACCTTCATCATCTCTTAATTAGTGTAAAATTTAATTAATGAACACATTACATCATATATGTGAACATACTACTCTAAATATGGTTTTGAATATATGGTATTTTCAAAAATAACTGAGAGACCGCACATCCACCTCCTCGATCAAGGGAAAATATTACAGAAGAAAAAATTAATCCTCAATTGGAAAGTGGAGAAAAAGTGGTGTGTTTCCCACTAAGATCCCCTTGTAATAACTCTTATAAAATATGAAACATTAAGAAATAATTTTTAATTACTTGGGTTCATCACTTCATTAATTTCCTAGGAACTTCCTCATGTTAGCAACTTAGGATCATGAGTATAAGCGTTCACAATGAAATAGAGAAAGGGGGAAGAAAATAAAAGAGATAAAGAATAAGAAGAAAGGATAAAATTTAAATTAAAACATGAAATTCAATTAAGTATTTAAAATAATGTAAAATACAAGATTAAAATAAAAAAAGGACAACAAATGATCCCCTTATGTGGCCAACCCTTTGATAAGAAGGAGTACATTTTTTTAGGGAAAGGAGGAAATATTTGTCTCCAAATATGCCCACTGAAAGATAGAGTATTGATTCCCAATTAAATGAACAAATTGATAACATGAACCTTATTTAATGTTCTTCAAATATCTCTCATATTTTGACTCATGAAATTTCATCTTTATTACATAAGAAATCAAGGATTTATGGCCGATTTACTCTGAATAATTAATCATCCCAAAATGACTATTTGTATTCCAATGCACCCAGTTCTGATGCGTTTATGGCATTGAAAATGATGGATTCAAGAATGTTCATATTAATGAATGTTTTTTATCCTATTTTAGATTTATGAATGTTTAATTTAATATTATTTGGTTATTACATTTATGACATATGGTCCTGAAAATAAATTTATTCATATATGTGAACATATTTCAAGGCCCGCCTTATGAGATGGATTTGGGTTTCCAAGTGGTGGATTGAGATTTGGGCCCTGAAGGATAAAATAACTCCCATAAAACATAGAAACCTATAAATATAACTTTTCCAATTTGGATATATGCAGAAAATTTTATGGCCACAACAATGAAATAAATTAAAACTATTATAATTCCAAAATATGTCATTTTTTCAATTGAGTTAAAAAATGCTTCAAATATATAAAATGTAAAAATTTCCCTTGAAATAACATATTTTTGGGATTAATAACATTGAATTTTAGAATAAAATAATTTAAAATATTTTATCTATCAATTCCCTCACATATAAACATTGCACTCATGGTCAGTCATCTAATACCATGGTCAAAACAAACTTCCAATAGCGTAAATGGAAACACAACTCAATTATCATATCAAAGAAAATATCATGCATCCTATATGGATAATAATTCCCTAAATCCAAAAAAAATCATATGAATCCATTCAATATTATGTTAATCCGCACATGAATGTCATACCAACCTCCTCGAAAAAATATTTCTCTCTTCACTCAGGGATATTTTTTGTGGAGTTTTTCTTATTCCCAATAATGTGTGTGATGTCCATAGGTTTACTATACTCCTAGTATCTCCTATTTACAGATTTAAAAACTGTTCAGTCGTGATGGCTTCTTCATTAGTTCTTTTATAGCTAAGGGATGACATGTTTTAATTGTAAAAAACATCCAAGGTAGAATGAAGAGGGGTATGATCTAAGGTGAAGAAAATGTGTGAAAGTGGTTTTGCTCAAGAATGGTGTGATCCTCTATCAGCATGGAAATAATTTACCTCAAAACACCTATTTATTTGGGATGATCCTATGTATATATTTAACATCAATAAATTTATTACCTCTTTCACCATTTGTATCATTGTTTCATATACAATTCATATCTGTATTTATCTTAAGAATTAGGTTTTGAGGAAAATGCAGGCAGCTTATGATCTTAAAAAAAATATGTTGAAATCCAATCCCATCTATGTAATGATATTTTTGGCTGACCGTACATCTTTCCATCTTGAAATTTTATTAGTCGAAGTTGAAATAAATATGAAAACACTTTTTTTATCTCAAACCAATTATTCGGGAAAGAAAAACGCAGCTCATCTTCTCCCTCCTCCGCACAAGAGTTCAATAATAATATTGAATTTAACTTATATAGAAGGTTTTAAAGGGATAAATGGATAGTAATGTGGATGCTTAATAATATATTTCATGGCTTTAAGAGGCTTAAAAAGGGTCAGATATAAAGGTAGGACAAAATATGAGATCAACGAAAACAGGATTTCAATGTGTTGTGTTAATCATACTTAATACATTCCATGAACTCAATCAGCATTGAAAAAGAGAGAAATATAAAGTAATGGATCACACAACATGTGTCAACACTGTCAATAAAAAATGAAAATTTATCAAAAATGTCAAATAAGTTTAGAAACCTCTGAGTTTGGGAAATATATTCAATTTCAACAATACTAATGATCATGAATGTTCAATGACTTGGGTTCATCACTAATTACTCCCTCAGGATGTTCCTCAGGTTAGCTACTCATGTCACAAGCATAAGAGTTCACAGTGATGAAGAAAATGGGGGAATAAAATAAAAGAGACAAAAGAAAATAAGAGAATGGGGAAAAATTAAATTATAACATGAAAGTAAATTACAAAATTAAAATAATATAAAATAAAATAATAAACTATATAGAATTGAAAAAAAGGATACCCCTAATTTTCCAACCCTTTGGAAAGAAAAAGGGGTACAATTTTATAGGAAATGGGGAGAAATATTTGGCTTCAAATATATATATTGAATGATTTTGAATGTAATCATTATTTAATGATGGAATTTGGGAACTATTCCTTCTTTAATGTTGTTATAATATCTATCATATGTCTAATAATGACATTTCATCACTTGTGAAAAACAAATTAAGGAGTTATTGCTGATTTTCTATGATATTTAATCTTCCCAGGCTGACTGTTCATATTCTAATGCACCGAGTGCCAAGGGTTTTTTGGACCTAAAAATATAAGAATCACACTTGTCCACCATAATGAAATTTCTTCCTATAGATATTATCTTGATTCCATGTTAATGTTTATATAATTTTACATAATTTATGTGATACAGTCCTAACAATAATATTCACCATATCTATGCATAGTTTTTTATGCCTAAATTGTGAGATGGATTTGGGCCGTAAAATGATGGATTAAGCATTGGATCTAAAAGGATAAAATGAATCCCATAGTACATAGAAACCTATAAGAGATTTATATTTTAATTTCAATCAGTTTAGAATTTTTTTTTCTAATACATTGAAATACATTAAAACTATTAAAATCCAAAATATGCCATTTTAGCAATTGAGCTCAAAATGTTTTTAAATATATAAAATGTGAAAATTGACCTCGAAATAACACTTTTGGTGGGATTAAAAAGGTATAAAATTAGAATAAAATAATTTAAAATATTTGTTCTATCACCGCCCTTATAATTTTATCTCTTAGACTTAGCTTTCCGACATACCAAGCACTGGGTAACAAACTCTGTGATATCTCCCTTCTTTCCATCCCAGCAAAAATACTCTTTCAAATCTCTATACATATTTGTACATCCAGGATAAATAGAGAATGATGAACCATGAGCCTATTATAAAACACACTTATTCAAATTGGGTATGGATGGAACACATACATGGTTTATGAACTTTATCATTCAGTCATAATTAAGGTTCAACTCAGGACCATTTCTCACATTCTTCTATAGCTCCACGTATTTCTAATATGTATTCTTAATCATCACATGTGTAGTTTTTTGAACACTCATTTTTGAAAGATAATATTTCCCCCCTTCCATAAGGATTTATATATCCATTCTTTATAGATATATAAATATTGAATCTTATGTGATCCTCATCATAGATATGTCAATATGATCCTTTCAACTCAAAGAATTGACAATGTTTTCTCTTTCATAGGGTGGTAATTTATATTTCATTCATAATATTAAACCATGATATTCTGTATGATAACTCATCCTAACCCCTTATTAGATTCATCTTTATAGATAAAAACCCATTTCCACTAGAGGGAAACGTTAGTATAGGTTCAATGACAAAAATTCTATTTAGTTCCTTGAAATTTTCATCACATTCATCTATCCAATGAAAAATAGATCCCTTACAAGTTAATTTAGTGAGTTGATTTTGTATTTTTGATAAATTATTGTCAATCCATTGACAATATCCAACCAAACAAAAAAAACTTCATATCTTAGTCATATTGGTTGGTCGGGGCCAATGTCCAATAGCCTCCATTATTGATGGATCCACCGATACACCCTCTCTTGAGACCATATTCCCCAAAACTGAAATATTTTTTCATAAAAATTATAATTTGGTAAATTTTTCATACATTTTCTACTTGATTAGGATATTAAACACAATTATTAACTGATATTCATCCTCTTACTTACTATTTAAATATATAATAATATCATCTACAAAGAATACCAAGAAATATTAAAGGTAATATCTAAAGAATCTATTCATTAAGTCCAGGAAAATAGTGGCGGAATTAGTATGGATGGATGAAATCACTATATAGTTAGAGTTTCCATTCCTTTTATGAAATGTGGTCTCGGGTATATCCTACTTTTGATCCTTAATTGATGATATCCATAACAAAGGTCAATATAAGTAAAGTGTTGAGCTCCATGTAGTGGATAAAACAAGCCATCAATATAGGGTAGAGGATATTTTTTCTTAATTTTTATCTTTTTCAGCACCTAATAATCAATACGGAGTTTCTTTGATCCATATATCTATTCTTATCAAAACCATAAGATTTATGGGTAACTCAAACTATCTATTTCCACCATGACAGCACATTAAATGATTTCTTCATAGCTACAGATGTACCTCACAGTCAATGCCTTTCAGATACTTTCTTTTTAGCCCCTGAAAAATTGATCAACTTTAATATAAGTAGTGTTATAATACCCGAAGAACACCCCAAAATTCTTATAGAATTCACATGATCGGTATCAAAGGATTCATAATCCTTGTGCTTTAAATAAAGGAGTTCCTCCTCTGTTTTTTTAGGAATATAAGGGAAGTAATTATTGAAAAATAATCTTTTAAAATCATCCCACTCTAGGGATTTAATTTAATATTTTTGAGTTATAATCTTGATTAGAGTTCATTATTGATCTACTTCACCATCCAGACTACAGATAGCCAAAAATAATTTTGCATGCTCTGAACACTGGAGAATGGAAAATATCGTCTCATTGGTATTAATCCATTTCTAAACTATTAATAGACTAGATGAACTGAAAAAAAAAAGTTGGAAATTAACTCATGATGGAATAAATATATTGTTGTTTCCTCCTTTATTCATTCAGAAATTTGACATGTTTAATATCCTGAGAATTTTTTGTGAGCATAGAAATGAGATTTTTTATTACAACTCCCATTACATTTGGTTTTTTAGGAGGACAATCATTGAATTATCCATCATACTCAGCATTAACATGGTTCCATCAGGTTCCATCCATTAACTAAAATCCAAAAAGGATAGTGTAAGAAACAATAATCCTTGTGGGGAACCACATAATCATGAAAAATCACTTATAGGTTCTCTAAATTATGACACATTCTTTTCAATATATGACACCTAAATATTAACCTAGGTCATTCATGATCATTTTTCAAAATACTTATTGATGGATCATAATGGGTTTTTTAATTCTAAAATCATATCCTCTATGAGTGTAAAAATAGGTGCATAGTATATCTTGTTATCATGTACCATGTAATGCTTTATTCAAGACTAAAAAGTATTTTTCAGAGTTTTTACCCCTTGGAATATTTGGCCATAAACACATCCAATTTTACTATCTATTCAAAGATGTAATTTCATGGTAATGACACATGTTATTCTTCACCAATATTCTAGGATATTTTTCTATACTTATAATTATCCTTAAAATTATCCTTAAACATATCCTTTATGATCTCAGTAAAGTGTTCTCATTCTAGTTTAAAAATGTTTAGATAAACATTGTTCTCAAACCAAATATATATAACCAAACTTTTCCTAAAAATATATTACATATTAATGGATAAATATTCATTACATAACATAAAAAATCAATGCTAGAATCATTTAGGTATATTACTTTGGGAAACATGGATACATAAACAACTGATTCATAAGTGAACTAAATCATCACCCTCAATGTTCATCACAACTAGAACCCTTTTTATACATATCGTATATAATACCATTATTCATAACATAGGTAATAGAAACATAATAAAGGGTGAGTTAAGATTTGTAGTAATGGGTAAACAAGGTATAGATCAATATAACATGATCCAAAGGGTATGAAAACATGAGAATAATATTTTAACACCATAAATTTCATATCATATATCAGAAACTCAATTCATGGTATAAATATTGGAAGTTCATAAGATATGAATCATAATGTAATTAAATAACATAATACATTTAAGCAAAACATTGAAATAATCCATAGATTTTTGGCATGCACATAAATATAGAAAAAAATTTCCTTAGTAGTCAAGACTCATTACCAAGACTTTTATAGTGGACTGGGTTAACTCCCCATACCATTGTAGTAGTTAAGTTTCACTCCCAAGACTATCATAGTGGATTGGGTTTACTCTCTAAGTAATCATAGTAGTTATAGTTCACTCCCACATATATCATAGTAGACAAGTCCCTTACTAAATTGGATTCAATCTCCATTATAGTCTTGTTTATCTCATAAGATCTCAATATTTACCAAATGAATTAGAGAGAGATATAGGTCCCACACATCACATAATTAAAATCATACATATATGTTACACAATATCATAAAACATTATTCATTTCAAAACCCATGAAAAGATATGGTTTTGATAAACATTTCATCATTTAATTATATCATAACCAGTGGAAAAAGGAATAAGTTTCAAAAATATATTTTCATTATAAAAATAAACCTTATCGAGAAAGAATATAGATTCTATGTTTGGATTATAAACCTAGAAAATATTATGTAACATAAGAGGATGTCATCTTAGATATAAAATTATTTTGAAATATCACTTGGATAATTTCTTGAGGAAAATAACCTTTTCTCCTTGAAAATCACATTTTTGAAACTAAAAGTTCAACAAATATTGAGCATAATTTTATTTTAATGAATCCATTAAAACTTATAAATTAGTCATTAATATATTTACTGTTTATGATGGTAGGAGTTTTTTTCATTTCGTACACATTAAAACAAATATTTCTTTCACATTTTTTGGTAAAAGCCAAATGAGCCTTGTTTGGAAAATTTCATGTAGATTCCTTTTAATTTTTTTTGTAAAATATAAATTAAGGATAAAAATTGAAATTAAAAAATCATATATAAATATTAATACATTATTGAAAATATTTAAAAAATCTTGAATATAGGAGAAAAATGGTTTTCAACTTAATAGAGAAATAAAGTCAATTTTCATTAAAAACTTTCTTTTGGAATATTGAGTACATGAAGAGATGAAAATGATTGTAAAACATGTATTCTCAATAAAAGAAATATGAGAATAAAATACATTAATTACATAAGAAATATATCAAAATATTTTATCACATAAAGTATAATCATAAACAATCATTATAAACACTGAGATTGTGACATCAAACCATTACAACTTTTATTACATTTGAATCATAAGGCCCATAAAAAAGAGAAGATTATATGGATATTTATATATCATAATTTTCAGTAGAAGAACCATAAAATAAATTTATGAGAATTATATACCCGACATAAAATAAACAAGTGGTGAATATGACATATGTCTCCCAGAAACAAAAGAGAGACTCGAAATCCCTTAATTTAATTCTTCACTTACTTCATACATGTTAAAACCTCATGTATAATAAATATTGTTTTATTATAACTATATAAAAGAAAATTACTATATATATCATTCCATATATGATTTACTTAAGACTTTTTATTACATATTTATAAACAATTCCTTACTAAAAGCTTGTTTCGGGTAATAACTACTTTGTTTTTCTTATATGTTTTTGTTTGGTATTTCCGATAATATTAAATTAATCATGGTTAATTAATATCCATAATTTTAACCATGATATAAATATAATATATATTCATTACATATATATTTATATTAATCCATAAAATTATTAAATACAAAATGAATTACACTATTCATAGAGATGGTAGGACGTACGTATGCATGAATGTTGTTTCCATTTTCTTGACAGATGGAATGAAAGAAAGTTAAATAATATACCAGCTTCATAGAGTAATTATGAGGTCATATATATCACATATATTCATTATAATTCATGTAAATTTTAGTACCCCTGTTTTTTGGTACATAACCCTTAACTTGTGTTTTTATGGATATAAAGTATTAGAGGGATGGTTGGAAGAGTTTTTGGATCTTTAACTATGATTTGGGGAATAATGAGAGGTGCATAGTTTGCACATGTTTTCTCCGAACCATGTGGATATCCTTGTAGAAACCGTGTGCAAGATAAATTTTGAGGTAGAGACCTTCGGCAGGGTGTGCGCATAGTTAAGGAGACCGTGCAATAAGGTCAGCGAGGGTCCATCTAAGAAGTATCTAATGCATGGTTGGTGCATGGTTTGTCTAACTGAGCAATCCAACCATGCAGATGGTTTAATTGAGATCCTGAAAAATTGGATGTCACGCATTTTTACTTATATGTGGCCCGTTTTTTCTCCTAAGTGGCCATAACCCATGATTTATCTTCCTTAAAGGTATAAGAACCTCACCCAAGTGATTTGGAGTCAATATGAAGGCTTCCCTTGGCCTTTTAAACTATTATTCTTGAGTTATTTGATTATTCTTCATCATTCTTGATCAGTTTCTTAGATCTAAGTATATCTAAGAAACAAATAAATAATAATGATGAACGATCACATACATCAAGAATCCAAGTTTAAAATGCCAATGGAAGTTGTTGATTGACTCATAATCACTTGGTAGAGGGCATTCTTCCTTCATGGAAGAGAAATCCTGAGTTATGGCTTCTTAGAGGAAAAAACAAGCCACATAGGGGAAAAAACGTGTCAGATCCACTTTTTTCAGATCTCACTTAAACCATTTGCACAATTAGTTTCCACGGTCAGACAAATTGTGAACTAATCATGCATTAGATACTGGATAGAGGGACCCTTGCATGACCTTCTCGCACAGTCTCCTTAACCATACACACACCATGTCGAAGCTCTCTTCCTCAAAATTTCTCTTTCACATGGTTTCTACTAGGATTTTCACATGGTTTGGATAAACTATTCGCAGTCTGTGCACCTCTACTTTGGTCCCAAAAACATAGTGAAGGATAACCAAACTCTCCCAACCTTACATATTATAATTTATATCCATAAAAAGACAAAAAAAATGGTTACGTATCAAAAAATGGGGTACTAGATTCTCCCCACCATCTGTCTTTTCATCCCTAGAAAGTAGAAAACCATTGCTGCTTTGAAAGAGTTCTCGTCATTTCTCTTTCATTTCTTTCTCACATTCCCAAGTATCTTCTTGAATATGACCATGATACCATAAAACCTCCTTCAAACTAATGATTTTTCCATTCAAGACATTCTCTTTCCTATCCATGATCTGTACCAGTATATGTGTCAATATAGAATCCAACTTTAGGTCAACGTGATCCCATCTGATCACATGGTTAGGATCAAGATGATACTTTTTCAACTAAGATACGTGGAACACATTATTCCCTGAACTGAACCATGGTGGTAATTTCAACCTATATTCTACCTCTCTAATCCATTCCGGTATCTCAAAAACACCAAATTATCTAGGGGATAACTTTCCCTACTTCCTGAAATAATGATGTCCAAGTCTTGGAGAGATCCTTAAAAACACATTGATCAGTCATGTCAAACAACAACAACATTGGGCGATGACCCATATATGATTTCTAATGAATCTTCTCCATCTCCATAATCTTTCTAATAAACTAGATCTTCTCTATTGTTTCTTAGACAAAGCTTATCCCAACTGATGAAGTCTCTCACATTTCCACCCAACATAGTAGAGAACGACAAGGACACCCATAAAACGGTTCAAATAGAGCTATGTGTATAGAGATCTGATAGTTGTTTTTATATGATATCTCCACTAAGGGTATGTGATCCTCCAATGAGCCACTAAAATCCATCACTCAATCCCCTAGCATGTCTTCCAACATTTGTATCGTCCATTCGGATTTCCCATACGTCATAGGATGATACGCCGTGATCATATTCAACTGAGTGCCAAGGGATTTCTTTAAAGATTTCTATAAACGAGATATGAACCTCAAATATCTATCTGTGATGATTGAAACTAGTAATCCATGCCTCATTTCTATTTCTTGGATATAAATTTTGGACAGATCCTCCACTGTATGAGTTTCACTAATAGGGATGAAATGGGCTGACTTGGTAAGATGATCCACTGTCACCCATATGGAATCATGTTTCTAAACCATTATTGGAAGACCTATAACAAAATTCATCACTATATACACCATTTTCCACACTAGAATAGATATATACTGCGACAAACCTACATGTATCTGATTCTCTGGTTTAAACTACTAACAAGTTAAGCACCGCGAGACGAACTCGACCACCTTATTTTTCTTGCCGCTCTAGAAAAACTGTGCTTTCAATGCCTTATAAATATTTTGTGTACCTGGATATATAGCTCATCTCTAATAGTGTTAACTGTGAAGGATTTGTTCTATAAATTTCATAGGTACAAACATCTGATATCTAAAACCGAAAACTGGACTTCCATCAAGCTTATAGACCTCAGTGATGTCCCCACTATTGATTTTTGAACTCATAAAAAGACATTATACAACTAATGTTTATGCCTATTTGACCATATTTACCAAATCTAGAATAATTTTAGCTAAGAAAAACTGCAACATCACCTCAGTCTTCACATTTCACAGGCATGTAGGCTTGGACCAACATCAACTTCCATTAATCTGAAGCTTCTTTCCCAAACTGAAAATATGACTTTCTACTCAATGCATCTCCCACCGAATTTCATTGTTGTACACATCAATTTAAAGTAAATAATTTCGAGATACTCCATCCATCTTATTTTCTTCATATTCAAATATCACTGGGAGAAAATTTGTTTCAAACTTTTGTGTTCCATGATCATTGTAAATTTCTCACCAAAGAGATAATGGATCCATTTTTTCAAAGCATTGATTACTGCAGCTAACTCCAAATCGTTTGTTGGTTAATTATTCTCATGCACCCTCATCTGCCTTGAACTATAATCAACCACATGGTCTCCTTGCATGAGAACACAACCCAACCCTGATCTCGAAGCATCATAGTACATGATTGTTGATTCTCTTTTCCATCACAGAGTCTAACGACTGAAAAAAAGGAAATACCTTAGTCCAAAGTGATTCATCCTTTGAAGAAACATCAAAAATCGTCAAAGGGATGACCAAGGAGAACAATGCCCATAGGTCGCGCAAGTTCCCTCATGGTCGTGCAAGTACACTTTCACGCCGCCTAATGGTCATGCAAGTGACTTGCACGCCCTAATTAATAAATACCCGGGGTCTTCCCCAGCCTATAAATAGACCCTGTGGGCCCCCCATTTGAGGAGAGGAATTTTTCCAGAAACTCATATTTGAGCTCCCGGCGCCCTAGTCTCTTCTCAAAGATTACAAAACACTTCTAAGGTAATTTCTCACCTAGAATGGAAGATCTAAAGAGGGGGAGGAAGGACTAAGTGTTGAAACTCATCAACACTTGCGCACCTGAGTGGCCATCCCTTAAGGGAAATGGACACACTTGCGTGCCGCCTAACTCCTTCCATAGAACTTGCGTGCCACTCTTCTGGAGGAACCTCAAAATGACTCTAAAATCTTTAACCAATAGTCGCTCAAGTATTACCTTTCTGGTGAACCATTGCGCAAGTACCCATGTGTCGCGTAGGTATACCTGCGCGACCAGGACTTGCGCGCCCACGCAGTACCTGCGCGCCTTCCAGGACATGCACGCCCCTGCCTTTTTGGGTACCCTCCGTGCCCGTTTCACCCCTCTTAAGACATTCCCCTCTCCTATTCAAGATTCAGTCTTCAAGACACTCTTCAAAGCCATTTATGGCATGATTTCTTGATTTTACTTCCTTATCTGAAAGGAATTATGTGGAATATCTCTCAAAACCTAGTGATTTACACATCTTTATGTCACTAAAGATTGAGATTTCATTCATTCAACCTCATCCTTTAAGATGAGAGAAATCATTAACTTGGGCCTCTTTTTCAGGAGTAAGTCCCAAGTCCTCATTAACTTGGGCCTCCTTTTCAGGAGTAAGTCCTAAGTCATCATTAACTTGGGCCTCCTTTTCAGGAGTAAGTCCCAAGTCCTCATTAACTTGGGCCTCCTTTTCAGGAGTAATTCCCAAGTCCTCATTAACATGGGCCTCTTTTCAGGAGTAAGACCCAGTCTCAAATATGGGAATCCTCTTCAAGAGTAAGCCCCAGTCTCAAATATAGGCATCCTCTTTAGGAGTAATCCCCAAGTCCCTTAACCAAGTCCTCCTTTTCAGGAGTAATCCCCAGTCTTAATTTCTCTTAACCAGTCATAATTTACCTTTGATCTGAGATTCCTTCTCAAGAGAAAAACCCAATCATAAATCCTCTCTTAATTTGGGCCTCCTTTTCAGAAGTAAGCCCCAAGTTCGAGTATTCAAATATCCATGAAGCACATATACCTTTATGTACCCTGTTCCTGGATTTATTCCCTGAAGTAAATCCTAATATTCATTT
Source organism: Viscum album (assembly GCA_963277665.1). Lineage (NCBI taxonomy): Eukaryota > Viridiplantae > Streptophyta > Magnoliopsida > Santalales > Viscaceae > Viscum > Viscum album. The sequence continues at coordinate 381,636,366 of OY728136.1, forward strand.
ATCTGGGCAGTCATACATACATAAGTCCCACATTATTTCTTATGATTGCATCTTTCAGGGCACAATTGTATGATTTTTACCAATACCTCTTGTTTCTCACACCGATCATGACTCACGTGAGCTTAGAGTGTAAAATTAATTATGAAATCCTTCTTTGGGCCATCAATCATAAACATCATACTCCCTTACTCAAACTACGTGGGTTCTGATTCCTTTTCTAAAAAAAGGATACGGAGGTAGCCCATCTGTGGGTTCGATCGCAACTCTGAAATAATCCATGTTCTACTGAATGAAAATAAACTTTCAGTGCCCCACTGAGTGGATTTACAACCATCATGGTAATCATAATGACCAAGATACTTATATATAAATGTGTCGAAGGATACCATTGACCAAGAATATCTAATAAATACAGATGATTCTCTATCGATGAAGAACCTTGAATACATATAAAAGATTCTCTAAATTTCTTACATATATAATAATTGATTTTCATATCTGTAGGAAAGCTCATTTTATACCTGGTAATGTAATAAGTATTCACGAACATAACTTAAATCTATAAAGAGAGTCCTAGAGTATACAATAATTCCCATAAAAAAGGTGTGATGAGTCTGACCTCCCATCATCTCGACCAATGAAAATTCCTAAGCCTCATCATTCCACAAACTAATGAGCGCCTACCTTTGGAAAGTAGGTCCAAATGGATGTGGAATCATTTGATGTTTCCGGTTCTACGAACAAACCCGTTAGAAACCGATTGGAATGTTTGAACCTCCCATCAAGGAGGTCATCCCCATATTCCAGAGGGAAACAAAAAATGGTGAATCCGACGTGAATCCTTAACCATGTTAAAATGATGTTTTACCTATTTGTTAGGCCCCTATTTAAAACTCAATGAGAGGTCCAATAAAAAAATTCATTGACATATGTTCTCATCCAATAGATGTAGGGGATGAATTTATCTTGATTACGTATGTTATATCAAACAGGCACTCTTTTCCAAGATCTTCTGCATTTCCAGAATGGCTGCTCTAAAGTTCACACCTGTGAATACTGCTGCTGCAAATGCCACTACTGCTACTCCTGCTGGATCGTCATCTACTCTAAGGATGACATCACCTACTCAGTGTCTTCAACACTGGGTATCAAATGCGCTGGTTAAGGAGTACCATCAATATGGTACCATCCCAACTCTGGAGGCTGTCCGACAAGCCCTCCAAGTGAACAACTCACGCATGTCGTCCGAACAACGATGACCAGTGATCAAGAAGCAGGCGGTGCTAACCACCGTCTCCAAACGTTTCGGGTCATTATCCCCGGAACACAATCAACATTCACTCCCATATTCTAGGGAGGTGAATGAGTAGGTCCCTCAAGGCCTTAATTCAAAGAAGCAGGAGTCATTCCCAAGGGCTCCCATCAACAATTTCCGCTAGACTCGTGCGGCAGTGTGCCCTCAACATGATGAGGGTGTCGACTCCAGGCTTTCGGCTCAGGTTCCTCGAACCCGAGCAGGCAAGACGAATTTCCTGAGACGAAATCCGCTCAACAGGGAGCAGGTTCTCATCTCTACCATCTCCAGAGAAGTCCACCAACCTAAATTGGTGGTAAGAAACGAGTGGGCACACACACCTCCCCATTTTAATTCCACTGTCTAGCAGACTCGTCTGGCAGCATCACGTCAATCCCTCTAGGTAATTCTAGTGGAGTACTATAGGCAGGAACATACACATGTTTATACATCATCATCTAGTCAGCAGGCTCGTCTGACTACATATGATGGAGCTCATCAACCACGTTCTACGAAGTGCAATCAGTAGGCACATACACCTGCTAGTATTAATCAAGCCTACCAAAAGTCTCACTTGGTAGCACACGGAGAAGTCAGTCGGAAAGCTCCGGCGATAAACAGGAGGCAGACTCAACTCTTTGCCCCCACACTTGAGTACTGTCAGGATTCACTGACAGGAAAATGAGGCAGGAGCAGGCACAAACACATACTATAATCATGGAATGGATGTATATCCCCGTTCTAGCAGCTGAAGTCACCAAGAATATTCTATCAATGGTGAAAGAGAAGAAGAAAATCCATGCTCATATTCTGGATGCCTGTCAAGATATTATAACAACTTCAGCGGCATCTCAGGGAAAGACACATAAATCTATCCCTACCAGTGGAGTGACACATCAACAATTCACTCCGGAACAGACACACACATTTGTTCCAGTCCAAGAGTTTTGTGGGGCATACTCCCCCATATCATACGGACAACCAAGTCAGACACATACACCTGATTTGAGTGGAGATCGTCAGCCTAACCTGGCCATATTTCCTGATCAGGCATATACACCTGCTCAGAGTAGCCACTTTCGTCAATAAGTGGTTTCCAAGGCGAGTAAGAAGGCATCTAAGAAAAAGACCCCCCAGCACAGTCAGGAGATCAAGATCCAATCTCTAACAAGGCCTTGCTCTATGTTGTAGTTCTTGAAGCCCTCAGACAGTTATCTGTTGGAATTCAAGATTCTACTCCCTTATTTCCCAATAGTGGGAACATTAATTCCGAAGGTCTTCTACAGACACTTCTTCATGAAGGCTTTCATCATGAAAATTCGGTCAATCTTGAAGTTTCATCTTCAGATGAGAGCCACAGGAACCCTCTGTGTGGTCAGAAGACCAAGGAGTAATAGATCTCATCGTTTGCTATAACCCACCATGGTGGTCCTCCCCATGATGATGAATTTCGCTGCGAAATTCCTCTCTGTAGTAGTGATGCACATTGCCCAGAAAATGCTCCAATGGACAATGTAGTGTCGAGAAAGCCCTCTTATCTTGAGGCACTTGAAAATGTGAAACCAGTCATGTCTGATGCTTCATCACTAGCAAGTGAAATACTTTCTCAATCAAAAGATATCCTAGGGTATAGGTCATTCTCCGAACCACCCCTAAGTCTTGCATCTTCTAGTTTAATCAGTTATTTCTCTACCAATCTTGTTGAATCCGATGAAGAAACAAGGAAACACTAACTCTAGTCAAATCAGGTAGAATAATATTCATTTAATGATAAAGAGGAAATGTTGAACATGAGAATACAACTGGAAAAATGTGAAGTACCAGTCATGTTTTGGCCTCTGGATGACTCTCAGTATAACATTCCAAATATGTTTACGGAAGATGGAATTCATGATATTCATCTCAACATATGGAAAAATCTTTGTTAGTTGAAGAAGAAAGTATTATCTTATGATGAATATGAAAATCATATTAAGATAATAGAAGGGTTACAACGTCAGATTGATTTGGCATCTCTATCATTCTCTCGATATCCGAAGGCTGAAAAACAGCAGAGAGCCCTTCAACGTTCATGCCTTGGCGCACTAAGAAGATTGAGTCAGTTAATTTCCAATGCCCCATCTGGTATTCATGTCATAGGATGGGGTGTTCATGAAGCACTACATTTCATGGTGCTCTCTAGTCATCAAAGCCCACCGAAAATGGTCTCATGAAATGTTATTTCCCATGGCCAATCACAGTCAATGGGATTTGTTTGTAATCAAAAGCATTCCCAAGAACAAGCTTCAACTAGTTCCTCTCAAAATCAAGCATACAGAGAACAAGTTTTTGAATTACTCCTACATCAATAAAACGAGAACATTGAACAGGCGTCTCATATGGATCAAGCACATCATCAAGTGACAGAAGTGTCAGAAATCATCCAACGGTCTTTTGAACCAGGTGATAAAAGTGGATACAGGTTAATGCATCCATCTAATTTCCAGACTAAGGTTCGCAAGATCAGGAGAGATTTTAAGAAAGTCTTAGACATAGCATGTCAAGATCCACCCCAGATTTCTAGACTGGGGACTCTTTTAAACCAACCCTTAGAATCAATAAATAGGATTCAATGAGTTGAGCGGGAACAGCCCCAGTCCACCGGACTGGGGACTTTTTCAAATCATCAATCCCCTCCTCAGAGAAAGTCGGACTTTTCTCGATTGGGGAAGAAGCCTCAAGAGGAACGAAGAGCCAAATTATCAAGAGATTCCCTCTAAATTACGGTTCGTCAAGAATTTCCTGAGGGATCGAATCAAAAAAAGGAAATGTCTCATCAAAGACATGGAAAAGGACAATATTACAAAAATGCTGATAGAAGGGATGTGACGAATTATGCATCAATCAATTTCATCAATGTCGTTGTTGTTGATCCACCAGATGAGGCTCACTTAGGGGACTCAGATGAAGAGGTTCCTGCTCAAGAAGATGTACACACCGACACAAATGAAGAAGGTGTGCGTACACGAAATCAAAGGATTACTCAGAACCTAGGTAATCCTTCAAGTAACCAACTTCCCCCTCTCCGAAAAGGATCCAACAAAGGGATGGGAAAGAATCAGGTTACATATCCTTTATTTGGAGAAGGCCAATCGCTCTCACTAGATCAAAGTTTTGCACAACAGGAGGAAGAAATGAAGGAATTAAGAAGGTTGAATGCAGAACTACTTCAGGGTAGTCTTCTTTTAAGCGTGTTGGCATCAGTCAGCCAAGGGAATTTGTTGCAGCTACTAATATGGATCAAGAATATCCTCCTCTATCAATACACCCTCACAGGTCTAATCCTATGGTTCAAGTGCAACAACAGTTTGCAGTGTTACCATCAGTTGCAGCACCAACCACCATATCTGTCCAAGCTCCAGTCATTGCACCTACCCAAGTCCAAGTTCAAACGGATGTTTCTCAAAAGTTAATAACTACCATTGAGTCATTAATAGATCTATTAGAAACTATGTAAGGGAAACGTGTGCAGGTTCAACTAGAAAAGAAAGTTTACCCTAAATTAGTAGATTCGGTCTCTCCTCCATCCAGTTTTGGAAGCCATGTATTCCCTATTTTCAATAGACCAGGTGACCCTGAACATCATTTGATGCATTATGTGTCTTGTTGTGATCCTTTGATGGGAACTCCGGAGTAGAAAGAAGCTGTAAAACTCAGATGCTTCATACGTACCTTGCAAGGACCAGCCTTTGTCTGGTATACAATCTTACAATCCCAGTCAATTACCGGATGGGAGGATCTTCACCAAAAATTTCTTCTTCAGTTCAGCTCAACTTTTCCAAAGACAACATTTTTCGATCTTACAAACTATAAGCAAAGAGAGAATGAAAGGGTCTCAGATTTCATTGCTCACTGGAAGGGATTAACATATTCCCTAAGAATAGCACTCCCTCAAGAGGAATTGTTACCAATCTGTGTGGCAAATCTGTGTGACAAATTACGCACACCGTTGATCCCTGTGAAATACACAGGAGGGTTTCGAGACCTTACATCAATCGCTCAGAAGATTGAATATTCCCTTATACAGGCTAAGGCTAAATCTCGTGTAATTCCATCAGCTCTAGGAAGGAGAATGGGTAAAGTAGAAACTGCTACAGTTATGCTTAAATAAGAACCTATATCTGTTTCTACTTCAAAACCTTCATCTTATCGAAGGGATCCACCTCCTGAGTGCCAAAAACAAAGGTCATTTTGTCTAGATGATCAAAGAGATCAAAGACGAAAACAATTTGAGGATTTGAAAAGAAAAACATACTCTTTCTGAAATGAATAAGTTCCTGGTTACTTTATTTTGGCTCTGGAAAATAATCTGGTTCAATTGCTAAGGCCTAAGAGGCCAAACAAGGAAGGAGATGAAGACTGTCCCAATTATTTCCCTTTTCATCAAATGTTGGGGCATCCCATCCATGAGTTTTTTTTCTTCAAAGACCTCCTACAAAAGAAGGTCTCCTCGGGACAAGTCAAACAGAAATGTTCTTCAGCTCAGGTAGCATGTGTTACTGCTACAGTTCCAGACGAGGAAGGCAGGTGGAAAGATGTCAAAAGCAAAAATGCACAAAATTATGATGATTGGATGGTTAGAAAGACAATCAACCAAACTCACGATATTTTGCGAACACAATTAAAAAACCCGATTGTGTATCCTGCTATGAATGTTGTTCCAAAACCCGCTTCATTTGAGGAAAAGTCATCAAAGAAACGGCATGATTCAAAGAAAGAAAAAGAATCAGAAGAAGATGAGTATGTGTCAAATCCTAAGTTGTATTTGACTCTGGAAGACTTCATGCCATCTACATCAAAGCCACAGGCACCACCCCACCAAACGGCACAGCCTAAACAGGCTAATCAGGCAGAGTCTTCATCAGACGAAGAGTTAATATTTGGTTCTATTAATATGATTCAATTAACAGATCCATATGCCAGTTGCAGTTTTGATTTCGATGAGCCTAAATTCCCTATATCAAACAGGGGAATCATAGGAAGTTCTAGAGGATCAGGATACAGGGGAAGACGTGGATCATTCAAAAGCCACTATTACAATTCTACCCCTTCTAGAACTGTGTACGCAGTAGAAACTCGTGGTAGAGCCCTTCAGCGAGCTCAGAAAGAACAAGAAATTTCTTCTACCAATAGAAAATTCAGTCCTAGAATAGTTATTTTGGAAGACCGGTTGAAGGTTCCATCTTCTTCCTCTCATCAAAAAAATGGATCTAATCGGTCTAATCTTCCAAAACAAAGAATATTTTAACTCCTATCCCAATACAAGATGCATCAACTTCCAAAGCATCTGCTTCCATGGTACCTGCTAAATCACATATTCCTGTTGGGAAACGCAGACCTCTGGATCAAAATTATGATGTATTAAAACACTTTTCCTAAGTACCAGCCAAGTTATAAATTCTGGATGCTTTTAATCTTTCAAAAGATCTTCGGGAATCACTCATCGAGGCTTTGTCAAGTCCTCAAGATTTTGAGACAGAAATTTCTGCAGCTGAATTCTATCACATAGAGAATAATCATGCAGAATTCTATGCAATAATATCTTTTACTAATGAGGATGAAGATGATGTTGTGCATGGGAATATTAGACCCTTGTACTTATTTGGCAAGGTCAATGGCATAAACGTCCGAAGAGCTTTCATTGACAATGGTTCACGAGTCAACTGCATTCCCATTCATACACTTCGTCGATTGGGCCTCATGAAATCTGATTTATCTCCTTCAAATATGATGTTACAAGGATATGATAAAAATGAACAAGAACCACTGGGCGAAGTTACACTCAGAACTCAGTTTGGAGATCTTGTATCCAATTCAGATTTCACGGTTGTTTATCAAGACTCGGCTTTCAACATCTTTCTTGGAAGACCCTGGCTACATAAACATGTGGCTATCCCTTCATCATACCATCAATGTCTCAAATATTGTTTGGATGTTCATGTTGGGACATTGTATGGTGATAAGGCCCCGTTCAAGACATGTGAGTCTCAATAAATTTCGGTGGAATTCTATCACATTAAGGGAAGGGAAAAATCCACAACAAAGGAGATTACCAAAGTTAATGCACCATGTGGTTTGGAGAAGATTCCAGTAAATCCATTTACACATGTGAGTACAGAATATGTGTTTCCTATCAGTCAAATTGACAAGATAGACCCAAATCAAAATACTCTTATGGAAATATCCATAATTTCAATTATGGAAATCGATCCAGACAACATGGGAGAAACTGGTAACCCACCAAGCAGTGATGAAAGAACAAATGGTGACGTCTTCATTTCATCTATTGAAATCCAACAAGTCTATACTTCGCTAATTAGGCCAAAAGAAGTTATAGAAACATCGGAGGTGAAAAATGATGTCGATTCTCAATCCATCATCTCCTCTTTATTACCCAAAGAAGACCCTTCATCATCAATCGGGTCGGAAATGGAAGCTTCTTCTTCAAGATGTGAAAATTTTGACATCTCTTCTGATCATGAAAATTCTGCTTTATTATCTACTATGCAAGTAGAAACGGAAGAAATAACACATAATGAAGAAGAAGAGGAAGATCTCAGATATTCTCCTCCAGCATTTGAAGAGGGTATCTCTACCACTTTGGATGAACTCAGAGAAATAAATCTGGGTACAAAAGAAGATCCACATCCCACTTTAATCAGTGTGGCCATGACTCTTGAAGAGAAAGAGATGTATATTTCTTTTATAAAGTGAAATAGAGATATATTTTCTTGGAACTATACAGAAATTCCCTGGCTTGATCCTAATGTTGCTACTCATCATTTGGGTTTACCAGAATAACATCGAGGATTTAAGCAAGCCGCGAGAAGAACACACCAACTTATGCTTCCAAAATTGAAGCTGAATTGGATAATATTATCAAAGCTAACTTCATTTGATAAGTTCAGTATCCCAAGTGGTTGGCTAATATTTTCCCTATAAAGAAGAAGAATGGACAAATTAGAGTTTACATGGATTTCAGAGATCTTAATCTGCATTGTCCTAAGGAATATTTACCAGTTATGATTACAGAACTTCTAATTGATGCAACAGCTGGATATGAAGAACTTTCCTTCATGGATGGATATTCTGGATATAATCAGATCTGAATGGCCCCAGAAGACGAGGAATCCACAGCCTTCAAAGCCCCTCAAGGTGTGTTTTGCTACTGGGTAATGCCCTTTGGCTTAAAGAATGCAGGTGCAACATATCTGCGTGCCATGCATCGTATCTTCAAACCCTTCTTAGGGAAGTTTTTGGAATGCTATGTAGATGATTTGGTTGTTAAATCAAACAATTTTCTAATCACTTCGCTGATTTGGAAGTTATATTTCGCAAGCTTCGACAACATAATTTGAAGATAAACCCCTTAAAATGTGCTTTGAGGGTAACCTCAGGAAAATTTCTCAGCATTGTTGTACGCCATCGTGGTATTGAAGTCGATCCTGAGAAGACCAAGTCAATCCTTGGTATGTCACCTCCTCGAAATTTGAAATAATTAATAGGACTTCAAGGACACTTAGCCTATATTCGGCGTTTCATCACCAATTTGGAAGGAAAAAGTTTACCCTTCACCAAATTGATGAAGAAGGGAGTCACTTACTAGTGGACTGAATAATTTCAAGATGCATTCGATATTCTCAAGAAATACCTCTTGAGTCCACCTGTACTCATGACACCTGTTGAAGGAAGACCACTTATCCTCTACGTGACAGCTCTAGAGCGATCATTGGGTGCCTTTCTTGCTCAAAAGAATGATGTTGGGAATGAAAACAGCCTCTACTATCTCAGTCGAACTATGCTTGAAGCAGAAACTCGGTATTCAAGTATTGAGAAGTGCTACCTGGCATTAATATTTACAGTTCAGAAGTTGAGACACTACCTGCAACATCATGAGGTCCAATTGGTATCTCGCAATAACCCGCTCAAATTCATCCTTAGTCATCCAATTCTTACAGGACGTCTGGAAAGGTGGGAAATTATTTTGCAGCAATTTGACATTCAGTATGTGTCTCAAAAGGCAATAAAGGGAAATGCTCTGGCTGATTTTTTGGCTGAACACCCTTCAGTGGAAGACGCATCTTCAGATATTGAACTCCCAGATGAGGAAGTCTTCTCTATTCAAGAAAGTCCTCTGGCATGGGAAATGTATTTTGATTCTGCTTCCAGAAGTCCAATAGGGAGGAAAATGGAATATCAAAAATTCAACAAAGTTGGCTTAGGAATTGTGCTCATTTCTCCAGAAAAGGTTGTGTTACCTTATTCCTTCTTATTGTGGGATGGTGGTACCAATAATGAAGCATAATACCAAGCTCTCATCACAGTAATGTAATTAGCACTTCAAGCACAAGTGAACCACTTAAAGGTGAAATGTGATTTAGACCTGGTAATCAAACAAGTCAATGGGGATTATGCCATCAGAAAAGAAGCACTAATACCATTTTATGATTATGTCAGAGTTAATGGCGGAATTCCCTTTAGAACCGACATTTTCTTATGTCATAAGATCAGAAAATGCTCAAGCTGATGCACTGGCTAATATAGCCACAGCTCTGGCAGATCCAAATCGAGATGAGACAACCATCAGTATTGCCCACCGTCATTCAATTTCACCTTATGTTCGAATCAGAATAGAGAAAATTAATGAAATTAGTCCCATTCCTGAACTGTATGGTCATACTACAGGATGGATGTCACCTATCAGGGAGTACCATCAAAATGGAACACTTCAACCTGATAGAGCCGAAAAAGAACAAATCTGGCGATGTGTGGTCAATTTTACTCTTTATGATAGCCCAGATCACCTAGAGAAAATTCTCTACAAATCTGGTTTTGATGGAGTTCTCTTCAGATGCATTGATGGTGAAGAGACAATGGTTTTAATGAAAGAAGTGCATGCAGGAGTCTATGGTTCCCACCAGTCTGGACATAGACTATCTGATCAGATTGGAAGGATTGGATACTTTTGGCCTTCAATGATACAAGATTGTGTTGATTTTACAAATAAGTGTCATTCATTCCAAGTACATGCCAACTTCATTCATCAACCTCCAGATTTTCTTCATACAGCTAAATACTCATGTCCATTTTCGACATGAGGAATGGATGTGGTGGGACCTTACCCTTCGGATACGTTCAAGCAGTTTAAGTACATTCTTACTGCTACTAGCTTCTTTTCCAAATGGGAAGAGGCAATACCTCTCAAGGAAGTCAGTTCTAAATGCATTGTTAGCTTCATCAAGTCTAACATCATTACCAGATTTGGTGTCCCTCATACCATATTGACGGACAATGGCACCAACTTCTGTTCATCTGAGGTAAAGAAGTTGTATCAAGAATACAACATCAAATCCAACCATTCATCTCGGTATCATGTAGCGGCCAATGTCCAGATAGAATCCTTCAACAAGACTCTTTCAAATATACTGCAAAAGATGGTGGATAAAGATAAGAATTCATGGCCTAATAAACTCTTTCATGCTTTAGGGGCTTATCGGACTACCACCCGCACTACAATGCGGTCAACTCCATATTCATTGGTATATGGAATGGAAGCTGTCTTTCCCATTGATGTTCAACTACCCTTGCTCAGATTTTCTATTTTTGATCAATCATATACAGATGAACAATATCAAAAGTGATTTAATGAATTGGAATGGTTAGATGACAAAAGATTGTGCACTTTTCACCACTTGGAAGTCTATTAGAATCGAATAGCACGTGCTTTTAACAAAAAAGGTCATCTCCGTTCATTCACTTAGGGAGAATTGGTATTAGTTCTCAAACTCCAATGATACCAGGAAAGAAACCTCCCAAGCTTGAGCCAAAATGGGAAGGACCTTACTCAATACATAGGGTCTACTCCAATGGAGCTTATTCTTTAATCTCAATGGATGGAGAACTCATCACTACTCCAACCAATGCCAGATTTTTGAAGAAGTATTTTGTATAAACACAAAATATATCATCCATGGTCCAGTATGACCTTAAAATGCACCACGGTCCAGTATGACCTTAAACTGCACCATGGTCTGGTATGACCTTAAACTGCACCACCGTCCAGCAAGATGTTAAACTGCATCATCAATGGTCCATGCATATGACTTTAAACTATTCGCGCTTTCGTCCAACATGACGTTAAACTATGAAAAAGTCCATAATTTATCCTCACTGCATGACATTAAACTGCACAGTCCCCCTACCATCCAGCATGACGTTAAACTGCACCATCCATGGTCCGGTATGTCCTTAAATTGCACCACCATCCCACAAAACGTTAAATTGCATCATCAACAGTCCATGAATATGACCCTAAACTATTTTCACATATGTGCAACATGATGTTAAACTATGTCCCCTTCATCATCCTTGATATATGACGTTAAACTATAAAACAACAGTCCATACATATGACCTTAAACTATTTGTATTCCTTTTACCCAACATGACGCTAAACTGTGAAAAAGTCCCTTACGTCCAGCAAGACGTTAAACTGCATCATCCACGGTCCATGCATATGAATTTAAACTATTTGCGCTTTCGTCCAACATGACATTAAATTGTGAAAATTTCTCTAATTCATCCAACATTATGTTAAATGGCATACTCTTTTTTCCTCACTGCATGACATTAAACTGCATAGTCCCCCTTTCGTCCAACATGACGTTAAACTATATTGTCCCCATCGTCCTAACTAAATGATGCTAAACTGTACAAAAAATCCTTGATACGTACTACATGACATTAAATTGTACTTTGTCCCTGCTACATGACACTAAATTGTGCATCAAAAATAGTCCTAACTGCATGACTTTAAACAGCATAGTCCCTTTATATGTCCTACATGACATTAAACTGTGAATCGTTAAGGTTGTTGTTACCTCGTGTTTCTCACACCGAGTATGACTCACGTGAGCTTAGAGAAAACCTCAACCATAACACTCTCTTTGGGCTACAAACCATGTGTATGTCCCAATAACATCATTTTTAGGTCATTGCCCCCAAGAACAACTTGATCATTAATTCGTTCTTTAATTGAACTACGCGGACTTTGATCCTTGCCTTCCAGGCTGGGTATGTAGGAAACCTCCCAATGTTCAAGCCCAAAACCAATCTCTTCACATCGGTTCACCTCCATCTCATATGATGTTGATTTGTGAAACCGCCTCTAGAATCAATATCTTTACATTGGTTCACTTTTGTCCTTGCTATATGATGTTAAACTATAAAACACTTTTTTCCAGTATAACAATAAACTACAATATTCTTTGATACCCTCACTTGAGATGGAATCATTATTTACATTGGTTTTCAATCATGTTTCATTTCAAAGTCTACATGCATACATGGCAATACCTGAACCTTTTATCTTGGTTTAAACCATCATTGCACTAAATTCCCCTTTCACCCTTCACATGTATGAACCAAATTTGTACAGAGGGTATTTCTATAACTACATGGGCTTGATTCCCATACTTATGGGATATGTAGGAACGTTCAAGTGTCCCTTGAATCCAGCCCCATGTCTTTTGGGCCTAACCCCAAATTCCTCTTTCAATCCCCTGGCTGAAAAGTCCCCATGAAAACACACACAGTGTATTTCTTATAATGGTCCAAGATCTATGACCCTAAACTAAGATCTCCAATCCTTTTGTCCCGCACGATGTTAAAATGTAGTTTAATAACTACGTATGGCTTGATTCCCATCCTTATGGGATACTTAGTAAAGTCAAACATTTCAATTCAGGAACCAGCCACAACATGATTATGGTTAGCATTGATCTGTTTATCTCTGCATACATTAGACAATACCCATCTTTATGTGTCGTAATCCTAACTTTAAATATTTTCAGATCTTCATAACCCTTTTCTTAACATTTAATCACAAAAGGCCTGAAATTCTGAGAGTTCTTTTGCTTGACCATGCAGCACATGCCCTTAGGTGGCCTTGCATAAATAGTCTAAATAACGAACCTATCAGCCAAAAGATGCTATTATTTGACTATGCAGCCAATTCCCTTAGGTGGACCTGCATAATTCAACCCCCTAACAGGTTTGTTAAATAGTGGTAACTTCATTATTAGAAGGAAAATATATTTTTTCTTTATTTGTCTTGATAATATGTAGGGATCCTCAAAAATAGCCATCATTAACATATTTTCCCATATCCTTTTTCATGATCTGAAATTATTAAGTCTATGGTTTATATTCTCTTTCCCTACGTTTGGGTCAGACCTTTGTAGGAGTGATATCCATCCAGTTCTTCGATAATCTTGTTTGGAAATATCTTCTCCATATTCAAGTACCTATTTCCATACAACAAACTCTATACTTTGGAAAAGTTGAATCCCCATAAACTTTCACTGGATTTTAGTAGTAGAAAGGTAAATTTCTGAGAGTTCTTTTTCCTAAATATGTAGCACGTTCCCTTAGGCGGCCTTTCATAAACAGTCGACATAACAGACTTGTCAGCCAAAAGATACTATTATTTGACTATGCAGCCAATGCCCTTAGGTGGCCCTTCATAATTCAACCCCCTAACGGGTTTGTTAAATAATAGTAACTTCATTCTTGGGAACTACTTCTTAAAATGCCTTTTATCCCTTTTTTCATATCATTCCTCAGATTCAAAATTTTTTAAGTCATGGTTTGCATTTTTCCCTCATACTTGAGTATGGTAATATTTTTTCTGATAAATTTTCAAGGAATTGAGTCAATTTTAATCCATTTTCAGTCAAAGATATTTTGACCTTAAACATTAGCCTTTGTATGTATGACATGCATGACTTTAAACTTCCATATTTCTTGTTTTTCTTTTCACCTCAGATTCAAATTCTCTTTTCTCTCCGAATCCAACTCTGAGGGGGGACTTTTGTTGACGCTCCTTTCCGTCACAGAGTCTAACAACGGAAAAAAAGGAAATACCTTAGTCCAAAGTTATTAAACCTTTGAAGAAACATCAAAAATCAAAAAAGGTATGAACAAGGAGAACATTGCCCATAGGTCGCGCAAGTTCCCTCATGGCCGCGCAAGTACACTTGCGCGCCGCCTAATAGTTGCACAAGTGACTTGCGCGCCCTAAGTAATAACTGCTAGGGGTCTTCTTCAGTCTATAAATAGACCCTGTGGGCCCCCCATTTGAGGAGAGTAATTTTTCCAGAAACTCAGATTTGATCTCTCGGCACCCTAGTCTCTTCTCAAAGATTACGAAACACTTCTAAGGTAATTTCTTACCTAGAACGGAAGATCTAAAGAGGCTGAGAAGGCCTAAGTGTTGAAACTTATCAACACTTGCGTGCTTGAGTGGCCATCCCTTAAGGGAAATGGCCACACTTGCGCGCTGCCTAACTCCTTCAATAGAACTTGCGCGCCACTCTTCTGGAAGAACCTCAAAATGATTCTAAAGGCTTTAACCAAGAGTCGCTCAAGTATTACCTTGCTGGTGAACCATCGCGAAAGTACCCATGTGTCGCGTAGGTATACATGCGTGACCAGGACTTGCGTGCCCACGCAGTACCTACGCGCCTTCCAGGACTTGCGCGCCCCTTCCTTTTTGGGTACCCTTCTTGCCCGTTTCACCCCTCTTAAGCCGTTCCAAGTCTCTTATTCAAAATTCAGTCTTCAAGACACTCTTCAAAGCCATTTACGACATGATTTCTTGATTTGATTTCCTTATCTGAAAGAAATTATATGGAATATCTCTCAAAACCTAGTGATTTACACATATTTATGTCACCAAAGATTGTGATTTCATTCATTCAACCTCATCCTTTAAGATAATAGAACTCATTAACTTGGGCCTCCTTTTTAGGAGTAAGTCCCAAGACCTCATTAACTTGGGCCTCCTTTTCAGGAGTAAGTCCTAAGTCCTCATTAACTTGGGCCTCCTTTTCAAGAGTAATTCCTAAGTCCTCATTAACTTGGTCCTTCTTTTCAAGAGTAAGTCCCAAGTCCTCATTAACTTGGGCCTCCTTTCCGGAGTATGTCCCAAGTCCTCATTAACTTGGGCCTCTTTTTTAGGAGTAATCCCCAGTCTCAAATATGGGAATCCTCTTCAGGAGTAAGCCCCAGTCTCAAATATGGGCATCCTCTTCAGGAGTAAGCCCCAAGTCCCTTAACATGGGCCTCCTTTTCAGGAGTAAGCCCCAATCTTAATTTCTCTTAACCAGTCCTAATTTACCTTTGATCTGGGATTCCTTCTCAGGAGTAAAACCCAATCATAAATCCTCTCCTAATTTGAGCCTCCTTTTCATATGTAAGCCCCAAGTTAGAGTATTCAAATCTCCATGAAGCACATATTCCTTTATGAAACATGATCCTGGATTTCTTCCCTGAAGTAAATCCTAATCTTCATTTATCTGGGCAGTCATACATACATAAGTCCCACATTATTTCTTATGATTGCATCTTTCATGGAAAAATTGTCTGATTTTTACCAATACCTCTTGTTTCTCACACCGAGCATGACTCACATGATCTTAGAGTGTAAAAGTAATTATGACATCCTTCTTTGGGCCATCAATCATAAACATCATACTCCCTTACTCGAACTACGTGGGTTCTGATTCCTTTTCTAAACAAAGGATACATAGGTAGCCCATCTGCAGGTTCAATCCCAACTCTGAAATAATCCATGTCCTTCTGAATGACAGTAAACTTCAAGTTCCCCACTGAGTGGCTTTACAACCATCATGGTCATTATAATGACCAAGATACTTCTATATAAATGTGTCGAAGGATACTATTGACCAAGAATATCTAATAAATATAGATGATTCTCTATCGATGAAGAACCTCGAATACATATAAAAGATTCTCTAAATTTCCTACATATTTAATCATTTATTATCAGATCTGAAGGAAAGCTCATTTTATACTTGGAAATGTAATAAGGATTCACGAACATAACTTAAATCTATAAAGAGTGTCCCGGAGTAGACAATAATTCCCCTCAAAAAAGGTGTGATGAGTCCGACCTCCCATCCTCTTGACCAATGCAAATTCCTAAGCCTCATAAGTCCATAAACTAATGAGCACCTACCTTTGGAATTTAGGTCTAAATGGATGTGGAATCATTGGATGTTTCTGGTTCTACGAACAAACCCGTTAGAAACCGATTGTAATGCTTGAACCTCCCATCAAGGAGGTCATCCCCATATTCCAGAGGGAAACAATGACATACCCTTGTCCTGATTTTGGAAAAATCATGAAATGTTCTGATGTTAGATGAAATTTTAGTTCTTCAAAAGACTTATGGAATTCCTTTTTCCATTAGAATGGATCATTCTTCATTTTCACAGCTATTATTAGTGAATCTAGTCATGAGAAGTCATGTTGAAACCATCTATAGTATCCATATAGAGCAATAAAACATTGTATCTCAAAGTCATTCTTTGGTGGTTTCCACGAGATCAGAACCTCTATCTTTTTAAGATCCCCTAAAACACCTTTTTCAGAAATTACATGGCCAAGAAAGCATACCTCATGTATCCAAAAATAACACTTAGATAGTTTGACATAAAAATGGTGATCTCCCCAGATTTGTAACACTATGGATAGGTTTTTCTCATGGCCAAACCATTTGTTTGAATACACCAAGATATCATCCACAGACACCACAACAAAAGAGTCAAGATATCACTGAAATATTTTATTCATCAAATTCATGATGACCATTTGTGCATTTTTCAGACCAAAAGGTGTGATTACATATTCATAGTGGACATATCTTCTTTTGAAATCTATCTTTGGAATATCTTCCTTCCGAACACACAATTATTGATATCCTGATCACAAGTAAATTTTAGAGAACCATTGAAATCCCCTTAATTTATCGAATAGATCATCAATGCATTAAAGTGGGTACATTTTATTTATTTTAACTTGGTTAAGCTTATGATAATTGAAGAAAAAATGAAGAGTTACACCTGATTTATTCACGAACAAGATCGGTCATGCCCACAGATATATACTTAGATGAATGAAACACTTTCTTTCCAGCTCCTCAAACTACACTTTAAATTCCCATAACTCTTTTGTTTCAATCCTATAAGATGGAAGGGAAATAGGACTACTCCCTAGAAGGATATAAATCGTAAAATCCACTTATTTAGAGTTTGAAACCCTGATAAGTTCTTAGGAAATACATTTGGAAATTGATCCAAAATTGCTGGAAAACTATTTTTCTCGATCTCTTCCATTGATGCTAATGTCAATTCTTCCAACTGATAGGATATTGTTCCTACTGTCGATGTCAACAAGATCTTTTCACCTTTATTTACCATCCTCTCTCCTCTAATGAAATTTTTGATGCCATCCTCAATCATGAAACTAATTGTTCTAATATAAAGGTTGTTGTGAGATATAAACATTTTTAACCATTTCATACTCAAGATTACATCATATACATCCATGTCCAATATTGAAAATTCCCATTTCATCTCTACTACATCAATAGTTATAACACATGATCTACATATAAAGGCACGAAATTCTCTTTCCCTGAGAGGAGTTTGCAGTTTTAAAACAGAAGGAATTATTTACAACTTTAAACATAGAAAATCAAAAACACAAGAATAAATGAAAAAATGTGATGCACCAGTATCAAAGAGAACTTGAACAAGGGTAGAATTCAAAAGAATCTCACCTCTCATCATAGATGGTCCAACCCGATCATCGAAAATCATCTACTCATCTCCATATAATTGATTTTTCACTGCACTATTCTCCTTGTTTCCTTGCTAATATAGCCCTGGTTGAGGAGTCATGGTTTTTCTAGAAACATCATAGCTAGCTCTACTCTAATGATGAGATTTATTCAGTCTTCCTCACCCTGTCAAAGCATAAAATGCTTGGGATGCATGAGAAGTGTCTTGAGAACCTGACCTTAGAGCACTATGACAATAGCACTAAAGACACCCCATCTTCTTACAGTTATGGAATCCTCTAGGTTGTGTCGTACACTCTCGCTTTATTTGGTAAAGTGAACCACATTTAATACAACCTTCTTTTCTCTTGGGTTGTAGAGGAAGATTCACTGATCCAGCCATCTGATTTTAATATCCATTTCCACCTTGGAAATAGGTGTCCCTTTTTAGCTTGCTCCTAGATTTTGGGTTCCCACCATTCTCTTTAGATATCATCATACCTCCTCCCATAAATCCTAAGATATCATGCTCAACCATAGTTGATCTGTTCACAATACCTGTATAATCCTTAATATAGATCACCCCAATCTTCGATCGAATCTCTTACCTCAACCCTGCTTCAAAGATGGGTTCCTTTAAAGATTCACTTTCCATAAATTTTGGAGAAAAACACACTAAATTCATGAATTCAACCGCATATTCCATGATAGATATATTCTGTGAAAGATAGATTATCCTACTTCAGGACAAAGAAGTATAATCATTTTCTAGATTTTAAATGTATGAGGATAGAATTTTGTGTTGAACCATTCCTTAAAATCATACCATGTAAGGCCTTCATCCAATATAGCTTACACCAATAAATCCCACCTCTGGTGTGCAAGATCCTCGAGTATATAAGTCTCTATATTGACTTTAAGCTATAATGGGGTGCTGATGAAATTGAAGATATGATTCATCCTACTTAGCCACACCTCCAAATTTTTAGGTTCAACATCACCCCAAAAGTGATGTCGATTCAGCTTCATGAACTGGATGGTATGATTCGCATGCCTTGGTTCATTCCTCCAGTTCCACGTATCTATAGCTTAAAAATCCTAGACAATACTCTGAACTAGATCTTGTGTCACACATTTTGCAGGTGCATCCACATTCTTCAGAGAAACTTCCGGTTGGTTTTTTCGATGCCTACCGGGTTCCATTTTCTAAGCCAACAACCAAATCTATCAATATCACTCTCTAAGAACTAATGGATTAGCATTTTAAATTCTATCACAAAAACTATTACAGCATTGTTTTTCAAAAAAAATCCTTTTTCTATTTCCACCATTTTTTAAACATCTTATTCTTGTTTTTGAAAATCAAACCACTTTCAAAATATATTGACCATGCTTTTTCAAAGTATTTCATTTGAGAAAAGTTTCATACTTTTTCATAAATCAATACTTTATACACAACCTAAAACATTTCTAAAAATTATTTATGCACTCCTAGTGGGAATTCATTCTTCTATAATGGTTGTAATTCTCATCTCATTGGCTAAACTCAGGATAATGAGGTTTCAAAATCCTAGAAGTGTCTCCAAACACTCATGTACCCAACCCCCAAGTAACAAGAAGATCAACATAAATGGGTTAGCTACATCCTTTTATGCTATATGTTTCATGTCCCAACAATCCTTCTCCTTTATAAGATTCTAGTGCAAGTAATAGACAAGAAATAATTACAACTCCAAGACCAAGAACATTGATGACTACTTTTTAGGCAAGGTTTGAACAAGTTTTTACCATTTGTAATGACCCACTCATTCTCATTGGTTTGAGAGTAAAATGAGTCATTACTAGGAATTAAGAGACATCCCCAAGGTGCCAAAGTCTGGAAATAAATGATGAAGGGTTTCAAAGCATTTGGGGGATGATTTAATATTTAATTACTAAAACCAATAACCTAAAAAACCAACAACAAATAGCTCACTATATGATGAATGAAATAAACTAAGTCATTTTAATCATTCTCTTTGTAAAAACCCCAGAAAGTATGCTATAGCGGAAGACAAACCATTATCACAGTAAACATCAGAAGGAAAAAATAAATAAACTCTCAGACAATAACAAAACTCCATGCTCCCCAAGATCCATGCTCCAACATAACCAAGTAGACAAATGTATCATGATGTGGTGTTAAATAAGTGTGATACATTATATTTTCCCAAGTCTCAGAAGGTAGCATCTGAAAAAGAACTAATGTGCCAACGTAGGGGTGAGTATAAAACATAGTAGGTTTTCCCTAATGACTTCCCTACTCATGCCACTAGGATAGAACAGTTAGAACATTATAAAAAACTGTTTATATAAAACAATTTACCAAAATAGTTTATAACCAAATATAAAAAAGTTTGAAACCCAATTATAACCATGTTTAACAAAAGTAAATGAAACCAATTTTCAGTATGTTATTTTCCTAAAAATAACTAATAAAATCTTATAAAAAAAGTATGATTATTATTTTGTAATACCCATTCCATAGTTCACAACAGACCCAAACATTCATGCTTCATTTGATAGTTCCATACTCATGAGCGGTCTCTTTTCCAATCACTTTGTGTCCCATTGACACCCACCCCAAATCCAGGGACACATAAATTGTAACCCAAGGGTAATCATCCCTTATTAAGGTCCTATTAATCATGAACTCACACCAACACAATTTATTCCAAATATTTCCATTACCAAAAAAAACCACTTTAATAAAACTAGACTTTTATGGAAAACCAAAGCACAACCAATTTCAATGAAACATTTCATTTCAATAAAACTGTTCTATTTTATTGAAAAAATATAATCCAATTCATATGCCAACAATCCATAAAATAAACCTATTTAAAATCCATATTTGAAACCCAATAACTAAAGCACTCATTCAGAATACCCAATTTTCAATATTTCAAAACCGTTACTCAAGAAGGATTCCAACAAGTGTCCAACATAGAAATCACATTCAATTTAGGAAAATACATTCAATTTGAAATCATTCCAATCAGTTATACTAAGAAGAGTCAAGAGTGAATCATCCTACCTCAATGGTTTTGATGAAACATGACAATGGATAAATAACGCTTAAGAAAACTGGGTCAGTTCTTCATGGAACATCTTTATATCTCTTCTCCTAGAAAGATCAAGACCATATCTCAACTTATTTGGCATCCACACTCATAGATCTACCCATAATTGGTGTAGATATGAGAAAACAAGAATACAAGAGATTTATATCTAATTATATCTAAAAAACCAATCATGAATGATAATGAACGATCACATACCTCAAGAATCTCGGTTTGAAATGCCAAGGGACGCTGTTAGATTGACAAAAAAATCACATGGAAGAGGTTCTTATACCTTCAAGGAAGATAAATCTCTAGTTATGGATTCATTTGAGAAAAAATGATCCACTTAGAGGAAAAAATGTGTGAGTTCCACTTTTTTAGGATCTCACTTAAACAATCTGCACGGTCAGTTCACATGGTTAGACAAACCGTGCGCTAACCGTGTGTTAACTACTATTTAGAGGCACCCTCGCACAGTTAGATCTACTTATCCTCTCTTCTTGGTTTCTCATATATACATTGTTTAAAGGTAGATATATGATTTTGTATTCCAAATAAGTTGAGATGTGGTCTTTATCATGCTAGGAGAAGAGATCTAAAGTGATTTCGTGAAGAACTGACCCGGTTTTCTTAAGTGTTCTTTGACCATTGTCAAGTTTCATCAAAACCTTTGAGGTATAAGGCTTCACTATTGACTCATATTTGTATAAATTATTATATTACTTAAAAATTGAATGTATTGTGCTGAATTAGTTGTGATTTTGTAGTTGAACACTGGTTGGAAACCTTCTTGAGTAACGGTTGTGAAATCTAGAAAATTGGGTATTTTGAAGGAGTGATTTGGTTCTTGGTTTTAAAATATGGTTTTAAAAAATTATATTTTTCTAGATTTTTGGGACATGAATTGGATTATATTTTTTTAATAAAAGGGAATTTTTTATTGAAATGAAAAGTTTCATTGAAATTGGATGTGCTTTGGTTTTCAATAAAAGTCCAGTTTTAATGAAGTGGTTTATTTTGGTTATGGAAATATTTCAAAAAATGGTGTTGGTCTGAGTTCCGGATTAATGAGACCTTAATAAGGGATGAGTACCATTTGGGGTAGAAGGTCAGTGATCCTGGACTAGGGGTGGGTGTTAGTGGTACACAACGTAATTTCACAAGAGACTACTCATGAGTATCGAACTGTCGAATAGAGTATGCATGTGTGGGTGTATTGTGAACTATGGATGAGTATGCCAAAATAATAATCAGAATTTGTTTATAATATTTTATTAGTTATTTTTGGGAAAATAATTTTCTGAAAATTGGTTTCATTTACTTTTACTGCACATGGTTATAATTGGTTTTAGAACTTGTATATATTTGGTTTCAAACTATTTTGCTAAATAGTTTTATATATTGTGTTTTATATATTGTGCTAACTATTCAATCCTAGTAGAGTAAGTAAGAAAGTAATTGTAGAAAACATACTTAGTTTTATACTCACTCTTTCTTTGGAACATTGGTGATTTTTCAGATGCTACCTTCTAATACTTGTGAAAAGGTTAAGTATTACACTTCTTTAGCACCACATCATGATACTTTGGACTACTTAGTGATGTTGGATCATGGAGATTGTGGAGCATGGAGTATTGTTATCATCTTGGAGATTATTTTTCATATTTCCTTTGTTTACTTTGATATTGGTTTGTCTTCCGATGTATCATATTTTGTGTGGTTTTATAAAGATAATGATTAAAATGACTTAGTTTATTTCATGCATTATATAGTTAACTGCTCGTTGTTGGTCTGTTGGGTTATTAGTTTTAGTCATTAAAGGGTAAATCATCCCCCAATTTCAATGAAACCCTTGTAAATTTATTACTAGACTTTGGCACATTGGGTATGTATCTTAAATCCTAGTAATGACTCTTTATACTCTCAAGAAAATGAGAATGAGAGGGAAATTACATAAAGCATAAGTGAAAAATGAATCACATTGCTTCATGTGGCAGCAGTCCGTTGTACACACAAGAGAAGTTATCATATTCCCACCTAATTTAATGTAATATGGTATATGTAATATTAAAATTAGATAAGTATAATAATATCAAAAATGTAATATATAAACCTTAAATACTTTAAAGATATGGTAGGTTGTATGTATGCATGAACATTGTTTCCATTTTCCCAACAGATAGAATTAAAGTTTAAAAATATATATCAACATTATAGAGTAATTATGAGGTCATAAATATCACATATATTCATTAAATTTATTATTTTACCTTTCAGGTAAAACATATGGTAAAACTAATCACATCGCTTCGTGTGGTGGTAGTCCACTGTACACATGAGGTATGTTATCGTATTCCCACAGAATTGAATGTAAGAAGGTATATGTGATATTATAATTATTGAAGTATAATTATATCATAAATATAATATATAAACATTAAATCCACCACTATAACATGTTTTTTGAGTTGGTGATGGAAATCAAATGACATTTGTTCGTGAGGTAGTATTTCTCCATACACACGATGGACGATTTAATTTCCCATTTGATAGAAGATGAGATAGGTATAGTTTATCACATAAAAATAATAAAATTTATTTATATTTTATTTTTTGGTTTTATTATCATATTAATGAAGGTGCTAAGATAAGAAGTAAAAAAGGGGAGAGCATATTGAGGAAAATTTTCTATACTTAGAACAACCTCATTTGGATCTCTTATTAAGGAAACTAAGATTGGAATATTTTGAAGAACAAAGAATGTAAAACATGGATAATGATTTTGGGGAGAGATTAAGGTAGTTTTTTTGTTCCAATGTTCTTAATAAGTGTGAAGAAGTTATGGGAAGAAGCTCACTTTTATAATTGGAAAAAGTGACTTTTTCTAAATACCCAAAATTATTCAATAATGGGAAGTAACTCCCACCCCAAGTGACTCAAAAAATAAAAAATAATTGAGTGGAGGTATTATATTGTTCATTAACAGATAGTAAAAAAACTCAAGTTTTAATCACGTTTTTCCTTAGCCTTTAAGTTTACTTAGTTTTACCTTTTTAGATTTCACCATGGTAACTTGAATATGTTTACTTACCAGGGTAATTTATCTTTTCATACTAAAACTAAATAAGACTTATTGTATAATTTCCACAATTTTTCTTAACATTTAATCCATTTTATTAAAAAAAATCCTATGTGTGTGGAATCATAATTTTAACATGAGTGCATGTAACACACAAAACCCCGTTTTGACCTTAATCGCAGTAATTAATTTTTATCATTTTTATTATTATTTGTGATCAAATATAAATTTGAAATTATTATATAATATTAACTATTATGATTTAAAATATGAGATATATTTATCCAAATCCCTTTCAAATAAGTCGTATACATTAATTTCAAATTACACATGCAGACACGACTAAAAAAATAGTTTCCAAAGAAAAAACATTAAAAAGTATAAATACTTTTAATATAAAAAATAATTATTAAATTGATTATGATAATAAAAATTGGATTATTTATAATATAATTTAACAAATTTTACGTCTAAAACAATTTCAAAACAAAATATAACTTTATGAAATATTTTAATGAAAATAATTCTTCAGTAAAATTTAGTTTCTTCTCAATGCATTGAAAAAATCGCCTTTTTTGTAAAATTATAAACAATTAACACTAATAAAATTTAGAAATTTTTATTTAAAATATGAACTTTATTCTTTCAAATAAATTTTCTAAAATCATAAAATTTAACTTTTATTATCTTTTCACAAAAATTAATAAAATAATTTTTGGACAAAAAATTGTTTTTGAATAATTTTGAAGACGTCAATAAAAATTAAGTTATTATATTTCTATAAATTTTATTTATATGAAAAAATATTGTCAATTTTAAAAATTGGGTTATTACTATTTATGTCGCAAATTTTAATGACTAGGTTATAATGATTATATTGAAATAGTATTATAAATAATTTATTATGGTTTGTTAAAACTAAGTGTATCATTTAATGCAATTTATCAAACAAATTAAATTTATTTGGATAAAAATATTTCATTAATTATTGTGGTTTCATATAATGTTATGTTACACATAGGGGTATCTGTGGAACCTTCATAAAATAAAGGAAATTGAAGGATGGATGTGATCAACATGTATGATGATGATCAGTAGTTTCCTTTGATTAGATGGGTACTATTAGCGAATTGTGAGAAACTTCTTACAACTGAAAAGCCACCTAAACAAGCTAACTCAAAAAAATTGAAGATTTTTTGGATTTTTGAAAGAGATTAAATCTTTAAAGAGTTAAATAAGAGGTTCATCACTACACTTATGCTCAAATTACCCTATAGTGGGGAATGATTTATGATCTATAATGATGCGCCCGAAAAGGGATTGGTTTTTTTACTCTTGTAAGATGATAGAGTGATGGGCTATGAAACTCACCAAATAAAGATCCACAAGAAGAACTACACAACCCATGACCTATAATTGGCTAAAAAATAATCTTGTTGAAGATTTTGAGACATTATCTCTATGGTGAGAAGTGTGACATATATACAGTTCATAACAACCTCATGTATATATTCACAAAAAATATCCATAAATTTCAATGAAGGTGGTTAGAGATGATCAAGAGTTATAATTTTTCAATCCATTACCATCCCGAGATGGAAAAAAGTGTCATGTTCGATGAGTGGAATGGATATTGTAACCTTTTTGATATGGAATATTGAAAGGGATACAATCATATTGGACATGAAAATGATGGTCATGGGAATAGTAAATGGATATTCATCACTCCTTGCACAATTAACTTCTCAACCATAAATTATTGAGAGAATCAATGGGGCCCAAAATAATTATGTGGAGAGATAGAAAATGGTAGTTAATATTCCAGAGTTCAACTTTTTAAATATGGAGTTATAGGGTTTTGAACCTAGATATACATCCTATCAATACCAGAATAGAAGAGAGAACTTCTGAATAATGTGCTCAGATCAACCTTATGTATTTTTTAATAAGCACTAAGATATATATAGATATGATGAAAACATCATGAGGGTTAAAATGATGTGCGAGATTACAGAATTTTTATATCAATGCTTGGAATGAAAAAAAGTCAAGGCTACATTTTATAATTCTATGGGTATAATGAAACCATTTTTTATACTGGTATAGAAATGGGAAAACAAAACCATGGATTTATTTACTGTACTCCCAGAACATATAAAGAAAATAACACCCTCAGGGTGGTAATCAATTTCCATACAAGGTCACTACATTTCATTAGTATTAAGGTAGATTATTCTTTTAGCCAAATCAATATGATATATATAATATAAGTTGTAGGACTTCATGGAGTTCCACTATCCATTATATCTAATCAAGATTTTATGTATACCTTTAGGTTCTAGATAATATTTCAACAAGTGATAGAAACATAGCTAAATTTTGAGATACTTATCACCATAATATAGATGGTTAGTCTGAGAGAACCATTCAAACTCAAGTGAATATGATAAGATCATGTTAAATGGATTTCCAAAGATGTTGGGATAGACACCTTCCCCATGTACAGTCATCGCATAGAAACAATTTACATTATAGTATTTAAATGGAACCTTATGAGGCTATATGTGGGAAGAAGTGTCAGACTTCAACATGCTGGAATGAGTTTGTAGTGTTGAAGCTTATGGGAAAAGATCTTATCCAATAGATGATTTAGAAGGTTCGAACCATCCAGTTTCATATGAAATCTATGAAATTTTGATAGAAAATCTATTCAGAAAATCATCAATGAGACCTAGAGATCAAGGTTAGATATAAGGTGTTCATTTACATATCACCATGTAAAAACTTCATGAGGTTTTGGAAGAAGGACAATCATCGTTCAAGATTTATTGGCCCCATTGATATTCTTGATTGTATTATAGATGTGGCCCATAAACTTGCACTCCCACCTATCCTCTCCCATGTACATGATGTGTTCCATGTATACCTCTTAAAGAATTACATACCATACCCATCATGTGTATTGAATCAAGAGGTGGTATCCATGGAGAAAGATCTTTCATATGACGAATAATTAATGAAGATCTTATATTTTAGAGAAAAAGTTCTACAAAATAAGACAACTCACCTTGTCAAAGTACTATGGAGAAACCCAAATATTTAGGAAGTAACATAGTAACTAAGAGAGGCAATCAAACAAAAGTAACATCATCAATTTTAGTGTATGAAATAAAATTTAGAGGGTGAAATTTCTATAGGGTATAATAATGTAATGACCTGAAGTTTTATCAATGAAAATAACTTTTAAAATGAATAAATTCCTTATTAAGTAATGAATTTATTGAAAACACATGAACTAATTTTATTATTTCGGTATGTTATAAGTTATATCTTTTAAGATTTATAATATCGTTAAGAATCACAATTTTTGATAATATAGAAACTTTATAGTGAACAATATGATCAGTATATATTAATGTTATGATATAATCCAATTATTAAAGATGTAAGAATCGATGACCTCGACTAGTAAAATCATACCCTACGATGCCCATATATCAATTCTTAT
The DNA here is from genome assembly GCA_963277665.1 of Viscum album. Classification (NCBI taxonomy): domain Eukaryota; kingdom Viridiplantae; phylum Streptophyta; class Magnoliopsida; order Santalales; family Viscaceae; genus Viscum; species Viscum album. The sequence goes on from OY728136.1 coordinate 381,664,035, forward strand.
GAGAGATATGAAATCAATGTCATTTTCCCTTGACAAATCTCAGGTTTAAATTCAATAACTAATGCATGAAAAAAAACATTTATGAAAGAATTTCAAGATTATCTGGATCATGACCCAAATCATGTCCACTAAATCAGATAAAGAAAACCCAGCCATATGACACCTTACCCTTTGGGAATATGATAGCGTAATAAGAGCTTATGTATCTAGACCCCAGTAGTCTGAATTTTTATATTTACCTTTTTTATAAAATAATTATTAAATTTATCCCCTTTATTATTATAATTTTTATGAGTTAATGAAAAATAGATTTTGATATGAAGAAATCAAAATTCTATTTTTATGAAATATATAGTTTCAATTAAAACACTTTTGATAAATTGATGTATTTTTAAAAGAAGTAATACTTTAATGAAATATTTTTAGGTGATTATAATTATTTAAATATAAATGATAGTATAATTTAATGAATTCCAAAGTAATTTTTATAAGGGTATGAAAATGGTTATTATCGTAAAATATAATATTTTGCAGTAAATATGATTATTTATTTCATAGTGTAAATTAATATATTTAGGAAATTATTTTTGTTAAATTATATATTATTTTTGAAATAAAAACCTCAAAATTAACTACTGGTGATATTTTTATAATTTTCTGAAACAATCTAATTTTTGGGTAAAAATTAAATACAATATAAATATATGGTCTTTATTATGAAATAATAATGGATAAAGAGTGATGTAATAAATTCAATAAAAGTTATACAAGAAAAAATATATATTTATACTTTAAAAGTATATTTATTTTTTTGTTATTTAATTAATTTTATAAACCCTTACTGAATCCTCCATAACCTATATTATATTTTTAAGGGTTTAAAATCAATTATTTATAAACAGACCTTACATTCACATCACCAAGGGTATTATTTTAGGGATTTAGGATCTTTTAAATATAAAATATTTAAAACTACTCTCCTTTCGTAGAATCCATGGAAAAGTATGATGAAAAGGTTTGTAGTTTTGATTAATTAATAATATAGAACCCAAAACCTATGTTTAGAAATTAATAACAAATTCTTTCCTCTTTTTTTATAAATACCCACCCATAATCCCTCTAATATTCACTCAAAAGACATTTAGAATTAATTTTGTCTTGTTATACCTCTCTAAATCCAACAAGGTGTTTCCATGATTTTAAGAATCTCCTCCCAACCTTTTAGAATATCCCCCTCAAGGTAAGGGACTCTTTCCTCTTTTAATTTCAAATAATTTCTCTGTACTAAGACCTTTTTATTTCCAATTTTCCATTTTTTAATGTTTTTGTACACATCTGTTTACTAACCTTAACATTCCCATGAAATTAGAAACCACATTTCACTCTCATTTACCACTTCCATAATTATTTATTTATACATGTTATACTGTCAAAATTATCATGTGTTTTTCCATGCCAACCTTTTTTATTGTGAATACGCATTCCAATTTCCACTCAAGGGTATTCACCTAGATGGAAATATCCTTTATTTATTAGGGAATTACATGTATATAATTCACAATCCTCAATCATGGGATTAAAAGTGGTGAAATATGTTCTTATGTTGTATGAATAATGTTGCATGAAAATGAATGAACAAGATATGAATGTGACGAGTGGGAAAAATGATATATCTCTATAATTCACTTGGTAATGTTATTAAGTGTTTAGGAGATAGAAAATAATAATGAATCCATAGATATAATGGTATGGGTTCTCGACTAAGACAGCTCCAAAAACCCTAGTGGATGCCGAAGGTCCCCCCCTGGGGGGAGGTGGGGGAGTTCGTCCCATGGGTTCATCAGAGATTCTACCTCGATATTTTTCTCTGTTTCATGTACAGATTTCCTCCCACTATTTCTGGTGATTTTGATTTGGCAAAAAGTTCCATGTATTTTCACCAGCTCACCTCAACTCCTACTTTTGATTTTTGAGTTTTCTGCAGCCTCGAAACATTTGGTTCTAACACTGGTGGATCGTATCCCATCTATTTTTCCATTGGTATATTCTTTCAATAGATTCAACTTCGAATCATGGGATTTGAAAGATCACACAACATTTGGTCTTATCGATCATCGCCATATTATGACCCACTTTGCCTCTTCAATGGACCTTATATGGGTTTGGTCTAGAGTGTCGTGAAGATTTAATGGAAGAAACTTCCATATTATTTAGTGATTATATGATCTACATATGAAGAGGGATAATCCCTCAATGGAGATATGTGTAGGGTTCCTGGAACTCCATTTACCTTTTCAAAATCCATATCTAATGTGTTTTCTTAGGAACCTGGTTGGATTGTAGCATTATTCTGATAGAAGAATGAATGTAGTTTTACACTTGATTTTTCCCCATGTCTATGTTGAAGTTGATGTATCAAATCCACAGTTTGAGTGGGTGTGGATATTTATTTTATAAGAGTTTAGTTACAACCAATCGTTGTCTATTAGTCCATGTCAAAATTCTATCTCTCCTATAGACATTTGGGACATCCCCCCCCCCCCCAGCGTGCCATCATGGTTGGGATTCGAATTAGGGATTCCCTATTTCAAGGACCCCTAATACAAAATCTATATAAATTCCCAACAAGTGGGTGATAGTTCAGATAGGTGGTGCAGAATTTCAAATAGTGGCAAGACCCTAGGTTGTTAATCCAAAAAACTCTATCATCTTCAATCGCCTATGGTTAGATATGGGTGTATCTAACTCAAATACATTGACCCCTTTAGGGACTGTTAGAATATGGGGGTGTGGATTATCCCTTATATCATATCTCTTATATAGAGGCTGTTTACTATAGGTCATTCACCAAAGATCAGGCAGGGAAACATAGAAATGACCATGATCATGTAGTCTGTGACTATTTGAATCAGGTAACTTTTGTGATTGTTAGTGAAAACCATGGAGGGGAAGTTGTGACTTCAAATAGAGGACCATTAGGTGGTAATGTGGTTGTAGGGGGTGCACTTGAGGACCATTAACTACTTAGGGTACCCAAGGTGGTCGTGGGCATAATTTTTCTAATGAACCCTAAGAGAGTATTTCTACAGGCTTCAAGACAAGTCCTCAAATGGAGGAGGCCACCATTGATATGGGAAAACACTTTGAATGGTTTCATAACGATCAAGAGTCTGAGGAAGATCTTATTAGTCCCTCCTTGGATGGTAAAATTATCCTTAGGAACAAATTCAGTGATGAATTTTCTATAGATGATGCAGAGGATGTGGTTGAGGGTGGTAATATCCCATGGTTGAGGAGGAGTGGAAGTGGGAGAGCAATATGATAATAGAGAATGGATTACTCCTATTTTCAACTTCCAAGGGAGAAATATTCTACAATGAAGTTTAAAGTTAATAAGATGGGATGTGATACTTACTTTTCCATGGTTTCTTGTTAGCAGCGGAAACAAGGTGATGTGTTTGATCACACTTTGGAACTGCTTACGAGCTCAGAATACGAATTGGGTGAACATATCCTGTCACTTAATGATATATAAGAAGATTCCACTGAAATTATGGGGAGGTATTCGAGGGTGACTCTCAATGAGGAGAATTATACCCAAATCAACAGGCATGACATAATTGTTGTTGGGGGATTCAATAATGGTAAGATCAACCTTGAGGAGTACATCTAGTCTTGGTACAATCATGTGTTTCAGTTCAAAGTTCTCATATTGGATAAATGAAACACCAAAGTAATCAATGTATATTGGAAGTTAATTAGGGAGATTAAATATAGTAGGTTTGAAGTGACATTTAGTGGCTCTTTTATTTATTTTTTTGGTTGAATTTATTCATTCTCACTTTTTCCTTAAAAGTGTTTGAAAAATAAAAAATTTAATTTTCAACTTGTATTGGGTATTGTTTTTATCTTATGATATTCCATGTATTGTCCAATGGAGTTTATACTAAGAATAGTATTTTATGATTACTCTACAACTATCCTATAATTATTATTTTTATTTTATGTTTTATATTTCCACAATACTATGTTTCATTAATGTTATCATCTTATATCATTCTTCAATGTTCATTTTTATGATTCCCAATACTTTTATGTCACCTTGATATGACTTTTTACTAACATCTATTAATTTCATCATTTTATGCTATGATTATTCCCTTATTATGATTTTTAGCTAGCCCATTTATTATGTACATACCTAATTTGTCCCATATAGTACTAGAAGATATGTTGAATATTAATTTTTTTGAATAATTTCATTGTACCCATATTTCATGTAATTATGTTACGTATCTAATTACCCAGATACATTAGTTTTCTTTGTCTTTTGGGATTTTATTATGTGTTTCTTTGTGTTATAAATCATAAATTAAGGTGTTTTAAAGATATGGATTAAAATAAACATGGTCACACAAATTTTTCTCCAACTATGTTACCATAATTTCCACCCATATTTAACTTCTCTCTCATTTTGTCTGTAACCATGAAGAATTTCTGCGCCAACTGTGCCCTAGCTACCAAATCACTACCCAACAGACATGGTTTTCCTAGGACCCCACCTGGATTTTCCATAACCATGTGGTATAAATTTTATATAATCATCCTCAGTTAAAAATAAATTTAAATCATCCTGATTATCAAGTTGTCACAAGGTTTCTTTTAAACCATGAAAATCAAAAAGTGCTCTTGAAAAAAATAAACCAAAACATCCTGAAACTAAACTCGTATCCTTTAAATCTCAACTTAGCTAACTCCCAACAATTATTACTCATATAAAAACAATAGTTTGAGGCACTCAAACTATTGGGATTCAATTTTGATTCTAAATTCAAAATTTATCCCATTTGGTAAATGCGAATTCAAATTCCTTCTAAAATTTTCAACTTACACGGATACTGAATGTTACTAAAAATATCAATGTTTTTTAATTGAAATATCTCTTAGAGAACTAATAGAAAAAATATTAAAATTTTTATTCAAATATGACACACACCAAATCCCTTATGCTCAAATTTCACTCATATATCAATATATATATATATAGGGACATACATGAGTGATATGAAATTTTTCTCAAATCAAAATATCAGTGTCATTATAATAACCCCATCCTTTAAACTCTTCCTGAATTTTTGTATTTTTGTATGTATTCCCGTGATATTAAATTCACATTCTTATGTCCAAATAAAAGATTTAAGTAACATAATCAATGGGTGAAATGATGGTTATTTAGAATCATTTATTGGAAAATTAAAAATCCTAGGATGTCTCCCAAGATCAACTGGTTAATAATTTTCAATTGTCCTTTTCAGCTTTATAATCATTATTTTGTATGGTGGTGGATATATCCACCATTTATAATTTAAATAATATCTATGATATTTTTTCCATTATTAGTGAATGAATCCACATAATTTGTTTCAAACTTTAAAGATATTTTTTGGTTCACTTTTAAGTACATGAATGTTCTAGACCACCTGGACCTAATTTTTTGGGAAATAACGTCAACCAAGAATTAAATTAAAGGATTAGTTTTCCTTTCCTGGAAACCTTATTTTGAATTATATTTTCATTAATCATCTTATCCTTTTACTTTAAAATCATAGAATTCTCATAGAATCTTTTTTAATTTCTTCTATCTCATTCATATTAAACCTTATATATTATTAACACCACTCATGTAATAAATATCTATAGCATTTATAACTCAAGATTATTTATGTTCTATATTAATTAGAAAATGAAATGCTATTCCAAAAACCAATTTATATAGATATATACAAATGGTTGTTTTATAAGTAGTCATATATGGCTACAATTTATCATCTAGCTTGTAAGTCCAATACTCCCTTGAGAAACTTATATAATTTACATCTGAGCTTTGTTTTACCACACAACATTTCCACTTATCTATGGATGATAGACTACTCTAAGATTGAGCATATATCAAAATTTATCTATTAACACTTCCAAATGATGATTCTATAAGTGAACTCCATTATTACTTATAATATACCCTGGAACTGTATCTGAATAAAAACATGCTTTGGAAAAAATGTTACTACTTAAGAGACTAAATAGTAAAGCATGGAAATAAATTTATACCATTTTGAAAAATAGTCCACCGACACCAAAATGTACTCATTTAATTGTCATTTAGATAATTTTTTGAAAAATTCTATGAAACATACATAAAAAACTTTATACATCCATTATTCTTGAAAATAGAATTTCCTAACTTCCCCAATCATTTTCAATCCTTTTTAATCTATCACATTTCTTCAAAAAAATCTCTAACATCTTTGAAAAATGTGGTCATGTAAAAAATATTCTAGATAACTTTTGTAGTTACTTTTTATATTTCAATAATTTCCTCCACATGTTGATGTATTTAAATGGCTAAAAAAGGCATAACCTCATATTTTAGTATATGTCTTATAAGAATTTAATCTTCACCTTAATTTTACAAGTATGGTTCCTCCCAATAGTAGTATTTCATATCTACCTCAAAACTCATTTTTAATTTCATTTCATATCTTATGGTTTTTTCTAGTAACTATGTTATTAGAAAACACATAATAATTTGGAATCCTTTTAGATGTTTCAAAAAAAATTCATCTAAAAATTCACCTTTTATATGATGAGTATGATATTATTTTTGATTCTATAACCTATAGAGGAGATCTGGAACATTTATTCCTCATTTTATCTTCTATTTCCATATAATTGTTTTTATAAAAATACCTATCTAATCAGCCATGGATTAGCTTCCTTATTAAATAGTAGAAACTTAAGTACGGATTGATCTATATAATGTAACCTTACTTAAAATAAGGTATGGAGAAAACTTTTTCATTGTATAATCAAATACCTTTATATATATTTTTACATAATTCAATTGTACTTTATTAAGTATTTTTTTCACATAGTATATATTGGGTTTATTCCATTATCTTTTTTCCCAAAGAACTTTTCCCAAAAAAATGTCATGAGAATAAAACATGATTTCAAATAAAAAATTCTAAACATGTGTGATGATAATGGGATCTAATAATAAACAATTCTTTAAAATTTTGAAGTTATTTTTATTACACTTATGAAAAATTAACCTAGAAAAAATTACCAATAATGAACATAATGAACTAATTTTATTTCATTTCTTTTATGAATCTTCTATAAATCATAAAATGTCTATGTAATATTCTCATTACCTTAAATGATAATGGATGAAGAAATTAATAAATCAATTTTATTTTATCCTTTTCCATTTATATGACATTATTGGATTTTTTATAACAAAAAAATGTTCCTTCACTCACCATTAATAGGAATTTTTTCTAATGAGAACTTTGTTTGTCTCCTTTAATATGGATAGGTATATTGATTTATTTTTCAAGAAAACATAAAATGTCAAGATAATATATAAAAATTAATACATTATTAGTTCCATTTTGTTTCTAAAATATCCATTAAAATGGAAAATATATACCTTTGAAACATGTAAGGTGTTCCATATAGTCCAAATGGAACTCTTCTATCAAAACTTAATCCACAAATTCATGTAAAATAAGTATTATATTGATTATATTGATCAATTGTAACATTATTGTACACTTAATAACCATATAAAATAAAAATTTAGAGTGGATTACTATATTTTCAATCATATGATCTATGAATGGTAGAGTGAACTGATCTTTCTTTGTGGAATTTTTCATCTTTCTGTAGTTAATAAAGTCTCTCTAACCAATTATAGTTCTTATTGAAATTTATTAACACCTCCCATTACTGACCATAACCATTCTAGCCATCTTATGCACCAAAATGTGGGGGCCTTACCTAATAACTATTATAAATAGGATGATCCCTAAATTAAGAAACTTGGTTACAACAACATTGACTACCTCTTTCATATTCATACTAAAACTCATATGGAACTCAACAGTTAGATTCACCATATCCTCATTGGGAATTTTGTGTTACAAATTTATTCAATTGGTCTCCTTGAAATCTAATATTGTCGAAGAATTAAAAATTCTATTATTTCCTCAATAATTCATGCAACCTTTATTTCTATTAAAATTCTATTTCTTCGGAGATAATAATATTCATTGCCTATCTTGAAAAAAATATGCGCATTTAAACTTGGTAGGTGATGTATCCATAATTTAATTCATGTTTGTCACATTATTTAATTGATATTATTAAGATTTTATGTCTAAATTGTTCCTTTATTCATAATATTAGTAATCTAGATCATCTTGTGTAAAAAAAATAATTCATTTAATATTTCAAATAAAATCAGTGTTTTTGGTGTTCAATTATTCAATTGAAAAAGAATTTTTTGGGGGTGAAATTCCATTGAATTATTATTTTTGAAGTTTTTTTTGGATTTTGGGTTTGGTAATTTAATTCACACAAATTTTATATTTATATTTTAACAAAATTTATTTGATAATTCATTTTTAATTCAATTCTAAATTCAAGAATACCATGGATTTAGTATCTCTAAAATATTTTAAATTCTAATTTTGAGTTGATAATTATAATAAATGTTTAAATTTTGTGCATTTTTAATGCCTATGTAAAGGTTATTTCACTAATTAATACCTTGGTATGGGTACAAGTAAGAATTCAACATCTACGTAAAGTTTATTTAAAGCTAAAATTTTACATACATAAGGATAAATGTATTCCTTTAAATCCACATAAGGGTAACCCCACCCACATGTAATTTATGGTAAGGTGTTATGAAGAAATTTTAAATTTCAAAGATCCCTAAAACTCAAATATAATTAAAAAATGATATTACTAGAGACTATGAATAATAACATAGAATAACTACTAAAACTTATAAAATAAGTCAAACCAAATAAATAGGTACATGTGGAGGTTGTGATATTCATGGGTTGGGAAAATCTCAAGCCATCGGTTGAAGATAATTAACATAGCCTACAACATGTGGAGTGGATTCATTAAAGGATAATGATTTCGATTGTGAGTTGTGACATGGGAGTTTTCATGTGACAACATTCAAAAGGGATTGACTTGAACATTCAACATTCATCCATCAATTGATCAATCACTATCAGGTGAACATGCATATCAAGGGGAATAGAGGTAAACCAGGAGACTTAGGATACAATTATTATAGGAACTAGAGATTCTCAATAGAGAATATTTTCCTTATTTTATTTTTAATATACTTGTTCCCATTATGAATTTTCTATTATACTATTATTTCTAAATCATTATTTCTGGCTAAAATATTTTCTGGATAAATAAAAATTAATCTATCTAAGTTATATTATGTTGTTCTTTCATACTCAATTGGGTTTATTTTGTTTCCTTTTATCATAATGACATTATTTTCTAAGCCTATAAATATCGATAACCTTTGAACTTGATTATAATTTTCAATTTTTAATAATTTATTTCCTGAAAATTTTCAACAAAATGTTTTTTAATCAATTAATAACATGTCGAGATTAATGAAAAATTAATATTGGTTTGACCAACATCACCATATTTCTATTTGCATATATTTAGTGGTAGATAATCTACTGAAAATAATTGTTGAGAGAAAACACTCTTGATAGTTTCATATGGAATATTCATAGAATTTGTTCTCTAGATCATTCATTATATATGAACTAAGTAATATAATTTTCAAAGCTAAAAAATTGAAATTTAACATGACCCATTCCTTTCTAGAAATTGTTGTAGTTTTTTATTACTAATTTCATTATAAATGTCTCTACTTCATCACAATAAAAATTTGATATCTCCAATTGTACATCCCCATTCAACCATTGATAATTTTCCTATGTGTATTTGTTTTCATATATTTTTGTGTTTTCTTGTTGAATTTCACAACCTTTATTGTGGGTTTGAACATTTCTTAGTGCTTGCTAGTTTTAAATAGAAAAAAACAAATAAGTAATTCGGAAAGCCTCAATGAAACCTTAAACAATTATTGTCTTTAGGGATGGATTTTGTGAATATCAAAATCATAAAAACTTAAAAAGACACAATAATATGTTTTCAAAAGAATTTGTAAAAAACTAAAATACAATGCATTTCAATTGATCAACCATCCATGAATTAGAGACAATTAATATCAAAATAGAAAATATTATAAGTGGTCTTAATTAGATGAATATGGAGAGAAATATAAATTAGATAGTGATAGAGATTCCTAGTAGAAAATGAATAAAATTTAATGCCCAAACTAATTGACCACATTTATAAAAGCCCTAGGTTGGGGGAGTTTTAACTTCTTAGAGTTTTAGGAAAACAATATTTCCTTAAGCCTACCTCAAGATCTAGGAATAATGAACATAAACCCTTATACTTTTCACTACTTCCCACGATTAATGAAATGATCGATGAGGTCTCACAATCCTTCATTATGGATTTGTATTTTATAGTTCAATAACTATTACATCAAGGTTTAATAGAAAAAAACAAGTATTAAGAGTCATCCCATTTTGATTAAAGGGAAATATAGTAATTGGTATATTGATTTGAATGAAAACATATTTTAAACTTGGAAAAAAGATTATGATTCATTTCTCATGAAATTCTACCCGAGAAGACTAAAAAAGAGTTTATAATCAAATTCATTGGTTTTTATCAAAATAAAGGGGGCATAAATGAAATCTAGGATATATTTAGTGGCCTTTTCGGTCGGTGTTTGTATCACTGAATTCCTTACCATATTCTTATTGATGAATTATATAATTTATTTTAACATTTTCATCCAAAAATGGTAAAACAAACATCCAGATGTAATTGTATAGATAATAGTGATGAAGAACATAGAAAAATTTATTACACTATTATTCTTAATTTAAAAAATAATGATTCTAAGGGAAGTAGAGTTCATAGTGGAGAGTACACCACTATATTAGGTCTAGTAATTCATTCTCAACTTACTATAATAAAGGACCAAATCCTACCCTTAATGAATCAATATTCAACATAATGTTTAAACCAAAATGTATGTCAAAGTCAGAACAAAATATTTAGAGATCAATGCATTCAATTTGGCATGTTCGTCCACTATAGTATTTGTTTTATGAACTTTTTTATGCCATCCCAACCATTAGAAAATGAAAAAATTTCCACGTATAGAGCTATGATATAGGGGAGAGATGACCCATTTCCAATAATTATAATAAATGTTATAGAAACCACCTTATTTTTATTTGGTGAGAGAAATGAATGTTAAAACTGCTTATGCATCGATTCCTATAAAATCCTTGCCAAAAAAGTTACCAAATCAACCTAGGGATAGAAATTCTATTTCAAAATTGAATATGAAAAATCCCAATCAGATACAAGGATACACAATCTAGATATTCAAAGGGGACAAATTGCATGATGGATGAACACAATAGATAAACAGAAACTTCCTATAACTATTGAATTGAACCATAAGTAAAATTTAATAGTTTTCACCTCTATGAGTATTTTTAAAACCCATTAGTTTGATAGAAATGACCTTAGGAAAACCCAATTTGAAATTTTGAATGAATCTAGAAACTAACATCTGGAATTTAATGAATTTATAAATCTGTATATACCTTAATAAACATTGAAAATCCTATTGTTACACTTTGAAAATAATAAACAAAAGGTTTTAGAGTAAGATAAATCATGGGAATGAAAGTATTTATAGAGAAAATCAGTGGTTGGATACTTTTTTATAGAATTTGACCCCATATATCCCTTCACAATAGATAATTAAGAAAAACTAATAACATAAACTGATCATATTTCTTGATTTTTTAAGATTATTAACATCAATATACCATTCATTTAAGATTTAGTTCAGGTACCATAATATCTGAAAAATTATTAAAAATATCATTTCAAATAATAAAATCATTGAGGATTTTTCTACCTACATCCCGAAAGAGGAGTTTAGTGATGTTTTTCAAAATATAATACCCTATAATCACTAATATCGAGATAATTTTTTAATCCAATAAATAATTAAAAATAGTGTAAACTTTAATTTTATTTGTGACTATAGGGATAAGATAAATCTCATACCTTACTCATTATTCTTACAGCTAATATTGGGAGACATTTCCACCATAGTCATCTTGTAATTGGTTGGCCGCTCCAGCACACACCTTATAAGAAGCATGGATGATTTGATATTGGGTGTGGGAAATTTTTTCCCACCCACTAAATATTTTTTCCTAGAATATTAATGTGACAGAGGAGTTCCTATAATTTTCGATAGGACATTATTAGACACTATTTTGGTTGTGGTAAATTTTTCTAAAGGAAAAAAAGGTAATTTTCAATTTATGTGAAAATAGCTGAAGAGTTTAATGTATTCGAGAGTATCAAGAAACTAAAAAAATCCAGAATCCTCTAGATATGAGTTACTTGAATTTAAATAATTTTTTATTATCAAGAAGATGAATTTTTAAAAGTGGTTGCTAAAATTAATAGGAGACACAAAACTATCAAAACTTGTATGAATATTAGCTCAAGAAGTAAAAAGTTCCATGTGATACTTATGAGGTAGAGTTTTGGAACATCTTGAAAACATTTCTATGGGTTTTCTTAAAACTATCCTTAGAATATAAATGTGTGTAGATGTCCAATATACAAAATAGTAAAGTGGTTTATTTCTTTATCCCCTTTCATTTTTTAAGAAAATTTTTGAGGGCGTTGGGCCACCTAGACACAATACTTTACGTTCTATCTAAGAAATGACACAACTAGATCTCAAACTACTACCTTATATGATTGAAATATTAATTTTTTGTTGGTAAATAATTACTTCCAATTATTATATTTATTGAATTAATGAAAATCAAGAGTAATATTGTTGATTTTTTAAATAAGGTATAAGTTAGCCAAATGTTGGTCAATTGTTTCATAAAAAGGATCAACCATTCATTTTTAAGTACGAGGTCCCTATAAAACCTTATCATGAGTATAGTGTTGAGAAATTTTTTTGGATAAATCCAAATAAAAAATAATTTGTGAGAGAGGAAGTGATAAGACTCATTGATCCTTAGATTATTTCTCTCATTCATGATATCCCTTGGGTCAGTCTAGTCTAATTGGTTGTAAGGAAGGGAGTGTCACTATTTTGAATAATAAAAAACATGAGAAAACCTATGATATAAAATTAAATATGTGGGAGTTTTTATTAATTTTAGGAATATCAAACCCACTATAAGAAACAAATGTTTTCATATTCAATTTTTAGACCAAATAATTGAGGGGATAGTTAAGAAAAAATTATTCTATTTTCTAGTTTATTGTTATTTGTACAACATGATCCTATTACCCAAAATATATATGGATAGTACAACATTAACATGGCCCTTTGGGGTAATTTATTATTGGTGAATTCTCTTTTCACTGTGTGTTTCCTTGATTATTTACCAAAGACATATAGTGGATACTTTCTCACACATTATTTAAAGTATTATCATGGAATTTTTGGATTAATTTTCTATAGTGGGAATCACATTTGTAAACTATTTTAAAAAATAAGTAACATGTTTTTATAAAATTTCAAAAAACCAAAATGGGTTTAAATTGGAAAAAATGACAATTCATGGACATTTAGGGAATAGTGTTAGGCCATAAGTTCTTAAATATGGGAATATATAATGCTAAGATAGAAGTTATTAAAAATCATCCCTCCCTAGAAAATTTTAAATAGGTTATAATATTTCTAGGTAAAATGAGTTTTTACCAGATATTCATCATGGTTTTTTCTAAAATCACAAGGTAAATTTTTTACCTATTAGAAAAAGACATACGATTCATTTTTTATGAGAAATGACTTGTGTTATTTAATCTTCTTCTGGAAAATATTAAAAAATGACCCATTATTACTTACTTAGATTGAGAACTCCATTTTTAATTAACATGTGATGATAGTGATATTTCTATAGGGAATATTCTAGGGTATATAATGTAAAAAAGTCATAATGTGGTGTATTATTCTATTACACTTCTAAATTATTCCAAAAAAATTGTACCACAACTGAATAAGAGTTTCTAATAAGATTTTTTCTTTATGAAATTATATTCAATACTCAATTAGTTCTAAATTCATAATCTTTACTAACCATGCCACCATAAATCACTTATTTCTGTAGAAATATTCAATACCGGGACTAATGAGTACTTATTTCCAAATAAATATACAATACCAAGACTAATGATATGAATGATATTATTAAAAACATATTATTTTTGAAATTATATATATATATATAGAGATGATATTTAGGGGTTAATCACCTATCTAAGTTGAATATTACCCTAATTTATGACCTAAGGGATATCAATCCACTTTTTTATATTGAAAATTTTCCTCTTTTCTCAGTGAAAAAACAATTTTGTATGAATATTTTAGTATTTCCCTTATTGGAAGGGTGATACCTAAGGCTGTTATGCACAATTAGATTAATATATTTATTTCAATTATAAATTACTACTATGGGGATGAATTAATATGATTTGGAGGATATTCTATTGAGATCTTAAGTAGATATATACATGAGGAGGAAGTGTTACCCATCCTAGGGTGTAGTCATTATTTTCCTTGAACAGGGTACGATGGTGGAGTAAAAACTTATTATAAAGAAATTCATGTTGTATTTTATTAGACCACACTCTTTGATGGTACTATAAACCTTTTTGTTATTTTTTAAAAATGTTAAAAAATGGGAAATGTGGGAAAAAATTTGGAGCTTCCTCAAATTTAAATTATAGAGATTGAATTTTTTTATTTATGGTGGATGGATTTTATGGGACCTTTCCCACTTACATTGTAAATTAATATAACATAGTTTTTATTGACTATATTCCCCAATCGGTTTAGTCGTTTTCACTTCTAAATAATCAGGAATTTATTGTGGTTAAATTAATTGGTGTGTTCAAATCCTTTATCATCGAAAATGAAACACATTTTATGAATATTAAATTCAAGGATTTAATGGGAAAATATGGGTGTCAGAAAAAAACGTTAATGTACATCATCCTTAATCTAGTGGATAATCTATAATTTCTATTATATAGTTGAAATATATTATATAGAAAAATTTGTGTAGCTCTTGGAAGGACTGGTTAATAAAGTTATATTAATCAATTTAGGCCTATAGTACGACCATTAGAACCCCTATAGAATGTATCATTATATTAAATATTTGGAAATTTTTTTTTACCTATGGAGCTACAACACTATTCACTTTGGGAAGATAAGTCCCTAGAGTTTGATTTAAAATTTTCAAGGGAGAAAATTTTGTTGTAGATGAGTGAGTTTGACCATATTAGAAGGGAATTTAATAATAATTATAAGATCTAAAAAATAGAAAAATAAGAATTCAAGACTTTACCATTATCAATAGATACTTTAATGTTGTTTAGATAGTGTTTTAATTCAATACTAGATTTATGATCTTTTTTCGAGAAAACTTACGATGACATGGTATGGACCTTTCACCATCTTGAGTGTTCTAGATAATAGAGTTGTTTAATTAGTGAGAGAAGATAATAAACCATTCATATTTAATTAGAAAATGGTTAAACGCTATTTTTAGGGTCTTCCAATTGAGTTTACTACTATTATTGTCCTTGAATTTTGAGTTTCCATCATTTATAACTAAGGACATAAAACTTAGTTCCTCTGGGTAGTCAACCATGTTCCATCATATTGTTTTCTTCTACTTTAATAAATAAAGAATTCATCTTGTATATATTTCTTGTTCAAAATTATTTCATCTGTTATTTATAAGAAGATGAGACTTATGTTTTAGAATCAATTGTAATTTTTGATACAGGTGATAAACATTACACCATGTATCCATCAAATTAAAAAGCCTTAATCAATCATTTGACAAAGGATAAGATCTGATGTGATTTCAATCTACCACAAGAGAAAATTTAGTTAATTGAAAATCCTCAATTGGCTATAAGGGTAAGATAAAGATCAAACATGAAATAAATTGACCATATGAAGGGATCAACTAACCATGAGGTGAAGTGATCGTGCTAATGGAATCAACTATGTAAAATGTAGTATTGACTATGAGCCCGATCAACTACAATACCATAGAAACCAACTCTAAGTTAGATTGACCAAAATTAGATATGAAATAAATTTTCCATGTTTGATCAAATGTAAGACTAAAATGTGGATCGATGGTAATTATAGGAGGTAATCAACCTCATGTTAAAGAGATGATCAACCATATCAATATTTGATCAACTGTAATAAGAAATAATTGACCAAAACAATTACAAACACATAGTAATTACATAAATCAATTTTCCTAAAAACATAATGGAATGTTTTATTTTTTATAGGCATTAACTTTTGGAATTTAATTGATAGTTATTTTAACCTATAAGTACTGAAAACTGATAAACCAGGGGGTCTTATATAAGATAAAATAGAAGGTATCATTGGCTAAACGTTAAGATTTAAATAATCTTCTTATCAAGGGAGTTGTGATTTAATTCAAAATTATTTATTCTAATTATTAATTTCTATTAAAAAATTACATACTTCTGGAAATATTTTTGGGGATATTCAAGAGTATTTATTATTGTATAAATACTTCCCACAACATAAAACTAATTTAGTGGGTGTGTGGGGGCTTCGATAATGGTATAAAATTGATTAAAATAGAATATGTTCTAAGTTTTTTGGTGTTATTCTTCTTTTTCACTATTATGTTGCGAATAATTTTAAATCAATTGAAACCTTTCTTGGAACCAATAATAATTTCTTGGATTTGTTTAAAATTTGTTTTATTTTTTTAAAACTTCTAAGGGATTTTTGAAATCACTAATAAACATTTTTTTACATACATTTTATTTAAAATAATTTTTTCTTTTCACTTTAGAAAAGACATGAAAATTCATGAACTTTTTTTTGAAAAAATTTCTTTGAAACCATAGAAACATTTAATTTTAGAATTATTAACACCCTCAAACCATTCTCACTAGTACTTTTTTTCAAAATCTATTTGAGCTAAATGAATTTATTATTTTCCTCCACCATGAAGTCAATATTTGAGAGATGTTGGATTTTTTATTGGGTGGAGGTGTCTTAAATTTTGGTCACTATAAAAAAATTATAAATACATTATATTTCCCTAAATTTGTTTTAAATAATTATCTATTTTTAAAAAAATTATATTATTGTTTAATGGGTGAAATTTTTTCATAAAATTGGTGAGTAATTTTCTTCTTTTAATGATCAATCATTTATATTAAACCATCGATTCAATTAGAGAACATTTTTTTTATATTTCCTCTTCAAAACACTTGTTTTAGTGAAATTTTCAGAGAATATTTATAATCATAATTGAATTTTGATTTCTTGGATTGTCTTAAACTAATAATATTTTTAATCAACTAATCTTTAAATACACTCCTAATTCTAGTTTGGTATTTTTTTATAACTTAATATGGAAACAATGGATTAGTTAATTATTCATCTTTGTTAATTATTAATCCCACCCATCAATTCTATTTTACCTAATTATTATTTTCTAATTATGTGTGTCTACTTACCATAAATAAAAGTGAAATTTTAAGGAAAAATTAAATGATATGTTATGTCAATTAAATTCCTTCCCAAATTTTTACATTTATTCATGTGTATAAAACAAGAAGAAAACTTTTCTCCAAAATTTCAGTTTTAATTTGAGAATTTGTAAATATTTTCATAAAACAGTCTATGGGGGAAAACTTCAGAAAAATATCTCGTTTTGGAGTTATATATATTTTCTTTTTACAATTAATTTTATTCCAATTATACTTTTAATTTATTACATGAAGACAATAATTATTTCTAGTGTAGGGGAATTTGGTGTAGCCACAAATTGATACAAGTTTTTTCACTTCATTTTTTTTTTTTTGATTTTTTTTTTATTTTATATCTTCACTATTCTTTGAATATTAATATTTTAAATGTAGTCCATTTTGTATAAAATTTTTAATTCAATAAATATTTTAATAAAAAATAATGTTTTGAGGGAAAATTATTCAATTATTCTTGATTTAATTTTCTTATGTTTTAATGTAAAGACTCGGATTTTACATGTAATATTTTTAATTATATATAGTTATTATGAGTCTGCAAAAATTTACGGTGCGTGATTCCAAGGTCTGGGGTGCCTGGAATAAATTTCTAATCTTTTTTTAAGGTACGTTTAGTAAACGTTCGGGTGGCATTTTATATCTTTTGAACCGGTGTTCAGATTAAAAATCTAAGGAAATATTTGAATCTGCAATGTCGTGATTCTCTTAAGGGAGGCTTCACTTCGGCTACAGTAAGTCTAGAGAAAAAGTTAGATTTTGGAGTTTTTAAATTAATAATTAAATTACTTTTTTATTTTATTTCTTTCTTTCTTTCCATCCAATGGACAATCGGCAGTGTGGGATCAGTGATGTGTCAAGCCATTAAATGGATTGACCCTTCAAATCCTAAGTAAACACGTCTTTGGAATTTAGGAAGGTTTCTATTAAATGAACACCCATAAATTCCACGATCATTATTTACCCTCCCCCTCTCATATTTATATGGAGCTTGGGGGGAGGTATTGGAACGACTTCACCAAGAGATGAAGCTCTGGTAAAGTGCCGCGATGCCCAACACTTTGAGGATGGATCCGGTTCCATCGATCGGTGACCAGCGACACCAAACCCCGAACCGAAGAAAGACGATTGAGCGGCATCGTTGGTAGCTTGTTTTGGGGGCAACGAATACTAACTCTTCCTCAATCACGAGTGTTCTCCAATGATCTCGAGGTAGGGTTTTAATCTTGTTTTTTTTCCATGTTTTGATGAATCATTCCTGCTACCTTCTTTCAATAAAGAAAATTCAGAGGGCACGTGCCAAACAAACAAGGCCCAGGCCCTCCGCCCTTGTTGGAATTTTGGTTTGTTCTTCACAAGCTTTACCTTCGAGATGGAAAATACCTGGGACGACAAATGATGGTGGCGGCCAACACCGGCCGACCACGATGGAGGCGGCGTGCCGTCGCGCACCGTAGGAGGAGGCAACGAAACTATGCTGTGGTGGTAAGAAGAGTGGCCGACACCAGAATTTCAAGGTGCTGATGTGGTGCGACGTCGCGAGCCTCCAGCATAGAAGGGTCGTGGTTCTTATATACAGCATGGTCCAGCAGGATGACCGACATCAGCCGGCCGCAGGAGGAAGTAGCGGCACGCAACTACGCACCTCCGGAGGAGCTGCGACTCCAAGGCCGTGGCGGCGGGTCCTATTGTAGGTCTCATGGGTGACCTAGTAGTTCCAAAGGGTTCATCCACTTTTCCTTCCAAATTGGGAACCCCCCCCCCCCCCCCCCCGTACCAGCCCGGCGGACCTCGCATCACCGGGCCGCACCAACTGCGGGTCGCGCCCCACCAAAGGTCGGACCGTGCGAGCCCAGTGGTCCGCAAGAGAATAGAGGGTCACGCCTCTATGGGATAGGACACATGAGCCCAATGGGCCGAGCCGTTCCCCCTTTCAGGCTGGAGTGGACCACGGCCTGAACCGGGCAGGTCGGCCTAGACCGGGTCAGACCATACCCGGACCCAACTATGCCCAATTTTGCTTATAAGGCCATAACATGAGAACCAGGTGTCTGTATGAAGAACATATTATGGTGATGAGACCCTTGGAACAAGGTGGTCATTTTGGTATACCCCACTTGAGTTTTGGAAATAGTTTCAGAACAACCGGGTTGGATCAAACTCGAATCCAACCGGGCACTTGGAACTAAAACGCTTATTACTCACAGTCCAAGAATCTGATTGACTCACCTTCTGTCACATTGGAACCCTTACAACATGGTGATACTTTGAGATACTTCTTTGTAGAGATTCATGGTGTTTTAATTACGACTAATGGCTTGAGGATTAGATCCTCCTGGAATCAAGAGTTTGATGAAGTGGAATCCAGTGGGTGACAGTGAGGTGGAGGTTGGAGATAGATCATATGGAGGTCAACGCATACCGATCCTATGTAAGTCAGATCCGGTGTGGGTCAGTGCTCAGGGATCCTATGTGGGTCAGCGCATACCGATCCTATGTGGGTCAGATTTTATGTGGATCATTGCGGGGGTTTGTACTTATCAAGTCTCGGCGGGTCAGATCCTGTGTGGGTCATTGCGGGGGTTAGTACTAATCGATCCTATGTGGGTTATACTCCGTACGGTCAGTAGAAGTTTCTCTTGATAGAATAAGATGATCGAGCTTTTATACTGGTCATCTGTACTTCTATACTTCACTAATACTTTTGTGAGATAAGTCTTTTATCTTCGTGGTGATATCTTCGTGGGATACTTGTGTGGTACTTTTACCTTAATGGTGATATCTTCATGGTGTTACCTTTGTGGTACTTTTACCTTCGTAGTGATATCTTCTTGAAGTTACATGTGTGGTACTTTTACCTTCGTGGTGTTACCTTTGTGGTGTTACCCTTTGTGACATTCTCCCCTCATGTTTGAGATGAGTATATCTTGATAACTTAGGTATATGTATGGGAATATACCAAAGTAGAGTTGGTGACTACTTCATGCTTTATAATTGAGGTCTTTCTTTGTGGGTTTTTCTTTGTGGAACTCTAGGAGACCGTCAGGGGTCTCAGGGTCCCTACTGATTATTGTTATACTCACACCTACACGGGCTTCTCCCGCACCTTGTTGTGTCTTGTGCAGATGACAGACAGTGTTGATCGAGGCTGAGGGAGCCAGGACTGGATGATACTCAGAGGTGGACCATTTTATGTGGCATGACGTAGGACTACTGATCATGAGTTGTACCTATACTTCAGATAGGATCCAAAGTAGATGAACCATGAGATGTTTTTATCTTTTCAGTTGTACTTGTACTTTCTAGTTAGGCTTGTATTCCGGACCCTTTACTTTCAACACACTTTTTTCTATAGCAGTATACTTTGTGGTTGCCTCTTTTTGTGCTATTGGAATTGTATACTTGTTCAGGTTTAAAGGAAATGCCTTCCCATTAAGGGATATTCCTTTCGAGTACTAGTCGTTATCCCCTGGCCTATGGAAGGCGGGCTTGGGGTAGTCACGGCATGGGCCCCAAGGGATGGGCCATGAAAAAGTGGTGTCATTGGCGTTAGTTCTACCAAAGAACTAGGGCTCTGATATTTTCGATGTGGAAATAGTGTTAAGTGTTATGAGTGTGGTTTTCAGTTTGGGGAATCTAGTGTTGGTGTGGCGGCTGACGTATCCATACACCAGGACCCTGAATTCTGATTTCCGACTCAGTTCATGAAAACATTGATTGTGTG
This sequence comes from Viscum album, assembly GCA_963277665.1. NCBI lineage: Eukaryota > Viridiplantae > Streptophyta > Magnoliopsida > Santalales > Viscaceae > Viscum > Viscum album. Next base: position 381,685,360 of record OY728136.1, read on the forward strand.
TGTTTTTGAAAAGTATTTATTATAATCTCTTTGAGTCAGATCACTAGGTATAACTTTATGACATTGGATCACCTGTTTTCTTTCAGGATTCCACTATGTAGACAACTAGCCTTTATTCCCGAGAGAGTACACTAGGATGGCCCACCGAGTGATGAGGCCTCGTTCCAGGGACCTCTTATAGTGTTAGCACCTTCGGGTGGTGTACCAGCAGTACCATTAACCTTTGGGTAACTGTTTCCACCGGCCCCACCAATAAATGATGTATGATAATTGAGCGTGTTGCACGAGTTTCAGCGGTAGGGAGCTTTGAGGTTCCGAGGTGAGATGGACCCGTAGGAGGCTGAGGACTGGATGGGGGCTGTGGCAAGAGTTTTTCGTGTAGTTGGGACACCAGCTAATCTGATAGTGGGCCTATATTCCACTATCTTACAGGGAGAAGCTGGGAGATGGTGGATTCAGACACTCCATTTACACGACGATGCGACCCACACCTGGGCTCACTTCGAGGGCCTTTTCCAAGTAGATTTTGTCCCAATGACTCTATGATCATTGCATATATAGAAGCTGCTGCACTTACATCAGGGCATCATGACTATGGACCAGTACTCAGCGAGGTTCATTGATCACTCCGACTACTCCACTGACATGATATGAGACCCATTATTTGGGGCCCAGACCTTTGAGCAGTGTCTTCAACAGGAGATCAATTCATCGATGATATCTCTCATCATTCTGATGTAGGATGGGATTCTAGAGTGAGCGATTTCGGTGGAAATATTCCTAGGTGAGTAGGAACCGATAGTGAGAGCCACCACCAGACATTAGGTAGTGAAGTCATGCATATCAGGTAGTAGATGGATGACACAGGGGCCTAAGTGGGACAAACCATCGGGTTGTCAACCATAGGATACAGGGTCGGTGGGGTGGGGTCTCATGGGATAGTTGAGGATCCGTCAGTGCTACTCATGTGGTGGGCAGGGTCACATGGCTTGCGACTACCCAACCAACCAAACGGATGACCAGCAGATGGTTGAGGGACCGCCGAGTTAGAGGCCGAGGTTCAAGTGAGTAGGTCTACAGGGTGGCGGATGTCGCAGAGTATTTGGTCTTGTAGTAGGTGGAGGGTGGAGATTTGAGGTTCTACTAGCACCACCTCCAGGTGGTCCACCCTGACCACATGGAGTAGGAGGAAAAGGATGAACTCAGCTCCTGGTAGCTGAGGCCTATGACCAAAAATCTTATGAGATGATTAGAGGTATGATCTGTGTCTATTCCACCCTAGCTTCAGTACTTATAGACACAGGTACCAGTCACTCTTTTATCTCCATGTACCTCATTCCGAGCTCGGAGATTCCGACATAGTCGTTGGCTCGATCTTTACGACAATAGACCCCTAAGGGAGGGGATTCGATGATTACACACTAGTGTCAGAAATGTGATCTTACTCTAAGAGGTGAGAGCATTGGCTGGGATCTTCTAGTAGTGGCATCGAGGCCTTACGACGTCATCTTGGGTATGGACTGGTTATCCACAGTCCATGCTCAGATGGATTGTATTAGGCACAAAGTGCAGCATGTCCAAAAGGATGTGACCATGTTTTCCATCACTGGAGATAAGGGAAACTTTGTAGAATAGGATGTACTTACCTAGAGGAGGGTGAATCCAATCACACATTATTTGACTAGCCTTACCCTCATAGCAGTTGATGTTGAGAGTCTGAGCTATCCTGTAGTGGTGGACCAGTATGCCGATGTCTTTCCTGATGATGTTCTAAGACTAAATCCATGTAGAGAGGTAGACTTTTACATTGAATTTTACCCTAGGAAAACACCGATATCTATAATAGAATATCGGATGTCTCCCACAGAGCTTCGTGAGTTATAGGTATAGCTGGAGGACTTTCAGAGAAAGGGGTTCATAAGGCCCAATGTTTCTCCATGGGCAGTCGTGATTTTGTTCTCCTAGAACAAAGATGGGATTTTGAGACTCTATATAGATTATCCGTTCCTGAACTAGGTGACCATGAAGAACAACAAACCACTTATGAGATTGATGATCTTTTCAATTAGCTAAAGGGAGCTCGATGGTTTTTGAAGATAGGCCTCAGATTAGGAAATCATCAGCTCAGGGTACGAGATGAGGATGTGAGAAGATGGACTTTAGATGTCGGTATGGCTGCTATGAGTTCTTGGTTATTCCTTTCAGCATAACCAATGCCCCTGAAGTGTTCATGGGACTCATGAATAGGATCATCCAACCGTTCCTTGATCACTTCGTAGTGGTCTTCATCGACGAAATCTTGGTGTACTCAGCAAAAAAGGAGGAGCTTGCATATCATCTACAGATAGTTTTGGATACACTCCGAGATCACCAGCTTTATAGAAATATCTCGAAGTGCCAGTTTTGGATATGAGAGGTTCACTTTCTTGGATAAGTTATCTCAGAGGCTGGAGTTGCAGTAGATCGGAAAAAGATAGAGGTAGTGCTAGTTTGGGATCCACCTAGGAGTGTGATCGAGGTGCATAGTTTCTTGGGGTTGGATGGGTACTACCAAATATTTGTAACTGAATTTTCTAGAGTTTCGGCACCCTTTTTAGTGTTGAAGAAGAAGGTATAGCCCTTATTGTGGATAGAGAGATTCTAGTAGAGTTTTTACGAGCTGAGACAGAGACTGATGAGTACCCCCATATTGAGGCTACCAGAAGAGGGAATTGGGTATGTAGTCTACTATGACGCATCAGGGGCTGGACTAGAATGTGTCCTGATGCAGGAGTGAGTAGTGATCACATATGGATCTCAGTAGCTGAGGAAAAGTGAGCATAACTACGATACCCAAGACCTGGAGTTAGTAGTAGTGGTCTTCTCCTTGAATACATGGTGACTTTACTTGATGTAAAAACGTTTTACAGTCTACTCTGATCACAAGTGTCTCAGGTATATCTTCTCACAGAAGGACCTGAACTTGAGAAAATGATGATGGCTAGAGTTCCTATGGGACTATGAATTTGAGATATTCTATACTCATGAGAAGGGGAACATAGTGGTATATGTACACAGTAGGAGGTCTGGTCTACAGTTGCGAAGTGAGGCAACAGAGCAGCTAGCCACATTGCAGATATCATTTATGAATAGAGATGGAGAAGCTTACCTCCAGTCTATGACAGTCACTCCCCCACTTCTTCAGTGAGTTCAGGAGGCACAGCTTGGGGATGTTGAATGCAAATCATAATGTTCTCAGATATCCATATGATAGGCACCAGATGGATTTTATGAATGTGGGAAGGACTTCATCCTTTTTAAAGAACACACCATGGTTCTGGTGGCACTATGGGAGGAGGTGTTGAGGGATTTCCATACATCCCCTCAAGCGGTACATCCAAGTGTGGAGAAGATGCACGAGGACCTCCGACATTAGCACTGGTGGCCAGGGATGAAGAAGGTAGGGGCATAGTTAGTTTGACGATGCCTCACTTGTCAGCATGTGAAGGACGAGCATCAGGTTCCAACAGGATTACCGTAGCCACTAGAGGTGCCAGAGTGGATGTGGGATGGTATCTCCATGGACATTGTGATAGGGCTTCCACATTCGTTCAGGGGACATGATTCCATCTATTTGATCCTTTACCGACTCACCAATTTGGCCCACTTCCTACCCATCTGAGAGCAAGGATTAGTTGAGGGATTGGGAAACCTCTATGTATAGGAGATTGTACGAATTCATGGGGTGCCATTGACGATCATCTCTAACCGTTACACATGTTTTACATCCCGGATGTGTAAGAGATTACAGGAGGCGTTCGAGACTCAACTATGTTTGAGAACTACCTTTCATCCATAGATGGATGGTCAGACAGTGCAGACCATTCAGACACTAGAAGAAATGCTTCGTGCTTGCACCCAAGATTTTATCCACAGTTGGGAGGACCACTTGCCCTTGGTGGAGTTCATGTACAAAAATATATATCACTCCACCATCGGTATGGTACCATTCGAGGCCATATATAGTCGACCTTGCAGATAAAATCTATGCTGGATTGACCCAGGGGAGTCAACACTTATGGGTCTAGAGTTAGTACGGGCTACTACTAAGAAGGAGGAGATCATCGACGAGTGGAAGAAGACTTCACAGAGAAGGCAGAAGTCTTATGTAGATAGGATATGGAGACCATTGGAGTTCGAGGAGGGAGACCATGTCTTCCTACGGGTCTCACTGTGATGGGGCTTGCAGAGATTTGGCTGGGGCAGCAAGTTATCTCTGAGGTTGATCAGATTTTTTTAGGTTCTCAACAGAGTTTGCGAGGTGGCGTGTCGCCTGGATCTTCCCTCACAAATGCACTGGGTGCATGACATTTTTCACATGTCATAGTTGAGGAAGTACATGAATGATCCTTTTCACATAATCGACTGTAGAAAGATGGATATTGATAATGGGGTCACCATTATAGAGGTTCAAGTGGAGATTGAGGATCGGCAGGATCAGGTACTTCATGGATGATCGATACCTCTGGTGCGCGTTCACTAGCAGCACGAGAACCTCTAGGAGAGCACATGGGAGAGGGAGGCTTAGATTAATTCTTAGTAACCCCATTTGTTTTCTTAGTCTATGTTATGGATTTTGGGGATGAAAAGTCCTGAGGTGAAGAGAATGTAAAGACCTAGATTTTCCATGTAACGTTTTTTTAATTATGTTGAAATATTACAAGTCTGCCAAAATTGACGGCGTGTGATTCTGAGGCCTGGTGTGATAGGAATAAGTTTTTGATATTTTTTAAGGTATGTTCAATAAATGCACAGGCTATGATTTCAATCTTTTGAACTAGTGCTCAGATAAAAAATCTGAGGGCAGTGTTGAATCCTCAGTGTCGGGATTCGCTTAAGAGAGGCTTCACTTCGACCACAGTAAATAGGGAGAAAAATTTTGCTTTTTGACTTTTTAAAATAATAATAAAATAACTTTTTTATTTTATTTATTTCATTATTTCCCTCTTACAGACAAGAGGTAGTGTGGGACTAGCGAAGTTCCAAGACATTAAATGGATTGACCCTTCAAATCTAATGTAACAGCATTGTTGGAATTTAGGTAGGTTCCTATTAAATGAACCCCCATAAATTCCAAGATCATTACTTACCCTCCAAATCTACTATTTATATGAGGCTTGGGGGAAGGTATTGACACGACTTCACCAAGAGACGAAGCTCTGGTAAAGTGTCATGACTCTCAACACTTGGAGGATAGAGCCGGTTCCAGTGAGAGGTGATGAGTGACACTGAACCCTGAACTGAAGAATGACGGTTGAGCGGCATCATTGGAAGCTTGTTGTGGGGGTGACAAATACCCACTCTTCCTTAATTGAGGGAATTCTCCCACGATATCGTGGTAGGGTTTTAATATTGTTTTGCTTCCACGTTTGGATGAATCTTTATTGCTAACCTCTTGCTATCAAGATAACATGGAGGGCACGATCCAAAAAAACAAGGCTGGTACCCTCCTCCCTTATGGGAATTTTGGTGCATTTTTTGAAAGCTTTCCTTCGGGTTCTCAGAGACCTGGGATGGCAGATGATGGTGGTGGACAACACCGGCCAGCCGTGATAGAGGTGGTGAGCCATTGCGCACCATAGGAGGAGGTCGTGACACTATGTTGTGGTGGTCAGCAGAGCCACCGGCACCAGCCAGCCATGGTGGTGATGCGCCATGTCGTCACACGCTGCCAACAGAGAGGGGTTGCAACTTCTTAGCCACGATGGGGCCAAGTAGGGTGGCCAACCGCAGGAGGAAGTAGCGGTGTGCCGTTGGAGGAGGCATGGTGGCAGGACCCACAGCGAGTCCTGCAGGTGACCAAGTAGCACCAAAGAGCATTGCTACTTCCCCTTCTGAATAAGGACCCCTCCATGCCAGCCTGGTGGACGCTGCATAACTGGGTCGCGCCCCCTGCGGGCCGCGCCCCATAATAAGGTGGACTGAAGGAGCCCAGTGGGCCACACCCTTGTGGGATGGGTTGGACCACGGCCCAGCCCAACTGGTTCGGGAGGCCCCGACCAGGTTGGGTCGGCCCAAACTGGGTCAGGCTGGGTTGGTTCGACCGGGTTGGACCAAACTCGGACCCAACTAGGTCATGTTTCGCTTAATGGGCCATAACATGAGAATCGAGTGTCAGTTTCATGAACCGTCTATGGCACTGAGACCCTTGGAGAGAGTCGTTCCTTTTGGTATACTACACTTGAATTTTGAAAACAGTTGGAGTACGGACGGATTTTATCGAACCCGAATCCAGTCGGGCCCTCAGAACTAAAACATGTATAACTCATAGATCAGACGCCGATTGACACACTATTTGTCACGTTGGAACCCTTACGACATGATGGTTCTTTGGGATACTTCTTCTTGGAGATTCGTGGAAGTAGAGGTATGACTGATTGCTTGAGAAGTAGATCCTCCCAGAATCAAGCTTACGATGAGCGGGAATCCAGTGGCTGGTAGTGAGGCGGACGTTGGAGATAGATCATACTGAGGTTAGTACTGACTGACCTTGTGTGGGTCAGATCCTGTGTGGGTTAGTCCTCAGTGATCCTGTATGGGTCAGTGCATAATGATCCTATGTGGGTCAGATCCTGTATGGTTCAGTGCTCAGCGATCCTATGTGGGTTAGCGCATACCAATCCTGTGTGGGTCAGATCCTGTGTGGGTAATTCCGGGGGTTATTACCTATCAACTCTGGGTGGGTCAGATCCTATGTGGGTCATTTCAGCGGTTAATACCTATCGATCTTGTGTGGGTCAGACTCCATATGGTTAGCTGCAGTGCTTCTTGACAGAATAAGATGATCTAGATTCGTGACTCATCATCTGTACTTATATACTTCACCAATACATGTGTGAGCTAAGTCTATTATCTTCGTGGTGAAAAATGTGTGGTACTTTTACCTTTATAGGGATTTCTTTATTTTGTTACCTGTGTGGTACTTTCACCTTCATGGTGTTATCTTCGAGAAGTTTCTTGTGTGGTACTTTTACCTTCTTGGTGTTACCCTTTGTGGCATTCTTTTCTCATGTATGAGACGAGTATATCTTGATAACATAGGAATTTGTATGGGCATATACCTAAGTATATTTGGTGACTACTTCGTGCTTTTTGATTGAGGTCTTGATTTTTGGTTTTTCCTTTGTTGAACTCTGGGAGACCTTTGATGGTCTTGGGGTCCCTAATGAGTATTTTTATACTCACCCCTGCATGGGCTTCGCCTACACCTTATTTTTTCTTGTGAAGATGATGTACAATGTTGATCGAGGCTGAGAGAGCCAGGACTAGATGGTTTTTAGAGGTGGACCATTTGACGTGGCGTGATGCTAGACTACTGATTGTGACCTGTACCAAACCTTCAGGTAGGATCCTCGATGGATGACCCATGAGCTATTTTTCTCATTTCAGTTGTAATTGTACTTTCTAGTTGGGCATGTATTCTAGACCCTTTACATTTAGCACATTTTTTACTATAGCTGTATACTTTTTGGTTTCCTCTTTTTGTGCTCTTGGAAGATATGATTGATCGGGTTTTAAGGAAATGCATTCCCGTTAAGGGATACACCTTTCCAGTGCTAGTCTCCAACCCCTAGCCTATAGAAGGTGGGCTTCGCGTAGTCAAGGCACGGGCCCCGGGGGATGGGTCGTGACATTTTAGAACACTATTTTTATTATTTTTTTCTAAATTTTCACTAAAATATTATTTAGAAGGTTTTTTTTATTTTGGTTTTGGGAATTTAATTCTTTAAAAATAATTGTTATTATTTTAACATTATTTATTTGAACAATAATTTTTAATTTAATTCAAAATTATGGATTATTGTGGGTTAATTATATATTGGATATTGTAATTTTTTATTTTGAATTTATTTTTTCCATTAATGTTTGAATTATGTGCATTTTTCGTACATATGTAAACTTAATTTCACATATTAAAACCTACATAAGGGTATATTTGAGAATTAAACATCTATATAAAGGCTATATAATCTTTTGATATGAATTGTATAAGGATAACTACATGTCTCAAAATCCAATAATGGGTTACCGCAAGTGCACATGAGAAATAGAAAGGTGTTGTGTAGGGTTTTTAAAATATGGGGATCCCTAAATCTCAAATGTAATCAAAAGTAGTTATTTGTTCTTAATGATATGAAAGAGAACACATAAGAACACCCGAATCTTTTTGAGGAAGCCAAACCAAATCAAGACATTAATATGGAGGTTATGATATTTGTGTTCTGGGAGAATCTCATGTTATAGGTTGAAGACAATGGAAAATAACTCATGACATGTGGAGTGGAGTGATTCAAGGCTGGAAGTGCTGGTTGTGAGATACAGTGTGGGAGTTGCTAGGATATTTTATGAAAAAGGAATAGACATGTGCAATAAACATTAATTCACGAATAGATCAATCTCCATTATGATAACTTAGAGATCAATAGGAATAAAAGATAACTGTAAGCCCCGTGAAACTGTTGGATAATGAACTATATCTTATCAATTGAGAATACTTTTTTTAATTTTTTTCATCTTTTACTTATTATTACTTTGAATTTTCTATTCTATTATGATTTCTCAAACAATATTTTTTTCTAAATGTTTTTTGGAGAAATATGTTTTTTTAAATTCTTTTTCTTGGTTCATTAATTTTCAACTGGGTCACTTTTCTTTCCATCTATCTTACATCCTTTATTTTTCTAACCTTTAAAAATTAATGCACTTTATGATTTATTATAATTTTCAACAGTTTATAATTTCATAATCAAAATATTTTATTATGAGATATTTTTTAATCATTGAACGACACACCTAAATCCTTTAAAATTTTATCATCATGGGTATTACATCGCCATATTTATCTCTATATATTTTCAGTGGTAGGTAAGTAGCTAAACATACCAGTTAACTGACATCCCCCTTGAATTATGGGTTTGGAATATTTATAGAAGTGGTTCCCTATATTATTCATTAAATATTAATTAAAGAATATTACTTTAAAAGGATGACAATTGAAATATCTAATAATCCATTAATTTCTAGTTACAATTGTATTTCTATGCTTATATTTTCATTCTTAGTTTCTTTTCCCAATCACTTCACTACTTGAACATCTCACATTACATGTCAACATTTGACGATTGGTCATTATGACGATTCTTGGTGTTTTCTTTGAGTTTTGAGTTTCTTTTTTGAATTTCATAACCTTACTTGCAGATTTGACCCCTTCTTACTATTTACTAATGATAAGTAGGTAAAACTAAAGAAACGTTTTTTAAGTCTCAGTGACACTTTCTAGTGAGAAATACCTTTAATTAGAAATATTTTTGTCCTTGTTTATATATTTTCATAAATAACTGATATTATTCCAATTATTATTTAAAATTATCAACTAAGTTCCTATTACACATTTCTTTATAAAGTATTTTATATTCCTTATAATCCATGGCCTTATATACATCATCATGAGTAAATTTTTTCCTTTTTACCCATTTCATGCTTTGGTTGGATCTAAAACTCATATATTGACACATTATTGTTGTTATCAATATGAAAGGTAACATCTAAGATATGCAGATTCATTATAACCTAAAATAAATTCATCATCTACCTATCCTCATCCAAATGAACAGTGAGCTTCCAAGGAAGCACATCCATTAGCATACCATCATGGGATAAGAATGATATTATCAAGATAATTGATGCATCATTGTACCTTTCCATATCTTTAACTATGAAATCAACTGGTCAGATGAGATTTCCCATTTTATCCCATAAATCTTAAATCACACCTGATGGTTCTGTGAGGTATTTATCAAGAAATTTCCAAATGATAGTTATGGGATTAATATCTCTAATATCATGTTCTTTATATACAGCCATTAGAATAAAGATAATATATTATCTCAAATCCACTAAGAAAGTGAATATTTTGTTTCCTTTAAAATCATAGGGAATCATGAAGCACATGGGGTCATTGATATTTTATAGTATTTCATTTTGAATGAACACACAACACCCACTAGTAAATACAACTATTGAAATATATTCAAGCCTTATTTTTTTGAGATGATGTTTTTCATAAATTTGGTATTGGATTTCACAACATGACCCAAGATGGGGATTGAGCTGAAACTACCCCAAGCCTACCTTCATAGGCCAGGGGTTGGCGAAAATTGCCAAAGGCACAACTAAACTTGGGGAGGCCTTTGCCTAAAACATCCACACACACACAACCCATTCAATGAAAAAGTGAATAGAAAAAAGTGTAAAATGATCCAAACTTATATAGATAAACTAAACATGCATGGACCACTAAATAGTAAATGGGTATGGTAGACTATACTAAAAAGTAAAGGAAAAAACACATGACCAAACATGAAACCTATCCCAACCCAAAGGAAATTGTAAAAGAGTAATAGTCGAGAGATCCCAACTCCAGTATTCCAACTAAGACCATTTTACGTGGTCCATGAAGCTCGTATCCCAAAGATCCTAAGAAATCATGATCGACCTTTCTGTCATCTGTAAAAGACAGTACAGGTGTTAGGAGAATCCCATTAAGGGGTGAGTATATACACACCCAGTAGAATGCACCAAAAAATGTGAAAGGGTAGAAACAAGAGTTACATTGAATAGAAGCAGTAGAAGGAACAATGTACAAAAAGAGTGAATGAAAAGAGTAAAACTCAACACAATAAGAGAGTTAAAGTAGACTCATCCAAACATAAGGATCTCATGAAAGTGAGGATATGAACTCCTTGTAGAGTCTTCTCTACCTATAGTTGGAGAGTGGACTCACCCAACCATGAGAAACTATACATGGAAAGCATGTGGCATAACTCGTGCGTCATCACATATCCTGGATGGAGAGTAACCAATACCTAAGGATCAAGTACACTAACTAGATAAATATATATATAATGATTCAAAGAAGCCCAAACAAGAGAGTAAGGGGATCTTTATATCATATCTCATCTTAATAATGTGAGTATCCAATAATTCCAAGTAAATTCTTCTGCAATGCCCAACACCTCATCACATCTTCCTTGAAATCCCAAGTCAAGGGGTCCTTAATCACTTCACCTCTACACTATACACTTTGGATGACACTGACTCGACCACACAGTTTTAGGTTGTGTCACAAGGATGTGTCTCGATGGGAAAATAACCCCTCTTCCTTGTGGGACCTTGGGTAAGTTGAACAACATCTCACCACTATGCCACGAAGTCGAGGGTCTCCTCTAATATTCATTGGGGAACACCACTTCATAGCCTCTCTAAAGGGTAACTTGGAATGATCATTGGAAAACACCACTTCTCTTCCCCGTTGGAGGGTATCTTGTAAGGGTCATCGAGGAACCCACTTCCCAGCCCCTTGGAGGTTAAACCTCAGAGGTTCATCGGGGAACCCACTTCTCAGCCTCGTTGGAGGGAAAGCCCTAAAAGGACATTGGGGAACGTAGTTCCTAGCCTCGCTGGAGGGTAACTCTAGAACAACTCTGGCCATCCCGGTTTGATGTTACCTCTCAGAAAAGCATCGAGCAACCTTGTTGGATGGTACCTCTTAGAAAAGCATCTATGAATGGTGGTTATCCCTATTGGATGGTACATTTTAGAAAAGAATCGAGGAACTCCACTAGATATCCTTGGTAAATGGTGCCTCTATGGAGGAATGACACAGTAGTCATTGGGTACCACCTCAGAAAGTCATCACACAAGAAACATCTTGCATCATAGGCCGAAAGATGAATCTGAGGTCACCATCATGTTCTACGCTGAATAACACGTGAGGTAGACTAACCAATTGCTCTGAATGGTCATTAGATTAAGAAGCTACAATTCACCACAATGTGTGTGAACCAGGCCCCATGGGGCATGCACCTCAACATTGGTTTAAACATATACAATTGGTCTTGGAAGGTCCACCTTAATGTAGGGATCACAACACTGCTGACTGCTTGTTAATACAATATTGATTGAATGAGTTACAACAAATGCAAGATCCCGCAACAAAAATAATAATTATAATAATATTTGTTAATTCACGAGACCAAGCCATGATCCCAAAGCTAAGTCCAAAATTGGTACTGAATAGAACATCTTAAAGTACAAGGAATGATACTGCTGAGGGCAATCCAATTAGACATTGTATCAGTGCTTGTTAACTCGAGATATCCATATCATATTTGAGAATCCATTTCAGAAGGCACCATTTAATTCTATGTGAAAAAAAACTCTGGATAGCCATCTCAATGGACAAAATCCGAGATCAATAGAAGGAGATATGAAGGATTAAAGATCGCTTAGTTGAGCTCAAGAAGTACACAACATGTGAGGTAACCACACGGCATGTGTCCCATCTTTCTTGTATGGTTGTGCCTCTGGCTAGACATGGGTTCCATCCAATGTATGGGAAAATGATGTGTAGGTGGAATACTTGGTCTACCCTACCAATCTGGGTACCATACCTTATCTGCGGGCCGTGTCCCGGTACCTCGGTATATGACGTGCCTTTCCACACAGAATGTTGTCTGTGTGACCAAGTCGTGTTCATGTTCTCGATACATGGATGTGTTTTCCTTCATAAGGGTCACTTCATATGGTAAGGAGGTACACAACATGTAAGTTTTAGTACACACCTTATCATCCTTAACATTTCAGAAACCCTAGCATCGCTGCAAATGGAGGCTACACATCGTGTGTTTTTCGCAGAACACGACGTGTTGTTGGGATTTTCTAGAAACATGAGGGTTTTCCAATATTTAGCCACCACTTCCAAATATACCCCCACCATAGTCTATTTTATAAGTCATTTCTCTGATATTACTAGATCTGTCCAAAGAACACTGCATTTCTTCGTTGTTCATCACAATTCATCCATATTATGGAAACAAGGGCTTGGCCGGAACTTTTGATAGCTTCCATGGATTCTTTCTTCAATAGATCATCTTAAAACCAAAATATTGATCATCCTCATTCCATGAACTCTCTAGATAAATTCCTTGCTCGCGATTCCATCATCATTTGGTGAAACCGACACGAATATGTCTCGTTCTTGATGCATGATCGAGCTCGGGTCACCCTAAAATCATCGAACCGCAATCCATGGGGATGTTGCGGTGAAAAAAGTGATGAAAGAAAGGTTAAAGGAATCATAAACAAGGGTTTTCATTCATCATCAGGAAAGTATTATAAGATGGAGATCGATAAAGGGGTACTGGTGTTATAGAAATTTATAAACAATATGAATCTGGTTCATAGGATCATGCAAAGTTTAAGAGAAAGGGGCACAGGATGAAGAATAAATTGACAACATGCATAATATTTTAAATTAGGGAATAGGAATTATAAGAAGGATTCTTACCAAAATTTTCTTGGTGGATCTTAACGAAGATAAAACTTTCACAATGATCAGAAGAAGCTACTATGTTCTTTGCGCTTTGATCCGCATCGATCTAAGATTTCCTCTTTGTTCTTCGTTGTTCGTTGTTCAACAATGGAAAGATGGGGAGAGGAGAGGAAGGGAGTTTTCATTTTTGGAAAAACTGAATTATGATCCAGAACCTCTAAAATATGAATTTATAATCCTAAATTAGGTTAAGTGTACTGACAAAATAATTGATTAAATATTTATCAAATTATTTAGTCCATCCATTCAACACACTGCCAATGAGAGAGGGATCTAAACGTAACACAAAGACTTATTTTATGTCTTTCCTAGGATAAACACCATTTTTTGGACCCAAACATGGCCTTGGATTTCTGATTCTCGATATCGTTTAAGAGATATTCCATTTCGAACATGTGCATGTTATAAAAACACTTAATATTTTTATAAAAATAATTCCAGGAACACCGAGCCTCGGAATTGTACTCTATCCCAGTGCCTAGCTCTGGAAAGATTCTGGAAAATATTCTAAAGTCATATTAAGAAAAAATCAAGTCTCTATATCATTCCATCCTTCATACTTTTTATCTACAAAAATAAAATCTAAACAATTCGGGATACTAAGCTCGCACATGGCTCTCCTGCTTCCAAAAAAACTCTCCTAGATGTTTTCATACTTCCACAGCACACGAACCGAGTGGGTGTTCCATCCTCATAAGCTCTTCTCATATCATTCCCTGATTTCCATTAGGTTCTCCAAAAATGTGGCTTCATCATCTATGTCCATCTCTCCCCAGTCAACGACGTGGATAGGGTCATGCATGTATCTCCGCAACTGCAACACATGGAATATTCCTCACGCCCTCTCTAGTTATTGGGGGTAGGGAAAGGTGGTGGGAAACACCACCATCTATTTGTATAGACTCGAATGGCCTAATGAAACATAGTGACAACTTGCCTCCCTAACCAAACCCCAACATCCTACATCATGACTGGAATCATTGTTCATCCCTAGGATAGGGTCTCGTGATTCACTCCTTCAGAATATCTATATGGTGAAATGCCTAAGGATATCTTGTCATACAAGATTTCACAAATGATGTATCATATTCGAGACCCCCTTACAAGCCTGATAAGTTAAGGAGTCAACACCATCGACTGAAGAAAAATGTACCCTCCATCTCCACCAGGTTCTGTTGCAGGGAAGTTAACTGCTCTAAAACTTCCCACACTAGGAGATCCTAGGACTTCCTGCTAAGGGAATATAATAAAACATTTCTTATTCTCAGAGTATAGGCCATATCAAATTCATAGTCTTATAGAGATTTTTAACCAATTATGTTGTCTTAGGTTCAAGTCTCTTTGGGTGAAGACGTACCTATAACTCAGGTGGTCTGTGAAAACCACAAAGAACTCTTCCAGAAGATAGCATCTACACATCCTCAGGGTGAAGACCATCATTGTTATCACCGGATAGTGAGTCACATAGTTCTATCTTTGGGGTATCCATCATCTCAACTTTTACTTGATAACTATATTATCAAGACATGATTTTGAGCATGCAATGTACCAATGAACAAGGAAGGCGAGAAAACTCATCGAACCTCAATATGCTAAACATAGAAAGCACTTGGCATACCCTGCAAGTCTTTAACCGTTTTGTAAGGAGAGTATCCCAAAAAAGACACTCTACAATACAACTATTCCCTAAGCACACAAGTTAGAGGGACTCACCCACCACTCCTTGTCAATTCGTAGTGTCGTCGAGTAATACCGGTATAGGGTCATACCGACACCCTTTGTCACCATGACAAAACCTCAAGCATAGAGCGGGGAGAAAAGAGAACTTTACACAGTTCCTGAAAAGTTATATCAAAAAAAAGTATAAAAGATTCAAGTTGTACCTCTTATCGTCTCGTGCTCTATTGGATCATAAACATCCAAATCTTGTCACTATCCACAGACCGCACTACTAGATTTCTGAGCCTAATATGGACTTCCTGGTGGTGGTGGAAAGACCTCATAACATCATCCCCCACCTCTTTCTCCTCCTTATCCTCTAGTAGCACAACCTCCCTGGGGACTCCCTCACCCCCGCTTGGTAGATCATTAATCACAAAGTCGTCTTTGTCGTGGTGATCTACCTATTGCCTGCCTGAGAATCTCAACATGTATGGTCAGGCATTCTAATTCCATGTGACTTTTACCATCACAAGCATATCCTCATCCGTTTATGGGTTGTATTTATGCTCTATGATACCTCATCGGCATACGACTGTATTTTGAGACCAATTATGGGGAGGCCTCCTGCATCAAGATCTTGTTAACTGACATCTGCTAGCTGTGGCAGAAGTCTCAGCTTTGTTGTTCTTTCTGTCACAACCAACTGCATGGAATTCCTCTGACCAGAAATTTCTCTATCACCAATGCCTTCTCTAATATCCCAGCATATGTGGGGATTCATAAGGGTACTATGATCACACAAATATCTTTGCGGAGTCCCTAATTAATCTTATGTTTTCATAATTTGCAATTATAGATCATGTTTTGTGAGTAGTGTGTAGGGTCTGTGAACCTAGTCTCATACTCAGTCACCATCACCCCTCCTTGTCGTAACTGAAGGAACTCCGAAAGTCGAATAGAGCACAAACATGAGGGGAAGAAATCCTCATGAATTAAATGCTAGAAGTCATCCCATGATAGATTCAACTCTTCATGTATCTGAGAAATCGTGCCCCACTATTGCCCAACTACTCCGTGGAAAAGGCTGCCTACCAAAGACACCATCTTATTAGCCAATGTATGCTCAAGCTTAAAGATGCGGACCACAGACCCTAGCGAAACCTCTATTGCTTGATGGTTTGGATCACTATAAAACACTGATGGTCTCTATCGATGGAACTCGCGATGTGCACTCAGCCTTCTCACATCATTATCCTACTCTGTTGGGGATGTTTGTTGCTCAATAGGTGGGGGTGCTGCTACCTACCCTCCTGGAGAAAGGGAATCACTTGATAGGTTATAAACTTTCTCCTCGTCGCTCACAAGGTCATCATCACAAACCAGATTTGGTATCCTGGATGGCTACCATGATAGAGATATCCTAAATGTTATCAAAGAGTACCACAGTCAGATGCATATATATATATATATATATATATATATATATATATATATATGTATGTATCAACTATGATTGGGAGTTGAATCAAGAAGGATAGTCAAAGACTCAATCTTATATGATGCATGCACTATTTTTCCCTGAAACAAGTGTCTTAGGGTTTTGAGTCAACAAGATGGTAATCAGGGTCCTGGTGAATGGATACGTCATCCATCCGTACTATCCCTTGACTCCCTGCCCAGGGATCTAATCTTGAGTCACATCGATACTATTTCCCTAAACACAACCAAGACCATTTAAGGGAAAAAACTGAACAATGTACCAAGGGTCGAATCACCTCTGATACCACTTTGTCATGACCTGACCCAAGCCAGGGCTCGATCCACAACTACCCCAAGCCCGCCTGCATAGGCTAGTGGTTGGAAACAATCACCGAAGAAACAACTAAACTTGAGGAGGCCTTTTCTTAAAAGATGCACACACACACAACCCACTCAATTCAAAAGTGCAAAAGAAAATGTATAAAATGATCCAAATTTCTATAAATAAACTAAACATGTGTAAACTACTAAATAGTACATGGGTACAGTATTTTATATTGAAATGTAAAGCGGAAAATCACATGCCCAAACCAGAAACATATCCCAACCTGAAGAAAACTATAAAAGAGTAATAGTCGAGAGAGCCTAGCTTCTGTATCCCAACTACGACCACCATATGTAGTCCACACATCCTATATCCCTAATCTTCTATGAAATCACGATTGACCTGTCTGTCATTTTCAAAAGACATGACACGTGTTGGGTGAATCCCATGTAGGGGTGAGTATACACATACCCAGTAGAACACCCCGAAAAAGGTGAAGGGGGGAAGAAAGAGATACACTTACGAGAAGTAGTATAATGAACAAGGTAAAACAAGAGTGAACTAAAAGAGTACCGCTCAACCCAATAAGAGAGTGAAAGTAGAACCATCCAAACACAAGGATCTTGAGATGGTGAGGAGATGAAATCCTTGTCGAGTCTTATCTACCTATAGAAGGAGATTAGACTCACCCAAACATGAGAAGCTAGACAAGGAATGCATGTGTCATACCTCGCGTGTCTTCGCCTCTCTTGGAAGGAGAGTAACCAAGACCCAAGGAGCGGGTATTGTAACAAGATACATATGTATATACTCATTCAAAGAAGCCCAAAAAATAGAGTAATGGGATCTCAATATCATAGTTCAGCCTAAGAAAGTGAGTATCCAAGAGTTACAAGTAAAGCCATCTGCAATTACCAACACCTCGTCACATCAACCCAGGATGCCCAAGTCAAAGGGGCCCAAATCACCGCAGCTTGATACTATCCATTTTGGAGGGCGCGAACTCGACCATATTGTTTTAGGTCACACCAAAAGGGTGAGTCTCCATGTGGAAAGCACCCCTCATCCTTATGGATCCTTAGGTATGTTGAACCACACCTCACCACCATTCTACAGAGTCGAGGGTTTGCTCTGATAGTCATTGGGAACACCACTTCCTAGCCGCACTAGAGGGTAACTCCGAGTGATCGTCAAGAAACACCACTTCCCAGACCCACTGGTGGGTATCTTATAAGGGACATTGGGGAACCCACCTTTCAGCCCTGCTAGAGGGTAAAGATGGAAGGGTCATTGGGTAACCCACTTCCCAGCCCCACTGGAGGGTAAACCACAAAGTGTCATCGGGGAACCCACTTCCCAAGATCACTGGAGGATGAGCTCGAATGGGTCATTAGAAAACCCACTTCCCAACCTCATTAAAGGGTAACTCTAAAATAGCTCTAGTCATTCTTGTTGGATGGTACCTCTCAAAAAAGCGTCAAGGAACACTGGTCATCCCTGCTGGATGGTACCTCTCAGAAATGAATATAGGTACACTGGGTATCCCTGCTGGATGGTACCCCATGGAAAAGCATTGAATAACTCTAATAGCCGTGCCTTCTGGATGGTACCCTTATACAAGAATGTATGTGTTGTCATCAGGTGTCACCTCATATAGGCTTCATGTAACGACCCAAACTATTGAATAATATTTTGTTTCTAGAAAATGTATGTCTTACTATGCCATAATCAATAAAAAATATATATGTATAAATGAAATGTGACCATTGGGTTTTGACCATTATATGACCATTGGTCAATATGACTGTTGGAAACAATAATAATTTTCAATGTTATAAATAATAATGGATAATTAATGCAAAAAAAGAGTTGATGGCCTCATCCAGATGAATCAGGCCATACGAATCTAGTCTATCGGATCTTGGGAAGGAGGTAGCATCACTAGGCTTTTCTCTCAACCAATCCCAAGCCGAGAATCAACATGTTAAGCTTGAACATAATTTCCTCTGGGAGAAGTTCAAACTGATAGAGATCACCATGCAGGAAATGTTTTATGAGCCGTCTCAAGATTATATCACCATTGAACATCTTTCTCTTAGGTCCTATACAGGTGTTATAAGGTGATATGTAATGAGGCCTTAGTTACTTTGTGTAATCCTTTGGTATAAATAAAATTGTTATTTCTTAGTAGGGTAAATTTTTGGAATTTCAAATGTCAATACTAATATAGGATAAATTGTTAGAAGTCTCATATAATTGATGAATATTAAAAAAAATAGTATTTTAAAATATTTTTTTCTACATTAGATAATTAATAATGTGAAATGATTTTCAAAAAAATGGACATATACAATTGTGATCAGTATGAAATTTAGAGTCTGATAAGATCGACTTAATTTTTAGTGAATAGTAATATTACTCTTATGAATAGTAATATAACCAATGGAATATTAACCTCACATAATTAAGTATAAATATAATTTAGGCCTATTTAATGGTAATAGGATATAATATCATAAGTAAATAATAATTTAAGAAATTATTAGTTAAGTATTAGTTCTTTATTGGGTAAATAGTGATTTCAAATAAAAATTTATTATATAATATTTATAAAATTAATTTTATAAAATTGAATTCATTTTTGAGTTCAGAACATCGATATTTGGTTAGGTTGAATTTATGAGATTTTTATAAAATGTTTTGTTTTTTGGTGAATAGTAAAAAAATATAGTTTTTGAGATTTTGGTGTGTTTTAGGACATCATAATGATGTAATATGTATTTTAAAAAAAATTATACTAATTTGTATTAATATATTATATTATGTGTCCCAATTGGCCAAAATCATTGTAAAATACCATGGGAAAGCCCATGGTTTTTCAAATACCATTAATGAGGTTTTCCTTGAAAATTAATAAAATATTCCCTCACTTTTGCTATAAATACTAACCCATTACTTCATTAAATTCATTAATAATTACTCCTAAATGGATATATAGTATTTTTACCTCCCATGGATTCATCCCAAGGTTCTCTCAAGCCCCCCAATTTCCCAACCATCATGTTTTTGAAGTTACTCTTCAAGGTAAGGGGGGATTTCACCCACCTCATTTAGTCAAGACTTCTTTTATGTTATGTCTTTTAGTTTCAATTTTTTTTGTTGGGGTATGTTCAAATATATAATTATTGCTGTCAATTTTTTTTCCAAATGATGATAGACCCATTTTCTATCATCAACTCATTTTTTTAGAGTTTTAAATGGTGTCGCTAGGCTGTCGAATTTTCATAAGGGAATTCTCAATGTCTCTTTTTTACATTCAAGTTCTCTTCTATGTGGTATGTATTTCAAGTTTCTATACCATGTTCTTATTTGCATTTTAATATTTCCTAATACTTTATTATGAATTTTTAATGAATGGGTGACCCCTATCCCCCCTTTTTTAATGTTTTCTAAAACCATGTTGCATATCTGTTATGCTGTAGAATTTATTTCGAAAAAACTCTCTCTTTTCCTCATGAAATTAAATTATTTTATTTATGTGAATACCCAAAACTATTTCATTTACTAGGTTATTCATCAAGAAATAAAAAATATATATTTTATTCTGGAATTGAAATACATAAAACCCTCATTCCCTTTCCATTGGTTATAAATGATATAATGATCATGTTTTTAAGCACGTTTAAAACACCATGATTTTGATATAAAACCCATCTCCTTTATTCTTTATGGGTTATTTTTGAAATGTTTGATTATGATATATATGGATCACATGAAAATAAGGACATATTATTGGTGCACCCTAATATGATTTCAATGCGTTGGGTAATGAAATTAATCTCTAGATATGACATGTTTTACGATACCTTGGTGAATAACCTTGATAATTTTTATGACACCTTGGGGGTGGACCTTGGTGATATGATTATGAATGTATAAATTAAATTATTAAACACATTTTCATGTTATGATTCATGTTATTTTTTATTATGATATTTCTCTCTTTCCATTCTCATGTCTTTATGTATTTCGTCATGTTATTATTGATATCACAAGTAAATTGATTCCCTTATTTACCCTTACTAGGCCTTAGGCTCACCCTTTCCATTGATGTATGTCCCTATGATATGAGATGCAGTAAATTTACTTAATATTAACATATCAATAACCATTTCAAGAGTGCTAAAATATTGTTTTAAATTTTCATGTATTATGTACATTTTCTACAAGACATAAGACTTTAGAGATCTTATGTTTGTAAAATGTAATGAAAAGTTATGTAATAAGAAGGTAGGATTCCATAGTTGGTATCGAAGGATGGTTTTGTTATTTGTGGAAATTAGGATATGGAAACATTAATAAAAAACCTATAAAAAATTTTAATATAGAAAAACTTCCTAGTATTTTGGTGAAATACAAATTAATTGGTTTCTGAACAAATAGATCATTTTCTGGATACAAACAAGTGGATGTAGATCTAGAACATATATATCTAGTGGTAAAATCTGAAAACACTGCTTTGAGAAAAACTCTAATGAGAACTCGTGAA
Source organism: Viscum album (assembly GCA_963277665.1). NCBI lineage: Eukaryota > Viridiplantae > Streptophyta > Magnoliopsida > Santalales > Viscaceae > Viscum > Viscum album. The sequence goes on from OY728136.1 coordinate 381,706,807, forward strand.
TGATAATGGTCCTTGCCACACTCTTGGTTTGAATCTCCCAGGGAATATGTTTGGTAAATCCTAGGATTTTTATGAATCATTATGAAGGATTTATAGAGAAATTTAATTGTTGTTAAAGAATAATATGTTTAATAATGAAGTTTCATGACATAAAAATCCTTTATAGTTAAAATATTCATAAATGAAATAAACTTCTCACTAAGGTTTTATTATTTTAGAATATGCCGGGAAACGGGAGGAACCATGCAAAGGGTGACTGTAATGGACCATGCACTGATGGCCCTCTGATGGAAGCCAAAATGGACACCTTCATGAGAATGATGAACCAACTTACTCAAGTTATGGTAAATAACTTGAATCAAGATGATATAATGATTTTACCATGAAGGTAAAAATTTTATGTTGAGTCATTTATGCATAAACAACCACTAATGTTTAGTGGATCTACCGACACATTGATTGCTAAACAGTGGATAAGCTCTATCAAAAATATCATTTCTATTCTTCGTTGTTCAGAACAAGAGAAGTTCACCCTGGATATTTACCGCATATATGGAGAAGCTGATCTGTGGGGGGAAATGATTAAAACATGATTCCAAGAGTGGAGGTTGAATATATGTAGTGGGAAGAGTTCATAGGTATATTATTCAATAATTACTTCCATCGTTAGATGAGAAAAAAAAAGGGAGAAGGAGTTTCTCAAGCAGAAGTAGAAGGACAAAGAATCTGATGGAAGCTATGAGATGAACTTCACAAGACTTTCCAATTACATCTCAAGAATTTACATGGATCCTAATGGGATGTTGATAGATTATTTGGTAGACTAATACCTCATCTGTAGAAGAATTTAGCCAAATGATACTATCATTGATATGAGGAGATCGTGCGGAGTGCTATGAAAGTCGAACTAGATTTTGGTAAGACGTAATGGTATCATAAATCCAATGACAAGAAGATATCAATAGATCCAAGATTAGAAAGTAGATTTTATTAGGGAATAGGATTAAAGCAAGTGAAATGTACCACATGTAAAAAATGTGGGAAGAAGCATTCAAGGAATTACCTTCTCGAGAGTGGGAAGTGCTACAATTGTTGAAGAGATGACCATATCTTGTGGAATTTTCATAGTGAGGTGAAACCTAATATTCCAAACACTAAAGACAAAGGTAAGATGGTAAAGTACCTACCTAAAGTCCAATTCTATAACTATGGTCATCTTGATAAATTTTCCAATATCTGTCCAAATCTGAGGGTAGTGGAGGGGAATCACCATCAGCCTCAGTAAAGGACAAGGGAGCATGGTCGTTCTTTTTCTATCACGACAGCTATTGTTAAATCTCCAAATGATGTGGTAGAAGGTACTCTTGTTATTCTATCTAATCTAGAAAGTACTTTGTTTGATTATGGTACAACACATAACTTTTTTTCCTCCATGTCTCAAGGAATTTAGAATCTACCCTTGAATTTCTAAAAGTAGAGTTTTTAGTAAAGACTCCTAGAAGGATTATCCAAGAATCGTCAGTGTTTAGAAACTCTAGTATTTACTTTCTTGAGCACATTCTTGTCGCAAATCTAGTATTCATTCCCATTATGGAATTAGATATTATACTAGGGATGGACCGAATCTTAAAGTAAAATGCTATGACCAAATACAGAAGCATGGAAATCTCAGTAGTCTTGAATGGAAAACCTATAGTTATCTTCCAAGGAGAGATATATCAACCTAATATTTGTCTAGAATAACCTCTTATAGCCTACTCTATGGAGTTTATTGGTGAATAATAATATAGAAATGAGAGTATAAGGATAGAAAATTTCCCTATAATCCATGAATACATTGACGTATTTCCGGTGGAGTTACTCGGACCTTCCTAGGAAAGAGAGGTAGAGTTCTCCAATGAACTCATACCTATATCTCATCTGATATCAAATACCCCGTATAGGATGGAAAATGTGGAGCTAGAGAAATTAAACAAGAAACTCCAAGATATTTGGATAAGGGGTTTATCTGACCAAGTTTGTCTCCTTGGGGGGGGAATGTTCTCTTTGTGAAGAAGAAGGATGGATCAATGTGACTATGCATTGATTATAGGGAACTGAATGGGTTCACAGTGAAGAATAAATACCCTATTATAGGAATTTATGGCTAATTTGACCAACTTCACGGGGCTCAATTCTTCTCCAGGATTGATATTTTATCTGGTTATCATTAATTTAGTGTTAAGAAAGAAGATATTCCAAAAACCACTTTCTGATGAAGATATGGGAATTATGAGTTTGTTGTTATGCCCTTAGGACTTACTAATGCACCTGTTATTTTTATGGATTTGATGAATAGAGTCTTTAAGGACTACCATGATAAATTTTTTTGTAGTTTTTATTGATGATATTATGATATATTCTAAAAGTCACGAGGAGCATGAGGATTATATAAGGTTTATTTTACAAACTCTAAGGAAGGAGAGGTTTTTTGGAATGTTTATAAAATGTGAATTTTGGTTACAAAATGTTTCTTTATTGGGGAACATTGTAACCAATGAACGAATCATAGTTGACCCTACAAAGACAATGGTTGTAGAGGATTGGGATATTCCTACAAAAATAAATGAGATACGTAGATTCCTTGGATTAGTGGGATATTATAAGAGGTTTGTGAAAAAAATTTCAAGACTTTATAATTTATTAATTGAGATAAGTTGAAAGGGGTCATGATCATTAGGATAAAGGACTGTGAGGAATGTTTCCAAGAGCTAATGAAGAGATTTGTTACTGAACCCTTGTTAACTCTACCCTCAAGAAGAGAACAATTTGTTATTTTTAGTGATGCATCTCTAAAAGGTCTTGGGTATGTCCTCATGAAAAATGAAAAATTCATTTCTTATCCATCTCGACAGTTGAGGGATCATGAGCAGAACTATCCTATGCTTGATCTTGATATGGATGTGGTTGTTTTTTCTCTGTAGATATAGAGACATTTTCTTTATGGGAATAAATGTGATATATACACAAACCATAAAAGATTGAAGTATATTTTCACATAAAAGGAATTGAACATGAGACATAAGAGATGGTTGGAACTTCTTAAAGACTATTATTGTTTTATTCATTATCATCCCAAAAGTGCAAACAAAGTCACTGATGCATTACATTGGAAAGACCTAGTTTTTCTATCCATGATGAGGATTCAAAAAGATACCTTGATCCAAGACCTAGTGAAAATTAACATGGTAATTATGAGGGAATGGAAATCTTCAACCCTATCCCAAATGATTCATTAATAGTCATTGCTAGAGAAGATAAAGATGGATCAGAAACAATATCCTTTTTTATAGAAGAAATTGGAGGCTGTAAAGGATGGGTATTTTCTTGAGTTAAATATTGATCAAGAAGGTGTACTTAAATTTTTTACAAGGCTATGTGTTCCGTCAATTCCAAAAATAATGGATATGACAGATGAAGCTCATAGCTCTACTTTTTATATACATCTTGGAAGTATTAAAATGTATAGGGACCTTCGTGATCATAATTGGTGGGATAATATAATAAAGGGAGATTTCTGACTACACTACAAGGTGCCTGGTATGTCAGTAAGTGAAGGTAGATCAATAACTTCTTAAAAAGGTATTACTACCACTACACATACCAGAATGGAAGTGGGGAAATATCAATTTGGACTTTGTCACTAGTCTCTTGAGAACTTCCAAGGTAAATAATGTGATATGGGTTATAGTGGACCATCTCAACAAGATTTACCATTTTATCTCTATTTGGGAAGATTTCTCTCTTGATCTACTTGCTAAGATTTACATGAAAAAGTGCTAAGGCTACATAGATTTCCACATTCTATCATATCTGATTGTGATCCAAGGATCACATAAAAATTCTAGATAAGTCTTCAACATGATCTAATTACCTAATTGAATTTCAATACGAACTATCACCCCTGAACTGATTTCCAATATGAAAGGACTATTGAAAAACTCAAAGATATGTTGAAAATATTCTCAATGGAATTTAAGGGTGGATGGGATCATCATCTCCCAATAGTTGAGTTCTCTTTAAACAACAACTTCAACTCGAGCATTCAAATGGAACCTTATGAAGATTTATATGGGAAGTGGGGTAGAACTCAAACTTGTTGGGATGAAGATGGTGAGAGAATGATTGTTGGGCCTCATATTATGCATGAGATGATAGAAAAGGTTCATACAATACAAAAACAAATTAAGGCTACTCAGAGTCGGAAAAAGTGCTATGCCAATTTCCATTAAAATGAATTGGAGTTTGATGTTGGTGACAAATTCATTCTTTAAATTTCTCCTTGGAAGAGAGTCATGAGGTTTGGGAATAAAAGGAAGCTCAACCCTAGGTACATTAGCCCTAATGAAATCCTTGATATCATAGGAGCAGTGGCCTATTGGATTTCAATTCCTCCAAATCTCACACCAATTAATGATTTATTCCACTTACCCCTCTTGAGTAGGTACACACCTGACCTTTCACATGTACTAAATCCCGAGGTGGTACAACTGGAACATGACCTCTCTTATGAAGAGTAGTTGGAGGAGATCTTGGATCGTATAGATAAGGTTCTAATCAATAAGACCACCCACCTTGTTAAAGTGTTATGGAGGAACCACATATACTACGAATCCATGTGGGAACTAGAGGAGTCTATGAGGCAGAAGTACCCACACCTTTTCTCCTTTGGGGGTACGAGTTGAAATTTTGGGGATGAAATTTCTTAAGGGGGAAGAATGTAATGACCTGAACTTTTGAATAATATTTGGTTTATTGAAATGTAAGTTGTAAAATTTCATAATCAATAAAAAATATATAGGTATAAATGAAATGTGACCATTGGGTTTTAACTATTATATGACCATTAGTTAATATGACTATTGGAAAAAATAATAATTTTTAATGTTATAATTAATAATGGATAATTAATGCAGAATGATGAGTTGATGGACTCATCTAGTAGACTCAGGCCATACAAATCTTTTCTGTTGAAGCTTGGGAAGGAAGTAGCATCACTGGGTTTTCTCTAGACCAAGACCAAGATGAGCTTCAACATGTTAAGTTTGAATGTAATCGCCTTATAGAGAAGTTCGAGCTGATAGAAATCACCACTCGAGCAATGTTGTCAGAGCCGCCACAAGATTCTATTACCATTTCACAATATACTCTTAAGTCCAATATAGGTGGTATAAGGGGATATGTAATGAGACCTTAGTTACTTTATGTAATCCTTTGGTATAAACATAATTGTTATTTCTTATTAGGGTAAATTTTTTGAATTTAAAATTTCAAAATAAATATAAGATGTATTGTTAGAAGTTTCATATTTTTGATGAATACTAAACAAAGAGTATTTTAAATTATTTTTTATAATTTAAATAATTAATAATGTGAAATTATTTTAAAAAAATGGACATATACAGTTTTGATCAGTATGAAATTTAGTGTATGACAAGATCAACTTAATTTTTGGTTAATAGTAAACTATGAATATTAATAATTCCCTTATGAATAGTAATATGACCGATGGAATAATAACCTCAATTAATTAATTATAAATATAATTTAGGCTTCTTGAATGGTAATATGATACAATAGAATAAGTAAATTACTATTTTAGAAATTATTAGTTATGTATTAGTATTTTTTCATATAAATAGTTATTTTACATAAAAATTAAATATCTCATATTTAGAAAATTATATTCATAAAATGGAGTTCATTTTTGAATTTATAACATCCATATTAGGTGTCCTATGTGGCCAAAACCATCTAAAAATATGATGGGAAGCCCATGGTTTTGTAAATACCACTAATGAGGTGCCCCATGGAAATTAACAAAATATTCCCTCTTTTTTTCAATAAATACCAACGCATTACTTATTTAATTTCATCCCAAATTCCTAATCAAAGAATATTTGGTATTTTTCCCTCCAAAATATTCCTCCCAAGGTTCCCTTATTTCCCCAAGGTCCCAACCTTGGATATTTTGAAGACCCTCTTCAAGGTAAGGGATCCATTCACCAACCTCTTTTAGTCAAGAATTATTTTATATTATGTACTTTGGTTTTCAATTAAATATGATGGGGTGTGTTCTTATATATCCTTATTACTGTCCATTTTATTTCAAAATTAGGAGAGAACCTTTTCTCTCTCATCAACTTGTTTTATGATGTTTTAAGTGATGTCGTTAGGCTACCGAATTTTCGTAATGGAATTCTCAACGTCTCTTTTATTTTCATTCATGTTCTCTTATATGTAGTATGTCATTTAAGTTTCAATGACATATTATTATTTAAAATTAATTCTATCCCAATACTTTATTATGATTCTTTTATGAATGGGTGACCCATGTCCCCTCTCTTTTTAATGTTTTATTAAACCATGTTGTATAGCCGTTATGCAGTAGAATTTTCATCTCAAAATATCTCTTTTTATCAAAAAAAAATATCTTATTTAATTTATGTGAATACCCGAACCTATTTCATTTCTTGGGGTATTAATCAAGACATAAAAAATTATATATTTTATTTTTTAATTGACATAAATTAATTCCTCATTACCTTTCTATGGGTTATAAATGTAATAATGATCATGTTTTAAGAACTTTTTAAAACTCCGTGATTTTGATATAAAAATCATATTTTTTATTCTCAATGGGTTGTTTATTAGTTTTTTTATTATGATCTTTGTGGATCAAATTAAAATTAATATATATTAAGGTTGAACCCTGATAGCACTCCAATGCATTGCGTAAGGAAATTAATCTCTAGAGATGACAAGCTATATGATACCTTGGTGAATAACCTTGGTAATTTTTATGAAACGTTGGGGATAGACCTTGGTGATATTATTATGAATGTCTAAATTAGATTTTGTAGAAAAATTTTCAAGTTATGATTCATTATATTTATTATGATATGCCTCTCTTTCTCTTACCCATGTATTTATGTATTTCATCATGTTCTTATTGATATTACATGTAAACTGATTCCCTTGTTTACCCTTAATGGGCCTTATGCTCACTCTTTCCTTTGATGTATGTACCCATGTTATGATATTTAGTAATTGTACTTAGGATGAACATATAAATAATCCTTTCAAGAGGATTAAAATATTTTTTTTACATTTTCATGTATTATGTACCTTTTTTCCAAAACACAAGACTTTAAATATCCTCAATTGGTAAAATGTAAGGAAATGTTATTTAATTAGAAGGAGGGTTTCCATAAATCACACCTGGAACATCTCACATCATAGGATGAAAGATGAATATAAGGTCACCATCAGGTTCTACACTAAAATTCACGTGAGTTAGACTAAACACTTTCTCAGAATGGTCATCATTTGAAAAAATTTCAATTCACCTCAACACGTGCGAACCAAGCCTCGCGAGGCCCATTCCTCCCCTTTGGATTAAACATCCTCCATTGGTATTGAAAGTTCTACATTAATTTTGGGATCACAACACTTCTAACAGCTCACCAATCAAATTTCATATGAAAGAGTTACAATTGATGAAAGATCCAGCAACAATAACAATAATATTATTATTGGGTAATTCATGGGACCGATCCATGAAAATTAAGTTAAGTCCATCATTAGTCTTGAATTGATCGTCATAAAGATAGAGGCACATTTCCATTGATGGAAATAAAACCAGATGTTGTCTCTGTTCTTGTCAACTTGGGACTTCCACAAGATATCTTCAAAGACACTTCTGAGGGAACCATCATTTTCTACGTGGAAAACACTTAGGATAGGTATCTCACAGGCCAAAATCATTGTTCAAGTGAAGAAGATATAACGGATTTAAGATCAATCATTTGAGATCAAGATATACATGTCGTGTGAGGTAGCCACACAACATGTGTCCCCTCTTCCTAGCCCGGTCGTGCCTCTGGCTGGACACAAGTTCCATCCAATGTATGGGAACACTCCATGTGTGTGGAATACATGGAGTGCCCGACCGATCCGGGTACCGATCCGTGTCTTCTGGTCATGACTGTGTACCTCGGCACACGGTGTGCTGGTCCACATGGAATGCTGTCTGTGTGACCAAGCCATGTCTGTGTACTCAGTACATGGTCATGTATTCCTTCACACATGTCTCTTCATACAGGAAGGAGGTACACAACATGTCATGTTTGGAACACACTATGTCGTCCTTATATTTTCTAAAACCCTAGCACTACTGTGGGAGGAGGCTACATGTTGTGTGTTCTTCACGGAACATGGCGTGTAGTTAGGATTTTCTAAAAACCTGAGGGTTTCTCCAATATTATTCCATTGCTTTCTAATCCACCTCAACCATGGTCAAAGTCACCTGGAACTACTCCGAGATTTCTAGATCTGGTCGAAGAACACAGGATTGCTTCACCATTCGTCATGATTCGACCTCATTTGGAAATAAGGGTTTTTTCAGAACATCTGATCACTGCGACGGATTCATTCCTAATCAAATCATCTTAAATCCATAGGATTGTTCATCTTCATCCCATGTTATCTCTGGATCTATGGATTACTCAATATTCCATTGTCATTTGCTGAAACTAAAATGAATTTGTTTTATTCCAGTTCCTGATTGAGCTCGGGTCACACAATAATCATCGAACTACATTCCATAGGGATGTTGTGGTGAAAAAAATGAAGAAATGAGGGGGAAAGTCATCATAAACAAGTGTTTTCATTCGTCACCAAACAATATTTCTTGGCCGATGATCGATAAAGGGGGACCGGTGTTACAAAAATTGATAAACAATATGAATCATGTTCATAGGCTCATGCAAAGTTTAAGAGAAAGGGGAGAAGTATAAAGAATATATTGAAAACATGCTCAATATTTTAATTCAAGGAATATGAATGACAAGAATGAGTCCTACATGGATTGGATTGGTGAATTTTGATGGAGATCGCACTTTCTCAATGATTGGAATAAGATGATATGTTTGTCATGCTTTGATCCACCTCGATCTGGGACATCCTCTTTGTTCATCGTCATTAATTTTTTTCCAATGGCAGGAGGGGGAGAGGAGGGGAAGGGTGTTGTCATCATTGGAAAAACTAAATTATGAGACAAAACCTCTAATATATGAATTTAGACTCTTAAATTAGGTTTAGGATATTATCCAAATAATTGATTAACTATTTATTTAATTATTTAGTTTATCCATTTAACGCACTGCCAAAGAGCAAGGAATCGAACATCCCGTGATGTCTTATTTTATGTCATTCTTTGAGTAAACACCACATTTTGGACCCAAACATGGCCTTGGGTTTCTGATCTAAGATATAGTTTGAAAGATATTTCGTTTTTGACATGTGCATAGAATAAAAACACTTAATATTTTTATAAAATTAATTTCGGGTACACCAGGCCTCAGAATTGTACGTCGTCTCAGTGCTTAGCTCTAGAAATATTCTTAGAAATATTTCAAAGTTTTATTAATCAAAAAACAGTTCTCTACATTGGATGTCATTTTTGAAAGTTCTTTTATAAATAATATTTCAATTATGATCTGATGGAACATTGGGATGAACCTATAGAAATATTTGTCTTTATGATTATCTACAGCTCTATATCTATCATGGAATAGAGAAGGTGGTTCATTGGACTTACCATCACTATAAACAAGCTTGATTACCACACTTTTATAGTCTCTTTATACTTTTTCTTATTTCTCATCCAATTGTACTTATAGGTACTCTTTTTTCATCTCACTATACCTTTATCTTCATAGATGTCACCTTATAATCCTGTTTTAAATATCACTCCAAGTTGCACAAGTTTCTCATCACCTGTTACCAGTTCTACCACCTTTAGTCATGACATCCATAAACCTCTATCTAGGATTTACTTTAGTGGTTCTTAGTAGCTTTCCTTCACCAATCAGGTTGTTTTTTATCTAGTTTCACAACATACATTTCAACATTGTGAATACCATTCTTGGTTCCTCACATCATCTAATCAATCATTGAAACATTGAATTTTTTTAACACAAAACCAATCATCTTCATTTTATGTCCCTTAGTCTCCCTCAGTTCCTCTAAAATCATCTATATACTAGAATATTCTTTTTTTATATTGAATCTTGATTCTCGTATGATTCATAGCCATCCCTTTCTTATAAGACAAATTATTGATTCCCTTGAGACCCTTATTTTCTAATCTTAATAAATTTATCGTATTCATTATAAGAGATATTTATATGTTTGTTCCATTTATGATTGTATAATTTGGAAAATGGTCATTTTATATCAGATTCCTCTTATATCATATTTTAATATACCTTCCATTCCTCCACATGTTTAGGTCGTGATTCTTGATATCGAATGTCAAAATACATATAATGGATTTTACATTTGAAAAAAATCCCATAATAATTTTATTATTCCTTTGTTCCTTGGTTCTTTGAGTCAATAATTTCTCTTTCACCCTTTTGAATTTGTAATTTATACTTTGATATCATCTTACACCACCAATTTATTAAAAATTACTCTTCTTTATCGAATTTTATTTTATTGATAAATTAAATAAAAACTATTATAGTGTTTTTTAAGTTTATTAACTATCTTATCACTATAGTGACCTCTTTCTATAGTTTAGAAACTAATTATTAGGTTACTATAGGTAGGAATCCTTGAACCATCTCATACCTCATTGAAATTTTCTTGGTCCATTTTTTTAAAAGAATAGATTCTAGTCCTATGGTCTATGGTTATACATGTGGGATAAAATCAGTTGATAAATGAATTAAAAATATCTTTTCATGTTTTGAATGTGTTATATTTTAATTATAACAACCATGTTCTTTCTCATCCAATCAGATAGTAAGGGAATCACCATATCCTTAACTCCATCTTAGTTAATTTGTTGAGTGGGAAGTGTTATATACTTTATTAGAACTCAAATATGAATTCCAATTCACGTTTTGATGAAATTTAACTTAAAATAAACATTTTCTATTGGCACAGAATTTTCGTCTCATAATTCCATGAATTTTGTGTCAATATAATACAATAGGTGTTCCCAAATACCATTAGTAATTGAAAATACCTTATCTGTGTTAGTCTTAGATAATTTTTTACAATGCCATTATAAAATTTTGGTTCAAATATATCCTTTTATATTTATGAAAAATTAGTCTTCTCCATATCATTAGTTATTTTAGCTCTGTATTTTTGAAAAAACATCAAAACCTCATGTATGAGTAGAAGTATGTTTGTACTAAAATAATTGGTTTGCATGCACCTAAAAATCAAAAAGTATAACCTTTAATGGTTTCATAATTAATAACCAATTAATATTATAATATTATGAAAACAGTGTGCAATTTGTAATATCTTTTTTTAGTTTATTTTTATTTGGGAAACACATAAAATAAATTGAAACTATTATCCCAAGAAATTTAACAACAAATGATCGATTGAAAATAATGTAGTGGTAACTACACTACCACAGTACTAGTGGATAGGATGATATTGTAAATAATTTAAAATTTAATGGGTATTTTAATAGGGATATTTGGTGTTATTCACTTTTTGAGTTTACTTGTTTTGATTATGTAAGAAAATTAGTTGTGTGTTCATAGCAAGTAATTAAGGAATAATGGACTAGAGAAATAGAAAATGTAGATTGAGAAAGAGATCAGCATAGAAGAAATGATTATCATTTGTAAGGTTTCAGTAAATAAATAATGGAGGTTTTAGATTTGGATTCATTATTTTATGTTTCATATAATAAATTCAACATCTTTGTGTGAGCCTACTCACCCTATATTTCATGTACTCTCTCAGTGAAATCTTAGAACACTTATCATAATTGCAAACCCCTATATGGTTTCCTATTAAAATTATACTAAGATTATTAAGTTATAATAGTTAATTATTGGTATATAACATATCCTCTTAGAATAATTTCAAACAATAGATAACTATGATCCTAATCTAGTGCACAAGTTGGACTTCTAATCTTGTTACTTCACCCAAACCTGAAAATTCGAACACTGGGTTATCAAATTTTTGAAGTATTAAGAAAAATATAAGATGATATAATTGAAAGATTCATTTAATAATTTGAAAATAGAAATAACTACTCCAAACCTAAACCCCAATATGTTATTATCCAAACATGCTCATTCAATTACAATAAAAAAAATAATAAAATAAATAAATTCTTCTCAATGGAGTTCCTTCAGTGTATCTTTATATAAAGACCTCATCTCTAAATCACTAGAATATATAGCAATGTATTTAACTCTTTCATTATGAATGGGACCTACTTCATGTATTTTTCCACTTTATATTATCTCACCATAAATTCATTCAATTTTTAAGATCCCTCTATATGGATAACAGCTTTCATAAAATCAGTTTATGTAAATACCTCATCCCCAGTACCCCACATTCAGTGGTTACTTTATTACATTGGCATCGGATACAATGAATCATATCATGAAGGAACGAATAGTTTAGTAGTCCTGGTAAACGTGAAACATACTTGAATCACATATGAGTTTGAAAACACACAAAAAATATTTTATTTTAGATCATAATAACAGAATTTAAAATTCCAAACACCATAAACTTACCTTCAAGCCATTGTGATGAGACATCCTATATAAAAGGGTAAGCCCTTGGACAAATACCCAAGTAAAGATAAGGACCAATTAATATGGAAAGTTAAATAACTGAAAATACATTCCATTACATTAATAAAATGGGGAGAAGAGTAATATGGTAAGAATAAATGATGATCAATTATTTATATATAAAAAAATAAAATGTACTTGAAACTTATCAATGGATATTAAAACTATTCATATAATCATGTGGACATCAAAAAATAAGATCATAATAACGGAATTCAAAATTCCAAACACCATAAACTTACCTTCAAGCCATTGTGATGAGACATCTTATATAAAAGGGTAATCCCTTGGCCAAATACCCAAGATAGATTTTCTAATGAGACCTACTGATGCATCAGTGAGATATAATAGACCCTTCCAGTCACTTACTTAGTATAATTCATTCATCATATGAAATGAGATAATAACAAATCAACACAAAATCAACATAATCATTCATATTAAAATACTAGCATATGAAATGTTAATATTTACCTAGTCAAATTTATGATAAAACTTCTAAAAAATAATAAAGATGTTATCATTATAAAAAATTCCCTATAGGATACAAAATTAAATGAAGAGAGTTGTCATTTATGAAAATAAATACCATAGAAATATCATTATAACATTCTTGTACAAAAAAACCATTTTTATAAGGAGATACACTGTTAAAAACGTAAAATTTCCAAAATATTTGGAATATAATTTCATTGAAAAGAAACTTTTAAAATTAAAAAAGAATCTTCAATGAAATTATTGGCCATGAAGTCAAGAAAATTCAAGTCATTTTGATTACGTTAAAACAAACATTCCTTTCATATTTTTGTAAGAAAAGTTAAAAAGTACCTTATTTGAAAAATTATAGGAAGATTCCTTTCAAACCATTTTGTAAAAAGTCAAAAATGGTTTAAAATTTATTTAAGAAATTAGATTATAATATTTAAAACATTAATGATTTCTTTATGAAAACGTGGATATGGAAGTAAAAGTATTTTTTTACTAAAAAGGAAATCAAGTTTTTTTTATCATATACATTATTTTGATATTTTGAGTACATACAATAAGAAAATAAAAATAAATCTTATAAATTTTAAACCTAACCATAGGTGAAGAAAACATATTTGATTTAATATATAATAGTCATTTAATTCACACAGAATATACTTAAACATAAACAACCCCAAATAATGAATAGATTGTTAATAAACCCTTATCTCTTTAGTAAATTTCAAATCATAAACCCAATGAAGAAAATAACTTAAAATTAAACATTAAATGCCATTAATGTAAATATATTAATGTTATAACATATAAAAGGTCCATTAAGAACACCTTAAAAAACAAAATAGGTGAATAACATAACATATGTCCTAAATAAGACAATTTGAGATGAATACCACTTAGAATGATCATAACGTTGAAGTGATAATTAATTAATGAAGTGATTATGTGTAACAAATTTATATCCATATAAACCCTTTTCAAATACAATATAAATAAATAAAAGTCCATTTCTCACATAATCATGGCATAATATAATTAATTATGAAGTGATATAACCAAATTAAAAGAAATTGAGTGATGAAAAACTTACCACTTGGTTTCATTCAAGTAAAATCAAATTAGATGAAATAATTTGAATTGAAACTTAAAATAAAATTAATTATTAAGGATTCATGACATAACATTTAAAATTGGGAACAAGTAAACCATATAAAATAAAATTGGTGCATAAAATTAAAATACGATTCAATGAAAGGGAATTGATATGTAATCCCTTACCTTAGGTGAGACTCATCACATATGATGTTTATATTCCTAAATAATAAAATTATGTTAATTATTTAATTTCTTAAGAACCATTTTCAAGTATAATATTCCTTTTATTTTATTTATTACCATGTAATTTTTATTTATTTAATCAATTATGTTCACACACAACTACAAGAACACCATATTACCACCCACTTATTTCCATTGTTTATTAAAATAGTGGAAATAAGTTACTTTCTACCATAGTTTATATGAAACAAAGTAACTACACATATTATTTCATCTCTTCTAGTTGAGACCTCCACCCTAAACCTCATGAAAGAGCCCACATCCAAAGATGATCCCATCTAGGGCTTCCCATCAACCAAAAATCTTCTCCTGATGATCCTCCTCCATCGATATGGCTCTAACGTAGCTAGCCCACCTCCCTGAGGATGCGGCCTCCCCACATCCCTAAAGAGACAGCTCCAACATGGCCTATCCACCTCCCCATGACACTCCACCGCTGACACAGCTCCAATGAAACATTAATGAAGCTCTAAAGAGACTTTAACTTAGCCACCCCAACTCTCCCCATCTAATTCCTTATAGCGACTCAGGTTTTGGCCCTGTCAGACTTTGGAATATTTCTATGAATAATTCCAGAGCTAGGTGCGAAGACGGCATGTGATTCCGATCCCTGGTGTGCCCGAAATAAATTTTATAAATATATTATGTATTTTTATACTATGCACGTTGCGAGGGTGCATTTTCTCCTAAATAGTAGCTTAGAACAGGAATCTGAGGGAACAGTTGCGTCCGGAGCATGCTGTTTATCCTAGGCAGGGTGTAAAAGTTGCAGCCGCGGGCCTGCTGTGAGAGATGTCACCCAGGGAAAAATCATCATTTTGAAATAATGACTTAGTGATTTTTATCCCTGGCGTTCTTTTCGAATAACTTTCAAACGAAGTCTCGGAATAGAAATCTGAGACTTTCGTTGAGTTTGAAATATGGTTTTTTTTCTAGGCGTGATATGATATACGCGGGCGCAGAGGTTTCAGAATCCTCTCCAGTCATTAGAGTTTCAGATAGAGTTTATAAATTCACTTAAGTGTTGGATTTATGGGAAATAGAAAATTTTCCCTTCTCTATTCTCTCTCCTCTCTCTCTCTCTCCCACTCTTGTTCTTTAGCGTTCTTTATTGTTCTTCACCAGATTGAAGAGAGAACTCTGACGGATCGAAGTGGGATCACAGCGGGCGCATTTCCAATGACGATTGACCGGATCGATGTAGGATTTGGGTTGATTTTTTTCCACTCCTTCATCAATTTCTTGAGTTTTTGCGAATCTGTCATTTTAATTTTATAATTTTAGAATTGGGACTATGGCTGAACAAACACGGCCACCGTCTGAGTCCCGTTCTAAAACCTGTGTTCGACGCGTTCTTCATCGTTCTTCGACCAAAATTTCAGATTCTCCAAAACCATAATGTATCAACGATCGAGGGTAGGCATTGTGAAGGTATCATCCCGAGGATTCCAAATCCACATGCAGATTTGAAATTGGGCCGCCGGAGCGGTTGTGGCGGTCGACGGAAGGCCCGACTCTGGCAAGGGGCGGCGACCGGAAGTCGAGCTAGAGGCGCGGCGGAGCACAGTGGCCGTCAGACGAGCGGAGGCCAGAGGTTTCTGCGTCAGGTGTGGCCAGCGCGGACAAGGTAGCTCCAGCGGAGTGGGGGTTAGGACACCAAGCGGGTGGCCAGGAGCGGGGCAGCGGTGTCGTGTGTGGCAGGTTCGGACGAGGCAACTTCAGGCGAGCCGGCGGAGGGGCGAAGAGGCGGTCGCGGCGTCAGGTGGAGGTGTTCCGGAAGTGTGCTCCACGGGAGGGCAGTGATGGCGTCGGCTCATTGTGGTCAGGGGGAGCCCCAAGGCACTGACCTCGGGGGGTGCTGCAGACAAGGACCCACAAAATGTGGGTCCTGCTCCTGCGACATGCGGACAAGACTAGCCAAGTGGCCGGTCTGCATGGAAGAACCAGACCCGAGGGGTCCTGTGGTTTTCTAAGGGGCTGCAGCCAGTGGGCCACGGTGAGCTGGACTAGACCCGCGGCTGGGCCGTGGGCCGGCGGTTCGGACCAGCCCAATTTTGGGCCCCTTTTTGCTCAAAGGGGCGTATCTCCTAGACGGCGCCTCCTTTGGACGCACCGTCAGTGGCAGTGTGAACCTAGTTCTCGTGCGGACTTTTTGAGATTATGATTTTAGTGTTCAGGCTAAAGATAAGGTACATGCCCCACAGGGCCCGGTTTGTATTTTTTACGATGAAATATCACTTTTTCACCTGACATCTGTTTGGAGTGTTCGAGTAGTCGATCCTGTGTTTTTTTCCGAGAGGATCGCAACGGTGCAATATGCCCACCTAAATTCAGGATCGTGGTGTGGGCCCCACATGGGATAGCTATGGTGAATAGTGCCTTTTTCACCGGTTTTCCACTTTGGGTGAGTAAACAGCATATCCTGCATGTTTTTCTACGTGGATCGTGATAGTGGCCTCAGTATCGGCCTTGGAGGTGCGCGGTGTGTCATTGTGGCGGGTCACTCAGGTTAACGATGTTTGGACCAGCAGTGGTTGAGGGTACTCCCTTGGTTCGTTCCTATGAGGGTTCACATGGCATCACAACCTTAGTATAATTTTGTGATCCTCTCTATGGGATGTTTAATCTGTTAGAGTTGTGGCATACCTTCGGTGGGCCCGGAGCGGGATCCTCTAGCATCGATTCCCTAGATCGGGTTCTTGGTATCACTGTGACCGCTTATCCATGGGCGGTGATCCCCTATCTAGCAGGTTAACCCTGTAGGGTTTGTGACATCATCAGGAATATGATCCCCTACGCAGTGGGCCATGCTCAGTAGGGTTGTGGCATTGTCGATATACGATCCCCTACTCAGCATGAGGATTGTAGTAGGGTTGCAGTATTGTTGGTTATACGATCCCCTAATCAATGAGTGGTTTTGGTAGGGTTGGTGCATCATCGGTTCAATCCCCTATATCGCGAGTTATACCAGATAGGGTTCTGGTATCATTGTGACCACCTTTACATGGGCGACGATCCTTTATCTGAGTGATGTGTTTCTGAAGAATGCTAGATCGGGTTGTGGTATCCCCCAGTAGACCCCTAGAGTGATCCCCTATCTGTGAGATCTTTGTGTACTGGTGTGGGTTGTGGTATCCCCTAGAGAACCCTAGGAGTGATATCATATTTGAGGAGTTTAGTGTTTCTGTTATTTCAGCGTGAGTTTCTCAGTGGCAGTTTTCGATGAGCGTGCATCTCTCGAATGAGTGTCATCTGAGATGACAGAGCTCGTGGAGTGTGTTCTCCTAGTTATCTACTTGTCACAGGTTATGAGGTCAGAACCTCATGAGGCTTGGTACATGGTTTGAGTATATCCGGATTTCTCTTGGAATATGTATGGGCATACACCTGAGTTGTGCTGACTAGTCATGTTTAGCCGAGGATGGTATCAAGATGGAGTTTATCTCTCATTTGGGTTCCCTCTGGCTGGGATTAGTTGAATGTTTCCTTTGAGTTTATCCCTTTTATCTTGGGGTTTTTGAGGTACCTTCTAAGTATTTTTATACTCACCCCTACACGGGCTTTTTCCGCACATGTTTATGTTTGGTGTAGACCACAGGCCTTTCAAAGGAGTTCCAGGAGGACCCAGAGTAGGCGGAGCTTAGTTTGCATGACCGACCGGGGGGTTTACTGGAGTTGTGCTGAGGAGATTACCAGTAGGTGTTTTTGGAGTTTTTTTCTTCTTTCTGAGTAGGTTGGACGCTTTTGTAGTTTTCTTTTGCTGGGCACTATTTTTTCCTTTTTTACTTTTGTTGTACTCTGGTTTGGGTTAGATGTATGCATGCTTTTCTTTCCAGTTTTTATTTATATCTCTGCACTATTTCTTGGAGGTGTATGTGGGTGCGTGTGTATAGGTACCTTAGTCTAATTCCTCCCATGTGTGTGATAGCCTACTCAGTGCTGGTCTCCATCCCTTGCCTATTGGAGGCGGGCTTGGGGAGTCGCAGCTCGAGCCCTATTGGGTTGGGTCATGACAGAGTGGTATCAGAGGAGGTTCCACCTTTGGGATCTCAGAGCGTAGCTAGTCTAGCTGTGAGTTTGGTTTGGGTTGCATAGTGGCAGTTTCAAGATGTTTAGAGTTCAGCTTTCAGGCTAGAGACTCCAGTGTTGGTGCAGGAGCCGACATATCCATTCACTAGGACTCTGATAACCTTCCTTTTGACTCATGATGTTTAAACACTAGTCACAGGGACATAACGTTACATACATCATATAGGACTGGGTTTTTGGGTTTCCCTTGTTCTTCTTGAGTCATCTCTCTATATATAATCTTTAACTATGGTGCATCTTGATAGTATTTCAGGATGCCTCCACGACAACCGACTGTGAGGGTTCCACATCAGGATTATAGTGACAATCTAACCCATGTAGAGGCTATGGATGAGCGCACAGGTTCTGAGGCTGGACCTCCAGGTGGTCTTCCAGTTTAGCCACCACCTGTCGAGTAGCTGGTTGTGCCGGAAATTCAGGGTGAGGTTGCGCATAGGCTAAGTGTGCTGCACGAGTTTCAGTGGCAGTGACCTATGAGGTTCTGGGGTGATCCATACCCTCAGGAAGCTGATGACTGGCTCGAAGCAGTCACCCGAGTTTTCCGCCTATTGAAGACACCCCCAGATCTGATGGTGGTCCTAGCGGCAAGCCTTCTGCATGGTTCTGTCGGGTGATGGTGGAGTTTGGTGATGTAGTCTCGCGATGAGGAAACTCTCACGTGGTCAGAGTTTGAGCGGCTCTTTAGGGAAGAGTTCTATCTAGTGGCGCTGAATTCAGTGTGGATCTAGGTTCTTCTACAGCATCGACAGGAGGGAAGGACCATGTCGGAGTACTCAGCGAGGTTTACAGACCTTTCACGCTACTCCCTAGATATGGTTTGAGACCCGTTCTTTAGGGCCCGAACCTTCGATAAGGGCCTATGTAGAGACATCCGGGAAAATGTGGTTTCTTTGTTTCTGCCCACCTATGCTGGAGTGCTGGATCGAGCCTTGGTGGTGGAGATCTTTCTGGCTGAACAGATTCAACCCATCAGTGTTGGGCGCGTGGAAGCTGAGACGTCGGCAACTGGTATCCAGTGTTAGGCGCAAGAGTTTGGACGTGGCCGACGCTTCAGGAGGCGACCCCAAGATGGAGGATCTGAGGCTTAGGGCTCATAGGGCTCACAGACTTGTTTTGGTCAGCTGCAGGAGAGGCGGTGTTATGCTTGCGACGGTCGGCGACATATTTCTAGATATTGTCTGACCCATCATGCTGGTGAGAGGGAGTCAGATAGCCTGCCACCTTGGTAGCGGAAACGTCTTGAGTTTGGAGTTCTGCAGGGCGGCGGACGTGGATATGGAGCTGGTATAGTAGTGGGAGGTGGTAGGCGGTATCAGATGTCATCAACACCACCCCCAGGTAGTCCACGCTGAGCTCAAGGAGATGGAGGGTGAGGGTGACGATAGCTACATATCCTAGAGGTTGTTGACCTAGAGGATCCATGGATGGATAGAGGTAAGACTTGTGTTATTTCTACTTTTTGAGGTAGTTTTGATAGACATTGTTTAGCGGTACTCTTCCCTTTCTATTGCTTGCTCGAGTTTGTTCAGATCTTTGGTAAGACCATGTGTGGGTGTTTTTTGGTGTGCTTTTAATGAATGAGGAAGAGGGATCCTTCCCCCACCGAGAAGTAATTAAAATTGTGTGGGTGAGTCAGTTCCGCCCAAAGAGGATAGTGTTGAGGTGTGGTGGATGAGTCCCCCTGACTTATGTGTTTGGGTAGGGGTGTTTGTTGGAAAACTTGCGGGTGTGGGAGACGCAGTTGAGAGTTTTGTTGCTTTCCTTGTGCTTATGGATTTTCAGGGATGAAAAGTTCTAAGTTGGGGAGGATGTAGTGACTCGGGTTTTGGCCCTGTCATATTTTGGAATATTCCTATGAATAATTCCAGAGCTGGTCGCAAAGATGGCGTGCGATTCTGAGCCCTAGTGTGCCCGGAATAAATTTTATAAAACTATTAAATATTTTTATACTATCCACATGGAGAGGGTGTGTTTTCTCCTAAAAGGTAGCTCAGAACAGTAATCTGAGGGCATGGTTGTTTCCGGAGCATGCCGTTTACCCTAAGCGGGGTGTAAAAGTTGAGGGAGTGGGCCTTCTATGGGAGATGTCACCTAGGGGCAAAATCGTCATTTTGAAATAATGACTTAGTGATTTTTATCACTAGCGTTCCTTTCGAATAAATTTTGAACGATGTCTCGAAATAGAAATATGATACTTCTTGTTGAGTTCTAAAGGGGGTGTTTGGCCTAGGCATGATATAAAATAGGCAGGCGCGGAGGTTTCAGAATCCTCGCCCGTCGGTAGAGTTTCAGAGAGAGTTTATAAATTAACTTTAGTGTTGGATTTAAGGGAAACACATAATTTTCCCTTCTCACTTCTCTCTCTCTCTCTCTCCCTCTCTCTCTCCCTCTCTCTCTCTCTCTCTTGTTCTTCGGTGTTCTTCATTGTTCTTCACCGGATTGAGGATCGAACTCCGGCGGATCGAAGTGGGATTGTAGCGGGCGGGTCGACAACGACGAACAACCAGATCGATGTAGGATTTCGGTGGATTTTTTTCCACTCCTTCGTCAATTTCTTGAGTTTTCGTCGAATCCATCATTTTAATTTAATAATTTTAGAATTGGGATAATGGTCGAACGAACACGCCCACCGTCTAAGTGTCGTTCTAAAACCCATGTTCGACGCGTTCTTCGTCGTTCTTCGACCAAAATTTCAGACGTGCCAAAACAATAATGGATCGACGATCGAGGGTAGTTGCTGCGAATGCCTCATCCCGAGGATTCCAAATCTACTTATGGATTTGAAATCGGGCCGCCGGAGCGGTTGTGGTGGCCGACGAAAGGTCCGGCTCTGGCAAGGGGCGGCGACCGGAGGTCGAGCCAGATGCGCGGCGGAGCGCAGCGGCCGATGGACGAGCGGAGGCCAGAGGGTTCAGCATCGGGTATGGATATCACGGATGGGGTATCTCCGACAGAGCGGGGGATAGGGCACCAGGCGGGCCAGCTGGGAGTGGGGCGGTGGTGCCGCGTTCGGCCGACGCGGACGAGGCGGCATCAGGGGAGCCGACGGAGGGGCGGACATGCGGTCACGACATCAGGTGGAGGTTTCGCGGCGGTGCGCTACAAAGGAGGGAAGCGATGGTGTTAGCCCATGATGGTTAGGTGGAGCCCCGAGGCGCTGACCTTACGGGGTGTCGCGGACAAGGACCCACAAAACGCGGGTCCTGCTGGTGCGGCGCGCGGACAAGACCGGCCAAGTGGCTAGTCTTCTTGGAAAAACCGGACTTGAGGGGTCTGGTGGTTTTTGGATGGGCCACGGCCAGTGGGCCATAGCGAGCTGGACTGGACCCACAGCTGGGCCACGGGCCGGCGGTCTAGACCGGGCTGACCGGTATGGACCGGCCCAATTTTGGGCCCCCTTTTTGCTCAAAGGGTTGTATCTCCTAGATAGCGCGTCTGTTTGACACGCCATCCGCGGCTATGGGTTCCTCTCTTCAAGAAGGAATTTTTAATTTGGGTTTCATGGATTTTGAGTTCTACACCCGAAAGTTGGGTGACCCGAAATGCTTTAATTTAATAATATTAAATTATTATTAATGCTTCCGATAGACGTACCTCGTGAACCGGATGTCCGTTTGATGTTCCATCAGCGGCAGCGTGATCCTAGTTCTCGTGCGAACTTTTTGAGATGCTGCCTAAATTTTTCGGGCTAAACATAGGGTGTGGGCCCCACAGGGCCCGGTTTTCAGGTTTTATGATAAAATTTCGCTTTTTCACCTAACATCCGTTTGGAGTGTTCGAGTAGTCGATCCTGTGTATTTTTTCGAAAGGATTGCAACAGTGAAATTTTCCCACCTAAATTCGAGATCATGGTTTTGGCCCCACATAGGCCAGCTACGGTGAATAGTGCATTTTTCACTGGTTGTTCGTTTTGGGCAAGTAAATAGCCTATCCTATGTGTTTTTTCACATGGATCACGATGGTGGCCTCGCTATTGGTCTTAGAGGAGCACGGTGTGGAGTTATGGCGGGTCGCTCGGGTTAGCGACGTTTGGACCAGCAGTGGTTGAGGGTACTCCCTTGGTTCGTTCCTACGAGGGTTCACGTGACATCACAACATTAGTATAGGTTTCTGATCCTCTTGATGGGATGTTTAATCTGTTAGAGTTGTGGTATCCCTCCGATGGGCCCGGAGATGGATCCTCTAGCATCATTTCCCTAGATCAGGTTCTTAGTATCTCTGCGACAGCTTATCCACGGGTGGCGATCCCCTATCTAGAAGGTTAACCCCATATGGTTTGTGGCATCACTACAAAATATTTCACTTTTTCTAATAGGATCATATCTGTCGGTAAAAGTTCATTTTCTATTGGTAAAACATTTTACCAACATATATGTCCATGTCACTAAACTATTGGTAAAAACTCTGTCGCTAAATGCTTTTACGACAGATAAAATCATTCTGTTGCAATTATAATAATAAGAACAGATAATATATATGTTGGTTATAATGTTTAGCAATAGGTTATAATGACAAATTTTTCTGTTGGTAATAATATTACCAACATATAATATATGTTGGTTAAAATGTTTAGCAACAGGTTTTGATGACAAATTTATCTATTGGTAATAATATTACTAGCATAGAATATATATTTTTTTATAAATTACATTTGAATAAAATTTATAAAATTTTATTGGTCGTAAAATTAAATATCATATTTATTATTTTATCATATATAATACATCTATTTTATTTAATAAACCGAATATGATTTTAACACATGTTCAAACAAGTTTCATATTATAAATATTAATTAATTTATCATATATAATACATCTACATTAATTTTTAAACTAAAGAATATTTTAAAAAATGTTCAATCTTAGAAAAAATTTAATTTTATTAATAATGAAATTTAATGAAAAAATATCCATCACACCCCACCCACACAACGTCGAGACCACCCCCGACCCACCCATGCCTCCACAAGAGCATCCCATCCATGTGAGAAAACATCCATACCGGCGAACCAACTCCCGTAACAGACACTAGCGAGTACCACTAACAAACCATCCATGGCATGCAAGCGAGAAATCCATGCCAACGAATCATATCCAGCACTAGTCAATCCATATCTCCAGAACCATGACCCCTTCATGCACAATGCCCAGCATCCAAAGTCCATTACTCACAATCCATCACCATAATCACCTACTCATAAAATAAACACAACACAAATAATAAAATTAGAATGAAAATGGATAATGTAGTATGAAGTAATTCACCTTCATATTATAAACTCAAATATACAAATGTCCATCCAAATACCCACATCTCATTGTACCTTTCTGTATTCAAAGGTAAAAAACCATCTTGATCACCAAATGAAAATGGATTTGGATTGTTCAACCAGCAGAAAGAATCCATAACAACAGATGTGGGTGCCAAATTCAAGATGAAGGGCCAGAATACAAAACTAATAGTTTTAGCTCCATGGGAAATCCCCAACTCAAATAAAAAATGTGACCAAGCTTGATTAAAAAATAATTATATTGAATTCTAAAATGCAATCATTTTCTTGATTACTATTCAAGAAAAAATAAATAATGTCCTTCATCATACAATAATAGTTTAATTCAAGCATGACAAGATCAGTCTATGAAGCAGAAATTCATTCTTTATTCACAAGCAGCAACAAGAGAGTGACAGTCCTTATAGAGACCAATTAATGAGAATGTCTAATCTTAGAGTTTCAGATACATTTTTTGCATTAAATAAAAATTAGAATTCACCTTTCAATAAAAACATAAGCAAAAAATTCATAAAAAAGGGAAATATCAACGGAGTTTGAATTTATGTTAAACTAGAAAACCCTAGAATGGGCTGAGAGCAGCTGTCATGCATTGTATACTTATTTGTTCCTTCCTGTACTTGTAACATTTAATTAAAAAATAGAACGGGCTTCCACATGAAAAACCTTTAGCTCGATACAATACATGTACAACCGTCCCCGGCACAACCCAGTAGCTTGAAGAAGCATCCATTTGATTCTCCAACAGCAACAACCTAGGTCGTCTTCTCCTATTTTAACTGTAAACCCATGATCGGCTGCTACCAATTATTACTCAAGGTGGATTCCATGCACTCATGTTTTACGTGTGGCGTGTTGGGATTGGTGAAGTGTCGGACGCTAATCTATCTTTTCTCCCATGTGAACCCCTACATCATGTCACCTGGGAAACCTGAACTAGAAATCCTGTATAGGAAAAAGAAACAACGTACCAAGATTAGGTCTTTGGATAAAAGATACACAATCCAGCTTCAAGTCTCCTTGACCCCAAGTCACAACCAGCAGCATGCCCACTAACACTAACCTCCATTTCTGCTTATGTGAGGAGTAGCTTCGTAGCCATACCCAACGAACCCAGAATCAGCTTCCATATTTGGACATTCGACACATGATTTAATTGATGACGAGAACCAAAACTGCTCCATCATTGTGGCATGACCCAAGTTTTTAGTGGCCAAACACAAGTGAAATGATGATCATCCCAATCCAACATGATCAACAAGGAACTTTGAACCAGCCATGACCAAACAACTTGTTGCAGCAAACAACCACTCCAGTTTGGGTTAAACATGGTGTCGACATGCTTGCAAGGGATCATTGAAAACATTATGAGAGACTCAGGTTTCCTATAGAAAGAGTTAACCAACATTACAGGATGAATAAAAGGCCTAATAATATAATAAAAAATCAAGGAAAAGATAATGTTGAAATATTGGTTGTAAATGATAATGCTGCTGGTAAATAGATGCAAGAACATTCATTTAGAGTGGATAGTGGTTGGGCTATGAGACTTAGGTTTCCTACACATAATTTTCACATATAGAGTCAGATTGCTCACCCATATCACACAATGAGATTACACACTAAGTTTACATACACAGATCACACACTGAGTTTACAAAACCATATTACACACTGAGTTTTCACACACAGATTGCACACACAGACACATATTGCAGACACAGATTACACTGATCTTACACACAGTTTGCGTAGACAGATACAGATTTCACACATAGATTAGACACTGATTTTACACATATCTTGTAAACACAGACATAGAATGCACACACTGATTATGCATTGAGGTTAAACACTATGTTTACATGGAATTTTATGCATAGTTTGCACACACAGACACAGATTGCACACACATTACACACTGAGATTACACAGAGTTTACACAGTGAGTTTACAGACACAGATTGCACATTTTACAGGAACAATTTTCACACATATATTTAACACAAACTGTACACTTGAATTTTTCACACAAATTGCACACACGGATTTTTACACAGATTGCACACTGAGTTTACAGACAAGAAATTTTATTACACATATAGAGATTCCAGATTTCACAGTGTAGAGTATAATAAAAATTATGACATGTCATTGACAATCAAGATTCTTACAGACAGTTTCTTATTAAAAGGCACATATTATCAAAGTAATTCTAGGTTATAAAATACCAAGTATAACGTTAGTGAATTGAAACATATTTATAGGACCAAAGTTAATAGAACAAGTGCATCTGTTCATAAATATAATATCTTTCATAGAGGGTTCTAAAATTTAATAAAATTTTGAATAATATTCAACAATTGTGTTCAAAACAATACATATTTAATGAAAGTGAATTGTCTAAAATGAGTTCATGTGCTACATATACAAATCTTGATTCTCCCAAATTGTGTTAAATGTAAAATAGAAGGAATTCATAGTCTAAAATCAAACCTTTTCTCAATCCAAGATAAACACTGCCAACTGTTATGACTGGAACATTTCAAACTAATGGTTTGCTTTGAAAATATCTTACATGCAGCACATAGCTTGTATCATTAGACACATCAATGTATGTTACCTATAAAATCAAAAATAGAACCATTAAAATTAAATCAAAACACCCCCCGGGGGGAAAAGACATTAAACAATTTAGGAAGTGTGCAACACATTAAAAAACAATAATTGTTTCCTTGCCTTATAGTGCACTACAAAAAAAATGAGTTGCCTAGGATTCTCAATCTTTATCCAATGATAATAGAGTCAGTATTTGATATAAGATTTCCAATCTGCGTCCAATGAAGATTTGGTTCCATATTTCAATAAAAGAGAATAAAAATCAATGTGTGGGAATGTTGGTATACTTGAAAAAACATTCAATCCACATTAGAATTCATCCTCATCATCATTCACATATGAAAATATAATAACATCAACAAGAAAAAAGATAACACTTAAGCCTGTGACCTTTATGATGAAGGAACCAAATCTGAAAATCTGGAATAGTTTGCACATTTGGATCGCCATTCATCGTTATGATAAATTAGGCCTAATTGATTAACCAAAACTTGAACACCAACAAAAAGAAAGTAGCACTCCTCTACCCATTTTACTCCCTCATTTCTTCTCCACCCATTCATGTCCTCTGTAATTTTATATCATATCAAACCAAAACTATTAGAACTATTCTTCCTATTTTAGAGGACGTGTTTAAAATCATATATTTATGTTTTCAATACATATATTTATGTTCTATGAATCTAATTATGTAGAATGCATATCAGATTTATGTTCCATGGAAACTCTCATTCAAATAAACAAAAAAATCAAAGACACATTGGATTTATAAAACTAGAAAAAAATGATTGCTAGCGTTGATTATGTATTTAAATAAAAATAAAAATTTCTAAATTTTTTCATAATGATGTAGTGTGAAAAAACAATTTTTGTGATAAATAAGATATGCCAAACTATTTTGGTGTGATAAATATATAGTAAACAAATTAACCTATACTTATACACATCAATTTTATTACATAAATTTACCAAATAAACTAAGAATATCCATAACAAATAGTGATTATATAAATGAGAAAGAGAGGGAGAGAGAGAGAGAGAGAGAGCGGTTGGGTACCTCCACATATTCATCACAAGCTGCATTCTTTGAGTAGGCAGGTAGACTGTCCAAAACTACCAACTGAATCAGTTGGATCCTGCCATACAAATTAGTAAATAAATAAATAGATCATAAAACTTTGTTATTTTTTTTGGTGAGAAATGGTTATGTAGTATCCCATACATAAAATCAAGCAGTGTATAATAAACTCATAGATGATAGCACACATGCAAGTATATTAATTTAGAACACTTACATTGTGAACATTGAAGTATGAATACTCGCAAAGGAAACAAGAACACATACTCACAAAGTCACTACGAAAACTCAAATATTTTCAAAGTGTTCCTACTAAAAAACGCAACAAGAATACTTTCATTGGCAGCAATAACACTTACATTAGTAGCAAACCCTAAAGCATGTCCCACCGTTGTAGAATAACAGTCTCAGGGATGCAGTGTTTCACTAGAATATACACAAAACAACACAATAAAAGTAATAAATAGAAACTCAAGAGAAAAAATTAAAAATTCAAAGTATTTACAAAACTACATATACAATAAATATGTGAGAACTGAAGGATTAGAACACTGTTCTTTTTTTGGTTCCCTGGCTCGGCTTCAACAGCCGTTGTTTCTGCTTCAGCAACAAATGTTTCTCCCGTGGTGTTGTATTGGCATCTGATCAAGTCGTCACGCCCCTGTTCTGTGATTCTCAACCCCAGGTCTGGTCCTTGTGGCATGTCTCATCTCTTGGCCATGTACAATGATTGCAGGGTGGTGGTATTTCTTGTCCTTCTAAGTTACCTAGCTGATACAAGATCTCCCCAGTAGGGGACTGTGTGCGTCTGAATCTTACCATGGCCCAAACTGCTTCCCTCAACTAGTGGCATGTCTTAATTGGATTTCAATGGCCCCTTCCTATCCTCTATGGCACCACGATGAAGGGTTTGTATCGGAACCAACCTCAGTCGTCTCATTCACGAACGAATCTGTAATTGTTCATCCCGAAATTTGCTTTGGCGACGATCTCCCATTGTCGTCATCGGCTTTCAATCGTTCAAGGCTGTGAGTGCTCGACCGTGGTGAGGAGAGCTCATGCCCTGGTAGTTGAAGCTCTATGAGAGATTTTAGAATTAGTCGGTGATTGATATAGGTGAATGGATTTGCGTAAAGACTAATCACAATTAGGGTTTCAATAAAATTCTCAATTATCAACAATTTTATATTTTTTAATATATATATACATATATATTTTATCTAAAAACATTTAAATATTATTAAATTAAACATATTTTAATTCAAGATATAAAAAAATACTGAAAAATGATGTGTTTTTATTAAATTTTTAATAAATTTATTCAATTTTCTAAAATAATAATTATTAGTGAATAATTTATTATAATATATTTTTATAATGGTAAAATATTTTTTAGTGAGGATAATTAATAATAGTAGATTCATTTTTTGGTAAAACAATTGTTACTATTAGTATGATAATGAAACATATTTTATTGTTAGTAAAAGATTTGTTGGTATAAAATAATTAATATCATCAAATATATTTGTTGGTAAAAAAAATTGGTGGTACATGAAATTAATACCAAAAAAACGTAGTATCTATTGGAATTACTAATTTATAATAACAAATATATTATTTGTCACTAAATTTCTATAGTTATAAGTCACTTTTTTTAGTGCATCATCGGGAATATGATCCCCTACGCAGTGGGATGTGCTCAGTAGGGTTGTGGCATCGTCGGTATACGATCCCCTACTCGACATGAAGATTATAGTAGAGTTGCAGTATTGTTGGTTATACGATCCACTACTCAGCACGTGGTTTCAGTAGGTTTGGTGCATCATCGGTTCGATACCCTACATCGCGAGTTATACCAGATAGGGTTTCGGTATCATTGTGACCACCTTTAAATGGGTGACGATCCTCTATCTGAGTGACGTGTTTCTGAAGAATGCCAGATCGGGCTGTGGTATCCCCCAGCGGACCATGAGAGTGATCCCTTATCTGTTAGATCTTTGTGTACCAGTGTGGGTTTTGGTATCCCCTAGTGGACCCTAAGAGTGATCCCCTATCTGAGGAGTTCAATATTTTCGTTGTTTCAGTGGGAGGTTCTCAGTGGCGGTTTTCGATGAGCGTGCATCTCTCAAATGAGTGTCATCTGAGATGATAGAGCTCGTGGAGTGTGTTCTCCTAGTTATCTATATGTTGAAGCTTATGAGGTCAGAACCTCATGAGGCTTGGTGCGTGGTTTGAGTATATCTGGATTTCTCATGGTATATGTTTGGTCATACACCTGAGCTGTGCTGACTAGTCATGTTTAGCCGAGGATGGTCTCGAGATAGAGTTTCTCTCTCATTTGGGTTCCCTCTGGTTGGGATGAGATGAATGTTTCCTTTCAGTTGCTCCCTTTTATCTTGGGGTTTTTGGGGTTCCTATTGAGTATTATTATACTCACCACTATATGGGATTTGCCCGCACATGTTTGTGTCTTGTGCAGACCACATGCCTTTCGACGGAGTTCCAGGAGGACCCGGAGCAGGCGGAGCATAGTTTGAACGACCGACTGGGGAGTTTACTAGAGCTATGTTGAGGAGCTTACCAGCAAG
This sequence comes from Viscum album, assembly GCA_963277665.1. NCBI lineage: Eukaryota > Viridiplantae > Streptophyta > Magnoliopsida > Santalales > Viscaceae > Viscum > Viscum album. The sequence continues at coordinate 381,736,969 of OY728136.1, forward strand.
TGTTTTTGGAAGTATTTTTCCTCTTTCTAAGAAAGTTGGATGCTTTTTTAGTTTTCTTTTGGTGGGCCCTGTTTTTCCCTTTTGTACTTTTGATGTACTCTAGTTTGGGATAGATGTATGCATGATTTTCCTTCCAGTTTTTATATATATCTATCCACTGTTGCTTGGAGGTGTATGTGGATGCGTGTGTACAGGTACCTTAGGTTAATTCCTCTCATGTGTGTGATAGCCTACTCGGCGCTGGTCACCAGCCCCTGGCCTATTGGAGGCGAGCATGGAGAGTCACGGCTCGAGCCCCATTGGGTCGGGTTGTGACATGCCTTCCCTTAATCACGATTCTAATCCCCCATTCAACTAGGGTTTCTTGTTCTAAAAAAATGCATTGTATCATTTGAAAATTTGGATTTTAGAACATATTATTCCCTATATTTTATTTCAAAACTTTCTCACAATATCAAAATTTTTGTAAAAAATTGATGTCATGGTTTGTTTTGAATCACTTTCACACTCCTTCCATTTTTTCCTACTATGTTTGAATTCCAATTTTGTAGGATCATTACATTGTGAAAAACTTTTCCTTCCTGATACCATAATATCTTGGTATACCAAATTCAGAAATAAATAGGTGACTTCTCTCTTAATTCTAGATCTTCCTCACCCTGACAGGTAAAATTAATTCCTTTATTTCTTTTACTACAATGCCAATTAATATTAATCCTCATGGGTATCCGTCTTTCCACACTATGACTGGTTTATTCTATATCTTTAATAAAAGGTGTATCCAAATTTCCAATACATGTATAATGAAATTTACGTTTAATAATTTTGTACATTCATATATTAATTTTTCTTTATTTATATCCAACTTGATGTTCTTTATCTGTATATTTCATATTGCACAACATTCCTTTCTTGCAGTATACTGAGTTTATAAAAATACATAAGGAACTTTTAATTATATGAACTATTAACTTTATATAAATTTAAAATTCACTATATGTTTAATAATTTTGTACATTCATATATTAATATGTCTTACATTTAATATTTGTGTAGTTTCATTGATTTAATAAACATGGATTCTCATTTTTTTCATATAAATTAAATTTCTGTACGAATTTTTTATTTAAAAACATTTTGAATGACATTTCAATCCCATAATATACATGATCTGAATCTTCTATTTCTGTTTCCTTTTATATCACAGTCTATATTATAATTTTTTTACATTTTTTATTATACAGAAATTGAAATTTACATTCCTATTTATATCTCTATCTAAATAACAATTTTTACCATAGTTTATATTGATTCATAAAATACATTATCATGTACTAACATTTTAATTAATTTATTGTTTACATGGTAGTATATGTTATAGTTTATATTAAAATACCTGTGTATTTCTTATGTTGAAGTCAATTTCCTTCTTTATGCATTATCATATAATGATAGGTCATTTTATATTCAATATTCCTAAAATTTAATTCACTTAATATACATACTATTTTTGTAGTTTCATGAGGTATACTTTCCTAAATATGTAAGAAATTTCATCAACTATGTCTACTTGCAACACATAATGTGAATGTACATTGAAATCTTGAAATCAGATATAATTCTTGAAGTTATGTTCTTGGGTATTCTCTCATTAATCTATATAGAAGTCCCTCTGATTCTTTTATTTTCTATATTAATCAAGGTATAAAATTAATAATCACCCATGTAATTTAATTTTTTTCAAATTTAATATAGTTCTAAATTCAAGGAAAATGTTTATGGGGGAATACAGTACAGATTTTAAGGGGGAAAGCATGTCCAATGTCTGTTAAACGATGGTGCTTGATTTTTTTTTAACTGGGTTTATTAAGGTGTGAGTCACTTGATGAATTTATATGTAATAAAGCTGTAAATGATTCCTTAAATTGTTACATATGAATAATTATTGGGTAATGGTTGGGTGATTAACCTTGACATGAAATATGGGATATTGAGACCATATTTTACCAAAGTATAGGATTGGTTTTCATTAAATGGTTTTATAAATTCAAGGGAAAATGTTTAAGAAGAATATGGTATTGATTTTTAGGGGGAAATCATGTCTAATATATGTTAAATCTGAATGCCTGATGATGTTCCTCAACTAGGTTTGTTAAATACATGCGATGTTAACTTTTGAATTCACAATCTATATTACAAATAATTTTTGGTTTTGTTATTTCATAATATGTTATATATTCACAATGATGTATATTATAATCGTGTTTTGCTCCATTTAAAATCATTAAAATTAGGTTACACAAGGATTTCAATTTCTAGGCCACTTCCATAGAAGAGATATTTCATAGATGATTATTAGGCTACAAAAGAATTATGCTTATCATATAATCTTTTGTCTATAGATTATTATTGTACTTTAAATATATGTGAAATTCAAGTTGGAATAAATACTATTATAATTATTTCTGGTATATACAATGCTTCAAATTATATCAGACACATTATACTCTACTATATTCTCCTTGATCGATATATTTCATATTGTTAACATCATAATGTTTGTATCATTCTATTTGATTACTATTCAGAGATTTGGTTTTTCGATGCTTAATGATCATATTATTTATGAAATATTACGTAATTATTATTTATACTATTTCTATCAAATGTTTCTATCTCTACTATGCCACTCCTCATATATATATATATCATTTTTGTATGCAATTTATTATGTAGTTTAGTGAAATGTGTACCCTCTGTTACGGACCACAAATAATATCTATCTAGCTTCCTTCGAAATCATTCTTATGTGAATACATTTCAACAAATTTAAATAAAATTTAGAACAATCTCCATGAGGGTCTGAAAATCCAATCTTTCCACTATAAGATCAAAATACAGCTTTAGAAAATGGTCTCTATTATTGAAATGTATTCACACAGGATTTTTTTATCGGAAGATGGTTTTTGAACTTCCAACTAGGTCCTTCATCATCTCTACGTGATCTCATGCACATTGTGCATCAAATAGAGTGCTGGTTCAATCATTATCATTGAAAAACTTGAAACTATGTCTTGAAATCACTTGTTTTCCTCTCTTGATTTTACAAGTGGAGTTTTTATATGAGAGACAAGTTGTTTTTGAGAGAACACCACATCTTCTCAAGCATACTCAATGTTGGGGTTCAGCCCACACATGGGTGTTTCCATTATTTTAGATATGATGTATCTTTTAGATTTAAAGATATGTTTTTTTTGGAAATTCAAGATTCTTCCACTGTGTATCTGCCAGCATGAGATTCAGGTAATATCTCATGATATCTTTTTGAGATATTTTCAGATTTCCTTTTCAATCAAGATATGTGGCATATGGGAGCCTATTAAAGGGGAAGAAGCGAATCAAGGGAAGAACAATTGGTGGTGCGCGAAAACCCAGGGAGAGCAAATACTTGGGTAACTATTTTCTAGGGCGTGGGCATCAGCGAGCAGTGGAAAATCAGGTTGTGCAACGAGGTGCTGCAACGACGCTGCAAGGTCGATTTTGATCTTCGAAGGGTGACGTATTGTCACGGACTATTATCAGAGAGCCGATGAAGGCATATCAGGGTGTGGTTTTTCGCACAGGTTTTTATGCTGTATTTGTGATTCAAGTTTCGGGTTTAACTTGGATTTTTGTACTCTCTGATTCATAGTGAATTTTCTCGGAGTTGCCCCGTGGTTTTTTAATCCTTCGAAAGGAGGGTTTTTCCACGTTAAAATTTGTGTCCACATTTGTTATTCTACTGTTTGGTTTGGCGCTTCATTTACATTGGTGATTCTCACAAAATTTTTTTGTCGCAACTGGGTTTATATTTGAAACCAATCTGTTTCCGACGCAACATCTGGTATCAAAGGAGGTTATCCGGGTTTTCTTGCTGATTAATATGGGGGATTCACGCCGTGGGATTTCTGCTCACATTGAACTGTTCAACGGGCAAAATGATTTTACACTTTGGCAGCAAAGAGTTAAAAATATTTTAGTCCATGAGAAGACAGCGAAGGCATTGAAGAAAAAATCAGAGAAGCTGGAGACGATGAGTGATGATGATTGGCAGGATATGCGAGAGTTAGCGACAAGAACGATTCAGATGTATTTGGGTGATAATACATTGCGGGAAGTGATGAATCTGACAGATCCGAAGGAGATCTGGGCGAAGCTTGAAAGCAGGTATAAATCAAAATCCCTCACAAATCGTTTATATTTGAAGAAACGGCTGTATCGTTTGCGAATGCCAGAGAATGGAGATTTAGGTAACCATCTGGACGAGTTCACCAAACTTCTGACAGAGCTATCCTCAGTGGCGGTCAAGATTGATGATAAAGGTAATGTGGTACCTGTTGAAATGGAAGAAGAAGACAAGGCTTTGCTTCTTTTGGGTTCGTTGCCTGATTCATATGATAATCTCGTCACCACACTGTTGTTCGGGAAGTATACACTGAAGTTGGATGATGTGATTTCATCGTTGTTGATGAACGAGACTCGACGAAAGACCAATGATGGTGAATCTTCAGGTTATGGTGGTACTCTGGCTGTGGCAGATGGACGCGGTAGTCAGAGAGGTCAGTCAAAGACAAGAAGAAAGGTCAAGTGCTATTTCACCAAAGAAGGGGCTATTTTCTTCATATGAAGAAGGTGACTTTGGTAGATTGAAGATGGGAAATGTAGATTCTGCTGATGTCATTGGTGTTGGTGATATTTGTATCACTACGAATGCAGGTTGTACACTGACATTGAAGGATGTGCGACATGTGCCAGGTATTCGCCATAATTTGTTATCTGCTAGTTCTCTTGATACTGATGGATTCAGGAGTCCGTTTAGCAGTGGAAGATGGACTTTGTCCAGAGGCTTGATGATTTATGCGCGTGGCAAAATGGATGACATGCTTTACATGACAGATGTAAAGGCATGCGGTGATGTGATGAATCCAGTTGCGAAGAGGACTTCGTCAGATTTGTGGCAGTGGTGATCGTCGTGCATGAGTCGAAGACCGTCGACTAAGTTGAAGAAGGTTTGGAAGCCGAAGCATGTCATGGCAGGTGTTTCAGATCTTACACCTAATTATTTTTCTTCAGAGAGTGCCACTATTGAAGAAAGAATGGAAATCAAAGATTGAGGTGATGCGCTAAGTGTTTTTGACTCCTCGAATGATGTTGAGCAGAGGGAGCAAGTAATTCCTGCAGGTGCTCCAGATTATGTGGCGATCACAGTTACGGGGGAGCCAGATATTGTTGATTCTGGTATTAGCGGTGCAGACATAAGTATGAAGAAGACTTCGGCATTTGGATTTCTTTTGCACGGGGAGCTTTCAGGTTTCCGTCAGAGATGCAAAAGAGGGATGTCATATTTTCTGCAGAGGATGGCTGTTGGTGCGATACCAACCGGTTTTCTTTCCAACTGAGTTTGTTGGATGCGATCTCTTTCTTCGATGGGCTGAAGGGGGAGATTGTTGGGGTTCAGCCCACACATGGGTGTTTCCATTATTTTAGATATGATGTATCTTTTAGATTTGAAGATATGTGTTTTTTTTTAAATTCAAGATTCTTCCATTGTGTATCTGCCAGCATGAGATTCAGGTAATATCTCATGATATCTTTTTGAGATATTTTCAGATTTCCTTTTCAATCATGATATGTGGCATATGGGAGCCTATTAAAGGGGAAGCATCGAATCAAGGGAAGAACAATTGGTGGTGCGCGAAAACTCAAGGAGAGCAAATACTTGGGTAACTGTTTTCTAGGGTGTGGGCAGCAGCGAGCAGCGGCAAATCATGTTGTGCAACGAGGTGCCGCAACGACGCTGGAAGTTCGATTTTGATCTCCGAAGGGTGACGTATTGTCACGGACTATTATCAGAGAGGCGACGAAGGCATATCAGGCTGCGGTTTTTCGCACAGGTATTTATGCTGTATTTGCGGTTCAAGTTTCGGGTTTAACTTGGATTTTTGTACTCTCTGATTCATAGTGAATTTTCTCGGAGTTGCCCCGTGGTTTTTTAATCCTTTGAAAGGATGGTTTTTCCATGTTAAAATTTGTGTCCACATTTGTTATTCTGCTGTTTGGTTTGGCGCTTCGTTTACATTGGTGATTCTCACAAATTTTTGTTGTCGCAACTGGGTTTATATTTGAAACCAATCTGTTTCCGACGCAACACTCAATGTATGTCACATGTGTGTCTTTCTCATGATGCATCTAAAAGAAAACATATGTCATATAAGTAAAGAACAATGTAATGTGATGATGCTACAATGATACTGAATGACTTGGTAAAAGGGATATTCTCATATAAGATATATGTCTAATTCTGAAAGGGATATTCTCACCACCACATCACCAAATAGGGTGATGGTTTTTAGAAATCATTATTAATACAACATTTCTCATGTATACAAATTTATTAATAATGCTATTTTCATGCATGTTTCTAAAACCTTCCATAAGTATTAATTACTCTACGTACAATTAAATCTTCAATTTTATTAATAAATTCTGATCATGTATATTCATTAATTAGTAAAAATATTTCCACGAACTGGAATTGTTTTCCTCAAATTTTTAATGATTTATTACTATTTTTTTTCTCTCTATAGATTTGAAGTGCAATTAATGGAGATAGATTATAGTGAGATCCTGGAAATGGAGGTGGCCCAATGGTGGGGTTCATTTTGTCGCTGGGGATGATGGTGGGATGCGGGGAGCTTATCCATGACGAGGATTACCGAAGACGGCGCAAGATGAATGAAAGATCTGACCTGCTGGTGCTAGCAGTCACGATGGGTTGCGGGGGGCTCGTCGGCGACATGGAAGTCCGGTTGAGATGCTTAAGGGACTACCCAGGGGGATCTGGGATCCCGGTGGATGCGGGTGGCGTCTTTGATGGTGTAGTCCTCACTATCATCGAGATCCGATTCATATCTGTGGTTTCGGGACGGCGGCGTTGGACTCGGCGTGGCGACAGTCGTCAGACCTACTGTGAAGGCGTTCCCGCATATTGGTTTGGGATCCATTTTTTGGATCCGTTGAACGCGTGCGGTGATTTGTTGGCGCTGATGGAGATATGAAGGCCGGTGATGTGCCCACGTTTCATCTTTGCGGACAACGTCGGTGGGTGCCCGACATCGGGGTGGTGGTAGGGTGAGATAGTCGGTGACCTTGAGGTACACGCGGTGAGCGATGTGGGTCACCGGATTTTGTCCGCTGCTGTGGTTTTTAGTGCCACTTTGTGCCTTAGCTTCGGGCTCTTTTTAGTTTGGTTGGGGATGTTGCCCACTGTGTATTGTTGGTGTCGTTGGTTTGTCACTTTTGTGTTTCGTGGTATATTTTGCACCACATATCTCCGTCACTATTTTGTACTTTTGTTTTCCTTAATAAATTTGTAGGACCTAAAATGCTCGGATCCAGAACATTCCTAGTATATTAGACCACCACCAAGCCTTTGATAACAAGACATGTGGAATTTTGATCCTTTTTTAAATTCAAGGGCTCCTCATGGACTTATAGATTTTTTTACGATTTCTAGGCAACATTTTTATTTATAATCTTGTTTTCTTATATATTTTTAATAGATCTAAACATACTAATTAGTGGTATGGTGCCTTTTCATGCTTACTAGATGAATGATGTTATTGGAACGTCATGTTACTAGAATAGTGTTTTAGAAATCATGAGTTATTTTTTGAAAAGAAGAAAAAATAATATTAATGACGAATATCAGCAGTCGTACATAAGCAGAGCCATGAAGGGAAATTGTCCAGCCATAGCTGGTTGACATCGAAGGGGCCTGAGGCTGCCAGCTGGTGGGCCGCATTGTTTCCTTCCCTTTTGGTAAAGGAGAAGGTGCAGCAAGAGAATCCTTGGCGCAGCGAGCAGATTCTCCTGATGATGAAGCCAAGGGGCTGGAGTCCGACGTCATTGTGGTTAATAATATTGATAACAGTAAGGCAGTCAGACTCAATGATGATATCAGCACATCCACGTTTCACTGCGAGCATCATCCCTGCAAGTATGGCACAGGGCTCAACAACTGCAGGTTCCCAGAAAGCATGATGTGATTCATATTTTGCTGCAATGATCTGCCCCAGATGATTTCGAGCCCGGAGGCCGAGAGGAACAGACCCATCCTTAGGGAGAGAAGTGTCCACGTTTAGCTTAAGACTCCCTTCCGTTGGGGGGGTCCAATGAGGGGGACATGAGGGGGAACACCTGGCATAAAGTGTCATTTGCGGTCCTTCCAGCCCTCAATCCATGAAGTGGCTCGTTCAATCCAAAACTCGGGGAGGCTGATGAACGTGGTGGAAAATTGAATCATTACGCCGAACCTAAATGATCCAGGCCAGGGTGCAACAAGAGCTTGCATTAGACGATGAAAGAGAGAAACACCAGCGCATCAGAAGATCGAGGAGGTCAGAGGCAATGTCCAATGAAGCATCCGAAGCCGGGGCCCATTTATTCCAAATTTCCTTGGCTCCCGGGCAGGGAATGATAGCGTGCCAAGGATTTTCAGGAATATTCGAGCAGAAAGGGGAGGACTCAGCACAGACCATATGTCGGTAAACAAGAAAGTTCATGGTAGGGAGGGTGCCCGTGCACATCTGCCACCAAAATTGGCGTATTTTTTGGGGGACGTTGAGCTTCCAAAACGCTTTCCATGGTCCCTCATCACGGTCGAGAGAGTGAATGCCAAGAGTCAATCTGTACCCGGATCTCACCGTGTAATCGCCTGAAGAATAATTGGTCCAAAAAAGATGGTTAGTGCCTTCATTAGGGACCCAGGGGATGCTCAGAATAATTCTTTGGTCTCTTTCATTAAACCATTCATGGATCTTTTCCACACACCACCCCGGACCCTGGTCTGAAAAGAGGCAGTTGACAGTGGCGTCTTCAAGACCTGGTTGGGTGGGGGATGTGGCCCACATACCATCCTTATCGACAAGACATGGATCGGTCTAGATGTTGAAAGATGAGTCATTTCCAATCCTCCAGGCCATCTCTTTTTCCAGGAGATTTCGAGTCCCCCAAATACTTCTCTAGAGGAAGCTAGGACGAGGGGGCCAAGACAGGAACCATGGAAGTCCGTGTGGGGAAAGTACTTGGCATGGAGTACCCGTGCACATAGAGATGATGGACGGTTAATAAGGCGTCATCCTTGCTTGGCCAACAGTGCGTCATTGAACAGAAGAAGATTCTGGAATCCCATCCCTCCCTCCAACTTGGGTTTGTAGAGTTTCTCCCAGGCCAACCTATGGGGTCTATTTCTTCCATCATTTTTCCCCCACCAGAAGTTGGCAGTATATGAATGGATCAGGTTGACGATGGTCGTCGAGAGCTTAAACATAGACATAAAGTAGCTGGGGATAGACTAAATGACAGCTTTAATTAGGGTTCCTTTGCCAGCTTTGGTGATGCTTTTTGGGGTCTAGCCTTGAATTTTTTTCTCAATCATGTCCACTAGAGCTGCAAAGATTTCTTTTTTGGACCGGCCAATCACCGTAGGGAGTCCGAGATACTTCTGGTGTTTATCGACCAAATGGATGCCTGCAGATGCACAAAGCTCAGCTCTCTTGGCAGGAGGCACCCCTGCGCTGAAACAGATTTCCGATTTTCCATGATTGACAGACTGTCCAAACGCCCACTCATATTGCTGGATCGCATGGCTGATCACCCGACATTCATTAATAGTGGCTATGGAGAAAAGGAGGCAGTCGTCGGCGAAGAAGAGATGTGACACTTGTGGGCTCTCACGACAGACCTTTGCACCATGAATAGACTTAGAGGATGCAACCCTGGAAATAAGGTTAGAGAAAACATCAGCCACCAAAATGAAGAGAAAAGGGGAGAGAGGATCTCCCTGGTGCAGGCCTAGCGTTGGGGAGAATCCTCTGGTGAGATCCCCATTGACCTTGATTCCGAAGGAGACGGTCGAGATGCAGTGCATGACAATATCTGTCCATTTAGTGCAGAAGCCCATTCTCAGCATCACAGCTCTAAGGAACTACCATTCCACTTTATCATAGGCTTTGGTCATATCCAGTTTCCAGGCCATGGTTCTTCTTTTTGCAGTGGAGCGCGTTTTCATAGAGTGGAACACTTCATGGGTCACAATTGCATTATCAGTAATCAACTGCTTGGCCACGAATGTGCTCTGGTTTACGGAGATAATATCAGGAAGCCAAGGACGCAGCCGATTGACAAGGATTTTTGAGAAGATCTTAAAAGAGACATTGCAGAGGCTGATAGGTCTAAAATCAGGGATCGCCCGAGGTTTCTTGATTTTGGGGATGAGGACGAGGACAGTTTCATTGATGGAGGAAATGATTGTATTCCCCGCCCAGATGTTTTTTTATCATTTTGCAGATGTCGGGACCGATAATGTGCCAATATTGTTTAAAAAATAGGGCGTGAAAACCATCCGGTCCCGGGGCCTTAGTGGGGTTGATATGTTTCAAAGCCAGGTGTATCTCATCATTCGTCACATCTTTTGTAAGCTTCCTATTAATCTCATCGGTGATCACAGGTCTGATGCATTCTTCCACTTCAGCAGACATGATAGGAGTTCCTATAGAGAAGAGGTTATGAAAATAGCCTACCAAAGCTTCGTGAATGCCTCAGGTGTCAGAACATTTTCTTCCATCAGGTCGTGATAAGCTCCTGATAGAGTTTTTCTGACGCCTAGTTGACACTTTCAGGTGAAAATATCTTGTATTAGTGTCTCCCACTTTAATGTGGATGTCACACGCCTGCGGAGCCCAAAATATTTCCTTAACACAAAGGGCCCCGTCCAGCTCTCTTTGAGTGGAACCAATCATGGAGATGTTTCCATTGGATGGGGGTTGCTTGAGTAAGTTGTGCAACTTCTTTTCAAAGACATCACAATGCCTATCAGGTTGGTAGAATTTCTTGTTGCTCCAAGATCTCAGACCAGATGCAACCTATTGGAGATTGATGCCATCATCTTCGTGGGTACTCTTCCAACTTGATCAGACCACCTCTTCACATTCCTGGTCTTTTGACGAGAAGCTCTCAAATCTGAAGGGTCTGCTGAGCTGTCAATTTTGTTTGCCTTGCAAACAATCAATGAGTATTGGGTCGTGATCCGAACAGTTAAGGGCCATGTGGACAACATGAAACACGTTGAACAAATTAATCCAATTAGTAGAACCCGGAAATCTATCAAGATGCTCAGCGATGCGAGTGCCTTCAGTATTACCGCAGAACCATGTAAAAGGATTACCTGTGTTCCCCATATTGACCAGGTTCGCCCAAGTAACCGTGTCTTTAAAGTTAGACATCGAGGTTGAGTGTCGAATACTTCTGCCTCTCTTTTCCTTAGGAACATGATATCATTGAAATCACCTCCGAAAAGAATAGGGCTAGGTAAGTCATGTCGCAGCTTGTATAGAAGGTCCCATGACTTCCCCTTATCAGAATGGGATGGGCAGCCATAGAATCCCACAAAGGTCCAGGGTGGGTGCAAGTCAGTTTGAATAGTCGCAGCCACATGGTTCCTGGAGAAAGACAAAATTTTCATGTCAATATTGTCCTTCCAAAGGAGACAGAGGCCCCTAGAATGGCCTTGTATGGGCACCAGAAAGCAGCCTTGGAAGCCACACCTTAGAGCAATACCATTGATGTCCTTGTTTTCCAGTATGGTTTCAGACAGGAAAACCATATCGGGGCGACTTTGAGCGCAATTGCGCTGAAGCATGCGAACCGTTCATGGGTTGACAAGCCCACGACAGTTCCAACATAACACAATCATTGCTCTAGGTGGGGCTGGGTCTTGCCTGCCGCCACCTTTGGTTCCTCCAGACTAGTTTCGCCACTTGTTGTTTTCCATCTTTTGGTGGGATTCCTCCCCGATTGGCATGTTTCAGTTTGTCGTTTCCTAACCCCGGGGTTAGGGTCTTCCGTGTGACCATCACTTCTTCCACGTTGCAACATTTTCCACGTGTGAAGGGTGATTGGGCCCAGCATTGGAGTTCCCATCATTCCATGGGCCTCCATTGGTGTTATATCAATTACAAGCGATTGTGGATCCGGATTCGGATATGGTGGCTCGAAGTGCATCAGCATTGGCGTTGAGCATTGCCTTGGTGGTTCTTTTTGCTTCGTCGCCGACCTTGTGGATGATTGAGTTTTTTCCTTCAGGGGGTTAGGATGAACTCAAGCTTCTCTCTGAGTGGGGTGGTCAGCATTAGAGAAATCCGAAGGTCCAAGAATAATGGCTTGTCCATGTGTAGGTTCCACCTGACGGGTATGTGCCAGCGTGAGACGATCACGGTCCTTTTGTTATTACATCTTAGGGATGAAAGCATATTTGTTCATTTTTGCACGGAGCCAAGGGCCATATTGGAGGGTGATTTCACATGATCTACTCTTAGGTTTTGTGGTACACGTTCTTTCCAGGTGGCCAAGACGACCACAAAAAAAGCAGAAGAGTGGGAGTTTCTCAAATTCGAAGGATAACCAGGTGTTGGCGTCTTCGATTTTCAGGAACATTCCCCTCATTAGGGGCTCTAAAACCTCAATTTCCGCCTTGATCCGAACCTCAGGGCCTCATTGTATTAGGTCTAAGCAATCCCATTCAAGAAAGTGGCCTAGACTGTCCCCAATTTTCTTCATTATGCATTCTGTTCTAGCGTGGAAGGGGATTCCTTTAATTCGTATCCAGAAGGGGGAGTGGGTTAAATTCACTCGTTGGATATCGTCTCCCCATTTGAATTCTTCCTTGAGAATGAGTTGTTTATCGAAGGACCACGGTCTACCACGCAAGATTTTGTCCCTATCTCTATCATTAAAAAACTCAAAGATGATGCGATTAGTCCCCGCCTCTCGAATAGCCACTCCTGCATCATATTTCTAGATGGTCTGAAGAGTGTTTTTGAGAGCCCACTGATTAACCAAAATTTTTTCAACGAACTTTCCCACTACAAGCAGAGACATGCGTTTTTTCAAGAGTGGGTCTTCATTTCTCCGTGCCTCGATCGCCGCTTTTTCTTTGTCTGTTAGGGACAGCCTCTTCCATTGATTAACTAAGTCGGCATCCATAGCGCAAGTCAAAGGTTGAATGCACTATACTCCTTAAGGGCCAACACCCTTGTGGATCCCAAACCACCCTCACTTCAAACAAGACCGGGTCCAACAAAAAGGTCTCTGGATCGGATACCTCTTCTCGGCCCCTTACGTGGTCCACCCACCTGAGACAGGCTCCCCAGCCTTTGCGATCAACACTGCCACAAAAATGGTCGCGCCCAAGAACCTGAGTTGCGTGCCCCCAAGTCTTCACGGAGCAACTCCCCACGGCAGGCCTTCGCGGCTTCACAATGCCTCAGGCCTCCGTGAGCAAACAAAGCCTCAGAGCATCGCGGTAAGAACTTCGCGAAACAACCTCTGTGAAATCTCACAACTCCTCCGACCTTCGTTGAATTTGTTTCGCGAATTGGCCTCTTCGCGAACTCACCTCGCGAACCAGAAACTTCGCGCACACATAGTGCCTCAGACCTTCGTGGCAGGTGCTTTGCGAATCAATCACAGTGCGAACGCACGAACTCCACAAACCTTCGCGGCAGGTGCTTCGTGAATCAAACTCTTCGCGAATCAACCTCTTTGCGACAGGTGCTTCACGAATCAACCTCTTCGAGAGCGCTCAAACGCGGTGAACCATCACGGAGGGTGAAGCGTGAATCAAACCCCAAATCGGCGGAAAATTCGCACCAGCATGGAAACTAAAACTTTCCCCCAATCCGTCTCGTGTCTTCGCGAAGCAGGAACGAAATCCAATAGGGAAAAGGAAACCACGAACAGAGAGTGCACGTGTCAAAAGATGAGAGGGACGCGAATTAGGGTTATGGATTCCACGGAAGTTGGTGAAGGTCACAAGACATAGAACTCTCATATCCATAATGAAGGTGAAGCATGAGATGTTTGTGATCTGGAACCATCCTCCCACTCACAAATCTGACACCGACAATGGATGACGGCACCGGGAAGGATTGCAAGGTCCGATGCTAGGACGGAGCTGTGTTAGAAGGTGAAAATGAGCATAGAATGAAGGCCGACTCCCTACGAGACACAATAGGGGGTTCCGGGAACAGGCGGAGACTCCCAGGAGGCAAACCGAAATAGTGACTTCATCGTGGAGGTTTGAGGAGCAGCACAGAAGAAGGGTAAAAAACGAGCCGCAAAACGCCACAGATCCAAAGCTCCAACATAGATGTAGATGAGGAAAACGCTACAACCGTAGAAGACACTGCCAACCTAGAACCAGAGGAGGCGAAACCAGGGGAAAGATCCAAACGAACCGTCACCGCAGAACCAGAACTCCGAGGAAGGAGACGCTGGCTCTAGGAAAACCCTAGGAGGGAAAGTCTCAGCCGTGGTGAGAGACTTTTTAGAATTCATCAGTTCAGTTATCTAGACTTGATGGAATCCCTATGGTATGCATATAGGATTTATAGTTCATTTATTTGTTTCAAAAATTGATCATAATGTGTTTACATCAATATATGCAATGTCTTTTTAAATAGTATTACCTCTTTTGTATAGCTTCATCTATGGAAGCATTATACATTCTCATATATTGTGATTCCTTTCTATAAAATTTCTTCTAAATTCACATACATTAATATAAAGTTTGTCATCCTTAAATAACATTCATGCATAAATGAAAAAATTATAAGTAAATATAACACATTAGGATGATATAAATTTTATAAAATAAGATGATAATTATAATATAAAACCGCCCAATACATAAACATTTCAAAATTCTAAAATATGTAAGAACTGTAATTCATAACAACAAAAAGATATATATCCTTATACATATGAATATTTTTATTCAAATACTAATTTCGATAATCACAAAAATACGATCATACAAACATCATTTCATTCTGAAATTTCCTATACTTATTCTCCGACATATTCCTACACAAATACTAAAATATATAGATTTTAAAAATACTATAATTTATACATCCCAATAGATATTAAAAGATATTCATTTTTACAGTACTTCTACCTATGATACAATTTGAATATAAGAATTCTCTAATAATATAATGTATATTTCCAAGTAAGTACTTTTACATTTTCTTATTCCCATTCTTATACAAATATTGCATACATACATACATATGCTTATGACTATGCCTATGTTCATGATAGTCCTTATACAATTTCTGAAATTCATACATTTTGAAGTTGATGGTGCATATGTTTATTCTTATTCTTAAACACTTGCTACAATACTATCACTTTATAAAATTAACAGTGTGAGTGACTATAATTATGTTTATTTCCATGCTTATACAAATATTATAATACATACAAAATTTCAAATACTATAAAATAAATGTAATGCAAAACAATAAAAAAAATATTTAAGGCATAACAAATGCATTTTCATTGGATTATTCTTATACATAAACTTTATTATATACATAAATATACTTAAGTTTATGGTCATTATTACACTAATAAGTATACCAAAATTTAAATAATACTCATTTTCATGTTTTTAGTGCATATCCTTTCTTATGCTTATAGATATACTATAATATAGATACATTTTCAAGTTTACAGTGCTTATGATTATAGAAATAAAAAATTACATACACATTATCATAAACTGTAATATAATTTTTTTAACATTATGCCTATGTGTTTCATTATATTAGAATTTCTCATACTACGCTACAATTTACAATATACCAACATTATTAACATGAAAAATATAGATAGTTGTGTATGCAACAATCACCATGATATTCATATGTGAATATTTTGTACAATTGAATCATGTTTTATCTATTAATGACATTTTTTTCTTTTAGAGAGATTTGTTTATAAACATCGATGATAAAGACTCATGACCATTTAGCCATAAGAGAAATTTATTTTTTACTTGTCGACCATGTTATTCGTATTCTTTTAGGTATGTTACATGCATGGAATTATATATTTGTCATGAAACATAATAATTTTTGTACTATTATTAAAAAAGAGGATCCATTCATCATGGAATATTTTTAATAAATTCAATTTTGTAACTTACTAGGTACGCCTTTAATAAAAATTTTCATTAACATATTTAAATTTACTCACAGGTTGTACTGATGTTTATGAATAAATTTTTTAATGCAATGAAACTCTTAATCATTATTGACATTTTTTCCTTTAGAATTTATCAAATATTTTTTTCTTCTACATATATTTTACTCTAGTTCTATTATTTCCACCCTTATTTTTTCTCATGTTTATCCACTTAATGTATGTATCTTTGCTTATCAATATAGCCACTTTCTATTTTAAAATATTCCTTAGAAAACTAGCATTAAAAGAATTCAAATCATTATTTTTTGGTTTTTGATTTCATTTCTTGTAGAAAATAGTGTTCTCTGAACCTTAGATTATATACCTATTAATAGGAAAGTGTCTCCTTATTTTCCACTTGTTTGGGTTTTGTTTCCCAATTATTCACAACTATTTTGGATACTTTTTTAGCAATAGATTTTATTATAAACCCAGTACACACTCATATATCTACTTTTAAGCTCTATTGAAGTATATAAATAGGGTTCCAAAACATTCCATGTCATTATTATGATTTCCACCTCATTCTAACTTTTTTCACACCCATCTGGAAATTAAATTTTGGATTATTTCATTAATTATAGACATTCAAATCCTCTTTCTTCATTTTCCTATCCAAGTGTAGTTAGTTCCAATTGTGAAAATTAAATGTTCATTTCCTCATTTCACACTTCAATGAAAGCTTTCACAAAATCTATAATTTATTTGTTTTCTCCTCCCAAAATAGTCTCTCTTGAAGTTCTTATATTTTGAATTTCCTAAAGACTTTTTCATGTGTTGATGAATTTATTCCTAAAGCGTAAATGGGTTCTTCATCCAAAAAATATCATAAACACCATCCATTGGATTTAAAATTTCAATATCATAACCACTACTTGTTATAATTTCTATGACACACTCCATAATATGGGTTTTAGTTGGGATTGACATAAATTTTTACTCCCTTTTTCATTTTCATTTCATAAGTATCTCCACTTGATCTTTAAAACTATTTATACAGTCTTGAGTGTTATTAAAGATTTTTTTTAATCTTTGTTTCTATACTTGAGAAATTGTATTGACATCCCTTGATGGGGTTGTCAGTGGTTTGGATCTTTCATTTAACATTTATTCATTACATTGAGCTTGGATTGAATTCCTTGAATATTTTCCATAATCATTTCAGTACTATGGCTCTTCTCATATGAAATTAGGTATCTCTACTCATCTATCAATTAAAATTCAGGCCATAAGTACCTATTTAATTAAGAACATTTATTATGAATAAATTACTCTTTCTCTTTTATAGGAATTTCAAATTGATTCCTCCAATCTAGGTACATTGAATTTGAGAAAACAAAAAATTTCCAATACTACCCAACATGGAAAACCCCAAATTTTCCATGAATATTTGTAATTATAATTTTTTATGTTATCATAAAATAGTTGAAAAATATTTGATGATTCATTAATGATATTTCTAATGGTTATGGAAATAATTTAAATTTTAAATGATTTTTATGGTTGTTTGATGATATTTTTTTGTGTTGTGTGTTGTTATAACCTACAACAACTAGAGGATATGATCTTGATATTCTGATATTTTAATTTAATAAACCCTAAGGTATGTTCTTTGCCCGAATGTCCCGAAGGCCTTCATTTTTTTGATTTTTGATAATCCCCATTTCAAGGGATGAGGGGGAACCCTTACAAGGCCTGTAGGCTTAGAGATTACAAGGCCCGTAGGGTTAGGAGACTACATGACCCGAAGGTCTTAGGGAATCCAACCAGGCTATCTACAAATAACTGCCCCTCCCCAGCATCTTCATCATGATAGTAGCTATCCACCTTCTCATGGCCATCTGGATAGGCTTCCCATGCAAGCACATTCTTGTCCCGACGGCATAGCCATACCCTCTCATTCTAACAAATCCATTTGGCTCTTTTCTGGTGAGTGCACCTTCTCTAAATCCTATTCTAGGGATGCTCCATTTTTGTAGTCTTTTTGGGGAAACTACATGTGGCCCGAAGGCCTTGAGGTGGCCCTAAGGCCTTAAAGGTGGCACGAAATCCCTACTGACCCAAAGGCCTGGGTGGCCCGAAATCCTTAAGGACTCCAAGCCCAAACCGGTGGCCTAAGGTGAATAGTTCCAGCTGCTATAGTACTGAACAATACCTGGTACAGTAACTGTTATAGTACCGCATAGTGTATAGTTCTTCTACAGTCTCGTACAGTGTACAGTTCTCCTATAGTCCCGCGCAGTGAATAGTTATGCTACAATATTGCAACATTATATACTACAGTACCCCCAGAAATATGCCTCTACCTGGTTTTGAACCTGGGTCTTGTGGATGCACTTAAGGATACCTCACCAACTAGGATGAGGTATGTGCTATCAATTTTAATCACTTATATTGAAGTGGTTTAATCTAAGAAATTATCTTGTTGGATTATTGTATCAATCCATTTATATCTTTGGGTTAAAAGAAAATAAGTTTTTATGATAAGAACTTGAATATCTTTTATTTAATATTTTTTTATTATATAATGTAATAGGAAACCCATTTATTTTTTTACATTCCATACTTTTCACATTGTCCTTTCTCCATGTTCTATTTATATACTATTTGGAGTGTGTTACACTCTAAATTGTTAATTTGTTTATACTATTATTTTTTTACTTCTGTAACTACATTTCATTATATGTAAATAATATTTATATCAATCTCATTGATGCTCAAAAAATAAAAGCTTTCAACTGTAATTTAAAACTACTGCTACAGAAAATATGACTTGTTGAAACATCCTTATTTATTTGAGCTCCAAACATATCCATATAATTTACAAAGAAAATTACATATCTTTATAATATATTAGTAACATCAAATGCATGTTAATCATCATCATCTGTGCATCTTCACATATGTAGTTCTTTTACATCAAGTTGAACTTATAACACCTCAATATAGTATCGTATTTCTTCATGAAATTACAACTCATGTACAAAATTCTCCTTGACACCAAATGCACATTCTGTCTCAGGATCTAACATGAATCTTCTTTTACTTTCACGTATTCATTAATAATCAAATGGAGTACTCCCATGAAATTTTACCCATTAATAAACATTTCCATAGAATGAAACCCAAGAACATTATGCTTCAACTCAAATCAAACATCCTTTTCCATAAATGTGGCTTCACAAATAGAATAGCCTCTTCACCTCCCGGAAGTACAAGGGAAACTCAATATGCATGTGAAATATCCTTGAAATGATGTGTAATCCTCACATTCCATATCGATGATACTTTACATAGTGTAGATCACTGTAAAAGTGTAGACTCTATCACACTTCATCAATAACCTCATGTTCATCATTCTTTATTCATTCTATTATATGAGGAACCATAACAAGCTCTCCATTGTATAAATGTCTTCACATGTGTTCTTTTCATTTCAAGATGGTTTTTACTTTTCCAACTAGCACCTTCATAATCTCTATGTGAGATCATGATCTTTGTGTATTAAATATAGTGCTTATAAAATCATATTCGTTGTAAATCTTGAAATGGGGTCCTTTATTCTTTATTTAAGCTAGAAATGATGTAATGATTCCATGTTCATCATGTTGTTATCATGTAATGCAGTCCAATGACATTAATCTTCCTCATTATCATCTTTAATAATGATTTCATGGGATCTTCTTCATTATTATCTTAAATATTATTCATTCATATCTTTGGATATCAATACCCAAACAAAATGACCAATTGGGAAAAAAATATAACGACTAGAATGAGTATTTAATTGTTTGAAAGGTTTTATAATCCTCAAGAGAGGAATAATGACGAGTCAAGTAGAATCAATTTATCCAGTGTTTCTAAATTTGTCACATTTAGAGAATTCAAAATTGAATTAGGTTATTCACGTCCTAAATGGAACCTCAAGGTATTTAATTATTATCAAAGAATTTATTCAAGGATAATCCTGTTCAGGAATAATGAATATGGTTATAAAGAAACCACATATAGTAATAATTGATTCAACATGACATGTCTGGTACATTTGGAACTATCGAAACTACATGGATAGTTAAATATATCACCATTAATTTCACAAGATGGAATCTATCTAGCTATGATGTTAAATCTGTTGTGTTGGGGATTTAATGCTAAAATCTATTTTTATTTACTAAAATTCTTGTTTTCCATACTAAAATATATCTATAACAATTGAAAATGAAATGATATTATAAAAAAAGTGGCAAGAAAAATATGTTGAGTAACATTGTCTCATCCATCACCTTGGAGATAAATATGATGATTATATGCACACATTCTTAAACATGTATGTGCATGTTGAATTATATTAAAACATTGACTATCATGTATCATTTGAAGTGATTTAGTATCATTGATTATTTATTGGTCTGTATGACTTAACTTTGAGTTTAGTTGGACTATTTGACATTTTTGGGAGTGTTAGTATATATTATCTCTTGAACACTTTAGTGAAAGTGTCTGAATGATGAAATTATACAATAAATCTGAACAAAATAGGAATTATAGATTAATTTTTTATTATGTAATTCCAATAACTAACTAGAAATACTCATTCACTAGCATTTTTTCTATTAGGGTTTAAATTCTTTTGAGAACTTTTCACAATGCCAAGATTCTTGGGATGATCATTGTTCAATGAAACTACTTACACTTTTTGAAAAATTAACAAAGATATTAAAAGAGCCATTCAAACATTCTAGTACACGTATCGTCGTTATTTCATATCAATGAATGAGATCATGTTATTACATAGAAGTTCAAGCCTTTGTCAGAGACGATGCAGTTTATTATGATTATGGTGATCCTGGTTGGGTCTTCAGAAGTAGGGATGGAGAAGGATTTAACTGGAATGTGATCTTGTACTTCTTTCTACGTTAGATTTTTTTCCAAAATGCATGTTGATCATTTTTTCTTTAATAAGAAGTTTATTACATTACATTTTTTGGATTTTCCAATGTGAATTATTATGTCATCAATTGTTTTTACTTATAAGTATAGTTATAGTTTATTTAGTTTACTAATGGAATTAAGTTATGTGATGTTGTAAATTGTAGTAGCTATTTTTTTTAATATAGAGGATATACCCACAGTTAAAATCATGACAGTAGCCTCCAAATACAATATTTAAACTATGGATGTAAATTTCCATTTAAATGGTTCAAACTATGGCCATAGATTACCTACTTCCATGGTTTGAAATGTGGTATTAGGCTCCAATTTCCATGGTTAAACCTGGTTACAAATTGCAATTCCCATAGTTTAACCCATGGCTATACATAAACTATTACTATGGTTTAAACCACATAATTTGAGAATTTGTATTTCAATAGATCTATCCTCCATAGTTTTTAAATTCATGGAAATATTCTATTGTCATAATTTTTTATCCTATTTCCATGGTCCCAAACAATGGTTGTCGGCGAAATTTCTAATTATGATGTCAGATATTTTGATAATATTCATTTCATATGTTCAAAATTACTTTTGTAGTTAGATTATGGTAAAATAGGTCATTATTCCATCCAAAATAATGATCCTGACATAATTATCATTTTTATACGTCAATTATAAATTTTAAACCAACCATGGTGTATATTTTTGGAAAATGGACTATGTTACAATCCTGGAGACAGTAATCTATACACACGCATGAGTAACATTTCCATTTTTCAATGATCACAATGGTAAGAACCTATGTAATATTTTACCTTTAAATAATTATCATTATTACAAAAAATATAAAATTATATCTTTATAAATACTTATATCTTGTAGTCACGTGACGTCGTTTTGAAAAGAGAATCACATCGGTTCGTGGAGGTGGTAATCCACACATACGTACATATGATGTTATCATTTTAATGTGAATGGAAATGTAAGAAATTATATGATATAATATATATAACGAATTATAAAGTTTTAATTAATATCAAACAAAAAAACACACACACACAAACACACACACACACACACACATCAAATCCATCATAAAAACCATCCTAGAGCAACAGTGATGAAAAACTAATTACATTGGTTCGCTAAGAGGTAGCCAACCATACACACAAATGATGGGTTCATTTCCCATTTGATGAAAGAGGAGATGGGTAAAGGGTATAAAATTAAGATAAAAACATATAATTATATAGTAAATACTAATATTATTATATCTTCATAGGCAAATAATATTTGAAGGTGGTTGAAGAAGAAATAAAAGAAAAATGATTTGTTAAGTATGATACCTCTTATTTAGACTACCTCATTTTTTTTACACCAATATCCTTACTAGGAAAATTTTATAACAAAAATAAGGACTCTAGAACATTTTAAAGGGAGTAAGGAAAGGATTTTGGAAATTCTTGGCAAAACCAAAAGGCTCTTGAATTGCATAGAGGAGAGAAGAGGGAGTACCCTTTTATAAGTGAGTGGTGGGGCACTCTTGTAATTCCTAATGTATTAAATTAATATAAATTAATTTTCTTATTAAAATGGTCCAAATTATGAATTTTATAGTAAAATATGATTTTAGTCAAAATAATCTCATATAATTAAAATTGGTCAATTTTTATGTTAATTTTTCACACTTAACTATTTGTTTTGACCTCTTTTAACCCCTTTTCATAATTTTCATGGTACTAAGGTTTTTTATTTTTAGGGGTGAAGAATGTTCCTATAAAAGGAAAAATAGCCCATAAATATTACATGGTGGGTATTATCCATAATTTCCCAATCACTTGGAAGGATATGAATGTTTTTACATTTTTAAACAATTTAATAAAACATTATTTATTATAAAATACCATTAATGTCAATTTTGACACTATTCATTTAATATGATTTTAAAAACATCTAGAAAAAGATGGAATTAGAATGTATTCATTTAACACATCCATAAAATGTTATATTTAGAAAACATATTTGCGTAACATAATAATTTATTGAAATTATATTACTTTTAATATTATTAAGACAATTTAATTTATTTTAGTTCTAATTTAATAATTACTACATTTGTGTTTCATAAGAATTTAATGTAGTTATTTCATCACTAAAAATTAGAAATAAATTACCATGGTAAATAAATTTTTTTTATACTTCAAAGTAATATTTATAATAAAAAACACCACATTTATATACATATTTGAACACATAAAATATTTTTAAAAGTAAGAGTGACATTTTTTCCTGTACCTTACATAAATTATTATTGTGGTTATAATCATATAAATATGGATAAAAAATTATAAATTTATATGAGTTATATCTTATAAGATCTAAATATGACCATCAAATAGAAATTAGACAAATTTTTAGGACATTATAACCCATATTTCTTTAGTTTAACCCCCCAGTAAACATATTCTCCCCTTAATCGTGGTAACATATTTTTACTATTCATTATGAAAAAAATTAAGATAACCATATTACATAGTATTAAGTATGAATATTGAAAATATTAAATCCAATTTATCAAATTCAATTCATAGAAGTGGTAAATTTTAATTTAAAAATAAACTCACAAAATGTGTCGAAAAACTATTTTCTTCAATCAATGATTTTTTACAAGAATTTATCAATAAATTTATTTTGAATATGAGTTATATATATTTCATAAAGCAGTTAATACTATTAATAATTTCTAATTTATTTTCTAGGTTATAATTAATATATTTATATAATATATTTTCGGGTCGCTTAAGCTCAGTGCTGCATATCATATATGAAATGAAAAATAATGTTATTCTATTAAAATATCAGGATGTTACATTCTCCCCAACATAAATAAATACCATACTCACAACACTACTAGAAAATCATCCTATACCCACGGTTCAAAACCATGGGTATAACCCCCAAAACTGTGGGTATAGGCTATACCCACGGTTTTGGGAACCGTGGGCTGGAACGGTGTCGGTATAGGTCCCCAACCTATACCCATGGTTTTCCAAAACCATGGGTATAGGTGTTCTGCCACCATGTCATAGAAACATACCCATTTTCCACGGTGTCAAAGGCTTTTCCCCATGGTTTCAAAAATGTGGGTATAGGTCGTAAAATAATGCGAACGACGGGTTTCGAACCGCAACCTATCCGCTGCAGACAAAGCACCTAACCACTACCCCAACACCGTATTTATGTATATATATTTATATTTAGTTAAATATATTTATATAAACCTTGGGTATAGAGGGAAGAATCGTGGGTATAGGACTCCCGCCAAAACCAAATTCCTTCCCGTGGAAAAAAAAATTTCCCGCGCACACACGGGAACCCTATACCCATGGTTTTTCATAACCCTGGGTATATGTATTTTATACCAGGCCTGTCCCCACGGTTTCCCCCAAAACCGTGGGTATAGGAACCCCTATACCCACGGTTTTGGAAAACCGTGGGTATAAGTGAATTTTCAGTACCTATCCCCACGGTTTTGGAAAACCGTGGGGATAGACCACCCTATACCCACAGTTTTCAAAACCGTGGGTATAGGTCTTGAAAATTTACATATGCCCATGGTTTTCCAAAACCGTGGGGATAGGTCCAATTTCGAGAAGTGCAATTTTATCTTTTTCATAGAATTCAAGGGTCTGTTAATTGAAAATTTATTTGTGGAAAACCCACTTCATAAAAGGGTTAATAAAACTTCCACTTTGTAAGAGAGAAGTGAAATCAAAAAGGTCATCTAGAATAACACATAACAAGGTTTCCAAGTAGGAAAAAATAGTGGGAAGTAAAAATATAGGCATGGAAGAAAATATTAATTCCAAAATAATTATGGTGAGTGATAGAAATCATTGATCATAAGAAAGTGAATGACTATGAGAAAGTAGACGATCATAAAACCATGAATTGATAATGGTTAAAAAGTCCATCAGTTCCCTAGAAATGATGATAACAGGACAAAAATTTCATTTTAAGATCCTTTTCCTAGATTTGAGGAATTTATTTACCATTTAGACGAAGAACAGAAGGTATTATAATTACTTGACAAGTAGAGTTTCATCATTTAATCAATTTCCACCATAATCTTATCTTTTTTTCCAAATGATAAGTATTTAAGAGGAAGTTTTCATGCTTAAAGAACTAAAATGTACTTCTAATGGATCAAATAATCCAAAAAGTATAACAAGATATTTATCCTTTATTTAGAAAATAACCGAATCCAAAATTGTTAGAACAAGGTAATATTATTCCATAAAATAATTAACCTTCATATGAAGATATAATACATTAATCTATAAAATTTA
This sequence comes from Viscum album, assembly GCA_963277665.1. Lineage (NCBI taxonomy): Eukaryota > Viridiplantae > Streptophyta > Magnoliopsida > Santalales > Viscaceae > Viscum > Viscum album. The sequence goes on from OY728136.1 coordinate 381,762,384, forward strand.
ATAGTAATACCCAGAGTTCAAACTAAACCATTCCAAAAATATTTATCATTAAAATTAATAAAAACATTCCTCACTACAATTAAAACCTAAATATTAGAATTATTTGACCATATATTCCTCCTAGATAAAGTTATAATTTATCTCTAAATAACATCCATCACTCTTAAAGTATCATATCTAAAGTGTACATCCCTTTTCCATATATTCTATAACATATACTAATAATTCACGAAAATGATTTCATAATAAAATCATTTATACTTCTAAAAGAAAAATCAACCATTATTCCTAAAATAAAAACCCATACCAGGCAAGATTATTTTAATTTACCTAAATTATATAATATCCCCATAATAGTGAAGTTCTTCAAAAATACCTTTTGTCACATAGTAACCAAATCCATTTTCAATCCCATTGTAATAAATATGATAAATCATATGTTCCCAAATTGCAGTAATTTTTTTTCCTCAACATCAAAGACAAGATAAACCAAAAAGGTTACTAATACCATTATACTTATGTCCAAAAAATGTAAATGAATTATTCCTAAAATTAAATTTTCACTAAAACCAATACCAAATAAAATGGTTATATCCCCATAACTGTCTCCCAAGATAGCCTTAATCATATTAATGTCTCATAACATAAAACATCAAAATGGGTATCTATGATTTTAAAGATTTGATAAACTGTAATTCTACCAAACTTTTGGTTTATCCCATATCATTATGGAATATCGTCAGTTTCCATAGGTTATATTCTCTAATTAATCATAATGGTTTATGAATAAAATATGCATTAACCTAAGCATATCCCCTAGAGTGTCAAACCAGGTGCGCAGTAAGGGAATACTCACTAATCTCTAGAATTATTTCCTAGATATACTCGACCAAATCTTTTCAAGTTTATTACCCATAGATGCATCAGTTGAAAAAACACCATCCACTTATAGTATCCAGACATGAATGTATTTTTAAGAAACCCACCCAATCATTATGTTAATAAAAAATTATGATGTTTTCATATACTTATACTTATCCTTAAATTTATTTGAAATGTTAGGTTTTATAATCTATGTATTCTTAAATATAGTTCCCAATTTTTCTACTAAACTTAATCTGATACTATCTGTAAAGTCCTAAACTCTAGTAGGCTAGAGTTGGTGGTTACATTATTACATTATCACGGGATACGAGGACTCACATCTTGAAATACCAAATAGTTTAGTACTCTTTGTAAATGAGATACAAACTTGAATCTAATATACATCGGAAAATATGTAAATATAAAAGAATGTTTTTGGAGCATCATTATTATCTCCAACATATCCTTTCTTATCAATCATAGTACACTTTCTTACATTCCAGGGAATGGAAAAAAAGTAAGGGGTGATCTCATATGCATAGTAAGGGTTACATACAATGGAAGATAACATGAAATAATTAATTTATATTGAATATATAAAGGTAGATAACTAAAAACACATGACATTTAATCAATAACTTGAGTACAAGGGTAAAATGGAAGGAATAAATGTTGATCAAATAATTGAACATAAACTAATATGTCACGAACCAAGTTGGAGTTCCATCCAACTCAACACCTAACCCAGTACGAGGCATGACCCGAATGGAATTCCTGATCCCCATTGGGTAGAAATTAGTTCCTAGGTATCAACTATACTCTATGGGAACTATTTAAACCATCAATATAAGCATAAAAAACAAACAGAAATAAACATCATAGTGATAAGTAACAATAGTTAAACAAGGAAAAATAATTTTCAGATTTGATGTTTACAACATTTAAACAAAACCAAAAAGGGGAAAAACCAAAAGGGAACAGGATAATATCACAAAACCACTATGAAACAAGAAAAGCATCTCCCTGAAGCCACCACCACCACACCTGTAAGGGAAAACCACTAGCATCCCAGACCACCATCTCAAAAAATCTTCCTTTTTCCTATGTTAAACATAACCAAGTATACTTACACCCAAATGGGTAAGTAGGGTGTGATCCAAATCCCAGTAATATTCCACCCAACAAAGAGATTCCATGCTATAAACATTATAAGATAAATTAAAATATATGTTTTATAAAAAAAAATAGAAAAATTTAAATGGAAAACATTTTAAAGGAATACATGATTTTTTTAGATAACTAACAAAATGTAGCATATGATGATGGTAGGAGCAATACTACAAAAGAGCACTAAGTCATGGGAAAACCCTATAGGCACTAGCTCAATGAAAAAATAGGTACCTCATATCCCAATGATACATGGTATAGTAGCCATATCCATCAGCATTATTGTGCATGATTCACAAGAAGGGAAGATAAACTTGGACTAGTGGTCTATAATCATCATCATAGTTTAGTTAGTGTTGTAATCATCAGTCCCACTAGAAGAAACTGGGACAATACACCTCTTAATAAAATAGTTTACTAGTCCTAGTTCTCCCACCTAGTCAACTAGGATTCCCTTCATGCTCAATTTTCATTTCACATGTCACAAAAAACATCACTTTAACATGAACATAAACCAAAAAATATAAACATTCATAATAAATAAATACTTTAACAACCAATTTTCTTAAATCCAATGAACACCAAAACCATTCTAAAACATGTTACACACCACTTGAACAATTTATTAGCATGCAACATAATTTATAAAGCACATTCAAAATTCATAACTAGGGTACACACTTGTAATTCACCCAATTTCCTTTATAAAAAACACATTAAAGCCATATGAATATTGAAACACTTCAAAAAACCTTTTTAAACCAAAAAAATAAATCATTGAACACATTTAAACACTCAAGAAAGCATTTCAAATTCATCAAATAATGTTTATGCACAGAACCACCAAACTCAAGTGAAGAAATTTTCGGAATCTAGTGCTAAACCAAAACCATAACTCAATCAAAACATTTAATGGAAATATTGAAACAAAATCATCAATATTAAACCCTAAAAGTCAATATCTCACCCTTAATTAGACACCCAAACTGTTGGAGAACAAAATCCCCAATGAAGAGGGAAAGAAACCCTAGAAAATAGGAAGAAACCCTGAGAATAGGGACTTACATAGAGAATAGAGGAGAAACCACACTAAACCACACCAAATTTAGAGTTCCCAAGGAGAAAGAGGGATGGGGGGAGGTTTCTAGGGTGGGGGAAGATTATCGGGATAAGAAATGGTGGGTTTAGGGATAAAAATAGGGAATAGGGAAAACATAATAACATAATTTTTTTAATGACATGGAAATGGCCGCATGGTTTTCCAAACGATGCAAAAACTGTGTTCCCCTTACTATCCAAGAAGGAAATTCCACATGGTTAAAATTCATGGTTTAAAAACCATTCTCTATTAGTGAAATTAGCCAGTGTCCAAAAACACCACTTGGCCACACAGTTACTTGGGGAAGGGCACACAGTTTTGCAAACTATGGGCCAACCACGTGCCACCTAATACTTACCAAAAAATTCCAGTTTTTTTCCATAAAAACAAGGAAACCCAAAAGGGAAAAATTACAGATTTAAAATAAATAGAAAAAACATAAAAATGAAATCATAGGTGTGACAATTCTCCCCACTATAAAAACTTTCCTCCCTTAGAATGTCAACTCAAAACTGGATCAGAGAATAAAAACGAACACTCTTTGTTATCCGGTTCCATCTGCTCCCAAGTCTCAAACTCAAAATTTCCATACTCACAAAGAACTCGGACTAGCAGAATGAAATTACCATAAATAAAATTCTCTTGGAAATCTATAATACACAGTAGCCACTCAAAAATTGGAAAATCAGGCTCAAATTCTAACTCTTCCCAATAAAAACACATTAGATAGGTCTGGGTTATGTTTCTTAAACTAGGAAACATGAAACACATCATGAATCAAAATAAACTATAATGCCATAGAAAACTTTTATTCCACCTTAACAACCCATTCAGTGATCTTTAAAGGTCTGACATACCTCAGTGTTAGCTTCCCCTACTTTCTCAACAGGTTATGGCCCAAACAAGGTTCCACTTTCAGGAAAACCTGGTAACCCATAGAATATTGAAGATATCAACATCTCTGATCAACATAATATTTTTGATGTCTTTGATCTATCAAAAACCACTATCTAATTAACTAGAATTTCTTAAAAGTCTCTAGCACTAATCTTAGTCTTAATAGTGAGGTGTCACCTCCCTCAATCTGACACAAAGGAGATCGACACTACAGACCATAGAGAACCTCAAAAGGAACCATTTTAATATAATATTGGTAACTATAGATATATAAAAAATCAAACATTCCCAAACGTAAATCCCAAGATCCCCTAAAATAAAACACAAATTACCAGATCATGTCTTCCAAAATTAGATTTTCCCGCTCCGTTTGACCATCTGTTTGAGAATGGTATTCCATACTCATCTTGTCTTGTGACCTAATTTCCTTTGTATGGCATTCCTAGAACCAAGAGGTGAAATGAGAATCTCTGTCCGAAATGATTGCTAACGACACACCATCATGCCTCACTATCTCTTATACATACAACTAGCCAAAATCATACATTATAGTTGATATTTTATAGGTATAAAATGGGATGATTTGGTCATATGATCAATCACTACCCTCATGGAATTAATTCTCAGAGGTGTATTAGGTAAGATGATAATAAAGTCCATGGAAATCTCATCCCACTTTCAGGTAGGAATGAATAGAGGCAGAGGAAAACCAGAAGGCCTTTGGTTCCCTAATTTCACTTTATGACATGAATAACACCTCGATAAGATGTTATCTAAATAACCAATCATACATGGAACCAAAAATTTCTTACCAACATCATTGTACATCTTCGTATCACCAAGATTAATAGACCTCTAAGATTGGTGTATATCCAGTACTTTTACATTTCTCAGAGATAACATCACCTCCAAGCGGACCATATATCACAATATAACCTCAAGAGACAATTACCAATTGCATGGAATCTCCCCACTATGAAGAAACAATATCGAATGATGGAATATATCATCACCAGGATTATTCTACTAAATAAATTATAGAATAGGAGTCATCAGAACACTGACCAAGAATGCAACTCCCATGTTCTTCTTGGTCTTTAAGTGCCTCAGAACAAAGAGACCCATCCAAGCCCACTCATCCCTGAAATTTTCAGTGCTTGAACTATAACCTTTTTACTCAAATAATATGCCACTAAGTTACCTTTTCATGGGGTATAAAATATAACAAATTCAAGACCCTAAAGGTACTCAAACCAATGACGCTTCATTAGATTCAGATCCTTCAGAGGGAAAATATTGGCCAAACTCTAATAATCAGAATAAACCACAAATTTATCTCAATAAAGATAATGAATCCACACCTTTAGGGAATGCATCAATGTTGCGAGCTCTAGGTCATGGGTTCGAAAATTATTTTCATGTGGTTGGATTTGGAAAAAACCATATGACACCACACAATCATTTTGCTTAAGAACACGCCCAAGACCCCTACTTGAGGCATCACAACAAAAAACTTATCCATTCCCAGACTCTGGCATAACCAAAATAAGGGTGGTAGTCAATTAACTCTTCATATCCTTGAAGGATTCCTGACACTCTAGGCCCCATTCAAACATCACCCTTTTCCAGGTGAGTGCCATCACAGATGAAGAAAGTTGAGATACATCCCGAAAGAACCACTTGTAATATCTTTCTAGGAATAAAAAGATCATAATATCAAAAATAATATTCAACTGTTCCCATGAAATTACTATAAATAACTTATTAGGTTCAATTAAAACCCCTCTTTTTGAGATCACATGTCCCATGTAATTAATTTAAATAATCTAAAAAGTGTATTTTGATAACTTTTCATATGGATGATGATACCAAAGAGTGAGAAAAATAATTCTCAAATGACGCTCATGCTCCTCATCAGATCCAAAATAAACTAGGATGTCATCCCAAAATTCCACAACAAAAGAACCAAGATACTAGTGGAACGCCCTATTAATGATCACCATAAAAACCACTAGGAAATTTGTGAACCCAAAAGGCATGACAAAATATTCAAAATGTTCATACCTACTTCAGAATTTCAATTTGAGAACATATGACTCTCTTACTATGACTCGGTGATAACCATAATGCAATTCAAACATTGAGAACTACCTTCTCCCCTTGATCTAATCAACCAAGTAAACAATTTGGGGAATATGATATTTGTTCTCGATCAACACCTTATTCAGCTTTCAGTAATCAATGAATAACAAGAGAGATCCATCTGCCTTTTTCACAAATAAAACTAAGGAAACCCAAGGATAGAATCTTGGGTGAATGAATACTTTGGATTCTAAACTAGGGAGGCCCAAAATATCAACTGTGTTCCTGGTTCCATGTCTATAGGGAACTCTGCATCCCATTATAGAGGCAGACCCCACAAATCCTCTAGAAAATCCTCGGGAAAACCATCCACTATAAGAGGTAATCTACCCTTAGGTGAACCACCATTATCCACTAATATGAGCGTTGATAACTGAGAGGGAATTTTACCCAAATATGGGAGTGGATGTCCAGCATGACTTGACCATAGAGCCCATTCTCCATGATATACCTGCGTACTTCCATCATGTTCCACAAAACTCACATGAGGCCTATAGACATCGATATATGCCTAAAATCACACCATCTAATCCATACCAAGGATTACATCAATGATTTCTATATCAAAGGCTAGGAAATACCATTCTAATTCGAACCCTAACTCGGTGAGTGCACAAGATAGACACCTGAAACCCTATTCCCACCACTTACCATGCAGTATTAAAAACTCAAATACATACGACATAAGAATAATTGTAAATTTTAACACATAAATAAGGTGGGAAGAGACAAAATAAATAGAAGCACCAATATCAAATAGAAAAAAAGTCAAGGATGATGCAATAAGAATAGTTCCTCAGACTGTCACATGTCTAACATCTGATCCAACCGATACTTGGTCCACTACATGAAGATGCTTCATCTTAGACTAAGCCTATGAATTACCACCAGACTACAGTTAAACAAAGAACTGACTATTCCTATATAATGATCCAGATCTTCTACCATGACCACTGAACTGAGAACCTACTGACCTGGATAGTTTTGATTGGGCTGTCAAGTCCCTTGAATCCACTAATTTGACACCACTTTGATAGGGGTGTGCCACTTTTCAAAAGCACTGTAACCACCCCATATATCCACACCAATTACATGATATGGGTGGGGTTGAACATGTTTACCGCATGTTCCATGGATTCCTACATTGATGGAACATAAACGAAGAAAAATCAGAATCCAAAAACAAAGACAACCGGGAAGGATGGCCTAAACTAACACCTCCCTTTTCCCTTTCTCATCTTGGTTCCTATTATTTTCTGGCGAACTAACACTACCCACTGTAGATACTTCTCTAGAGAATACCAATTTACCTTTTTGATCAATCTCAACCATACAAGCACAATCAACCACCTCATCATAGGTCTTCAGCTTAAATAGAAAGTCATGAGATTAAATCTCTAGCCATAGCCCTGTATCAAACCTATGAGCATTCATATCTTCATTGGAAATTATCTCAGGTGTGTAACACACTAACTCAGCAAAAAGGTTAGAATAATCCATCAAAAAATGGACACATAGGGTCAGATCAATGAAATCCTAGGATTTGGCATAGGCCAAGACCTCCGAACATTGCTTCCTCTTGAAAATGACCCTGAAATCTTTCCAACCCATCTATTTGGTCTTACTAGCCTGAACCACTAAGTCCCACCACATATGAATGGGACCCACTAGCATGAACAATGAATACTTTACTCTGATAGCCTAAGGAGTATAAAGGAACTCAAATACCAGGTCTATCTTCTCAAGCCACTCCTCTACTTCATGAGGATAAACATTTCCCCTGAAAGTAGGATGCTTGTTCTTGAGAAACTCCTAATATTTGTCCATTGAAGGACCCGATTATGCTTCCCTAACCAGAACAAGACCATAACCCACTCCCTTTCCCAAATCTTGGATATCCTAAACCATAGATTCCACTAATATATGATCAATTGGTGAGGTTGAACTCTCTCCGACCTCTTCGCATAGTTCTACAACAATTATTTGGGGTTAGATTTTTCTTTAAGAATTATTAAACAAAAAGAAAAATATCAATATAAACATTCTGAAAATTTTCAAAAATAACAACAAATATCAATATTCCATAACCATACATAAAAAATCCATCACAATAACAAGTCAAATGACCACTCCACCCCACCCAATGCCTATATATATTCTACAACCTATATTTATCATATTTAGAAGAAGTAAAATCAAATCCTAACATCCCATGGAAACTAAAGATCTATCATGAGTTGTGCGGGACAAGCACCTTACTCATGACCAGAACCTCAATCCCCAACAATCATAGATCCTGTATACTGAGACACATCACAAATATCATGAACCAAAAGAAAAAAACCTCCTATGATATCATTTTTTCATGAACCAAGATGATGTTCCATCTAACTTGACACCTGAAACGGTTTGTGGCATGACCCAAAGGCCTTTCTAAATCCCTACAGGCTGGAAAATTGTTCTTATGAATCTAGAGTACAAGGTGGGAATGATTTTACCCATCATTAAAAGCATAAACAACCGAAAAAAATAAACATCACAAGGATAAATAACCAAATCCAAACATGGAATAATAATTTTCGTATTCGATGTATACAACACATAAATAAAACCAAAAAGGGGATACAAAAAAGGGAACAAGATACTATCCAAAAAAAACCACCATACAATAAGAGGTGTATTTCCCTCAAGCCACTAACTCAACACCTTCAAGGGAAAACCACTAGCATCCCAAACTACCATCTCCAAACATCTTTCCTTTACCCATATCAATCATAACAAAGTCTACTCACACCCAAATTTGTATGTAGGGTGTGAGCCAATGCCTAGTAGGATTCCAACCAACAAAGATATTCCATTATATAGTCATTATAAGAAAAATCAACATGAATGTTTTATAAAATAATTGTTACAAACATTTAGATGGAAAATATTTTAAAGGAAAACATGCTTACTTTTGAGATAACCAACAAAATGAACTGTATGCTGACTGTAGGAGAAATATAACAAAAGGGCACTAAGTCATAGGAAAAACCTATATGCACTAGCTCAATTGAACACTAGGATCATCCTATCTTAGTGAAATGTGGTATAATAACCACAACCATCAGCGTTCTTCTATATGACCCTCTAGGAGGGAACATCCCATGGACCTAGTGGTCTATAATTATCATCATAGTTTAGTTAGTGTTTCAATTTTCAATACTTCAAGAAGAAATCAGGACAAGATAGTTCCAAATAAACTAGTGTAATAGTCCTAGTCGGCCCACTGAGTCACCAAGGATTCCCTTCATTCTCAATTTTCATTTCCCATGTCACATGCAACATCAATTTCGCATGAATATAAGAAAATAAAATATAAACATAATTGATAAACTGCTACCTTCAAAACCAAAACATTTTTTAAATCCAATGAACATCCAAACCATTATAAAACATTTTATTCACCTCTTGTATAATTTATTAAACATATTTTAGAATTTATAAAGCACATTAAAATTTGATAATAAGGGTTCACAATTGAAATACACCCAATTTTCTTTCGAAAATAAAATTTCAATCCATACACATATAAAAAACCATCAAATATACATTTCAACCCATACACATAAATCATAGAACAAATTTAAACACCCAGGAAGGGATATCAAATTCATCAAATAATTTTTAATAAATGAACCACCTACCTCAAGTGAAGAAATTTCTGAAATCTAGTGGTAAACCACAATCACACCTCAATAGAACTGTATAAAAGAAATTTTGAACCAAAATCATCAAGGTTAAACCCTAAAAATAATGATCTAACCCTAAATCTGACACCCATCCTAATAGATAACAAAACCCCAAAGAAGAAGGAAAGAAACCCCAAAAAAGAGGAAGAAACTAAGAGTAGATGGACTTACTTGGAGAATCGAGGTGAAAACACACCAAAATATCCCAAAACATTAGATGTTTAAGAGAGAAAGACGGATTGAGGGTGGTTACTAGGGTGGAGAAACCTAAGTGTGGGAAGAAATGAGGGTTTAAGTTAAAAATTTGGTAGAGAGAACACATAAAAATCCAATATTTAATTACCTGGATAGGCCGTAAGTTTTACCAAACTGTGCGGAAACCATGTGCCCCTTACTATAAAAAAAGTAAATTTCATTCCATTACCCCACATGGTTTAGAAACCGTGTGATAAGAAATTTTCCAGAAGCACTACTTGATTGTATGATTTCCAGGGCATGGGTGAACGATTTTCAAAATCGTATGCCAAATGTACACCAGCTGATGTTCACCAAAAAATTCCATTTTTTCTCCAAAAAAAAATGAAAACCCAAAGGAAAAATACTAGACCAAAATAAATAGAAAAATATATCAAATATAAATCATGAATGTGACATAATAAAATGACCTTGAAACATATCTAAGGATATCAAAACTATTCAACTAATCACATGGAAATCAATAACTAGTATTATAATGATGCAATTGAAAATGTCAGAAATCATAAAATTAGCATCATGGAATCATTTTAAGACAAATTATATAAATGGTTAAGGACTTGGAAGAATAACAAATATTTTTTGTCTCATGAGAGCTAATTACGCTTTAGGGGAGTAAAGAGGGCCCCACTAGTCACTTAGTAATTCTAATTCATTCATCATATAAAAGAGGATAATAACAATTCATTATATAACAAACATAAACACTCATATTGAAGAACAAAGATATGAAATGTAAATTTTTCCTTATTCAAATTGATCATAACCCATCTAGAGGAAGAATAAGTATGGTATCATTACAAAATATCCCCAACAAAACATAAGTAAAAAGAAGGGTGTTTTCATTGATGAATAAAAATACCATAAAAATATCATTAAAACATTATTGAGGAAAACATAGATTTTATTTGGGATGTCTACTTTTAAAAACTAAATAAATCCTGAATATTAGGAAAACATTTAGTTCAAAAGAACCTTGTAAACTTGAAAAGGAAGCATTGAAACAATGAGTGGTTGTGATGGTGGGAAAATTCTATTCATGCTAAGTATGGTAAGAAAAAGTCTCCTTTCTTATTTTTATAAGGAAAATAAAAAATTAAGTTGTTTATAAAATAAGAGGAAGATTTATATTAAACCATTATGTAAAAATTCAAACAAGGGTTAAAATAATTGTAAACAGTCATATCAGAATATTCGAAACAATGTGGAAAACATTTTTAGAAGACGTGGATATGGAAGAAAAAGGTTTTTCGACTAAAAATGAAATAAATATTATTTTTTAATTTTTTTAATCATTTGAGTACACAAAATAGGAAAATGAAATTAAAACTTATAATTTTTAAAAATATATATTAGAGAACAAAATGTATTGGGTTTAAGATAATAAGTCCTTAATAATTATGAGACTGTTAAAACCAACCCTTACCAATTTGATAACACTCAGATTATAATCCACATTAAATAAATATCTTAAAATGAAACATTAAATACCATGATAGAAAATTGATTAATGAAATAACATATCAAAGGGTAATTAAATACACTTTATAATATAAAATAGGTGTATAACATAACATATGTCCCAAAGAAGAAAATTTTATATGAATAACCCTTACAATGATCATAGTGTTGAAGTCAGAATTAGTCAATGAAGTGATTATGTGTAATAAATGTAAATAAAAAAACAAATAAAAAACTAAATAAAAAAAGTCTATTTCTCACATAATATTAACATAATATAATCAATGAATAATTTAAATAAACCAATTAAAATAATTTAAGCTATGGAACACCTAACACATTGTAACATTAAAATCATATCTCCTTGGATGAAATAAGTTGAATTGAAACTTAAACTACCATGAATTTTGATTTATTCAAGGTATAACATGTAAAATGGGAAACATATTTGACATATAAAATAAATTAGGTGTAAAAAATTAAAATATTTCGCAATGAAATAAAATTGAGACAAAATCTCATACCTCAGGTCCGACTCACCATGTACATCTTTTATCTTCCTGAATAATAAACTTATGTTAATTATTTAATTCCTTTTTAATTTTTTTAAATTTATTATTCCTATTATTTTATCTATTACATATTACTTAATTAAATATGTTCATGTTATAATTTTTGACAATATTTAGTTCATATATCAAAAATTACTTTGGTAGTTTGACTATGATAAAAGTGGTTATTATTCCTTCATATATAGAATAATAATCCACATGTTTGCATGAACATCGTTATCATTTTTAAGTTAATGTAACAGTAAGAAATTATATGATATATTATTTTACAGAATAATAAATATTTCATGAATATAATATATATATATAGTAAATATTTCATAAAAACCATCCGTGAGTGGTAGTTATGGAAATTAAAATACATCGGTTTGCGAGGTGGAAGTTCTCCGTACACATGAATGATGGTTTTGTTTCCCATTTTATGGGAGATGATATGTATATAGGGTGTTACATTAACTTAAAAACATATAAATATATGCATGATAATGTTTATATTATATCATATTGGTTGAATATGATTATAAAAAGGTGGAATAAGAAGTAATATAAAAGCACACAGTTAAAAATGGTGCCTCTTCTTTGGACAAACTCTTTAGGTTTACAAAAAAATACTTTATAGGAGGGGTTTATTGTAAAGACCCGTAAAATTCAAGGGAAATTTTTTCTTAATTTTCTTTGGGATTTTACAAGTATGTAGTTTCTGACGGAACCCGATTCCGAGGCCCGGTGTTCCCAGAATATTTATCCGAAGTTTAGCTCGGGTACGTTCAGTGAATGAACGAGCGAGATTTCCTAATTTTTGGACAGCTGCTCGGAATCGAATTCTGAGGGAACCGATGAAATTGAAGTGTCGGTAATTACTTAGGAACACTTCTTCCGGAGTTGCGTTTGCTCGGGTGTGGTTTTTAAATTTTGGGTTAAGTAAATGAATAAAATAAAATGGGGCAACCAATTTATTTTATTTTAAGTTGTTAAACCTAAGCTAAGTGGTTGAAGTGGAACCCACTATATCCTACTCCACTAGGTAGGATATTTGTGGGGTGGGGCCCACACAATCCCCACATTTCAGCTTCCACAAAACCCCCACCTTTAATTAGGTAACGCACCCGCACCCCCTTTAAATGTAAGTCAACTCTTGCGTTTAAACTAAATAATAAATGCCTCATTAATTGGTTGGTTAAAACTCCTCAATTAATTCAATTAATTGATTGTTTCGTTTTTTGAATTTCAAACTTAAGGATTGAGTAATAGAATAAGAGGTGGCTTATTTTATTATTGTTGGGTCTTGTTGTGTTGAGTTTTTGGGAGGAAAAGAGGAGTCTTGAAGTTCTTCGTTCTTCGTCGAGAAACACGAAGAACGCACCGCCGCCGGCGAGGAATGCCGACCTCCGACGACGGACGACGGTGAAAGACGCCTTCCTTGGAGATCAACAAATGCCAACAATTCTCTTCTTCCGCGACGATCAATTATGCGATGTCCCTTTCTGCGACAAACCTCGTTTGATGACAATGCTTGAGGTAGGGGTTATATTGTTGATGTTATTCGTGAGTTCTTCTGTCGTCGTTACTCATTTCAAATAGGACCGCTTCCTATCGATTAACGGAGGGGGCCGGACCGCACAAACACGGCCGACCCTCCTCCCTTATCTTTGTGTTGTTGCGGTTCGAAGGAAAGTGGCGCGGTGCCGTCGCACCGCGCGGAATCATGCGACAAGGAGGTGTGGCGCCGCCGCGCGACGCCGGAGAACCACAAAGGCACCGGAGCCGGAGCGGGGCCACGGCGGAGGGGCGCGGCACCATCGTACCGCGCCAGACGAACCAAGACCGCGGCCTTAGGCCGCGGAAGAGCAGGGAGCGGCGGCCGGTTTCTGGCCGCTGGCGTCAGAGCAGGGGGACCAGACCAGCCAGTCCTGTGGCGGCAGCAGCCGGCCGGCCGGAGCGGACCGGCCGGTCAGGGGAGAAGCCGGGGGTTCGTAACCCCCAGCTGGCTGAACAGCAGCGGCCCCCCACGTGGGGCCACGTTTAATTGAACAGGGGGGGAAACCGCCCCCCCCCCCCTTGACCGCCCATCTCGGTGTAACCGAGCTGGCCAGCGGACCGCCAGCGCGCCAGCACGCCGGGCCGGGCCGCCCAGGGCGGGTCGTGCCACGCCAGTTGGGTCGGGCCGCACCCAAGCGGGCCGGACCCGGACCCGGGTCAGGTTTACCCAGTTCGGGCCGACCCAGGGGGTCTCGGGCCGGGTCGGTCAGGGCCCGAAACCCCCATTTTCGGACCTCTTTTGGTCTTATGCCCATAACTTTGGCTACAGACCTCCGATCGACGCAACGTCAGCTGCGATGCGATCCTTTGATCGAGACGGTCGTTTTGATATATCACACTCAATTTTTTGGAGTACTTTGGGTTCATCCAGGTTGGTTCGAACACGAAACCAACCGGGCCCTCGGTGCGGAAACGCTTATCACTTGAGCTCTGGACGTCCGATTGACGTGCCGTCGACTTTGTTGGATTCCTCTTAGTGAGGCAGACCTTTTGGCTTACTCCGCTCGAGGTTTGGTTGTAGTTGGAGTACGTTCGGGATGGTTTTGACTTAAAAACCAACCGGGCCCCTAGGACGAAAAAGCCAATAACTCTCAGACCGGGTGTCCGATTGACGCGCCATCTGTCACGTTGAGTTCCTGTTGACGATACGGAACTTTTGGATACATCAACTCCAGACTTCATGTCAGTTGATGTATCAGCCCTCGGCTCGTGGAGCGGACCCTCCCGAAACGATCTTGTTGTGTGCGAGAACCCTAGAGCTGGCTGCGATTGCGACGACGATGACGACTGTACATAAATCCTCCGTGGATTCGACGACGACGACTACAACACTCAGCAATCCTACGTGGGTCAGTGCTACCGATCCTGTGTGGGTCAGATCCTGTGTGGGTCAGTGGTCAGTGGTCATGTGTGGGCCAGCGCCTACCGATCCTGTGTGGGTCAGATACTGTGTGGGTCATTGCGGGGGTTAGTTACCTATCGATCCTTTGTGGGTCATTGTGAGGGTTAGTACCTATCGATCCTGTGTGGGTCCGACGACTTAGATGAATCAGTGGCTACATCTGATCATCTCTATCGTCTTACGAAGAAGTATACCTGTGTGAGCTGAATCTTGACTTTCAATCATTATCTCCGATATGATTGACTTGCTTTCCTATGTGGATTGTGTTGTGCTATCCTATGTGGATGTGATCGGACTTGGGCTCGGGTGTTGGAGCCGAACTAGAATTGATGACTTAGGTATATGTATGGGCATATACCTTAGTAGAGTCGGATGTTACTTCATGATTGTATATTTACTTTATGGATTATCCATTGTAGAATCTGGGAGACCTTAGGGGGTCTCGGGGTCCCTACTGAGTAGAGTATACCCACCCCTTCATAGGCTATGCCCGCACTACGTTGTGTTGGTTGCAGACGATGGACAACGCTGATCGTGGCTGAGGCTTGTGGAGCGAGTCGGTACCTGGAGGTGGACCACTGGGCAGGACGTACACGGAGCGGACGGCTAGACCGTGGAGCTGTGGAGACTATCTGTACCCACCCTTCAGGTGGGACTTCCAGTGGATGGATCGACGTTGCGTCTTTACTTTCAGTTGTTGTTTTTACCTTCCAGTTGTACTTTACTTTCAGTTTGGGTTGTTATACTGGCCCACTTACTTTTCCGCACTTACTATTGTACCTAGTTATTACTTAGTGTTTACTTCTTCTTGCTTACTATATGTGTTTGTTTACTTTACAAAGGAAATGCCTTCCCTTTTTATCAGGATTTATACCTTGGTGCTAGTCGCCAGCCCCTGGCCTATGGAAGGCGGGCTTGGGGTAGTCACGGCACGGGCCCCGAGGACGGGTCGTGACAAATTGGTATCAGAGGAGTTCGGTTCTACCATAGAACTCAGGACTCTGATCTTTTTTTCTATGTGAAGCAATAGTGTTAAGAGTATTGAGTGTGGTTATCAGTCCTGGGAGTCCAGTGTTGGTGCGGCAGCTGATGTATTCGTACACCAGGACCCTGACTTTTGATTTCCGACTTAGTGCATGAAAACATTGTTTGCATGTGTGTTTCAAGTTTTCTTTGTGATTACTTTGTGTCATATCACCAGGTATACTGTTTGACCGTGGAACACTTGTCTCTTTTCAGGATGGCCCCATGATGGCAGCCAGCTAGGGTTCTGAGTTTTGTACGTGACGATAGCCCATCGAGCGACGAGGCCTCAGTGCAGGGCCCTATTACTGCAGAGGCACCAGCGGTACCACTACCCGCCAAGCCACCGATGCCACCAGCCCCAGCCGCTGAGAGTGCACGTCGCCTTAGTGCACTTCATGAGTTCCAGTGTCATCGACCGCCCAGGTTCCACGGGGAGACGGACCCCCAGGCAGCTGAGGATTGGCTGGAGGCAATTTTACGAGTTTCCCATTTGGTAGGGACACCAGCAGACCTCATGGTGATCCTTGTAGCAAGTCTCCTGCACGCGGCAGCTGGCAGATGGTGGAGCTTGATGCTCCAGGTGCACGACGAGGCATCTCTCCTCTGGACGGACTTTGAGATCCTCTTCCGCTCGCAGTTCGTCCCGACCACCCTCCATGCGGTGCGCATCCAGAAGCTTCTACAGCTGCGGTCGGGAAGCTTGACGGTCACCCAGTACTCGGCGAGATTTACAGACCTCTCGCACTATTCGATGGACATGGTACGAGACCCATTATTTTGAGCCCGGACATTCGAGCAGGGACTGAGGCATGAGATCAGGGAATCGCTGATATCCCTCAGCATTCCGACACAGGCAGGGTTACTGGAGTGAGCCCTTATCATCGAGAGCTTCCTTGCTAAGCCTACGTCAGCAGCGAGACCTACCGCAGGGTGGCACGTAGCATAGTCTTTTGCAACAGGCAGTCGACGGATGACACATGGGTCCAGGCAGACCAGACCCTCAGGCAGACGACCTCAGGACATTGGCTCAGAGGTACGGGGCACTCAGTGCAGAGCCAGTCTTTCGAGAGGCAGACAGTGCTACGCATGCGGCGGGCAGGGCCACATGGCTCGTGAGTGCCCGACCCACCGTGCGGAGGAGCAGCAGACGATTGAGGTACCACCCTAGAAGAGGCAGAGGGTCGACCGTGGCGGTCCGAAGGGAGCAGGCGGATGAGGTAGAGGAGCTGGCCGAGCAGCAGGTGGTGGGCGACACTTTGAGGCTCTACCACCACCACCACCACCAGGAGGTCCACCCCGACCACATGGAGCTGGCAGTCAGAGACAGACACAACTTTAGGCAGCGGAGGCCAACGACCGCGGCGTGCCCAAGATGATTCGAACTACTATCTGTGTCTATTCCACCCTTGCTGCAGTTCTTATAGACACAAGAGCGAGTCATTCCTTTATTGCCACTGCCCTTGTTCGGAGCTCGGAGATTCTGACAGAGCCGTTGGCTCGATCCTTACGGCTAGAGACTCCTACAGGAGCAGACTCGATGATTACGCACTGGTGCCGGCAGTGTGAGCTTACTCTAGGAGGCGAGATCTTTGGCTGGGATCTTCTTGTAGCGGCTTCGAGGCCTTAAAACATCATCTTGGACATGGATTTGGTATCTACAATCCATGTTCAGATTGACTGCATTAGGCGCAAGGTGCGGTGTGTTCGCACCGACGAGAGCAGGTTCACCTTCACCGGCGAGAAGGGAGCCTTTGCAGCACAGGATGGACTCTCACAGAGGAGAGGAAAACCCATCACTCATCAGTTGGCTAGCCTCATCCTAGGAGCAGTTGACGTGCAGAGTCCTGTTTTTCCTGCAATGGTGGATAAGTATGTTGACGTTTTTTCCGATGACGTCCTAGGGCTACCTCCTCGCAGAGAGGTAGACTTCTATATTGAAATGTACCCCGGGACAACCCCGATATCCACTCCAGTATATCGGATGGCCCCCGCTGAGCTTCGAGAGCTACAGGTACAACTGGAGGACTTGCAGGGAAAGGGATTTATCCGACCCAGTGTTTCACCCTGGGCTTCCACGATATTGTTCGCCAAGAAGGCAGATGGGAGCTTGTGACTGTGTGTCGACTATTGTCGCCTGAACCAGGTGACATTGAGGAACAAGTATCCACTACCGAGGATTGACGACCTCTTCGATCAGCTCAAGGGAGCACGGTGGTTCTCGAAGATAGACCTCAGGTTAGGCTATCATCAGCTCAGAGTTCAGGATGGGGACGTGCAGAAGACGACATTCAGGTGTCGGTATGGCCACTATGAGTTCTTGGTTATGCCATTAGGCGTAACCAATGCTCCAGCAGTGTTCATGGGCCTCATGAACAGGATATTTCAGCCATACCTCGATCGATTTGTCGTGGTCTTCATCGACAACATTTTGATATACTCAACGACTGAGGAGGAGCACACCTACCACTTGCGGGTTGTACTAGACATACTCCGAGAGCACCAGCTTTATGGAAAGATCTTTAAGTGTCAGTTATGGTTACGTGAGGTCCACTTCTTGGGACACGTCATCTCTGAGGCGGGAGTTGCGATGGATCCTACGAAGATCGAGGCAGTGCTAGCTTGGGAGCCACCCAGGAGCGTGACAGAGGTGCAGAGTTTCTTGGGGTTAGCTGGATACTGCCAGAGATTCGTACCAAACTCTTCCAGAGCTGCAGAACCACTCTCATCTTTGACGAAGAAAAGGAAACCCTTCGTGTGGTCAGATAGATGTCATCAGAGCTTCCAGGAGCTGAGACAGAGGTTGACCATCGCTCCTATCTTGAGGCTACCAGAGGAGGGAGTAGGGTACGTAGTCTACTGCGATGCATCAGGGACCAGACTCGGATGTGTCCTGATGCAGGAGCGGGCAGTGATCGCCTATGGATCACATCAGTTGAGGCAGCATGAGCAGAACTACGCTACCCATGACCTGGAGTTAGCAGTAGTGGTCTTCGTTCTGAAGATGTGGCGACACTATCTGATGGGTGAGCACTTTACAGTTTATTCTGATCACCAGAGTCTCAGGTACATCTTCTCGTAGAAGGACCTGAACCTGAGACAACGATTATGGCTCGAGTTCCTCCAGGATTATGACTTTGAGATAGTCTATACTCCTGGAAAGGGGGACGTAGTAGCCGATGCCCTCGGTAGGAGGACGAGCATTCGGCTACTTGGGGAGGCGACATAGTAGCTAGCCGCTTTACAGATATCCTTCATTGATAGTGATGGAGCAGCATTTCTATAGTCACTCATAGTCTCTCCTCCACTTCTACAGCAAGTCAGAGAGGCACAGTGTGGGGACGTTGACTGTGAGACGCGGTGTGCACAGATATCCTCAGGACAGGCACTTGATGGATTCTCTTTGGGAGGAGAGCGCATCATCCTTTTCAGAGGACATACCATGGTACCAGTTGCTTTATAGGAGGAGGTGCTAAAGGATTTCCACACTTCCCCTCTAGCGGTACATCCAGGAGTAGCGAAGATGTACCAGGATCTCAGATGACAACACTGGTGGCCGGGTATGAAGAAGGCTGTGGTAGAGTTTGTTTCTCGATGCCTCACCTGCCAGTAGGTGAAGGTGGAGCACCAGGTACAAGAAGGACTGGTACAACCCATGGAGGTCCCGGAGTGGAAGTGGGATGGCATATCTATGGAATTCGTGATAGGAATTCCACACACTTCCAGAGGTCATGAATCCATTTGGGTGATTGTCAACTGACTCACCAAGTCGACTCACTTCTTACCCATCAGAGAGCAGGGCTTAGTGGAGAGCTAGGTATGTCTCTACGTTCAGGAGATTGTACGGCTTCATGGTGTGCCATCATCTATCGTCTCTGGTCGAGATACTCACTTTACTTCCCATCTTTGGAAGGGGTTGTAGGAGGCGTTTGGGATGCAACTACTTCTAAGCACCGCCTTTCACCCTCAGACAAATGGTCAGTCGGAGAGGACCATTCAGACTCTCGAGGACATGCTCCTGCCATGTGTCCTCGACTTTTGTCGTAGATGGGAGGGACACCTACCCTTGGTGGAGTTGGCGTACAATAAAAGCTACCACTCCACCATCGGGATGACACCATACAAGGCGTTGTACGACCGACCATGTAGATCACCTCTATGCTGGACAGACCCTGGGGAGTTAGCACTTGTGGGACCAGAGATGGTCCAGGCCACGACAGAGAAGGTCCAAGTCATCCAGAAGCCGATGAGGATAGCTCAGAGCCGGAAGAAGTCTTATGCTGACAAGAGGCGGAGGCCACTGGAGTTCGAGGATGGCGACCACGTCTTCTTGCGGGTCTCACCACGACGTGGATTACGGAGATTTGGCCGAGGCGACAAGTTATCTCCGCACTTCATCGGACTGTTCCAGATCCTCTGCAGAATTGGCGAGGTGGATTATCGCATGGCTCTACCACCTCAGTTGCACCGACTCCATGAAGTCTTCCAAGTATCTCGACTAAGGAGATACGTGCATGACTCGACACATATCATTGACCATGGAGAGCTGGACATAGATGATGGGGAGAATTTTGCGGAGGTCCTAGTGGAGATCGAGGATCGACAGAAGTGGGTCCTACGTGGACGGTTTATTCCTCTAGTGCGCATCAGATGGCAGCACGGGACCCTCCAGGAGGGCACTTGGGAGCGGGAGGCTTAGATGCGTGCACAATACCCACATTTGTTTCCCTAGTTTTTGATGTATTTTCATGGGGATGTAAAGCCCTGAGGTGGGAGTAATGTAAAGACTCATAAAATTCAAGGGAAATTTTTTCTTAATTTTCTTTGGGATTTTACAAGAACATAGTTTCTGACGGCACCCGATTCTGAGGCCCGATGTGCCCGGAATATTTATCCTAAGTTTAGCTCGGGTACATTCAGTGAACGAACGAGCGGGATTTCCTAACTTTTGGACCGTTGCTCGGAATCGAATTCTGAGGGCACTGATGGAATCGTAGCACCGGTAATTGCTTAGGAACACTTCTTCTGGAGTTGTGTTTGCTCAGGTGTGGTTTTTAAATTTTGGGTTAAGTAAATGAATAAAATAAAATGGGGAAACCAATTTATTTTATTTTAAGTTGTTTAACCTAAGCTTAGTGGTTGAAGTGGGACCCACTATATCCTACTCCACTAGGTAGGATATGTGTGGGGTGGGTCCCACATGAGCCCCACCTTTCAACTTCCATGAAACCCCCACCTTTAATTAGGTAACGCACCCGCACCCCCCTTTAAATGTAAGTCAACTCTTGCGTTTAAACAAAATAATAAACGACTCATTAATTGGGCTGTTTAAACTCATCAATTAATTCAATTAATTGATTGTTTTTTTTTGAATTTCAAACTTAAGGCTTGAGTAATAAAATAAGAGGTGGCTTATTTTATTATTGTTGGGGATTGTTGTGTTGAGTTTTTGGGAGGAAAAGAGGAGTCTTGAAGTTCTTCGTTCTTCATCGAGAAATGTGAAGAACACACCGCCGCCGACGAGGAACGCCGACCTCCGACGACGGACGATGGTGAAAGACGCCTTCCTCAGAGATCAAGAAATTCCAACGATTCTCTTCTTCTGCGATGATCAATTCCGCGACGTCCCTTTCCGCGAAAAACCTCGTTCAACAACAATGCTTGAGGTAGGGGTTATATTGTTGATGTTATTCATGAGTTCTTCCGTCTTCGTTCCTCGTTTCAAATTGGACCGCTTGCTATCGATTAATGGAGGGGGTCATACCGCACAAATAGGGACGACCCTCCTCCCTTATCTTTGTGTTGTTGCAGTTTGAAGGAATGTGGCGCGGTGCCGTCGCACCGCGTGGGATCATGCAGCAAGGATGCGCGGTGCCGCCGCGCCGCACCGCCGTGCCGCACCGCCGCGCCACGCCACACCGTCGCGCCGTTGAAGTCGAACAAAGGCGCGGCGCTGTTGCGCCGCGCTGGAGAACCACAAAGGCACTGAGGCCATTGAAGGGCCGCGGTGGAGGGGCGCGGTGCCGTCGTGCCGCGCCGGATGAACCAAGTCTATGGCCTTAGGCCGCAGCGGAGCAGGGAGCGGCGGCCGGTTTCTGGCCGTCGGCGTCGGAGCAGGGGGACCGGACCAGCCGGTCCCATGGCGACAGTAGCCGGCCGGCCGGAGTGGGCCGACCGGTCAGGGGAGAAGCCGGGGGTTCGTAACCCCTGGCTGGCCGAACAGTAGCAGCTGCCCGCGTGTGGCCGCATTTAATTGAACAGGGGGGCTGCCCCCCCCCCCCCCGACCGCCCAGCTCGGTGAAACCGAGCTGGCCAGCGGACCGCCAGAGCGTCGGGCCGGGCCGCGCCAGCCAGGCCGTGCCGCTCCCAAGCAGGCCGGATCCGGACCCGGGTCAGGTTGACCCCGTTTGGGCCGACCCAGGGGGTCTTGGGCCGGGTCAGTCCGGGCCCGAAACCCCCATTTTCGTACCTCTTTCGGTCTTATGCCCATAACTTGGGCTATAGACCTCCGATCGACGCACCGTCAGCTGCGATGCGATCCTTGGATCGAGACGGTCGTTTTGATATATCATACTCAAGGTTTCAAAGTACTCTGTGTTTGGCCAGGTTGGTTCGAACACGAAACCAACCGGGCCCTCGGAGCGGAAACACTTATAACTTGAGCTCCGGACGTCCGATTGACGTGCTGTCAACTTTTTTGGATTCCTCTTAGTGAGAAGGACCTTTTGGATTACTCCAATCGAGGTTTGGTTGAAGTTGGAGTACAGTCGGGTTGGTTTTGACTTAAAAACCAATCAGGCCCCTGGGACGAAAAAGACAATAAATCTCAGACCGGGCGTCCGATTGACGCACCGTCTGTCACGTCGAGTTCTTGTTGACGATACGGAACTTTTGGATACATCAACTCCGGATATCATGTCAGTTTATGTATCAGCCATCGGCTCGTGGAGAGGACCCTCCCGAAACGAGCTTGCTATGTGCGGGAACCCTAGAGCTGGCTTCGACTGCGACGATGATGATGACTGTACGGAAATCCTCCGTGGATTCGACGGCGACGACTACAACACTCAGCGATCCTACGTGGGTCAGTGCTACCGATCCTGTGTGGGTCAGATCCTATGTGGGTCAGCGCTCAGCGGTCCTGTGTGGGCCAGCGCCTACCGATCCTGTGTGGGTCAGATCCTTTGTGGGTCATTGCGGGGGTTAGTTACCTATCGATTCTTTGTGGGTCATTGCAGGGGTCAGTACCTATCGATCATGTGTGGGTCCAATGGCATAGATGAATCTGTGGCTACATCTGATCATCTCTATCGTATTACGAAGAAGTATATCTATGTGAGCTGAATCTTGAGTTTCAATCATTATCTTCAAAATGATTGAATTGCTTTCCTATGTGGATTATGTTGTGCTATCCTGTGTGGATGTGATCGGACTTGGGCTCGGGTGTTGACCCGAACTAGAATTGATGACTTAGGTATATGTATGGGCATATACCTAAGTAGAGTCGGATGTTACTTCGTGATTGCATCTTTCCTTTTTGAATTATCCATTGTGGATTCTGGGAGACCTTTGGGGGTCTTGGGGTTCCTACTGAGTAGAGTATACTCACCCATGCACGGGCTATGCTCGCACTACGTTGTGTTGGTTGCAGACGACAGACGACGCTGATCATGGTTGAGGCTTGTGGAGCGAGTCGGTACCTGGAGGTGGACCACTGGGCAGGACGTACACAGAGCGGACGGTTGGACCGTGGAGCTGTGGAGAATATATGCACCCAACCTTCAAGTGGGACTTCCAGTGGACGGCTCGACATTTCAGCTTTACTTTCAGTTGCTGTTTTTCCCTTCTAGTTGTACTTTACTTTCAGTTTGGGTTTGTATACTGGCCCACTTACTTTTCTGTACTTACTATTGTACCCAGTTATTACTTAGTGTTTACTTCTGCTTGCTTACTCTGTGTGTTTGTTTACTTTACAAAGTCAATGCCTTCCCTTTTTATCGGGATTTACGCCTTGGTGCTAGTCGCCAGCCCCTGGCCTATGGAAGCCGGTCTTGGGGTAGTCACAGCATGGGCCCCGAGGACGGGTCGTGACATTTATTATAAAAACAAGGCCTCTAATATGAGGTATGGGATGTAAGGAAAGGATTTGAGAAATTATTTTTGGAAAACAATCTCTCTTGAAGGGTGTAGAGCTGAGAAGTGGGTGATCCCTTTTATAATAGTTGGGATGGGCACACTTATAATTTCATAATGTATTAAAGTAATTTAAATTAATTATCATTTTCAAATAGATCCAAATTTAGAAATTTCAAGGAAAATATGAATGTGATTTTAAATAATATCATCAAATAAAAATTCAATAATTTTTAGGTGAATTTTTCACCAATATCATTTTGTTTTAATCCATTTTAACCCTTTTTGATGATTTTCATGGTATTAATGTTTTTACTCCTCAAGGGTCATGAATGTTCCAATAAAAGGATACACACCACATAAATGGACCATGGTTGATTTTATCAACCATTTACCCTTTACTTGGATGAATATAATATTTTGAAAAATTTAAACCATTGAGTAAAACATTATTTATTATAAAATAGAATTAATTTCAATTTTGACACTATTCATTTAATTTGATTTTAAAATCATTATGAAAAAGATGGGATTTATATATATACCTTTCAAAATCCCCTAATTTTTTTTGTATTTATCTAATTATTTAAACACAATAATTTATTCAAATTACATTACTTTTAATATTTTTAAAATATTTTATTTTATTTTCATTTAAATTAATTAATTACTACTTTCGTGTTGAGTAAGAATTTTAGGTAATTATTTCTTCATTAAAAATTAGAAATAAATTCTCACTATAATGAAAAATTATATATCTTTAAAAATAATATTTATAACTAAATATACCACCTTTTTATTCTTATGTGACCTGATAAGATATTTTTAAAAGAAAGAGTGACATTTTGTGCTGTTCTTTACTTAAATTATTATAAAGGTTATCATCACCAACATATGGATAAATAATGGAAAATTTCTATAAATTAGATGAGATAGGGTCAAAATATGGCCATAAAATAGAAATTAGATTTTTTTAGATTCTTAAAACCCTTATCTCTTAAATTTAACACTCATTAATCTAGTTTTACACTTAAATATGGAAGGATATTTTTATTGTTTTTAATATTCAATATGAAAAAATTACTTGACCTTATTATTTAATATTGATTATGATGAATAAAAATATTAAATCCATTTTATCAAATTAAATTAACTGAAGTGGTATAATTTAATTTAAAAATACCACTAAAACATGTTGAAATTTTTTTAAGGAATGCATTTCTCAAGCATATGATGATCATACCTTAACTATATGACTAGTGATAATCATTACATGGATTTAAATTAATATAGTAAAATATATTATATATAAATATAATTTAAAATATTCAATATTTAATTTCATATTAATTCATGAAAATGGAAAGAAATTATGCATTTAAAAACTATTTTAAATAAAAAGTATCAATTTTCATTATTTATTAAAAACTCAACTTTTCATAAAAATCCCAAAAATTCCACCTAAGATAATTTTCATACGATAACATCAAAAATGAAGGTGATTTTAACTAATAAATTTTCTAAATGTGACAAAAATTAATTATAATATTTTCTCCCCAAAATTAGTAAAAATAATTTTTGAAGAAAATTTATTTTTTGAAGAATAAATTGACTGTACTAAAAATTGAGTGATTATATACAAAGAATTTATAAATAAATTTATTTTGAGTATTAATTTCATAAATATTTCATAAAGATATTAATCGTATTCATAACCACCAATTTAGCAGTTAGGTTATAGTTATTATGTTTAAATAATATATTTCCTAGGTTTTTAGGCCCAGTGTTGCATGTCATATGTGCAAAACACAAATTCTTATTTTAAAATCTCTGGGTGTTATATTTAATCTCCCCTATCCTTTCCCACATTGATCATCTTCGATATACATCAAATATGCTAACATATATATGATTCTTGTTATTGAATTTACTAATTTAGTTAGATAGACTTTTTTGGGAACTCTCTTGGTCCTCACATGATATGCATGTGCTCCACAAGTCTCCTTTATCAATAGTAAACTCCCAATACTTGATTTTTCATACTCCCATATATTAAGAATATATGATTTATCCATTTCATTTTTTGGATCCATGAAAAATTGTATAAAATAATTGGTATCTTGTAGTTTGAACAATAGATTTCTGGGAAATTAATCCTTAATCATTCATTGGAGACAACAGATCTTTCACTATAACTCCACAAGGCATTGAATTAGTACTATAGTTAAAAGAATAATTACCCTAGATTATGTGGAATGGGATGGTTATGTTGCATTGTTACATGTGTTATATATGATCATGAAGGTATCCTTGGTGTGTAACAAAGTTCACCTTGGTGTGGGTGCATCTTTAGGATGAGATATTGAAAATGTTGGATTTTAAACATAATATCATTTTCCTAAATTTTTAAATTTCACCAAAATAGGTTATCACAATACTTGCTACACTACCCCATGTATGTAATGTGAAACACCAAAAGTATTTAGAATATATTTATATATAATAGATACATGTGTTTGATAGATTGTGAATCACACAACCATGAAATCATGTGAATAATTCTGATACATTAAAAAATTATGTACAATATAAGGTATATTGTATTTCAAAATAATATCTAATTCATTTAAGAAACTATATTTATTATAAAGATGTATTTTAAATTATTTTTTTATTTGAATTTTTATGTCATATATATTTTATTTAAAAATTATTTTAAACTCTTAAAAAATTTAAATGGTATTTATTACACATTAAAATATTTAATTCATTGGATATTAATTTTTTATAAATGATAATAAATGAATTTGAAGGAAAAAAATATTTTTTATTGAAAAAATAGATTTTATGATCAAATGTGATTTTATAATAGATTATATTAATCAATATTGACAAGTAAGTGTAATGAAAATTTAATATTATTTATTCAATAAAATTATATAACATTCATTTAATTTTTTTACTAGGTAATGAATGATAATAAACTAATTGTTATACCCAAAAATTCATTTGTCTCAAAATTGTTTTCATTGCATTTTTCATGCTTATTTAAAATGATTTTCTATCAATTATAAGAATTGAATTTGATAAAATGGTTCCAATATTTTTAATCAATGTTTCAAAAAAATTTAGACATGTTAATTTCATTTTTAGATAAAATGAATATTAGCCGAGGTAAAAATACAATACTAGAGTAAAAAATAAAAGGTGCTAATTTGGGGCTAAACTAAAGAAATAAGGGCTAATATAACCAAAATAATTTTATAAATCCTATTTTATGGGAAAATTTAGACACACCCTTATCCTATACATTATTTTTATTTTCTTTGGTTCCACTTTCACTTGAATATGACTTTATTATATTTAAATGTTTTATGTTTTTACAAGAGTTCCCCTCCTCACACTTATAAATATAGGCACCCTACTATTTACTCATTCACACAATTTTAGCTATATATATTTGAAATTTTTTCCTAAATTTCCACCCCAATTTCCTAGATCTTATGGTCTCCCTAAAAGAAAAAAATCTTTGAATGCTTAAGGTGTAAGCCAACAAATGTTTCTAAAAGAAGAGGTAATTTTCTTTACCGATATATTTTGAGTTTCTTTATTAGATATCCTACTAACTATATTCTATTAACATATTAACATGACTCAATAAATATATTTACTATAATTAAATGTTTTTATGTTAATGGTAAAACTATTTTCTATCGACTTTACATCCTATGAGAATTGATAATATCATTTGTGCTTACGTGTATGCTACCACCTCTACAAAGTCATATGATTTATTTTTCATGTCCTCCATGCATTGATGGTCATATGGATATATTTAATTAAATTTTATGATTTTTGAGATATTATTATGGTTCGTTAAAGATTTATTATTATTTATATTTCTTTCATTTCATTTTTTGTAAAATGAAAACATTAATCTTGTGTATGTATGGACTACCATATCTGTGAAGTGATGTAATTAATTTTTCATAAAAACCTTATATGAATGGTTATAAAAGAATCTATGATAATAATAACATTACTATTATTTTTTTATTTAACTAAAACATGATAAAGGTTCCTGGACCATAACCATCGAATGAAAACATGCTTTGAAAATGAACCAGTTTTCTCCTGAATATTGATTTTAATGAGGAAGTGTCAACATAAAGGTAATTAGAAATTATAATGGAATGATATATAGTAAGACAAGTGTGAATATAATTCTAGTATATATTTAAAATACATATAATTTTATTATATAGAAGGATACTAGTGTGTAAAAATAAAGTTAGGATTTGAGGTAAGGGTATATGTTACAATCTGAATTATTTTTGGAATTTTTTATATTAAATTTCCATTGAGAGAAACTATGTGACAGTTATCCTATAAAAACTATCTATTTTCATATAATATTTTTATTTTAGAGTTTTTCATGTTTTACATTCATTCTCCTCTCCATGATACTTAAAATGATTATGAAAATGTGTTTAAGAAAACCCAGCCTTCTTTCCTCAATAATCAATTAATGTTTTAATCCATGTCCATGTTCATTAGAATTCCATCAAGAAATTTATTTTATATTATAAAATAATTATTTAAAGTCATTTTTAACAATATTTACCTTTAATTTTTTTAAAAGGAATATTCTTGTTATTTTTGGAATAAGGTACTTTTGAACTATTTAACAAAAGTGTGAAAGGATTCATTATTTTAACATTTACCAGATGAATAATTTTTTTTTTCATCTAAATGGATATTATTTTTTAAAGATTAATTTATATGTTTCCATATTTATTATGAAATAAAATATATTTTTTTCAATATTATGATACTTTTTATTTAAAATATTATCAAAATAAAAAGATATTCTCATGTTTTAAAACAAAGGCTCAAATGTTCTTTATATATACTTTTTATATATGTCAATATCCATTTCTATAGGATTTATTGGAGATATTGTTTTATGTTACTATCCATATTATTTCTCTATATGTATTAAAATGAGGATGTTTTGTGGATAATTCCTCAAAATCATTACATTCCATCAGGTTAATTATGTAATGATGATATCTTTGTGAACCCCATTTAATTTCAATGGATTATTATATGATGAATTGATAAATGTTTTTATGATCCTTTGGGGAACATATATAATTTTTTCATTATGAGTTGGGTGGTTCCATTAAATATCTGCAAGACACTGGGTAATGATTTATATCTCTATATGTATTAAAATGAGGATGTTTTATGGATTATTCCTCAAAACCATTACATTATATCAGGTTAATTATGTTATGATTAAATATTTATGAACCCCATTTCTTTTCAATGGATTATTCTATGATGAATTGATGAATGTTTTTATGATCCTATGGGGAACATATATATGTTTTTCATTATTTGTTGGGTGGTTCCATTAAATATCTACAAGACATTGGGTAATAATTTATATCTCATGAGATAATATGGGATACAATTTGGAGTGAACCTAGTTAAGTAGGGGACTTGGTGAACTATAATTGTCTTAAGAGTGAATAGTGACTAATGAAGTGAAGGAATAGGGAGTAAACCCAATCCACTATGGTACTTTGTTGACTATAAAAGTCTTTTAATTTAACCTTGACTAATGTTATTTTTTCAATTCATATGATTGTACTACAATTAGTGTGACTTGTTCATAATCTTATGATATGATCTCTCTATCATGATTGATTAATGATGATTCATCACTCTAAAGACTCAGATCTTTTGAAATTATAAATATTTATTCCATGATACTTGATTTATGATATATGAATGATTATTTAGTAAAATTTTAAATCATGATTATTATATCATACCCATATAATTATCTTATTATTTTATGTGATCATCAATTGATATTTCACATGTTTACCCATACCGATAATTTAAGATCACACTTTATTATGTTTCCATTTTCCATAGTTTGCAAAGAATAGTTTTAAGTAGGATATGTATAATAAGGGTACTATGAGAGAAGAAATTTTTGGGTTATTTTCAAGATCTTTTATGATATAAGTTGATGATGTAGCTGGTATCCAAAGACACTAAACCTTTGTGGTTCTGAGGAATTTGTTATTGTTATATGTTTTGAATATTGATATAAAATAATTAAATGTTTATGTATTCTATGTTCAGGTTTCCTTAGTTGGTATAAGAGTAAAGGATTTAATCTAACCCCTTGGAACTCTTTTTTAGAATGTTGGGTGACACATGACTCTTTGCCCAAGGGATTTATGTGGAAATGGATACACATGGAGATGGTGGTACAAGTCCATCCTAGGATGTTTAACCACCCACGGGGAGCTCTGGTGGGTATCATCTATAGCCTTCTAGGTATGGTACCATACCATTATATAATGAGTGTTGGATCCTATAGATATATTATGTTCTAAAAGGGTACTACATTTTATTTTTCAAAACATCATCAACAATGACATACTCTCATGTGATTCCACTATATTACATTTTGACTTATGAAGTCCTAATAAGTAGGCTCAACATCCATTTAGGAATATATGTAATATCAATATAATTTAAACAATATTATATTGATGTGGATAAATATTCTCAAGACATTATGTGAGGCTCCATTATCACTGACATATTCTCTTGATTGCCTATGAAACTATGTGGGCCCAAGAGTTTTCTCAAAAGATTCTAGAAAATACTTTCTTTTTTAAGGGAGTATTCTTAAGGTTTTTAGTAAAAACTACATTATCCCCAAACATAGTATTAACAAATTTAATTACATATTAAATGAATTTATCATTCTTCTGATTACTCTTACACAACCTTCACCTTAGCAATGAAAGACATCCAAACACTAGTGAATAAAATCCAAATAAATCAAGTTTCAAAATGTTTATTAAATAAAGGGGAATCAATGTATAAATATTTAATATTAATATATTATTTTTAAAACTATAAAAAAATCAATTAACTACACATAAATATATAAAATTTATAAAAAATACGCAAAATAAAACTAAAAAATATTGTAAAAAATGAATTTGTTTGTAATGTAGTATTATTATTTAGAAAATAAGGAAGTGAACCACATGTTTATGAATTAAACAGTGAATCCTTCAATTTTGATTTAATTTTAGCACAAAATTTGAATTCTAATAATGAAATGAGAATCTAGATGGTTATTACAATTGCAAGATAATATATAATCAACACTCATTAATAGATCATCGGGTAAAGATGGAGAATCAACCTTTTAATGTTTGTACTCAGGTAAATATTACCATCATAGAACTTATATAGGTATGTTTATACAGTCCTCATGTAAGGATAAGTGAAGGAAACTTGAGCCATCCATAAGTACTAAGATCAGTTCTACCTATTTTTTAATGATGATTTGGGGCCATATGATTCCAAAAAATAGTTAGAGAATATTCAATTCCCATTTTAAATGATTGGAGATTTATGGGAGATATGGGTGCTGTTATCTATCTCTAAATTCCTGGGTGTGACATCTAAATATTTGAAAAACCTAGATATAAAATAAAGGATAATATGTTCTATGAAATATGTTTATTTCTCTTTTATATAAGAGGTTCTTCTTAATGAGTGGGAAATCTGAAGAGTTTTGTAAATTCAAGGATCTATAATATCATGTAATATATATTATGGATCACACTGATTAATTTGAGTGGTTGATTAAAATTAATTCAATATTGATGAAAATCAAGTCTAATAAGAAATACTACTTGGAAAAATTCCCCAACTACTCATTACAGGTGTATATGTACTCTTTTATCTTAGAAACATACACCATAGTAGTCAAGTTAGAATTTGTGATTGAGGTATAGGTGTAATTACCAATAGATTTTGTGTGATGTTGAGTGGAAATTGTCCAAGAGTGATGGTCATATGTTGAGCATCAGGGTGATAGTGATTGATTCAGACTGAATGATATACCCTCTTCACCTAGCCAAAGAAAATGTTAACAAAATATTTTTTTGCGTGTGAAAGGTAAAGGCATATTAACATTAAATATACAAATAAAATATTTGTGTTTAATGTTTTTTTAGGGTGGGATAATGGTTGTGGTTCTAAAAAAACCCCAAGTTGTATCATTGTGTTTTTAGAATGATGAGAGATATTTTTTTGTGAGGTATGCCTTCAACAATCATGTTTTTGTATTATTTATTGAATGTTTATAACTTTTTTTATAAAGTTGGATGTGATGGAATATAATATAATTGATTTTGACAATATTATATGACCCTTATTAGTAGTAATTGGACACATGGAGCACCATGTTATCCTCAAACCAGAGAGAGACACTCATGGGATATGCCTAACAGGGAGCCTATGTTAGGCTCATGAGTAGTATGTTTTATGGTTTCTCAAATTGAGTGTTTCATATTTATAGGATAGTGAAATAGATTATCCTTTAATAAGGATAATTCTATAAATTTTTTAGAGTATAAAACTTTTATTAGGTGGGTTTTTGGTGAACATCAAGGGTCATGTGTGTAGTAAGATCAATACATGGATGGTTGAGGTGTTTCCTAAATACTCGGGTGTAAGAAGATGGATTCTGTATTGGTTTTTAGTGATTACCATATTTATAATTAATTTATGTTTCTCAATTTTATTCAATGTGTCATATAATTGAAATAAAGTGTGATTTAATGAATGATCTATGGAATTGAGTTTTGGTAATGTCAGTTCTTACAAGAAGAACACATCGATATGGTGGTTTGATTGAGGGGTTATTAAATATATCAAATCATGATCTAAGGATAAAACCATCGATGAGTAATTAGTAGAATTTTAAATTTCTCTAGAGTTAATCCATCATGATTAGGATGTATTAATAGTGCTCTGGTTCATGATTATAGGTATTTTTTAGAAGAATTAATTGTAGTTGAGGACCAAATAATATTTTTTACATGTGATTTAGTATGGAAAATTAATAGTGGCATCAGGAATGTTCTTCAAAAAATTATTAATGGGTTTTATAGATAAAATTGATTTTTTTGGAGAAAAAATAATCTATTGGGATTGGGTGAAAGGATCTCATGGTCATATATGATATACACTTAAGAATTAGAAGTGAAATAAGACTCTAATGGATATACAAGATTTTAAGACATGGTCACATATGATTCTCAGGGATGAGAATCTATATTTCATGGAGTTCCCAATTTCCCAGACTATTATAGGAAGTGGTTTTGGAAATAATCTATGTCATAAAATAATTAGATCTATTGTAAATTTGAATAAGTTTAGTTATTATGGAAGAGGGTTTTTTTAGAAATGTTTAAAATCAAAAAAGAATATTTTTTAAAGGCGGGAGTTTTAGTGAAAAGTGCCATATATATTTTTATATGTTCTAGGTACATATAATTACCTTTATTGGGCTCAAATATTCTTATAAAATCCATGTGTAATCTCATTAGAAGCTCGGGTGGAAGGACAATGAAAATATTCAACTTCCCATGTTATCAGTAACCTAGTGGCTATCCAACAATCTTATGGTAGAGGGGAACTAGGATTTATATGGAGGTTTTTTGAGTTTCAAATATCCCTTATGAATTTTTTAATTTTTAATATTATTTAATTTTTTATAAAATGTAAATGAATTCCCTTCCCCCTCAATTACCTCACCCACATGAATAAGACCATATCCCTCCTAATTTTCATCCCCTTACCATAACTTTTTCCTTAACTTGTAGCATCATACCATGTCTAATCAGTAGAACATATATTATAGTGGAATTTATGGCTAAGGATAAGGTAAAATCTATCAACCCTCTCATAGTTTCTTTCATCTCGCCGATGCTGAAGTGAAAACCCCCAATTTAGATCTTTTTGTCTAATTTTTCAATTTTAAGTGAAATAAGATAGATCAATAGATGATAGTGGACATGTTAACATAGAATATGTTGAGATGGGTTGTCCTTTACATATTAATACAAATATCATGTGTTTTCTATGTGATATCATTTACATGAATTGAAGACTTCAAATAAGACCAATAGGTTTCCAATTGGAAAGATTGATTTGGTGGAGTGGCTTATGATTGAAATCGATGGTCTAATATTAGTTTAGTAGTTTTAAGATCACCTATAACTATGTATGTAAAGTATATAGAGACTAATTTTTTAAGATAAACATCAAATGGTTGTTTTTTTCTAGGATAAATTGTGAGTATCCTAGAGGGAGATTACATTGGATAGTGAAAGGACTCTATTGACCTTCGACCTATTGTTTGGTTGGTGATTTGAGGGGTGTATCTTAAAAATGTTTTGGAACCTTCATTTAAGTAATTATGAGGGTAATGTGTATTAAAATGAGTAGGAAAATCCTTCTGGGATTTATTTTATCATCTTGAATATTCTCTACAAAGGTGTTTAATGGGTTTATGATTGATTATGGTTCAACCTAATGTCATCATAGAATGGCGAGTAGAATAATATGATTTATATATCATGGTAACTATTTTTAGGGAGACAATAAGGATGTTAAGGAAAGATCTTTGAGGTTAATCCTAGTGTGGCTTCATCAGTAAGGGTAAATATAAAACCATAAGGTAGATTGAGGGGTTGATATGGAATAGGGTTCAACATATAATTAATGCACTGTTGGGTTTAGTAATGGAACTTGAGGTACAATTACTACTATATAATTTCTGGAAAATGGTTGGGATTGACATTAATTATTGGGAGTATTACTTGAAACAAAATATTTTATATGAACATTAGGAATGTTAAATTTCAAGGTGATAAGGGAGTGAATTGATTGATAGAT
Organism: Viscum album; assembly: GCA_963277665.1. NCBI lineage: Eukaryota > Viridiplantae > Streptophyta > Magnoliopsida > Santalales > Viscaceae > Viscum > Viscum album. The sequence continues at coordinate 381,797,463 of OY728136.1, forward strand.
AAAGACCATATCAAGTATTAAGGGACTTGTTAGGTGGGTTATACTGTATAAGATGGAATAAATGATGGGTGTATCTTATTCTAACTTATTTTTTGAGACATGTCACGATAGGGTTATACCTTATGACAAAATGAGATATGGGTTATGTTTTAGAAAAAGTGTGAAAATTTTGAGATGACTAGAGTCTAGGTTTTTATGTCAGGATATGGAATGAAATGGTTATACAATATGATAACATATATCTATAGAATACTATATATATGCCATGTGTTTTTATATATGTTATCCTAACTATGTTGATACACATGTGGTTATCTAGAGACACTAATTTCATAATGGTTGTTATTTTTTTGAATGAAACAATGTGTCTTGATCCACTGTCAAGATAATCATTTCATGAGACTAAATAAGTTATTCCCTCACATTTGTTGGGAGTTTTTGGGGAAACAATGTGTCATTCATATTATTAACCACCCACACTCTCTCTCTATAATATTGGTTGTGTTGTGCCTCAGTCATGATGTAATGGTTTATATTAGATGCTGGAAATTCTACTTGGGATGACTAAACCGAAAATATTATGTCCGTTCATTTCATGGACGTATGTTTTCTTTTAATTTTGTTCAAAACTTATTGAATTCCACTATTTGGATTAAGACTAGGTAATTGTGTCTTTAGGTTGGTCCATTTTCTTTTTGAAGGAAAGGATGCAGATGGGTTGGAGGATGGATGAAAGCTAAATTCATGGCATGTGTTAACTACAAAACATATATTTAGATTACAAAACATTTGTTAGATACACAACATGTAAGGATTTGTCTAGGAACTCTACATGAAATGAGTTGTGTTTCCCATTGAGTAAAATACCATTATTTGCATGGTATGTAAGTCTTACACAATGTGTAAATTCCCAAATCTATTTTTTAAAAGACAGTAGGGGATAATTTTTGACAGAGGCCCCTTGTTTCTCCAATAGGTTCCACGTGAGAGAACCCTCTTACAACCATACTAGGTTCTTATACTCCTCATTTATCTAATATTTGTTTCTTTCATCATCAGTCACATTGGATCCAAAATGGTAATCTATCCACTCATATTCTTTCTTTCCATTGTTTATCATCCTATCTATTGCTCTATTTTAGTGTAAGCTAATTTAACCTATTTACATGGCATCTGTCGAGTCATATGATTTCTACTATTCTATCATGATTCAAGGTATGACACTAGATTAGGAGAGATATATAGGGTTTAGGTAGGTGTTATAGTTATTTCCACTTAAATTATAGTTTTATTTATCAGGATATTTTGTGCCACATGTCTGGATTTCCGTTTTCTCCTCCATGATGCTTTAGTTAATTTGATTTAATTTTAGCTTCTTGTGATCCTCGAACCTAGCTACCTATGAAACACTACTATGGGATTTTTCATCGACTTCACCCACCCCTATGGGTTTTCATCCTTTGAGGTACTAAATAAACCTATTCTTTAAGTTGTTAAATAATTTTAAGATGTGAAATGATGTGAAGGAAATGGTATTCCCTATTTTAGGCCCTTAATCCTTATTCTATAGTTAAATGACATGAAATATATGATTTGGACAACTTTGATAGTGTTAAAGTATCAATGCCTTATTAAAATATATGATATTTTGATAGCTAAACATACCATAATGCCATGCTAAGGGTGATAAAAGGTTCCCAACTAAAGGACACCTTGGATGAGCGCATCATGGTTTATAATTAGTATTTATTGATGAATTGTAAATATATTTGGAGTGATAATTGGTATTACTTAGACGAGCTCACTTTGTGGATTCTCTATATCCTTACGAGTTATACTAGTTCTATAGGGGAGAAACCATGGATGTTCTCTAGGGATATATGATTATACCATGAAATGAGAGATAATAATTCCTCTATGTGAGATACCAAGAATGGGTTCAGTGTGTTTGGTCTTCGCACAATGTAAAGAGTGATACTTGGGATTCTATTCCTCAATTTCCACGGATAAACTCTTATGATATTTTTTATTTATAGATTCCATAGAGGGATACATGAGATTCTTTTTCAGGTTTCCTTGGATGTGATTATGGTTTCTCTGATTAAATTATAATGATGACTTGTATATTAATGACTAAGAATGTATAACTGTTATATAGGGATGAATCCTACATGCCAAATCATATTCTTGGTTACAGTTGTCTCTTGATTCAGGATTTATGATGATCCATTTCTATTACACCCATATCATATAGATACATGTTGTACTAGATTAGAGATACATTTATATTAGGAAAAAGTAGGTAGTATCAGTCTAGTGTCCATGAGAAACCCAAAATGACAAGTTATAATTATTATTTCTTTACATTTATTTTTTTCTTGTAGACATCTCAATTTATATGCATAGATTAGAAGGATATAAACATTTTTCTGGTGGCTTGCTAATTGTATCTCACACGCTAATCATGCCACCCTTGGTACTTGAGCACAGTTCATGACTGAAAGTGTAGATAATGTGAAGCTACTTGTTTTCAATTCCTTATTTTCTGTACTAGAATGGAGTATAGTAGTGGAGTACTGATTCTATGATTAGGATTCTAGTTTTAGTTGATTTTATTTGTTTTTTTGTAGAGAATGTGGTTCATTCATTTTTCCTTCATATCACGGGAAACTCTTTTGTATAGCTACATGACATAATCATCATCATTTTGTATCTATTTATCATTTAGCTTCCTCCTCTTTATATTTATGGGATGTTCATTTACTATTCAACTACTTCTTTTTATTTTCTATTTATGATAATTACCATTTTTAAATACCATTGTGTTATACTCTATTCAACGAGGGAATAATCTCCCCAAAAACACACCCTAGGGACTCACTACTTGTCGGTAGCCTCTGGTATATGAGGAGGTGTGCTTGAAGTCATGTGACCTACCATCCAGAGGCATAACTTAATGGATTCACTGGTGGGACACTACAAAGTAGTATAAGAGGCCTTTTTTACTATTATCTTATTGTCTGGGTATTAGATACGAGACTAGGATGTAATGGAATTTGGTAATGGTTCTGTGACTGGGATTATCTAACAAATGAATAGGGGAAAACCAAATTACCTGGGATGGGTTATTTTTGTTCTAGTTTTAAAAAGATACAGTTGCATTGATATCACCTTTGGGTGACACACATGTATTATAATGTTATTATTCTTATTTATATTATTATTATGAGATTATTTTCCTTGGAATTGTATGATAAGGAGGTATTGTATCATGCATCATACTAGGCATATGAGGATTCTAATGTCATGCATTACACTATTCCATAATCATACTAATGCATGAATTTACTGTATTGCATGTGATTTTTTTCTATGCATTGATTATTAAATATAAAAATATTCCTACATTTCTCGTAGGCATAAAATAACTGGATTAAATAAATTTCCTATACAAATATAAATGTTTTTTTCCACATAGATTGATGATGACACCTTAATTAACCAATTTTTCCACGTTTTTCCAAAGAACCACTAGTTCTAGGGGATGAAATATTATATTATATAATTGATGAATGAAAATGGTAATTTCTGAAGCATTGAATTCTATAAATTGGGAATGGTAGTTCATTCAATCAACTGAATATACATGACTAGTTACATCCTAACACCATACATAAATCTCATATCACAGTTACTTTGTTCACCAATTGAAATTTATAATGAGTATGAGACATTATAATTGGGATTGGTGATTTATTTAACTAGAGTAAGATATCTATATCCAAATAAATAAGAATAAATTTAAATAAATTAATATTTAAAAATGAAATGGTTACCTCTAAAGGGGGATTAAAATTTAAATTTAAATGGGGGTTTCCTCTATAAATTACATTGAAACTATATATACTGGGACTTCTATTGCATTATGAGAGATATCGAACCTAAAAAAACCTTAGATAGTGGGAAGTAGGCAGTGTATCTTGAGTCTTCAATGATCTTTATTATCACCTTGACCTGTATTGAACAGTAGTTAGAGAGGTGTGACCAGTTGTTAGGAAGTATTTTTACCTACCATTTACTTATTTACTTTTTTTCTATCTAATAGTAAATATTATATGAGGCATGTTCTTGTCCATTATAGAGGCATGGCACCCTGATTTTCTCAATTCGTATGTTTGGTGGGTGGAGATTACCATGCTCCGTTGGTGGTGGGGCTTGAACCACCAGTGTTACCTTTTATAGTGCCATATAGGAAACCTCATGTTGATCTTACACTGGGTGTCGATTTTCAATTCTTAGATAGTTTTTCCACTTTATGTAGTATATATAGGGAGCTCTCTGACCTTCCACTAATCTGGAAGAATTGACGTAGGAATTCTTGCAGCAGCATTCTCCCCCCTATTCTAAGGATGATGGTCCTCATGCTATAGTGAAATGGATAGTGGCTATGATTTATTTATTTGATAATTTTGAGATTCCTCCGGAGTATATGGTCAAACATTCTACCAATATAATTCTCGATTCTACTAAATGATGGTGGGATTTCATTACCCAGACTGAAAATCATTAGGGTATTCTCTAGTAAGCCTTCCAAACAACCTCTTATGCTTAATTTCCCCCAGATGTTTTTTGAAGATTGTGTCTAAGTGTTTATAAACATACAATAGGGTGTTATGAAGGTGATGGATTAATTAGATCATTTGACTGGGATTTATTATTTTTCATGAAATCTAACATATGATGAGTTGAAAACTATAATATGTTTTTATGATGGGTTTGTGTACGCCATCTAATCATAGATTAATATTTTCCAGCTGACCATCATTTTAGATATAGTGAAATAGGTTATCATCATAGAGTGGAACTTGAGGGAAGCTAGCAATGCGAGCTTGGGAATTTTAGCTTCTAGGAAAAGGGATGGTTTTTTCCGTGGAAGGAAACATCATTTTGAGGGTGCACATGGGGGAAGTACCAGAAAAATGACATAGGACAAAAACTATATGGTGTAACACTAGTGTGGAATGGAAGGGCATAAAAAACCCTAATGTATGAATAACTCGATCTAGTGTCGATCTTGTGGCAGGATGGGTCACCTTTAGAATTTCTTATAGAATTTCTGACTAGCACCCAGTGAGAAGGGATCTGTACCACACCATATTCAAGTACATGATCAGTAGATCCGCTTCAAGATGGGTGCTACTATATTATCATAAGATCAGGACAAGGAGGTGGATGTGTCTAAGGTATTCTGACATTTAAGTTTCAAATCTAGCAGAGTAGACCTTCCTGGGTTAGTCAGGTTGCATCTGAGGGCCACATTTTTGTCCATATCTGTGTACCACAACCTACACTTGATGAGCAGTGTGTTGGGACTTCTATAGATAGGGGTAAAATTCGTATGTCCTCTACTTTAGTTTCTTCCCTATTTGATATTAGGGTATCAACCACTATTATATGAGCTACAATTATGAAAAGTATAGGCCTCTTGATGGACTACTTCTATGGAGTAATGACTCTTGAAACACCTTTAGGGGTTCAATCAGAGATTATACAATAATGAAAGGAGTTCCCCTTGATATTTGTGGGTACTAATTCTTGTGGTATTTCTTTTTCCTCAAGATTGATGACTTCATTTTCATTCTCAAAATGAACTGGCTAGTACCTTATCAAGTCCACATTGATTTCTATCACTAGATGAGGTTATTTACATCACCTGAGGGAAGTTATTATATTAATAAGGTTGAATGGGATATCCAGGTGAGTCAATCTGGACCTGAGCATCATGGTCTAGGTAGAGTGATAACCTAGATGGCTAGTCTCTTTATGAGTGACCAATGAATAAAACATAAAAAATTCCCTCCTATAGTGGATACTTTTATGGATATATTCCCTAACGAATTATTTGGTTTAACTCATATGATATTGGTGGAGTTCACAATCGAGATAGTTCTAGGTGTGGCACTAGTGTCTGTTCCAATATATAGGATGGAACTTACTGATCTCCAAGAACTCAAGAATCAGTTATACGACTTGAAAGTAAAGTGTTTTATATGAACCAGTACTTATTTGCGGGGTTAACCTATCATAATATCAATTTGATGTTAATAAAAAATTAGGTGCATGTTAGACCATCATACATACCATGTTCAATGTTTTGAAGTAGATACATCTTGTACAAGTACCTGTTTGTGTCATTCAGTCTTATGAATACACCATCCATCTTCATGGCCTTGATGAATCAGGTTTTCAACAAGTTTATTTATTCATATATGGTATTCCCTGTAAATGATTTTTTTTCATTCTTGTACTATTAATTACAATTCCAACCATTGTGAGATCATGGTGAATTCACTAATAGAGAATAATATATATGCTAAGATAAACAAGTTACACTTTTAGAATGATAAGGTTCACTTTTTGGGTCATATTATTTTATAAGAAAGTGAATATATTGACCCAAATAAGGTGATAATAAAATTTATTGTGAGTAGAGAAATAATTTCATTGAAAAACACAGTTTTTCGGGGATAGCTGACTATTACGGGAAAATCAACTAGTATTTCTCACAACTAATAGAACCTATTATGGGATTGACTAAGAATATTGTGAAATTCATATGATCAAAAACATGGGAGACATCCTTTCGAGATCTAAATTGGAGACCTAATTTAGTGTCAATCCTGATTTTTATGGAGTTGGGGAGAAGCAATACCATTTACTTTGATTCTTTAAGAATCATCCTTGTACCAGTTTTGATGTAGGGATATCAGGTTATAGAGAATGGGTCCCGTAAGTTGAGACCTCAGGATTAAAATTACCCTATTCATGACCTAATGCTACCATCAATGACTCATGATTTACACTGTTGGAGACATTATCTATTGAGTGAGAAGTTCATCATATATACAGATCATAAAAGTCTCAAATAAATCTCCAAACAACATTACTTGAATCTGAGGCAGTACGGGTGGGTGAAATACCTACAATACTTTAACATTGAGCTTAATTATACACCTGGGAAGGGTAATTCCATTGCTAATTCCATGAGTCATAAGACTGAGAAAAATTCCATATAGGAGGATAGTAGTGTGTGGGAATTGATGGATCAATTTTCTAAGATGCAATTGAAGGTTTAGGAATATCACATGAATTATTTTTGAGCATCTCTATTAGTGAAATACTCTATTTTTGAATGGGTGAATATGATACAACTATCAGATCCCATGGACATCATCTTGAGGGAATGTATCTTAGGTGAAAACCCACTACCTAGTTGGGTTATTAATGTGAATGAGATCCTTCACATCCACAAACATATCTATGTTTTTATAGACATATGGGAGGAGTTAAATTGGGAGTCCCATGCCTCTAGGTCGTTCACCCTGGGAATACGAAGATTTACTGAGATGTACATCATTAGTATTGGGGGTTGGGTATTAAGAGGCATATTTTAGGTTTCATCACGTGGTTTTCTGCCAGATAGTTGGTGAAGGTGGATCACCAGTGACCTACTAGCCTTATACATCATATATCCATTCCTAAGTGGAAATGGGTTGAAGTCACCATGAATTTCATGATGGGTTTTCTGAGATCCCCATGAGGTAGTGATGCATTCTGGGTGATCTTCGATATGATAACCAAGTTCAACCACTTCCTACCTATTTGAGAGACCTTCTCAGTTGATGAGATTGGGAGGCATTATCTCTCAAAAATTATGCATCTTCACAGTGTTCCCTATTATATCATATCGAATAGAGACAATTATTTTACATAATGGTTCTGAAAGGGTTGTATAAGGAACTAGGTTCATTGGTTCTCTTCAGTACACCATATCACCCTTAGAATGATGGGAAATTTGAGGATATGATACAGGTGTTGAAGGACATACTTTGGGCATGAATACATGATTTTGGTGGTCCATGGGAAAAATATAGACCCCTTATTGAGTTTTACTATAATAAAAATTTCGATGTATCCTTATGATTCCCTTTATGATAGGTCGTGAAATTCACCCTTGTTATGGTTAGAGGTAGGTGTGGAAACACAAATGGGTCCTCATCTCATTTAGGAGACTTAAATGTAGGCTTTACTAATTTATAAATATATGGCCACAGATCTGTCCATGTAGAATTATTATACCAATCATAACCATCCACTTCAAGATTTAGAGGTGGGAAATTAGGTATTTTTGTGAGTTTCACCAAGATTTGGTCATAGACGGGTTCATAGACAGGGAATGATGTCACCTTATTATGTCGAGAATTTTGATATCATTGAGAGAGTTAAGATAATAGCATATCAGTTGTAGTTACCTCAGAGGTACCAGGACATGCATGATTTCTTCCTTGTATTGAAACTTCATCATTACCATTCTAACCCATCTCATTTATTTGATCTTGATGATATTGAGTTGGAGGCAGAGGATCCTTTTGAGGACCATTATATACTTATCATTTATTAGAGCATAAAGGCTCTATAAGGCATGTAAATTCTATGGTTTGGGTGTTATGGAAGCATGATCTTTTACAGAAAGAGACATATGATAGATGGATATATATACATGCCCAATGTCCATAAAATTTCTCAAATGATGATTTATTACCCTCAAGTGTTATTCTTAGGGACGAGTTTTTTTAAGGAGGTGAGGTTGTAATATTCTATATTTTCAATGAGGTATGTTTACTTTTAATTTTGGTCAGGCCTTGTTAAATTTACCTCTTTTGATTAAGACCAAGTAACTGTTCCCTTAGGAAAATCCATTTTCTCTTGGAATAAAAGGTTACAAGTGGGCCGGAGGCTAGCAATAGGACGAATACATTATGTATATTAAATACACTGTGTGTATTTAGAATACACAGTTTATAGTAGATACATGATATGTAATTGTTCATCCTGGAACCCAAAACATTGTGATTTGAGTTTTCCCCATGGAGAAAATACTGAGATTTACACAGAGTGTACAGATTTAATTTTGTGTAAATTCCAAGATATATTTTTTAAAGTGGGTAGGGTATAATTTTTTACAGAATCCCCTATTTTGTCTAGTAGGTGCCCACAAGGGAACCCATCAATGCCCATCATAGGTTCATTTTATACTCATTTATAAGAGACCCATTTCCTTCACAATTGGTAATGTTATATCTGAAAAAGTTAGCTCCCCACTCCCCTCATATCCTTCCATCCTTCATTCTATCTACTGTGAAATTTTAGTACAAGATCCTTAACACTATTTTCAGGGAATTTTATGACTTTTCTGATTTATCTTATTCTAGATTGATTCAATGGACAACAGTGGTCAATTATAGTGTTACAACATTATGGTATGTGGTCTTTTACTTTTCCATAAAAGTATAACATTTTTATTATGCATCATTGTTCCATGTGCATGGATTCATAATTCCACCTCTTTGATGTTTAAATTAATTAAATTAAATGTTATATACACATGTTGTGGGACCATAGCTACCTGTAAAACACTACTTTAAGAATTTTACATAACTCCCCTATGGATGTTCCTTCCTTTGAGGGCATAAATTCCCCTCTTCCTTAAGTGGTTAAATTATTTTAATATGTGAAATTATGTGAAGGAAATGGTCGGCCGTGTGTTAGTCCCTTATTCCTTATGCCATGGTTAAATTACATGAATAAAATTAATTGGAAAACTTGGATAACGTGTTCTATAATTAATTCAATGTTAAATTATATGATTTTTTGATAGATAAACTTACCCTAATATCATTCCATGGGTGATACAAGGGTCCTGACTTAAGGACTCATTGGATGGTCTCATTGTGATTTGTAATTATAATTTATTAATGAATATTAAATATCCAAGGAGAGATACTTGGTATTCCTTGGACATGTTCATCATGTTGATTATATACCTCATTAAGACTAATACTAGTTCCCTAAGGAAGACACCATTGATGGGATCAGTGGATTGATGGTTATACCAGTCCACGAGTGATACCCAGTCCCCTATGTGAGATATTAGGGATTGACTCAGAGGGTTTTCAATTTTCTTCATGCCGAGAGTGATAAATGGGATTCCATTCATGGATTAAATTTTACAAACTCTTATGGTATTATGTATTGATAATTCATAGGGATTGATAATTGGGATTATTTTTGGATCACCTTGGATGGGATCACTGTACCTATGATTAAATTAGAATGATTACTTTCATATTCAAGACTAAGAATTCATAGTAATTATCCAAGAAAGCGTCCTCCCAGCCAAGTCACGTGCTTGAGTTTGGTCTACTATTGATAAATGTTTTATGATGATATATTACCATTACACCCATCTCATATTTTTATAGTTTTTTCTTGATTTAAACATTTTTGTCTTAAGCTGAAGCAGGTAATATTGGTTGGGTGTCCATGAGGAACCCAAACCAACATGTTCCAATTATTTTTTCATTAAATTTATTCTATTCCAACTCACTAATTATTTTATATGCACAAAATAGATTGATCTTGAAACTATTGGTGGTGGCCTATTGATTATATATCCCACACTATTCGGGCCTCCCTTGGTACTAAATAATAAATTACAACTGTAGGTGTAGATAAAGGGAAGCGTTCTTCTTTTGATGCTTGATTTTCAGTACTAGGATGGAGTACGAGAGTAGAGGACTAGGCCTATGATCATGAATCTAGTAGTAGTGAAATTTTTATTTTTTTAAGTGATTGTGGTTTATAATTATTTCTTATGTATACTTTGTACCTTATTTTGTGTAGCTACATGACATGATCATCATCATTTTGTATCTATTTATCATTCAACTTCCACTTATTTATATTTGATGGATTTTCATTTATTAACCCACTACTGCTTGTTATTTTCTATTTTAGCTACATTAAATTATTATATACCTCTTTGTTTCACTCTGATCAATGAGGGAAAAGTCTCCCCATAGACAAACCCTATATCATCACTTCTATTCAACATCTTTTGGCGTATGGGGAGGCACACTTGATCTCACGTGGCCATCTGTCTCAGGGCACCACTTAGTGGATTCTGAGGTGGGACTTTATGATATAAAACTTATATAATACATCATTAAACATGAATATTAAATTTAAATTATAATAAATCACACCCCTAGAACCTTTAGGATTAGTGTTTCAAGATATTAGTTACATTAATGTCTTATTCTATAACTGAGTGAAACTCAATCTATAATTACGCAATACTTAACCCCCATCTAGACATATAATATGTTATACTCCTTTTCATAACATGGGGAATGTATACAATGTAAAGTGTGTACTCATATACTTAGGGGTGAACAAAATATATATAATTAAAAATCAAAGGTGATCATAAGATGAACATATGGGTATTGTAACATCTTAGGTAAATAAAGAATAAAACATTTTCATATTTATTAATATTTGTGAATTAAATATTAATTTTACTTTAAAGGGGTTTCTATGTTTGATAGCGTACCCGATACGCAACAAAAAGTTTCTTTGAAATCTTACGTTGCACACTAGTAATAAAATAATATTATTTTAAATGGTAGTTAACACGTAGACATTGTATTGGCGGGAATGAATAGAAATAACTAAAATATGATTATATATGTTTTTTTAAATGTTTTTATATTTATCCAATAAAAGATAAAGGCATAAAATAAGAAAAGAATTCAATTTTAGGCATATATACTCTAATTTTCACTAAAAGGTCGAACTATTGCCTTTTGATGGAGAACCCTCTTTAAATATAGTTTTAGTCACTCTTATAAATTTTATTGGACCAAATAAAACTCTTCTTTAGAATCGGGACATCAAAATTTACTTTGTGTAAAGTTTTGGTATTTTTCCGATAAAGTTCATTTTTAATAAATAGTGAAAATGTTGTATTTTAATTCAAAACCACTTTTTAATCTAATTTATTTATATGATTATATTATCTTTTTAATTTGTTTTAAAGTTCAATTAGAATATATTTTTACTATTTAATCCAATGGTGGTCATTTGAATTAATTTCACTTTGAAATTGGACTTAAACTAGTGTCAATCTTTTGATACATATTGTTTCTTAAAAACACGCTATTTGTTTTGACAGCGGGAATTAATTATTAAATTAATTAATGCAACTTATATGTTTTTAATTTCTTAAAATAGACATAATTTTTGAATTCGGAATATCAAATATAGCTTAGGGTGAAGTATTGGTATTTTTTTGAAAAACATTGATTTTTGATGAATAGTGAAACCACAAAGTGGTAGTTACAAAAACTGATTTTTCATTTAAATGGAACTTTACCACTTATGTGATTTGAATTTAAAAAATCCAATATAAATGAATTTCATTATTAAGTAAAATGTGGATCAATGGGATGAAAATAATTTGTGATGAAAAGTAACTTTTAAGTTTTATTAATCGGGATTAAAGGTAATTAGTGTGATTTAAGGTAAAAATGATATTATAATAATATGAAAATATCTTGAAACTTTTCCTAACCCTATTGGATGAGTCATGGACGACCAAGACAACCCATGGGTCTATTTTTGAGACCCCATGGAGCCACATGGGTAAGATAATGACATTAATGCCTTTTATTTAAAGTAAAAGTAAAAATGACACAAACATGTATTGTTTTACTAAAATAATTTTTACATGGGGTTATACAAGTCATATTTTTGACTATAAATATTCATTAGAAATATAAAAAGATTTAATACATCATGATATTTTTTTTTATAATTTTTAGACATTAAATAAATTAAATTATTTATGACACCATGATGATGCAGCGATTACCTCATTATTTATCGATTTAAATAAAATGGAAAGATAAAGTAAAATATAAGACCTACACATGTCAAAAAACTATTGGATGGGTGTATTTTGAACTCTTATCACCTAATACTCGAAACACATAAATTTGGTACCATTAAAATCCGAAACTCATTTGAAAATAAAGTAACATTTTATACCTTTCCAAGAGTGCCCCTCCTCTCCTCTTATGAAAGCCCCCCACCTCTACCTCCTTACCCACACTTTTCAAGCCTTTGGATCAGCCAATATCTGATCATTTTGTCTCTCCAAATACCTCTCCTCATCCTAGAAGCCTTACCTTAGGCGAGAAGCTCTTCAAGAAGTTCTTTTTGTTCAAACCAAAGGGAGTTACCCGATTTTAAGGTAATGTCTTAACTTGTGTTCTTTTGTTTTATTCTCCAACCCCCTAAACTCTTTTTATTCCTTTGTTTTGTAACAAAACCATTATCTTCAATATAATATGATGTTTTTATGATAAGGATTATATCTACACCTACACACACCTATATCTAATGGTTAAAGAACATGTTGTTTCCATGGATGGTGAATTTCTGCCTCACGAAACGATGATTGTTAAATATTCTTTTAACACCTTCAAAGGCGGACATTAAGATGTCAATATATTTATATATGATATATAATATGTTTATGTTTTTCTTAAGCTTCTGTATCTTTCATTTATGGCGTACCTTTATGGTTTCCATTATGGGTAAACACGATATCTTCATTTTAGGAAGTGCAGACTACCGCCCCCTCAAAGTGATTTGATTTGTTAATACCATATGTGGTACATATAAAGGATATATTTAATGATATTATATATGATATCATACTGGAATTATAATATACCTTTATATAATTATTATTTCTTTCCATTAAAGTATGAGATAGAAATGAAAGTAGCGTTCATGCGTACGTACGACTTACCGTCTCCATAAACAGTGCATTTCATTTCTTATCCCAAAATGTAATTTACTATTATAAGTACATATATATAATTGATATATAGGATTTATGTTACATCTAAATGATTAATATAATTATGGAATTAAAATATACATATCTCTCATTTAGTTTTAATTCTATTAATATGACATAGAAATGAAAGTAGCATTCATGCGTACGTACGGCTTACCGTCTCCATGAACGGTGCATTTCATTTCTTACCTCTAAATGATTATGTAATATTATAAATGCATGTATATACTGGATATATATGATAAATATGGCATCTACATCATGAATATCATTCTTGAGATAATGGATATTTGACTACTTGAACAACTTGTAAATATAAGAAGTTCACTTTTGACTCAAGTATCAAATATCGAAAAAACGACCGTTATTAACTTAAATGATTACATAATGTTCATAACATGGTAATAAGTTATATAAAATGATTAATGAACTTGAAAAAGGTTCTTAATCAAGTAGAAATTAACTCAAGTTTATTATTCAGGACATTAAAGAATGATCGAGTCAAGTCGAACCCGAGGTAAGGGACTTCATCTCAATCTCCTTTCATTGAGGAATATTTCGTTTTATACACAACTTTCTTTTATAAGGTGTATAAACCCCTTTGAATTTTACTTATATACAAAAGGAATCTTTTTCTGTGAAGCATTCTACTAAAAGAAAAAAAGGAATGTTTCTTTTAACGTACACGGTGACAACGACCTTTTCCACCACCGTGAGTATTATTTGGTCTTTGGCTTCCTCAACAAGCCATAATGTTTTTAAAATGAAATAAATACCATACACTATTTTATGTATTTTGGTATTGAAAATGGTTTTTATAATGGATTTGTTATGTAAATATATTTGAGTGATATATTGTGATCAATGTGTGGAAATGTTTTCTTTCCATTATATTTGTTTTATGTCTTATGATTTGATAATGGTACTTGGACATTTGATGGGTGGTTACGTGATAAACCATATGACGGGTGGTGCCGTGAATACCAGGATGGTTGGTTACGCTATAACCTCCAATGCATTGGGTATGAAAGTCGGCCGTATGGCTATTCCATTAAGTGATATGTGTGGAAGTCGACCGTATGGTTATTCCATTTAAGTATGTTTATGTCCCAAGTTACCTTTATATGATATGTGTTATTTATATGGGTTTTATGGTAATATTTTGGTTACAAAAGGGTAAGTAATGATCTTTTATTCAGTGAAGAGTTTTTACTACTTTATAAGGGTGAAAGGTATTACTTTGATTAAGTATACATGGTTTACTTGTTGTTTTGAAAAACTAACAGTTTTCATTATTTGTGTTTCCCTTACTGAGCTATTTATGCTCACCCCAAGTTTTTGAAATGTTTTTCACAGGACATAATGTGGAATAGGGTCAAGGATGGGATCAAGGAAAAGTCATGCTATTTAGAACATGGAACTAGACATGTTTCTTTTTAATAGTTTTTATTTTATGGAAACATAGTAGAAGTGTCTACTTGGTAATCTTTTGAGATGTAATGGTTATGTCCTAATTCTCTAAAACTCTAAACCTGAAAAGATCCTCAATGTGAATTATTCATTTAATTCAATATTAAGTATGGTTTAAGGCCGGGGCCTTATAGTTGGTATCAAAGGTCGGTTTAGAAAACATTAGGAGTTAGAAAATTGTTAAATTATAAATTAATGTATGGTATGATTGAAATGATATAGAATTTGAATATTACCATGTTGATTCACCTAAGATATTTCTGTGTTAAGAATGGTTTTTCATAGAGGAAACAAAACAACTTTTCTGGGAAGGCATACAGAGGGAAATGACCTTTCAAATCAGTATCCTAGGATGGTCAGAATCAAAACTAAATAGTTTGTTACAGTGATGGCTCAGTTGACTCAGGTGAAAAATGTTGGTTGTTTTTATTGATGATATTTTGGTGTTTTCTAAAAGTAAAGAGGAGCATGAAAGTCATTTAAGGGTTATCTTGAAAACCTTAAAAGAAAAGAAACTGTATGGAAAATTTAGCAAGTGTGAGTTTTGGTCACAACAAATTTCATTCCTTGGTCACATTGTTTCAAAAGATGGCATAACTGTTGATCCTGCTAAAAAAGAGTTGTTGAAGAATGAACAAGACTCACAAATGTAACAAAGATCCGTAGTTTTCTTGGTTTGGCAGGTTACTACAGAAGCTTTGTTGAAAATTTTTCACGGTTAACTAGTCCAATGACTAAGATAACTCGTAAGGGTGTTAAGATTATCTGGACAAAAGAATGTGATGAATGTTTTCAGGAATTGAAAAGAAGATTGGTGAATGTTCCAGTTTTGGCACTACCTTCTAGGAAAGGGGAGTTTGTTATCTATAGTGATGATTCATTGAAAGGACTTGGTTGTGTCCTTATGCAGAATGATCAGGTAATTTCTTATGCTTCACGTCAGTTGAAAACTCATGAGGTAAATTACCCTACACATGATTTGGAATTAGCTGGTGTTGTTTTCACTTTAAAAATTTGGAGGCATCACTTGTATGGAGTAAAGTGTGAAATATATAATGATCACAAAAGTTTAAAGTATATATTCACTTAGAAATAATTGAACATGAGACAGAGGAGATGGCTAGAATTAATCAAGGATTATGATTGTACAATTCATTACCATCCGGGAAAAGAAAATAAAGTGGCTGATGATTTGAGTCAAAAAAGTAATGATTCATTAACAATATTGCATTTGGAATGTGATCATTTGGTTAAGGATTTGATGAACTTTGGCATAGAAGTTGTTGGTACAGGATGTCCTTCTGTTTTGTTCCAGGTATCAGTGAAATCTTCTCTATCAGACAGAATCAAGCAAGCACAGAAGCAAGACAGTGAGTTGCAGAAAAAGGTAGAGCTGGTTCAGAAGGGTAAGTTCCCTGAATTCAACATTGATAATGATTGTGTTTTGAGGTTTGGGAAGAGATTATGTGTGCCTGGTGATCCATAGTTGAAGAACGAGTTGTTATGTGAGGCTCATAGTTCCCCGTTTTCAGTTCATCCAGGAAGTAATAAGATGTATGGAGATCTTCGGGAGTATTACTGGTGGGATGGAATTAAAAGAGATATTGCTGATTTTACTATGAAGTTTTTGACTTGTCAGCAGGTTAAAGCAGAGCGGAAATTACCGAAAGGAATTCTTTAGACTTTACCAGTGCTAGAGTGGAAATGGGAAAATATATCCATGGACTTTGTTGGAGGATTACCGAAGACATATAGAGGTAATAATGCAATCTAGGTTATTATTGATCGATTGACTAAATCTGCTCATTTCCTTCCTATTCGAGATACATTCTCTCTAGATCAACATGCTCAGTTGTATCTTAAAGATATTGTCAAGTTGAATGGAGTTCCCCTCTCCATTGTATCTGATCGTGATCCCAGGTTTACTTCTAACTTTTGCAAATGCCTTCAGAAGTCGTTGGGTACTGAATTAAATTTTAGTAAAACTTTTTATTCTCAGTCAGATGGGCAGTCAGAACGAAAAATTCAGGCTTTGGAAGATATTATACGTGCTTGTTCGATGGATTATCAAGGAAGTTGGGACCAAAATCGTTCTTTGGTTGAGTTTTCTTATAATAACAGTTTTCATTCTAGTATACAGATGGCTCCGTTTGAGGCATTATATGGGAAGCGGTGTCGAACTCCAGCTTTTTGGGATGAAGTGGGTGAAAGGAAGCTGATGGGACCAGAATTTGTAGAAGAGATGGAAGAAAAAGTTCAGTTGATTTAGAAACACATGAAAACAGCTCAGAGCTGACAGAAAAGTTATGTAGATAACCGGAGGAAGGATCTATCTTTTGAGGTAGGTGATCATGTTTTTCTCAAAGTTTCACCATGGAAAAGTGTGATGCGATTTGGTAAGAAAGGAAAGCTGAGTCCAAGGTTCATTGGACCATATGAAATTCTGGAGAAAGTTGGATCAGTTTCTTATCAAGTGGCTTTACCTCCGAGATTATCTCAGGTACACAATGTTTTTCATGTTTTGATATTGAGAAAGTATATGCCAGATCCATCTCATGTTTTGAGCCCAGAGGTAGTTCAGTTGGAAGAGAATCTCTCTTATGAAGAACAACCAGTCCAGATTATTGACCGAAGAGAGAAAGTGTTGTGAAATAAGGTAATTCACCAGGTAAAAGTTTTGTGGAAAAACCATATGGTTGAAGAGGGAACATGGGAATCTGAAAATGCTATGAGGGATAAATACCCCACTTATTTTGATAAGTGAATAAAATTGCGAGGACACAATTCCCAAAAGGGGGAAGGATGTAACATCCCAGGTAAATAAAAAATAAAACATTTTCATATTTATTAATATTTTCGAATTAAATATTAATTTTACTTTAAATTGATTTCTATGTTCGATAGCGTACCCGATACGCAACAAAGAGTTTCTTTGAAATCTTACGTTGCACACTAGTAATAAAATAATATTATTTTAAATGATAGTTAGCACATAGCTGTTGTATTGGCGGGAATGAATAGAAATAACTAAAATATGATTATATATGTTTTTTTAAATGTTATTATATTTATCCAATAAAATATAAAGGCTTAACATAAGAAAAGAATTCAATTTTAGGCATATATACTCTAATTTTCACTAAAAGGTCGAACTATCGCCTTTTGATGGAGAACCCTCTTTAAATATTGTTTTGGTCACTCTTATAAATTCTATTGGACCAAATAAAACTCTTCTTTAGAATCGGGACATCAAAATTTACTTTGTGTAAATTTTTGGTATTTTTCCGATAAAGTTCATTTTTTAATGAATAGTGAAAAATGTTGTATTTTAATTCAAAACCAGTATTTAATATAATTTATTTATATGATTAGATTATCTTTTGAATTAGTTTTAAAGTGAAATTAGAATATATTTTTACCATTTAATCCAATGGTGGTCATTGGAATTAATTTCACTTTGAAATTGGACTTAAACTAGTTTCAATCTTTTGATACATATTTTTTCTTAAAAACACGCTCTTTGTTTTGAAAATGGGAATTAATTATTAAATTAATTAATGACACTTATATGTTTTTAATTTCGTAAAATAGACATCATTTTTGAATTCAGAATATCATATATAGCTTAGGGTGAAATTTTGGTATTTTTTTGAAAAACATTAATTTTTGATGAATAGTGAAACCACAAAGCGGTAGTTACAAAAACTGATTTTTCGTTTAAATGGAACTTTACCACTTATGTGATTTGAATTTAAAAAATAAAATATAAATTATTCTCATTATTAAGTAAAATGTGGTTCAATGGGATGAAAATAATTTTTGATGAAAAGTAACTTTTAAGTTTTATTAATCGCAATTAAAGGTAATTAGTGTGATTTAAGGTAAAAATGATATTATAATAAAATGAAAATATCTTGAAACTTGTCCTAATCCTATTGTAAGAGTCATGGCCGACCAAGAAAACCCATGGGTCTATTTTTGGGACCCCATGGAGCCACTTGGGTAAGATAATGACATTAATGCCGTTTATTTAAAGTAAAAGTAAAAATGACACAAACATGTATTGTTTTACTAAAATAATTTTTACATGGGGTTATAAAAGTAATATTTTTTACTATAAATATTCATTAGAAAGATAAAAAGATTTCCTACATCATTATTTTTTTTTATAATTTTTAGACATTAAATAAATTAAATTATTTATGACACCATGATGATGCAGCGATTAACTCATTATTTAACAATTTAAATAAAATGGAAATATAATGTAAAATATAAGACCTACACATGTCAAAAACCTATTGGATGGGTGGATTTATAATCCTTATCACCTTATCCTAGAAACACATCAATGTGGGACCATTAAAATCCGAAACTCATTTGAAAATAAAGTAACATTTTATACCTTTCCAAGAGTTCCCCTCATCTCCTCTTATAAAAGGCCCCCACCTCTACCTCCTTACCCACACTTATCAAGCCTTTGGCTCGGAAAATATCTGATCATTTTGTCTCTACACATCCCTATCCTCATCCTAGAAGCCTTACCTTAGGCAAGAATCTCTTCAATAAATTCTTTTGGTTCAAAATAAAGGGAGTTACCCGATTTTAAGGTAATGTCTTCACTTGTGTTCTTTTGTTTTATTCTCCAACCCCATAAACTCTTTTTATTCCTTTATTTTGTAACAAAACTAGTATCTTAAATATATTCTAGGAAGTTTTTATGATAAGTATTAAAGCTACACTTACAAACACCTACATCTAATGGTTAAAGAACATGCTGTTTCCGTGGATGGTGAATTTCTGCCTCACGAAATGATGATTGTTCAATATTATTTTAACACCTTCGAAGGTGGAAATTAAGAAGTAACTATATTTATATATATGATAAATAATATTTTTATGTTTTCCTTAAGATTATTTATTCTTAATTTATGTCATACCTTTATGATTTCAATTATGGATAAACGCAATATCTTCATTTTAGGAAGTGCGGACTACCGCCCCCTCAAAGTGATTTGATTCGTTAATACCATATATGGTACATATAAAGGATATATTTAATGATAACTATATATGATATTATACTGTAATTATAATATACCTTTATATAATTATTATTTCTTTCCATTAAAGTATGATATAGAAATGAAAGTAACGTTCATGCGTACGTACAGTTTATCGTCTCCATGAACGGTGCATTTCATTTCTTATCCCCAAATGTAATGTACTATTATAAGTACATATATATAATGGATATATATGATGTATGTTACATATAAATGATGAATATAATTCTGGAATTAAAATATACATATCTCTCATTTAGTTTTAATTCCATTAATATGACATAGAAATGAAAGTAGTGTTCATGCGTACGTACGGCTTACCATCTCCATGAACGGTGCATTTCATTTATTACTTCTAAATGATTATGTAATATTATAAATGAATGTATATACTAGATATATATGATATATATGTCATCTAAATTATGAATATCATTCTTGAGATAATGGATATTTGACTACATTAACAACTTGTAAATATAAGAAGTTCACTTTTGACTCAAGTATCAAATATCGACAAAACGACCGTTATTAACTTAAATGATTACATAATGTTCATAACATGGTAATAAGTGATGTAAAAGGAATAATGAACTTGAAAAAGGTTCTTAATCAAGTAGAAATTAACTCAAGTTTATTATTCAGGACATTAAAGAACGATCGAGTCAAGTCGGACCCGAGGTAAGGGACTTCATCTCAATATCCTTTCATTGAGGCATATTTCATTTTATACACAAATTTATTTTATATGGTGTATAAACCAATTTGAATTTTAATTTTATACAAAAGGAATCTTTTTCTGCGAAGCGTTTTACTAAACGACAAAAAGTAATGTTTCTTTTAACGTACGCGGTGACAACGAACGTTTTCGCCGCCGCGAGTATTATTTGGTCTTTGAATTCCTCTACAAGCCGTAATGTTTTTAAAATGAAATAAATACCATATAATATTTTATGTATTTTGGTATTGAAAATTGTTTTTATAATGGATTTGTTATGTCAATATATTTAAGTGATATATTGTGATCAAAGTGTGGAAATGTTTTCTTTCCAATATATTTGTTTTATGTCTTATGATTTTATAATGGTACTTGGACATTTGACGGGTGGTTATGTGATAAACCATATGACGGGTAGTGCCGTGAATACTAGGACGGGTGGTTACGTTATAACCACCAATGCATTGGGTATGGAATTCGGCCGTATGGCTATTCCATTAAGTGATATGTGTGGAAGTTGATCGTATGGTTATTTCATTTAAGTATGTTTATGTCCCAAGTTACATTTATATGATATGTGTTATTTATATGGGTTTTATGGTAATATTTTGGTTACAAAAGGGTAAGTAATGATATTTTATTTAGTGAAGAGTTTTTACTACTTCATAAAGGTGAAAGGTATTACTTTGATTATGTATACATGGTTTACTTGTTGTTTTGAAAAACTAACAGTTTTCATTCTTTGTGTTTCCCTTAATGAGCTTTTTATGCTCACCCTAAGTTTTTGAAATGTTTTTTATAGGACTTAATGTGGAATAGTTTCAAGGATGGGATCAAGGAAAAGTCATGCTATTTAAAACATGAAACTAGACATGTTTATTTTTAAGAGTTTTTATTTTATGGAAACTTAGTATAAGTGTCTACTTTGTAATCTTTTGAGATGTAATAGTTATGTACAAATTCTCTAAATCTCTAAACCTGAAAAGATAATAAATGTGAATTATTCATTTCATTAAATATTAAGTAAGGTTTAAGGTCGGGGCCTTATATGTATGATAACATAATCAAGTTACATTAACATAACATAAGAAAATCATACCCAATAAAGCATAGATTATAAATCATGTATTATGACATAATGTTTTTGGAATAGTATAACAAATGCGGTATAATAATGTTGAAAGATGAGACAATAATCATGATCTATAAATTATAAAATTACAATATAACCTAAATATAAGCATATAAATTCATTTTTTTTGTCATGGATCACTACCAAAATAATATTCGCATAGTGGGAATAGTCTAATATCATAGTGGATTGGATTCACTCCCCATTACCATAAACATCATGGATTGGGTTCACTACCCAAACCCATATATTCTATCTCATGATATATTAATATTTAAATAATACATTATAGGGATACATAATTTTGATCCCTCTTGTTAAATAATTAAAAACCATATATATGTGTGGCACATGAACATGATCACATTCCTAAATCTACCATAACATAAATCACCTTTGATAAGGGAAAAAGGTTCCTAAAAACATCCATAGATTGTAATAAATTCATTTAGATAATTAAAAATCATGATTTTATCAAAACATATCCCTAAAGCAAAAAAATAAAGATTAAATGGATACTGATATAAATGAAAAAAACTTTAGGAGAACATTAAATTTTTTAAAGGAAGAAATATTCTTTTCTTTTTGATTTTTTTTTTCAAAATAAAATAATCTATAAAAAAGTTTTCTAAAAAAATAGGAATGTAAATGAAAATTAATTTTAAGAATTATGAAAACTTGAAAAGGAAGCTTCATGCTTAAAACTAAAAAAGTGATGGGAGAAAGAGACTGTGAAAAAAAGGTAAATAAATATTCAATTTAAACATTTGTAAAATAATATAAAAAATATTGTAGAATGAACTTAAGTAATCATATCGTAGGGATCATGACATGAAAAAATGAATATGAAAAAAATTGGACATGGAAGAAAACTATTATCAACTAAAAATAAGAGATAAGGTTAGTTCCACTTATAAGAGACATTACAGGTTAATTATGAAAAAATAAAAGGTAAAATGGTGAGAATACATGTTAAAAAATATAAAAAAAGATGGGGATTTAGAGATAAATAACATTGAATTTTACTATTTGATAATTTAGACATAAACATTCTTGATTTCAAATTGAAATTGAAAAAGAAAACCTTAAATATATTCCTGACTTCAACAAAAGTAACTTAACCTATGGTAAAATAATCATAACCATATTAATCATTTATTTAAGGATTAAATTCATATCAATTAACTTTTACACTCTTCAATTATAACTATTTGTTAAATATATGTTATTTAGTTATTGTTTGTTTTCATTATCAGATGTTAGTTATATTGATGATTTCGTCCAAGTTTCCTAATAGAGATATTGATCCTTGTTATTTGAAGAGAATTTAATAATTCATAGATTAGTCAATATAGTTTAATCATTGTTTTTAAATTATTTATGAAAACCCATGTTTATTTGATAGAAGTTATGGGTATGGTTCATGATGAGCATGTTTTAGGTAATTTACTGATAAAAACATGTTACATTATAATGACCAATAATTCTTGTATCACCCAACCAAAACAATAATCATAAAACAAATTAATTTTTAATATAATATATTACTAATATTATTTTATTAATAGTATTTTATATTGTAAAGGATAAAGATATTATACCATCATTCTTGTAAGTGGTTAAGGCAACCCCAACACGAACATTATATATGAAAGAATAAGTAAGAGTATAAAGTTACATTACAGTAATATAATTTTTAAAAAATAATAATCTTATTAATATAAAATAATTATAATAGTAAATGATATTTATAAAAAATGGATATAATAAGATATTTTAAAAAAGATTGTGAAGAACTAGACACTTTGATGATTTTCTCCTTCTCAAATGGTTTCATCCAGAATGAAGGATTTAGTCATCCTTATTGATAATAAATGACCAAATATGTAAAAATTATTTAGGATATGGAATTTGATCTTAGATTCAATATTAAACTAAAGTAAAATTTTGGTTTTAAGTGTGTATATAAGGAGTCCTTTTATAGGTGATTTTGAGTGGAATTTCTATAAATACCAATTCCTTAATGTGCATGGAGTATATTTTTAACAATGAAATTAGATCTCAAGTGTCCATATATTGATATAGGTTGCGAATCAACTTATTCAAACAATTTATAGATAAGTTTGGATATATTTTATGAATTTATCCACTAATTTAACTCATTTTACATCATTTTACACTAAAAATTATAACTTATTTTTTTCCTCGGTGACTTAAATTTTTTTCCAAAAAATAAAATTAAAGCTATTAATTAAATTAAATTCTTTCATTAAAAACATGAAATAAATTTAATTTAAATAAATTTGATAAACTTATTGAAATTAATTGTTAATGGGGAAAAATATAACATAAAAAATACATTTAGAAAGCCATCTTTTAAGCATAAATTTTATTTTATTCTTTTTTCCATACCAAGTAATAATCATTATATGAATGTTAATTTATTTATTGGAATATATAATAAAAAAATTTAACTAAATTTTATACTATAAATATGATAAATATATATTTTAAATAAACACATATAATATATAATTAAAAAATTTAATTAAAACATTTTTCATTGACCATGAATAATTAAATTCTTATTATTTAAAACTCGTTCATTATTTAATAGATGTTATTTAGTAATTTTAGAAAAAATTAATTTAATTATGTCTATATATTTTATTAAAATTAATATTTAAAAGAAATAAATTTAATTTAAAATATATTATATACCAATTTTTTCTTTAAAACAAAAGATATTTTAACAAATGAATAAGTATCTTTATATTTTATTCAAAAAATGTTTATAATGATTACAAGGTAAATATGTTTTTGCAACACATTATTTACTTCTAACTATAAAATAATCAGTATACATTCTAGATGAAAGTATAACCAATGAACACATATCTACCAAACATATATTGGACACACATATATCTAAAAACCAAATATAAAATTATCATACATCTAATAACCATATATATAACTTTCATATCACATTCCAATATATAAACTTTCATACTTAACTAAAATGTATTCATCCTATTACTTTAATTCTCAACAAAAATTTATATTATATTTATAACATTTTTCCTTATTTCCATAGTTATAATAAGTGGTATGATACTCAACAAAAATCATGAGGACGATTATTTCATGTTCATGGTATTTTTATTTACTTTTGGTATTATTTCTATCTTAATTTTTATAATGATATTTTATATTACACTGTAATAATGTATTAATGTTTATATTTTATTTTAATATTTTATCTTTGTAAAATATATCCTGGTCATTTTTAGTTCAGTGTTATATGTGAAAAAATATCAAACTTGTTAAAGGGACAAAACTACTGGGTATTACATTATATTAACCTTAAAATGAATTTCTACCTTAAAATTTTATTACTGATTTGAAAACAGATTAGGGTGCTTCTACCTCATTATATCTTTAGGTTCCCACTTTGCTTCCTCAAACTTATGATTTCTTCTGTGAACTCTAACAAGGTAAATTGTATCAATTCTTAATAATTTATCATTTTTATTCAAGATTTATAAAATTATTACTCATAATAGAAATCATTTTATAGTTTTACAACCTTTAGGTTTAAGAAATGTGATTAATCAGATATTTATTTTAACAAATGTTATACCTAAAATGCATCATACACTAGTAAGAGGTTTAGTGGAAGTAAAATTTATTGAGATATCTTTCCCAAATGATCATGGATTTTTAAGGTACAATGAATCTTGACCTACCTTTCAATTATTTTCAAATATCATTACCCACTTCCATGGTGGTATTCAAAGAAATACATTTCATTTAACATCAAAAACTAAATATCATCTATGATTATCATCATAGATCATCTATTAAATTTTTGATTCATTTCTATATCAATAATTAGTTTGAATCCTATTTATGATTTATTAATCAAGATATGGTCCCAAAACCATTCCCTCCCAAACTTCATCACTCCACCCATATAGATCTTAATATGGGGAAATTTTAATTCAAGAATAGAAACTATTGTATGAAAACTCTTCCCATGGAATATTTTAATCCCAAACAAATTTAAAATCCATTGAACAAGATGTCAAAAAATATTATAGAGTTTAAATGACCCCTTCAAATTAACTATTTGTTTAAGGATTTGAAACACTACTAAATCAGAACATTGTATTCAATTATTATTGAATACATCTAAAAATATTTATGGAAAACCTTGGATATAGATATGATATAATGGAAAGTGGAACACCATATAGCCTTACCACTTTATTTATATCTTTGAGTGTTGATTGAGTGATAAATCCTAATGAATATAAATGGAATAAGACATTTCCCTAGAAGGTTAATTATAACCTAAATTTAATTAAGAAATGTATAAGTCTTATAAAGAACAATAATGAAATAAAAGGTGATGTTCTCCCATTTCTATACAGGTATGAGTAATGGTTACATCATCCCCTTATACTTCTGACATCCAACCTTAACTTCTTGATAAAAGAAGCATCAATATATATAACTATAATCTCCATATTCATGTTTTCCCTTAAAAATAATTATTTAGAACTCTATTTCTCTTTATGACTCCATGATGGATATAGAATCTTGTGCTATATAGATCATCAAAAATATAATTATTCAATTTTGGATTGAAGTGCCACATATTTGTTAACTGATTCTGATAATTACATAGTTTTTAAAATTTAATTATTGAATATTCTTTAACTTATTCCATGTATCCATATCCTTCTTCCACACCTCCTAGATCTTCATACAGATGGATGATTAAACATTCATTTGAGAAATATAGGAATTATCCCAATCCCTTAGGATTTCAAGGACCAACCTTTACAAATAAATCAATATTGGTTCCCTTTAATTCCATATCATGTATATGGTAGTAGTATATTTCCTAATTAGAGAATTTTCCAAATCTTTTCATTCCCATGATGATAATTCAATGACTAGTCATAGTCATTGGTCAACTCTAACCATATCCTTTAGCACATGTTAAACTACCTATGTGTGAATGTATAATTTATTCTTCTTTGATTTGTATATATATAATTTTTTTGGTATAGAAAATTCCTCCATTTATTTAATGTTAATATTACTGTTTATAGATATAGATCAGGTATTATGTGTTTTTTATTATGAAGCTATAGTTTAAATGATTCATATGTTTCCATTGTTTCATTTTTATAAGGAAAAACACAAATCCCTTTAATGATTCATTTTTTTACGTCAAAGACCCATTTTTTCTATAGGGTAGTGTGGGTATAGGTGTAGTGACCAATGTTATCTTAAGATATTTGAAAATTATCTTTACATTATACCATCTATAGGTATTGGAACCACTTCCTTGTTAACATGGATTTAGTATTTTAAAATCATGCACACTTTATCAAAAGGCATAAAATATATCCATCTAATCAAAGAAAAATACAGATATATGACACAATTTTTGTATGAAGACATTCATTAATCATAAATACCTTTATGGTTTCCACATACAAAGCCATTCTTATGATTCGATAACCCAATTGTGATAATTTATGTATCCAAAATTCACACATGGAAATTTGGCATACAATCTCTATTTTCTAAATTTCTTCAACCAAATCCTCAAATGATCATCACGATTTTCTTTAATCTTAGAATATATGAAATTATCATCTATAAATTATTTCAAAAATTGATTGAGGAAATATATAAGACTATTAATTAGATCCATGACGATGAAAAGTGTATTTATAAGTCTAAAATACATATTTATGAATTCATAGTTCTTATGTCATATATGGAAGGTTATCTTTTGATGAGAATCTCTAGTCCCCATTAATTTATGATATTAAAAAAATTATCTACCATTGATAAGTTTTTATCCCTTCATAGTTGATAAAACATGTGATTAATATGAGGTAGAGGATATTGGTTTTTAATTGGGATCTTTATATGTTCATGATGATTAATACTGAGATGCATTGATCCATCCACCTTCTTAACATAGAGGATTTCTATACCCCATATTGATATACATGGGTATATAAACCTATAATTCATATTCTATTCTATTTAATTCATCAATTCATTTAATTGAATTGGGGTCATTCTATAAAGAGTATTTAATATTTTTATAGCAACAGGTACGAGTTATATTTAAAACTCAACCTCATGATGTGGGGGGAGGATAGACAACACTTTCATAAATATATACACATATTCCTATAAAATAAGAATATTCTCAATATTGAGTTTCTATCAAACCATTTGATCATGATACCAATCATGAATGGGTATTAAGACCCATACAATGAATGTAATTTCCATAGGGTGTTCATAGTCATCATTTCTCAAGACGGCTTTCGACTCTTGGCTCTCGACTGTGCTTCCCTAACAGTAATGGAGATGGCCTCGGCCTCCCCCTTCCCATCATTGGGATGGGGGAGGATCTCTCCCACCCAACTTCTAAGCCTCGCTCCTTCCTCCCATTTTCCAACCTAGATCCTTGTCCCAATTTTCCAGATATTTCACTTAGCCCGAAGGTTCCCGAGCTATTTGAAGGTGCGCCTCAACTTCTGTTATATCTTTTGAAGTTCACGGAAGCTTCAATCTTATAGGATCTAACCCTAGTGGCTCATTTCATGCATCGACATCCATCAGTAGATGAATTTGACCACTTAGTCATCGAATCTTGGGGGTTACAAGAGAGGGGAATTGTTGGTCTTCTCGATAAATGCCACCTGATGGTTCATTTACACTTGGAGGAAGATGTGGTTCATACGTGGTCCAGTGATCCTTGTAAGTTCATCAGTCTTAGATTCTTCCTATTTATCTAGTCTTATTATTTTCATATGAATCAGGACTCTACTTCAGTCACAATCTTGGTTTCTTTCCCTAAAATTCTGTTTCCATTCCAAAACCATGCAATCCTCCAGATTCTAGGGAACACAGTTGGACATTTTCTATGCTCTGATAACCAGACTTTGTCTGTCTGAAACCTGATTAACCCGAGGATTTGTTTAGAGGTTGATGTCTCCATGGTACTGGTGGAGTGGGTGTGGGTTTCTGTTGGTGAAGAATTCAGGTGCAAGAAATCAGTCTTCTTCAAATCCTGACCGGATTATTGTAAGATGTGTAGGCGGCTAGGGTATCTAGATACCAGTTTTCAGAGAGGAGCTAGGTGTGTGGGCCTAGATCTGATGATGGACAGAGTTTAGGAAATGGATTAGGTAGGAGGTAATTATTTTTTGGAAGTAGGAATACTTGCAACCAAGGTTGTGGATTTTTTCCCGCCTAAAGAACGATATAGGTGATCGAAAGCAGACTGAGCATGATCCGCTAGATCCAGAGAAGGCTGAGGAGGCTCATGTTGATGAGTCCTTAAAAATTAGGTGGGTTTCACCTCATATATAGGTATCCACTAATCAATGGGTTATGTCCTTGGAGGTAGGGGAGGAAAACAGTAGTTACAAGGGTGTTCCTGTGATTGATTACAAAAAGGAGGCTGAACCACCTATAATGTGGCAGGGGAAGTCCTTCCTGATCACTACTACAAAACCTTATCATGGACATGGAAGGAAGGATGGGGCTAGTGTAATGGGACCCTTGTATCCAAACATTCCCATTTATATGTGCTTATCATTTCGGAAGACTGGGAGTGAGGGGAAGAATAATAATTGCATGGAGGTTAAAGCAGGTAAGGTGTACTCTTTGTACAGGCCGAGGCTTCTCAAAGAAGGCCCGAGGTTGAGTTGAAA
Organism: Viscum album; assembly: GCA_963277665.1. Classification (NCBI taxonomy): domain Eukaryota; kingdom Viridiplantae; phylum Streptophyta; class Magnoliopsida; order Santalales; family Viscaceae; genus Viscum; species Viscum album. Next base: position 381,827,380 of record OY728136.1, read on the forward strand.
AACTAATTTGAAGGTTTGGTGGTTCAAGAAAAAACATTGATGCATGAGGAAGATGATTCATGTGATGAAAGTTATAGCCAGCTTTCAGTGGATATTTTAGACCGTTTCCAAGGGAAAGATCCCCACATTCCAAGATGTAAGAAGGGGAAAAAATGAAAACATGACTCAGAGAAATGCATTGTGGTGTAGAAAAAAACCCAAAGGATGAAAAGAATATTCTCACTTACCTAAACCAATGGAAACTAGGTCAGCCTATAAAGGTGGAAGTAAGGAAAGAAAAGACCCACAAGGCGGGGAAAGTAGAGATCAAAGTAGAAAACCAAGAGTGATTGAAGAAGAGGTAGGGGAGTGTCTGATGCTCATATTCCACTCCAAGGAAGAAATGACTAAAAAATTCCTTCGTCCCAATGCCTCAAATGAGTATATTTTAAGTATTTATGAAATAAGGTGGTAGGTTGAGACCACTGAGGAGATAGAGACGTGGATAGAGAAGTAAGACCAAATCATTACCCGAGGATTCAACCAAGGAAAAATCACCCAGGAGGAATTCATCCAGACAATGGACAGAATGGTTTCTCACCTTGAAGAACTTATCAAGGATATTTCGGACACCCAGTTTAGTACTCTGCACTAGGAATTATATAGAGTGTCTAACTCAAATAATCATAGTTTTGTGTTTAATAATTTTTTGATCTCTTTCAGCATGTTGTGGTCCTTGTTTTGCAAACTATGGTTTCCCACATTCCATTAAAGTGGCTCAATAAAAATTTATATAACTTGGTTCATAGTCATCCATGCATTGATAGATGATCATGGGTTAACTTGGGATATAAAATGTTAATTCTCTATCCAAATAATTGATACATGATTTATGTAGATAGATCTATTATATTTCCTAAATCATATAAAATTAAAACTAAGGGAAAATAATAATATTTCTATGAAGTATATCTCTACAAAAAACTATTAGAGAATATTTTTAGACATCAGATGAAATCTTATTACCACTAGAAGTTTTCATCAGTAATTCCATATCTAATAATTGTGGTGATGAATTTATTCTCCTAGAAAACATTAAAAATATGAATGAGTGTGTATAAATAGAATCAAATAATACATTTTTATTTCTTGAGTGGATGATGAGTGAACCTTTCATCAATTCATTTTCATTTCCCACTTCATCAGTGGTTATTGAAAAATAATTAACTTTAGACCTTGGATTTGGAGGTGGATGTCATTTATTATCATCATTAACCCTTTTATTGGTACAATGGTTTCTCTAATGTCCATACTATTTTCAAATTAATAATTTATGTGTGGATAGTGAATCAAGTTAAACATTCATTTCATCCATTTAATTGGTTGGACTCTTTACATCTCATCAACATTCAGGAGCTTTATGAACTTCACACCCAAACTTGATGAATTTATACATTCTTTTGAGTTCATTCCCTTGAAACTTATTCCCAAATTTTCAATAGGTAGTATGATGAATATTATTTAATCCATGGGGTGTTTTAGATGAGTTTTCCTAAAACTCTATTTTTTAAGGATCCAAACCCAATGTCCCAGATCCAATGCCTTATGTTATTACATTGGAATGATTACGAGAAAGTTGTATCTAGAAGGAAAAAATAGTTTATTAGTTTTGGAAAACTAGACATATTCATAAGTTCAACATTACAACTTGAAAGAAAATACAACATATCAACTAATTTTGAATCACACATAATTATCCTTCCAAGTCATTAATAACAAACTTATTCACAACTTGGGGAAATTAAAACAAGTGAAAGGGGTGAGAATAAATGATCCGTAAGGGTAAATAATATAGAAGAATAAATTATAAATAAAAACGCTAGGCATGATTAATAACTAAAAATGCATGCCTTTAAAAATATACTTGAGCATAATAAGGAAGAAAATAAATGATTAAATAACTACATAAAACATATACATGAATATTATACTAGTCAAATAATCACATGGACAATCAATATCTAGTTTAATAATGAGGGAAACCATAATGCCGGACATCATAATCACAGTATCATGGCCTCCTTCCCAGACCATAATAACTATTTCGTCAAGGCCTCATGCCAATACACTTGTGTGTCTAATTAGACCTACTGATGCATCAAGGGGATATAGATGGCCCCACCCATCACATAATAAGTACAATTAATTCCTAATATTAATGAAGATAAACATAAAAACAAATACATTCATATTGAAACTAACATATGAAATGTAAATAACTTTTTCCAATCATTAAATATGATCACTAACTATTCAGAGTAATATATTGTGAATGGTATCAAGATAAAAAATCCAAAATCAATCTAATCATCAACCTTTAAATAATATATGGTAGATGATATCATAAAATATTAATCCCAATTGAACAAATTAATCAAAAATTGTGTTGAAATAGGTGAAAATACTCTTATAAAATCATCGAATAATTCTTGAGATAAATAATATTTTAAATTGAAAAGAAGAGTTCTTTTGGAAAACTATTTATATAAAACCATAACTCAATTAAGGTTTTATTTCATAATAAAAAAATATTTTATAAAAATAAATGTTTTTAAAATAGTTTATAGAGTGCCCTTGCAAATAGGAAAAAATTATAGAAATTCCCTTGAATCGGGCTTGTATTTCAGGAAGAATTTTTGAAAGATAATTTTAAAATATGTAAGTCCTAATAAAATATAGAAATATTATTATTGGTAAAAATATATAAAAAATTAAAAAATAATTTATGATAATTAAAAAAATTAATAATAATTTCATTGAGGTAAGTAGAGAATAAGAGTAACCCGAATGAAAATGGAGGTTCGAGTAGAAAACCCATACCATATGTCTGAATATGTTTCATTATAGAACTTAAGGTCCTATAATATGAAATTATACTTATTAATAACTTAATTTAGAACATATTATACTTTTATTTGATTTATTATAATTTTATTAAGTTCATTTATGGTATTATTTTTCAGTTAATAGATTCAATATCATCTTTCGTGAGTGCTCGTTTCATTAGTTTTCATGATTAGTTTGCTTGTATGGAAGATAATGTAAAATGAGAATTGAATTAAAAGATTGATTTTATACATTATTAATTTTCACTCATAAGGATAAATGATCACATAAATCATTTAGTTACTTTGGAGAGGATGAATCATTAGATAAAAGTTTAATGATAAACGCTTGGATTAATTTGGTGGTTTTTCGATCACCACGAACTCATTTTGGTTTATATATTAATACAATTTGTAAAAAATGATTCCAAAACATTATATAGGGTATATAACATATATATGATCTATTTCAACCATAAACTTTGTTTCATAAACCGAATTTATGATTGTAATAGAAGTTGAAAACCCATCGTTCTTGAATGTGATAAATTAACTCATCTCGGATGGTGTTTTAATTTATATTATTAAAGGAGGGGAAATGATAGATGATGATGAATTATTCTATTATCAGAAAAAAATTATAGTAAATGTGAGTTATTTTATTTATCATAACATTTGGAGGAAATGAGGAAATGAAATAAAAAGGAGGAAAGGAACTAGAAAGAAAATAAAATAAATGAAAAATGGAATTTACCTCTTGAATCTATCTTCCTTGAGAGCCTTTTTAGGGGAGAGGATTGGGTATTTTGAAGAGAAAAAGTGACAGTGGATATGGGGAGATCATGGAAGGATATTTTAACTGAAATTAGACAAGACACAATGCTTGAGAGGTGTGAGTATAAGAGGGAGTGATGGGTGGCTTTTACAGTGGGGGAGAGGAGTTATTTCCCCTTATTTTAGTCATTTTTTTTATTTTGGCTCAATACTATGAATATTATTGATTATTGGGACCATAATAGTAACATGTAATACCCCAAGCCTCCACGATATGCTTCTCTTTGAATAATACAGAAGCGTGTGTTGTACGTAACTTCGAGTTCTAACACACACCACAACCAATCAAACTAGCCGTTATGAATAGTAATACCCACTTTTTGAAATTTTATAAATTTTATCTTTTAAAATATACTTCATTTTTGGTTTCGTAATATCAAAATTATATTAGGGTGAAATTTTGGTACTTTTCAGATAACTTTTATATTTTGATGAATAGTGACAATTACTAAATTTTAATTAAAAACAACTTTTTAAATCAAAATAATTAATAGTGATAAATTATGAATTTAAGTGGTTTTAAAGTATATTTGGAATATATTTTTTCCATTTAATAAAATTTTGTTCATTGGACATAATTTCACATTTAAAACGGACATAAACAAGTATCAATCTTTTGAAAGTTATTATTTCTTTAAAACACGTTTTTTGTTTTGACAGCGGGAATTAATTTTAAATTAATTTTTGCCACTTCTATGTTTTGAATTTTAAAAAATTGATTCCATATTTTGAATCAGGATTTCCAAATTGTGTAAATAGGTAAATCTTATATTTAGACATTTTGAATAATTACTTCGGTAAATATTTTATTTACCATGGTTAAAGGGTAATTCTGGTAACTAAGGGTAATAAAATAATATTATAATAATATTAAATTACCCTAAAACATATCCTAAACCTATTGGTTGATACATGTCTGACCATGGGTATCTTTGGGTCGATTTTGGGACCCCATGGATCCACTTGTAAGTGATAATGGCACTTTATATTAATTAAGTTAAAGTAAATACAAAAATGGCATAAGCACATATCTTTTAGAAAAACAATTTTTACATAGGGTTATATATGTTATATTTTCTTCTATAAATATTAAATAGAAAGATAAAAATATTTCCTACATAATGGTATTTTATTTATAATTTTTAGACATTTAATAATTAAATTTATTAATTACACAATTATGAGGCCGCATTTTCCTTATTAATGAAAGAATCAAATAATTAGTATTATAAATGTTAAAATAAATATAATTTGAAAGTTTTGATGCCATTAAATAATTTTATTGGTTAATATGACATATTATTATTTCTTAAATGATTTTTTTTGAATTAATAAAGTTGTTAAGACTTTAACATAAATCAATTATTAAATATTGTCAAAATTGACATAAATGAGTTTTTAAAACAAATATTATATTATTAATTGATATTATATTCCTAAAAGTCTAAGGTTCGGAAATATTTCTTATATCATGATAGGTGTATCATTAATATACCACTTTGGGATCTCTTGTATGTATATAGTAAATTTATTAACTATATAATATAAAAATACAAAGTGACGTGGTAAATGTCAAACTAATTAACTAAGAGTTAAAACTAAAATATGAGGTTAGTATAATGACCCAAACCTGTCTAAAATATATTTTTTGAAAGTATTTAGACTTATCCCTACCATATACTTTTAATAATCCACTTTAGATCCATTAGAAACCGAATATTAATTTATTATGAATTAATAATTTAAGTTTTTCCTAAAGATCCCTTCCTCCACCTTATAAAAGGACACCACTTCTAACCAATTATTCATACCTTAAAATCCTTTTGGCTCTGCCAAATCTTCCAAAATACCATATAAAATATCCTCCCTTTATCTTAGAGGCCTTCCTTTATTCATAAATCCAACCTAAGGATCCCTTTTGATCAAATCAAAAGGAAGAACCCGAAGAAGAGGTAATGTTTTCACCACCATTTTTCAAGTTCCTTTCTTCTTCAACTTCTTCTTCATTTGTTATTTCCTTTATAAAATAATAACTCTAGTATATTATATATAATTTTATGTTATTATAAATATGTTACAACCATATTCAGTATTCTATCCATCCATTGAATGAAATGTCACCATACATGCGTACGTACAGCTTACCGTCTCCATGTCGTGGTGTAATTGTTATTCAAAACATTATTATTTTGGATGGGTATGATAATGATGTGTAATTTATGTAAATAATAAATAAAATATGATAATTATTCTGTATATATGATATAACATCCAATTATATATAATTTTAATATCAAAATAATGATATTGTCGCTCGTGCGTACGTACGGACTACCGTCTCCACGAACGCGATAAGATTCATTTCCCATCATATCCATGAAATTATAATTCTCATTTGATGATTAAAAATAATGTTTAAGGACCTGATATCATTATGGATATAAATAAGATACATCCTATCCATAATAAACATGGATTATGTAACAAAATATATAAAAGAAAACGAGTAAGTTAACACCCGAAATGACGATAATACTAACAAAGAAATGCTAAAAGATCATATATGATATCATATTAATATATATGATTCTTGTATAATTTAATAACAATTATTTAACCATTATACAGGAGGTTAATCTACCTTCAACCAAGGAAATGTACAAGGTAAGGGGTTTTCATCTCACTCCTTATTCTCGTGAGATTCATGCCATATTGCCACTATTAACTTTTGTGTGGTGTATGTGCTGCCAATAATTGTATTATTTGTGTAATACACTTTAATTTTTGTGTATTTACATATTCATGGTATGATAACTCTTTCTTGGGGTGTATGTTTCGTATGTTACCACACTATAAGAAAACCGCCGTTTAGCGGTTGTTTTTTCGCGGTGGTTTTAGAAACCATCGCGAAATGCGTTTCGGGTCGGCATTTCGCAGCGGTTTCTAAAACCGCCGCTAAACAGCAAAAAAAATTTATGTATTTTTTATTTATTATTTATTTATTTTTTAATTTTATTCGATGATTAGTGGCGGTTTTTTAAAAAACCGCCGCGAAATAGCGGCGGTTTCAGTAAAACCGCCGCAAAATGAAATGAAGAAATAAAAAACACGAGAAACCCCGAAATCACTAAAATGACCATAACTTTTGATCCGGGCGTCCGTTGAAGCACCACGACCAGTCAAATCGAAGCTCATGAAGAGATATAGAGGCACATATAATCAAAACCATGAGACGGTCTAAGGTGCAGAAGATATTAGAGTTATAAGAAAGTTGAAAAAAGTTCTCCAACTTCAAATGGTCATAACTTTCGCTCCGCGTGTCCGTTTGGGCTCTACCACATATCAAATCGAAGCCAGCGAAGAGAGCTATGCACCAAATCAACACAAGAAAGCTTCTGTCTTGTTTTTCGACCCCAAAACCCCTCCGAAGGCCTATAAATACCCATTTCTGTCACCGGTGTCCTGTCGAACTTGTCTTCAAACGGACCTAACTTTCGATCCGTGTGTCAGTTCGGCCTCCTCCACCTGCCAGCTCATAGCTCGTTCCATGAGCTTCAGTTTGACTTGTCGCGGTGCCCACATGCACTCCTAGATCATATGTTATGGCCTTTTTTTTGTGGGTATCGGGTTTGTTATGTTTTTCAATGCCTCGTTTCTAGCACCCATTCCCTGTCAGCTTTTTTTTAAATGGTCGTAACTTCTGATCTGCCTGTCCATTCGGAAAATTTCACCTTTCAGGTCGAAGATCATTTCAGGATATTTGATTTGATAGCTCGCGGATCTAAAACGGACTCTCAGATCATAAGTTATCTCCGTTAATGTGAGTCCAATGTTTTTGTCTCTTTATGACCGTTTTGATGGGTTTTAACGGTAGCTCCATTTATTACTGTTTATTTGGATTTCCATGACTTGTTATCTTTATCAATGGTTTTTTGTGGGTTATTATGAAGATTATGTTGAATTATTAAGGAGTTTTCCAGAGTTGTCATGAGTTTTCATGCGTTCTCATTCTTTCTAATGCCTCATTCTTCATATGCTTCTCCATCATTTTTCATGCGTTTTCATGATTTTTCATCCCTTATCACGTCTTTTCATAATTTTTCATGTGTTTCCTTTATTATTTATTATTTATTATTTATAATATACTTTAATTTATTTATTATCTATTATTTGTAACTGGTTATTTATTATTTATTATTTATTATTTATTATTTATTATTTATATTTATTTATTATTTATTATTTATTATTTATTTATTATTTATTATTTATTATTTATTATTTATTATTTATTATTTATTATTTATTATTTATTATTTATATATATTTATTATTTATTATTTATTATTTATTATTTATATGTATTTATTATTTATTATTTATTATTTACATTTATTTATTATTTATTATTTATATTTATTTATTATTTATTATTTATATTTATTATTTATTTATATTTATTTATTATTTATTATTTATTATTTATATTTATTTATTTAATATTTAATATTTAATATTTAATATTTAATATTTATTATTTATTATTTATTATTCATTATTGATTATTTATTATTGATTATTGATTATTTATTATTAATTATTTATATCTATTATTTATTATTTATTATTTATTATTTATATCTACTATGTATTTATTAGTTATTAGTTATTATTTATTATTTATTGTTTTTTATTTATATGTATTTATTATTTATTATTTATTATTTATATTTATTTATTATTAATTATTAATTATTTATATTTATTTATTATTTATTATTTATATTTATTTATTATTTATTATTTATATTTATTTGTTATTTATATTTATTTATTATTTATTATTTATTATTTAGTATTTATTATTTATATTTATTTATTATTTATTATTTGTTATTTATTATATATATATATTTATTTAATATTTAATATTTAATATTTAATATTTAATATTTATTATTTAATATTTATTATTCATTATTGATTATTTATTATTGATTATTGATTATTTATTATTAATTATTTATATCTATTATTTATTATTTATTATTTATTATTTATTATTTATATCTACTATGTATTTATTATTTATTATTTATTATATATTATATATTATATATTATATATTATATATTATATATTATATATTATATATTATATATTATTTATTATTTATCTTTATTTATTATTTATTATTTATTATTTATTATTTATATTTATTTATTATTTATATTTATTTATTATTTATTATTTATATTTATTTATTATTTATATTTATTTATTATTTATTATTTATTATTTAATATTTATTATATATTATTTATGATTTATGATTTATCTTTATTGATTATTGATTATTTATTATTTATTATTGATTATTTATATTTATTTATTATTTATTATTTATATTTATTTATTATTTATATTTATTTATTATTTATTATTTATTATTTATATTTATTTATTATTTATTATTTATTATTTATATTTATTTAATATTTAATATTTAATATTTAATATTTAATATTTAATATTTATCTTTATTTATTATTTATTATTTATTATTTATTATTTATTTTTTATATTTATTTATTATTTATATTTATTTATTATTTATTATTTATATATATTTATTGTTTATTATTTACTATTTTATTATTTATTATTTATTATTTATTATTTATATTTATTTATTATTTATATTTATTTATTATTTATTATTTATTATTTATTTTTATCGAGTTTATATCTATTATTTATGTATTATTTATTTTTTCAATTAATATATATAAGTATATTAAATTCTGTTTATTAACCACATGACGAGCTTGCTGGAGTGGTAAAGTATTTGGGAAATATGCAAGAGGTTAGGGGTTCAAATCTCACTAAATGCAGAATTTCTTTATATTGCATGGGCATGCATGGGCATGCATGTGCATGTGCATGGGATGTGCATGCATGGATAAATAAAGTAAATAAAATAAATATGAAATAAAATAAATAAATAAAATAAATACAAAATAAAATAAATAAATAAAATAAATACGAAATAAAATAAATACAAAATAAATACAAAATAAAATAAATAAATAATAAATACGAAATAAAATAAATAAAATAAATAAATAAATAAATACAAAAAATAAATAAAATAAATAAATAAATAAAATAAATAAATAAATTAAATAAATAATTAAATAAATAATTAAATAAATAAATAAATATGAAAAATAAATAAATACGAAAAATAAATAAATAAATACGAAAAATAAATAAATAAAATAAAATAAATAAATAAAATAAAATAAATAAATAAAATAAATAAAAAAATAATAAATAAATAAATAAATAAATAAATAAATAAATAAATAAATAAATAAATAAATAAATAAATATAAATAAATAAATATATAAAATTAAAAATAAAAAAAATAAAAAAATAAAAAAACCGTCGCTGAATCATTTAGCGGCGGTTTAAACCACCGCTAAAAACCCAGCGCGAAACGTTCTGCGACGGTTTTGAAAACCGCCGCAAATAGTTTCCCGACGCACGATTTAGCGGCGGTTTTTGAAAACCGCCGCCAATCGATCTTGCGGCGGTTTAAACCGTCGCGAAATGAAAAAAAACCACCGCTAAATGCCTTTTTTGTCGTAGTGCCAAATTGGTAAGGGTTTTTTTATAATCTCATTATTATTCGAGGTTGTTTTTACGTAAGTATCTACCAGGACATATTTATTATCCATGTCCATGTTTCATAAAAGAGTTTTTAAAGGGATTATTTTTAAGGGAAGTTTTACTAGAACATTATTTTAAATGTTTTAAATATTTATTTTTCTAAATCTTTCTCATTATTATCCATGTTTTCAAAATGGGTTTTAAGGATTATTTATATGGACATGAATGTTTTAAAATGTTAATTACTTTCAAGAGTTTCAAAGTGGAATGGGACACTTTGATTCAAAAATGTCTTTAAATGTCTTTATTTCTAAATTTTTGGACTTTTAAATGTTTTCATGAAAAAGGGATATTTCTCTCAAAGAGTTTTACAAATCATTTTCATCTATGTCAAAATCCTTTAATGGATTTTAAACTGGTTTTGAAGTTGATTTATTATGATACAAATCATTAATATTGTATTGAAGGTTTTTTGATATGTTTGACTATGGATGCGTTATTCTTATACCATTCATGGTTTATGGGTAAATTATTGACATTTAGTATGCTAGTTTTAATACGAATGTTTATGTTATGTTTAAACCGTTTCATATGAGGAATGCATTGGACTTAGTAAGTGACGGGTGGAGCCCGCTATATCTCCTCGATGCATCGGTAGGTCTCATGAGACAAACTAGTGTCTTGTCACAAGGCCTTGACCAAATATTATTTGTAGTATTTGCACAAGGCCTTGACTATGTGGTTATGATAGTCTTGCATTATGCATTCCATCATTATGAAAGTGGTTAGTGATATTGCATGTGATTGTTCGACAAGTAGAATATCCACGTGAACAAGTAAATGGAATTTCTTCATTTTATTTTAGCCATATTATACTGAAGATCAAGTTTAAAAGGCTTTTCTTAGTTATACATTGCCTTAAATGTTTATGCTTATTTATGAAGGTTTCCGCTATATTGTTATCCTTACTTAGTATCTGAGCTCACCCCTTTCTATGTTTTATTTTTTCCGGGATTCCAAGAAGTGTATTGTGATTGTTATGCAGGGTTAATCCAATGGAATAATGACATTAGTGAAATATTATTTATGTTGTTTAGTATGTTATGAAGTGTAATGTAACATTCATGTATGTAATCTATTTTCCAAGACTTCTAAACTAATCGGTCCTTCGGGACTTGATTCCTTGTAATCATGACAATGTATTAAAATAATGTACCGACTCTGGGTAGCTGGGGTCGAGGCGTTACATAATAAGTGTATGCGAGTTCTAACTACGTATTCCTACATTATCCATAAATCATTTATGACTCAATAAATCATCTATTTAGCATTTATCGTAAATTACCATACTTTACTATTCAAAAAAAGTTCAAATATTTTAGAATATCCCAAACAATCACCCTAACCATTTTTCAATATGTAGAATTCAAAAATAATGTCCATTTTATCAAAATTATTTTATAAATAATATAAATTTAAATTTTAAATTATATCACTATTTACTTGAAAAATACATATTTTAAATTTAAAATTGATTTTATAATACATTTAAACATTAACTGAGGTCATCTAAAATTATCCAAAAATCATATTTCAATAAAATATTTATTGGAGAATACACTTTATGAAAATTTATTTTACTTTAAATAAATTTATTAATTTAAAACTGAAAGTAAATATTTTTTACTCATAAAAATACCAACACTGAATTGTTAATTTCTAAAATACTCTATTTTATTTATAAGGTCTCTAAATTTTATTTACACTTTCATGTGTGAGGTTACTATTCCTAAGGATCATATTAATATTCATAAGGGTACATAACTATTCATAAGGGTACATTTCAATTCACCATAAATGTAAGTTAATCCTATCAGTCTCAAAATATCTTACTGAACGCAACCATGAATATCAGTTTTTCAAAATTCAAGTCACAGAGGTTGAAAAATTATATTTACTGGTAAGTATAGAACATATTGGTGTTTTTAGAGACTCAGTGTTTAATTTTTTCAATATTTAATTTATTTATAAAACCTTGGGGTGTTCTATTCACCCCCTTACAAAAATTTCATCCTCGAAATTCCAAAATGTTACCTCATAAAAATATTTTGGTAGTTCTTAATCATAATCTCCCAAGTCTCCCATGTTGTGTCTTCAATTCGATGATTTTTCCAAAGTGCCTTTACCATCCGGGTCATCCGATACCTCAAGACTTGTTCTTTAGTGTCTAAAATCTAGATAGTCTCCTCACAATAAGATAAGTTAGGTTCTAATTCTATACCTTCATAAGCAAGGATATGCCTTGGGACTGGTATGCACTTATTCAATAATGAGACATGGAACACATTAATTACTTTTGATAGGCTAGGAGACATTTCCAAATAATAACCCATAACTCCAACTCTCTCCAGAATTTCAAAAGGGACAATGTACCTAGGGCTCAGTTTCCTTTTATTCCCAAATCTTATAACACCCTTCCATGAAGATTCTTTTAATAAAACTTGATCTCTCACTTGAAATTATAAATCCTTCCATTGATAATCAGTGTATCCCTTTTATATACTTTGAGATGATTTGATATGGGTTTGAATAGTATTTACCTTCATGTTTGTTTTCTCCAAAAGATCGGGGTCCACTAGCTTCCTTTCACCAACTTCATCCCAACATGTTGGTGTATGAAATCTCTTTCCATACAATGCTTCATATGGTGCCATTTGAATGCTAGAATGGAAACTATTATTGTAGGAAAACTCCAAAAAGGTAAATATTGATCCCACATACCTTGAAAATAAATTGGGCATTATCTGGACATGTCTTCTAAACATTGGATCATCCTTTCTGATTTCCTGAAAATTTGAGGGTGATATGAAGTACTCAATAGAAGCTGAGTATCTAGGTATTTCAGAATAATTTTCTATAATTTTAATTTAAATCAAGTATCGTGATCATAAACTATCGAAATAGGTACTCCATAAAGTCTTACAACTTCATTTATATAGATCCGTGCAAAGAGCTCTAGTGGAAAATCCTCCCTTATTGCGTGGAAATGTGCATATTTGGTAAGTCAACCCACAATTACCCCCATTGCATTATTCTTTCTTGATTTTTGTGTAATCAAATGAAAAATCCATAGTTATGTCATCCAATTTCCATGTAAGAATAGGTAGAGGTTGCATGGGTCCTATAGGATGTTGTCAGTTGACCTTCACTTATTGACATACTAAACATCTTGATATATAATTTTCAATTTCCATATTCATGTTATCCACTAGAAATGTTCCTTCCAATATCTATACATATTAGTGCTACCAGGATGTGTAGAGAAATTCAAACTATGGGCATCATCTAATAACTCCCTTTTTAGTTTGCATATAGTGAGAACAAAAAGCCTCTTCCCAAACTTCAAAATTCTATCTTAATATATGAATTATACCAAAATTACACCATTCACAACATTAATTTTATATTAAAGATTATCGTCATTAGGATGAAAACATTTAATCCTTTCTGATAAATATGGTTGGGAAACCAATTAAAAATGTAATTATGTTTCTCCTTTTTTGATGATTCCCATATTCATCCTTTCCAGATCCATACACATAAGATCCTTGTAAAATCTCATTTTGTTTAGAACCCCATGACCATTCCTACTCAATGCATTAACTACTTTATTTTACTGTCTTCGGTGGTAGTGTATTGAAAAATAATAATCCTTGAGTAGCTCAAGCCACCACCATTGCCTTATGTTGAGTTCTTTCTATGATAATATATATGTTATACTCTTGTGATCCATATATATCTCACATCTTTCACTGTAGATATAATGTATCCATATTTTTAGAGAAAATACCACAACACCAAACTCAATATCATTAGTAGGATAGATTTGTTCATGAATTTTTAATTGCCTTGATGCATCTACAATAACTCTATCATTATGCATAAAGTCACAACCATGAATTTTCATTGATGCATAATTATGGATCACAAACCCATCATTACCCGATGGTAGAGTTGGATCACAACATTAACTAATCTCGTCATTAATTCTTAAAAAAAATTCTCAAATTTTTTTTCCATATGAACATAACCCCATTATGAGTAATCCTGGTTAACGGGTTGGCTAAACAGTTGATGTTCTAAACAAAACACAAATAATAACATGATAAACCAATAAAACAACATACCTTGGTTATATTTGTTGGTGTAGGCCATTCCTAAATAGCCTTCATCTTCATAGGATCAATTGATATTCCATACCTAGAGAAAATATAGCTAGGAAAAGAATCTAAATGAAGCCAAAATTCACACTTGAAAAACATCCCATATAATTCATTTCTTGTAAGAGTCTTCGGAATAATGCACAAGTGATTTTCATGATCCTTGTAAATTTTGGAGTATACCAAGATATCATCAATAAATAACACAAAAATCCATCAATATATTACTTGAATACCCAATTCATTAAATCCATGAAGACAGAGGGTGAATTAGTCAGTGCAAAAGGCATTTCTATAAACTAATTATGACCATAACTGGTTCAAAATGATGTCTTAGGAATATCTTCCATCCTCACACGCAACTGATGATATTCAGATCTAAGGTTAATATTTGAAAAAAAATTGGGCTCCATGAAGTTGATCAAGTAAATATTCAATGCGAAGTAGGGGATACTTGTTATTTATTATTACAGCATTGATCTCCCTGTAGTCAATGCATAACCTCATATATCCATCTATATATTTTACAAAAAGAACAAGGGCTCGTCATGGAGAGAACCTAGAGAGAATAAAGAATTTATCAATAATTTACCTAGTTGTTTCTTCAGTTCTACTAAATCTAAAATTTTCATTTTATATGGAGTCTTTTATATAGGTCTTGAACCAGGAATTAAATAAATAAAGAACTCAAATTCCTGCTCTGGAGGATGTCTAAGTAAATCCTAAAAAAAAATCAATATATTCTTCCAAAATAGGATAATTTTCAATTTGAATATTCCCTTACTCACTCATAGATATTTAGTTCTCATAATCCTTGATAATTTCATTTAGTAGAGTTTCTGGGGTTGGATCTAGATAATAATTAGATGGTGATGTTTCTGCTATAAAGATAAGGGATTCGACATCGTTCTAAAAAATTGTGACTTCCTTATTCTTGTAATAGATTTTCGCAAATTTATTTGAAATCCAATCCATAACGAGGATTATATCAAATTCAATAATGGTAATGGTAATAATATTAGTATAAAAATCACATTTATATGCCATAATGGGGACTACCTAACACATCTTTTTTTCAACGATACATCCTTTAGGAGTTTTGACTGAAAACTCCATAATTAAATCAAATTGGAAATATCTAATTTTCTTCAAAAAATGGGAAGATATGAAGAAATGTGATGATCTAGAATCAAATAATTCATTGGATAATTTTTAGGAAACAATTAAAGTGCCTACCACCACATCATTAAGAACTTCAATATCAATAGTTGTGATCGTATAAGCTTGGACTTGATCCCTTGAACTTATTTGGGGAATGTTTCCTTGACTCATTGGACAATCATTTGAATAATGTCCCATCTCCAATAAATTTTAGCATTGAAAATTGTTAGATTCTTTCTTCCCCTTAAAATCTCGGGATATTTGGCCTTTTTCTCCACACTAGTAACAAACACCCATACCCTTCAGGAAAGTACCAGGGTGTCTCTTCCCATAATTATCATAGGGTGGATGTTCAAATCTTTCCTTCTTACCTATTTCCTTAATAACTTTTCTAGTGTTTTCTGTAGCCCTCGTCTTCTATTTATTTCCCTTAAAATCATAAGACTTATAGAATTATTTTTCCATATTTATAGAACATGAGACTCTATCTTCATATGATGAGAAAATTTGGGAGACTAGAGCCCTTTAGAGGAATGCTTTTAAACCATCAAATAATCGATCAACCTTGATCCTTGGATTATGTATGTAGTCTGAGACATGTATTTATAACCTTTTGATGTTATATCCATAGTCTAAAACAATCTAATATTCTTTTTTCCTTAGATTCAAAAACAGACTCTCCATATCTGCTCTCTATTCATGAGGGGAGTATTTTCCTAAAAATATTTCCTAAAAATTCCTCCTTTCAATTTCTTCTATTTATTCTTCCTCTTTTGCATTTTGAATTAAATACCACCACTTATCCGCATACCCTGATAGATGATAAACTTACATTAAAACCTTCTCTCATTTGTTACATCACAAAGCAAGAAATATCATCTCTAAAGAAAATATCCACTACTCCTCTATAAATTTGTTTTTAGTCCTATTGAATAATGGAGTCTGTTTTCATATAAAGTTGTCTAACATAAATCCTCCACATTGTGGATCTAGATGCTCCATAGGGAAATGTTATTGTTTATAACTTGAGTCAACTATCTTAATACAATTATAAGTTTCTCAGCATCAGACGCATCACTAGATCCAACATAATTATCTTGTATTATAGGGAAATTATTTCATGGGATACACGCATTCATGTGGTTTTCATTCCTTCACATAGATTCCATATCTAAATATTGTCATACACTAGATTATATTATGAATCATAATATATAATATCAACTTAGAAAAAATAATTAGATTAATTGAAATCCTATCCATATCTAATCTAAAAATAATGGTTTCATTGAGGAAAAATCTAACTTTATTTCCTTTATAATGGTTTGTAAATAAAATGTGAATTTTCCTAAGCATATCACCAATGAGTATTGAACTAGGTGCACAATAATACCCGTTTTCGTGTCCCAGGATACACCGAGTCAAGCTCGAAACTTCTTGTCAGATTTATTACTCCTAGGTACATCTATGCGAGTACCACATCCAATTATAGTATTTATAAATGGATTTATTTTCTATAAAGACCCACATAATCTATTCCTAAACAAAATTCTATGATGTGATTTTATGTTTATCATCAAAGTCTATCTTATGGTTTTTTCCCCTAATGTACATTTTCAAAATATAGTTTCCAAGTTTTCTACTGAACTTTTAATGATACCATCTATAAGGACATGCCCCCAGTTACCCAGAGCTGATACCTTATTTTATTACAATGGAATGACTACAAGAAATTTGTATCCCGAAGGAACACATATTTTATCAGTTTTGGAAAACTAGATATATACATAAGTTCAACATTACAACTTGAATGGAAATAAAAAATATCAACTTCTTTTAAATCACATATAATTATCCTTGAATTTCATTTATAACATACTTATTCAAAACTTGGGGAAAATAAATAATGTGAAATGGGTGAGCTCAGATTCTCAGTAAGGGTAAATAATACAGTGGAAGAAGTATTAAACATAAACACTATGAGCGATCAATAACAAAAAATTAATTCCTTTAAAAATATACTTAAGCATAATATGGGAAGGATAAAAACTGATTAAATAATTCCATAAAACCTAACCATGGATATTCTACTAGTAAAACAATCACATGGGCTATCAATCTCTAGTTTCATAATGAGGGAATTCATAATGCCGGACATCATAATCACACTATCATGGTTAAGTGCCAAGACTATAATAACCATTTTTTTAAGGAATCGTGCCAAGACACAAGTTTGTCTCCTAAGACCTACCAATGCATCGAGGGGATATAGTGGGATCCACTTATCACATAATAAGACAAATTCATTCCTTATATTAATGGGGATAAACATAACAACTTAAAAATTAATATTGAAAATAACATATGAAATGTAAATAACATTCCCCAATTATTAAATATAAAAACTAACCGTTATGAGTAATATGGTGAATGGTATCTAGATAGAACACCCATATTCAAGATAATCATTAAAAATTAAATAACATATGGTACATGATATCATAAAATATTAATCCCAATTGAATGTAATATTCAACAAGTTTGTTTAAATAGGTAAAAATACTCTTATAAAATCATATATTAATTCTGGAGATAAATACTCTTACTTGGAAAAGAAGAGTTCTTTTGGAAAAATATTTTTATAGAAATAAAAGTGAATTAAATTTGTTTTTAAAAGTAAAAACATTTATTTTATAAAAATAAATTTAGTTAAAAATAGATTATAGAGTGCCCTAGAAAATAGGTAAGAATTTCAGAAATTCCCTTGAATCGGGTTTGTATTTCTGGATGATTTTTTGAAAGATCCTTTTAAAATATGTAACTCCACATAAAATAAAGAAGGATTATTATTGGTACAAATATATAGAAAATTCAAATATAATTTATGAGTAGTACATAAAAATAAATAATAATTTCATTTTGGTGTGTAGAGAATAAGTGTAACCCGAATGAAAATGGAGGTTCGAATTGAAAACCCTTACCTTATGTCCGAATATGTTCCGATCTTGAACATAAGGTACTATAATATGAAATTATAATTAATAATAACTTAATTTATAACCTATTAGACATTTATTTGATTTATTATAATTTTATTAAGTTCATTGATTTTCATTTTTTTGGTTAATAGATTCAATATCATCTTTCATGAGTGCTCGTTTCACTTGTTTTCATGATCGGTTCGCTGGTATGGAAGTTAATTTAAGATGATAATTTAATTCCAAAATTAATATTATATGTTATTAAGGTTAATTCATAAGGTTTCATGATCATATAATCCATTTGGTTACTTTTTTGAGGATGAATTATTAGATAAAATTTTAATGTTTAATGGTTGGATTAATTTGGTAGTTTTTCAATCACCACAAAGTCATTTTGTTTTATAAATTAATACCGTGGGTAAAAAATGAACATAGAATATTAAATAGTTTATATAATATATATTATGATTTGGTTCAACCATAAAAATAGTTTCATAACCCAAATTGAATATGGTAATAGAATTTGAAAACTTGTCTTCCTTGAATGTGATAAATTAATATATCTTAGAGAGTGTTTTTGTTTCTAGTATAAAATGAGGTGGAAGGAGAGATGATGATGAATTATTACTTTATCATAACAAAATTACATTACATTTATGTTACTAGAGTTGTCATAACATTTTTAGGAATGTAGGTGTATAAATAAAAAGTAGGGAACTTGAATGAAAATAAAAGAAATGAAAAGAGGAATTTACCTCTTGAATCTATCTTCCTTGAGAGCCACTTTAGGGGAGATGATTTGGTCATTTGAGGATACCATGGTCTGATAGACGTGTGTAGGAGCCTTTGAGGAGACTCTTTTAGAAATTATTCAAGGCACAAGGCTTGAGAGGAGTGAAGAGAAGAGGGAGTGATGGGTGGCATTTATATTGGAGGAGAGGAGTTATTCCCATTATTTTAATCATTATTTTATTATTTTGTCTCAATAATATGAGTAGCCATGATTATTGTGACTTAAAAAGTTTTATTTACATGTGATTTTGCACCATGTATGATTAAATCCTTATTACATCACCTATGACTCAATAAATAATGTATTTAGCATTTATCATAAGATACCATATTTTACTATTCACCAAAATTCATGTATTTTAGAAAAATCCCAAAAAATCATCCTAAACATTTCTCAAAATGTATAAATCAAAAATGAACTCCATTTTATCAAAATAATTTTCTAAATAATAGAAATTTAATTATTAAATAAAATCATTATTAAATTGAAAAATACATATGTTAAATTTATAACCGATTTTATAATACTTTCAAAAATTAACTGAGGCCTCATAAAATTTTCATAAATAATAGGTCAACAAAATATTTATTGAAGAATAAATTTTATGATTTTTTGTAAATAAATTTATTAATTTAAAATTTAAATTAAATATTTATTACTCACAAAAATAAGAACACATAATTTTTAATTTTTAAAATACTCTATTTCATTTATAAGGGGTCTAAATTTTATTTATAATTTCTTGGGTGAGGTTACTATTACTGAGGATCATATTAATATTTATAATGGTACATTAATATTAATAATGTTACATTATTATTCACAAAAATGTATGTTGATCCTATTAGACAAATATCTTACTCAACACAACTGTGTATGTGAGTTTTTCGAAAATCAAATCACATAGTTGGAGAAGCTATCTTTACTAGATATGTTAGAAAAAAGTGGTGTTTTGTAATGACCCAAAAATTTGAATAATTTTTGTTTCCTAATTTCATGTGTTATTTTATTTTATACTCAACAAAATTATATTCCTTAATTAACAAAGTGAGTATAATTAAATGAGACTATTGGGTTTTGACTATTATATGACCGTTGGTAAATATGACCGTTGGAAACTAAACACTTAACATTACAATTACTGTTTATAACTTTAAGTGGTCTTAGTTAATTAATATAGAAAGAAGATTTGATGGCCTCCTCCAGTAGACTCGGGTCGTTCGAAGACCATCTGATGGAACTTGGGAAGGAGGTAGCACCATTGGGCTTTGCTCTGGACCAAACCCAAGCCGAACTTCATCGTGTGAAGTTGGAATGGAATCACCTTAGGGAGAAGTTCATGCTGATATAAATCACCACTCGAGTAGTGTTGACTAAGCCGCCCCAAGATTCTATCACCTTAGCACACTTTACACTTATTTTCTATGCAGGTGTTATTAGGGGCTATGTAACGCGACCATAACTGCCTTGTGCAATCCTTTGAGATAAATAAAATGGTGACTTCTACTTATGGTGAAGTTTGTGAATTATAAAATGTTCTGATAAATATAGGACGTATATTATTGATGAATTTAAAAAAAAATGATATTTTAAAATATTTATGTAAACCTTAAATAATTAATAATGTATAATTATTTTCAAAAAATGGTCTTCTATAACTGTGTTCAATTAGAAATTTAGAGTCTAATAAGATAAACTTATTTTTTGGTGAATAGTAAATTATGAATAGTGATGTTATGCTTATGATTAGAGATGTAACCAAATGGATTAAGTATCCTCACTTAAAAAAGTATTAAAATAATTTAGGCACCTTGATTAAGTAATGTGATTCAATAAAATATGTAAATAACTGTTTCAGAAAAATTTGGTTCAGTGTTAGTATTTTCAAGTGAATAGTCTTGTTTATTTAAAAATTAAATTAAAAATATTTAGAAAAATATTTTTTTAAAATGGAGTTCATTTTTGAATTCAGATCATCAATATTAGGTTAAGTGATTTTTTGTGATTTTTTCTGAAAAAGTTGAAATTTCTTTGAATAGTGAAAATACAGTTTTTAGTTTCAGGTGTTTAATGACATCATTAAGGATGTAATAATTATGTAATAATTCTGGTCGAATTATGAATAGTATGATAAGGTATTAGGTGTCCCAAGTGGCTAATTCCATGGGCAAATACCATGGGTAATCCCATGGTTTTTCCAATACCACCGATGTGGTGTCCCTTGGCAATTAATGATTCGTTCCCTCACTTCCCCTATAAATACAAAGCCATTACCTCATAATTTTGATTTTAAAATCCTCCTCAACTATGTTATGGTCTCCTTAACTCACAAGGATTCCTCCAAAGGTGCCCTCAAGGCTCCCTAGGTCCCGACCTTAAAGCTTTCAAAGTTACTCTTCAAGGTAAGGGAATCTTTCACCCTCCTCTTTTAAGTCATGACATCCTTTATGTTGTGTCTTCTATTTCCCATCTCTTTATGTTGAGGTTATGTTATTATATGTCCTCATTACTATACATTTCATGTTTAATTGTTGATAGACCCTTTCCGTTCTCATAAACTTATTCTCTGAATTTTTATATGATGACATTAGGTTGCCAAATTTTTCGTAAAAGGAATCACATTTTCTCTTTTCTTTCATGTTTCACTTTCATGTGGTATGTAATTCAAATTTTCATACCATGTTCTTATCTATATGTTATTATGTATTTATACTGGATTATAAGTTATTTATGAGTGGGTTACTCTTGTACCCTCTATTTTTATTATTTTCTAAAATCATGTTATATAGCCGTTATGCTACAGAAATTTCCTCTCAAAATTTATCTCTCTTTCTCTTAAGAAACTATCTTATTTTATATATGTGAATACCCATACCTATTTCGTTTTTATGGGTGTTCATAGTTATAAAAAAATTATATAATTGATTCTGTAATTGACATACATATAACCCTCACTCCCTTTCCATGGTTTATAAATGGCATAATGCTCTTATTTGTAAGTACTTTTTAAACGTCATGATATTGACATAAAACCCATTTCATTGATTCTATTTGGGTTATTTATGAAATGTTTGATTATTATATATATGGATCACATGAAAGTAAAGAAATATTAAGGGTTCACCCTGATAGCGCTCCAATGCATTGGGTAAAGAATTAATCTCTAGAGATGACAAGTTTCAGAATACCTTGGTGAATAACCTTGGTATTTTTATGACACCTTGGGGATGGACCTTGGTGATATGTTCATGAATGTATAAATGAAATGTTGAAGAAACATATTCAAGTTATGTGTCAAGATCTTTTCATTATGATAATTCTATACTTCCACTGCTCATGTCCTTATGTTTTTATTCAGGTTCTTATTGATATCACAAGTAAACTGATTCCATTGTCTACCCTTACTGGGCCTTCTGCTCACCCTTTCCTTTGATGTATATATCCAGGATATGAGATTTAGTAGTTGTACATAAGATGAACATATGATGAATCCTTAAAAGTGGATTAAAAGAATGTTTTATGTTGTTTTCCAGTGTTTTTTTCCTGATTTCCAAGACGCTAGACTTTAAAGATCATCTGTTTGTAAAATGTAATGAAAAGTTATGTATTAAAAAGGTGGGATTCCATATTTGGTATCAAAGTATAGTTTAGTTATTTATAGAAATTAGGCTATGAAAAATTTAATAAGATCCCTATATAAAAGTTTAAATATTTGGAAACTTCCTAGTGTTTTGGTGAGTATTGAGTAAGTGGTTTATCAAACAAATACATCCCTGTCTAGATACGAGCAGGTAGAGGAGGCTCTGGCATAGATGTATATAGGGGTAAAACCCAAAAACACGGCTTTGAGCTAGACTCAAATAGGAAGTGGTGCACGACAAAGGGCCTTGCTGCACTCTTGGTTACGACACTCCCGGGGGATATGTTTGGTTAATCACAAACTTTTTATAAATCATTATGAAGGAATTATAGAGAAATGTAATTGTTTAAGCATGATGTTTTAAGACATAAAATCATTTATAATCAAAAGATTTGTAAATGAAATGAGTTTCTCAATAAGGATTTATTCTTTTATAAAATTTAAGGCAATAGGAGGAACAGTGAAAATGGTGACCGTAATGGACCATGCGCTGACAACCCTCCGATGGAAGCCGAAATGGAAACATTCATGCAAATGATGAACCAACTGACTCAAGTTATGGGAAATAACTTGAATCAAGATGAGAGACTGATCTCAACGTGAAGGGAATAACATTCTATTGAGTCCTTTATGCGCCAACGACCACCAACCATCTGTGGATCGACTGACCCATTGATTGCTAAGTAATGGATCAGCTCCATCGAGAAAATCTTTTCTATACTCCGCTGTCCAGAACAAGAGACGGTCACCCTGGATATCTATTGCCTAGAAGGAGAATCTGATTAGTGGTGGTAATGGATAAAAAACACAAGGCAAAGAGTAGAAGTTGATGCAATGGAGAGGGAAGATTTCAGAGGGATCTTTTTCAGTATGTATTTCCCTCATTGCATGAGAACATGAATGGAGAATGAGTTTCTCGAGCTGAAGTAGAAGGAGAATGAATCTTTCAGAAGCTATGAGATGAACTTCACCTAACTTCCACGATATACCTCGACCTTTGTCATGGATCAACGTGGTAAGGTTGATAGATTCTTTGGTGGACTGAGACCTCATCTGCGGAGGAATCTATCCAACCAAGACTATGATAGCTACGAGGAGATCGTGCGAAGTGTGATGAAAGTCGAGCTAGAGTTTGGTGAGACACAGTGGTCTCATAAATAAAATGACAAGAAGAGATCAATGGAGACAAGCTTAGGGAGGAACATCGATCAAGGAAGATGAGGCAAGAAAGTACAAATTCCCATGTGTAATAAATGTGGGAAGAAGCATTTGGGGAACTTCCTGACCGGGAGTGGGATGTACTACTAGTGTGGAAGAGATGGCCATATGGTGACGAATTGACGTAGTGAGGTGAAACCTCAAATTCCAAACACAAACGACAAGGGGAAGATGGTGCTGGCCCTACCCGATGTCCTATTCTTTAAGTGTGGACAACATGAGCACTTTTCCAATCACTGTCCAAATATGAGGGCAGTAGAGGGGAACCACCATCAGCCTCAAAAAAGGACAAGGGATCAGGGCTGTGCTTTTTCAATCACGAAATATGAAGGTGAAGCTCCGAATGATGTGGTAGCAAGTACTCTTGTTTTCCTCTCAAAGATGGCTAATAATTTGTTTGATTCTGGTTCTACACATTCTTTTATTTTCTCTATGTTTTCAAAGAATTTATATTCGTCCCCCAATTTTCTAAAATTAGAGTTATCAGTAAAGACTCCTGGTGGGACTATCCATGCATCATCAGTGTTTAGAAACTCTAGTATTTACTTTAGTGCGCACAATATTATCGCAAACCTAGTAGTCATTCCCATGCTATAATTTTGACATCATACTAGGGATGGATTGACTCTCAAAGTATAATCCTAAGATCAATTGTAGAAGTAAGGAAATATCAATAGTCTGGAATGGAAAACCTACAGTTATCTTCCTTGGAGAGATATCTCAATCAGATCTTTGTCTAAAATAACCCCCTATATCATGTTTTATGGAGTTGATCGATGAAGAAGAAGAAGGAGATGAGAGTTTAAGGATAGAAAATGTACCCATCGTCCAGGAATATGTTGACATATTTCCTGAGGAGTTACCCGGACCTCCCGCAGAAAGAGAGGATGATATCTCCATTGAACTTGTACCTGGATTTCATCCGATATCAAAGACCCCGTATAAGATGGAAAATGTGGAGCTGGAAGAATTAAAGAAACAACTAAAAGATCTTTTGGAGAAAGGGTTTATCCGACCGAGTGTGTCTCCTTGGGGAGCACCATTTCTCTTTATGAAGAAGAAAAATGTATTGATGTGACTATGCATTGATTATAGAGAACTAAATGGGATCAAAGTGAAGAACAAATACCCTGTTCCATGAATTGATGACTTTTTTGACCAACTTTGTGGGGCTCAATTATTCTCTAAGATTGATATTCATTCTGGTAATCATAAATTGAAGGCGAAGAAAGAATATAATCCAAAAAGTACCTTCCGATCAAGATATGGTCATTATGAGTTTGTTGTTATGCCCTTTCGGACTGACTAATGCACCTGCTATTTATATGGATTTGATGAATAGAGTCTTTAAGGACTACCTTGATAACATTGTGATAGTTTTTATTGGTGATATTATGATATATTCCAAAAGTCGCAAGGAGAATGAGGATCATCTAAGGGCTATTTTGCAAACTCTACGAAAGGAGAGACTTTTTGGAAAGTTTAGTAAATGTGAATTATGGTTACAACAAGTTTCTTTCTTTGGGAACATTGTAACCAATGAAGGAATCACATTTGACCCTACAAAGACAAAAGTTATAGAGGAGCGGCCTCAACCTATAATAATAACTGAGATTCGTAGTTTTCATGGATTATCAAGATATTATAGGAGGTCTATGAAACACTATTCATGACTTTCTAATCCATTAACCATGTTAACTCGAAAAGGGGTCATGTTCATCTAGATAAAGGAATTTGAGGAAAGTTTCTAAGAGTTGAAGAAGAGATTGGTTACTGCACCCGTGTTAACTCTTCCCTCAAGTGGAGAATGATTCGTTATTTTTAGCGATGCATCTCTAAAAGGGCTTGGGTACTTCCTCATTAAAAATGAAAAGGTCATTGCATATGCATCTCTACATTTAAAGACTCATTGGAAGTACTACCCTATGCATGATCTGGAGATGGCTGCAGTCATTTTTTCTTTGAAGATATGGAGGCACTACCTTTGTGGGGGAGAAATGTGATATATACACAGACCATAAAAGTTTGAATTATATTTTCACACAAAAGGACTAAAAAATGAGACAAAGGAGGTGGTTGGAGCTTCTTAAAGACTTTTATTGTTCAATTCATTATCATCCTGGAAGAGCAAACAATGTCCCTGATGCATTAAGCAAGAAAGACCCAATTGTTCTTTCCTTGATGAGGATTCAAAGAGAACCATTGATCAATGAATTAGTAAATTTGGAAATGGGAATTATAAGTGAAGGGACATCATCCACCCTAACCCAAATGATTTATCAATCTTAATTACTAGAGAAGATCAAGAAATCTCATAAAGAAGATCCTTTGTTATAGAATAAGTTTGATGCTGTGAAGGATGGGAAGTTTCCTGAGTTCAAAATTTATCAAGAAGGTGTACTGAAATTTTGAACAAGACTATGTGTTCCATCTATTCCATAAATAAAGAAGGAGGTGATGGATAAATATCATAACTCTACTTTCTCTATACATCCTTGAAGCAAAAAAAATGTATAGGGACCTTGTTGATCATTATTTGTGGGATAATATTAAAAGGGAGACTCCTGACTACACTTCAAGGTGCCTAGTATATCCGCAAGTGAAGGAAGAGTGAAAAATTCCTAAAGGGGTATCACAACCACTACCCATACCAACATGGAAGTGGGACAATATCACTATGGATTTCAACACTATTCTCCCGAGAACTTCCAAAGGAAGCAATGCGATATGGGTTATTGTGGACCATCTCACCATGAATTCCCATTTTATCTCTATTTGAGAAGATTTCTCTGTTGATCAACTTGCCAGGATTTACGTGAAGGAAGTTGTAAGTCCGCTTGGA
Organism: Viscum album; assembly: GCA_963277665.1. Taxonomy (NCBI): domain Eukaryota; kingdom Viridiplantae; phylum Streptophyta; class Magnoliopsida; order Santalales; family Viscaceae; genus Viscum; species Viscum album. Next base: position 381,854,609 of record OY728136.1, read on the forward strand.
GTTCCACTTTCTATTTTATCTGATCATGATCCAAGGTTCACATTAAAATTCTGGAGAAGTATTCAACATGATATGAGTACTGAATTGAATTTCAGTATGGCCTATCACCCCCAAACTGATGGCCAATCTGAAATGACTATTAAAACACTTGAGGACATTCTGAGAACATGCTCAATGGAATTTAATTGTGGATGAGATCAACATCTCTATTTAGTTGAGTTCTCTTACAACAACATCTTCCATTCGAGCATTCAAATGGAACCCTATGAAGCTCTATATGGGAAGTGTTGTAGAACTCTTACTTGTTGGGATGAAGATGGTGAGAGAAATTTTCTTGGGCCTGATCTTTTGAAATTGATGACAGAAAAATTCCATGCCATCCAACAAAACATTAAGGCTTCCCAGAGTCAGCAAAAGTGCTATGCCAACAACCGTAAAAGGGACATGGAGTTTGATGTCAGTGAAAAGGTATTTCTTCGAATTTCACCTTGGAAGAGAGTCATGAGGTTCGGGAAGAAAGGGAAGCTCATCCCTAGGTACATTGTCCCGTATGAAATCCTTGATCACGTGGGAGCAGTGGCCTATCCACTTTCACTTCCTCCAAATCCAGCACAAGTTCATGATGTCTTCCACGTATCCCTCTCGAGGAAGTACATACTGGACCCTTCACATATACTAAACCCAGAGGTGGTGAAATTGGAACACAACCTCTCTTATGAGGAGAAAGTGGTGGAGATCTTAGATCGTAGAGACAAGGTTCTACGCAACAAGACTACCCACCTTGTTAAGGTGTTGTGAAGGAACCACAAATATGAAGAAGCCACGTGGGAACCAGAGGTGTCTATGAGGTAGAAGTACCCATGCCTTTTCTCTTCTAAGGGTACGTGTTAAAATTTTGGGGACGAAATTTCTTAAAAGGGGATTAATGTAACGGCCCAAAATTTTGAATAATTTTTGTTTCCTAATTTCATGTGTTATTTTATTTTATACCCAACAAAACTATATTCTTTAATTAATGAAATGAGTATAATTAAATGAGACCATTAGGTTTCGAATTTTATATGACCGTTGGAAACTAAACTCTTAACATTTAATTATTGTTTATAAATACAAGTGATCTTGGATAATTAATATAGAAAGAAGATTAGATGGCCTCCTCCAGTAGACTCGGGCCATTCGAAGCCCATCTGATGGAACTTGGGAAGGAGGTAGAACCACTAGGCTTTGCTCTGGACCAAACCTAATCCGAACTTCAACGTGTGAAGCTAGAACATAATTGCTTTCGGGAGATGTTCAAGCTGATAGAAATCACCACTCAAGCAGTGTTGGCCTAGCCACCCCAAACTTTTATCACCTTAGCACACCTTACACTTATGTCCTATGCTAGTGTTATAAGGGGCTATGTAACGAGACCGTAACTACCTTGTGTAATCCTTTGAGATAAATAAACTGGTGACTTCTTCTTATGGTGAAGTTGGCGAATCTTCAAATTTCCAGATAAATATAGGATGTATATTATTGATTAATTTTGAAGAAAATGATATTTTAAAATATTAATGTAAACCATAAATAATTAATAATGTATAATGATTTTAAAAAAATGGTCTTTTATAGTTGTGTTCAGTAAGAAATTTAGAGTCAAATAAGACCAACTTCATTTTTGGTGAATAGTAAATTATGAATAGTGATTTTACGCTTATGGTTAGTGATGTGACCAAATGAATTAAGTAACAAAACTTAAGTATTAATATGATTTAGGCACATAGATTAAGTAATGTGATTCAATAAAATAGGTAAATAACTATTTTTGAAAAATTTGGTAAAGTATTAGTATTTTCAAGTGAATAATGTTTTTTATTTAAAAATTAAATTAAAAATATTTAGAAAATTATATTTACAAAATGGAGTTCATTTTTTAATTCAGAGCATCGAGATTATGTTAAGGTGATTTTTGGGTATTTTTCCAAAAAAGTTGAATTTTCAGTGAATAGTGAAAATACAGTTTTTTGTTTCGGGTGTTTAAGGACATCATTAAGGATGTAATAATTATGTAATCATTATGGTAGACTTATGAATAGTAATATAATGTGTTAGGTGTCCCAAGTGGCTAATATAATGGGAAAATACCATGGGAAAGCCCATGGTTTTTCCAATACCACCGATGAGTTGTCCCTTGATAATTAATAATTTGTTCCCTCACTTACCCTATAAATACCAAGACATTCACTCATCATTTTTATTCCAAAATCTTCCTCAACAAATTTATGGTCTCCTTACCTCCCAATTAATCCTCCCAAGGTGCCCTGAAGCCTCCCAAGGTCCCGACCATCATGCTTTCAAAGTTACTCTTCAAGGTAAAGAAATCTATCACCCTCCTCTTTTAAGTCACGACTTATTTTATGTTGTGTCTTCTAGTTTGCATCTATTTATGTTGATGGTATGTTCTTATATGTTCTAATTACTATCAATTTCATGTGTAATTTTTGATATACCCTTTATTCTCTCATCAAATTGTTTTGTGAATTTTTAATTGATGCCGTTAGGCTGCCGAATTTTTCATAAAAGGAATCACATCTTTTCTTTTCTTTTAAGTCTCATTTTCTTGTGGTATGTCATTAAAATTTCCATAACCTGTTATTATCTCTATGTCATTATGTATTTATACTGTATTATAAGTTATTTATGAGTGGTTTAATCTTGTACCCTCTATTTTTATTATTTTCTAAAACCATGTTATATAGTCGTTATGCTGCAGAAATTTCCTCTCAAAATTTCTCTCTCTTTCTCTCAAGAAATACTCTTATTTTATATATGTGTATACCAATACATATTTAGTTTCTATGGGTGTTTATAGTAGTAAAAAAATTAAATAATTGATTCTTGAATTGACATTCATATAACCCTCACTCGCTTTCCATGGGTTATAAATGGCTTAATGATCTTATTTTTAAGTACTTTTCAAACGTCACGATTTTGACATGAAAACCATTTAATTGATTTTATTTGGGTTATTTATGAAATGTTTGATTATGATCTATTTAGATCACATGAAAGTAAAGAAATTTTAATGGTGTTCCCTGATAATGCTCTAATGAATTGGGTAATTAATTAATCTCTAGAGATGACAAGATTCACGATACCTTAAGGTGAATAACCTTGGTATTTTTATGACACCATGGGGATGGACCTTGGTGATAGGTTCATGACTATCTAAATGAAATGTTGAAGCCAAATATTCAAGTTATGTTTCAAGTTCTTTCATTATGATATGTCTATACTTCCATTGCTCATGTCCTTATGTTTTTATTCAAGTTCTTACTGGTATCACAAGTAAACTGATTCCCTTGTTTACCCTTATTGGGCCTTCTTCTCACCCTTTCCTTTGATGTATGTATCTAGGATATGAGATGCAGTAATTGTACATAAATTGAACATTTGATGAAGCCTTACAAGTGGATTAAAATAATTTTTATGTTTTTTTCTAGTGTTTTTGTTCTTGATTTCCATGACACTAGACATTAAAGATCCTCTATTTATAAAATGTAATTAAAAGTTATGTATTAAAAAGGTGGGATGCCATATGTTTTATTGAGACTCAGTGTCTGATTCATTCAATATTAAATTTATTTATAAAACCTTGGGGTGTTACAATTTTCCCTGTTTTTTAATTAAAACCAAAATAATAATGTGAGACTCCAATTTGTATTTCCACATTGAGAGAAAATCAAAAACATTTCTTCATATATATCTAAATACATTATAACCAAGGATTTCAAAAGAGTTTTTTTAACCCACTAATGAAATGACAGATTTTTTGTGATCATGATAAGACCAGATGGATTCCTTTTATATCTTGTAAAGTTTTCTTCATAGGTGTAAATAGATTCATCCTTCTTTTTCATCAACTCAATGAATTTGTCTATTTATTTTTATATGAATAGTTCAAAGAAAATATTTATAAAAAAAATATTCTTAAAATACATTAATTATGTGGTTTTTATTTCTTCTATATAACTTGTATTATGAATAAGAGTCTACCATTGATCATATTCAACTTCTAAATTATATATAGCTATAAAACATTTCATGTTTTGAGCACCAAAGAATGAGAAATGTCATTTATGTTGTTTTGATCCATTTCTCAACAATTATTGTATCAGAAGACCCACTAACAGATGATGGATTTTTTCTTTAATGACTCAATAGAATATTTTTAAATAATTTCCTTTTTTGTAGTTCTTCATGGTTCATTTTATTTCTCATAACTTGTGACAGTTAGTTGAGAAAATATATAATATTTTATAATCTATATCCCACCCTATTTGATTTATCCATTGGGAAATATTCGTATTATCCTTCACAGTATTTACTTACATGGTTCCTCCTAGTTCGAACCATTTACTTAAAACAAAAAAAAATTAGTGTGAGTATTAAAAAATAATATTATTATTAAATAGTCATATAAAAATTAAAATTAATCATAGTTTCTTATGAAACATTTATTTTGACCTATATTAAAATATGTTGAAGTAATATAAATCTTGGTTCATCTTATAATACTATTTTTAAAACCTATGATACACACTAATTTTTCAACCTACATTAATTTTGGTATAACCTAGGTTGATTTTTTAATCCCCATATTCTTCATTTATTAATCCCTAAAATTACAAAAATCTCACCTTGATACCAATTGAGACATCCCATCCCTAACATATATACATAAAATAACATTACAAATGAATATTTATTAAATATCATAAAAAATCATGCCACATAAAAACCAATATGTTTTGGGTTTTTAGAGACTATATACATAGAGGACTTATTCTAAAACATTGTGAACATTTATTTATAATTTATATATAATTGTCCCCCTCTTCAATACTATCATATGTTATACTCTTCTTTTTAATGCAGGGAATAAAAACATAATAAAAGTCAAGATCATATATTTAGTAAGTGGTTAAAATAATAAATATCAATATAATATCCTTAGTGAGCATAAGATAAACATGTGAGTATGAGTTTATAATCAAGGAACATGAACATAAAAAAATTAAATCATATACAATAAAACATAGATCATAAATCATGAATCATGAAATAATTATTTTGTAATAACATAAGAAATAAGCCATAGGAATTTAGAAACATGAGACAATAATCATGATCCCTAAATCATAACATACGAATATGGGACACACATAAGAATTAATTTTTTTATACGTCATGGGTCACTAATAATATCATCATCGCATAGAAGACAAAGTGCCATAGTATAGTGAATTGAGTTCATTACTCATCACCATAAAAATAATTCATTTAGTTCATATTAAAGTATCATACATATCGTCACATGAGATATAAGCTTTCTCATATGCATTGGAATGAAATTTATTTTCAGGTCCACATGACACATAGTGAAAAAACATAAATTTGTATGCCTCATTAACAATATAATATTTATAAATCAACCATAATATAAATGAATGATGAAAAATATATGATTTTCCTAAAAATTTAAATAAGGAAAAAATAAACTAGTCAATGAAATAAAGTGATTATTTTATTAAAACATATCCTGAGGAAAAAATAATAAAAATTAAACTCTTGTTAACATAAATGATTTTTTTTTTCAAATAACATTGGAAAATTGTTTGAATAAATAGAAATTTCCTATAATTTTTGATAAGTTTTATTTTTAAAATTAAATAATTTATAAAAAAACATTTTCATAAAAATACTGATAATATGAATAAAAATTATATAGACTAATTATGAAAATTTGGAATGAAATATTCATAATGAAAACTAATGAAAAATGTGGGAGAAAACATCCTTAAAGAAATAATTAAAAATGATTCATTTTATACTATTGTAAAAGAAAATAAAATTTAACATAAAATAACTTTATGAAATCCAAGAAGCTGGGATAATGAAATCAATAAAATATTATTAAAAACATTCACATCGAAGAAAAAGACTCTAGAGTAAAAACAAGAGATAAGGTTGGCTCTTCTGACATGCATAATTCCAAGAAAAACATAAATCAATGGTTGGGGAAATTGCAAGACGAAATTAAAAAAAATAACTATTGGAGAAGAAAATAGATGGAATTTTTATATATAAATAAAATATATTTTACCTTGATGTAAATTTATATATAAAAAATCTCTATTAAAGAGTTATATTGGAAAATAAACCCTTACCTCTCCTTTCAACTTCCATAAAGGCATTTTATTATCACGTATAATAAAAAACCCATATTAATAACTTATTTTAAAATATTATTCATATACATGACCTTTTATACTATTTCAATATTTTTATTTATTATATATATAATAGTTTTTATTTTTTATTTTCCTCACTAGATATTAGTAATTATTATATTTTCATAAAAAAATCACAATGGTAATGTGTATCCTCGTTATTTGTCAATTTTTCATCATTATTAATTTTTTCATGGTAGTGTAATAATCTTGTTTTAGTGATTTATTCAATCCCATATTCATTTTATGGAAGGCATGGGTATGGTATGTGAGAATAGAATCCATGACGAGCAAGCATTGGGTAAATTAGAGGTAAGAAAAAGTTACATTATAAAGGCCATTCATTTATTGTATCAATTATATAAGTATATTCATAACATAAATTATTAATTAATATAATATATTGATATTATTAATGTCTTTATGGTAATTAATTTTAGAAACTAGAGAAGATAGTATAGAATCATTCATGTGCGTAGTGGGATAGGCCCAAACTAGAACATGTTATACTAAGGAATGAGTAAAAGTATATTTTTATATTATAATAATTTCACTTTTATAGAAGAATTATCATTTTTATATAACATAATAAAATGATTGAATGATATTTATAATTATTGGAGATAAGAAGGTAATTGAAATAGATGGTGAAGAACTTGATACTTGATTTGATGAATTCTCTCCTTCTTAAAGAGGATCATTCTGAATGAAGGATTTGGGACTCTTTCATTAGATTCAAATATATAAAATGTGTAAGAATTATATTTTAGAGTTAATTTGGTTAGGTATTCAATATAAAAAATAAGTAAAATTTTTCTTTGAAGAGGTTAGAGGAGGTGTCCTTTTATAACTGAGTTGAGTGACATTTCAACAAATACACATTCTTTAATTTATAGGGACTGTATTTTTACATTTAAAGTTGATCCAAAGTGGAAATATAATGGATATGGGTTATAAATAACCTCATATAATAAATTATTGAAAATTTATAGATAATTTATGCATTTAATCTCTTTTACCTCATTTTACCCTTACACTGGTAAGTCAATTTTTATGATGGTAACTTACTTTTTTCAAAAAAAAAATGAATCTCTTACCTAATATCAATTTTTTGATTCATAAAAATAAAACCATTTTATTAAAATCAATTTATAAAATAAATTAAAATAAATTTGAAAAAGATATGCAAAACATATATTTTTTTATTTTAGAAAACTATATTTTAAGACTAAAAGTTACTCTATTATTATACTTTAATAATTAATTATCATTTAATGAATATTAATTCATATTTTTTAATATATAAGAAACTAATTTGATTAAATATTATATTATGAATATTTTAAATTTATTTTTTAAATAATGACATATGATATATCATAAGAACAATGTTTTAAAAAAACATATTTTATTTGGTCATGAATCATAAAATTTTTGTTCTTCACAAACCATTAATTATTTATCAAATGTTATTTATATATTTTATCAATAATTCCTTGAATTTTGTTTTTAATTTTTTAAAAAAAATACTTTCTAAGGAAAAAATATATTTTAAAATAAATTATGCAGCAGAAAAAATTTTCATGAAATTAATATATATTTCTGTAAATAAATTTATATCTTTTTGTTATATTATAAACTTTTTTATGTCAATTACAAGTCAAAATATTAATATCTGACAAATTATTTACATCTAACTATGAAATGATCAATATAAATATTAGATTAAAAAATAACCAATGACAAAATATCTAACTACTATATATCTGACAACCATATATCCAATTACCATATATCCATCGACCATACATCAAATGACTATATATGTAATGGTCATATAACATTACTATATATAAACTTTCATTATTTGCTAAAATTCATTCATCTCATTCATTTACTTATATCTAAAAATTCTTTTTCAATTTCTATAAATTTTCATTATTTATATTTATATAATCTATGGTATGATATTTATAGAAAACCATGAGGATAAAGATTTCATGTTCATTGTACTTTTATTAACACTTGATTTTATTCCTTTATTAATTTATAATATGATCATTCTTATTAATGTATCATAATGTAATATTTTTGAATTATATTATAATATTTTATCACTATAAAACATATCATGGTTCCATTTGGGTTGGTGTTGCATGTTGTAGAACTGAGTTGGATCATGAAAAACCTAAGTGTGTATGTGTGTGTGTATGGGGTGGTGAATTATGTGTCCCCATTTATGAATTTTTAGTTACTTTTAATTTATCCATTATTGTACTTGAATGTGTATCCTAGTAAATAAATATAGAACAATCATTGAATTTTTCCCCTTAGAAATTTATATAGTTTAAAAGAAGTAAGTAAACAACTTACAAGGATTTTCACATGGTTTGTCTAGAATATTAGTGTTTATCATTATTATGTTTGATATTTTTTGGTAAATGGATATTTATTTCACAATAAATTAGTAGTGATTATAAGTGTATCCTAAGTAAGATATGTGTTTCAAAAATTTATTATCTACTTCCTAGATATAATGTTATTTATACTAGAATCAGTAATTCATCAATGTTATTGTTTTGATAGGTACCCCATATTATTCAAGTATTCATACTGAGTAAAAAAAATATATAAAAGGATTGGATCTGATCAACTGAACTTCATTCATGTCTTCATTGTTCTTATCATGGTCTCATTATGATGTGGAAACATATTAGATCATAATTTTTAAGAGAATCAATGTATTAGATAAAAAAAATACCAACATTGGTCACTTCTCCTTCTCCATCATATAATTATTCATCAACACATAATAACTCCAAATTATTATTTGATCTCATATTCTTCAATGCTTTTTGTTTTTTTAAAATTTAGTATCAAACGATCCATAATTTCCCACACACTTTCATCTTCATAGGGAATATTACATCAGATTCAAAGATAAGAGGTCTCTATTTTTGTTATTTCTTGATTTATAGAATGTGTATCAGATTTCACAAAGTCCTAATTTTTTTATTCTACACATTCAAATCATTATTGTAATTCCTTAACCCACAATACATAGAGTTATCCAGGTTAGGGTGTTACATATGTATTCAAAATGATTCGTGAAAATATTTTCTCATATTATTCTCTTTGAAATATCTTGAAATCTCAAAATTGAATATTTAGGTTATCTTCTTCTATAAATCTCAAGATCCGTGGTATTATTTTTAAAAATATATACACTTGACCATTAAACTCACATATATCAGCTATAAAATTTTCTTATAAATATGGATCTTTTCAATATAGCTTGAATCAATATTTTTATTTCCATAAGACTCCAATATTGTATTAAACTTGAAAAAAAATACTTAAAATATTCAAAACAACTCTATAGAATATATAGAACAATAAATTGTCGTGTGGCTATCGAGGTCACCTCATACATTTTCCAATAATATTTTATTCTTCTTTCATTCATTCAAAATAATTTGAATACTTATTCAAATATTAATTAAAATACCCTAAAGACATGGATGAATGCCATCTCTCACAAAATATTCACATAATACACTTCCCATTTAAATTACCAAAAGAATCTAGATTTAGTCTTCCTTTAATTCTATAAAACTGCTTCTTCTTCAAAATCTATTTGAAATACTAATGTGCATGGAAGTATGAAACATTGGCACATAAACTTACAACTTTTGGTGTGAATTTCTCCTTCCCCATGGAAACATGTACTTCAATGTGGCACAATATCATAGGATGTGAAGGTCTCATATCTACAACATTATCTTATCCATTAGCTAATTAACCTTCGATCATAACTTGAATCATGATCTTATTATCGATAATAATGTTTGTTTCATTATGATCATAACAGAAACATCATCTAATTCGGTTTTTAATTTAGACATAGAAATTTTGAAAACAAATATAATTCCTGTAAATATGTTACCAAAAACCTCTTACATGGATGACCAATAAAAAATGGATATTTGAAAAACATACATTCTAAAGAATCCCATACACATCTTGAAACTACATACTTGGTCCACTTTGGCCATATCACTACAATTGGCTTCAAATTGTACATCAACTATGTCACAAAAATATATTATGTTATCTCAAATTCACTATTTGAATTTGGATCCATGAGAGAATATGATGCATAGGAAAAAATAATCATATTTATTTGAAATTGACTATGTGAATCATTTGGATACATAATTCAGAAAACTTCACTAAAAAAATTTATACACTATATTATGGATATATGATTTCAATTATGTCACTAGAATTAAACACTTGTATCAATAAAATTACAAAATTCACTCATATATGCTCACATACTCTTTAGATGACTTATAAAACTTCTCAAAAACATAAACATTTATCAAATATGTTGTAGAGAATTCTAATTTATCCAATAACACTGGTATTCAATTACATTTAAAATCATCTAATTAATCATCACACTTAAACATGCTATGATGGATTTTATAATTATATGATTTTTCAAATGTATCAAACTTTGGTATTCAAGCTAAAACATCATTTTTTTCAAAAATTATATGGAATTAAATGTATTATTTGTCATGAATGAAATATAATACCTTTACATGAGCCTATAACAATCCCCCAAGAATCATCATAAACTCTATAAAACTCATATTAAATAATTTAAAAATGGAATACTTACATGGGATCTTCAATTCCCCCCATTGAATTTGTTGGGAATACAAATCCTTAGTATCATTATCTATTGTTGGATGGATTATCTATTTTTCCATATTATTTAAAATAAAATTAAATAGTCAATATGAGGGACTTCTCATATATTCATTTACCTTTCAAGGCATAAAAAAATTCAATCCATTTATGAGAGAATGAGTATAACACATGGTTATTTTAGAAAAGAGCATTTATCTAGTTCACTCTATGTCTACATGTAAAACCCCAGTGTAGAAAATAAAAGATACATAATTGTGGTTGTTTATTCTTGTCTATTCACAACCATGGATGTGATATATTCCTCAGAAACTCATTTGAGGAGTTGTTAAAAACCGATTTATCATTAATAAATTCATGTAATTCACATATATCAACAAACCCTTAAAAATATTTCATGTTAATTTATTAAGAAACCCATTTAGTCACATATTTTTATTAATTGAAACTCCCCTTTCCAAAGTATGTTTGATATAAAAAAAGATAAAAGGTGAATGTGTGATTAACATTACCCACTCTCTAGTGTTTATACGGATGAATAGTTTAGGAGAGATTCTAAATTCATTAAAAATGCAATGTTTGATATCCCATTCTCAATTTTTGTCGTCCTAAATAAGATCACTCTTCTACATATATCCCATTGTCATTAGTTGACTTCATAAAAGAAAATTTATTTAGGTTTTCTATTAGTGAAAACCTCAAACATTTCCTTTAATTCACTAAATGTTAGCATAAAGAAACTTTAATAGGGAATAAAGATGGACATTTTGATTTATCATATGTATCACAGAGGAAGAGATATTCCTCTCAACCATGGCTTCTGTTTCTTTTGATTTCATCATATTTTCTATAATTAGCTTCAATAGGTTTCTAACTCAGTTTCTTCTCTTGAATAGCTTGTAAAGAAATTAACTTTTTCACATTAAATGTTAGGGATACTTCAATGAATTTTTCTTCCATCATCCTCTTTATGATATTATACCCTTTTATTTTATAATCCATAACTTATCTAGGATGCATTAAATTCCTCATTAGTACATTTTATTTGTAAGTGATTCAACAACATACTTACTTCGTGTGATTCATATTTTTTTTAAGACTTCCAATTATGATTTTAAAATTGTTAAGCACTATTTATCAAAATTTCTAGTCATATTTAACCTCCCACATAGTTCCTCTTTTACATAATGTTTTCAATTGTTGAGAAATAGTCCTAAAATTTGTGATTTTCTTGCAGAATTTTCTAGTTTACTTTAACATTATTTTTTTCTTGTGAATCTTCTAACCATTTTTCCTTTTCCAAATCAGATAGAGAAGTAACCAGAATATCTTTTAGAACTGACTCATACTTTGCAGAATCTCCACAATTATTATTTTCAATCATTGATTTACCTCTTTTGGGTAATATTGTTAACTCTCCTTTGGGGATTTCTTCAAATACTAAACCAATCATTTTATCTCTTGATTTAAATGATTCTTTCCTCAATTTCAAATTTCGCCATATTAAATTATTTTTATGTCTTGTTTTTATGTTTCCATAGTGTGTCATACTTTTATATGATAGATTCAATTCTATATGAATTTTACACCCTTAATATCTTTCCTTTTAAACCTTTTACAATAATTATTCTCAACACTTTTCTCTTGTTGAACTGTTCCCTTCTCTTGCCTTTGTCCCAAGGAAGACTTAATACTATTACTTTGATTTATTTACCATTTGTACTAATATTTTATCATCTGAATATAAATTGTGTTGTGTTGAAACTACCCAACATTCTCTATAAAAAATACTATTTATATTTAAAAAAACATAGATATTCTCCAAGTATTCATATATGTTCTTTCATAGAAAATTCACTACCCACTATGAAGTTTGACATTGAAAAAAAGTGTTCTTCTTAAATAAGATCTAATCAACCATAACTATGAATTTATTGAAATTTCAACATATGATGGATTATTAAAATATTTTAATTCTATATTCCCAAATTTTTGACTATACAATCAATGTCCAAAAAGCCTAAATTTTTTTGGAGTTAATGTTGTCCTGAATTTTCAGAACTGGTGGACGGCTATTTTTTGCAACATTACCACTATTTTGATATTTTATTAGTAGGATAATCACATTTGATGTGTTGAAACCCAACTAGGATTAATTTTCCTGATTACTTGAAATTTTATCCACACATTTTTTCCAATTCTCTTTTCAAAATATGCACTTATACACGAGACATCCTTAACACAAACAAGATTATCAAGACACTAAGTTACCTTTTTATATAGCTTTATATAGATGAATCTCAAGATAATATAAATATACCATTGACAAATGTATGCATATTTTTTAATAAATGGTTTACATATAAATTTTATGTGGTATATTCATTTTTATCAATGATTCAGGAAAATATAATTTGTACAGATTCTAGATTTTACAATTTTACCGTATGTTCAGAATTCTTCAGGTTAAGGAATTTATTTTCATCATAAAGAACCCTCATTATTTATTCTTATTTTTAATTATTTAATTATACACTGCATGATTTTTTTTCATTCTTGAATGAAATAGTTAAACACCTTGATCATATTGTCTTTTATTTCTAATTAGGCATCCTTGATATTTATAGAATTTTTGTGTAGATAAATCATGATTAACTTCTCTATGCACAACATCTATTAAGTTTTTCTCACAAATTTTACCTTGTAATTATTCAATAAATTAAACCTTTTCATTACTAAGAGTCACAATTTTTTTTTTGTTTCCTAGTGTTCTGTAATTATATTTCACATTTTGAATTTACTTTTTAGTGGATAATACATTTTCAACTTCCGCATCATGCAATTATTTTTTTCACAAGTTATTTAGAAAATCCAAGAATATATATGATAACATCAACAAGAGAATTATTCAAATAACTTTTCTATTGACATTATATGTTTTCCACTATTTGAATATTTTAATCATCCTCACTCTCTATACGGATTTAACATGTGAATTTAAAAGGGTGACTTTCAAAAAATATGGGCTTCTTCCACTTTGAGTAGCTTCAAGAAGTGATTGATCCTTATTTGATATTATTATCATTTTATTTACATATGTATTCTTTCTATTAAATAATGATTTTTATAAAACATTTTATTCTTCTACATAATTATTAATATGGATATAGCCAATTTTTTTCTATTTGAGGAACTGCTTAAAATATGCACTTCTTATAGAACTATGTAACAAAACATTGAAAAACTAGTTCAAATCAGTGGAAAATATACTCTAATAGAACCTGTAGAACCTATTAGGACTGTAAATACACCTGGGGGTGGGGGGGGGGAATCATATGCCCCCTTTTATAATGTTTTATTTTTATTTTTTTATTATCCCTTGTTATACTTTAATCTAGGTACTGGTTAAGAGATATGAATTCGGTAATGCATGTGCGATCCTCACCTATATAGGTAGAAAAAATAAGCAATTAAACTGAACATAAATATTTTTACAAGGTTTATCCTCGATGTGAGATACTACTTATTAAAGATTTTTACTTTTTTTTGATTAAATAGATTTTATTATCACTATAAATTTTTAGTGATTACAAGTAAAATATATGTTGTACATAAGTTTTGGGAAGGTTTCACCCACATCTCTAACATTAAAATGATTATAATGGAACAACTAGTTCATTAGTGGCATTTTTTATATAGGTTCCACATGTTCTTAAAACCTTATTATTAAATCACTGAACATGACTTCAACTACTAGGATCCAATCATCTGAACTTTACACATGTTGGAATAGTTCCTCACTTAGTTTCATTGTGATTTAGAAACATAATGGATTTGAAATTTTAAAATCTATGATTCAATTATATACAAAACAAAAACATAATATGTATCTTAACCTTATCTATCTTGTTATTCTTATTGAATAGATAGGAACTCATAAATGATTTCATATCCCACCTTATTAAATGGGTTTTTTTTCTTCGGAAACATTACTACAGAAAGGTTCACAATTTCTCTCAAACTCTTCGCTTTACAAAAATATAACACCACTATCAAAGATGAGAAATATATCTTTTTAATATTTATTAACTTCTAAAATATGAAATAAATTTTAAAAATTCAAACAATTTTCTCTTATACACCTTCTTCCATTTAAACTTTTAGTGATGCAAGAATATATTTTCTCCCATTCTTATCTCTAGATATCCCAAAATCTCATAATTGGATATTTTAGTAACCTTATTCTATAAATATTTATATCATAAATCTCATTTTAAAACTCATGTAGACTCTACCATTAAACTCACATATATAATTCATATAGTATTATTTTAAAGATGGATTTTTTAAAAAAACTAAAGTCAAGGTTTTTATTTCTTTAAGACTTGGATAATGAATCCCTCATGCATAAAAACCACATCCAACATTCAACACAATTGTATATAATATATATCACCATAATTCTTGGCATATATTTATATAGAACCTTATAACATTTACAATGACATCTTATTCTTTTTTCATTCATTTATATTCACTTGAACACATATTCAAATAATTATTAAAATCCCCTAAATAGTCAGATAAATGTTATCTCTCACATGATATCCACATATTCTACTTGTCAATTAAATTCATGAAAGGCTCAACATTTATTATAATTTTAATTCTCTATAAAAACAACTTTTTCATAACCTATTAAAAACCCATGTGCATAGAAGAATGAAAAATTTCCATGAAGACCTCCTTATTATGGCATGGATCTCCCCTTCCTCATGGTCACATGTATTATGTTGTGGCCCCATCTCCAAATATGTGAATATATCATATATGCAATATTAAAATTTCCCTTGAATGATTTTACTTTGATATTATATTAAATAATGATCACATTATCAATCATATTGTTTATCCCATGAAGATTATAGAAGAAACACCATCTAATTTAGCCTTTTCTTTAGAAATAAAAATCTATAAATCTTATAGTATTTGAGTCTATATATAGTAAAAAATCACATAAATTGATGACTAGTGAAAAATGGCTATGTGAAATAATGAAATTCCATAGAATCCCATGTGTGGATTCAAATTTTCTACATGGTTCACTTTGTCTATGTAACATCAATCATCTATCTAGTTCAAAATGGCCCTATCACATTAATATGTTACGTCTGTAAAAACTCCAATGTGAATTTGGATATTTTAGAGAATCAGATAATTCATCCATAATTCCCACACATAGCTTAAATCTATCATGTGAATCATTTTTATACATAATTAATCAAACTTCCCTAGTAGAGTGTAAATGTTTCAGATTGACTATGGGATTTTTCCTACTTCACTAGAATCAGCTACATGGATTTGAAAAATTCTAGAATTCACTCAAGTAATCCTATCTTTTCTTAACCATACTTATATGACTTCTCAAAAACTTCTTCCCTTATCAAATATGTTGTATATAGTGCTCCTACATCCACTAAAACATGCCTATGCAACCATTTAAGATGAAATTATCAATCATTAAACTATAACATGATACAATGTATTGTATAAATATAAGTTTCATCAAATTTATCCAACATTTTTCTTCAATCTATAGATTTAATTATTTTAAAAATCTAATGGACTTACATGGATGCTTTATCATTCATGGAATCCAATTTATTTTCATAAATACATAATAATCCTATAAGAATCATCCAAAACTCTACTAAACACAAATTGAACCATTGAAATTAAATAAAATACATACTTGGACTCTTTACATATTAATCATGGAATTATACATGTTAATGGGATAAAAATATAGGGTGTTACATTATACAACATCCTTGAATCTCACAAGGGATCGTTTATATTATGTTCATTCCATTTATGTGGAATATTGGGGGGTAATAGTGATCCACAATAAATAAAACAAGGGATTATTCTATGGTATTTTCTAGGTAATCATGAATATTTTGGAATCTAATCAAATTAATTATTTGTAAAACCTAATAAAACTAGTAAAGAGGAAGCAGGAGTATAACATCCACATGAAAGACAATTGATGTGTGTTTGACAAAAAATTTAAAACAGACAAAAAAACACATAAAAAATATGTAAATAGTGAAATAGTGAAGTTTAGTGTTTGAGAATAAAGGTTTGGTATGGAGGTGGTGCATGGATAACAACAATAGAGAGAAAAAAACTAACATTTTATGAAACTAAATATTTTTTTCTTACTGAAGTTAACAACAATATTATTAGTTCTTAGAAGAGTAAGTGTTGATTCACTAAAATATAACTTAATGTCTAACAAAACACACTGATATTTCCTTTTAAATGATCTCTAAACCATCACTCAAGAATTGAAATATATTTTTAATATAGAATAGAACATTAAACTTTTTCATTTTTTGTACTGCAGTTAAGGTTCAAAAGAAAATTTTTCAATATCAACACTTCTCATTCCTTTGAATATTGGAGATTTTAAACTCATTAAGAACAAAAATTTGATATTACTGATTAATTTGAACACATAAAATTGTGTAATTAAAAGTAAAAAGTATTTAAATTCCAAGTCATAATAATTTTATTCCCCTATATAATGTATTTTCACCTGTTTTTGGAAACTAGAAATATTTTCTTCAATGAAATCATCTCAAAATAGTATAACAGAGTAAGAAGAGAAAGATGTAAGAATATTCTCTTGAATATTTTCTTCATGCTCCATATTTAAGTGTACAACCTTCTTCATTGAATTTATGGCTCTAATAACTAATTATTTACTCTATGTGCACTTAAAAATTGTTGATTGTTGGATGATGGATGATCCCTCACTTACAATGCTATGTTTTTATTACTTTTCAACTCACCTCTCCTAGAACCCCCTTAACATCAGTATAAACCTCATAATTAAACACACAGACTCTTGGACTATCCTATGTTACCCTCGTTTAAATCAAACTAAACACTTCAAGCAAACTCAATATGACCCACATGAACTCACATTCATCAATAATATACCTAGAAATGTATTAAAGATTAAAGGGGATTCTAAATGTTACTTGAAAATTCCAGAATCATTACATAAAATCATCTTCAAATACATCTTGGAAGAATGTGACTATAAAGGTCATCCTTAACTTTCACTAGTTATTAAATCTAGAATCTCAATGAAAACCAAAATGGATTCTAGCTCAACCTCTTCTCCAAACATTTCACAAGGTTCCAAATCTTTGCTTCAGATTTCCTTAGTGACAACATTTAGGGTTCAAAACATGGAAAACCGCAACACTTTTTTGGGTTACAACCCATGGATTATCATAGGCATAATATTAACAATAGTAGTTTATCCACACATAGAGATGAATTTTTAACAATGGTGATTTGGAAGCCCCCATATTATTCTTCATTAAGACTAGTATCAAAACATCTAGTAGCATTAAAAAACAAAATCTACCTGAAAAATCAATAAAATTCTTAATTTCTTCCAAATTAATCAATATCAGTGGCTTCTCCATCCTATTTCTCATCTCTTTAGTAGCATTGAATTCAATGTTTTACACTTTTTTCACAAATTAAGTCATCTAACTCATTTAATCTCATGCATATAACTACATTAGTTCCTCCAATAAAATCAACAATCTTTTTATCATTATCTATTGATTCACCATAATAATCATTTTTGAGGCTCAAGCGTACATTTCCATAAAAATTGGTTTAGATAATCTCCCATAGAAGTTTCAAAAACAAGGTAAAATTTTCCATCTTCAAATTAAACAAAATAAATAATGAATGCCATATGATCTTGGTTTCTCATGGTGTATATCCCAACATTGGTTGTCTTGTTTTTTACTAAGTAAAAATAGGTAATATAAAAATTCATTTCAAGATCAAAAGTATTCTGTTGAAGTTTCATCAAATTTTGAATTCAAGTGATGCACAACCTTAACCCATTCCCCAGATATAATTTTTGAAATAATTTAATTCCAACTCATATTAAGCTTTATCAACTCATCACTAACCAAAAACCTAAGTATTGTCATTATCATTTTGATATGGGGAAAACATAAAGTTTTTGATGGGATCCAATTCCTCTAGACCTAGGTATTCTTTTCCCAACACATAATTCATTCTGGGGTTCCATCCCAAAACTCATGGGTGTTAGGAGGAATTTCCCATCCAAGATTATATGTGAGCCACCATCCTTTGTAGAAACCAATGTGTGATTTCCAATTCAAGATTATATGAGATCCACAGTACTTTTCAAAAACCAATGTGGGATTAGGTTTTCACCCAATAATCCACCCCTCAAACCAAATACCTCCCAATTGGGTCTTCATTTCAATGATAATCCCCTAGATCCAACTATCTTTCCCCACTATTTTCTCATCACCATAACTCTCCGTATGGACACAACTATCTGGATATATTTTTACATAAGGAAACATGGATCTACATGCTACAATGTGATCCATAATTATCATTATAAAACTAGTTTGGGGATATCTACATCACACCTGGGAAATAACATACCTTTAATACCACTTGTTGCGACGATGACTAGAAGTACAAATATTCTCAATGATGTATGGATAATCAACTCAAAAAAAAAATGAAACATGAATTCTAAAAAATAATGGTTTTATTAGTATGAAAATATCCTTAAGGTACTTGTGTACATGGGGAACGATCATGCCTTGATGATTGTTGGATTTTATACCATCGAACTGAAGATGCATGATGGTATTGTTCGAACCATCCATGTAGTGCGCCATGTGATGGGATTGAAGAAGACATATTTTCATTAGGATAATTTGATGATATTTGATGCAAGACACAAACCAGTAATGGAGTGATGATAATTGTGAAGGATTTTCTTTTAGTAATTATAGAAGATAATATCTCAAAGAACATGTATGTTCATATAGGTGAAACGTACAAGGATGAAAATATAGTTATCACATCAACTATGTTCACTGAAGCATTAATAGTGTTATGGCATTAGAAGCTTGTTCATATTTCTAAACAAGGATATAAGATTATTGGGGATCAGAAGTTTCTTCCTAGGATTAAAAAGTTATCGTTACCATTTTTTGATCATTGTGTTTTGAAAAAGTAACACCGGTTAAAGTTTAGGACCTAAAAAGAGGCATGGAGATATTAGAGGTGATCCATTCTGAAATTTGTAAATCACCAGTTATATGAATGGGAGGAGAAAGGTAATTTGTATCCTATATTGATTATTATTTTTGGATATATTTGGAATAACCAATAAAGATAAAATATGGCGTTTTTAAGTAATTAAAACATTCAATGCATGGAAGGATATTAAAACTGGAAAGAAGATCAGGTTTTTGAGGACTGAAAATAGCAGAGAATATACAAGAAATGAGTTTTAAATTGTTTTTAAAAAGGAATGAATCAAGTGATAGTTCAATGTGTCATACACTCCTCATTAGAATTGAGTGGTATAGAGTATGCATAAAACCCCATTGGATAGAACAAGTTTGATTTTTATGAATGTTGGAATTTCGAAAACATTTTGTGTAGAAGTAGTGAATGCCTCCTATTACATGACCAAGTGATCACCTTAAATTAGAATTTATCTGAAGATACTGATAGACATGTGGATAGGTAATACCTCTAACTATTTTATATTACATAGTTTTATAAGTACTGTATGTGCATTGTTTAATGACTAAGAACAATCAATGTTGGATTAGAGATCTAGGAAAGGTATCATCTTGGGGTACATTGATGTGGTGAATGGGTATCATTTGTGCGACCCCACCTCCCACAAACTTATCATTATATGAGTTTTAATTTTTTTATAAGATAAGATTAAAATGAAAATTTATAGATACATGGAGAAAAATAATACATATACTAAAATAGTTATGGTGGAGAAAAAATCCATTGAAGAACTAGTTTCCTATGGGGAATTACTAGAGCATAATGTTAAAGTATTAGTTGAGTTTGGACCATGAGATTTAACTTATGAGAAAAGTTAACTACTATGGAATACATAATATTTCACTCAGAGAAATATATTGTACACATTATTAAGGGAAGATAAAGAGACATTTTATTTTGTTGAGATGACCCTAAATCTAGATGTATCCTTATGGATAGAGGTGATGTGGGTGGAACATGAAGCCTGAAAAAATAACATGCTTGGGATCTTATTCCATTACCTCATGGAAGGAAGGACATCATCAAAAAATGTGTTTTTAAGATCAACCATGATAGAAAATAATCGGTGGAAATAAATCATGCAATACTATTAGTTAAAGGATATTCTCGTAAGGAAGATATTGATTTCAATGAAATATTTTCCTATATTTTTAGACTGGTGAATTTATTTATAGTTTTGGTGATGTGTGATATGTAAATTTTTCATCTAGAAAATATAGATGTGAATATTTCTTTTATCCGAGGTGATCTTGATGAAGAGATATATATGCTTCAACTAGATGGTTTTACAAAATAGGGAAAAGGTAACTTGGTTTAAAGGTTGAACAAATATTTGTATGGTCTTAGGAAGGTGCTGAGGTGTTGGTACAAGAGATTATATTCCTATATCATGAGACTTGGATACATTATACTTCATTTAGATCCTTGATCATATTTTAGGGTTTTTTGGTAATGATTCATCGTTCATCTGTATAATGTGGATGAGATATTGGGTTTTGGATCTAACAATTATCATCTTCTGGATAAGATAGTATAATTGGCTAGAGAGTTTTATATGAAGTACTTGGGACTATAAAACAATATTTTGGGGTGTAGATTTACTAGGAAATTAATAATTAGAATATTTGGATATCAAGGAATAATTACTTATGGAATGTCATAAAATGCTTAAAATTGCAAGACTGTAATCCAATATTTATCCCTCTTGCCATTAATTTTTGGTCATCCTTAATGATGAATCCTAGAAGTAAAGTAGATAGGATAAGGACATCCTGAGTACCATATGCATTAGTAATGGGAAGTCCGATGTTCATTATGGTTTGTACTATACAATTGAACATGCATTGGGAATATTTATTCAATACATGGATAATCTAGAAGAGATCATTGGAGAATAGTGAAGAGGATCCTAAGAAACATCAAGGAGACATCAGATTCTATATTATGTTAAAGAGGAACAAATTTCAATACCAGAGGTAGCATTTATTTAGATTTTTTTTGGTGATTCTGACTTGAGTAAATCCACTACTAGTTATGTATTTACTCTTGAAGGAGTATATGTGAGGTGTATTTAATTATAATAGTCAGTTGTGTCATTATCCATGAAGGAGGAGTAAATGGAATTGACACAAGATTGAAAAGAGTAAATTTTGATGATATGGTTGTTGGAGGATCTCAGACCCAAAAAGAATCAGATTCCATTGTTTTGTGACATTCATAGCATCTTTCACATTGTAATAAATCTATACTTTCAGTCTATGATGAAGCATATTGGAGTATAGTATTACTTTTTCCAAGATGTGGTGGAGGAAGGATGTGTATATATGAATAAAATTCACACTATAAAAAATATGTAAGATTTCCTAATGAAGGAGTTTGACTCTGATAAGTTAAAATGGTGCAGATCCTTGAGTGACCCAATAGAGACTTGAGAAACATGATATAGATGATATAAGGGATGTGTGGAGGTGTGATTGGTTCTTAATCTATATCTAAGTGGGTGATGTTTTATAAGATTTTTTTCCATTTATGGTGGTTGCCCACAATTTTTCAAAGGCAATTGTTGGCTGGGTAGGTGGATGGTGTCCAAACCCCACTAAACCACCAATAAGATAAGGTAGAAGGATGGGGGATATTGAGCATATAAAATGGAATATTTCCCAATGGTTTCATTATATCATCACTGATAGTCAATTAGTTTGTGGTATCTTTTGGGGTTGTTTCCCCATTATTCCAGTGAGATATTATGTGGGTTCTATTTGGAAAAGTGAGGGAGTTTATACCCATTTTATCCCATAGTGTGATCCTTCACGTTTCCTATGGTTTTTTACCCCATTCAATATAGGGTTTTTTCAACTTTACATCTGGTGTTCATCTATTTTAAAATTTGAAACCATATTTTATCTCTCTATTATTGCTACACTAGTGGGTCAATCAAAAATGGTCCCAATTGTTTGAACTTGGTGTTCTACAACATCATAGTTTCAATCATCATTGGTCCTTTTTCTTTACACAACTAATTTACCATGCGACCACATAACTGAACGCAATTGGAAAATAGATACAAAAGCTACATCTCAAAGGATGGTTTTTGATTTTGGAAAACCTTTTCTTTGTGTTTTTAGTGTGCAAAAATTTTGTAACTATAAGGACAGTTTCTGACAAGATTGAGGTACATTTTCCTTTGAGTAAGAAATGACAAGGCTTGGTCAGAGCATATTCGTGATATCTACACAAGATCGATGGAGAAATCATTGACAGTGATAGCATGGGTGTACACTGAGGAGGAACCAATTGTTTCTAAAAATTATAGGTCATATGAAATGTTATCTTGCATCACATTCCATGTGGGACCCTCTATACGACGCTGAATTTTTCTCAGAAAAGATAAATATCACACGGTGTGTGACGTGCATCACATAGGATGTGACACCACCTTTCCATTCAACGTGTGATCTGGGAAAACATGTCTAGGAACATGAACCTTCCAGGAGTACATGGGTAAAACTTGTACTCATTCAAAAATATGAGCACACTCCATTATTCATGGGTGGACTGAGTGCTCAAGATGCACACTTTGTACTTATATAAAATGATGAATACTTTTCCAAAGATGGATTATAACCCTTATTCCTTCCAGCATGGAAAGGTTTCATTAAGGTGAATTCCGTTGATCTTTTTTCTAAGGTTTTATTATAGAATTATATCCCGTGAATAGGATATTGATTCCTTATGATGAAATTCAGTCTCATATAGAGTTTTTGGAATCATTCCGTGAGGACATAAGTGAGATCCACTATCATCGTCATTTTCCCTAGACAGGGTTCTCAGAATCATCATGTCCAACAATAATTGGGCATTGATCCTATACATAGTGGGTTAATTCATATTGGGTTGTCGGTATACCCCATGGACTTGGGTGTGATAACCACTAGTGTATTGTTCTCTTTAGAAATTCGGTGTGTAATTCTTATGGAAAAACATAACGAACTCAAAATCTCTAATTGATGTCATCTGTGATATCTAAATCATGGAGTGTGTTCCCCCAGATGGGTGTTATATGAAACCTTAAGATACAAATCCTTGGGTTTCTTTTGGTTTGTGACCATACCTTGAGAATGTGTGTCTACTATGATTATATCGAGATATTCATGTTATGCATGTTTTTGACATATTGTTTTAATGATTTGACTAAAATTATTGATGCTTTATGCTATGTGATTTTGGGTCTTCCAAAGGTTTATTTTTAAACCCACCCCTACATTCCTACACGTGTCGTGTCTTATGAGATTACATGACTTTTAACGGAGTCCTAGAGGTACCAGAACTAGGCAGAACTGAGTGATCCATACAAAATTAGGTGTGTTCTAGTGGTTTCATTAGCTGAATTCCACTCCTACATTACACGTTGTACTTATTTT
The DNA here is from genome assembly GCA_963277665.1 of Viscum album. Taxonomy (NCBI): domain Eukaryota; kingdom Viridiplantae; phylum Streptophyta; class Magnoliopsida; order Santalales; family Viscaceae; genus Viscum; species Viscum album. Next base: position 381,879,204 of record OY728136.1, read on the forward strand.
CAATTTCTTTTGATGGTATTTAATTTTTCCCTTTCTTAATCATACTTTATTTTCTAACTCTAATGGTGTGTTTATAGAAGAATACATGCTTGGTTATTGTTTTTTTACACTTCGGCACTGTATATGATTGGAGACTTGTTCGTGAATATATGTGTCTTATGATAAGGCCACCATGTGAATGTTATGCCTACTCGACACTGGTCTCTAGACCCTATCCTATTAGAGGTATGACTGAGGTAGGCACACTCATCTTATCGATGACCCAAAAGGACCTAGTTGATTTGGTCTTGAAAAAGTGGTATCAAAGCCAATGTTCCACTTTAGGACTAAAGATTTGGAGTTTTCTATAAACGAGAGATTGGATTGGGTTTTATAGAAATAGTGTTAAGTGTTTTGAGTTCATATTTCAGGCCAGAGACTCCAATGTTGGAGTGGAGGCCAAAGTATCCATTCACCAAAACTCTTCCTCCCCACTTATTGACTTAGTATATGTAGGCACTCATTTTGTAGAAAAAAAATTAATACCTGCATCATATAGGAATGGGTTGTGGCTTCCGCATCCATATTGAGTCATCTCTCTATATATAATCATTTACAATGGTATATCTATTCAATTTAAGGATGAATCCATTATGTTTCCTTCTATGATTTAGCAGCATGATAATTTTGATGACCCCTAGAGTGATTATAAATTGATTTAGGGATCTATTTAGAAGGTTTTACTTCAAGATGATACACTAGTCTTACCACCACCCATTAAGAAGAAGATGGTATATGCAATACCATTCGATGAAGTCCGTTGGATGAGAAAAATTTATGAGTTACAAAATTAGTAACCCTAATGTTTTGGTGTGAGCCTGACCCATAGGTGGCTAAGGATTGTCTTGAGGCTATGAAATGAGTCTTTAATCTTTCCAGGACACCTGTAGACCAAATTGTGGTTCTGGAAGGGATCATTCCCTATGGATATCTAGGATTATGGTATGTGTTAGTGACTCAGTAGTATGATAATGTGACTCTTACATAGTTAGATATCTTGTTCCTTTTTAGAGAGGAGTTTATTCCAACTACATTGAGGGTTGAGTGCATCCATGAGTATATGTAGGTTCATAAGGGTAGAATGACTATGGACGAGTCTGCATCATGGTTCACCAACCTCTCTCGGAATTCTATGGATATAGTATGTGATCTATTATTCTCGGCTCAAACTTTTAAGGGATCTCTACACAGAGACATTCATGCTAGTTTGATAACACTATGAATTTCTACCTATGTTAGGGTGTTTTAGTGTGCTATAGTGGTCAATGTTTACCAAGATAAGTAGAGGTAGACAGTGGGTGTCAAAAGTGGGAAAATTGGAGCTGAGACTTTAGTAGCTGGAAACCGACGACAAACACAAGGACCTAAAAAGAAGATATGTTTTAGGAGGCGATCCTAGGATACAGGGTATATGGTTCTAGGCTCCCAATATGAATCTAGTCATCCAAGGGAGAGTTATTTCTACTCTTGTAATGGTAGGAGATATCTCACATGGGATTGTCTAATCTTCTATACAACTAATAGAGAGAGAAAGAGTGGGTGCACTTCATAGGTAGATGCAGTGATAGGAGAAGGTGGGTATAGTGGGAGAAAAATGTGGAAGAGGATATGGGAGTTCATCTAGAAGTCATTGATGTTTTTTCTTGTTAACACAACCACCCCTAGGTGGTCCCTGCTAGGCTCAAAAATCTGGTGGATAGGGGCGAGGATAGATGCAAACAGCTAAGGTTATATACTAGAGGATCTAAGGATGATATGAGGTACGATATATGTCTTATCTACTTTTTCTACCATATTTATAGACACTAGTGTGAGCCAATCCTTTATTTCCTCTTATCTAGTTCGAGACATAGAGATTCTGTTGGAGCGCTTGGACCGACCCTTTCACTTAGAGACTCTTAATTGAGGTGACTATGTGATCACACTCTTCTTCCGACAGTGTGAACATAATTTGGATGTGAGAGTTTCCTTTGGGATATATTTTTAGTAGATATGAGGCCTTATGATATCATCATAATTATGAAATGGTTATCTAAAATCCATTCCCAAATAGACCATTTTTGGCGGAGGATGTGTTGTTTCCATAGTGAGGGGATGAAGTTTTTATTTTTTGTTGAAGAGGAAACCTTATAAGGGTGGGATAAACTCATGCATAGGAGGGTGTAACTAATTTTACACCATTTGGATAGAATGTCCCTTTGTGCAGTGGAAGTATTGAGTTTTCAGTTTCCAATAGTGGTGGTGGAGTATGATGATTTATTTTTTGATGAAGTTCTAGTATTACCTCCACACCAAGTGATATTACTATCCACTTATTTACCCAATGGTATGGCCTTGATATCTATATCGTCATATTTTATAGTTCCTACAAAGCTTCAGGATCTGAGGTTACAATTGGAAGACTTGTAGAGGAAGGGGTTTGTTAGACTCAGTGTTTTATACTAGGAAACCACACTGTTATTCCCCAAGAAGGTGGATGAGAGAACAAGGTTGTATATAGATTATAATCACATATAATAGGAAACTTTGAATAATTATTATCCACTATGAAGGATTGATGAAATCTTTGATCAGTTGAGAGGGGAACAATGTTTCCCAAAGATTGACCACTGACCAGGCTATCACAGGCTGTGAGTACGGGATGAGGATGTAACAAAGAAAACATTACAATGTTTTTATGGTCTCTATAATTAATTAGTGATGTTGTTTTACATTAAGAACTACCCAGTGGTGTTCATGGGACTCATGAACTAAATCTTCCAGTTATTCTTACACCAGTTTATGAGTCTATTCATTAAATATATCCAAGTGTACTCAGAGTCTGAGGAGGGGCTTGGGAGACATTTGAGGAAGGTCCTAAATGTACTCCGAGTGCACCATATTTACAAATGTATCTTGAAGTTCCTGCTATGGGTTTTTGAGGTCCACTTCATAGGACTTGTTATATTAGCAGATGGTGCAGTAGTGGACCTGAAAAAGGTCACAGTAGTGTTATCTTGGGATCCACCAAAGAGTGTTATGGAGGTGAAAAGTTTCCTTCGGTTGACAAGATATTAACAAATATTTCAACCCTATTTCTATAGGATATCAACTCCTTTGACATATTTAACCATAATGGGGAAGCCTTTCATGTGAATAGACAGGTTCCAAAAGACATTCCAAGTGTTATGGAAAATATTGATGAGTGCTCCCATATTGGGATTTCTAGAGGAGTGTGTCATTTACATAGCGTTATATAATGAATTAGAGACTAATATTGGTTGTGATATGATTTATCGGAATGTGGTGATTTTCTATGGTTCTCATTTATTGATACCACATGAGAATAACTACAAGGCCCTTGATCTTGAGCAAGAAGAAGCAGTTTTTCTCTAAATTTGTGGCTAAAATACCTTAATGGTGAGTTATTTATCATCGATTCTAACCAAAATATTATCAAATTTATATTGTCTTAGAATGAAATTAATATGAGATAGAGAAATGGCTATAGTTCCTCTAGAAATATGACCTTGAGATTTTTTATACTACTAAGAAGGGGAATGTGGTACAAGATTCTCTCAATGGGAGATCTTGTTCATAGTTACTGAGAAAGACATAAAAATAGTTGTCCTCATTAAAGATATTCCAAGTGGATGGGGATTGTGAATATTACCTCTAATCGATGGGTTTTAACCCACCAATTCTATAGTGTGTTATGAATACTCATCATAGAAATGCTGAATGGGAGACCATACATACATATATATCCATAGGACATGCTCCTAATGGATTTTAGGAAGGTGGGTATCATGTCATATATTTAAAAGATTGCACTATTTTACTAGTGTCTCGTTATGAGAGTAGGTTTTGAGGGAGTTTCAGAAATCTTATTTTTCAATAAATCTAGGTAGGGAGTGTAATGACCCAAACTGTCACTAATGGAAATCCCTCTTGATCTAATTAAATGTCTCTTTATGTAAAATGTTTATATAAAATTTATAATTCTTTGGTTTTATGTTTTTGGATTTTAAAATATTGTTAAGAATTGTGACCATTTTTAATACAGCTGTTGAACAATGACCACATGATTAGTATAAATATAGGGCTTCAACAAATCCAATTTACTCAAAAAAAGGAAGCGATGGACTCATCCCGTAGACGTGCCCCATACGAAACCCATTTTTCAGATATCAGAAATGAGGTTGTGTCTTTGGGTTTCGCTCATGACCAAGCCCAATCCAAGCTTGAATATGTTAAGCTCGAGCGGGATCGCCTATCAAAGAAGTGGAAGTTGATATAGATTACCACCCGAGAAATGTTATCCGAGCCACCCCAAGAGTCTATCACTATTGCACACCTAACTCTTCAGTATTGTGCAAGTTTTATAAGATGTTATGTAACAATACCTTAGCACTATTGTTATGTACATTATTTTTTTTATAATAATGAAAATACTTTCATTTTATTATTGTTATCATGTAAATAGTTTTTAAAGCACAAATAGTATTTTTAGTTAATGATAAACTAAGAAATATATTTTGATGAATTAATGGATTTTTTAATTAAATAATATTTTAATAAAATATAATTATTATTATTAAATTAATTACATATAAATGATTGTATAATTTTATAAATGCATTTGTAATTTCTGTTAAGGTTTGAAAGCTATTTTTATCAAAACCCATGAATTTTCGATAAATGTCGGTTTTTATTTTAAAAGTGAAAATTAAAATATTTATAAAATTATTTAGATAAAATGAATATTATTTTTGTAATTAGTATGTCGAAATTATCCAACAGGGAATTTTTCATAATTTTCTAAGGCAGTCAAATTTTTGTGTAAAAATCAAATATCGTTTAAATATATAATGTGTTTTATGACATCATAATGACACAATAGTGATGTAATGAAATAATATAAACTTTATGTTCGAACAATATATGTTTTCACATTAAAATAATGTGATTTTTGGTTTGTTTGTTTTATTTTACAAGTATTTAGTGGACCCTTCATGACTTATTAAACATTTTGTCTGTTTAATTTTTTTTCCTTGGGAGTGCGATTCACCTCCACATAAGCAAAACTCATTATTATAAGAAGTTCGGACTTTGTCCTTATAAAATATTGTTTTACACTTCTCTTTTCAAAAAACCATGGGCAAAAACAATGGGCTGGTTTGTGGTTTGGATTAGTTTAATGTGAGGTGTCCCAAACCTAAATAATAAATAATTCCCTCACCTTTCCTATATAAACCCACCCAAGATACCACTTCCTCCTCATTAAAACTCTTTAGAGTTCATCCAAAATCTGCCCTCCTGTCTCTAGAATCCTCCCATGGTGCCCGAAGCTCCCAAGAAGCCTCTCTCAAGCCTCTCTCGAGCTTTTAGAAGCACACCTCCAAGTAAGGGTTTTTCTTCCTTTCTCATTTTTGTCCAATATTATTTATATTTTTATGCCCTTTTAATTTCAATTATAAATGTTTGGGTATGGTTTCAAACCTCCCCCTACTTCCATATTTATGATTTAATGATTAGAGACCCATTTCTCTCTCATTAAGTGCCTCCCATGTAAACCCGTTACTATGCCGAAATTCCGAAAGGAATTTCTCTCTCCTCATTTCCATTCAAGCAATTGTTTTGTATCATAAATCTAAATTCTATTACATTTGTTGGGACATGTATCTATATGACCCCTTACTTTCCGTGTCATGAAAATATGATGAGACACCCCTTTCTCTCTCATCAACCATTTTTATGAGATTTATGTCACACCATTATGCTGTCAAAATTGCACCACGCTTTTCCAAGCCAAAGTCATTGTGTAGTGAATGCCATGCCCATTTCTCTATCAAGGGTATTAAAATTTATGAACATTTACTTATTTTTTAATGAGTTTCATGTATTTATTCCACATTCTTATATTGTGGAATAATTGATTATGTTGAATGATTCAATGTTTTATGATCCATGTGGCACACTTATGCATGAAATTAAATGTTTAACAAGGGTGCACCCTGATAACGCTCTAATGCATTGGGTAAAGTATAGTATCATGATACATCATGTGAAATGGGTGTTTAATTATTCTAATTCAAGTGAAACTAGGGTTTACTTGTGCTACACAGGCAATAAAGGTTTACTCATGCTCTATGTGAAATAAGCCTTGGATCATGCTAATTCCATGTTAAGTGTTGTTGCCACATTTCCATGTCATGATTATCATGATTTTTCATGCCTTTATGTTTATTCTTATCTTGTGATCTATTGATATGAATATTTTCTAACATGGATTTTATTCCTCATGTTATTCCATGATTATTCCCTTACTGGGATTTATAGCTCAACCTTTTCTTATGCATGTCCTCAGGTTATCCCATGCAATGCTATGTATGAGGGAATGTAGTGGTCATGTAGAGTAAGTTTTCAATAAAAATGTTTTATTTCATGTTTTAAGTTGTTATGTAATGATCCTAATACCTAAATACACTAGACCTCTCGATATTCTATGTTTTATCAATTGAAGTTTGTGTAATAAATTATGTTTAATTGTGTAATAAAAAGCAGGGTTGCCACAGTTAGTATAACCGGATAAGTTTAGTTATTTTTGGGATTAGGATTATAAAACCCTAGTAAATCCTTAGAGACAAGACTAAGTATAATAAAAATATCCCTATGATTTGGGGAGTATTGATTAAGTGGTTTATCAAGAAAATACATTCCTGTCTGGATATGAGCAGGTAGAGGCGGCTCTGGCACAGATGTATCCTAAGGGTAAAACCTGAAAACACCGCTTTGAGAAAGACTCTAATGGGAACTAGTGCATAACAACGGGCCTTGCTGCACTCTTGGTTATGACACTCCCAGGGGATATGATTTGGTGAATTCACATGTTTAGTATGGACCATTATTAAGGGACTAAAAAAATGACCTAAGAATATATGTTAGAAATTAGATCATGGATAACATAGACTAAATCCAATAGATTTATATGCTAAGGAAATAAAAGTTATTTATAAGTCATCAGTTTTGTCCTTTTATTACCCTTTATGTGTTATCGCTAAGTTTCCTTTTATCCCAACCAATGGCTCTTAATAGGAGGACTCAGGCTAACAACCTATGTGAAGATCAATGTGATGACTATACTAATGAGATTCCCAACCCAATGGGAGTGGTAATCAAAAACATTGTCATGCTTATCTCTCAGAAAACTCAAGATTTGAATAGAAACATGGGTCAAGAGGAACGTTCAACCCACCCTAAGAAAGAACAAGTCTCTATTGGGAGCATCATGAGACAAAGGCCTTCTGCATTTAATGGATCATTCGATCCCACAATTGCTGAACAATAGATCATCTCTATTGAAAAGATCTTCTCCATCCTTAAATGTTCTGAATAAGAGAAGGTTCTCCTAACTTCTTATCGTATGGAGGGTGAAGCTGATCAATGGATGACGTTGATCAAAAATATGAAGCCTAAGGAGGAGATTGAGGCATTAGAATGGAAGGATTTCTGGAAGATGTCATTCAATAAATATTTTCCACGCACCCTCCGGAATAAGATGGAAAGGGACTTCCTTGACCTCAAGCAAAAAAGATGATGAATATGTTGGAGCGTATGAGTAAAAATTCACAAGGCTTGCACAATGCACTTACGGCTTGGTCATTACCCCCGAATGCAAGGTTGACCGCTTCTTTGGTGGGATAAAACCTAGCCTGTGGAAAGCGCTGGAAATCCGTGACATCGACAGTTATGAGAAAATTATTTGATGTGCCCTCAAGGTTGAAATGGAGGTTAGAGAATCTCAGGGGTATCATGGGTAAAAGAAGCGTAAGGTGGACTTCAATGCTGGCGGTTTGATGGATAAATCCAATGGTTCTATAAAGATCCAGCACCCCACTTGCCAAAGGTGTGGAAAGAAGCACCACTAAAATTGCCTGAAGGGGACGAGGAAATGATTTAGGTGTGGAAGAGAAGGGAAATTTGCTATTAACTGTCGGTAAGAAAGACCCGTGGCTGCGATGGAGGAGAGGAACGTTCCGTTCGAACATCAATGCATGGTTCATTGTTACAACTTCCATGAACTAGGGCATCCTGCAAATCAGTTCCCTAAGACAAGGGTTTTTGGAGGAAACAAACAACCTCCAAGGCAGCAAGGGCGATCTTTTTCCATCACTACTGCCAAAGTAAACCCCGAAAACGAAGTGGTGACATGTACTCTAGTTATTCATTCAATAATAGTGAACATACTTTTTGATTCAGGTTCTACGTATTCTTTTACATCTCAAAAGTTTAATAGAACAATCCTAGCACCACCACAAATCATGGAAGTGAAGATTTTAGTGAGTACGAAAAATGGGGCAATCATTGCATCCCATGAATGTAACTCCTCCCCTGTTATAATCTGTGGATTGAACTTACCTAAGAACCTTGTCATACTCCCTCTGGTAGAATTTAATTCAATATTTGGCATGAATTGGCTTTCTGTATATAGAGGCAACATAAATTTCCAAGAGAGGGAGATCAGTCTCCATGTGGAGAATCAACCCCCAATTCTTTACAAGTGTAAGGAGGAAGATGAATCTTCTTTATATCCATCATCTCAAGCATGGATATTACTACCCTATGAGCATGCATATCTGGATCAAATGATTGGGTCTAAAGAGGAAACCACCATAGAAGACATGCCTATTGTGAGGGAATTCACTGAAGTGTTTCACAAGGAATTTCTTGGTCTTACTCTTAGAAGAGATGTTGAAATCTCAATTGATATTATACCTAGGGTGTTGCCAATATCTAAGAATCCATATAGAATGGTTGTTGTGGAGCTTGAGGAGCCGGAGAAAAAACTACAGGAGAATCTGGATAAAGGGTTTATCGCCCAAGTGCTTCAACATGGGGTGCACTAGTCCTCTTCGTCAAGAATAAGGATGAGTCAATGTGCCATTTCATCGATTATCGTGAGCTTAACAAAATCACGATAAAGAACAAGTATCCTCTCCCACGAATTGATGACTTGTTCAATCAGCTGCGTGGAACAAAATACTTCTCCAAGGTGGATTTACGGTCGAAATATTATCATGTAAGGGTGATGAAGGAAGATATTCCCAAGACTAATTTTCATACAAGATACAGGCACTATGAATTCATAGTAATGCCTTTCAGACTCACTAATTCTCCAACAATATTCATGGACTTGATGAATAGAGTCTTTAGATATTACCTCGATAAATTTTTGGTAGTCTTTATAGATATTATTCTGATATACTCCAAAACCAAGGAGGATCATGAGGAGCATCTAAGAACTGTACTAGAGACCTTCCAGAAAGAGAAGATCAATGAAAATTACCTCAAGTGTGAGTTCTGGTTGAAGGAAGTCTCATTCTTGGGCCATATCATCCCAAGAAATGGGATATATGTGGATCCCTCCAAAATAGATGCAATTGAGGGATGGCTGAGGCCAACATCGGTAACATATATCCATAACTTCTTGGGGTTAGCGGGATATAATCAATGATGTAAAGACCCATAAAATCCACGGAAATTTTTTTCCTAAATTTTTGGGAATTTTACAAGAACGCAGTTTCTGACGGCACCTGATTTCGAGGCCCGGTGTGCCCAGAATCATTTTCCGAAGTTTGGCTCGGGTACGTTCAGTGAACGAACGAGCGGGCTTTTCTATCTTTTGAACCGATACTCAGAATCGAATTCTGAGGGCACCAGTGGAATTGCAGTGCCGATATTTGCTTAGAAATGCCTTTTCCAGAGTTGCGTTTGCTCGGGTGTGGTTTCTAAATTTTTTTTGGGGTTAAGTTAAGAAATAAAATAAAAGTGGTGCGACACTTTATTTTATTTCACTTAAAGACACTTAATCTAAGTTAAGCGGATAAGGTGGACGCCATAATATCCTACCCATTGGTAGGATATTTGTGAGGTGGGGCCCGCACGAGCCCCACCGTTTCTTTCCCTCTAAGTAACGCACTCACGAAAACCCCTTTTTAAATAAAGTCAACCCGTGCGTTTAATTAAATATTAAATGCCCCTATTAATTAAACGGTTTAAGCGTTGCAATTAATTCAATTAATTGTTGGATTATTTTTTTAATTCCAAAACGTTGGCATGGGGAATAAAATAAGACCAACACTTATTTTATTGAAGGGTTTCTTGTTGAGAGGATTGGGGGAAATCTCTAAGGCTTGAAGATCTTCATCCTCCTTCATTTAAGAACGCGAAGAATGCGAAGAACTTATCGTCACCGATGAAGAACGCCGACCTCCAACTAAGGGCGACAAAGAACGCCGAACCCTCGGAGATCGATGACGCAACGCCGTGTACCACGACGATAGCGACACCCCTTCCGCGACGCGACGATCCTCTTCTTCCGCGACGGTTAATTCCGCGACGAACTCACATTCGAGGACAACGTTGAGGTAGGGGTTTGATTCATTTAAATCTTTGTGATTTATACCCGCGGTGTATGATTAAATACTTGTTGGAAGACTTTTAAAACCGCTAATGTGGTGGGTGCGGACCCACGAACAAGTCTGAACCCACCGCCCTTTCATTCTTGGTGTGCGGAACGGTGGACGACGATGAAGCAGGCTGCATGGGCGATGTGAGGTCCTCGCAGTGAAGGACGGGCCCCGGGAGGGCCATCGGTGAAGACGAAAAGCAATTCCGACCACCAGAACTCGTCCGGTGGTCCGCGGAGCAGCCCGCCTCGCCGGCACGGCAGCGCCCGACGCGCCACCATGAGGAGCCGCCGTGGCTGTATCCGCGGCGGCATGGCATGGTCCAGCGACCATGCAGGACTGGAGGCAACAGGACGTGGCAGCCGGCTGCGTCCGCTGACAAGGGCGACCCCACGCAGGGCCACGGTCTCTGCACGCGGGGGCAGTGCGCCCCCCGCTTCGCTCGGCCGTAATGGCCTAGCCGAACAGCTGGCCACCCGGCCAGCGCCAGCCGGGTCACGCCCAGGCCAGGCCGGATCACGCCCAGCCGGGTCGGACCCAGACCCGAGTTAGTTCGACCCGGTTCGGGCTGACCCAGGGGGGGTTGGGCCGGGTCGGTCCGGGCCCAGACCCCCGTTTTCGGACCCCTTTTGTTCTTTTGCCCATATCTTGGGCTACAGACCTCCGATTGACGCACCGTCAGCGGAGATACGATCCTTGGATCGGTACGGTCTTTTTAATATATTACAATCAAGATTTCGGAGTACTTTGTGTTCATCTGGGTTGGTTCGTACACGAAACCAACCGGGCCCTCGGAGAGGAAACACTCATAACTTGAGCTCCGGACGTCCGATTGACGTACCGTCGACTTTGCTGGATTCCTCTCAGTGAGACGGATCTTTTGGCCCACTCTGAATGAGGTTTGGACACAGTTGGAGTACATTCGGGTTGGTTTTGACTTAAAAACCAACTGGGCTCCTAGGACGAAAAATCCAATAACTCTCAGACTGGGCGTCCGATTGACGCGCCGTCTGTGACGTTGAGTTCCTGTTGACGATAGAAACTTTTGGATACATAAACTCTGGACTATGTGTCAGTTGATGTATCAACCCCTCAGCTCGTGGAGCGGACCCTCCCAAACGAGCTTTCTGTGTGCGAGAACCCTAGAGATGGTTGCGTCTACGATGACAATGAAGACAGTACGAGAATCCTCTGTGGGTTCGGTAGTGAACACTACGGTAATTTTTGGGATAAATCAACTCTAGAATACATGTCAGTTGATGCATCTACATCTTGGATTTTGAAGTGGACCCTCCCGGAACGAGCATGCTGTGTGCGGAAACCCTAGAGCCGGTTGAGACTTGACGACTGCTGATCGAATGACTCAGTGTGTTACGGATAACCCAGTGGGAAGTGCTTGGTTGTAGTAGCAGACCCACGGCGGAGGAGCGCTTGGTTGTAGTGGCAGACCCGCGGTACTCAACAGAAGGAGTACCTCTGGAGTCTTTGAGGGGGAGCACTTGGTTGTAGCGGCAGACCCACGACAGCGGAACGCTTGGTTGTAGCGGAAGACCTACGATGGAGGAGCGCTTGGTTGTAGCAACACGGGGGAGCGCTTGGTTGTAGCAGCAGACCCATAGTAGAGGAGCGCGTGGTTGTAGCGGCAGACTCATGGTACTCAACAGAAGGAGTACCTCTAGAGGCTATGAGGGGGAGCACTTGGTTGTAGAGGCAGACCCATGGTGGGAAGTGCTTGTTTGTAGTAGCAGGCCCACAGTACTCGATAGGTGGAGTACTACAGCAGTACAAGGTTAGAGGGAAGTGCTTGGTTGTAGCGGCATACCCAATGTACTTGATAGAGAAGGAGTTTCCCTATAGCTATGGTTTCAACTTCATGATCGATCCTGTGTGGGTCATTGCGGGGGTTAGTACCTACCGATCCTTTGTGGGTCCGACGGATTAGATGAATCAGTGGCTACATCTGATCATCTCTATCGTCTTACGAGGTAGTATACATGTGTGAGATGAATCCTGTTTTTCATTCCTTTGTCGATTGTGTTGTGCTATCCTGTGTGGATTTACGTTTTTCTTTCCTGTATGGACTGGGTTGTACTTGGGCTCGGATGTTGGAGCCGAACGAGAATTGATGACTTAGGTATATGTATGGGAATATACCTAAGAAGTGTCGAATGTTACTTCGTGATTGTATCTTTCCTTTGTGGATTATCCTTTGTGGATTCTGGGAGACCTTCCGGGGTCTCGGGGTCCCTACTGAGTAGCTTATACTCACCCCTACATGGGCTATGCCCGCACTACGTTGTGTTGGTTGCAGACGACAGACAACATTGATCATGGTTGAGGCTTGCAGAGTAGGACAGTACCTGGAGGTGGAACACTGGGTGGGACATTCTCGGAGCAGACGGCTGGACCCGAGGAGCTGTGGAGGCTATCTGTACTCACCCTTCAAGTGGGATTTCTAGTGGGCATGTAGACGTTGCGGCCTTACTTTTCAGTTGCTGTTTTCCCTTCCAGTTGTACTTTACTTTCAGTTTGGGATTGTATACTGGCCCACTTAATTTTCCACACCTACTGTTGTACCCAGTTTTTACTTAGTGTTTACTTCTACTGCTTTCTTGCTCTGTGGTTTTTGTTTACTTTACAAAGGAAATGCCTTCCCTTTTACCGGGAATTACACCTTAGTGCTAGTCGCCAGCCCTTGTCCTATGGAAGGCGGGCTTGGGGTAGTCACGAAACGGACCCCGAGGACGGATCGTGACAAATTGGTATTAGAGGAGTTCGGTTCTACCATAGAACTTTGGACTCTGATATTTTTTCTATGTGAAGCAATAGTGTTAAGCGTATTGGGTGTGATTATCAGTCCAGGGAGTCCAATGTTGGTGCGGTGGCCGACGTATCCGTACAACAGGACCCTGACTTCTGATTCCCGACTTAATACATGAAAACATTGATTGCATGTGTGTTTCAAGTTTTCTTTGTGATTACTTTGTGTCAGATCACCAGGTATACTGTTCTGACTGTGGCACACCTATCTCTTTTCAGGATGGCCCCACGACGACAGCCAGCTAGGGTTCCGAGAGTTGTACGTGATGACAGCCCGCTAAGCGACGAGGCCTCGGTACATGGCCCTTTGACAGCAGAGGCACCGACGATACCTCTACCCGCCGAGCCACCGATGCTACAAGCCCCAGCCGCTGACAATGCACGTCACCTTAGTGCACTGCATAAGTTTCAGTGCTAGCGACTGCTGAGGTTCCGCGGCGAGACGGACCCCCAGGCAACCGAGGACTAGCTGGAGGCAGTTGTACGGGTTTTCAGGTTAGTGAGGACACCAACATACCTCATGGTGATCCTTGCATCGAGCCTACTGCATGTGGTAGCAGGCAGAATGTGGAGCTTGATGCTCTAGGTGCATGATGAGGCATCTCTTCTCTGGATGGACTTTGAGAGCCTCTTCCTCTCGAAATTCGTCCCAGCCACCCACCATGCGGTGCGCATCTAGGAGATTCTACAACTGCGGCATGGCAGTATGACAGTAGCCCAGTATGCGTCGAGGTTTACTGATCTCTCGTGCTATTCCACGGAAATGGTATGAGACCCATTATTCAGGGCCCAAACCTTCGACCAGGGGATTAGGAGAGAGATCAGAGCTTCAGTTGTTTCTCACAAAATTCCGACACTGATAGGGGTGTTGGAGTGAGCCCTCTTAGTGGAGAGTTTCCTTGCTGAGCAGTCTCCAGCACCAGGACCCACCACTAGCCGGCATGCGGAAGAGTCTTCTGCAGCGGGCAGTAGATAGATGACGCAGGGGTCCAAGAGGAGTAGACCTACAGGTGGTCGACCGCGTGACACATGATCGTTTGTGCGAGGCACCCGGGGTGGACAATTACTTACCATGAGTGGACAGTGTTACTCATGCGGCGGGGTTGGTCACATGGCTCATGACTGTCCGACCCGCCATACGGATGACCAGCAGATGAACGAAGGACCTCCCAGGCAGAGGCAGAGGTTCGATCGAGGCGGACCGCATGGAGCAGGAGACCGTGGTAGGGGAGCTGGCCATGCAGCTGGAGGTGGACGACGCTTCGAGGTGTTGCCACCACCACCACCAGGAGGTCCACCCTGACCACAGGGAGCTGGTGGACATGGGAGAGGTCAGCTTCAGGCAGCTGAGGCCTACGATCATGGAGCTCCGGGAGCAGATGGACAGGAGCGGGACTAGCTCCCGACCTGGAGACTTTTGTTTATGCTACTTCTAACGTTGTTTATGTTTGTTTGTAGATGATTTGTGTCTTTGTACTTTGATCTGTAGTAATAAAAGACACCTTTATTTAGGTTTTTACCTTCCTGTCCTCTCTTTATGTTGTTACTAAGAGGTTCCGGTTTAAAAACCATTGACTTGACCCTCACTTTGAGATACCTACTAGAGAAGACCCAGTGACCACACATTGATTCCGACTGTGTGACTCAACCATTGGAGGCGAGAGTAACGGTTGGATCTCTTGGTAGTAGAATCGAGGCCTTACGACGTCATCCTTGGTATGGGTTAGTTACATCCATGACGGGATTGACTGTATTAGGCAAAGAACGTGGTTCATCCAGGGGATGAGACTGGATTTCTTTTCTCGGCAAAGAATAAATCTCAGCAGCTCTTGTAGGACCAGAAAGGTCCAAGTCATCCAATAGCAGATGAGGACATCTCAGAGCCGGCAAAAGTATTCTGCTGACAGGAGGCAGAGACCACTAGAGTTCGAGGATGGCGACCACGTTTCCGTACGGGTCACACCTCGACGTGAGTTACAAGGATGTGTCCAAGGCGACAAGTTATCACCGAGGTTCAACGGACCTTTCTAGGTCCTCAGAAGGGTAGGCGAGGTGGTTTACCGCTTGACCCACCCACCTTAGTTGCACCAGGTGGACGACACCTTCCATGTATCTCAACTGGGGAGATACGAGCTTGACCCGACGCATATCATTGACCATGGGGAGATATACATTGATGATGGGGCGACTTTTGTGGAGGTCCCGGTGGAGATCGAGGATCGACATGAGCGGGTACTACATGGACGATCGATCCATCTAGTGCGCATAAGATGGCAGCATGGGAACCTCCAAGAGAGCACTTGGGAGCGGGAGTCTCAGATGCGTGCTCAGTACCCACTTTTGTTTCCCAATTTTATGATGTATCTTTATGGGGACGTAAATCCCTGAGGTGGGAGTGATGTAAAGACCCGTAAAATTCAAGAAAATTTATTTCTTAATTTTCTTGGGAATTTTACAAGAACACAGTTTCTAACGGCACCTCATTCCGAGGCCCGGTGTGCCCGGAATCATTTTCTGAAGTTTGGCTCGGGTACATTCAGTGAACGAACGAGCGAGCTTTTATAAATTTTGAACCGGTGCTCGGAATCGAATTCCGAGGGAACCGGGGGAATAACAACACCGTTATTTTCTTAGAAACACCTTTTCCAGAGTTGCGTTTGCTCGGGTGCGGTTTTTAATTTTTTTTGGGGTTAAGTTAAGAAATAAAATAAAAGTGGTGCGACACATTATTTTATTTCACTTAAAGACACTTAAGCTAAGTTAAGAGGATAAGGTGGAACCCATAATATCCTACCCATTGGTAGGATATTTTTGAGGTGGGGCCCGCACGAGCCCCACCACTTCTTTCCCTCTAAGTAACGCACCCGCGAAAACCCCTTTTTAAATAAAGTCAACCCATGCGTTTAATTAAATATTAAACGCCCCTATTAATTGAACAGTTTAAGCATTGCAATTAATTCAATTACTTGTGGGATTATTTTTTTTTAATTCCAAAACGTTGGCATGGGGAATAAAATAAGACCAACACTTATTTTATTGAAGGGTTGCTTGTTGAGAGGATTGGGGGAAACCTCTAAGGCTTGAATATCTTCATCCTTCTTCGTTGAAGAATGCGAAGAACGTGAAGAACGCATCGTCGCTGACGAAGAACTCCGGACTCCGACAAAGGGCGAAGAAGAACGTCGAACCCTCGGAGATCGACGACGCAACGCCGTGTACCGCGATGACAGCGATGCCCCTTCCGCGACGCGACAATCCTCTTCTTCTGTGACGGTTAATTCCATGATGAACTAACTTTCGAGGACAACATTGAGGTAGGGTTTTGATTCATTTAAATATTTGTGATTTATACCCGTGGCGTATGATTAAATACTTGTTGGAAGACTTTTAAAACGACTAACGCGGTGGGTGCGGACCAACGAAAAAGTCCGAACCCACCGCCCTTTCTTTCTTGGTGCGCAGAATGGAGGATGAGGATGAAGTAGGCCGCACGGGTGATGTGAGGTCCTCGTAGTGAAGGACGGGCACCGGGAGGGCCATTGGCGAAGACGACGCGCAATTCCGACCACCAGAACTCGTCCGGTGGTCCGCGAAGTAGCCCGCCGGCGCACCGCTGCGGCTGAAGCCGCGGTGGCAGGGCACGGTCCGGCGACCGTGCGGGATCGGAGGCGACGGGACGTGGCAGCCAGCTGCGTCCGCTGACAAGGGCGGCCCCATGCGGGGCCACAGTCTCTTCACGCGGGGGCAGCGCGCCCCCCGCTTCTCTTGACCGTAACAGTCGAGCCGAACCACTGGCCACCCGGCCAGCGCCAGCCGGGTTGCACCCAGGCTGAGCCGGGAGGGTCACGCCCAGCCGGGTCGGACCCAGACCCGGGTCAGGTCGACCCGGTTCGGGCCGACCCAGGGGGTGTTGGTCCGGGTCGGTCCGGGCCCACACCCCCCGTTTTCGGACCCCTTTCGGTCTTTTGCTTATATCATGGGCTACGTACATCCGATCGATGCACCATCAGTGGCGTTGCAATCCTTGGATCGAGATGGTAGTTTCGATATATTACACTCAAGGTTTCGGAGTACTTTGTGTTCGGACGGGTTGGTTCGTACACGAAAACAACCGGGCCCTCGGAGCGGAAACGCTCATAACTTGAGTTCCGGACGTCCGATTGACGTACCGTCGACTTTTCTGGATTCCTCTTAGTGAGACGGATCTTTTGGCTTACTCCACATAAGGTTTGGATGCAGGTGGAGTACAGTCGGGTTGGTTTTGACTTAAAAACCAACCGGGCCCCTGGGATAAAAAAGCCAATAACTCTCAGACCGTGCGACCGATTGACGTGACATATATGACGTTGAGTTTCTGTTGACGATATGGAACTTTTGGATACAGCAACTCCGGACTATGTGTCAGTTGATGTATCAGCCCCTCAGCTCGTGGAGCGGACCCTCCCGAACGAGCTTGCTGTGTGCGGGAACCCTAGACTTGGCTGCGTCTGCGACGACAATGAAGACAGTACGGGAATCCTACGTGGGTTTGGTAGTGACCACTACGGTACTTTTTGGGATACATCAACTCTGGAATACATGTCAGTTGATGCATCGACCTCTTGGCTCGTGGAGTGGACCCTCCCGGAACGAGCATGCTGTGTGTGGAAACCCTAGAGCCGGTTGAGACTTGACGACTGCGGATCGAATTACTCGGTGTGTTACAGATAGCCCAGTGGGATGTGCTTGGTTGTAGCAGCAGACCCACGGCAGAGGAGCGCTTGGTTGTAGCGGCAGACCCGCGGTACTCAACAGAAGGAGTACCTCTGGAGGCTATGAGGGGGAGCGCTTGGTTGTAGCGGCAGACCCACGATAGAGGAGCACTTGGTTGTAGCGGCAGACCTATGACAGAGGAGCGCTTGGTTGTAGCAACACGGGGGAGCGCTTGGTTGTAGCAGCAGACCCTCAACAGAGGAGTGCTTGGTTGTAGCGGCAGACCCGTGGTACTCAATAGAAGGAGTACCTCTAGAGGCTATGAGGGGGAGTGCTTGGTTGTAGCGGCAGACCCATGGTGGGAAGCACTTGGTTGTTATAGCAGCCCCACAGTACTCGATAGGTGGAGTAATACAACAGTCCAAGGTTAGAGGGAAGCGCTTGGTTGTAGCGGCATACCCACTATACTTGATAGAGAAGGAGTTTCTCAATAGCTATGGTTTCAACTTCATGATCAATCCTGTGTGGGTCATTGTGGGGGTTAGTACCTACCAATCCTTTGTGGGTCTGACGGCTTAGATGAATCAGTGGCTACATCTGATCATCTCTATCGTCTTACGAAGTAGTATACCTGTGTGAGCTAAATCCTGTTTTGCTTTCCTATGTAGATTGTGTTGTTCTATCCTGTGTGGATTTACATTTTTTTTCCTGTGTGGACTGGGTTGTACTTGGGCTCGGATGTTTGAGCCGAATGAGAATTGATGACTTAGGTATATGTATGGGCATATACCTAAGCAGTGTCGAATGTTACTTCGTGATTGTATCTTTCCTTTGTGGATTATCCTTTGTGGATTCTGGGAGACCTTCTAGGGTCTCGGGGTCCCTACTGAGTAGCTTATACTCACCCCTGCATGGGCTATGCCCGCACTACATTGTGTTGGTTGCAGACGACAGACAACGCTGATTGTGGTTGAGGCTTGCGGAGCAGGACGGTACCTGGAGGTGGACCACTGGGCGGGACGTTCTTGGAGTGGACGGCTTGAACTGAGGAGCTGTGTAAGCTATCTGTACTCACCCTTTAGGTGGGATTTCTAGTGGACAGCTCGACGTTGCAGCCTTACTTTTTCAGTTGCTATTTTCCCTTCCAGTTGTACTTTAATTTTAGTTTGGGTTTGTATACTGGCCCACTTACTTTTCTGCAGCTACTGTTGTACCTAGTTTTTAGTTGGTGTTTACTTCCACTGCTTTCTTGCTCTGTGGTGTTTGTTTACTTACAAAGGCAATGTATTCCCTTTTACCGGGAATTACGCCATGGTGCTAGTCGCCATCCCCTGGCCTATGGAAGGAGGGCTTGGGGTAGTCATGACACGGGCCCCGAGGATGGGTCATGACAAATTATTTGTGAGAAATTTCTCACAATTGTACAACCCTCTTACCAAGATAACTTGGAATGGAGTAATTTTTTCTTGGAGTGAAGAATGAGAAGAAAAATTCAAGGAGTTGAAAAGGAGGCTTATCACTGAACCTGTGCTCACTTTAACCACAAGTGGAGAAATTTTTATGGTATTTAGTGATGCTTTGAAGAAGGGCCTAGGATTTTTGTTGATGAAAAATTACAAAGTCATTGCCTATGATTCAAGGCAATTGAAAGTTCATGAACAGAACTATCCAACACATGACCTCGAGTTGGCTGTAGTGATATTCACTTTGAAAATTTGGCGGCATTATCTATTTGGGGAGAAGTGTGAAATATATATGGACCACAAAATCCTCAAGTATATATTCACATAGAAAGAGTTGAACATGCGCCAAAAAAGATGGTTAGAGCTGATCAAAGACTATGACTGCTCAATCCATTACCACCCTAGGAAAGCGAACAAGGTGGCAGATGCCCTATGTAGAAAGGACCCATCGATTCTATTATTGATGTGAATTGGAAAGGATCCAATCTTATTAGATTTTATGAAGATGGTCATGGGAATAATAAAGAAGGGAACATCATCAATCCTTTCAAAAATGATTGCTCAACCATCACTTTTGGAAAGGTTAAAGGATGCTCAAAAGAATGATGTGGGAATTTAGGAAAAAGTGGAAGCTATAGGAAAAGGTAAATCCTCGGAGTTTAATGTTAATGAAGAAGGAATTATGAGATTTGAGAAAAGACTATGTGTTCCATCAAGTCCAGAGCTGAAAAAGGATCTTTTGGGTGATACACATAGTTCAAATTTCTCTATTCAACCAGGAAACACAATGATGTATTGAGATCTACAAGTGGATTATTGGTGGGATAATATGAAGAAGGAGATCACTGAATATACATCAAAGTGCCTAGTGTGTCAGCAAGTGAAGGCATAGAGGCAGAAGTCTAAGGGGATGATGCAACCATTTCCCATACCAGAATGGAAATGGGATAACATCACCATGGACATTGTCACCGGACTTCCGAAGAAATCCAAAGGCAACAATGCAATCTGGGTTGTTTTGGATCTTATTACAAAGGCTTCACACTTCATCGTTATTCAGGATGACTTCTCATTAGATCAACTGGCACAGATATATATCAGGGAAGTGGTAAGGCTGCATGGAGTACCAATATCTATTGTGTCCAATCGAGATCCAAGATTCACCTCAATGTTTTGGAAGAGTCTTCAATATTCTCTGAATTCTTAACTGAACTTCAGTATGGTCTATCATCCTCAAACTGATGGCTAATCCAAGGGGACAATCCAAACACTTTAGGACATGTTGAGAGCATGCTCAGTGGATTTTAAAGGAGGATGCGATTAACACCTTCCCTTGGTTGAGTTCTCTTATAATAACAGTTTCCACTCAAGCATCCAAATGACACCATATGAAGCCCTTTATGGGAAATGGTGCAGAACACCAGTGTGTTGGGATGAGGTCAGTGAGCGTAAGCTGCTTGGACTAAAAATCGTCGAAGAAATGGTGTAGAAGGTGAAGTCCATTCAACAACATATCAAGGTAACCCAGAGTCGACAGAAGAGTTTTGCAGATGACCGTCGATGAGACCTTGAGATTAAAGTTGGAGACATGTTATTTCTATGCATATCTTTATGGAAGAATGTCATGAGGTTTGGAAAGTAAGGTAATTTAATTCCAAGGTACATTGACCCCTTCGATATTCTTGATCGTTTCGGGATTGTGGCATATCAACTAGAACATCCACCTACCATGTCAAAAGTACATGATGTCTTTCATGTATCCCTCTTATGGAATTACATTTCAAACTATTCACATGTAATCTCTTCAGAGGTGGTACAGTTAGAGTATGATCTTTCTTATGAGGAGCAACTAGTGAAGATCTTAGATCATAGAGAAAAAGTTCTACGAAATAAGACAATTCTCCTTATTAAGGTTTTGTGGAGAAACCAAAATTTTGATGAAGCGATGTGGGAATCAGAGGAAATGATGAATCAGAGTTACCCAAATCAGTTTTAGTGTGGGAAAAGGAAATTTCGAGGGTGATATTTCCTTAAGGGGGGAAGATTGTAACAAACCAAACATTAATTAATGGAAATTCCTCTTGATCTAATTAAATGTATCTTTATTTAAACTATTTATATAAAATGTCATCTTCTTTGGTTTTATCTTTTTGGATTTTAAAATACTGTTACGAATTGTGACCATTGCTAATATAGCCATTGAATAGTGATCACATGATTTGTATAAATATAGGGTTTTAAAAAATCCAATTGACTCAGACAAAGGAAGCGATGACCTCATCCAGTAGACATACCCCATACGAAGCCCATTTGTCAGAACTCAGAAAGGAGGTTGCGTATTTGGGATTCTCTCTTGACCAAGCCCAAGTCGATCTTGAATATGTTAAGCTCAAGCGGGACCGCCAATGAGAGAAGTGGAAGTTGATAGAGATTACCACCCGAGCAATGTTATCTGAGCCACCCCAAAAGCCTGCCACCATCACACACCTTACTCTTCAGTATTATGCGGGTGTTATAAGGGGTTATGTAACAAGACCTTATCACTACTTTTATGTAAATTATTTTTGTATATAATAATGAATATACTTTCATTTTATTTTTTCTACGTTGTAAATAGTTTTTAAAGCACAAATAGTATTTTTACTTAATGTTCAACTAAGTAATCTATTATGATGAATTAATGGATTTTTGAATTAAATAATATTTTAATAAAAAAATATTATTATTAAATTAATTAAATATAAATTATTGTATAATTTTATGAATGCAATTGTAATTTTTTTTAAGTCTTGAAAGCCATTTTTGTTAAAACACATGAATTTTCGATAAATGTAGGTTTTTATTTTAAAAGTAAAAATTAACATATTTATAAAATTATTTACATAAAATGAATATTATTTCTGGAATCAGGATGTCAAAATTATTCAATGGTGAATTTTTCAAAATTTTTTGAGATAGTCAAATTTTTTGGGTAAAAAGTAAATGCCGGTTAAATATATAATGTGTTTTATGACATCATAATGAGATAATAGTGATTTAATAAAATACTATAAACTTTATGTTCGGATAATATATGTTTTACAATTAATATAATGTGATTTTTAGTTTGTTTGATTTATTTTACAAAGCATTAGTGGACCCTTCAAGACTTATTAAACATTTGGTCTTTTTAAATTGTTTTCCTTGGGAGTGTGACTCACCTCCCTATAATCAACCCCATTATTTTAAGATGTTCGGACTTTGGACTTATAAAATATTGTTTTCCACTTCCCTTTTCCAAAAACCATGGGCAAAACCCATTGGATGGTTTGTGGTTTGGATTAGTTTAATCTGAAGTGTCCCAAAACCTAAATAATAAAGAATTCCCTCACCTTTCCTATATAAACCCACCCAAGCCCCCACTTCCTCCTCACTCAAAGAATTTGGAGTTCGTACAAACTCCTCCCTAATCTATCTAGATTCCTACCAAGTCATCCCAAGTTCCCAAGAATCCTCTCTAATGGATCTCTCAATCCTTTGGAAGCACACTTCCAAATAAGGGTTTTCCTTCATTTCTCATTTTTTTCCAATATTATTTAAATTGTTATTCAATTTTAATTTCAATTATAAATGTTGGGGTTTGGTTTTGAACCTCCCCCATACTTCCCTCTTTATGTTTCAATGATTAGATACCCCTTCCTCTCTCATTAAGTTCCTCCCATGTACACCTGTTACTATACTGAAACTCAGAAAAGAATTTCTCTCTCCTCATTTACATTTAAGCAATTATTTTGTATCATAAATATAAATTCCATTACATTTGTTGGGACATGTATCTATATGACCCATTTACTTTCCAATTCATGTAAATATGATGATACACCCCTTTCTCTCTCATCAACCATTTTTATGAGTTCTTATGTCACGCCGTTATGCTGCCTAAATTGCACAGCACTTTTCCAAGCCAAAGTCATTATGTAGTGAATACCATGTCCATTTCTCTATCAAGGGTATTCACCTTTATGCACATTTAATTATTTTTAAAAGAGTTTAATGTATGTATTACACATTCTTATATCGCGGAATAATTGATTATGTTGAATAATTCAATGTTTTATGATCCATGTGGCACACTTATGCAAGAAATGATATGTTTAAGAAGAGTGCACCTTGATAGCGCTCCAATGCATTGGGTAAAGTATAGTATCATGATACATCATGTGAAATGGTTGTTTAATCATGCTAATTCCAATGAAAAGACGGTTTACTCATGCTTCATGTGCAATGAGAGTTTACTACCGCTCCATGTGCAAAGAGCCTTGGCTCATGCTAATTCCATGCCAAGTGTTGTTGCCACATTTCCATGTTATGATTATCATGCTTTATCATGCCTTTATGTTTATTCTTCTATTGTTCTCTATTGATACGCCTATTGTCTAACATGAATTGTATTCCTCATGTTATTACATGATTATTCCCTTACTGGGCTTTATAGCTCACACTTTTCTTATGCATGTCCTCAGGTTATCCCATGCAATGATAAGTATGAGGGAATGTAGTGGTCATGTAAATTTTTTTTCAATAAATATGTTCTATTTCATGTTTTAAGTTGTTATGTAATGATCATAAGTCCCAAATACACTATACCTCCTAATATTTTATGTTGTATCAAGTGATGTTTATGTAATAAATTATGTT
Source organism: Viscum album (assembly GCA_963277665.1). Lineage (NCBI taxonomy): Eukaryota > Viridiplantae > Streptophyta > Magnoliopsida > Santalales > Viscaceae > Viscum > Viscum album. The sequence continues at coordinate 381,903,346 of OY728136.1, forward strand.
TAATTGTGTAATAAAAAGAAGGGTTGACATAGGGAGAAGATGTACCAGGACCTACGAAATAAGTTTTGGTGGCCAAGGATGAAGATGTGAGTTGAATATTTTTTTCTCGGTGCCTTACTTTTTAGCTAGTAAAGGATGAGAACATGGTTCCTATGTGTTTAGCTCAACCCCTTGAGGTTCTATAATGAATGTGGGATGGGATATCTATAGACTTCATGATAAAGTATACGAAACTGGTATTTCCTTGATGTATATATCTTTTAATTATAGATTTAATTCTCTGGTTTGACCTTACATGAATGCCTAGTTATACTATGGAAGAAACAAGGGTGTAAGTGGCACGTTTCGAGAATGGAACCCTAACCAGGGGAAGAAACTACTGGGTCACGTGGTTAGTAGAAACTGTATCATCTAGTTGGCATAATTTCTACTAACCCTTCATGGTGTTCAGTGAGAAGATGTAGGCTTCATGGTTTTCTATATCCATGTGACCTTGGTTGCATGACCATTCAAAATCTCTAAAATATTTAACAAATCCATAAAACATGGTTTCCTAAACCCTGTGAATGAACCATGAGAGCTCCCTCTTCGTATAGTGGTCTTTACATGGATGGCACATAGATTAGCCAACAATGAATCCAAACCATACAACCCCTATATGTTTCATAAAATTACCATTTTTCCTAAATGTATTATATGTTTAACATCTCCTTTACTCCTTATATTTCTTCTATATAAGGCCATCTTTCTCCCATTTTAGATTCTCCTCCAATCTAGCTACTTTCTTGGATAAATATTTCATTTGGACTCTAATTCAACTTATGACCATCTCAATGAATAGATATCAGTAAGATATTCACTCTTTTGGACCATAACATTATTTTTATTTCCTATCAATGAAGCTATTTTGGAGTATGATCTTATTCCCAATTTTTAGTGCATTAATATATTTTTACATTTTCTTATGATCTGAACCAAACTAGAGGCTAATAATAGAGGAGTTCTCCTTTTCAGGCAAAAGGAAGGTGATCCAGTTATTATCCCCCAATGTCATGATGCTTTATATTATGTGTCACTCTACCACATGAAATATTCACTATTTGTTACCCCAAAAATGAATCATTCTTAAATTGGTTTCCCTATTTTGTAATCTGATGACTCTATTTGATCGTAATATATGTTTGAGGTAACCAATCTCAACATGATTCAACCCTTTGGCTACACCATTTATATTCTTTAATTAAGTTCAAAGCCCTGTAACCAAAATACCCATTGGTTTGTTTGGATTAAATTCTAAAATGTGATACCATAAATAATAATGGATAATTTCTATGGGGAAGCATGGATTACACACTTATAGAATCATACTAAATTAAAAGGATGGTGAGTAGAACAACCACATCACTTGTTTTATTAGAACAATTGTTATGTCCTTGCTAAATAATAATTTTTATCAACCATATATTATCTTTTTGGTATTACTAAATCCTTTTCCTCTTAATTACTATTATAATTCAGGCATGGAGACCCTATTATTATAATTCATGCATGGATACCCTCCTATTATAATTTTGACAAATAGAACCTAGTTTAGTTAGATATGGTCATGGAATCCCTACACTATTATGATATACAGGCATGATAGTCGCTTACTCTGTTATGATATAAGTGCATGGAATCTATTACTCTGTTATGATATATGGGCATGGTGTCCATTAACCTTTTATAAGATATTGGAAAGTATTTGCTTTTACTTGGGACACTTGGGAATGGAAACCCTTATGAATTATGTTGAATGGGAATGGCGACCCTTACGAATTGTAATGAATGTGCATGTCGGCCCTTATAAATTATGAATAATGGGAATGGAGACCCTTATGAACTATAATGGATTGGAATGGTGACCCATACGAATTATAATGAATGGGAATTGTGACCCTTATTGATTATGATACATGGTAAGGTCATCCAACTTACCTATGATACTCAGGTAAGGTGACCCTTCTATTTGTGATCACTGGGCATGGTTTATCTTGACACTTGTGTGAATCATCTTACTAACCTTGGACATTTGAGCCGCGCCTGGGGTCTAGATTGGTAGTAGTATCCACTAATTTGGTTGTAGATGTAACTCCATATAGAGACCATATGTATATATACTTTTGGTAACTTTTCAAAGATTATCTAGCGTAGGTCAATGCAGGTAGGGTCAACCCGGTTTCCTTTAGACACCACAACCGACCCTTTACTTCTTTTATTACTACTTACCATTATATCTGCACACTTCTCATATTATATACAGTGATTACATATTTATAGACCCCGTTGGTAGTGGAATTCTGAATATATAATACACCCTATGTGGGTTGCTGATGGAACCTGGGAAGATTATGTAGATACAGGAAGGGGTAGGGAAAACCACTCAGTTGTTGATGATTTATTGATTATAGAATGGGTACAAAAAAAATTGGAAAAATTCATGGCTCATGATACTATTATATATAATATATTCGTATTTTTATAATTTTGATACTTATATCATATTGCATGAATACTTCCTTGAATTCCCATTCTCTTTTGTCAGATACATGACATTACAACATTATGTATATGATAATGGATATTGTGTTGTTGGTTATTTATGACAAATGGATTATTACCTTCTTCTATTAGTGAATATTATGATTTTCATATTTTTCTATTCATTTCTCCAATGTTCTACATTTATCATGAGGGTATAGTCTCTCCATTATACCAGCTTAGACCCTCACTATAAGTCGGCAGCCACTGGAATATGGGGAGGCATGCTTTTGTTCATTTGAAAACTGGCCTTCTAGTGGCACATGGGTCGGGATGTCACAAAGTGGTATCAGATATTTCTTTATTCCTTAATCTTTTGGAATGGTAGAAAGAATTTTGGGACATGAAAAAAGTTTTTAATGAGATTGTGCCTTGGAGTAACTGACCCACATATAGGGAAAATCCAAATTTCTTAGGATGAGATGTGTTGTTTTAGATTATGCCAACTATAGTTGATTTGATTCCACCATTCGGTGACACACATGATGTGTGATGGTTCTTATTATGATTGTTGATTGTATTTTATCGTTGACTAGATATGGAAAGGATGAATTGATCAGGCATCATTTTAGGAACCCTATATAATTTTTATGTCATGCCACATTCACTTGTTGCATGCATTTCCTGCAACATTTTTTGGTGATATATTTCCATGTTCAGGAATTTTTCTACACATTTCATGCATCGATTTAATAAATGAGTAGTTGTAATTAAATGGATTCCACACATAAATTTATTAGGTTTATGGTACCTTATAAATTAGAAGTGGTGATCTATATAATTTAGTGTTTTGATGTGAATTTCTATACATATGATATTGAAATCAAATGAAAATGAATTCTAAAATTAAATGGTCACCATCAAATAGGGATTCCAATTTCAATTTTAAGGGTGTTTTCTTAAATAAATTACTATTGAATCTATGTATACTGGGACCCTTACAATGAAACATAAATCGTGACCCAAACCCAACTTTAGTAGTGGGTAGTAGGTATCACCTCTTTTGTTCTATATAATCGTTCCTATCACCCAGACATGGATCTAGGAGCAGGAATAGGGGTGCAGTTCTTAAATAGGATCGATTGTACCTATAAAATTCATATATTTGTTGGATTTACCATTATCAAAACCTATTTTAGGTTTGTTGTTAGAATATTTAGTGTTATGTCACCACAATATCCTCTAGTCATGCACTAGGAGGGTGGAAACAACCTTAACCCAGAGGTGGTGGGCCCTCATCGACCTGTGATACCTCCAGTAGTGACACGTATGGAACCACCTATTATCCCTAATGTGGGAGATGATGTCTGGATTTTAGGGGAGTTTTTATGAATTATACAGACTATATAGGGAGCTCCAAAACCTAGCCCTTCTATGAGAGAGTTGATATGGGAGTTTCAACAACAACATCCACCTACTTTTTCAGGGGTTAGTGGACCCCAGTCTATAGAGTTATGGCTTGATATGGTCACATATTTCTCATAGATTTCTTTGATAATCTTGGAACACCTATTAAGAAGTATGTGAATCTTGAAACATATATTCTTTGTGAACCCACCAAAAATTGGTGGGATATTATTTACCAGTTTGGTTTGTATTAGGAAGTGATTTAGAGGGATTTCCAATCTAGATTCTAGGAAAATTTATTACCCTAAACCCCGAGGGTTGAGCATGCCTAGGATTTCATCAAACTACATTAGGGTTCTATTTTTTTTATGGAATATTCATTTTATTTCATTGAAAATTTTCAGTTTTCACCTATCTATACTACTGAAGAGCCAGTGAAAGGGAGATGTTTTGAGGATGGTAATAGGAATCCTATTTGATATCATGTAAACATTTTCTGATTGAAAATTATGTCTAATATATTAAACCATACTCTCATCACTGAGTGAATATTGATATAATTTGACAATGTGGGATGGGTCGATTTAGAACTGAGTCAAATTAGTTGTTCAACTAGGGGTTCGAAGAGACACTTTGAGACTTTATGCATGAGCAGTGAATGCCAGGTGACAACCACAAACATTTATATGGTTTGTTTCTAGTGTGGGAAGATAGGGAATTATAAGACCAGGTTTCCTAGTGACCCCATTGAGTGTTGAGGTTTTGGAGGTTTTGGGAATATTCAATTTTTTTTAAGGATAATCCGATCTATGACTTGTGGGAGAGGATCTATATTAGCTCCACAATCAAGAGTAGGATCAGGAGAACCTCACCAGGATGGTAGATGGAGTACTACCATCCATTCAAGAAGAAGAGGATGTGGTGGAAGAGGTATGTCAGTGTCAGATACACAAAAAAATTATAGAGGACTCAATCCATGTAGCCAGGTGATACACTCAATTTGTGTATACATTTATACATATATTTTTGAAAAAAAGAACATGTTTTCTGCAAATACCTAATGATTAATAGAATAATACTTTGATTTTGGTGATCTAATTTATTTTCAGGTATTTTCGGGCCAAACTCACAAATTGGGAGAACTCTATGAAAAATTCACAACTACACATCGTGTACATAACTACATACTGTGTACATTCAGACTTAGACATGGATTGACTGGATGAGTACATGCCCAAGCCTCTAGAACAGAGATAACACACCGTGTGGGTCATATCTATATGTTTTGTATAGGCTTTTAGATGTGGTTGGTATAATTTTCTAAAGGCTACACACCATGTGTGATGGTGCCACATGCTGTGTACCCTTCACCAATTGACTGTCGTCACCACAAAAGTCAAGGGTGGTGCATCTGACCACCTACTAGAGAAAAACTGCGATAAGAACTCATTGACAAAACTAAAAAATGAGTACTTTCTATACACAATGTGTACTTTTGTTTTCTATAAATAATGTGTCTGGCCTCTAGTTTTGAGAGTCAACAACCAATATTTGAAGGAGGGAGGTTTCACTGCCCTGCTTTTGTACCACCATTGTTACACTACTCCGCCAGTCCACCATTTTACCAAAGAAATCACCTCTCCTCAAACTTTCTACGATGACCACATCAGGTATCAAGGATTTTTCTTTTCTCATCTTTTCTTCCATGTGTAACTAAACACCCCATGTGTTGGGGCTCTAGATGATGAAAGAGTGTTGTAATTTGGATAAATTGTTATGTTTGTGATTTTTTTGTTTAATTCTTCTTATTCTTATTTAGTCATTTATTTTTATCATTGAAAATTCGGAGCCAGACCGAGGGAAGAATTTTCAGGGACTCAAAGGAAGAATAACGATGAATACCTTTATGACTATTGAAAATATTCATCGAATCACAAATGGACTGATCTAAATAAAGAATTGTGAAATACTAACTATCAGACCAAGGAGTTAGTTTCTTCAGTTCCAGACATATATTACCACACCAAGGGAACCTTGTCATAGTTGAAACCCAGAGTGTGGAGTTATTATGAACTATATAACCTAATTAGAAGTTCATATAACCACCATAATCACCATATCCCCAACACACTCCTTTTTCTATCAACCACATTAAAAATCACTTTTTTCTTTACCTTTAAACATTAATATTTACATCTATAACCAGAATAGTTTTCATATTAAAAAACCAAAATCCCACTTTAAATTCAATATCTTTCAATAAATTAATTCCATACGTTATTGAATTCACTCACTCATCTGTTCCCTATGGATCCACCAAGAACATATGCTATTATTTCTAATGAGTGGGTAATACTAATTTGGGACACTGATAACATACCATTGATGAAATGATAGACAAAATTTTAGTTTTATTTCTAGGGAGTTAGGTTTGAGTGTTCAATTTAATTTCGTTTTAATTAATTTGGAAAAAATAAAAATTAAAAATTTCGAAAAATATCTTTTATATTCTAATTTCATTTTATCTTTATTTTTCACATTTAGGCCTTTGTTTTGTTTTGTGCATGTGTAAAATCATAGGTGCATGAGAAGATTCCCTACATGGTCCAGGAGCACCGAGTCATAAAAAATTCTCCCGATTGAACTAGAAAATGAACAGACATTGTTGAGATGTTGACGTGCACTGGTGGAAGATCACAGAAAAAAATCACAACCCATAGATAACAAGGAGGAGGGAGAGCTCGCCACTGAAGCCGTAGCGGGGCACCCATACAAGGACCAATAACCTCCTACTGAAGGTATGCCAGAGTGGGCCCTACATGGAGGTTTCATGGAGTTCGTCCCAAGGAACTACCAGAGGACACCACAACAACCCCCTCTGGAGTACAGCTGGCCCCAATAGGAGCATCAGATCATTCGGTGACCATACTTCATCCCTCAAGAGTAGTAATATATGCCACCTCCACTCCATCAATAGCCACCTCCACACCGTACTATCATGGATTGCGACTTTCTATCTATTCACAAAGTAGACATAGGCATCTTTCATCTTCCAAAGTAGGCCCAACATTTTGAGATCAATCATGCTATCATGCAGCTGATCGAAAACATAGTTAAGTTCGGCAGTCTGCCTAGCGAGGAGCTAAACACCCATCTCTCCAATTTCTTGGAGATTTGCAACACGTTCTGCTACCACGGAGTGTCCGAGGAATCCATTCGTCTTCGCATTTCCCCTTCTCCCTAAGGGATAAGGTGAAGGACTGGATAAAAGGTTTGACAAAATGATATATCCTCACTTGGGAGGATATATCCTAGGCATTCTAGTCAAAATATTTCCCACATTCGAAGACGGTGACCTTGAGAAAAAAAAAACAAAACTTCCAACCGCATGAGTCAGAGTCATTGTACGAGTCATGGGAGCATTTCAAGGAGATGTTGTGGAAATTCCCACACCAAAAACACCCACTCTGGATGTAGGTCCAGACAATATATGGAGGACTGATGATGAACAAGAAGTCCACGGTGGATGCTGCTGATGGAGGTATAGTTATGAGGAAGTCCCCTGAAGAGATTTTTGATCTTCTGGAAGACATGTCTGCCAATAATTTCTAGTATAATTATGAACAGGGCACACAAAAATGAGGTATGAACAATATCAATGCCACTACTATGCTTGATGCCCAGTTAGAAACTATGTCTAAAAAGATCGACATGCTGAATCTGAAGAGCGCGTACTATGTACATGTGGCAAATCATCCAGCGTGCAGTGAATTTGGTGACAACCACATCATGGTAGAATAATTGGGACCTAAAGTCATCCCTTTGATGAGCGAGGCGAGATATGTTGCTTAAATTAAAGGGCTGAACTAGTACCAGAACCTGACATGGAATGATCACTAGAACACAAGCTAGGGCCCATAATAGCATAATCCTCTGACCTAGTGACCGCCCAACTACAGTCATCCCTAGTATCAGAGCCAGTACCCAAGGCAAAAACAGTCGCATCATCCACCACCTCCACCAGTTACACATCCACCTCAGTAAGAGAAATCCCCTAGGTTAGAGGATATCATGAAAAAGATTATATCTACTACTGAGAACAGTTTCCAGAATCAGGAGGATTCCATGTGAAGCCTGGAGAATCAAATCAGCCATCTGGAAAACCAGCTCTCGGGGAGGCTGCCCGATTCAATACAAGGTAACACTAAGAAAAACCTAAGGTAGGAGGCCCATTCCATCACACTGAGGAGTGTAAAGGAGCTACAATAGAAGTAACTGACACAACTAGGTGAATCTACACCCCTTGATGATAAGGAAGGCCAAGTTACGAACCCCTCCTCATCCAAAGGGCCACTCACAGAGGCCCCATAGGGTAAAGGGAAGGAGGTTGTCAAACCTTTAAATCCTACCATAGAGTTCCTAGAGAGGATGAAGTAGAGAAAGATGAATCACAAGTTCGACATGTTCATGGAAGTGTTCTGTAAGTTGGACATCAACATTCCATTTGCAGCGGCACTGACACAAATGCTCACGTATGAAAAATTCCTGAAGGAGATACTCTCCAACAAAGAAAAATAAAAGATCTGGGAACCATTTCACTAACCAAAGAGTGTTCAACATTCGTACAACATTATATTCATACCAAGATTCAAGATCTAGGTAGCATCACTATCCCATGCACTATCAGACCTTGTGTGTTTGTGAAGGCCCTCTAGGACATATGGGCCAACGTCAACCTCATGCCCTTCAGGGTTTTTTAGAAGTTACATAACAACAACCAGAATCCTACATGATTATCCCTTTATCATTATGATCGATCCATCAAATTTCTGAACGGGATACTAGAGGACGTGCTGGTGAAGGTGTGAAGGCTAATCCTCCCTGCAGATTTCATCATCCTCGACATGGAGGTAGTCCAGGAGGTGGATCTCATTCATGGAAGGAAATTATTGTCCACTGGGAAGTTATTGATCGATTTACACCATGGGAAGCTGATTTTCAGAGTAGGAGACGAAAAAGTCTCCTGTTATGTCCTCAAAGCTGTTAAGAAAGCATCATTACTAGAGCATGGGGGCTTTTTTGCAGTGAAAACCATGGATGATCACTTGAGAAGAAAAGGAGATGATCTGGTATATTTTCCACCTCATATGACTTGGTTTTTCCAGAAATTCTAGTTGATTAAGCAGCATAGGACCTGTAATTCGTAGAAGGACAAGGCGTCCACTGTTGGAAACATTATTTTATTCCTAATATTCTTTAGTGGGTAGAGGTGAAACCATTTGTACCATTTATTCTAAAGGTTCCTACAATAAAACTGAAGCCTCTCCAATATTCTCTGAAGTACAGGTACTTTGGAGACCAGCAAACATTTCCATTCATACATAGTGCAGAACTATCACAGGATAAGAAGGATGAGCTTATACTTGTTTTTAAGTGGTGTAAGACAGCTATTGGGTGGACTGTTGTAGACATGAAGGGCATCAACCCTACCATTTTTACCCAAATGGTGATGCTCGAAGAAGGAGCGACTCCATATTGGAAACCTCAATGATGTCTAAACCCTCCCCCCATGAAGGAAGTTGTTAAGAAATAGGTAATCAAGTTGTTAGATGCATGCATCATATTCCCCATCCCAGATAGTCTGTGGGTGAGTCCCCTATAAGTGGTACCCAAAATAGGGGGTATCACTGTGATATCAAATGACAAGAACAAGCTCATCCCTACACGCACTGTCAAAGGATGGAGAGTCTGTGTGGACTAGAGAAAGATGAATGACGCCACGAGGAAATATCATTTCACCCTAACCTTCATGGATCTGATGCTTGAGAGACTAACAAGGCAATAGTTTTACTGCTTCCTCGATGGTTATTTCGGCAACAATCATATTTCCATTGCTTTAGAGGATTAGTAGAAGAGAAAATTTACTTTCCCCTATGGTAAATTTTCTTACCAAAAGATTTCATTTCTCATGTGAAACGCTCCTACCACCTTCCAGCAATGCATGCTCGCAATCTTCCATGAAATTGCGGAAAAAATACTAGAGGCTTTTATGGATGTTTTTTCCATTTATAGAAAATAATTCACCACTTGCTTGTGGATCCTGGAGTTGGTACTGGAAAGATGTGAGAAAACCAACCTGGTTTTGAACTAGGAAAAGTGTCATCTCATGGTGTATAGTGGAATCATCCATTGCCACATAATCTCGAAGAAGGGGATATAGATGGACCCGAAAAATATAGAAGTCAATTCACAACTTCCTATTCTAACTTATGTCAGATCCATTCACAACATCTAGGGATTTGCAGGTTTCTACGGGCGGTTTGTCCATGACTTCTCGAAGAAATATCATGCCCTAACCAACCTTCTAACCAAGGATTCCATTTTTAAGTATGATGAGGCATGCACTACAACTTTTTAGCACCTAAAGCAGCACCTAGTGGAAGATCCAATGGTGATTTCTCCCAACTAGGAGGAGCAATTTGAAGTGATGTGTGATGCCAGCGACTATGTATTGGGAGAAATCCTAGTCCAACGACTTGACCAAATTTTTAGACCCATCTATTATGCTTGGAGGATGATCAACGAGGCATAGATGAACTACACTACCACAGAAAAGAGATGATGGAAGTGGTGTTCTCTTTTGATAGGTTCTGTTCTTACTTAGTGATATCAAAAGTAATTGTTAATACTGACCATGTAAAACTCAAGGAGTTACTGAATAAGAAGAATGCGAAACCACGACTAATATGATGGGTACTCATCCTACGAGAATTTTATCTGGAGATTTGAGAAAATAAGGGGATAAATAACATTGTTGCTGATCATCTCTCCTGCCTCGATTTTCCGGATTTAGAGAGGGATGAATATCGAGAGATCAAGGAGGATTTACCTGATGAGAACCATTTTTCAGTCGAAACATCACCTCGAACCTAGTATGCTGATACTTCTAATTATTTGGGTTTAGGTAATATCCACCCCATCCTCTCCATACAACAGAGGAAGAGGTTTCTCTCTGAAGTCAAGTGGTACTTCTGGGAAGATCCTCTATGGTTCTGATCCTTTGGGGATGGGGTGATCCAACATTGCATCCCGAAATCTATAGTTCATGCAGTCTTGGAATTATATCATGGCTCGCCGATTAGGGGAAATCATTGGATAGACCTTACTATAGAAAATATCTCATAGTCTTGTTTTTTTTGGCCCACCACGCATAGAGATGCCTGAGCCTTTGTTTCCTGTTGCGATCACTGCCAAATAATAGGTAATGTGGGGCGCACAGCTGAGATGCCCCAGCACCCCATCCTAGAGATCGAGATCTTCGATGTCTAGGGCATAGACATCATGGGGCCATTCCACCATCTTTCAGGAACACTTAAATCTTGGTCAGTGTCAACTACGTCTCCAAGTGGGTGGAAGCTCCTGCTATAGCTCATGACATGAATAAGGTGGTCATAGCCTTTTTAAAGAAACAAATACTTAGAAGGTTCATTGTTACCTCTATTATTATCAACAACAGAGGGATCCACTTCAATAACACATTGATGAAATGAGTACTATCGATGTACATAGTGAAGCATCATATGGGGATGCCATATCATCCCCAGTCCAGTGGACTAGTGGAGATCTCTAACTGTGAGCTCATGCAGATTCTAGAGAAAATGGTGAACACTTAAAAGAATGACTAGTCCAAGAAGCTAGATGATTCTTTGTGGGAATATCAGACCTCCATCAATATTCCACTTGGGATTTTCCCGATCCACATCATCTATGGAAATCCATGCCATCTACTAGTAGAGTTGGAGCACAATGCTTACTGGGCTTTCAAGGTCTTGAATTTCGATCTGAAGGAAGCTCCAGAGAAGCGTAAGTTCCACCGGATAGAAATTGATTAAATCTGATGGAAGGAGTATGAGAATGCTAATATGTATATGGAGAAAATGAGAGAAATCCATGATCAGATGATTTCTTGAATATCATTCCAACCTGGTGACCATGTACTTCAATTTAACTCCAGTCTTCGATTCTTTCCCAGAAAGCTAGTGTCAGGATGATTGGGACCATTACGAGTCATACAAGTATTCCACCATGGAGAGGTGTAAATTTCTGGGGAGGATGGTCAACTATTCAAGGTGAATGTATAGTGGCCAAAGACATACCATCACATGTAAGACACGGTGGGAACACTCTCCACTATTCATCTCATGTAAGCAGTGGTAAGTCGGTCGAGCCAATGACCTAAAACAAAGGAACTTTTTGGGAGGAAAACCAGAGGTTACATGAAATGTACCACCTATATAAACGGAATATATTGAGTCCTTTTAGTTTATATTATTAATATTGTAAATATATATATTAACTAAATAATAATCCGGGATGATGTTAGTGTCGATGGTAAGGTTACTGGAGTTTATCCATGCCATCGCTGGTTCGAATCCCTCCATACCTACCTTCGGCATGAGGGTCATCCTTTTTATACTTTTGTTTACATACACGAGGTGTGTGTTATTTTTCATTATATATATATATTTAAATACAAGAAAACCCATTATGGGGATGGACCTGTTGGCAAGGGTCGTCACCCGGTTCCGAAAGACCCGAGTTCGAATCCTGTCAATTGTCCCATTTCAATCATTTTTTCTTTTAATAAAACCACACGATGTGTATTTTGATATACATCATGTTAACCATGTTTTCATTAATAACTGAAAACATTTTCAACATAAAGGAATACATGTGGGTGAAGTTGGAAAATTGGAAGGGTCTCGGCCCTGGATCCAAAAAACCCGGGTTCGAACTCAGCTAATCTCCCAACATCATCACTTTTATTCTAATAAAAAACCCCACACCGTGCCTTTCCATGACCCCATGTAGTATTGTCCCTATACATTAAATATATATATTTCATAAACATGAGAAGTAGTACAACCTTTTATCTAGTTGTTGATGGCTTGCGTTTGTATTAGCCGATCACTAGTTCGAACCTCGCCCCAAGCACTGGACCAAAGGTTGTACTTCTCTTTTCCCACTTTTAGAACACACGATGTTTCCTTCCTAATACATTATGTGTATATATTTATTTTTAAATTATATATTTTTTATATATTTATTTTATTTTAATTATTAATATTAATCATTATATAGTTTACTATAATAATTATATTATATACTTATGAAAAAAAGGTACTACACGACATGTTTGCCAGAGTACACACCATGTACATTGGCGATAAAAACCAGAAACCCTATGCGGCCACACCCCGTGTCGCACGAACCCCTCTCAATGTTTTCTTCTCTTAGAATCCGCACGACCCACCCTTCTACAATCCACCATTTTCGTGCTTTTTTTCGTATGGATTTCTTCCACATTTCATTCCTCGATAAAGGTACGCCAGTTTTCACTCTTAATTTCCCTATTTTGATAGTGTGTAGGGTGTCTTTTGGATTGGCCGTTGGTTCGGCTTCCCATAGTACATGAGCACGAAATAAAGAACACATGATGTGTACTTTTTTACACAGCCACACAATAGAAAATTTGAAATTCAAAATTACACGATGTGTCTGTTTGGTACACACCGTGTACCATCCAGAATCATGCCCATGTACTTAATTCACATGACCACACAAACCATGTTTACACAAATAACATGTATGTTCAGCACACACCATGTATCCCATTTATATGGGAAAACCCGTTTCCATCACTCCACACAGCCATATGAACTATGTTCTTACACATGCCATGTCATACCTGCACCCAACATGTAATTTATTTTTGGCTCTACTCAAATAGCAACCATGTCATTGATCCAAATGACCCGGAACCCATTTGAACATAAATGACATGTATTTCTGGTACACTCTTTATCTCCTTCCATGGCTAGGGACATGCACACTCGGCATGTCTATCCATAGGACACGAGATGCTAACCCTCTTACACTACACGCAATGTACTACAGATATACATGCCATGTTCTTCAACTTTTCTACTTTTCTCACATTTTCTTCCATTCCATTCTATTTTAATTTTTATTTCTTTGGTTTTTCTTTCTTATTAAGGATATGGAAGATAGATACCTTGCATGTGGGAAGTAGCCCGTCTATGCAACTGAGGGCAAGAGGCCCACTTTTTGCTAGATACAACTCTGACCCACGACGACACTAGCCCCAAACTTCCCGGCATACCATCCTCCTCTGTTATCCATCTTTCCAAAACTCACCGCCTTGATAGAGGATGGAACTTGTACCACACCTCATCCACCCCACATAGAGCTTATGAGTACCACCCTTTCTTCACCACCAGCTACCACACCTTATGAGCCCCCCTCCATAGAAGATATCCTTCACCGGCCACACCGTGTTGTAGAACATCACCTACTGTGGCCGCTCCTCCACTAGAGTCAGCCCCTAATGCTGCCCCAACTAGGACGAATGGTTCCCCTATTATTCCCTGGAGTTTCCAGTCACTGACCTGGCACACAAAAGAGTCCGGAGTTTCACTCACCGTACGACCCAGTTGAGCAGTCGGAATTTTAACAGCAATGTGCCTCAAGAGCTGGGTATCTGGGGAGAGTTGTAGGATTTCGTTGGGAATAAACCATTACTCGTGATCTTCTAGGTTAGAACTCCTATTTTAAAAGATTTATTTTTTGAGTTCGTTGCTTCCTCTGAGTTTGATGGGCCCGAGTACCAGGTGACACCTTGCGACACTTCCCCCGTGGTCCAATTTCGGTTGGGCGGTCGACCTTTTTCCCTTACCATGCCTTATTTTGGCTGAGGGTGTGGTTTGTATCCCCATATAGTCACCCCACCCCTTGTCTCCACCCTAACCTGCACTGAGTGTTCTGAGCTCCTTACAATGTGGCGGGATATTGCTGGACCTGACCACCACTACACCCCCACTTCCTAGAAGAGTATCCTCATCATTGACCCTATCCTCTATTTTAACTACTAGTGCTATTGCACCATCTTGTTTCCCCAACAGGAGGATATGAGAGTTGTGACCATCTGTGACATTGAGCTCTTCACCTTTGTCATCTAGCAGGACTACCCATACCTCCTCTACCTTGCAACCTCTTACTTCCATGCCATGATCACCAGCCATCAGGGAAACCTGAATGGTGGGTTCTACGCCACCCGCCTTTCCCACCACCATAGAGTTTTCGAGCCTTCCCTTCCCCGCGACCACTTAGGTTTCCCACAGTGGTTGAAATTTCTCATGATTATTCACATGTTATTGGTCCTGAAGCAGGGGCACTTACGTCCTTTCCCAGGCCCCACCGCCACCCTCCACCGAACCTTTGTCCCCTAAGATAACTCCTGCACCTCCTTCCCTACCCCTTCCCATTTAATCACCATTACCTACTTCCTTTCCCATTCTCCCTCTAGGACATTCCCCCGCCCCTTCACCTTCTACTCCCTTAGCTAATTTTCCCATCATAATCCACTTGGCTGAGATAGACCACTGCCTAGGTTATCCAGAGCATCAACATGATTCTCTCCTCTAGTAATTGACTACATCTGCTCAGTGCCTGGACCACATTAAGAGGATGGTGGAGATACTTCTACAACATTAGGGGATCCCCATTCCACTGGTGGCTACATCTCCTTCCTCGCCTAAAGATTCTACCATACCTACAACTGACGTTGTCATGGTCACAGACTCCATACTGATATTTACTAAAGGTACTGGCCCATCTCCTCTTGAAGAGATCATCGTCACAGATTCCCCTTCAGCAGCATCACTACCAAATTCCATGGGCTCTATTACACTCCCTACTGCATCTGATACTTCTGACCCACTTGTAATAGACAGTTCCTCCCCTGAGGCTACACCGTGACAGTGACATTTGGGTTTTATATAAATTTTCCATTTCTGTGTTGTGATGATTTACTTGATTGCATTTTTCTTTTCCATTAAAATTCACAGGTACACTGGCATGAATTTTGGACATCTTGACTTCTTACCACAACACGAGGGGATTATTCATTCAGTTTTCACAATATTTTTAGTTTCTCTTATCATCCATCCCTTATCCTATTCCCTTTTGTGCCTCTATACTATTTTCCCCCTTAGTAGTGCACTTGGTGGAACCTATGCCGTATTCAGTGTGGGGAGAGTCTCTCGACCACCTTATTATTTTCCATTACCGTCATCTAGGAGACATCATTATTGGAAGATATATTCGAAAATTTGATGAATTTTTGGTTCATCATATTTATAAATAATAACACAACAAGTAAGAAATTTTTAAATTTTACATGATTATTTTGGTTCTTATGTGTTTTATAATGATTTTTGATATAATTTTAATTAAAACTTGTAATTATTGGCCGCTTACATTGATTAGGATAATCATTTATATTAATCTCACCACCAGATTTTGTATTTATTTTCTTTTCCCACTCTTAAGAGTTATTCTAAACCCTTCCTCATATTATTTATAATACCCTCTTTCTTTAGATATTATTAGGATATCCATGACTACCATAATTTGATGTTTTATTTTCCAAACATGAAGAATTTTTGAATTACATTAAAATGACTATGGCATATGATTGTTTCAACCCCTTTAATCATGAGACCTTACCTACATCTTATATTTGAAAATACCCTAGAAACCATGAACAAACTTGATAGGAAGCCACATTAAAAACCTATTTTCCTTCTTACCATAATTCTTTTTAACTTTGAATGATTATTTGCTTGAGATTTTGAGAGGGAATTGGCAGTACATGGCACATTTTTTGTGAATAGTAATGAAATCAAGTGTGGGGGAGTGCATCTTTTTTATTTGGGATTGAATAGGTTCCAAACCCTTATTCCTGGAATTCCTAAGTGGTCTTCTATCTAAAAAAATAATGATTAATACAAGGGGACCTTATATTCACTTAATGGTTTGTGAACCCAACCTGACTAAGGGAGATTGTGGTGATGAGAGCAATAGATAGAGCTTGTTGAGGATGTTTTTATATTGAGATTTATTTTAAATATCATGCAGTGTTATCTAAAGAATTTAACCTCCCTTTTCAAGCCTTAGAGTTTATTTTTCACATCTTTACCTACCAGGGCATAGCCATAGAGACATCTGAACCTTATTGAAAAGCCCTCATGATTTTTTTAATTCAATTTTCTGACATAAAGAACTAGATTACTCAAAAACCAATGGATAGAGTGTATATACCTTATATTGAGCATAACTTTGATTACCCATATATTGAGTGTTGAGTGTGTTATTTACAGGTGCGATAGATCCTAATGTGGTATGCTTATTTTTTAAAGGATTAAAATGTGTTTTAATGAGGATGAAAGTAGTTAATAGAATTATATATGAGGAAAGATTATAATATTTATTTAACTGATTTTGTTTTCTACCTTTTTAGAATTTTCTCTTGTGACTGTATCATTTACACATATGATTAATTAAATACCATCCTTTTAAAATATACTCTTTTAATTATATTTTGAGATTTTTTTGAGGGAAAGAAAATTAATAAGTGTGGGGGAGTTTGATACACCTAATTTTGCATACATTTTAACATATATTATTGAATATAAGAACATTTTTTTCAAAAAATACCTAATGATTAGTGAAAAAATACATTAATTTTTGTGATCTTATTTATTTTCATGTGTTTTCTGGCCAAACACACAAATTGGGATAACTTTGAGAAAAATCCTCAATTACACTGCTTGTACATTACTACACGCTATGTACATTCAGAGTCAAACATAGATTGACCAGATGAGTACACACCCAAGTCACCAGAACAGAGACAAAACACCGTGTGGGTCATACCTACACACCATGTACATGATTCTATATATGGTTTGTTGCATTTTACAGAGACTACACGCCATGTGTGGCAGGACCACATGCCGTGTACCCTTCACCAACCAAACTTCGACGCCACAGAAGTCAAGGGCGGCGCAGTTGGCCTCTTACCAGAGAAAAACTATAAAAAAAATGCGTTAATGAAACTACATGGCGTGTATTTTCTATACATGATGTGTACTTTTATTTTCTATAAATATAGGGATTGGCCTCTGGTTTTGTGAGTAATTATCCAATATTCAATGAAGGAAGGTTGTGCTGCCCTGCTTCCATGCCACCATTATTACACTACTCTGCCAATCCACCATTTACCAAGTAAATCACCTCTCTTCTAAGTTTCCGTGATGACCACATCAGGTATAAATGATTTTTTATCATCTTTTATTCCATGTGTAACTATACACCCCGTGTTTTGGGGATACAGATGATGAAAAAGTGTTATGATTTAGATTAAATATTATGTTTGTGATTGTTTTTTTAATTATTTTTATTCTTCTTCAATCATATATTTTTATCACTGAAACTTTTGAGCCAAACCAAGGGAAAAATATTTAGGCACTCAAATAAAAAATAAAAATGAATAACTGCATGACCGTTGAAATTATTCAACAACTCACAAATGGAATAATCTAAATAAAGAATTGTGAAATACTGACTACTAGACCAAGGAGTATATTTCTTCAATTCCATACATAGATTATCGGACCAATGGAACCTTTTCACAATTGAAACCCAGAGTGTTGGGTTATTATGAACACCACAACCTAATAATATGTTCATATAACCTCCATAATCACCATATCCCCAATACTCTCCTTTTTCAATAAACTAAATTAAAAATTACTTTTGATTTATTTACCTTTAAACATTAATCTTTACTTCAGTAATCAAAACAATTTTCATAATCAAAAACAAAAATCCCACTCTAAATTCAACATCATTAACTAAATTAATTACAAACGTAATTGAATTCACATACTCATCCATTTCATATTGATCGAACCCACATTTATTCTATACAATATTAGGAGTCAGTAATATCAATTTGGGACACCGATAACATACCTTCGATGAAATTACATCCATCAAGATGTAGCATAGGGTCATGGATTAGGGAAAATTTATTTAGTGCATCGTATACCAGAGGAGCAAGGGGTCATGTCATCTACTTTTCGAGGTACTATTATATTATCATGTACTATTGTGTCTTCCTTATTCAATATTATTGATTTACATTCCATTATCTCTTTAGATATTGTGTAAAACCATTGTCTTATACTAAGTATTACTGTAGTGTGATCACACTTGAAAATCCATTTGGAATTAGATCATAGAGTGTGAGCTAGTGTATGGAACTCCCCCTTTGAGGTAAGAAACCATCATTTCTTATGAGAACTCTTCATCCTTGAGGTTATGGGGTTTGATTCATTCTAGGGATATACTAGTTATCCCCCTATCACCCATATGTGGACTAATATCACCGTAGGGTATCATTTACAACACCATTTGGTTGTAGTTATTTTCCCAAGGGTGAATGGAATGTATAATAAATTAGAGTTATAACATATCATTTTGTGTTGGCTAGAGTGTCCGACCATATTTCTAGCCTTTATAAGGATGATCAGGGGTTACATCAAACTCAATTCCCTCCTATAGTTGATCACTTTAAGGTTATTTTTCCTAATTAATTATTTAGACTACCACCCGAGAGATAGGTAGGGATTACGGTCAAGAAAGTGTTTGGAGATGCACTAGTATCATTCCTCCTTATAGGATGGAAACTATTGAATTTCAAGGGATCAATAGGTTGCTAGAGGATTAAGAGGCCAATGGTTTTATATGACATAGTACATCTACCTAGGGTTCACCAATAGTTTTTCCAAGAAGGAATACAGAACCCTCATGATTTATGTGGATTTCCATAAGTTAAATCAGATTTTTATGAAGAAACATTATCCCTTACTACATATAGATGATCTCTTTGACCAGCTCAAAGGAGAGATGGTTTTATTGAAAATCGATTTGAGATTAGGATAAAACTAGGTTCACATTAGACCTTATCACAAAATACATATAGTTTTTCATAGTCAGTATGGTTCATATGATTACCTAGTTACGGTGTTCGACCTCCTGGACACGACCTCCATTTTAATGGCCTTAATGAATAGGGTTTTCCATTTCCACATGGATTCTATTGTCTAGGTATTCAAAAATAAAATATTCATGTATTCTCATACTTGAAGAGTACATGAAAAACATCTTTTGATAATTCTAAATATAAGAGAGAGAACCAACTATTTTATAAACTCGTTATATGCCACTTTTGGATCAACAAGGTTCACTTTATATGTTATATTATTTTAGATGCCCTAGTATTAGTTGACCCAGGGAAGGTGAGTACTATAGTTACCAGGAATCATACCAAGATCAATTTTGAAATATAGATTTTCATAGGGATGGTTGGGTATTACAAGAATTTCACATATGAATTCTCATGAACCTTTAACCTCTAACTTGTATGATTTGCAAGGGTGTGATATTCTTGTGGTCAGAATCATGTGAGAGGGAATTTCTGGAGTTAAATGGATTTCTTAATTGATCACATATTATGATTATTCTAGATCCAGGAAGATTATACACATTGTTCTCTGATGCATCAGTCATTGGGTTGGGTGCAATACTAATGTAGGATGATCGATTCATTTCATACAGGGCTCATAATTTGAGACCATAGGAGTCTAATTACCCAACACACGACCTTGATCTTATAGTAGTGATTCATTATTTTCATTAATGGAGGAAATATCTAAGGGTAGAGTGATTTTGGGTATTTAAAGTTCAAAAAATACTCAAATACGTCTTTACAGAGTGTGACCTGAATCTCAGAGAGTGAATATAGTTCAAATACCTTCAGTCTTCAAACTTTGAGATTACCTATATGCTTGTAATGAAAAATTTAGTAACTAATACACTAATTCAAAAAACACAAGAAAAATAAATACCAGATGCTAGTGATGAAGGAAAATTGATGGCCCTGAGTATTATCAGTGTCATGAGAATCCTTATTTTGTTGCCTCAGAAGTGACCTCTTCACTCATTGATAGGGTTAAGAGAAAGTAGTTCTTAGATTCTAAAGGTTAGGTCCTACAAGAGAATATTTCTAGTGAGGACCCACCTCTATACTAGTCTATTAATGGAGATAAAATTCTTCATATACATGGATGTGTCTAGGTTCCTACAAATATGATAGTGGACTTGATGTGATAATCAATTAATTCTCAATATCTAGTGCACCCATGTATCTATAAGATGTATTGTGATATACACTGCTAGTATTAGTGGCATGGGATGAAACATCAGATAGCGGGTTTTATCACTAGGTGTTTCAGTTGTCAGCATGTGAAGGAAGAACACCAGCATCCCACTTGCTTGTTATAGTCATTGATGGACCTAGAATGGAAATTGGATGATTGTGTGATATATTTTCTGGTTAGATTATCAATGTCACTTCGAGGTAGCGATACAGTTTGGGTACTCATGGATCGACTAACAAAGGTAGGTTTCTTCATTCCTATCCTGGAGACAATCTCAATAAATGAGATAAGAGGACCATATTTCTGTGATATTATACACTTACTCATGGTACCCCATTCTATCATTTCATATAGATATTCCCATTTCAAATCAGGGTTCTGGTAGTGGTTATAGAGGATTTTAGGTAAATAGGTCCTTCTGAGTAAAACCTGTCACCCCCAGACCAATAGTCTATTATAGGGGATGATAACGGTATTAGAGTTCATTCTCTAATCACGATCCCTTAATTTCACCAGTTCTAGGGAGAATAATATACCCCTCATTGAGTTTTCCTATAATAATATCTTTTAGTAAACAATTTAGATGGCACCGTATCATGCATTATATGGTATGATGTACCATTCACCTCTTTGATGGATATAGGTTGGGGGGGGGGGAAGTACTACATAGTCCTTGTCTCATGCATGAGACTTTATAGTAAGTGTATTAGATCATAAAGAATATGTATACTACTCATTATATATAGAAATTATTTCTAGATCACCATCAATGACCTCTGGAGATTTAGTTCATGGTCATTTCATCTTATAGGTATCACCCAATCTTGGATATAGATGGATATGGAGGAAAATAATATAGTCACCTCATTTTTCTAGGCCATTTGAGATCCTGGATAGAGTCAGGCTGGTAGCCTATCAGTTGCTATTACCATAGAGGTGTCATGCCATGAACGAAATTTTCCATGTTTTAAAGCATTTTCATTATAATGTTGACCTGTCTCATACTTCTGATCTTGAGGATTTTGAATTAGATACAAATACTTATTTGGAGGAGTATCACATACACATCTTTGATCAGATCTTGAAGGCTCTATGAGGATGTAATGTAGATTTTTTATGGGTGTTATCACAAAATATTCATGTATTGGATGAGACCGACATACATGCTCATTGGATATAGTAATTCACATATAACGTTTTACCACCATTGGAATGGAAACCTAAGGATGAGTTACATTAATGTGGAAATACTATAAGAACCCATTTTTTCATTGAGGTAACGGTCCTTTGATTTGGAGTTTAATTATTTGGTTTTAACATAATATGAATTACTAGTGAGTCTATAGAGGAAATGAGGGTGTCATGGATTTGTTCTGAGCCAAGAACCCCATGTGATGGAAGAAACAACATGGTTATACATTTTTTAGAAATTATGAAGCTCAATCCACTCATTTTATACTAACTTTGTGGGGGTGTTCAATGAGAATAAGTGGTCCACAGGGTTTTCCCTAAACGTGAAATAGATGCCTCACACTGGTAATTTTTTTTCAACTTTTAATAAATCCATACAACAGTGTTTTTTCATGGTTTATCAGACTATGCACATGAGTTGTGCGAGCTCTATCTTCAGACAGTGGGCCTTACACACTTTCACATAGTTTGGCCAACCATGTGGACAAGCTATGAAAACCCAGTTATTCGGGTAAAATTCATATTTTTCTTTTAAGGTAATATATTATAAACACCCATATTTTTACTTATTTTTTTTTCAACGCTAGTCCATATTTCTCTCATTTGACCTCCTCCACCCATCAAGCTTTGTTCATGGATATATCTTCTACTTGGACTCCAAATCAACTTATGATCATCTCATTGGATATAAATTTATAGGTGCCTCACTCCTTAGGAACCTTTCTCTATTTTCATTAATATCATCAAGGATATTTTGTTGCAAGCTCTTATGCTCTATTTTCGAGTGTTCATATATTTTTTCCATTTTCATCTAATAAAAAAAAACCAAATACCGATACTAGATGTGTTCTCCTATAAAGTCATAGGGTAGGCAGTTTAGTAATTAACCCTCAATATGATGATGCTTTATAATATTTTTCATTGTTCCACATGCCGGGTTCACCGTGGGTTTTCCCTAAAATTAATTTTTATTAAATTGGATGCCATGTTCCAAAACCTATATTCCCAATTAGATCCCAAGATACATTTTCGGTTGTAATCCTCAATTTCTTCCCCAAATTTGGGGTTTCCCTTTATATGACTATTTTACTTTCATAATTATATAACAAAAACACCCACTATTGTGTTTGGTTTGACTTCTATAATGTGATACCATAAATGTAATGGATAATTGTAGTGGTGTAGCATGGGTAACAAAATTATTGAATCATATTGAATTAAATAGATGGTGAGTGGTATGACCACACCACATATTTTCATTAAAAATTTCTTACAACCATGTTAAATATGATTGTTGATGAACTGTGTTTTATCTATCAGGTCTTACTAAATTCTTTGACTATTTACTAATGTTATATTTCAAACCTAGAGACTTTGATATTATAATTTGGGCATGGAGACCCTCCTATTATAATTTGGTCATGGAGACCCTGAATTTTTTAGATACACACATGAAATCCCTACACTATTATGATATACAGGTATAAAATCCCTTACTATATTATGATAAACCTTCATGTAGTCTCTTATTCAATTATGATATATAATCATGGTGTCCCTTACTATTTTATAAGATATAGGCCTGTCTTTACTTATACCTGTGACACTTAAGTAATGTTACAACTATGAATTATGATGAATGGGCATGGTGAACCATATCAGTTATGATGAATGGGCATGGTGACCCATATAAATTATGATGAATGGGAATGGAGAATGTTATGAATTATAATGAATTGGAATGAATTACCTTATAGATTATAATGAATGGGAATGGATACCCTTGTGTAAAACATTACTCTAGAAGGGAATTACACTTACCTATAATATTTAGGCAAGGTGATTCTTCTATCTGTGATGAATGATAATGAAATCTGTTGAATCATTGAGACTCATGCTACTACCCATGGATGTATGAGTTGCACCTCTAGTCCAAACCAATCAAAGTACACATACATTTGAATGTAGATTTCACTACACATAAAATCCATATATATTTAATCATATGGTTACTTGTTCATATATTATCTAGCTTATGTTGAAGTAGGAAGTGTGAAACTGGTGTTCCTCAAGTACCGAAGATGACCTTTTATAACATTTATTTTTTCTTACCATTATATCTACACCATGATCATATTGTATGAAAAAATTGGATATTTATAGACACTGTTGGTGGTTTCTTACTGAGTTTATCTCATACCCCATTTAGATCGCTGATGGTACCGGGGAAGATTATGTGGATGTAGGTAGGGACTAGGGAAATAACCTAGTTTTTTATGCTTGAGTGATAATAGAATGTGTGTGTGAATCATGAAACCGATCCATGGATAGTGATGATATTTGAGAGAGACTTTTGGGATTTTGAAATTTTGATACATGTATTGTATTTAATGCCTCATTATATGAATTCCTATTCCCTTTTGTTAGATACATGAATTTAAATCATTTTGTATAAGATACTGGATATTGTGTTATTAGTTATTTATTACATATAGATGCTTACCTTCCATTTTTATTGATATTACACCTATGTTATTTATCTATTAATTTATCCACTCTTCTACTCTGTTAATGATGGTATAGTCTCCCCACTATACCACCTTGAACACTTGCTTCTAGTCAACAGTCTCTAGAATTCAGGGAGGCATACATAAGGCCATGAGACCTATCAGCTTGGGCCACTGTCTAGTGGAACCCATATTGAGATGCTATCTGAAGATTCTACAAACATCTAGAGGGAATGATTCTATCTTGGGGATTTTTGATCAAGTCATGAATTCATCCCTTTTCCTAGTTATTATATAGAAGAGTTCAATAAATAGTTTGGTATTCCTCTATGCATAATAGATAGTCTGTCTCCATGGTGTTACCTAGACAATTTTTTTTGACAGTGATGCACACTTCACATCCCTATTATGGAAATTATTATAAGAATACTTTGGGATTCAGTTAAATTTTATCATGATATTTCACTTCCAGACTGATGTCCAGGACGAGTGAACAATTTAGGTTATATAGGACATACTAGAAGCTTGCATGTTTAACATTGTTCGTAGTTGGGAGGATCAACTACCATTAACAATGTTTTCATACATTAAAAACATCCATTAAACCCCTAAAATTTCACCATTTCATTCCTCATATGGGGGACCCTATAGGTCACGACTATGCTGGACCAACCTAGGAGAGTCATCACTCATGGGACTAGAGTTGGTGTGAGACAGGAAAGAGAAATCTAAGATCATTTTGGAGTGGATGAAGACTGTACAAAGGTATCATATGTTTAATGAGGACTGATGATAGAGGACTTTGGTTTTTTTATGTGGGATACAATGTGTTCCTATGAGTCTCACCACAACATGGGTTGTAAATATTTTTTTGTGGTGTAAATTTATCTATGAGATTCATTGTCCATTTCTAGAAACTATAGGGAGTCGGGTAGGTGGAATACTGATTGTATCTACCCCCATAGGTGGATGGGTACACAACTTCTTCAACATGTTTTAGATAAAGAGGTACATGCATGACTCATCACATATTATTGATAAAGGTGATATGAAAATAAAGGATGGAGATACTTTTTCAGAGTACATAGTAGAGATTTAGGATCAATAGTAGAATACAATCTATGGGCGACTGATTCTTTTAGGGTGTGTCTCTAGGTAGCACTGGAATCTTCGAAAGAGTACCTAGGAGTGGGAGACCCAGATGTGTGATTAGTACCCACCTCCATTTTTGTATTATTAATATTGAGTTTTTAGACGTAAATCCTTAAGGTGGGTATAATTTAACATCTTTGTTTTTTCATGTAAAATCTTATAATATATATATTAATATTTTTAAGACCATTAATTAAGACAATGTTTTATTTTGTGGCCCAGTGGGGAAAGAATAAATTGTTTAAATATATTAAATATATTTTTTCACACACACAAATTTATAATGAAAATTTTATTAACTCCCATATAGGTACATATATTATAAGTTTTAGGCCTTCGTTGAGTATATATCTTGGGTTTTTGCATAGGTGCGACCTAACCTTGGAGTGTGTTAGATGCTTGGGTTCGGCGTGGGCATGTGAGATGATTTAAAAAAATTATTTAAATAAAAATAATTTACATAATTAAATTTGTGATACCTAATGTAATATATAAATACACTTCTATGGAAAAATTATATGGTTAGATACAAAACCCTAGAGAACTAATCGAGACCATTATGGGATCATTCTTAGATGAACAAAAACCAAACTATATGTTTTCAATCTATGTGATGAAAATTTCAAGGATCTCTCCATCAATAATGAAGTGGAATCATTCTTCTCTAGTGGTAGATCCAAACTGAGTTAGGAATTTTTTAATATGGATTTATCCCATTAGATTTTTCCAATGATGAACACGAATCAGTCAACTAAAAAGTTTATTCTCAGATCAAGAATATTGTGTATACGGGTCAGATTTATCTGGGATTGGGGATTTATGTTGTTGATTATATTATATATCTTCATTAATAATTATATCAGAAGTGAATTTAGGAGAACACAAAGAATGGTCAAGGTCCAATCCTCTTGTTTTTTTTTGTGCATTTCGTCCCCTGTTTTTCGAACATTCATCGTGGGAAATTCCATTGGCCCAAATATCGGAAAATACATAGTATTGGATTTTTTGTGTGATCATTCTTTGGATCGATGAATAAATACCATAGGTATGTATGTGATTTAGTCTACAACTGAGAGGCATGATGATAATACATGATTGATCAGTTCAAATTTAGGGATACCCATTATTTATGTTTTTGGCGTACGATGATGGTGTGGCACGAAATGTGGTTTCTATGCAGACTGAGGTTGGGTTTCTATCAAGCCTGCAACAACGAGGTTCTATCTGACCAGATTTGTGATCTATAAGTGAAAGCTATTGCAGAACTTTACATAGAGTTGGCACATGTGTATGCGGAGGATGAATCAAGGGTTTCTATAAATTTTGGGTCACATTGTGTGTCTTCTGGGAACAAAAACTTCATGGGACCCTCTTCAAAACACTAAGGGTTTCTAAGAGAGGATAAATATAGTATGATGTGTTACATGTGTCACACGGTGTGTGACACCACATAGAAACTCGATGTATGATCTGGGAGCTCACCACTGGGAACATGACCAAGGAAAAAGTACACGGGTAGAGTCATGTACTCAGAAATTTACATGGGAATGGGTCAAGACACATGGGAAGACCTAGTGCTGAAGAGGTACATTGAGTAATCATAGTACATGTTATGTACTTTTCCAAATATGGATTGGATCCCTTACTACCTTCATCATGGAGAAGTTTTATTAGGTTGTGTTTCCATGATCCTTTACCTAAGGGTTTATTATGGAATGGTATCCTATGTATAGGATCATGATCCCCTATGAGGAACTTTAGTCATGGATAGAGTTATTGGAATACTTTTATGAGGCCCGAAGTGAGATCCTTTAGGATAATCATTTTCCCTAGGTAGGGTTCTCATAATATTCATGAACAACACTACTCATGTGTCGATCCACTACATAAACGATTAATCCAGATTAGGTTGCTGGTATACCAAATGTACTTAGGTGTGATCCCCATTTATGTATTATACACTTCAAACTTCTAGAATGTACTTATTATGGTGAGATACGATGAGAACAACATCTTATAAAGATAGCATCAGTGATATCTGGCTTGTGGAATGTGTTCTCCAAAATGAGTGTTTTTAGGAACCTTCAGACATGAATCATAATATGGAATTACGATTGTGACCTTACCTTGAGAACATGTGACTACTATGAGTACATCTAGATATTTTTGTAATGTATTCTATTTACATATCCCTATGATGAGATGACTACTATTCATGATGATTTATTATTATTCATTTTAGGGTATCCTATTAGGTATTGTTATAATCACCCATGAATGGGTTATTACCACACATTTAATGTCTTATAAAGATGAATGAACTTTTTATGGAGTCCTAGAGGGGCCATGACTAGGCAAAGATTAGTGATCCTGATAGATCAATGCATGTTCTGGTGGTTGCATAGACTATAGTGCTCTCATAATTTACAGGTTGGACTTTTTCGCAGTTTTTTGTTGGATTATACTTTCCCCAGTCTTTCCTGTGATATGTTGTCATACATTGATGGTAGGTTTATAGATTTGTTTATTCATGGTTATCTATTATTTTAAATTTCACCACTATTTGAGTATGGAGATGTGTCTACGTTTAGGTACCCTAGGATAAGGCCTCCCATGTGAGTGTTGTGAGTACTCGGAACTGGTCACCAACCCATAACCAATTGGAGGCTACATTAAGGTAATTACACTAGGTTAATCACTGACCATGTGGTCCTCGGTGGATGTGGTCATGAATATTCTAACACCCCAATCTTCAACGATACGTTTCCCTTAGAATAATTCAATCGCTTGTGTTGTACGCAACTTTGAGATTCTAACACATCGTGACCAATCAAACTAGTAGTTATGAATAGTAATACCCAATTTTTGAAATTTTATAAATTTTATCTTTCAAAATGGACTTCATTTTTGGATTTGGAGTATCAAAATTATCTTAGGGTGATTTTTTGGTATTTTTCTTAAAACTTTCAATTTTTGATGAATAGTGAGAAACAATGAGTTATTGTTTAAAACAGAATTATTATTTAAATAATTATTTATTTAATTTAAATTTAATTAATGTCAAAATAGATACATAATACCTATATAAATTCAATGTAATTCATTGGAGTTTTTTTATAATAATTTTAATTATATAAAAATTTTATTGAACTTTTTACCGTCTTTTACCTACCTCCTAGGAGCATTGGAAAATTTACATAAAAATTAATTTTACCTATTCTATGAGTTCAAATTAAAAAATCCGAGAGACAAGGTTGCTATCAGTAAGTAAAATGTGGTTCAATAAGATGAAAATATTTTTTAGTGAATAATAACCTGTTACTTTTATTTAACACGGTTAAAGTAAATAAGAAAATTAAGGGTAAAAATGATATTAATATTACCATAAAACATGTACTAATTCTATTAGATAAGTGTAATTAGACTAAAAAAAAACTTTGGAATAAAATATGATCATTTAGGACCACATGTATTAGATTATGAAATTCATTATTATTTTATTTAAAGAAGAGTTAAAAGAGATAAAATCAAAGTTTAATAA
The DNA here is from genome assembly GCA_963277665.1 of Viscum album. NCBI lineage: Eukaryota > Viridiplantae > Streptophyta > Magnoliopsida > Santalales > Viscaceae > Viscum > Viscum album. Next base: position 381,932,811 of record OY728136.1, read on the forward strand.
CTAAAATATTTTAATATAAGGTTAAACATAAGATAAATTCTAATATAAACATTCATTAAAAAAATAAAAAAATTCCTACATAATGGTATTTTATTTATATTTTTTAGACACTAAATATTTTAATTTATTTATGACACAATGATGATGCAGTAGTTACCTAATTAATGAAATATTAAAATAATTGATATTATAAATATCCAAATAAATGTAATTTGAGACTTTTTATGAATTAAAATAATTTTCTATGTTACGATGACATATTTGGGTTGGTTAGATGAATTTTTTTCGAAGTAATAATGCTGTTATGAATTTATAAAAAACAAAATACCAAATAGTGTCAAAATTGACATAAAAGAGTTTTTAAAGAAAATATTATATTATTAATTGATATTCTATTCCTAAAAATACAAGGCTTAGTCAAAAGACTTATATAAGTATATTTGAACCATAAATGAACCACTTGGGGTTCTTGTTTAAGTATATAGTAAGTTTATTAGCCATATAATATAAAAATACAAAGAGACATGGTAAATGTCAAACTATTTAACTAAGAGTAAAATATAAAATATAAAGTTAATATAGTGACCCAAACCTATATAAAACCTATTGGTTGAGTCATTTTAAACCCATACCCACCTTATCCTTTAAATAATGTATTTTGGAGCCATTAGGAACCGAAAATTATTTCATTATAAAACAATATTTCTAGCTTTTCCTAAGGTGCCCCTCACCCATCTTATAAAAGGGCACTCCCCATTCTCTCTAATTCACACCTTCAAATCTATTTGGATCTACCAAAATCGGCCCACATAACCTATAAACTATCCTACCTTCATCATAGAGGCATTTATTTAGTAATAAAGCCATCCTAAGGATCCCTTTGGATCAAATCAAAAGGAAGAACCCGAAGAAGAGGTAAATATCTCATCACCTCTTTCAAGTTCTTTTCTTCTTCCGCTTCCTTTTTCTCTGTTGTTTCCATTTTAAAATAATAACTCCCGCATGTTATATATACTGTGATGTTATTATAAATATGGTATATCCAAATTCATTTTTATATCCATCCTTTGAATGAAATGTCACCATACGTGCGTATGTACGACTTACCGTCTCTACGTCGTGGTGTAATGTTATTCATTACATTATTTTTTTGGATGGGTATAATAATGATGTGTAATTAAGGTAAATAATAAATATAACATGATAATTATTATGTATATATGAGATAACATTCAATTATATGTTATTTTAATATCAAAAGAATGATATTGTCGCTCGTGCGTACGTATGGATTACCGTCTCCACGAACGCGATTAGATTCATTCCCCATCATATCCATTCAAGATTAATTTTCATTAGATTATTAAAACTAAATGTATAAATATATGATATAATTTTGGATATGAATAATATACAATCCATACATAAAAAATATGACTCAAATAACAAATAATATAAAGGAAAACGAACCCGTTAACACCAGAAATGACTATAATACTAAGATATTATTAACAAAGCAATGCTAAAAGATCATATATAATATCATATTAATGTATATGATTCTTTTATAATTTAATAACAATTATTTTATCATTATATATGAGGCTAACCAACCCTCGACCAAGAAAAATTAAAAGTTAAGGGTTAATTATACAATCTCTTTATAATCTAAGGTTGTTTTTACGTAAGTATCTACTTGGACCTCTTTATCATACACATCCATGATTCTTAAAAATGTATTTCAAAATTTTTTGAACTATTTACTAGACAATGAGGTAAAGTAATTTATACCATTATTTAACCTTATATGTTTTTAAAGGAATTTTTCCGTCATTTTCCAAACAAGGTACTTTTTGACCATTTTGACAAATTTATGGTAAGAATGTTTTTTAACTTATACGGCGGGTGCGGCTATTTTCTGCCATTATAACATCGTTGAAGCTTCCCTTACAAACTTATAATAATATTTTCAAATATAAATGTTTTCTTTTATAATTATGTGACTTTTTAATGATTTCAAAATTGAAAGAGATATTTCTCTAAAATGGTTTTGATTTCATCTATGTCAATATCCTTTGATGGATTTTATGTTTGTTTGAAGTTGATTTATCATGATACAAAAATTCCATATTGTATTGAAGGTTTTGTGATATTTTTGACTGTGGATATGTTATTTCTTACCATTCATGGTTTATGAATAAAGTATTGAAATTTTATATTCCAGTTTTAATACGAATGTTTATGTTATGTTTAATCCTTTTTATTTGAGGAATGCATTGGAATTAGTAAGTGACGAGTGGAGCCCACTATATCTCCTTGATGTATCGGTAGGTCTCATGGGACAAACTAGTGTCTTGGTACAAGGCCTTGACAAAATCATATTTGTAGTCCGGGCATAAGGCCTTGACTATGTGGTTATGAAAGTCTGGCGTTATGCATTCCATCATTATGAAAGTGGCTATTGATATTACATGTGATTATTCGACTAGTAAAATATCCATGTGAGTAAGTAAATAGAATTATTTGATTTTATCTTTTCCATATTATGATGAAGTTCAAGTTTAAACGGATTTTGTTTTAGTCTTATACATTACCTTAAATGTTTATGCTTTTTTTATGAATGCTTACGCTATATTGTTATCCTTACTGAGCATCTGAGCTCACCCCATTCTATGTTTTATTTTTCCCAAGATGCGAAGAAGTATATTATGACTGACCTACAGGGATAGTATATGGGATATTAGTGTTTTCTATGGAAAAAATGTGGTTGTACTTTTCTATTTTACGATGTAATGTAAAACTTATGAATGTATCTAGTAATTCCAAGGCTACTAAACTAATCAGTGCTTCGAGACTTGATCTTTTGTGATCATGCCAATGATACGTAATAATGCACCGACCTTGGGATTCTGGAGTCGGGGCATTACATCTTGTATCAGAGGAAGTTTAGTACAAACCTTGGAAACTAGATTTAGATATACTATGATTAGATCACAGAGCCCTAAGATAGACTTTGCGGATTAGTATAGAAGAACTTCCAAGAATTTTGGTATTGTAGAGATTTTGTGAGTTTTCCAAGAAATACATCCCTGTCTGGATACGACCAGGTAGATGCAGCTCTGGCACAGATGTAACAAGGGGTAAAACCCAAAAACACCTCTTGGAGCTAGACTCGAAAGAGAATTGGGGCATGACAACGGGCCTTGCTACACTCTTGGTTACGAAACTCCTAGGGGATATGTTTAGGATAATTCTAATTTTATTTAAAAACCATTATGAAGGGTTTATGAGTATATAATTCCTTAAAGAATTTTATTTATCATTATGGATTATATCCATAAACTTTTCAATTTATGTTAAGTGTTTTACAAGTTTGGAATTATGTATTTCGATTCATAAACTGATCTAGTTTATGCAATTTTTTAGAAATGGAGCCTAGTGGAAGGAATGGAAACCGTATCAATGAACACATTCAATGTAGGGATTTCCCTCATTCTCAAGATAATTATAGTGGAGCTGGTGATACAACTGGTGCTGATCAGCTTATCACTATACTGGGAAAACTCACTCAGGTTATGAATAATAACCGTACCCATATAGAGCACCCTGATCCACAACATGGAGGATCAATATTAGACCGCTTCATGAGGAAACAAACACCAACATTCAATTGGAGTAAAAATACATTAGTAGCTGAGTAACAAATAAATTTTTTAGAGAAAATATTCCATGCCTTAGGGAGTAGGGAAATGGAAAAAGTTGTCATGGAAGTTTACCACCTCACTGAAGATGCTAATCAGTGGTGGTTATTGATTCAAAACACAAATGAAGATGATGGAGTATCAAATATGGAATGGAGGTACTTTAATGATATTATCGTGGAAAAATACTTTCCTCGTGACCATCGAGAAGATATGGAAAGGAAATTTCTGAGTATGAGGCAAAAGTGGGATGAGAATGAAGCTAACATTACAAGGTTAGCAAGGCATGCTGCAGATTATATAAGTAACCCAAGAAGTAATATTGATCATTTCTTTTATGGGTTAAAACCATTTCTCTATCGGGAATTAGTCTCACAATCCTTCTAGTTATAAGAAGATATTGTCTCATGTGCTATCAAGATAGAAAAATAATTATTTATGTCTTACAACTTTAAAGAAATTCCAGAGAAGAAGAGATATTCTGAACACTCTAGAAATAGAAATAAGGGGAAGAAGGGAAAATATGAATACCTATCCTTTAGTAAATGTTGGAAGAAACACCCTGGTACTTGCCTGAAGGGAATGGGAGTCTGTTAAAAGTGTGGTGAAAAAGGGAACGACGCTCGTGATTGTAAGTGGAAGAAAGAGGCTATCGATGTTGAATACTAAAATTGTAGAGAAATAGGGAATTATGCGAAATAATTTCCTATGAATCAGGGGAACTTACCTCAAAAAAGGACAAGGGATCACAACTATGCTTATGCTATCACTAATGCTGAGGTTGAAGCTCTAGATGACGTGGTGGCAGGTAATTTAATGATTTTATCAAGTTTATCCAATGCTTTATTTGATTATAGATCATCGCATTTTTTCATATCTTCCCAGTTTTCTAAGAAAATTAGATATTTACAATTTGATTTAACAAGGGAGTTGTCAATCAAAACTTTTAAGGGAAGTATCATCGCAACAAAGTTTTGTGAATCAGTTCCCATCAGGGTATATAAATTCTCTTTATCTGCTAATCTCATCGTCATACCCATGATTGAATTTGATATAATCCTTGGTATGGATGGGCTTTCTGACCATGATGTGAACATTTATTGTATGAAGAATGAGGTTATGATTGTTTATGACGATGATAAAGAATGCCTTATATTTAGAGTAGAATCGTCACCACCTGATTCTCATCTAGATCCACCCCCAGTAGCTCAACTAAATTCAATTATTGGGGAAGAAGAGAATGAAATAACTGTTGGTGAGGAAAGGACTGTTCAAACATAGGATGTACCTATTGTGAAAGAATATGTTGATGTGTTTCCAAAAGATTTACCTGGACATCCTCCCAAATGAAAAATTTAGTTTTCCATTGATTTAATTCCTAGATCAAGGCCCATATCCAAAACCCCTTATAGAATGGCCACTGTGGAATTAGTGTAAATAAAGAAACAAATAGAGAAATTGAGTAATAAGGTATTTATTCCCCCTAGTGTTTCTCCATGGGGAACCACTATCCTTTTTGTTAAGAAGAAATATGAATCTATGAGGCTGTGCCTTGACTACAGAGAGATCAATGCTATAACAATAAATAAAAAGTATCCCCTACCTCACATTGATGATTTATTTGACCAACTGCATAGATATCAATACTTTTAAAAGATTGAACTTCGATCTGGATACCATCAGTTTTGCGTGAAGAAGGAAGAAATTCCCAAGACATCATTTTGAACCAGGTATGAGCATTACGAGTTTACAGTAATGCCTTTTGGATTGACTAATGCACCCTATGTCTTCATGGATCTAATTAAGAGAGTTTTCAAGTAATATCTCAATGATTTTGTAGTGGTATTTGTTGATGATATCTTGGTATACTCCAAAATCTACAAAGATCATGAAAATCACTTGCTCATTATCTTAAAGACTCTTAGAGGACATGAATTATATGGGAAGTTTAGCAAGTGTGAATCCTGGCTTCATGAGATTTATTTTCTTGGAAATATTGTCTCTAAGGATGGAATCTCTATTCATCCTTCTATGGCCAAGGCAATCCAAGAATGTCCAGCACTGACATGTATAACTGAGGTACGTTGTTTAATTGGTTTAGAAGGTTATTATCGGTGTTTCACCCAGAATTTTTTCCGATTGGCTAACCCATTAACCAAGATCACACATAAATGAGTTAAATTTGTTTGGAAAAAAGATCGTGAAGAATGTTTTTAAGAACTAAAGAGAAGATTAGTCAATGATCCTATCTTGACTCTACCATCGGGGAATGATGGGTTTGTTATTTATAGTGATGCATCAAAGAAAGGACTTGGTTGTATCGTTATGCAGAATGATAGAGTTGTTGCCTATGCATCACGACAGTTGAAAATTCATGAAAAAAACTATCTTAATCATGGTCTTGAGTTATCATTTGTAATCTTTGCTTTGAATATTTGGAGACACTATCTCTATGGTGAAAAATGTTAGATTTATACGGATCACAAGAGTTTGAAGTATATTTTCTCACTGAAAGAACTCTACATGAGGAAAAGGTGATGGCTTGAACTACTCAAGGATTATGATTTCATGATACACTACTACCTGAGGAAGGAAAATGAGGTGGCATATGTAACGGTCCGAAATATTGAATAAATATTGTTTCCTAATTTCATGTGTTATTTTATTTTATTTTTATACTCAACAAAAATGTTTTATTTGATAAACATGATTATAATTAAAATGAGACCATTGGGTTTTTACTGTTATATGACCATCGGTCAATATGACCGCTGTGAACAAAATGTTTTGATTATTGTCTCTAAAAATAAGTAATCTTGGTTGATTATTATAGAAAGAAGATTCGATGGCCTCACCTAGTAGTCTTGGACCGATCGAAGCCCATCTAACAGAACTTGGGAAGGAGGTAGCACCATTAGGCTTTGCTCTGGACCAAACCCAAGCCGAACTTCATCATGTGAAGCTAGAACGGAATCGCCTTCGCGAGAAGTTCAAACTGATAGAAATTACTACTCGGGCAATGTTGGCCGAGCCTCCCTCGGACTCTCTCACCTTAGCACACCTTACACTTAGGTCCTATACTGGTGTGATAAGGGGCTATGTAAGAAGACCGTAACTGCCTTGTGTAATCCTTTGTTTTAAATAAAAATTGGGATTTCTTCTTATGATGATGTTTATGAATTTTCAAATGACCGGATAAATATAGTATGCATATTTTGATGAATTATAGAAAAAGGATATTTTAAAAATGTTTATGTAAACCTTAAATAATTAAAAATGTGTAATGATTTTCAAAAAATGGTCTTCTATAATTATGTTGAGTACGAAATTTGGAGTCTAATAAGATCAACTTGATTTTTGATGAATAATAAATTATGAATAGTGATTTTATGATTAGGATTAGTAATATGACCAAATGGATTAGTAATCTCACTTAAAGAAAGTTTTAAAATAATATAGGCACCTTGATTAAGTAATGTGATTCAATAAAATGGTTAAATAATGGTTTCATAAATTATTATTCAAGTATTAGTTTTTTCGGGTGAATAGTGTTTTTTAAATAAAAAATTAAATTAAAAATATTTATAAAATTATTTTTATAAAATGGATTTCATTTTTGAACTCAGAGCACCGATATTATGTTATGGTAATTTTGGGGGTTTTTTCTGAAAAAATGAATTTTCGGTGAATAGTGTATTTATTTAAAAATAAATTTAAAAATATTTAGAAAATTATTTTTATAAAATGGAGTCCATTTTTGAAATCATAGCATTGATATTTGGTTAGTGTGAAATTTTGGGATTTTTCTGAGAAAGTTGAATTTTCAGTGAATAGTAAAAATACAGTTTTAGGGTTTCGGTATGTTTAATGACATCATAGCTGTGTCATGATGCTGTCATGAGATATTTTAAGGGTTGGCCAGCCAAGGGTGATGAAGTTTTGTTTTGGGGGCCCCATGTGGCCTAACTCCATGGTAAATGCCAAGGGAGAGCACATGGGTTTGAGAAAAGCACATGTGAGGTGTCCCTTGGCCATTAATGCCTTGTCCCCTCACTTTCCCTATAAATACCAAGCCCTCCTCTCATCCATTCGACTCCCCACTCTTCCCCAACGAAGTTTGACTCTCATTACCTCCCATGGAGTCCTCCCAAGGTTCCCCAAGCCCTCAAGGTCCCAACCTTTGAGGTTTAAGAGTTACATTTTAAGGTTAGGGATCCGACCTCTCTCTTTCATTTCAAGTAATCTCTTTTATGTCATTCCTTTTATGGTCCATGTTATTATGTTGGAGGATGTTATTTTATACTCATCCTACTGCCCTTTTCATGTTCATATAATGAGATATCCCCTCTTACTCGCATTATTTCGTTTTATGAAGTTTTAAGTGGCACCGTTAGGCTGCCGAATTTTTTGTAACGGATTCTTTCTCCCTTCTCATTTTTCAAGATCTATTTTCATGTAAAGTATTTCAAGTTCCTTTTTATTATGTTGGGGTATGATCTCTAAATTTATCATAATGATCTTTTATGATCATATGATGAGAGACCCCATTTGATCTCTTCAATTCATTATTTTGAAGTTTTAAGTGGCGCCGTTAGGCTGCCGAATTTTTAAGTGGTTCTTCACCCTTCTCATTTTGAAGTTCTACTTTCATGTCAATTCTTTCAAGTTCCTTTTTGTTATGTTGGGGTATGATCTCTATATCTATCATAATGGACTCTTATGTTAATATTATGAGAGACCCCATTTGATCTCTTCAATTCAGTATTTTGAAGTTTTAAGTGGCACCGTTAGGCTGCCGAATTTTTAAGTGGTTCTTCACCCTTCTCGTTTTGAAGTTCTACTTTCATGTCAATTCTTTCAAGTTCCTTTTTGTTATGTTGGGGTATGATATCTATATCTATCATACTGGACTCTTATTTTCATATGATGAGAGACCCCATTTTATCTCTTCAATTCAGTAGTTTGATGTTTTAAGTGGCGCCGTTAGGCTGCCGAATTTTTAGGGGATTCTTTCACCCTTCTCATTCTTTTCAAAGTTCTACTTTCATGTCAAGTCTTTCAAGTTCCTTTTTAATTATGTTGGGGCATTATCTCTATATCTATCATACTGAACTGTTATGTTCACTTGATGAGAGACCCTATTTGATCTTTTCAAATCATTTTTGTTGAAGTTTAAGTAACGCTGTTAGGCTGCCGAACTTTCATAAGAGAAATCTAAATTTTTTCTTCCTTCAATGTTTTTCATTTCAAATGGTATGTCCTTGAAATTTCATTACCATGATCATGTATCCTTCTTATTCTATCCATCTACTGTTTTATGGGTCATTTATGAATGTTTGAACCATTTTCCCTCTCTTCTTAATGTCTTCTAAAACCTCGTAACATAGCTGTTATGCTGCAGAATTTCCGTCTCAAAATGTCTCTCCCTTTTTCTAATGTTCTTTTATATTATTAAGTGAATACTCAAAGCTCTTTCTTCTAAAGGGGTATTCACATATATACCAAAATGTTCTATTTTTAAATTCTGGGATTTACATACATGAGACCCACCTTCCTTTTCTGTGGGTTTTAAAGTGACGTAAAGATCATGTCTTTAAAGCAGTTTTTAAAACGTTATGATTATGAAATGAAACCCATTTATTTTATGCTATATGGGTTATTTATGAAATGTTTGATGATGATATATGTGGCTCACATGATAAAAAAGGCAAATTTAAGGGTGCACCCTGATAGCGATCCAATGCATTTGGTAATGATGTAACCACTAGAGATTACAATTTTCACGATACCTAGATGAATAACCTTGGTAATTTTCAAATGACACATTGGGGATGGACCTTGGTGATATGTTCATGATTGTCTATGTTAAATTATATAGCCACATCTTCAAGTTATGAAAAATGTTATTTTTATTATGAAATGCATCATGATTTCTTTATCATTTCTTAAAGTTCTTTTCATGACCTTATTGAAGTATCTCAAGTTCACATGTAAAATGTTTCTCTTGTTTCCCTTAATGGGCCTTCTGCTCACCCTTTCTTTTGATGTATGTCCCCAGGTTATGAGATGCAGTAATGAACCTAGGATGAACTTAAGGAGAAGCCTTTCAAGTGTTTAAGAAGAATGCTTTATGTTGTTTTCATGTATTATGTTCCTGGTCTCCAAGACACTAAACCTTAAAGATCCTCAGTTTTGTATAATGTAATGAATGTTTATGTTATAAAAAGGCAGGATGCTATAGTTGGTATCAAAGTATGGTTTAGTTATTTGTGGAAATTAGGATATGAAAACTTTAGGAATAATCTTATAGAAAAGTTTATATATAGGAAATCTTCCTGGTATTTTGGTGAGTATTGAGTAATGGGTTTCCAAGCAAATACATCCCTGTCTGGATACGAGCAGGTAGAGGTGGCTCTGGCACAGATGTACATAGGGGTAAAACCCGAAAACACCGCTTTGAGCTAGACTCAAACGGGAACTGGTACACGACAACGGGCCTTGCTGCACTCTTGGTTACGACACTCCCAGGGGATATGATTTGGTAAATTCATAAGCTTAGTATGAACCATTGTTAGAGGAACAAAGATAAAATAAAATAAAGATTCACATAAGAATATATGATCATGGATAACCTAGATGAGAACCTAGGGGATCACAAGTTAGGGTATACTTTTCTTCTACAAGTTATCCTTATATGCTTTAAGTTCCTTTTCATGATTATTAGCTAAGTATTTAAGCCCCTAATTTTACTTTCTATTCTTAGTTAATGGTGGGAAATGGAAGAACATGTCCCAACAACCAATGTGATAGGAAATGCGATGATTGACGTATTAATATGAAAGAGATGATTAGGGGATTAAAATATGATTATTATTTTGGAAAATGTCCACTATTTTGGGGACCCTATATGATTGAGGAAAATAGATTACTACGGTATTTTCATTGAGGAGTAACGTTGACTTATATTTTGAAGAATCGATGAATTTATAGTGGACTTATAGTAATTTAGGTTACTTACAGGAATGATTAACCTATCTTGGGTAAAATATGTTTAGGTTAGCTACTTTTGTTATAAGATGTTAGGAGTGGTTGATGTTGTTTGGAGATGAACAATGAAGTTTATTTTGGAAGACTATGTTATCAAATCTTTCTTGTATTTGGGTTTCAATCTTAGTTTGGTTTATTTTGAGGAATCTTAAAGACCATTATTTACGGAATGGTCTATGATGTACATTGGGTAGTACCATGGAACTTTGAAGATTTAAAAGTAGTTTCCATTCCTATGGGATTCTTTTTGAAGAGTTGTTTTACCTTACCCATTCTATTTTTGGGATAATGTTTAAAGATAGAAGAAATAGATAGTTGATCATTTGTGGATTATGTGATTCCCTAGAAGATGATTCTTGTGTTTTGATAAGACCAAGTAGTTTTGAATGCTCATCGTTTGGAGAAAAGATTAGTTTTGGTAAAAACTTATTAATGTATGAAACACTACATTAAGGTAGATATATTTCCTTATTTTTTTGTTCTATGTTGTAAATTAATTCCTCAAAGTTATTAAAAGGAACATAAAACAAAAACGTTGTTGGTTTACGTTTCCTACTAGGTAATCAAAGACCGCTTACACACATCATAATTTTGGGATTTTCTGGTGGTTAACTTCCTCCTAATAATGTTTTCTATCACTCTCCTTTAGAACGTGACCCTTTGTTTTCTCCTCCATGTCCATGTTTCCTACATGGAATCCTAGTATGAGTAAACTCGGGTGGCCTTTGTACTTCCTTTTCCTTCTTTTAAAGTAATGGTGTTACTGACTCTTTTTCCGATGTGGGACATTCAATGAAATTTAAAAACCCAATTTTAAAAATTGCGAGGACGCAATTTCTTAAGGGGGGAAGATTGTAACGACCCGAAATTTTGAATAAATATTGTTTCCTAATTTCATGTGTTATTTTATTTTATTTTTATACTCAACAAAAATGTTTTATTTGATAAACATGATTATAATTAAAATGAGACCATTGGGTTTTTACTGTTATATGACCATCGATCAATATGACCGCTGTGAACAAAATGTTTTGATTATTGTCTCTAAAAATAAGTAATCTTGGTTGATTATTATAGAAAGAAGATTCGATGGCCTCACCTAGTAGTCTTGGACCGATCGAAGCCCATCTAACAGAACTTGGGAAGGAGGCAGCACCATTAGGCTTTGCTCTGGACCAAACCCAAGCCGAACTTCATCATGTGAAGCTAGAACGGAATCACCTTCGTGATAAGTTCAAACTGATAGAAATTACTACTCGGGCAATGTTGGCCGAGCCTCCCTCGGACTCTCTCACCTTTTCACACCTTACACTTAGATCCTATGCTGGTGTGATAAGGGGCTATGTAAGAAAACCGTAACTGCATTGTGTAATCCTTTGTTTTAAATAAAAATTGGGATTTCTTCTTATGATGATGTTTATGAATTTTCAAATGACCGGATAAATATAGTATGCATATTTTGATGAATTTTTGAAAAAGGATATTTTAAAAATGTTTATGTAAAACTTAAATAATTAAAAATGTGTAATGATTTTCAAAAAATGGTCTTCTACAATTATGTTGAGTACGAAATTTGGAGTCTAATAAGACCAACTTGATTTTTGATGAATAGTAAATTATGAATAGTGATTTTATGATTAGGATTAGTAATATGACCAAATGGATTAGTAATCTCACTTAAAGAAAGTTTTAAAATAATCTAGGCACCTTGATTAAGTAATGTGATTCAATAAAATGGTTAAATAACGGTTTCATAAATTATTATTCAAGTATTAGTTTTTTTGGGTGAATAGTGTTTTTTTAATTAAAAAATTAAATTAAAAATATTTAGAAAATTATTTTTATAAAATGGATTTCATTTTTGAACTCAGAGCACCGATATTATGTTATGGTAATTTTGGGGGTTTTTTCTGAAAAAATGAATTTTCGGTGAATAGTGTATTTTTTTAAAAAAAAATTAAAAATATTTAGAAAATTATTTTTATAAAATGGACTCCATTTTTGAAATCCGAGCATTGATATTTGGTTAGTGTGAAATTTTGGGATTTTTCTGAGAAAGTTGAATTTTCAGTGAATAGTAAAAATGCAGTTTTAGGGTTTCGGTATGTTTAATGACATCATAGCTGTGTCATGATGATTTCATGAGATATTTTAAGGGTTTGCCGGCCAAGGGTGATGAATGTTTGTTTTGGGGGCCCCAGGTGGCCTAACTCCATGGTAAATGCCAAGGGAGAGCACATGGGTTTGAGAAAAGCACATGTGAGGTGTCCCTTGGCCATTAATGCCTTGTCCCCTCACTTTCCCTATAAATACCAAGCCCTCCTCTCATCCATTCGACTCCCCACTCTTTTCCAACGAAGTTCTAGTCTCATTACCTCCCAAGGAGTCCTCCCAAGGTGCCCCCAAGCCCTCAAGGTCCCAACCTTTGAGGTTTATGAGTTACATTTTAGGGTTAGGGATCCGACCTCTCTCTTTCATTTCAAGTAATCTCTTTTATGTCATTCCTTTTATGCTCCATGTTATTATGTTGGAGGATGTTATTTTATACTCATACTACTGCCCTTTTCATGTTCATATAATGAGATATCCCCTCTTACTCTCATTATTTCGTTTTATGATGTTTTAAGTGGTGCCGTTAGGCTGCCGAAATTTTTGTAACGGATTCTTTCTCCCTTCTCATTTTTCAAGATCTATTTTCATGTAAAGTATTTCAATTTTCTTTTTATTATGTTGGGGTATGATCTCTAAATTTATCATAATGATATTTTATGATAATATTATGAGAGACCCCATTTGATCTCTTCAATTCAGTATTTTGATGTTTTAAGTGGCGCCGTTAGGCTGCCGAATTTTTAAGTGGTTCTTCACCCTTCTCGTTTTGATGTTCTACTTTCATGTCAATTCTTTCAAGTTCCTTTTTGTTATGTTGGGGTATGATCTCTATATCTATCATACTGGACTCTTATGCTCATATGATGAGATAACCCATTTGATCTCTTCAATTCAGTATTTTGAAGTTTTAAGTGGCACCGTTAGGCTGCCGAATTTTTAAGTGGTTCTTCACCTTTCTCGTTTTGAAGTTCTACTTTCATGTCAATTCTTTCAAGTTCCTTTTTGTTATGTTGGGGTATGATCTATATATCTATAATACTAGACTCTTATGTTCATATGATGAGATACCCAATTTGATCTCTTCAATTCAGTATTTTGAAGTTTTAAGTGGTGCCGTTAGGCTGCCGAATTTTTAGGGGATTCTTTCACCCTTCTCATTCTTTTCAAAGTTCTACTTTCATGTCAAGTATTTAAAGTTCCTTTTTAATTATGTTGGGGAATTTTCTCTATATCTATCATAATGAACTCTTATGTTCACATGATGATAGACCCTATTTGATCTTTTCAAATCATTTTTGTTGAAGTTTAAGTAACGCTGTTAGGCTGCCGAACTTTCATAAGAGAAATCTAAATTTTTTCTTCCTTCAATGTTTTTCATTTCAAATGGTATGTCCTTGAAATTTCATTACCATGATCATGTATCCTTCTTATTCTGTCCATCTACTGTTTTATGGGTCATTTATGAATGTTTGACCCATTTTCCCTCTCTTTTTAATATCTTCTAAAACCTAGTAACATAGCTGTTACGCTGCAGAATTTCCGTCTCAAAATGTCTCTCCCTTTTTCTAAAGTTCTTTTATATTATTAAGTGAATACTCAAAGCTCTTTCTTCTAAAGGGGTATTCACATATATACCAAAATGTTCTATTTTAAATTCTGGGATTTACATACATGAGACCCACCTTCCTTTTCTGTGGGTTTTAAAGTGACGTAAAGATCATGTCTTTAAAGAAGTTTTTAAAACGTTATGATTATGAAATGAAACCCATTTATTTTATGCTATATGGGTTATTTATGAAATTTTTGATGATTATATATGTGTCTCACATGATAACAAAGGAAAATTTAAGGGTGCGCCCTGATAGCACTCCAATGCATTGGGTAATGATGTAACCACTAGAGATTACAATTTTCATGATACCTTGGTGAATAACCTTGGTAATTTTCAAATGACACCTTGGGGATGGACCTTGGTGATATGTTCATGATTGTCTATGTTAAATGATATAGCCACATCTTCAAGTTATGAAAAATGTTATTTTTATTATGAAATGCATCATGATTTCTTTATCATGCCTTAAAGTTCTTTTCATGACCTTATTGAAGTATCTCAAGTTCACATGTAAAATGTTTCTCTTGTTTCCCTTACTGGGCCTTCTGCTCACCCTTTCT
This sequence comes from Viscum album, assembly GCA_963277665.1. NCBI lineage: Eukaryota > Viridiplantae > Streptophyta > Magnoliopsida > Santalales > Viscaceae > Viscum > Viscum album. Next base: position 381,947,843 of record OY728136.1, read on the forward strand.
TTTGATGCATGTCCCCAGGTTATGAGATGCAGTAATGAACCTAGGATGAACTTAAGGATAAGCCTTTCAAGTGTTTAAGGAGAATGCTTTATGTTGTTTTCATGTATTATGTTCCTGGTTTCCAAGACACTAAACCTTAAAGATCCTCAGTTTTGTGTAATGTAATGAAAGTTTATGTTATAAAAAGGCAAGATGCTATAGTTGGTATCAAAGGATGGTTTAGTTATTTGTGGAAATTAGGATATGAAAACTTTAGGAATAATCCTATAGAAAAGTTTATATATAGGAAATCTTCCTGGTATTTTGGTGAGTATTGAGTAATGGGTTTCCAAGAAAATACATCCCTCTCTGGATACGAGCAGGTAGAGGTGGCTCTGGCACAGATGTACATAGGGGTAAAACCCGAAAACACCGCTTTGAGCTAGACTCAAACGGGAACTGGTACACGACAACGGGCCTTGCTGAACTCTTGGTTACGACACTCCCGGGGGATATGATTTGGTAAATTCATAAGCTTAGTATGAACCATTGTTAGAGGAACAAAGATAAAATAAAATAAAGATTCACATAAGAATATATGATCATGGATAACCTAGATGAGAACCTAGGGGATCACAAGTTAGGGTATACTTTTCTTCTACAAGTTATCCTTATATGCTTTAAGTTCCTTTTCATGATTATTAGCTAAGTATTTAAGCCCCTAATTATACTTTCTATTCTCAGTTAATGGTGGGAAATGGAAGAACATGTCCCAACAACCAATGTGATAGGAAATGCGACGATTGACGTATTAATATGAAAGAGATGATTAGGGGATTAAAATATGATTATTATTTTGGAAAACGTTCACTATTTTGGGGACCCTATATGATTGAGGAAAATATATTACTACGGTATTTTCATTGAGGAGTAACGTTGACTTATATTTTGAAGAATCGATGAATTTATAGTGGACTTATAGTAATTTAGGTTACTTACAGGAATGATTAACCTATCTTGGGTAAAATATGTTTAGGTTAGCTACTTTTGTTATAAGATGTTAGGAGTGGTTGATGTTGTTTGGAGATGAACAATGAAGTTTATTTTGGAAGACTATGTTATCAAATCTTTCTTGTATTTGGGTTTCAATCTTAGTTTGGTTTATTTTGAGGAATCTTAAGGACCATTATTTACGGAATGGTCTATGATGTACATTGGGTAGTACCATGGAACTTTGAAGATTTAAAAGTAGTTTCCATTCCTATGGGATTCTTTTTGAAGAGTTGTTTTACCTTACCCATTCTATTTTTGGGATAATGTTTAAAGATAGAAGAAATAGATAGTTGATCATTTGTGGATTATGTGATTCCCTAGAAGATGATTCTTGTGTTTTGAAAAGACCAAGTAGTTTTGAATGCTCATCGTTTGGAGAAAAGATTAGTTTTGGTAAAAACTTATTAATGTATGAAACTCTACATTAAGGTAGATATATTTCCTTATGTTTTTGTTCTATGTTGTAAATTAATTTCTCAAAGTTATTAAAAGGAACATAAAACAAAAACGTTGTTGGTTTACATTTCCTACTAGGTAATCAAAGACCGCTTACACACATCATAATTTTGGGATTTTCTGGTCGTTAACTTCCTCCTAATAATGTTTTCTATCACTATCCTTTAAAACGTGACCCTTTGTTTTCTCCTCCATGTCCATGTTTCCTACATGGAATCCTAGTATGAGTAAACTCGGGTGGCCTTTGTACTTCCTTTTCCTTCTTTTAAAGTAATGGTGTTACTGATTCTTTTTCCGATGTGGGACATTCAATGAAATTTAAAAACCCAATTTTAAAAATTGCGAGGACGCAATTTCTTAAGGGGGGAAGATTGTAACGGCCCGGAATTTTGAATAAATATTGTTTCCTAATTTCATGTGTTATTTTATTTTATTTTTATACTCAACAAAAATGTTTTATTTGATAAACATGATTATAATTAAAATGAGACCATTGGGTTTTTACTGTTATATGACCATCGGTCAATATGACCGCTGTGAACAAAATGTTTTGATTATTGTCTCTAAAAATAAGTAATCTTGGTTGATTATTATAGCAAGAAGATTCGATGGCCTCACCTAGTAGTCTTGGACCGATTGAAGCCCATCTAACAGAACTTGGGAAGGAGGCAGCACCATTAGGCTTTGCTCTGGACCAAACCCAAGCCGAACTTCATCATGTGAAGCTAGAACGGAATCACCTTCGTGAGAAGTTCAAACTGATAGAAATTACTACTCGGGCAATGTTGGCCGAGCCTCCCTCGGACTCTCTCACCTTTGCACACCTTACACTTAGATCCTATGCTGGTGTGATAAGGGGCTATGTAAGAAAACCGTAACTGCCTTGTGTAATCCTTTGTTTTAAATAAAAATTGGGATTTCTTCTTATGATGATGTTTATGAATTTTCAAATGACCGGATAAATATAGTATGCATATTTTGATGAATTTTCGAAAAAGGATATTTTAAAAATGTTTATGTAAACCTTAAATAATTAAAAATGTGTAATGATTTTCAAAAAATGGTCTTCTACAATTATGTTGAGTACGAAATTTGGAGTCTAATAAGACCAACTTGATTTTTGATGAATAGTAAATTATGAATAGTGATTTTATGATTAGGATTAGTAATATGACCAAATGGATTAGTAATCTCACTTAAAGAAAGTTTTAAAATAATCTAGGCACCTTGATTAAGTAATGTGATTCAATAAAATGGTTAAATAACGGTTTCATAAATTATTATTCAAGTATTAGTTTTTTCGGGTGAATAGTGTTTTTTTTAAATAAAAATTAAATTAAAAATATTTAGAAAATTATTTTTATAAAATGGATTTCATTTTTGAACTCAGAGCACCGATATTATGTTATGGTAATTTTGGGTGTTTTTTCTGAAAAAATGAATTTTCGGTGAATAGTGTATTTTTTTAAAAAAAATTTAAAAAAATTTAGAATTTTTTTTTATAAAATGGACTCCATTTTTGAAATCTGAGCATTGATATTTGGTTAGTGTGAAATTTTGGGATTTTTCTGAGAAAGTTGAATTTTCAGTGAATAGTAAAAATGCAGTTTTAGGGTTTCAGTATGTTTAATGACATCATAGCTGTGTCATGATGATGTCATGAGATATTTTAAGGGTTTGCCGGCCAAGGGTGATGAATGTTTGTTTTGGGGGCCCCATGTGGCCTAACTCCATGGTAAATGCCAAGGGAGAGCACATGGGTTTGAAAAAAGCACATGTGAGGTGTCCCTTGGCCATTAATGCCTTGTCCCCTCACTTTCCCTATAAATACCAAGCCCTCCTCTCATCCATTCGACTCCCCACTCTTCCCCAACGAAGTTCTAGTCTCATTACCTCCCAAGGAGTCCTCCCAAGGTGCCCCAAGCCCTCAAGGTCCCAACCTTTGAGGTTTATGAGTTACATTTTAGGGTTAGGGATCCGACCTCTCTCTTTCATTTCAAGTAATCTATTTTATGTCATTCCTTTTATGCACCATGTTATTATGTTGGAGGATGTTATTTTATACTCATACTACTGCCCTTTTCATGTTCATATAATGAGATATCCCCTCTTACTCTCATTATTTCGTTTTATGAAGTTTTAAGTGGTGCCGTTAGGCTGCCGAAATTTTTGTAACGGATTCTTTCTCCCTTCTCATTTTTCAAGATCTATTTTCATGTAAAGTATTTCAATTTTCTTTTTATTATGTTGGGGTATGATCTCTAAATTTATCATAATGATCTTTTATGATAATATGATGAGAGACCCCATTTTATCTCTTCAATTCAGTATTTTGATGTTTTAAGTGGCGCCGTTAGGCTGCCGAATTTTTAAGTGGTTCTTCACCCTTCTCGTTTTGATGTTCTACTTTAATGTCAATTATTTCAAGTTCTTTTTTGTTATGTTGGGGTATGATCTCTATATCTATCATACTGGAATATTATTTTCATATGATGAGAGACCCCATTTGATCTCTTCAATTCAGTATTTTGATGTTTTAAGTGGCACCGTTAGGCTGCCGAATTTTTAAGTGGTTCTTCACCCTTCTCGTTTTGAAGTTCTACTTTCATGTCAATTCTTTCAAGTTCCTTTTTGTTATGTTGGGGTATGATATCTATATCTATAATACTAGACTCTTATGTTCATATGATGAGAGACCCCATTTTATCTCTTCAATTCAGTATTTTTAAGTTTTAAGTGGTGCCGTTAGGCTGCCGAATTTTTAGGGGATTCTTTCACCCTTCTCATTCTTTTCAAAGTTCTACTTTCATGTCAAGTATTTAAAGTTACTTTCTAATTATGTTGGGGAATTTTCTCTATATCTATCATAATGAACTCTTATGTTCACATGATGAGAGACCCTATTTGATCTTTTCAAATCATTTTTGTTGAAGTTTAAGTAACGCTGTTAGGCTGCCGAACTTTCATAAGAGAAATCTAAATTTTTTCTTCCTTCAATGTTTTTCATTTCAAATGGTATGTCCTTGAAATTTCATTACCATGATCATTTATCCTTCTTATTCTGTCCATCTACTGTTTTATGGGTCATTTATGAATGTTTGACCCATTTTCCCTCTCTTTTTAATGTCTTCTAAAACCTAGTAACATAGCTGTTACGCTGTAGAATTTCCGTCTCAAAATGTCTCTCCCTTTTTCTAAAGTTCTTTTATATTATTAAGTTAATACTCAAAGCTCTTTCTTATAAAGGGGTATTCACATATATACCAAAATGTTCTATTTTAAATTCTGGGATTTACATACATGAGACCCACCTTCCTTTTCTGTGGGTTTTAAAGTGACGTAAAGATCATGTCTTTAAAGAAGTTTTTAAAACGTTATGATTATGAAATGAAACCCATTTATTTTATGCTATATGGGTTATTTATGAAATTTTTGATGATTATATATGTGGCTCACATGATAACAAAGGAAAATTTAAGGGTACGCCCTGATAGCGCTCCAATGCATTGGGTAATGATGTAACCACTAGAGATTACAATTTTCACGATACCTTGGTGAATAACCTTGGTAATTTTCAAATGACACCTTGGGGATGGACCTTGGTGATATGTTCATGATTGTCTATGTTAAATGATATAGCCACATCTTCAAGTTATGAAAAATGTTATTTTTATTATGAAATGCATCATGATTTCTTTATCATGCCTTAAAGTTCTTTTCATGACCTTATTGAAGTATCTCAAGTTCACATGTAAAATGTTTCTCTTGTTTCCCTTACTGGGCCTTCTGCTCACCCTTTCTTTTGATGTATGTCCCCAGGTTATGAGATGCAGTAATGAACCTAGGATGAACTTAAGGATAAGCCTTTCAAGTGTTTAAGAAGAATGCTTTATGTTGTTTTCATGTATTATGTTCCTGGTTTCCAAGACACTAAACCTTAAATATCCTCAGTTTTGTGTAATGTAATGAAAGTTTATGTTATAAAAATGAAAGATGCTATAGCATATGCTTTGAGTAGAAAGGATCGCAGAGTTTTGAACAAGATGAGAGTTGAAAAGGATCATATATACATGGATCTTGTAAATATAGATAAGGGAATCACCATGGAAGGTGTAACATCAATACTTTTTCAAATAGTTGCCAAACCATCTTTACCAGAAAGGATAAAAAGTTCTCAGGATGATGATGAGGAGTTTAAAAAGAAGATTAAAGCTATGAATAATGGGATATTGAGTTACTTCGTATATAAATATTAAATTTTGAAATTTGGGAAGGGACTTTTTTTCCCTATATACCCTATCTAAAAAGAGAATTTTTGGATGATGCTCATAGAACCAATTTCTATATACACCATAGGAACACCAAAATGTATAGAGATTTCAAGGAACATTTTTAGGGGGAAAACAAAAAGAGGGAGATATATGATTTTGTGTCAAGATATATGGTTTGTCAACAAGTGAAAGCTGTAAGACAACATCCCGGAGGAGACATGAAACCTCTTCCCATACCTGAGTGGAAATGGGATAATATTATGATGGAATTTGTCCTGGAACTACCAAAGACTCCTAGAAAGAATGATGCAATATGGGTCATTGTTGATCATTTTACGATGTATGCACATTTTCTTGCAATAAGAGAATATTTACCACTTTAATGATTGGAAAGACTTTATATTAATGATGTTGTAAGACTTCATGGAGTACCACTATCGATTGTTTCTGATCATGATCCCCGTTTTACATCAAGATTCTGGAAAAGTCTTCAGAAATCCCTGGATACTGAACTTTGTTTGAGCGCTGCATAGCACGCCCAAACTGTTGGAAAATTAGAACAGACTATTCAAACCATATAAGACATGTTGAGATCATGCTCACTTGACATTGAAGGTATGTGGGATCAATATTTACCTATGGTAGAATTTTCCTATAACAATAGCTTCCATTCAAGTATTCAGATGGCACCATATGAAGCGTTATATGGAAAGAGATGTCGCACACCAACCTGTTGGGATGATGTTGGTGAATGAAAACTCGTAGGCCCAAAACAGGTGGAGGAAATGATGGAAAAGGTGAAGGTAATCCAAAACCACATCAAAGAAGCTCAAAGTATGCAGAAGAGCTATAATGATAAATGAAAGAAGGATGTGAAATTTTAGGTAGGATATCATGTTTTCTTGAAGGTATCTCCAGGGAAGGGTGTTATAACTTTCGGTAAGAAGGGAAAATTAAGTCTTAGGTACATCGGAACTTTCAAAATTTTAGAACAAATTGGGGATGTCTCTTACCATTTGGCAATGCTGCCATGTCTCTCCAAAGTTCATGATCTGTTCCACATATCACTACTGAGAAAATAAATGCCTGACCCAACACTTGTACTCAACTATGAGGAATTAGAATTGGAACCTGATCTGTCTTATTGTGAAGAGCCTATCAAGATTCTTGATACAAGAGAACAAGTTCTGAGAAACCGGATGACTCATCTCGTAAAAGTTCTATGGAGAAACCATAAGATAGAAGAGGCAATGTGGGAACCCAAGGAACTTATGATGATGAACTACCCAAATATTTTAATGCAGTAATATTATAGAAATTTCGTGGACAAAATTATTTGAAGGAGGGGAGAATGTAACACCCCAAGCTTCCACGGTACGTTTCCCTTTGAATAATGCAACAGCTTGCGTTGTACACAACTTCGAGTTTCTAACACATCACGACCAATCAAACTAGCCGTTATGAATAGTAATACCCATTTTTTGAAATTGTATAAATTTTATCTTTCAAAATGGTCATAATTTTTGGATTTGGAGTATCGAAATTATCTTAGGGTGAATATTTGGTATTTTTTTGAAAACATTTAATTTTTGATGAATAGTGAAAATACACTTTGTTATTGTTTAAAACCGAATTTTTATTTAAGTAATTATTTATTTTATTTAAATTCATTTTCGGTCAAAATAGATACATAATACCTATGTAAGTTCAATGTAATTAATTGGAGTTAGTTTATAATAATTTTTGATATATAAAAAGTTTATTGAACTTTTTACCGTCTTTTATCCACCTCCTAGGAGCATTTGAAAATTTACATAAAACATAATTTTACCACTTCTGTGAGTTGAATTCGAAAAATCCGAGAGACACAGTTGATAACTGTAAGTAAAATTTGGTTCAATAAGATTAAAATAATTTTTGGGGAATAGTAGCTCTTTACTTTTATTTACCATGGTTAAAAGTAAATAGGGTAATTAAGGCTAAAAATGATATTATTTTTACCCTAACACATGTCCTAATTCTATTGGATAAGTATAATTCAACAAAAAACAATCTTAGGAATAAAATAAGATCCTTTAGGTCCACTTGTATTAGATTATGATATTTATTATTATTTTATTTAAAGAAGAGTTAAAAGAGGTAAAATCACAGTTTAATAACTAATACATTTTCAATATTGGGTTATACATTAGAACAATTAGACTATAAATATCCATTAGAAAGATAAAAATAATTCCTACATAATGGTATTTTATTTATATTTTATAGACATTAAATAAGTTATTTTATTTATGACACAATAATGATGCAGTAAATACCCAATTAATGAAATATTAAAATAATTGATATTATAAATATTCAAATAAATGTAATTTGAATCTTTTTATGAATTAAACTAATTTTATAGGTTAATATGATATATTAGGGTTGGTTATATGAATTTTTTTCTATGTAATGATGCTGTTATGAATTTAGAAAAAACAAAATACCAAATAGTGTCAAAATTGACATGAGTTTTTAAAACAAATATTATATTATTTACTGATATTCTATTCCTAAAAATCTATGTTTCGGCCAAAAGACTTATATAATGATAGGTGTATAATTAATTAACCACTTTGGGATCAATTTGAAGTATATAGAATGTTTATTAACTATATAATATAAAAATAAAAAGAGACATGGTAAATGTAAAACTATTTAACTAAGAGTTAAATCTAAAAGATAAAGTTAATATAGTGACCCAAACCTACTTAAAACCTGTTGGTTGAGTGGTTTTCGACCCATACCAACCATATAATTTAAATAATCCATTTTGGATCCATTAGAAACCGAAAATTATTTTATTATAAAATAATATTTCTAGCTTTTCCTAAGGTGCCCCTCACCCCTCTTATAAAAGGGCACTTTCCCTTCTCTCTAATTCACAACTTCAAATCCATTTGGCTAGTTCAAACTCTGCCAAAATACCCTCTCAACTATACTCCATTCATACTAGAGTGATTCCTTTAGTCATAAATCCAACCTATGGATCCCTTTTGATCAAATCAGAAGGAAGAACCCGAAGAAGAGGTAAATATTTCATCTCCTCTTTCATGTTTCTTTCTTCTTCCACTTGTTTTTTCTTTGTTGTATTTATTTTAAAATAATAAATAAAGTATATTATATATAATTAGATGTTATTTTAAATATGGTACAACCAAATTCATTATTCTATCCATCCTTTGAATGACATGTAACCATACATGTGTATGTAATACTTACCGTCTCCACGTCATGGTGTAATTGTTATTCAATACATTATTATTTAGATGGGTATAATAATGATGTGTAATTGATTTAAATAATAAATATAACATGATAATGAATATTTATCTATGATATAACATCCAATTATATATCATTTTAATATCAAAAGAATGATATTGTCGCTCGTGCGTACGTACGAATTACCGTATCCACGAACACGATGAGATTCATTCCCCATCGTATCCATTCAAGAATAATTTTCATTAGATGATTAAAAATATTGGTTAAAGACTTAATATACTTCTATATATGAATAAGATACATTGCATTCACTACAAATATGACTCAAATAACAAATAATATAAAGGAAAACAAATCTATTAACACCCGAAACGCCGATAATAGTAAGATATTATTAACAAAGAAATGTTAAAAGATCATATATTATATCATATTAATGTATATGATTCTTTTATAATTTAATAAAAATTATTTCACCATTATACAGGAGGTTAACCTACCCTCGACCAAGGAAAATTACAAGGTAAGGTCTAATTTCACAATATCTTTATTATCCGAGGTTGTTTTTACGTAAGTATCTACTGGGACCTCTTTATCATCCACATCCATTTTTCTTAAAAATGTATTTCAAAATATTTATAATATTTACTATACAATGGGGTAAAGTAATTTATACCCTTATTTGACCTTATATGTTTTGAAAGGAATATTTTCGTCGTTTTCCAAACAAGGTACTTTTTGACCTTTTTGATAAATTTAAGGTAAGAATGTTTTTTATCCTATACGGCGGGTGAAACTATTTTCCGCCATTATAACTTCGTTGAAGCTTAAATTATAAGAATATATGAATATTTTCAAATATAAATGTTTTCTTTTATAATTACGTGAATTTTAAATATTTTTAAAATAGAAAGAGATATTTCTCTAAAATGGGTTTGATTTCATCTATGTCAATATCCTTTGAGGACTTTAAGTTTGTTTTAAGTTGATTTATTAAGATATAAAACTTCCATATTGTATTGAAGATTTTGTGATATGTTTGACTATGGATGTGTTATTTCATACCATTCAAGTTTTATGGATAATTTATTGACATTTCTTATGCCAGTTTTGATACGAATGTTTATGTTATGTCCAAACCTTTTCATATGAGGACTGTACTGGACTTAGTAAGTGATGGGTGGAACCTGCTATAGCTCCTCGATGCTTCGGTAGGTCTCATGAGACAAACTAGCGTTTTGGCACAAGGACTTGACAATCTATTATTTTTAGTCTTGGAACAAGGCCTTGACTATGTGGTTAGGAAAGTCTGGAATTGTGCATTCCATCACTATGAAAGTGGCTATTGATATTTCATGTGATTATTAGAATAGTAGAATATCCATGTCAGTAAGTAAATGGAATTATATGATTTTATCTTTTCCATATTATGCTGAAGTTAAAGTTTAAAAGATTTTTTTTAGTCTTATACATTGCCTTAAATGTTTATTCTTATTTATGAAAGCTTCTGCTATTTTTTTATCCTTACTGAGAATTTGAGCTCACCCCTTTCTATGTTTTATTTTTCCTAGGATGCGAAGAAGTATACTATGACTGACCTATAGAGATAGTCTATGAGATCTCATTTTTATCTATGGAAACAATTTTGTTGTAGTTTTCCGTTTTATGATGTAATGTAAACCTCATGAATGTATCTAGTACTTCCAATGCTACTAAACTAATCAGTCTTGCGAGACTTGACCTTTTGTGATCATGCCAACGATACATAATAATGCACCGACTATGGGCTTTTAGGGTCAGGGCGTTACAAATATAAGTTTCATATAGGTTCTAAAAATCAAAGATCCATTTTTCAATTCATTGATTCAACCAAAATGATCCTTTTATAATTCAATTTTACCATTGTTCATCTGGGTTCAATATTCCCCTCACCTTAAGGAAATTATTTTTTGACAAAAAATAGTTTTATTTATTTTTATCACCCAGTAATTTGTTTGTAGATATATTAAAAGAACATATTAAATTTGGATTTTAAATATTTAAAAAACACACCCAGTGCACTATTGTTTTAGAGGCTCTCCATGGGATCTCATTTTACAATTTTACTTCAGTTTTAAAGGAAGTAAATTAGTATAACTTGAGCTGTTCCCATGAGATGTTATTACAAAAAGGATGTACAATTCGATCTTAAGTTCAAAACTCAAGTTCTTTCAACTTATAATCTCAATTCTATCATAATATCTCACATCACACCCCCTTTCTTAGTTTAAAAATAAAATTTCCAATAAACTAGTGGAAAACATTCTCTCAACAATCAGGAAAATCATGCAATTTTAGACATAGTAAAACCCCTCTATTTAGTATGTAATTATCTCCTATGAATGATACATTAATTTTTCATTTCCTTAACATAAAAATAAACATGAATAATTATTTAAATTACAAAAAGAGAATATTATTTAATTTTAATCATGAAATATTCATTTAAAGAGATTTGATGTGTACTACAATGAAGCAAAATTTAGGCCAATTTAGACCACTCCCCAAAAATTAAAGCATAAAAATGTCTCCATAATAGAATACATTGTCAAAGAAATAATTAAAAAATTTGAATCAAATTGATTTTGAAATGTATCACAATGGAATACTATTTTGAGGTGCAACTAAAATGTTAAATTTTTTTCCCACACAATAATGAAGAAAAAAAGAAACATGAAAAAAAGATCCATACATGGAACTAACCTGAAATAAATCACAGAAATAGAAATTCCATAAATTTTATTCATGTAATAGAATTATAGAATTATTTTCAAAACTACACAAAAGTTGTTTCATTAAATTTCATCATTATTTTTCATAAAGGTAGCTAAAATTACGATAGTGACCATTAAGAAATTAAAAAATTTAGCATGTAATAAATTAATACAAACTAATAATAGAATTAAAAAAAATGGGAAATAATAAAAAAAGAAAGAAAAATATTACTTCCTTTTTCTAAATAATCCTTATCCATTTATCGATGTCATGTGTAACTCCCATGAAAAATTAAAATGAAAATATTATAAAAAATTTAAAGAACCTACATGAAAAAAATTATCATTATTTTTCTTGAATTTAAGATTATGAAAAAATAAAAACTTGTTAGAAAAGTTAGGATGATTTTATCCTAATTTTATATCTAGATGTAGATCCCTCTATTCTTGAAGTTAAAAATGATAATTCCACTGGTAGGAAAATATATCAATTAACGATACTCTCTTATTGCAGTCACATAATCTATCGTACTTCCTCCTATAATGATAAATCTTCCTACCACAATGACACTTCAACAAATGATTATCAAATATAGTCACTTTAAAACAAATAAACCTAGAATGAGAAATAGTATATAGTATAAACTCTAGAATAATTCATTGAATAATTCAAGGAGACACACAACCAAATGATAAGCATTTATTTTCATATAAATTAAAAGAGAAAAAACTATATAATCATGGGATAACTCCCCTATTGGGATAAATTTATAATATCCACCAATAATTTATCCCCCAAAAATGTCTATCCATGTTTATTTAATTAGTATGATTCATTAGGTTGGACCTCAATATTGCTCTTGAAAAAATTAGCATGTTGACTCAAAAGTTATAGTAACTCAGGAGATTGAATAATTACAACTAAAAACTCAAAATTTATAGGACTAAGGATCCATCAAATAACAACATCAAGATTTATATTTTCATTAAAATGACCAAGAAACTATGTATTAAACTCAAAAAAATACATATGATCAACAACCTCACTATATAATTTCTCCCTCACACCTTCCACCACAATATAGAAATTCATAAGATTTGAAAAAGATAAATAAATGAATTCAGGTCGCTCATTATCAACATTAGAATGACTCTTAAAGGGAACCACCTTGTGTGAAAGAGGGTAAGGATACTATAACTCATCTAGTGACTTCACCAAGTCATGGATAAAAAATTCATCATCTAAAAAATTCAAAGAAACATAGACAGTCCTAATGTCTAAATATAGTAAAATGACTAGAAAATCCACTAACTTACTCATGAAATATTTTAAAAACAAATATTTAACCCCAACCAGATTATAAATGACTATAGGGACACCAAAAACCTTATAAACTTAATTTTTAAAAGAAAAAGAACCATAAATAGAATTAATCTCTTCAATTAGGTAGGAACATGAAGTAGAATCTAGGTTATGTACATGGGAGTGCTACACGCATTGAATGGGTTGAGAAGCACTATCAGTGGGATAATGTGGCTTAGGGTGCACCAATTCATGGTCCTTGGAAATGTATTTTAGTATTTTACTCTCAATTATCCCCAATCCTTCCAATGTCTATATAGAATCATATTCTAAAAATCATTCATTAAAATTTTTGGTGATATATTCAGTGGTAAAATACTCAAAAGGATAATGATTTTACTTCTTGGACTTTTCTATAAAAAATTCCTCATAAACCAAAATAATCATTGATCTAGTAACAATAGGGGACACTCTAAAAACATGAAATTATTCTTGATCCTCACTAGCATGAAGGGCGTGTTTACCCATTGAATCATCGATGAAAACCCTAACATTGGATAAGAATAGTAGACCTAATATAATTAGAAAATCTTAATCACATTACATTTTAAGAATAATGAAGTTTGTGGGAATAAATAGTTTCCCTCCATCAACTAATAGGTCATGTACCCTACCATAGGGTTAAGTATGTGACCTATCGGTTAGATTTAAGGAAATAAACATTAGTCCCAACTCCCTAAGACACAATTTTTTGAGTAAGGGGTATAACATAAGGTTATTTTGTTAACCTATGTCATAAAATGAACATAATCCCCTCAGTCCCATGAATTCTAAAAGAAATTAAAAAAAACATGGGTATTTTAGTTTGGAGGAATTTTCTTTGGAAATATAAAACTACACTTCTCACTTATATTTATTATTGAACTATTATCCCAATCCCTTTTGTTAGCTAAAAATATTTTATGGAATTTCTAATATGAGGGAATATTTTTTCAAAGATTCCATAAAAAGAATATTAATATTAATACTCCAAAACATCTAAATAAACTTTTGATAGTTAGGTTTATTATTCTTTTTCAGATTTTCTGGAAAATAAATGGACATTGATTAATTCTTCGATATTGGTTGTTCAATATCATCTTCGTTGGTCATCACCTTTTTTATTTCCCTATTTAATGATTACCCATTTAATTTTATTTTGTTCTCTATATTTTTCATATAAATATTTATCATTTTTCTCAGATTCTTAAGATCTATCGAGATTTCCATATTCTATATTTTCTAGATTTTGGATTCTATATTCATCTTTAAAGTTAATTTATTATTTATTAAAATGGTCTCCAACTCATTCCATAGTTTTTAACCCTTTACTAGTAATGACTACCATCATGTTAACTTAGATTTGGTTCAGTAGTTCTTGGATGTTTATCGCAACCTCTTCCTCTTAAATCTCTTACCATCTATCCAATATAAAATTTTGGGATATGAATCATAGAGTATATGTATTTTTTTAAAGAACCAATATCACCCAAAAATTACTACTATATGACCTTAATTTTAAATTGAGATTTTGAATATTCAACCCCATTGCGATGTCCTAAACCCGGTTCACTAATAAGTAATCAAACCTGATTTTCACAAGGTCACAACAACACCACCCCATATGCTAGAGGTTGACAACTAGCAATGAAGGATTTAGGTGTATCTACAGTGAGACAATTACCTTAGGTTATTTTAGAATAGAGTCGTATACAATAGTGATAAATAGAATAATTATTAATAAATAACTAGTGGTGGAAAAATAAATAATCCCAATAAAATAAATCGACAAGAATAGAAACAATTTCATATACAAAATTATTCCCATGTCATGAAATATACCAAAAAGAGAAACATGGTTACAAGAATATAAATCATGCTATAAAAAAATACAAAAACTATTTCCACTTTCATCATAAGCTTATGCTCAATCCTCTAGCCCTGTATTCCATCATAAAAAGGGAATCAAGCTTCCAAAACCGGATAATTCTTTCTGTACTTACCTACAACCCTAGGATCTGTTCAAGTACCAACTAGTAAACTAGATTGGGTGTGTGATATACTTATTAGTCCATCCCCAAAATTATCTATAAAAATACAGCTAGTTCATATAAAATTATTATTATTCTATAATAATAGTAAAAGAAAAACTGTATAATGTAAATGAGTCAGATCTAGTTCCTAAATAAGACTTGGCTAACACTACATACATTGACCTAAGATGAAAATTCTATGAATATGTAACCATATATACACATATATATGGTATATATACATTTAATGATGTTTATATCTATATATATAAATACTATAAAAATCATGGACCCTAGGGGTAAATTATGCATCCATGAATAGTAGTATAAATATCATAGAAAAACAAGGGACACTATTCTCACATTTCATAAATCATATGGGTTGTCATGCCCAATTATCACATTATAATTGGGGATTCAATTCCCATACATCATATTTATGTTGGGTTATTATTCCCTTACATAAAATTTCATTTGGTATTCAATTCCCATGAATCATATTTAAGTAGGTTCATTATGCCCGTATATCACATTTTATTTGGGATTCCATCACTGAGGATCACATGTAAGTGAGTCTGCATGCCCAAGTATAAAAAATAGATAGGACACCTTGCCATATTATTATAAATAAATTAAAATCATTGTATGAGTTTCACATACAAAAGGTAATCCATGCTTGTGTATTATAATTAGATGGGACACCATGCATGTAATTTACCTTTGTATAATAAGTAACGGTCAGGATCAAATTAATGTTGAGGGTTGAATTTCATTTCAATTAATTAACCATTTATCTAGGTCATAATCTAATGACATCGTAGAAGTCATGAAACGTGTTCATACCACCTAGACCGGTTCAATTCAAGGTGGACGATTTAATTAGGCGTCAAATCAATATCACTTAGAAGTGATTTGGTTATTTAGGAATTTAAAAGGTTATAATCAATTTATGATAACACCTCACAAGGTGTCACTTGTCAATATTGGTCATACCCACATCCAAAATTTATGGTATATAGGGAATATCTAACATGGGTAACAATTTATATTAAGGAAATTATATATTTAAGGAAACTCATGGAATGCATGATCTTTGACATGATGACACATGATATATAAGGACTATGATTTAGGGTTGAAGTAATAGACCACCTACATATGAATAGTACTTCTATCTTCATCCATTTTCAAGATTTTATTCAGGTTGGAATGGCAAAAATTATCAAAATACTCAAATATCCTGAAAAATAGGTCATATTAGCTCACACCAAAATAGCACCGAAGATGATGAGGTAAAATAAAGAAGGAAGGAAGAAAGAATTAAGATCTTACTGATATACATCCAACACACCTGATGGTAAAGGAATAAAAATCCATTTGAGGAAGATTTATCAAATCCAAGGAATAGTCCATGAGAGAGCTCTAATGGTAGAAGAGAGTTGTTAAGCATAGAGGAGGAGGAAAAAGTGGGTGAGTGTTTAAAAAGAAGTAAGGGAAAAATAAAAAATTCACCATAATTTAAGATGTCATTCGATTTGGATACATGGATGGACAAACAATGCACCTAACATGTTCCAAAAATATCCAAATGGAGCTACCCCTTGCACTGATATCCTTCAAGGTTGAAAATACCATGCTCCATCCTAGCGTGGATACTGCCTAAGTTGTAGTAAGGGTACAGTCTAGGCCCATGGTTTTCAAATCTGTCTGTATCCCATGTAGTTCCCCTCTATAATAGGTATATTGTTTTTCATACAACCATTATTTCTCTTATATATGGGTTAAAAAACCATTCTCCCTTCTATATAGTCATCATGGATGAGCCTCATAGTTACTACAAACCATGCACCAACCATACACCCCATTTGGTTTCTAGAAGATCTAAAGTACTAGCTCCAAATAAGACTCAAAATGGTCTTGAATCCATCATTATCCTATTAAAAATTCCCATAATGATAAATAAATGATCTAAAATTTAACTTAAAGAGTCCAAAATACATTTTAAAAGTCATTATCATACAATCATCCAACATAAAACAACTCTTCCAGAAATTGTCTTTCTAAGGGTGGTAAAATATTGTCTGATAATAGATCTGGCTACTGAGCATGTATGTCAGTCTCTCTCTCCCAGGTATTGTCTAGCACATGGCTATGCTACCACAACACCCGTACTAAATGAAATTACCTTCTTCATTGATCCTCCATGATCCGATTAGTGATCCTGATAGGATACTCGTCAAAGGAAGAAATAGATTCCAATCCAACATCTTCAAGATCAAAAGTATGATAGTGGTTTAAAAATAATGGTGAAGCTGAGATACATGGAAGATTTCATGCATAGTCTGATACCTATGTTGTAATTATATACATTAGGGTATTGTACTACCCCACTCCATGATATTGAAGGGTCGAATGTAATGTGGAAGTAGCTTATACTATCTCTGAATCTTTCAGTGTCCCAATCTCAAAGTAACTCATAGAAAGACCCGATGTCCCACCTCATACTCTAGAGGTTAGAAGAAACCATCGTCCAAGATTTCTTCCTAGATAGAGTTGTATCTAAATTATTTTTTTGGAAAAGTTTCACCTGATATAATGTCTCTTGAATAAGGCATGGTCCCAGTATTTTTGCCTCACCTACCTATAGCCAACACATAGGTGAATGGAATGGCCTACCATATATGGCCTCATATGGAGACATAGGAATATTTTTATCAATGATGTTAGTGTGGGATAACTCAACAAGGGGTAGTTTTTTTCCCAAGAACCCCCAAAATCTTGTACACATGCTCAAATAATGTCCTGTAAAATTTAAACAGTATGCTCACATTACCCATCATTATATGGGTTGAAAGATATGCACCAGAGAACCTATATACTAAGAGACTTTTTTAACCCCTTCTAGAACCGTGACATAAACCCTGAATCCCCATATGAAATTATATATTGAGGAACATGTTGGAGATGCTAAATCTCATTTATATAAATCCACCCAATATTATCTACTAAAGAAGTCACTCTGATTTATAGAAAAGGGGGAAACATTGGTCAACTGGTCAATTATAACCCTTATTGCATCACTTCTTTGAGGGAAACTAGGTAAAACTATCATGAAGACCATGGTGACTTCATCCCATTTTCACTTAGTATTGGAAAAAATCTACAAAATCCCCAATAGTCAATGATCTTATACCTTCACCCGGTGATAGGTGAAACACTAGGTGATAAAACCCACTATTTGAATCTTTATTCATTACGAACAAAACTAATGACCTATGTCACGATACATCATGGAAATAACACATTGTACTTCCCAAACATAGGCATGAGATTCATGAATCAACTCCTCCTGTATGTCTGTATGAACACAGATACATCCATAAATGCATAAGATCTCATCCCTATCATGAACCCAACCAGGTGGGGTTCCTCACCTGAAACACTATCCGTTAGGACTAATCCATTGGGGTCTGATAACTTCCAAATATTTACTCACTCTATAAGTGAATAGGTCACTATTGTGGTCTAAAGTATATGTTTTCTATGATTCTCATGCACCTCTAAGTTAATCTCAAAAAATAGGGTCATTAACTACCACTAACCACATGTTTTCTGAATTTACTATGTCTGAGTCTTATAGATCATTACATCAGCAATGAAATTTCATTTAATTGGAGTATATTCAAGATCAATGTCGAAGGAATATAGGTATTCAAACCATCTTCACTCCCTCAAATTTATTTCACATTTTGTAAAGATGTATTTAAGGATCTTGTGGTCGATAAATACCACAAAACACACTATTAGAAGATAGTTTCTCTAACAATATATGTCATGAACCACAACTTCCAACTTGATGTTTTTCATTGGGTAATTCCACCCATGTGGCCTTGGATATTGATACAAGTACACCATGACTTGATCATCCTGTATCAGAATGGATCCGAGTTTGATACTAGATGCATCATGATAAACTATATAGTTTATTACTAGATCTAGAAGAGTTAGGATCGATGCTGAATTCAAACATCCTTTAACCTTTTTAAATTCTTCCCCATAGGCATCATTAAATTATAACTTCACAAACTTATTATTCAATCCCTTTAGTGGCGCTTCTAGGCATGGGAAGTCCTAGATAAAACTTACATAGTATCCATCCGGTCATAAGAAAATATATATTCCAAACACATTATCGGGATGCTCCCAAGAAACTATATCTCTCACCTTATCTAGGTCAACAAATACTTATTCCTCTAAGTTGATATGACATAGTAAGTGTACCTTTTAAATCTATAAGAGGCATCTTTTGATCTTAACATACATATGGTTCTCTCTTCTGTGTATTCATAATGTAACTCCCAGTTGTTTTTATGAAATATTTTCTCAAAATAATTTTATTTCATTAATATCTTTTTTTCAATAAGTTGTGAGTTTAAATGAACCACATGATGTACTTAATAAAAAATGATCATTTTTACCACGTTTTTAGGTTAGCAGGAATGAATATAAATAAATTATGAAAATGTATGGTAAAGTCATTCTCTACCAATAATTTAAGAAAAAAAATATACTTTTATTTTTTCATTAATAAATTGAGTGAATTACTATTAGTAATCAACATTAATGAAATATATATTTTATTAATAACGTATATTTGATATTAATCCAATTGATATTTCAATCACATGGTATAAATGAACCCTATTGGATGTATAAAAACCTATATTTTTCAAAAGGGTAATTTTTCATTTTTTAATGGTGAACCCATTTAAAATTAATATTTTAAAAAATTAGTAATTTTTATAGGGATACATAAACATGTTCTTTAGAAGTAGTATATTATAATTTACTTTGGAAGAAGATTTAATATATATTTAACCACTTTCAAATTTTGATGAATAATCAAAATACCCTAAATATTAATTGAAAACAAAACAATTCATCAAAATAATTTATATGGTCAAATTATAATATTTAATAGTTATAAAGTATAAATAGAATATATTTTTATCATTCAATATAATTTATGTCATTAGAATTTATTTTACATTGAATTTAGATTTTAAAACATTTCAATCATTTGTAATGTTTTATCTTTTAAAACTCGTTCTCTCTTTCTGAAAATAGGATTAATTTTAATTAATTAAATTTATGTGTTTTGAATTTTATTAAATTCATCCCATATTTGTAATTAATAGGTAATTATTTTGTAAATATATTTGTATTATTTTTTGGAAGTATGAATAGTAACCTCATAAATTTATATTAATATAGTAAAAGGATAAAACGATGAATTAAGGGTAAAAATAATATTATAAAATTAACCAAACACTTGTATTAATATCATTGGATGAGTGTGTTTAGACATAATTCATCGTTGGGTTGAAATTGAGTCCTTTGGAATCCACTTGGATGAGATTAAGACATTTAATTTAATTTATTTAAATAAAACTTAAATATGACTCAGTTAAATTTAAATAATTAATAATTTTTTAATATAAGGTAATACATAATATAAATTATATTAAAAATAATAATTTGAAAGATATGATGTTTTTCATTATCATGGTAAATTATTTTAAATTTTAGTAAAAAATTACCTTAAAGGCTTATACGTTGATGATGTAAAAATTAATTGATTGATGAGAAATCAATAAATAAATTTTTATTAAAATATTAATAAACATAAAAAGACAAAAAAACATGACCAAATATTATTGGTAGATTATCTCTTGACAATAACCTTCAATGGGTATATTTAGTGACCATTTGGAGCCCTATATAAGAGATTGTGACAATTATATTATTTTATTTAAAGTGATGTTAAAGTTGTCACATTCATAATTTAATAAGTATAACATTTTAAATGTTATATTTTAAAGAAGATAAATTAAAATACTTATATTATTATGAAATCTTGTATATTTTTTCTTGCATCATAGTGTTTTAGTTTTATTTTTACTCAACAAATAATTATACTAAATAATTACACAATATTGATGGAGTAATTATTTTATTAATGAAGATATCAAATTAATGTTATTTAAAATATTAAAATCAATATTATTTTGGTTAATTAATATGAAAAATTAATTTTATATATTACCCTAACCTATTATTAATATTATAAATTTTTTTTTCTCAAAGTTAACTTGTTATCTAAATATTTTAAAAAATCAATGAATTGAATAGTGTCAAAATTAACATTATTGATTGTTTATCAAAATAATTTTTTGTTAAATTTTTTAAAAATAAAAATTTTTCTTAAAAAATATATAATAACAAATTTATGATCAAAAGTTTTCTAAGTTACTTATTTATGGTCTATTTGACATCAAATAATAAAATATTTCACCCTTTTAATTATGAAATATTTCTTATCTTAATTAAAATTAAATAGAATAACTATGTTATAATTAAAATGATAATATTTAAATTAATATAAAAACTAGTCTAAAATATGCTGGTTTATGAGATTAAAACACTATATCTTATAATATATTAAATTGGAACATTTTGTTGATTTTTGGTATGGTTTGATTTTATTATTAATTAATTTTTTTGGAGATTCCAAAAGTGCCCATCACCATAATTATTAAAGGGCACCACCTCCCTCAACCCTTCAATTCACTTTGAGCCTTAAATATTAGCCATATACTTACCTTTTACCTTCCCACTTCACTAGTTACATTCTATAGGTTCTTTTATTATTCCAATAGCATCTCTAGTGCTCTAAAGGGATATTAAGAGGAAGCACGTCGAAGAAGAGGTAATATTCTCTACCAATTCTTTCCAACTTATTTATTTTTCTACTTCATCTTCGTGAGTTTTTCTCATTATAAAGTAACAAATATAGTTTCAATAATATTATTTTATGTTATTAAAATCATTAAATAACCAAATTACACCTTATATCCATCCCATGAAAAACAAAATCACCACGCGTGCGTAGGTAAAGATTACCATCTCCACACCATGTTGTAATCTTTTTTTTCACCACAACCTTACTTAGATGGGTATAATGATGGTAATTAAACTATATATGGTTATTATAACATGATATCAATTCTTAAATATTACACACCATAAAATTCAATACCATTCAAAAATTATATAAATGATATCATCGCTCATGCGTACATACGACCTACTCTCTCCACAATGTAATTTAATTCATTCTACATGATCTTTATTAAATCATGATTATAAAAATGTATAGAATTAATAAATATGGTATGTATTATGTTAATATCATTTTTTAGGATATAATTTTGACCTATGAAGGAAAACCATAACTTATTTGACATTGCATGAATAAGAACATTAAGTAATTAATATCCAATCGAAGAGTAATAATGAAATTTTACTAAGGGATGATAATATGATCACATATGATATCATAAAATGACTATGATTCTTGAATAGTTCAATAAAATTATTTAAATAATTATACAGGAGGATCAAGAACATACAAAGGATATCATATCTATGGTAATGAATAAATTTTCAATCTCATTATTATCCAAGACTGTTTATTCGTAAGTATTTACTGCACTATATTTATCTTCCACATCCATCTTCCATAAATATTTAATACTATTTCTATTATGATAAAAAAAATTAAAGTCAATTTTACCAATTTGTGAATTTTTACTCAATTGTATGAAAGAAATCTTTTGTCGTTATTCGATACGAGGTTCTTTTGGAATTTTCCAAAAAAAGTACGAGGAGAATTTTTTTAACATATATGACATTAATGGGTTTTTACATATTTATAATGCCTTATTTCCATGAAGCTTAATCTACATTATTTCAGGGTTATTTTCAAATACATTAATTTCTTTTAAAATTGCATGGCATTTTGAGAAAAGGAAATGTTATACCCGAAGAAAGGATATTTTTTTCAAGAATTAATATCAAATGTTTTATCAAAATTATTTTCCATCTAAGATGAAATCATTTAATAAGAGTTATGTTTTTATCCGTATCATTACTATTATTTGATTATGTTTCTGATGGAATACTATTTACGAAATCCATTTTTTATATGCATTGTGATGGAATGATGTTTAAGAAACAATTATTTTTACTTGGGTTATATAATGATGAATGATTTATGTTTTTGTGGAACATGTTAGAATGATATAATTATGAGATGGGTGGGACCTATATCTCCCTCTAATTCATTGGGTAATGATTTATATCTCCTGATATAGATATGGATGGTAGGGGAAATGATCTCATTTCAGTAATATAGGGTTGGATGGAGGAGTGAACTTGGTTCAGTAATGGAATTTGTCCACTATGATGGTCTTGGAAATGATACATAACTAATATGGAATGATTTTATATGATTATGTGTATTCCAGAAAAATTATTGCCTTATGTTGTGTCTTTTGGGATTATTTTCGTTGATTCGTACATTCTCTTTGTATTTATCCCATGGAATGATATCACGATCTTTCATATGATGGATAAGATTTTCAAATGTTATGTTATTATGTCATATGTTTATGATATTATTGATATTTACCTTGTTTAACCTTAATAAGAATCTGATCTCACCTTTTCATATGTTTCTTTCCCCTAGGCCATGAAGAAGGTTATTAAGTAAGATATGTCAAAAAAGGGGTGTAGCTAGGATGAAATAAGTGGGAGATAATGAAGTTATCTTATGAATCTGTTTTTTATGCTTCCCAGTTTCTAAATACACTATACCTATATGATCCTTTTGTGGATTAGTTATATTTTGTAATAAAAATTTTTAAAAATTGAAGAATATCAATATTTGTAAAGTATGGGGAGTTATTATTGGTATTAGTGGAATGTTATTGTTAACATTTGGAAACTAGGATTATAAAACTGTAGTAAGAACCATAAAGATATGTTGAAGTGTAGGTTACAATCCTAGTGTTTTAGAAATGATCATAAATAACCATTGATAAAACCCAAAGTGTCCAAAATTTACCTTTTATTCTTGATTATGTGGGTTTCTCATTATTATTAGTGTTTATCACACTATGATTCTTGGTTTTAGCCAATGGCTAGAACCAAAAGGATCCACGTTCATGCTAAATACGATGGGAAATTCAATGATTGTACTCCTTACTAAACAAATGTTATGGGAGATAGAACAAAAACCATTGTATCTATGATCACACAACTTTCACAAGATATAAATCACGTGGGGATTCCAAAAAAGATTTAGAGGGAACAACATTCTATTGATTCCTTCATCAGGTAGTGTCCACCTTTTTTCAGTAGGTATTATGATCCATTAGTGGCTATATAATGGATCAGTACCACTGAAAAGATATTTTCGCTGCTCTAATGATTAGAACATGATAAAGTCATCTTAGCAATCTATCCTTTGGAAGTTGAATTTGATCAATGGTGGAACCATATCAAGAATATAAGGCAAAGAGATCAAATAGAATCCATGGAATGGGATTAGTTTAAGGACTTACTTTTTAATAAGTACTTTCCTGGTATTCATTGAACAAATATGGAGAAGGAGTTCCTTGAACCTAAGAAAAAGGACGATGAATCTATTGGATATAAAGAAATTTTCCAAGACATGCAAGGTAAATTTCTATAATTATTATCCATCTTTAGAGTAAAATTGAATGATCCTTAATGGCTTAAAACTATTTTTCCAAAGGGAATTATATAAAAGGGACTTCAATAGTTATGAAGAAATCATTCGATGTTCTCTCAAGGTTGAGATGGAGATCAGAGTGACGCATCAGTCCTATGTGATTGATAAGAAGAGAAAAATGTAATTCAAGGGAAAATATAAAGACCACACTGAAAAGAAGATGATTTTTCTTTTATGCTCAAAGTGTTGAAAGAAAAATAGAAGGGAAATGTCTTAATGGGACAATTAAATGTTTTAAATTATAAAAAGAAGGTTACCAGGCTGTTGAATGCTGAGGTAATGGAAAAAAGATGTATAATGAGGAGAACATAGAAAATGATATATAGAATGAACCTCCAACACTTAAATGTTAAAAGTTTAAGGAAATGGGGCATCATGCGAATCAATGACCTTATCCAAGGGTTATTGATAATGATTGACATCTGAAAATTATCAAGGCCAATGAAAAAGGAATGTCACATGAGATCACTATTAGAGATGTGGAGTACGATAATGACATGGTGAATGATGCACTTACCATCCACTGTAAAGTAGAAAATGTTTTATTTGATTCTAGATCCACCCAATATTTTATTTCTTAATAATTTTCTAATGGTATCACCAAATTACCTCAAAAATTAGATGTTGAGGTAGATATGACAACTTCTAATGGATATATGGTCACATAAAAAGTGTATAATTCTTCTCTAGTTGAAGTTTGTGGGAAAGTTATTTATAAAAATCTTGTGATCCTTCCAATAGTGTAATTTTATGTGATTATTAGCATGGATTATCTTTCTATATATATATATCATATCAATTTCAAAGGAAGTGAAGTCACATTTTATATTCCAAATCAATCTATGATCATATATCAGTGCAAGGATGAATATTACATTCTAGTAGAAATTTCTTCCATCTTAGAGTCTTGATTCCTATAAATTAATATTATTTATCTCAAATGGTTGGGGTGAAACACTCAATTTAGAATAAACCCATTGTATGCGAGTTTTAGGATTTCTATTTTGAAGAATATATAGTTCATTCACCAAATCATGATGTTGAGTTTTCAATATAACTCATACCAGGCACAATTCCCATTTAAAAGAAACCTTATAGAATGCCCCATTTTAGTTGCATGAATTGAAGAAGTAAATCAAAGAGAATATTGATAAGGTATTCATACACCCTAGCGTGTCACCTTGGGGAGATAATGTTCTGTTTGTTAAGAAGAAATATGTATCAATGAGACTCTGCATTTATTATCGAGAACTTAATTAGATCACTACGATGAAAAAATATCATATTCCCCGCATTGATGAATTATTCGACCAACTACACGGAGCTCAATACTTTTCCAAGATTGATATTCATTTGATGTATCTTCAATTAATGTCTAAGAAGTAGGATATACCCAAGACAACAATCCGTACAAGGAACAGACACTATGAATGTATTGTGGTGCATTTTCTTCTTACTAATTACCCTGCTATTTTCATGGAACTAACAAATAGTGTATTTATATACTATCTTTATCAGTTTTTGGTAGTATTTATAGACAATATTCTTGTCTATTCAAATAGAAAGGAATATCATGAATATCAATTGAGAATTATTCTAAAGACCCTGAGAAAGTATAATTTTTATGAAAAATTTACCAAGTGTG
Source organism: Viscum album (assembly GCA_963277665.1). Classification (NCBI taxonomy): domain Eukaryota; kingdom Viridiplantae; phylum Streptophyta; class Magnoliopsida; order Santalales; family Viscaceae; genus Viscum; species Viscum album. The sequence goes on from OY728136.1 coordinate 381,974,303, forward strand.
AATTTTAGCTTTAGAATGTTTCATTTTTTGGATCCCATAATCTCAAAAGAGATCATATCTATGGATCTAGCCAAAAAAGAAGTTATTTAATGTTGGATGAGACCAAATATGGTAACTAATATCCAAAGTTTTCTTTGTTTGACTAGATATTATTGACGTTTTGTGAATGATTTTTAAAGATTATATGAACCACACTCCAAGTTTACTCTCAGAGGAGTTAAGTTCATGTGGATAGAGTAATGTGAAGATAATTTCAAGGAGATGAATATAAGGTTATCCAGTGAACCTATTCTCGCACTACCTTGTAGTGGAGAAAAATTTGGGATCTATAGTGATGCATCAAAAATGTTGTTGGGTTGTGTCCTCATGAAAAATTATATGGTGATAGTTTATTTCTCATGGTAGTTGAAAATCCATGTGTAAAATTACCCAACTCATGATTTGGAGTTAGATATGGTTATATCTGTATTAAAGTTATGGAGGAATTATATTTATTGTGAACCGTTTGATATTTATACTGATCATAAAAGTTTAACGTATTTTTTCACACTAAGTGAGCTGAATATGCGTCCAAGAAAAAGGATGGAGTTGATTAAAGATTACAACTGCTCAATACATTACTACATTGGGAAAGTGAACAAGGTGACATATTCTTTGAGTAAAAAGGACCTTACTATCCTCTCTATGATGAGGATAAAAAAGGATCAAATATATATATATTCATTTTCAAAGCATAGATCTTGAAATTTTAAAGGAACAGGAGAAATATTATCTTTCTCAATTGAATGTTCAACCATCTATACATGTAAATATTACGGAGGTGTAGAAGGAAGATGTAGAGGTACAAAAGAAGGTGATAAATGTTCTTGAATTCAACCTTGACTGGGATGAAATTATAAGTTTTAAGAATCAGGTTTGTATTCCTCCCATACTAGAATTAAAGAAGGATATATTGGATGAGGCTCATAGTTCTTCATTATCTATTCTCCCTGTAAGAACAAAGATATTCATGGACCTGAAAGAGTATTTATATTGGGATGGAATGAAATGATATGTTTCCAAATATGTCTATCGGTGCTTGGTTTGTCAAAAAATTAAGCCTGAGAGACGGAAGTCGAATGGGATGTTACAACCATTACCCATACTAGAATGGAAATGGGAAAACATCACTATATAATTTTTCGTCAAACTTCCCAAAACATCTAAAGAATATAATTCTATATGTGTTTTATCTAACCCCATACTAAGTTAGAACACTTCATTTATATTAGAGAGAATTTATCACTTGATCATCTTGCCATGATATATGTAAAGCATGTGGTAATATTTCATGGAGTACCACTTTCCATTATACCCGATCGAGATATGAGGTTTGACTCAATTTTGTGGTGAAGTATTCAGTAGTATCAAGATACAGAGTTACGTTTCATCACTAAAAATCATCCTTAGGGATATGGTCAGTCGGATAAGAAAATTAAATATCTAGAAGTCATGTTGAGAGCTTGATCTATGTATTTTAAAAGTGATTGGGATCATTACCTACCATTGGTGGAATTTTCTTACAACAATAACCGTTACTACAGTATTCAGATGGGTCCTTCTGAAAATATATATAGAAGGAATTTCAGAACTCCAACTTACTGGGATGAATTTTTAAAATAACGATATTTGGACCTAATCTTGTTGATAAAATGGAAGAAAAGTCCATATCTATTCAACAACACATAAGAGAATATCATAGTCGACAAAAAAGTTATGCTGACAACTGAAAAAAGACCTAGAGTTTGAAGTGGATGAAAAGGTGTTTTGATTAGACACTAAAATAGGAAAATATTCATTGTAAATATTTATAATATTCATGAGATTAATTATTCATAATCACATTTTTTTTTGGAATTTAGCACTTTGAACATTATTTCACATTATGATTGTAATTCTTTGTTAAAGTTCACTATTACTTGGTACATGTTTAAACACATCCTAAAAATAAAAAATGGTCTTTATTTTATTTTATTATTTTATTTTCTGGTCTATCATTCTATAAGTAACAATTCATATTTTTTTAGCACTAGAATATTCACATTATAAGACTACCAAATTTGGCCTTGAACCAACAACATTCTGGGCAATGTAAACTGGACAACAACCCAATAAAGAGACTGTAGCGTCCAAGATACATGCCCAATGATTCTAAAAATTTAACTGGAGATATAGGAAATCATTTAGAACATTGAATCCAAAATTAGAAATATGTAATTAGGTGTTTTGATGGATTTTCAGGCAGTGAAATTTGGAGATGAAATTTTGGGCAAGATTCTTCAGCCTTGAAAAATAACCCACCATTTCGATACTATAGCGTAAACCAAAATTCCATTTGTGCTGAAATTTTACTGGAGGTTATGAGAAATCTATAGATCCATTATATTCTTCTATGGACCACTCTAATTCAGCCATCGAGAAGGAAATTTTGATGAGTCAGTTCAATGGATTCCATATGCCTTCCACTTTGGGTCAGCGGGAGAAAAGTCTAAGTTCTCCAGGCATTACACCACCCTAATCCTACCATACTCAAGAGGGATGACATTCACTATTAGAGGCTCGACCAAAGGCTCTTAAAAATTCTATTTAAGGTAGTGGAATTGGATTATTTATTCATCTTGGATTCTTTCTTTCATTGAAATGTTATGATTGCACTTTTCCTTTGTAATGTTCTTCCACAATTGTAAGTTTTTATAATCCATCCTAGTTTCATAATAAAAGTGATTATTCACAAATTATTATGTTCTTATTCATATCACTTTGACACCATTGCCTCAAGTTTTGAATTTATTTACACCAAACCTTGTGAAATTATTCACACAATGGTGGAGTGATCATTTTTTTCTTATGGTTTTCATTACTTCTTAAATTCCTTCCTCATGCGTCTACTTTCCGCTTTCATTGAAACCATAGAATCAATGGATGGATAACCCACATATGGGTTAATCCAAGGGAGTATAAAGGGGCTATATTAGATGCTGTTTATCACCCCATTAATGTCTAATCACTTCTTTTAATTGATATTTTTATTTGATGACTTTAAAGCTTCATTGTCCTTGTTGAATTTTAAGGCCACATACATAAAGTGCTAATACAAACCTTTACGTTGAAGTGCTCATAAATTTGATCCTACAAGTTTATAGGTTATTAGTATTATGGTGTGTTGGTATTAAACCCGTAATTTATGAAGTTGTTTTTTCATATTGAAGAAACCCATCTCGAATATAATAAATTGAAATCGTTAAAAAAGAATTTAATCAAATACACCCCTTGTAATAACCTAGGATCAACCCTTATCCTAATTTAAATTCAATTAATTCTCTTAGTATTCACATAAAACCATCTAAAATCAACCCAATTGGGAAACTTGACAGCCAAAAACAACCAATATAATGTATGTGTCTGTAGGTAATTTCTTAGGTCTCTGAGGATTCGACAACCCAAGCTAAACTACAAGTGACCGCTTAACCCTAAAAACATGGTTAAATTTGGGTGAGACCATGTTTCTAAAAACATCTCCTTGGAAGAGTGTAATGAGATTTGGAAAGAAAGTCAAGCTATGCCCTAGTTTTATCAGGCCTTTTGAAATTATGGATTTTGTTGGGAAGGTAGCTTACCGATTCGTGCTTCTACCGAATCTCTCTCATGTTGGTGATATGTTCCATGTATCTCTCCAGAGAAAGTACAAAACTGATAATTTAAATATACGAAACATAGATGTTGTAACACTAGATCAAGATCATTCTTATGTAGAACAACTAATAGAGATTCTAGATTGTAGTGAGAAATTTTTATGAGGCAAGACCACTCGCTTGTTTAATGTTTTGTGCCAGCACTACAAATTTGATGAAGCTATATTGTAACTTGAGGATAAAATTAGGGAGAGATATCATAATTTTTTTGTATCCAACAAACAAATTATGATGGTAAAATTCAGTTTAAGGGTGGTATAGTGGAACACCTAGTTTTTTTATGAAATATTTTATCTAAATAATTTTAATTCTTCAATATCTTGCATTGCTTGAAATCATGAGTTTAAACGAACCCCAAGATACCCAAAGTATAAAATGAACATTTTTACCTATCTATTTGGTTAGTAGGAATAAATTTAACAAACATATAAAAATGTACTGTAAACTCATTTGCAACTAATTATTTATGAAAAAATATGTAATTGTATATTTTTGTTAATAAATTGAGTGAATTACTATCAGTAATCGAAATTAATGCACTTTAAATTTTATTAATAATATAATTTTTATATTCATCCAGTAGATATATTTTTTCATATGGTATGACTAAATCCTATTTAATATATAAAGAATACATTTTTCAAAAGGTTAATTTTCCTCATTTTAATAGGGAACCCCTTTTAAATTAATATTTTTCCACATTAATATATTTTTTATAATAAAAGTAAATATTTTCTTTAGAATAAAGATATAATAATTAACATTGTATGAAATTTTAATATTTTTCAGATAACTTTCAAATTTTGATGAATACTAAAAATCCCCTAAATTGTAATTGAAAATAACTTTTTTCATGGAGATAAATTATATGTTTAAATTATAATATTCAATGGTTTTAAAGTATAAATAGAATATATTTTTATCATTCAATATAATTTATGTCATTAGCATTAATTTTACATTGAAATCAGATGTAAAAATAGTTCAATCTTTTACAATGTTTTAACTTTTAAATCCCATTATCTTTTTCAAAAAAGAGAATTAATTTTAATTAATGAAACTTTTGTGTTTTTAATCCTAAAAATGTATTCCAAATTTGGAATCATTAATAATAAATTATGTAAATAGCTTTGTTTTATTTTTTGGGAATTATGAATAGTTACTTCAGAAATTTATATTAATATGTTTAAAGTATAAAACAAGTAATTAAGGGTAAGAATAATTTTTTAAATTCACACCAACACTTGTATTAATATAATTGGGTGAAATATTTTCGACCTAAATCATCCTTGGGTTGAAATGGTGTCTTTTTTAAGCCACTTTTATGAGATTAGGACGTTTAATTTATTTTATTTAAAGAAAAATTATATATGTCCCACTAAATTTTTAATAATTAAATCATTTTTTATATAAGGTTACATAGAAGATAAATTTGATTATAAATACTAATTTGAAATATAATTTTTTTAATTATCATGGTAATTTATTTTTAATTTTTAGAAAATAAATAGTTAGCTCAAAGACTTATACTTCTTGGATGTAAAAATTAATTTAGTTATGGGAAATCAGTAAATTTTTTTTAAAATATTAATAACCATATAAAAACCCAAAAAATTGACTAAATCATATTTTCCTAGTATAAATAGTTTATAAAAATCCATGTTCTGAGTTTTTGACAATTTGGAGACTTAAAGAATAGATTGTGACACATAAATTATTTTATTTAATGTGATGTTAAAGTTGTCACATTCCTAATTTAATAAGTATAACATTTATAATGTTGGATTTTTGAGAAGATAAATTTGACTACTTCTATTCATCTTAAATATAGTATATCTATATTCATTATAGTATTTTAATTTTAATTTTTATTCAACAAATATGTATACTAAATAATTACACAAAATTGATGAAATAATTATTTTATTATTGGAGGTATAAAATAAATGTAATAAAAATATGAAAATAAATATAATTTTTGTTAATTAATATGTACTATTAATTTTAAATATTACCCTAGCCTCTTATGAATATAAAGAAATATTTTTCTTAATGTTAACTGGTAACATTAATATTTTAAAAAATCAATTAATGGAATATTTTGAAAATTGACACTACTGTTTTTTATCAATTTTTTTAATTAAATTATTTAAAAATCATAAAAAAAATTAAAAAATAGATTGTAATTATTATATGGTATAAAATTTTATAAGGTACTTATTTATGGTCTAATTTACATCAAATAATTAAATTTTTCCCCTTTTTAAAATTCAATTATTTGTTATCTTAATTAAAATTAAATAGAATAATATTGTGATAATTAAAATGATTATGTTTAAATTGTCATAAAAACCTATCTAAAATTTATTGGTTGATGATATTACAACCCTATATCATCTAATATTCTAAATTGGTACATTTTGGAGGTTTTTGGTAGGGTTTGATTTTATTATAAATTAAAATTTTTGGAGATCCCAAAAGTGCCCCTCACCTCAATTATAAAAGGGAACCTCATCCCTCACATCGTCACTTCACTTTGAGAATTAAATATCCACTAAAAACAATGATTTATCCTAAAAAACATCTTTAGATATATTCTAGAGGTTCTGTTCTTCTTCCAAGACCAACTCTAGTGCTCTAAATGGAGATTTTGGAGGAAGCACATTGAAGAAGAGGTAATCTCCTCTACCGATTCTTTCAAACTTCTTTCTTCTTATACTTCCTCTTAATGTGTTTTTTCATTATAAAGTAATATATCCAGTGTCAATCATATAATTTTATGTTATTATAATTATGAAACAACCATATTACAAATTCTATCCATCCTTTGAAAAATGAAATCACCAAGCATGTGTACGTACAACTTTCCATCTCCATGATGTGGTGTAATATATTTTTCACCACCACCATACATGGATTTTTATAATGTTGGAAATAATAACTATATATGATTATTATAAAATTATATTAGTTATGAAATTTTATACATCATCCAATTCAATACCATTCAGCAATTATGGGAATGATATCATCACTCGTGCGTACGTATGACATATAGTCTCCACAATGAAATGCAATTTATTCTACATGATCTTCATTAAATAATGATTTTAAAAATTTATAGAATTAATAAATATGGTATGTATTATGTTAATATAATTTTTTATGATATAAATATGACCTACTAAGGAAAACCAGAACTTAATTGACAAATCATGCGTAAGAACATAATGTAGTTAATATCCAAACAACGAGTAATAATCAAATGTTACTAAGGGATGATAATATGACCATATATGATATCATAAAATGAATATGATTATAGAATAAGTCAATATTTTTTTTAAATCATTATACATGAGTTTCATATACATACAAAGGGTATCGTATCTATGGTAATGAAAAAAATTTCAATCTCATTATAATATGAGATTGTTTATTCGTAAGTATTTACTGCGGTATATTTATCATCCACACCCATGTTCCTTAAATATTTAATACTATTTCTATTATTATAAAAAATTATAATGTCAATTTTAGCAATTGGGGAATTTTTACTAAATGGTATGAAATAAATATTTTGTTGTTATTCGTTATGAGGTACATTTTGACTTTTCCCGAAAAAGTATGAGGAGAATGTTTTTTAACTTGTATGACATGAATGGTTTTTTACATATTCATAATCCCTTATTTCCATGAAGCTAAATATAAATTATTTCAAGGTCATTTTTAATTAAATTCATTTATTTTAAAATTTCATGGCATTTTGAGAAAATAAAATGTAATACGAGAAGAAAGGATATTTCTTTGAAGAATTAATATCAAGTGTTTTATAAAAATTATTTTCCATCTAATAAGAAATAGTTTAAATAGTGTTATGTTTCTATCCCTATTATTATTTTTATTTTATTGTCCTTATTATGGAATGTTATTTATGAAATATATTTGTTTTATATGGATTTTTATTGAATGATGTTTAATAAACCCATTTTATTCCTTAGGTTATGCTGTGATGAATGATTTATGTTTTTGTGGAACAAGTAAGAATGACTTCATTATGAGATGGGTGAGACCTATATATCATGAAATAGACAAGGATAGAATAGGAAATGATCTCGGTTCAGTTATATAGGACGGGAATGAGGATTAAGCTCGGCTCAGTAATGGACTTTGTCCGTTATGATAGACAAGGCAATGAGCCATGAAAAATATGAAATGTTTTTCAATTATTATGTGCATGCAAAAAAACATCACATCTTATGTTATGTATTTTTCTATTATGTTTATTGATTCTTACAAAATTTTATGATTTAATCCATGTTCTGATATCATGATCTTTCATATATCAGATAAGATTTTCAAATGTTATCTTCTTATGTCTCATGTTTGTGATATGATTGATATTTCTCTTGTTTACCCTTACTGAGTATATGATCTCACCCTTTCATATGTTCATTTTCCCAAAGTTTGGATTAAGGGTATTAAGTAAGATATGTCTAAAAGGGGTCTAGTTGTGATGGAATAAGTAGGAGACAATGAAGTTGTATTATGAACCACTTGTTTATGTTTCCCAAAATCTAAAGAACTATACCTATATGTTCCTTTTATGAATTTTTTATATTTTTTTATGAATATTCTTCATCTTTGAAATAATATCCATGTATGTAAAGTATTGGGTGTTATACATAATTATCTCCAGATATCTGGAATGATCATTTTTAGTATGATAATAGACCAAGATATCCACCATGAAGACTACCATAAATGAATCTAGATATGGGTGGGAAACCCGATTCATTAGAGCCATAAAGACCATTGGTGTGTTTTTGAGACTGAATGAGCCTTATCTAATTTGGAAGGTTGTACATGGTATGTTTGTTAGTTTGAAACATACCTGATGGTAGTCATAACTCAAATGAATTTTGAGGAAAGTCATTATTCCTCAAATATGGTTAAATAATTCATCTATATATTGAAGCAGATACCAGTTCTCTATAATAAACTAGCTCACTTTTTGTAAATCAACTCACAATCTAAGGTTACCTGGAACCTTTTTTGAGGAGAGGATGAGTGAATCCCATAGAGAAGTATTGGGTTTTATGGAACCCTTAGATTTCAAATCCTATAGTATTTTCTTATGATTTATATAGTCCATGTGAGCCATTCTATAAGGAGGCATGGACACCAGTTCCATTCTTGGAACTAGATATATGTTGAATTTTACCTCTCTCATAAGAGGTAACATAAAAAATCCATCATGGAAGACATTCCTAAAACAATCCACAGTGGAAGGGAATTCCATATTTAACATTACTTTATCGGTTATAATAAAATTAGCTGTCTGGGTTGTCACTCCACCCATCCCATGATGCTCGGGTCCATGACGACTAGCCTAGAAATCCCATCCACCCTTATGATATAAATACTACCCTCGAGTGACATGAAAGACACCTGTTAGTAATAAAAATCAATACAAGCATGATATGGTATTATCCAATCAATTCCAAGTATGAAATAAAAACCAGTCATCTCGAGGATAATGAGATTTCAAAAGAATATTTCTATATAAAACATTCAAGGCACACACAATAATCCCATGAAATATAGGCAATGCAAGCAAAGAGATACACCTTTATGGTGTGGTGTAATGCATGGAATTTGAATCCTCAAGTTTCTATACTAATAACTAAGTTGATACCTATATTATATACTAGGATAATAAAAATTTACCCCAAAATAATAATATCAACAATAATAATTCCACAAAAAATGTGTGTCACCCATATATGAAATTAGTTCAACATTAACAGGCTCAAACAAAAACATAAATATCCCAACATAGGTAATTTGTCTTTACCTTATTCACTGATGAACTACTCCTATTAAAAAGATCATTTCCAAATTCCGGTACATTTCTAGCCTATTTTCAAGTACCCAAATAGAAATACAAAAGAAAAGATTCCATTAATACCACTTTTTGACATCACAGACCCAGTTCAATCATAAGTAACTAAACCTTGTTGGCCACATGGCCTAAAGCACATGTCCCCATATACTAGAGGATGTCAGCTAGATGTAAGGGCCTATGATGTGTCTGTATGGAGATTATACCCTCTGGTCAGAGTAGAAAACATAAATATAACATAATGATAAACATCCGAAGCAGAAATAAATAACCAGTAAAAGAATAATAAATCATCTAGATAAAATAAACAATCCATAACAGATAAAATTTCATATATAAAATGATTCTCATGTAAAGTAATATACCAAAAAGGGAAACAAGGGTGGAGGAATATACAACATGCTATACAAAAAAATATTTCTCCACTAGCATCACATGTCTAAGATTGATCCTCTTCTCTCTTGCTCCATCCTAAGAAGACAATAAAGAATCCATAACTCGATGCTTCCCTTTATCCTTACCTATATCTATCAGATCTGTTTAGGTACCAACCAACATCGTGAATAGGTTTTGAGATATATTTAGTCATCCAACACCAATGGTTTCTAGAAAAATCTTGTCGGCGCATATAAAATGATTAGTGTTCCTGTATAACAATTAAATCAAATATGTAGAATGTAAATGGGTCAGATTTGGTTCCTAAAGGACACCATGATGACACCACATACTCCAACTTATGTTGGATGATTTCTAAACATGTAACAATATGTCTACATTTATATGGTCTATATATTTATTGATATTTAGATCCACATATATGGATACTACTACATTGTTGGACCTGAGGCAGAACTCACATGTCAATGGATAATAGTATAAATCCCATAGTGATTTTTGTGATTCCATGCTCAAGTGTCATAAATTGTATGGGTTTTATTCCTGGTTATCACATTGTATAGGGAAATCCATGCTTGTACATCAACATTAAGTAGTTCCTTTATTCTCATACATCAAATTTTATATAGGACTCCATTTTTGTACAACATATTTAATTAGATTTTTCATTCCCGTACATCACATTTCATTTGGGATTCCATGTCTGAGGATGAAATGTAAGTGGGTCTCCATGCCCAAGTATCACAAATATATGGGACCCCTAGCTTTAGTATCATAAATAGATGAGATTCCTTAACCCATTATCACAAAATTAAGTGATTCTATGCCTATTTACTAAAATTAGATGAGATATTGTGCCAGTAATTTACCTATATATAATAAAGACCGATCATTCTATAATGCATGTTAAGGGATGAATTAAAATTAAATTAGAAAACCATTTTACTAGAGTTTAAGAAAATAACATCATATAATTCATGTGACATGGTTATTCCACTCTCTTCAAAGGAACTAAATCTTGTCGATTTAATTGGGAATCAATCCAAAATCACTTAAACGTTGGTTTGGACATTTAGGAATTTAATAGATTATATGAAATGTGTAAACAAACCTCATCGGGTGGAGAATGTCGATATGGATTATCCCCTATCTACAATTTAGGATACATAGAGCATATTAATCATGGTGATACTTTAGAATAAGGAATTTGATTTCAATTGGAAATGTGTGGAATGTTCGGCGTGTTGCTAAATGGAATATGATATAGAATGACTCTAGGTTATGATAATGTACTTGGACACATACCTTAGATGGTTTTTTCTCTCTTCATACATTTTTGTGATTTGACTTAGGATGGAAAATGAAAAATTTGACAAATAGACAAATCACATCAAAATAGGGAATATTAGATCACATCGAAATAGTGTAGAAGATGATGAGGTACACGATGGAAGGAAGAAATGGAAATAAATATGATACTAATACACATCCAACAGGCCTAATAGTAAATGAATTAGACTTAGTTTGAGGAAGATCACTCAAATTCATGGAATATTACATGGGATAGCTCTAACTGGGGAAGAGATCTATTATGTATAGGGGAGGAAAAAGAGGGCGACTGTTTAAAAAGAAGTAAGGGAAAAATCTTAAATTCATATCATTTTAAGATATCTCATGGTTTGAAAACAAGGTTGGTCAAGGCGTTCCCTAACTATGTTTCAAAACTATCTGAATGGATCCTCCCCTTACATGACTATCCCACATAGTTTGGAAAAACCATCCTGTAATAGTATGGGGTTACTGCCTAAGTGGCACTAAGGGTGTGGACTAGGAGAAAAGTTTTCCAAACCTTGTGTTTCCCATGTGGGTCCCCCATGAAATAAGTTTTTAGTTTTTTTGAAATCCTTGTGGCCTTCCTCGCATGTTTTTTCAAACTATTCTCCCTTATATATAGGTCACACGGTTGAACTGTATAGTTACTACCAACCATGAACTGACCATGCGCCCCATACAATTTATAAAAAATTAAGATCTCCAACTTTGAACAATCCTCACACATTATTGATTCATTCTTTATCCTCTTAATTACACCCATAAAGATAAATAAAGGTCTAAATCAAAACATAAAGGTTCTATACCTAATTTCAAATGTCAGGTTCTTACACCGATATTGAATTGAATAAAAAAATTAGTTGTGAAAGGTAATTAAGTGTAGCTAGATATTTAATTACACTTTGTTCATTCCAAGATAAGTTGGGGTGTTTTTTGTATCTATAATTACATTGTTTTGAAAAAAATCTTTGAAACTCTTGTTTCTATCCCTATGATCAACACACAACACAATCTCCTAATGTAAGGCACGGTGATGAATTTTGGGGAAATATCACAGTAAATGACTAAACTTCTCACAAAGAAAACACTACTCCCTCTTTATTTTTTCATTAATAACAATATCATGGGGATTTTTGTCAACTCTGTGAATGAATTACTTTCTTGTTCACTTGTACATAGATTTTATGCATACTTTTTCAAATATTTATTTGAGTTCATTTGCAGTTAAATCATAATAATATCAACCATAACATTGATCAATCATATTTTTATAATACGTTTTAAGTGAATTATTTAAGGATTCCATAAGCATATAGATATCCAATTAGTTTTTGGGACACTATCAATTTAAGGATCTAAAACTACCCCAAAACTCATGAAGAAGCTCTCCATCAGTCTAAATAAAATTAGTTATTTTATATCTCATCTTAATTATGGATTTCCCAAGATAATGTTTAAATAAAAAATAATTTGAAATCTCATCCCAAGTTCAAAATATTTATTCATAATGGTTATTGAACCATGACCTAGTCCGCCCATTAATAATAAATACAAAACACTTAACCATAACTCCTATTCACTAATTCCTCATAATGACAATTGTTGGAAAGAACCATAAAAATATCAAATAAACTATAAGTCTCATCTGCATGCAGAACAATGAATGATAGAATCGTAGAGAGATGAGAATACATTATCTCATAGTTCCTTGACCTAGGAGACAACCTTATTCAAGGTAGATTACATAACCTATAAGTTATTTGAAACACTCTAAATCAAATTCTATTAGTGGAAGATACAAAGTCTTGGACTAAATTGTGGTTCTGATTCTCAACTCTATTTGGTTATAGATTTTATTTGTTTGATTTATCATTTTTATGTGATGGACAATGTTAGATAATATATTGAATTTAGGTTTTTCTTTAAGCCTTTCAGGACATAGTGGTCATGTAGAATTAGTAGAAATAGTATACTAGTACAACACATTGAACAATTTTCATTAGTTTATATATTTGTTATATGTTTTTTTATTTTATACAAATTTTTAGTTCTCATTAAATGTTTTTTGTTTTTGTTTTTGGGAACATTACCTCCCTAGAAGTAGTTATAAAATTTTATAATGGTTTTCATTAAAACCATGTGTTATTCCATTTTTTTGAGTTATATTTGTGTATTATTAATAGTAATGCACCTATAATTTCCTAACAAAGTGGTATCAGATGAATTGGGGTCAAAATGAAGAACGTGTAGATAGGATTTTTAGTGATGAGAAAATTTAATGTAGCTGGATTTTATTTAGGCTACAAATGTGAAAATCATAGAGAGATTATTCTAACTATGTAATCATTTAAAAAATAGAGCTAAAATGATGTCGATAGAGTCGGTAATAGTTCAGTCAGCTATGTGGTATTACAATAACCACTTTCATAAGAAGAAAACACTATCTATGCTTGAAATAACACTCTGGAAGGTTTTTAAGGAACTATTTTGGCAAGCCATTTCATCACCACCTCATCTACCGATCTTGCATGTTGAAACTATTTTGGCTATATCTTCACCAATAAGAGTCCATTTTCAGCAATACATAATTTGTGTTATGATATTTTAATCATTACAGACACATCCATAATGTTATATTATAGAATTTCTCACTACATAAATGGATGAAAATACAGGTAAATTTGTTAAACTCACAGTTTTTAATTATGCCATTTGGTAACAGAAAATGGACAATCTTTTGTATATTAAAAAATTATGGAAACCACTAGTTGAGAACACAAAGACCATTATAGTGAAAACAGATAAATCTTCAACAAGTTGTCAATTTGGTGAGAAGTTGTCAACAAGTACCCTATCAATTGATGTAGAGTGGGTTGTGATTAATAGGAAGTGTTCTTCTTAAATAAGATAGTGGATCGAAAATAATATCTTCCATAATTTTTCCATTTAACATGATGTTTCCTTTCTATGGAGAAAATTTGAAAATATGTATGTAAGGAAAACCATGGAGAACAAATAAAACATGATATGATGACTTGTAATCTTAAAGTACAAAGATGGGGCCAACATATCAGAGCACATGAGTGAGTTCAAAGATTATATTGATCAATTGAATTCTATGAAAATGATGATTGACAATGAGTAACCTCTACTATTGAAGTGGAGTTCTATACCAAAACTGTGGGTCACGGTGGTTGTGTTGGTCAGAAATTCAACTACAGATATAACTCTTACCATTGAATTAGTGAATTACAGAATACTAAATGTAGAAATTTGAATGAAGGATGAGGGATGTACAAATTAATTAGATTTTCTTTCCACTGAAAGATAAGGGAATAAGAAATGATAGGGATATGTAGAGGAAAAGAACCTTGACACAAAATTCAATAAATGAGGAGTTATTAAAATCCAAAACAAGATATGACATGAAGTTCTTCTATAAGGGAAATACCTAAAACTTCATCTGGGAGTGTATGGGGCTGAAGGAAGAGAAGTGGAATAAGGAAGGAAAGAACCAAAATAATGATGATGTGGTTGTCAATGATGAAATTTTTATTGTTCAATAAGATTATCATGTAATTATTTCAATCCACCACTTGACATGGGTGATTGATTTAGGTTCCTCACACCATGTCACCTTGAGAATATATTTTTTTATCATATTTCACTTTAGAAAGTTCTGGACATGTGAATATGGGAAATTATGGAGCATCCAAAATTAATGGTAGTGGTAATATTTTTCTAGAAACTAATATTGGATTTAGTTTAATATTGAAAGATGCAGGGCATGTTCTTGATATTTTCAGCAATATGATTTCTAGTAGAATGATTAAAGATAATGGTTATGTTAATTCCTTCAATGATGTGAAATGAAAGTTTACTATAGGTAACATGTAAATTTATAATGATAATAAAAATACTTATATTTGTCTCACAGATTCCAGATCGTGTGGAGGAGAAGTCCATACAGCCAGAAAATATGTTCCTATAAAATGTTGTCTTAAACATCTTGTTCAAATGAGTGAGAGAGGAATCATAATTCTCTCCAAGAAGGATCTCTTTATAGGACTAAGAGGTTTTGATTCGAATACCTGTGCTGATTTCATCACATGAAAATAAAAAAGAGTATCATTTAATGGTTATTTACCATCCATAAAATAAATTTTTAATATTTTATTCAAGATGATGACATCAAGATGAGAAATAATTAGATTTCATGTTATATTTATTTATTTATCCTTAATAGATGATTTTTATAGAAAAGTCTGGTTCTTTTATTAGAAAATAAAGATGATGTGGAAGATATTTTTAGGATGTTTCATATGAAGGTGGAAAGTGAATCATGTAGATGGTTGAAGTGTTTATGAACAAAAAATGGAGGAGAGTACCATGGTCCATTTGGGGGTTATTTTAGGTGTTTTGGTATCAAGATAGAAAAATCAGTACTAAAGATGCTTTAGCATAATGGTGTTGCTGAGAGGATGAACAATAAAAATTCAGAGAGATTCAGGTGTATGGTTTCGAATGCAATGTAGACAAACAACTTTTGGGGGAGGTAATGAGGACCATAATTGACCTTATCTACCTTTGTATTTTAGGTCCACTAAACTATGATGTTATAGAAAGGGTTTAAATTTGTAAATATTTTTCAAACAAAAACATGAGAGTATGTGGTTGTAGGCCATTTGTTCACATCCCAAAAGATTAGTGGTCAAAGATAGATGGAAATGAAAAGTAGTGTACCTTTTTTGGATATTCTCATTAGGATTCTGGAAACTGACTCTGGGATCCTATTAGTTTGATTATTTTCAAAATCTATGATGTGCTGTTTCTTGAGTATTAGATGATTGATAATTTTGTGAAGCCAAAAAATGATGAGAAGTTACAATCTGGGTGAGTTCCTATCAATCTAGAACTAGTCCCACCAACATTAATTCCATACTTTTCGAGTGAGATATGTGAAACTAATGATACATCAATACCATGTAATATGTCTCTATATGATGATAAGTATCCATCATATGATATTCAAGAATATATTCCTCCCAAATCCCAGTTGAGGAGATCCACCAAAGAATGGAAATAGAGTCATAGATGCTCACCAAATGAGTATGTGAGGATCATTGATTGTGGAGAGCCAGAAAATTATATTTATTCAATTAGGACTCAACAAAAGATGGAATGGAAAATGTTCATGGAAGAGGAGATGATATGATTACACAAGAAGCATATATTTTATTTATTAGAGTTACCACATAAAAATAAGGAACTTAAGAACAAGTGGGTGTATAGAATCAAAAAAGAATATGTCAGCTCACAACCATGCTACATATCAAGAATGGTTGTGAAGGGATTGGTTCAGAATAATGTTTTTGACATTGATTAAATATTTTCCTCTGCTGTTAAAAAGTATATTATAAGAGTTTCTCATGTATTGGTGTATATTCTGAACCTATAGTTTTAATAACTGGATGTAAATACACATTTCCTATATGGTGTTCTTGAAGAGGTGATTTACATAGAGCATCTAGAGGTATTTTAGGTAAAAGGTAAATAAAAAATCCTATGAAAACTTAGGAAAAGTTTATATGGTTTGGAACAAGAACCAAGGAAATGATATAAGAAATTTGACTAATTCATGGTGAATATTGACTACAAGAGGATGATTGCTGATCACTATATTTTCATCAAAACATTTTTTGATGGTGATTTTATTAACTTGTTGAATTATATTGATGATATACTAATTATTGGAAAAGATCTCGCCAATACTTATAGGTTGAATAAATAGTTGAACAAGTCTTTTGAAATGAATGACATAGGAGAGACTACTCATATTCTTGGATTGTTGATTACTCATGATAGGAGGAATCAAAATATTTGGATATATTTGAAGCGGTACATTGTGAAGGTTATTGAATGATTCAACATGATCAAGGAAAAACTAGTCACCACTCCCCTTGTGAGTAATTTCCGGATCATGACAAGTCAGAGTCCATCACCTGAAGAGGATAAAGTATAAAAAAACTGTTCCTTATCCAGAAGCAGTTGGCAGTGTTATGTATTCCCTAATTTACACCAAATATGATAATTCTCATGTTGTTGGTGTTATGAGAATATTCTATTCAAATCCAATAATAGAGCATAGAGAGTGCTCAAATGGATATTGTGGTATATTTGAGGTGCATGTAGTCATTATATATGTTTTGGGAATGATAAATATGTTTTGAAGGATACACATATATTGATACAGATGGAGATGTAGACACAAGAAAATCTATATTTGCATAAATTTTATCATTTTTAGGGAGAATAGTTTCATGGAAATAAGGACTTTAGATGTGTGTGGCCTTGTCTACCAAAAATACGAGTATATCGTTGTCACTAATGAATATAAGGAGTTGTTTTGGATAAAGATGTTTTTATAGGATATGGGAAAGATTCGAGATAATTATATTTTATATTTTGACAGTAATAGAGTTGTTTATCTAAATTTTGAATGATGAGAAAACACACACCAATGATAATGGTGCTTATGTGATGAAAAAATCTCCACCAAAAGAAAATCTGGATACCTATACAGAGACTGTAGGTCTAGATTCTACCCAAAATTATTCATGAGGGAGAGATTTGTGGGGGAACTCTCAATTATGTGAGTAATTTGTGATATATTTTATCACGAGACATTTATTTCATAATATTTCAACCAATCTAGGACAACTATGGGACAATAGATGAGTAAACAACAGCTGGAGAGATTCTCAAGGATAGATGAAGTTAGAGAACAACACCTGAACATTGATTTTTTTTATTACAAAATCAGTAGAAATTGTCATTTATTTTTAACTTGCGATCCTATGATGTTTGATCTGGTGAGAAATAAGAGAAATTACCCCCTTCCCTCATGGAAATAAGATCCTTTCCAAACCACATTAATTTTTATGTTATTAAATTTTCCTCTTCACTTTTTTCATTTTTTGATAGCCATAAACCTCCTCCACCCTAACAAAACTCCATTTTTAATGACCAAGAATCTTCACCATCAAGCTCTATTTGGTTTTATAGCCTTCAAACATTATCTCACTAGGTTTTATGATCATAGCCTCTGGGTGTGGTAGGTTTTTCTTTTTTCCCAATTTCCATTAATCTTGTGATATGTATACATACTATAAAGTGGTTCTACAGTGACTTTAGACTAGAAAACATAAAGAATGTTTGTCATGGAATGTCAGTTCTTTATCCATGGTCACATAAGTCACAATAAGCATTCATGCGGTCTCATTATATTTATAGTCACAAAACCCTTTGACCTTCCACTTCAGGCATCCACTCATATTCAGTAAGAAAACTGGCCACAAGTGTATCTTACTGTTACATAAGAAATTAGCATGCAGTCGGTTTAAAATTTGGTTCGTAGTCACTTTAGAGACAGTTAATACACTATATATTTACTTTATATGGCCACTTGACAGACCATTATTGAAAAATAAAGACAAAAAACTATAAATTATAATCACTTTACATAAACATGAACTCCATGAAAATAATATTTTGAAATTGATAAAGTATTTATTTAAAAAAAATAAAAAAATGGAAGAATAAATTTATTAAGAATAAATATTAATTTAAAATACATAAAAATTAAATTATGAAAAAAATTGAAATTGAATTAAATAAAGAGAATAAAATAATCTTAGTCAATAATTTTAACAAAAAAAAACAAGAATAAAATAAAGAAATTATTTGCACTTATTTACACATTCAATCACAAATTAACCAAATAAATTACCTATTAAAAAAATATTTTTTGGTAAAATTAATAGTTTTATTAATTATAATATAGTTAATAAAAAATTAAAAAATTTAAATTTAAATATTTTATTTTAGAAAGAAAACACATTTAATTATTATAAATTATATGAAAAAATAAACCAAAGTGATAGACACATTACGAGGTTATGTCTTCCCATGATGTGGTGGTCTATATTTAGTTGGTCAGATATGTTATGAGATGTCCTTTATGAGATCTATAACGCAATTTTATGTTTTCTCCAAGTGATTTATGTGGTTCAAAATCATTGGATGAAATAGGTAGGATCAGGTGTTGTGTTGGATTATTTAGCGTATAAATACCCAATTTTATTTCCTCTATGTTCTGTGTTAACATTTTTTTTACTTTTTTAGGCTAATAGTTTTTATTAGGGAATATAATAAGTTCCAAATTATTGTTTCCTATAGAGTTGTATTCTCACTCCAAGCATGTGAACCTTAGTCAATGTGCTCACATCATGTCTTACGGGAAATTATACACAAAATTTATAAAATTAATCAAGATGGAGTAAAATTATGAATATTAGAGATGGGACTAAGGATTGACTTGAATTTTTTTATTGGACACTCTTGTTTTTTTTTCATTTTTATAATATTGTAAGTGATCATTACAGTGGGTGATCCCTTAGATGTTTTCCATGTATAACATTTCAGAGTCTCAATTTTTTATAGCATATTGTAGTTATTATTCAGTTATTGATTTATCACTATAATTTCATACATATACTAATATTAGTCTATTATGGATGATTTTGATATTAATCATTATTATATATTTATTTGATATTGAGGGAATAGTTAACTTAATTTTGGATATAGTCCCTCACTTCTAGTTTCTATCCTCTAGCATAAGAGGAGGCACTCCATTGGTCAATGATGTGCTGGATCAAGTCAAGATGCCTAGGATGATGAATTATATTAACTATTTTAAAAGGTATGTATACCTTCTTCATCTAATAAACAAATGAATAAATGATTGAGTGTCTTTTTATGGGTACAAGGAACACAAATCAGTACCCAAAAAATCATAATAAAGGGTTCAACATTTAGCATAACTTGATCAAGAAAACATTTATACTATATAAATTTTTAGATTTTATATCTCCTATATGACCTTCTATTCAAGTTTTAAATTGAACGTGGAGTGATAATTAGAATAATGGAAGTATTGTTTTTTCAAATTTTCCTATTATTAATATTATATTTAAAGGAACAATTTAGATTTTATACACATTGAAAAAAATTGTGATAATATATTTTTGACCACTTGGACATGAAAGTGAAATTAAAAGATATTTTCAATTCATGACATGACTTATATGAAATGGAAATTTGAAAACTATCTAATTTATAATTGGGTGAGAGTAACAAGGAATACATTGATTCTTCATAATATATGATGAGTAAAAATGAGAGGGTCGTTTATTTCCATTTTAAAGGTTCTAACATTTCCCAATGATTAATTTTCTAATATTTCAAATTACATAAATGGGAAGAGAAGGATATTATAATGGATTAAAATTCAGAACAACCATATTTTACTTCAATAGAAAATTACACTTACAATTAAGGATTTGATGTATACCCATATTGTTGAGAAGCTGATTAAAACATTATTTTTTTAAAAACACTTTTTCTATGAAATTATTGAATGATTGATTTAAAAAATATAGACGGCATGATTGTTCTCATATAATTTAATTTACTGAATACTTTTCCTCCTTCATTTTATAATGACATAGTTCATCGAAAAATACATTTAAAATGTGAATTAATTATTAGTTGGACCATCCAATTCAAGAGGATAAATCAAATTGAGCACTACATGAATAAATTAAAATGATATGTGTGTAATAGAGTACATCCAAAAGCATAAATATAAGGGGTTATTTAATGGATGAATGCAAAAAAAAATCAATATTTTAAATATTACTGATGTTAAAATGGAATTCAATAAACCCAACTAGATTAAAAAGGGTCCAATTAAAGAAGAGAAAAAATTTGATATAGAAAATATCATGTAGGTTAAATCCCATTAAAATAAGTTTCTAAATAGTCCATTATTTAGTCCATTGATACATTAAGTTAGATAATTGAACTATATTTTATTCTATTTTCATATTTATGTTTTTATTTAATATGTTTTTCTCTATATTTTAGGATACATATCATTTTTTTGAAATGAGAAATTCTTCAATCCATAGATTATTATATTCACCATGAAAAAAATTTAATACATAGTTCGGGACTTATATATTCATATATAATATCATTATTTTTAAATAAAAATATTTGGGGTTCATTTTTTCACTAATTCCTTCAATTGAATTATGTATAATTTTAAGTTAAAAAACATCTTGACTAGTTGATTTCTCATTTTAACATCTTGAGTGGTTTTGGACACTAAAACCAAACATGATCTAAATCATAATGTTACTCAACCCTTGGATCCACCCCATGACCATAAAAGTCTATGTAAAAAACATACAAACACATACAAAATCCACTTGGAATGGGGTATCAACTCAACTCAAAAAACAACCAGATAACTTAAAGGATATACACAATGGAAACATTTGAATTTACACACATACAATAATAAATCCTGAAATAATCCAAAAATGAATTTTTGTTTAAATATAATGTGGTATAATTAAGAAATTCAACACTGAGGACAAAACCTCCTCTAGTTTCCAAAAGCTCAACTATACTACACAATACAATCCATTAACGTAATTAATCAAATAACCTACAACTCAAATCAAACATCGCCTTCATGTTCACCAGATTCACATGAATTAGTTGAGTGTAAAAACACTGCCAGATTTCATAGATGAATTCCCATTCACCATATCCATGTGATAACTAAGCAGTTTCTTATACATTTTATAAAGATCTTCCCCAACCATGATAATTAAAAATTACAATGAACCTAACAATAATTTCATATAAAATATCCAAGACATGTCATAACATAATCAATTCATATATAAATAATATACACACACTTTTCCACATCAATCCAACATTATAATTGTTTGGATAAGCCTACCTAAGATCATCCTTCTCTAATAAAAATACCCCTCACTAAAGAATGATCACTCAAACATTATTATGTCACAGTATACATGTCACATCATCATCATGTGTCCAGACAATATTTAATATAATTTGGGATAAAAAACACACACATGTATCTCCCATCCCCAAAATACACATTTTTTTATAAAAATTTCACACTCGGAAAAAATACATAGAAATTTGGTTGAAATTAACTCAAACTAAAATCAGTATTTAAAAATAATTTTAGATCCATTTTGAATAGATTTTTTTTAAAATACTACACATAAGATAAAAATAGTTATCACATAATATCATAAATGAGAATATACCAAACTCATATTGACTCCATAATTTCATTTATATGCATCCAAAAAAAATACCATACCATAAAATCCCTCTAGTAAACCATAAATTCCATTTTAAACCTTTCCAATAAGACAATCAAATTGAAAATGAATAAAAAATCCTCGAGCTACGTAACGATGATGATCAACGACACAATGAAATTAGTATTTATCATATAAACCTTCTCTTGAAATCCAAGAAAAAATATCTGTCTTTCAAGAGGGTTTCACTATGCACTGATGATACACCCACTACCTAATATCTATATTTTTTCAGAAACATGATATTAATTATAAAAGAATAATGAATTAGAGAGAAAAAGAGATATAAGGAACATAATTTGGATATATGGACCTTAGATTGTATGAAATACCTAATAAAAATGAGAAAAATCACTAAAAAAGGGACTCTATAAAATGGTTCTTATAATAATAGAGATATATGAGTGTTTGGATAAAAATAAAAAACTTACAAAACTTTTTAACGAATACATGAATTGAAAAAATTTCAACTAGAATCATTCAGGGGGATATTCACTTCCTACTTTCCAAAAATATTATATGTTAAATGGTAATTTCGTATGGTCTCACATATTGTGTATCCACCCACGAATTACCCTCAATATTGAAAAACCTAAGATGCATGTTCTTTTAACACAGTCTCTAAAAACTTTAAACCAACCATACATTTACTTCTTTTCATTTTTTTTGAATTGATTCAAAAATTCCTGTAAAAACTATACACACCACAAAATAAATCCCACAACATTATAAACTTGATACAACTAAATATTTATCTTTTAATCCTTTAAAAATGGACTTATATAAAATTATTATGGCTCATCATTCCATGTATTTAGCTGATAATGGATTTTGAATTTATATTAGTGATGTCGATGTGAATCAAGCAATTTAAAATATTGGTAAACCTTATCCATTTATTGATAGGGGTAATTATTATGGTTTGTTTAAGAAAATTATCAATGTTATATATAATCATTGATTAATATTTATATTATTAATGTGTGAGTTGTTTTATCTAATTTTTGTATTGATGGTTTAAAATTACCAATTTACATTTATATAATTTAATAATATGTAATATAAAGAATAATGAGTATGAATTGATTCCTTGATATTTTCATGACAAACAAAATTTGTCTACATTGGTAGCACTTATTCAAACTTTTTAGGGGTGGTGGAAATGTATAGAATGGAAGTATTTATAATAAAACTAAATTATCTTTAAATTTCCTTCTTTGTTAGGAAAACTATTATCCAAAACACAATGGATATATTTGAATAATGTATAAAATAGATTAGGGATGCCTTTGATGGAGTTATGATTGATAATCACAATCAATAGAAGGTTGTGTATAATATTTTCATTAGTTATATCTACTATTGATTCATATTTTTTAGGAAATATTTAATAAAATTAATTAATTAATATTTTTATACTTGTATACATGAATATGTTTGATCATGAGATTCATCATATATTATTGGTATATATAATTTCAATTTTATATCAATTAAATATTTTTGTTTATTTGTATTTTTATAATCATCTTTATTAAAAATAAAATAAATAAATTATTATTCACAAAATTAATAATTTGAGTCTAATAAGATTTTACCAATCTTCAAGAATATGCAACGGACCTAGTAGTGTGATTACTACCTAGAATTCATGTACCTAATTATTGGTCTTTTCTGATGACACATTTTATTTAATTGGGAAAGGTTGATTTCCTTGATTCATTAGTTAGGTCATATCATATAATACCCACCATACCCCTTGGAATATCATGAGTGTAATTTATCTAATTAAGGTATAATGAACAAACTATAGAGAGATATTTTAGTAAGTTAAAAATTTAATTTTCAATGATATTCAATAAAAAAAGTATAGTTAATGGAAACTTTTTAATAGGATAATTTTATTTCTTAAACTTCTTTGTTTTGGCCAATTTGTATCATAAAATGATGAAAATTATGGAAATATTACAAGGGAGGGGAGAAGAGTTATCTTTGGTAACCTTATACAGGTGTTCTGGACATCTTATAGTGCATTTTGATATGCATTATTTCATACCTAGTGGTATTATTTTTTAGGTATAATTATCAATTTAAGTTATAAGGGTGAGATTTACGCACAGTGGAAAGAGATTAATATTTCATATATCTAAAAACTAAATGTATTAAATATAGAACAAATTAGGTGTCTATTGGTTTAATCATCCATTATAAGGGTCTCTATAGAAACATTGAACCCAACATGTATCAATAATTAAACATAATGTATGTTTAGATTTTAATTTTCATTCAAATATTTATAATGACTAGAATAATATGTGTATCAATATGTAAATTGTTTTTTTTCATATACAGTTATGTCGGTGAGATGAGCTAACTGATTAGACATTGTTGTAAATTAGGGATTGTTGGTCTACTGATCTTAATATTTCTATTTTTATAGTAAGTTAATTGTTTAATAAAAAATATATTACTATTATACATATTTTTTATATTTTTTCCTTAATTCATTATGTATATTTGATAGATGAATTTTGAAATTGAGTTAGTAAAACTACCATAAGAGTTATTACATATTACTATGTGCATACAAGATATATTTTAGTCTATTATAGGATGTGTTGGACATGAATATTCATTAATGTATGGTATCTTTGTCCCATTCCATGTAGTTGTGAGAGAAGATAGATGGTTGTATGAAAATATGTAGGGATGTGAACACTAGATATAGTATATTTTATGGTCATTCTATAAATTGAATGATAGATTCCTAGTTAACATATCTGAAAAAATATAGAAAAGTTGGAAATACAACATTATGGGTTAGTACATGCACTCACTGATGACACTCATGTTTTAACATCATAGGTAATAATAAAAATATAATATATTTAAACAAATTTTCATTATAATTATAATTTATAAAAATTATTAATTGTTGTCTCCAAAATAAATTATTTTTCATCGTCGTTAGTCCATAAGTGATTTTGTGCATGATGTTCCAGATACATGAGGTGTTTTTGTTATTGATTTCATACTTATTTTTTCATTTTTGAATTGAAATTAATGTATTTTTTATGTTTTTAATGTTTTTTAATGAAAAAACTGGATTGTTGAGATTTTTACTTCTAGATTAATAAGAATAATTAAATTTCCATTATTGAAGGTAAATATTTTTTTACATATGAATTCACATTACGAAGTCAATAATAATAAAAAAAATAAAATTGTGACATTTTTTGAATAGACCGCATGTTTGTTTGATGAATAATTTGGTCAAAATGTTCTGAATTATGATTTGAACGGTTATAATAGTTTTAAACTCAGATATATATGTCACAATTTTAAAATTAATCAATAAAACTATGATTATCATGAAACTCTATGAAAATGGTATCAATTAATTTGTGAAATATAGCAATTAATGACTTATCAATATGATGTGAAGTTTTTATGGAATAACCAAAAGTGCATTTTTTTATATTCACATTTTTATAAAACATGATTTATATAGTTAAAATAAATCAAATGACCTAGTATTCTCGTTAAATATTTAGAAAATTATCAATATTTTTTTTTTTTTATAATTAGAAAAAATGGCATATTCATATGACATGTGGTGTGGTCAAAATGAAATGATAAAAAATATTAGATATTTATGTGTTTAAAAATGTATTTATGTTAGTTGATACTAAACAAATAACTCTTGAATGTCTTGAAATCAGAAGATGATGATATTTGTTTAATGTTTCACATCTAACTGTGAATGAATGGAACTTCTATTTCACCTCTACTGAGGTCAAAATGATCATACATGAATTATTATATATTTAAATTCTAAAACAAATCATTTCATATGATCAAAATTAATTAAATAAACATAAATTATGGTATGTTTAAATGAAAATGATATTTAGTTAATTATTGACATATTTGAATGAATGATAACTCAATTTGATGTGTGTTGTAGTTGTAATGACTAAAAGTTTGCTTTTATAGATTTAAATGATTTTAAAAACATTATCGAAATGGTAAAACCTAATGAAATGACCTCAAATCTGCATAAAATATTATAAAATACTTTTTTAGTTATGTTCTGATATATAGGAATAATTGGAATATAAATAATTCATGTAGTGTATCCAAAAGGCCAAAAAGTAGGGTTTGATAAGCAATTACTGATATGATCAATACTAAAAAACAACCTAGGATTTTTATGAATGTTTGAGAAATAATTATTATTTTAAAGCATTGTTTACTGAATGGGATGTAAATTTGATATATATTGTGGTTTGGACTATGGAAAGTGAATTATTTATTTCTAAAGATGTATAAAAATATAAATAAAATGGTTTAAACTATTAAGAATTTACTTATATCATCATCAAGACAAAGGATAATTATATTCAATTTATTTATGTTAGGTAATAATAAATTTTAAGTCAATATAAAATTTAGTGTGATAAAAATGACTAAAATTATTTTTATATTAAAAAGTTATTAAATAATTCATATAGTAAAACCATTAAAATGATATTGGATAGTCAGGAAATATTATAAAAAAAGTAATTGATTAATTTGTGATATATGTGAATAATAGATATGTCAATCCGATGTGCGATGTAGCAAGAATGACTATAGCTACATTTTTTTGGATTCAACTGGCTTTAAAAATACCCATTAAATGGTTAAATTTGATCAAAAAAATTATTTTTACCATGAAATATTAGTAAAATTTTAACATATTATAATTTGACAATCATTAATGTCTAAAATTACAATACAACATGTAGTGTGGTTGTAATGATGAAAATCTATCTTAAAATAAATTTTTTTTGAAAATAAATGGAAAAATTTGAAAAACATTATTTATCTATCATAGAATCTTATGAAAATGATCATAAATTACATTATAATATATAAGAATGAATGATAAACCTTTTTAAATTTTGATATGATTAAAATTAGTGGAATAACATTTTTAGACTTAAAAATTATTTTAAACATCTATCAAATGGAAAAAATGATCAAATGATTATAGATTGCTGTAAAAACCTAGGTAATTAAAATGAAAAAATTAGTGGAATATAGGAAAGAATAGTATGTAAATCTTTCATGTGGACTAGTTGGAATGACAATATGTTTATTTTTATAGATTTAAATTTTTTAAAAAATATCCACCAAATAACCCAAATTGATCAAACAGCACAAGATTATCATGAAATATTAGAGCCACAATTTTCAAATAATTTATGACATGCATTATTAAGTGTACCTCTAAATTGATTTTTTTGTGGATAAAATGATCAGTCATACAATTTTATAGATATAAGTGTGTTAAAAACATGTGGAAAGTTTTCAAAAAAAAAAAATAAATCAGGTAGGATCATCTTGAAATTTTTGGATTATGATTATTGTTTAATTTGCGACATTTAGTAATAAAGGAAATTTCATTATGATGTGAAATGTGCTCAGAATTATTGGAGTTAGTTCCTGAGTAGAAATGGAATTTTTTAATTTTGATTACAAGAATATATATATATATATTACATATCACACAATGATTTTATTTTCAATATAACATTAATTTGAAAATGTTCATTGAGTATATGTCAAATCAAATAGTTTTAGGAAATAATCCTCTATAACGATAATCCTGAGATCCTATGATAATATTATTAAATTAATATGTATTATAGAACAGACACATTGATCTAACAAGACATAGATGACATTTTAATATAAGGTTATGGGGGCTAAAAATCATTGATATTTCTTCTTATGAATTTTCACTTGGTGATATCCAAGTAGAAAAGTCATTAAGAAAAACATAAGATTATTAATCCCAAATATTTTTACATGTCATTGTATATTCATATATATGGATATAGGTATTGTTATTTATATTCGAGTTCATCATTAATGTGTACCATTCATTGTGTAGTTTGATGTATAGATGAAAATCATGATAAAATATGATCACATTTAGGTTGTAGATGTTAGGAACATCAGAAATGATATAAAATTAATTGATTGGTAATGAATGGATTTATCCATTTCATGATTATGGGAGAATATATCTCTATCCCA
The DNA here is from genome assembly GCA_963277665.1 of Viscum album. NCBI lineage: Eukaryota > Viridiplantae > Streptophyta > Magnoliopsida > Santalales > Viscaceae > Viscum > Viscum album. The sequence continues at coordinate 382,003,033 of OY728136.1, forward strand.
TGTATTAAAACAAAACTCTTTGATGAATTCCTTGGCCATGGATGTTTACAGACAAGTACATTTAAAAATGTCAAAGAAATATAAGTCCATAATTTTGGCTTATTCCACACGTGTGCACCCTATTTTATAATATATTGGTTGAAAAAGTGATTATATTTCACAGTATCATTCATAGGAAGGATGATGTAGTTTCTACATTAACCTTTTTTCTATGGGACCCTTGAAATGTGTCTAGAAACTAAAATTTCACATTATTTATGTTCACCTATTTCCATATAAAAAGAGGCATAGAGGGTAACACATTTAGAGTATAATTTTTTTATTAAATTATATTGAATTTTAATTTAAGAATAAATTTATTCACCAGTTTGTAGAATAATATTTATTCAAGTAAAATTAAAAAACATAAATTCAATAATAGGATATTCAGTTTTATAATATGTGAGTTGAATTTTATTTCATGTATAATTATTCACATGGAAGTAAAAAAATATTTACTATTCACAAGTTTGGTGGGTAAATTAACACACACATATATATATTATGTGAATATGAAAATAAATATTTATTGTCATGTTTTGAAAATAGAATATTTTTTAGGAGGGTATGTATTGAGTTTAATGATCCAATGTAAATAATATATTTTTAATTTCTATAATTTAAATAAATATAAATCTATTTATTTTAAAAAATGAGTTCACTACTTGAAAATGGGGATATCCCCTTGCACCAATACCCATGGTTTACAGAAATTCTGGTTATAAAGTGGATGGAATTTGTCTATACCAATGGCTTTTCAAAAACCATTGGTATAAGTTGAGATATACCAATAGTTTTTTAAAGACTGTTGGGATGGAGTTATCTCAAATCCCATAGAACCCCCCCTCAGTCACATTCCCTATTATCCCCTCACCTGAGTGACAAGTAGTTCTCTTCTCCTCAAACATTCTCCCTTAATTCGAGGATTTTTTATTCTAATATTCTTTGAAATCAGATTAGGGAGTTCTAAATCATTCTTATCTAATGATGAATGTTGTTTAATTTTTATCTATTTATGAAATCCTAAACAAGATATATTTAGGTTATGATTTTTTTTGGATTATTTGAAACAAGGTTCTCTTATATAGTTTTTGTTATAGTATTTCTTAATAAATCTGATTGTAATTGATCTATTTGTGGTTTTAATTTATTTTAATGCTACTTTTAAATAAATCCAATATTTTTTTAATATAAATTAACTTATTATGTAATAAATTAATACTATATTTTTTTGTTTTATTAATGTATTAGGGGGTTATTTTATGCCCTGTGATTATATCGAACAATTAATGAGTTACCATTAATTAGATCAGTGTAACATTTCACAACCTTCATCATTTCATGTTTACCTTTACATAGGTCAGTATACCCTTACATATGTTAGAAAGATAGTCTCATATTTATGTAGGTATTTCAGATCTTAAAGAAACCCTTAAATATAATCTTCATTGGTCTGATCATTCCCTCACTTATCGTCCATGACATTATTTAAGTACATTCAAAAAGGTTTCCAATAACTCTTACACTATCTGTATAACCTTCCCCAAGAATAATTTATGAAATTATTGACACATATTGAAAATATAACTCATCACTTCATCAGTACTAACATATTTAAATCTTTAGAGATTTAAAACTTTCCAATAATATCTGTTGGTATATACCATTTTACTTCAAATGAAAAATATCAACTATAAATAATATGATTTAAACTCTATTGAAAAATTAACTACTAGAAAACATTAATATATCATTTTAATTCATCTTTATTAGATTCCAATGAGTTAATTACCCACTTGGAAATGATATTTTCTCAAAACCTCTAGGATTACTGAGTTGGAGCTCACTTTAGGAAACATGGGTCAATGTTAACAATATCAATATTGTCCATATTTTATACAAAATCCATAAACCATATTTCAACTTGAGTAGTTAAATATTATTTTTATATTAAATAATTTCACATAAAAATGATTATCAATAAAATTAATTCACATGGGTGGGGACTATACAACTTGAAGAGCTAGTTGACACTACTAGCAGTCCATTTAATTCAATTTATCAACAATTAATTATTCTATCAAATTAGGATAAGTTGATTTTATGAGACAGTATTTATCTACCCCTGATTTTTGAACCTATAAACACCATCTTTTGAAACCACTTTCTTGGTAAAATTATTTTCCTGAAATAACTTTTTAGTATCCTGAAAAACATTCAAATGATAAAAACATGTTATTTTATAATAAATCACATGCAATGCTTTCTAAATATCATAACTTCATTATCAAATCTAAAACATAGATTTAGAACCTAAATCATTAAAAAATATGCTTGAAATGAACTGTGTATGTAATATTTCATTGTATTCATATATATTCCACCATGTATAGTAAAATTAACAATGTTCTATACTGAGATTTTTTGAAATTTTAGAATTATCTTGAATCTTCATTTCATCGTGCACTCTTATATTCGTAACAATATTTTTAATTCTCAAATGGTTAATACTTCCCCATGAATTTTATTAAGCTCTTCATCCTATATTACTCTATTTAATATGTTTTATAATAATGAAAAAGGGTAGAATGGTAACTCTAACACCCTCATGTTAATGATTGTGGTTGTTCTGTATGAACTGACACATCTATTCAACTCTTCCTCTATGCCTCTCTAATGGCTATTTTTTTTGAAAACCCACTTATGATGATTACATTTTATATTTTCAGTATAATATTCTTTATCCTTCTTGGCTTGGGTTTTTTTTATGTTTTGAGACTAATACCACTAATAGTTGTCTCTTGTTTTGATACATTTTTCTTACACCCTTCAACATGTTTCCTCTTCCAATGGAGGGATATTACACCAACTTGGTCCTATTTCCTCGTGGACTAATATGTGAGATCATTAAGGAATACATTTTTCTTTTCCTCTTCTTGGATATCCATAAGAGTCACTTAAGAGTTATTATTCCCAAGTAAGTCCTTATTTAAGGTCACTTATTTCACAATTTATACACACTACTGGTTAATATATACCCGATTTACAATGATTTTGGTAGATTAAAGTTACAGTTTTAGTTAGTGGTGGATCATTGGATATGATTTGGGCTTATGGAAGGAGAAAAGTGATACATTTTTTCATTTCTAGTTAGAGATGAGTAATTGTTTCTATCAAATTTTATATTTCATTTCATATTTCATACAACTTCAGGATTCCTTCTCCTTTATTAAATTTTGGTTATATTTTTTAATTTTATATATCTTATTTTCTATGATATTAGGATTGGATGATTATATATATATATCAATTATGTTTGAATTTCCATGATATTATTATACCATGTTTTTTTATTTTTATTTTTCTCGAAACGTTTTTTTAATTCTTTATTAAATATTTTCCATCATAAAGATAACTGTATTTAATTGGATTAATGTAATATTTAAAACATTGAATTTGAAAAAAATAATTGATTCATAATTAAATATGTATTCAGTATAATTTTTTAATAGTTTTCGGCCATTCCAAGTCTTATACATCATTATTTGTAGGATACTATTTTCATATAGGTGTATCAATAATGAAATCAAGGAGAAAGAATGTAAGAAGATATGGATATGAAAATTGGTTAAATTAATATCTGTATTATTGTCATATTTATATGAATTAACATGTTCATTATAGGTTCAATTTTACTTTCCTGATGATGAAGATGCTATGGTCCTATGGTTGATGGATCTTGAAGAGTTGTGGTGATCATATAAGCACAAGTTATATGTTTGTCAGAAAAGTTGAGTTGCTTTTGATTTAGAGGGTATAGCGATATTCATCAACATTCCAATAACACAATACCAGAAAATGATCGCATATTGGAAGAGTAATGAGTTTATGGTATTCTTAATCTTTAATGATATTCATTGGAAGATTAATTCTTATTAAATGTATTAACTTTTTTTTAGGATGTTTCAGAAAAAAAGAAAAAATAAAAAGATTTTATGATGTATTTGCACACATTGGGCTGCACTAAAATGCTCAACTATGAGAGGGTCCATGTATATTAATATTAACAGAAATTATTTCTTTCTAGTTTATTATATTCAAATTACTTTATTTTTGTTTCATTTTGTAAATTAAGATGAATAGAAATAATATCTTTCAGGTTCATTATATTCAAATTTATTTATTTATGATTAATTTTTTAAACTGTAAACTATTTTTAATCAATTATTTTCATGTAAACTATTAAATAATCATACATGTAATATCTTATAGTTCATTCAAATCGACCTAACCTTAATCAAATAAAATAAAACCAAAATAAATTTTAAGTTTGGGTTTATTAGGCTTCTCAATAAGTATAAAAACAATATAGTCATAAAAAGGATTTAAACTTCAACAAAATGTCCGTAAATAGTCCAAAAACAAACTCATGTAGTCATAAGACGAATGTTTAGAAATGAAACATTAATAAAGAAAGATGAAAATTCATAATTTAGTTATACTTTAAAGATGAAATTTAAGATTTACTATAATGAGTCCCTTTAATATAAGAATGGAAATTCCCCTTTAAAATATAATTTATATCTTGAATTATTTTCTCAAGATCATTCCATGTGATTCTAACAATAATCCTCCAAACATGCTGAATCTTACATTGGAATCCATAAGTATCAACTTGATTCCTTTAAATTTAACTCCTTTAGGATATGTCAATATAATCCTTCTTTCACTAAAAATATTCTTTGATTAATTTATTATTTTGTAAAGGCTACATTTGAGAATGTATGAATGAAAAAAAACATTTTAAACCAAATAAACTAACTGAAAAATAAACTAATTGGCATAACCAAAGATAAAGAAAAAATCACAACAAAAAATTAAATAAATTAACTTAAAATAGAAAAAAATAAAATAACCAAAACTGAACTAATTAACCTAAAAAATTGACAAGTTGATCAAATGACTGAATCTAATAGAACTAATGACCAACAGAATAAATTAGAAAATGAAAAAATTGAAAAAATGACCAAATGACTAAATGACAAAACTCAAAAATGAAATAATGAAAATATAAAACAAATAATAAAAATACCAAACTAAAATATGAAATTACCCAAAGAAAAAAAATTGACAGAACCCAAAATTAACCAATTGATATAACCCAAAATTAAGAAATTATCCTAATAAAAAATGAACTGTATAACCTAACCCGAATAAAAATAAAAAACCTAAAAAAAAACAATCTAATTAACCTAACAAGAAAAATTAAAAATTGATCAAATGACCCAATCCCAATCAAACTAATGACCATATGACCAAATGATAAAATGACCAAGTTTACAAATGACCAAATTTCTAAACTCAATTATGACATAACCCAAAGATGAATCAAAGGATAAAATAAAAAAAATAAAATGTTACATGACCCAATGATGAACCAATTGACCAAATAACCAAATGAACTAACTAAAATATTAAATAATCCAAAGATGAACCAAATGGACAATCCAAAAATTAAACAATTGAAATAACCCAAAATGAAGCAGATACCCCAACAGAAAATGAACTAAATAACATAAAAAATATCATATCCCAAAAATAAGTAATTAACTAACCAAAAAATGAACTTTTTATCAAATTTCCTAATCCAAAATAAACAAAGGACCAAATAACAAAAATGAAAATAATAATCAAGTGAAGAAAATAAAATATGATATCACACCAAGATTAACCAAATGAACAAATAACTAAATGACCAAATGAAAAAGTTGCCAAATTAACAAAAGGTAAAAGGACCTAACTTGAATATGAAATAACTGAAAGACTATCAAAATGTCCTAACCCAAAAGTAACAAATTGATATAACCCAAAGTGAAGGAAATACCCTAACCAAAAATAATCTAAATAAACTAAAACAATTAAAAAATTATAATCTCTCCAAAAAAATAATCAACCAAACCAAAAAATGAACAATTTATCAAATTGCATAATCCAAAAAATGACCAGATGAAAAAAATAAACAAAATGGAATAACCTAAAAAAATCCATAACCCAAAAATAAACCAAATTTCCTAACCCAAAAAAACCAAATAACCTAAAATAAAATTTTATTTCATTCTAGGTTATGTTGAACTCCGATGTAGCTTAAATTAACTATTGAAATGATTTTCTCACTATATTATTAATCTAAAAAATCATCAACCATAGTCGTGGTTCCCATTTGAGATTTAATTTATCTTAATCACATGTATATTCATTCACTTTCATCTTAATCTAAAGTGAGAATTGAATTTAATTAACCATAGTGACTCACAACTATAATTTAATCTAATGTGGGAAATATTTAACTTAATATGAGTAGATGGTTAACGTTAAATATCATTACCATCAATTTTTTTTCGTTTATAAAATTCATATTACTAAAAAATGCACTATAATAGTATTCAATTTCATTTTTAGAAAGTTAAATTGGGCATCTAAGGTCATATCCCTCGAGCAAAATTATTTTTCATGAGTAGGAGTAAAAAGGATGGAAGTAATATCAATGCATAGACACAATAAAATATTATAAGTATTTCATTGATATTTAAAATTTTTATACATAATTCATTACTAAATATCTTTTTTTATCTTTTCAATAGTGTTACCTATAAGCCCTTGATGACAAGGATGATGACAAATTCAGGCCAAATGATCATCTGAGTTCGTTATAGTGTGAAGATCACCATTGGAGAGTCTAATGAAGACTTGAGAAAACATGATCCACACTAGGTATTCGACCTCATCATGAACCACTCAAATATATCACACCACTGAGCTGTAAAAATCTTAAACATAAGTAGTTAAGGAAAAAACTAGCTATATAACAGCACAAAAGTGGTAAATTTGTCACTGAATAGCTCATGAGATCCATGTGAGTTATATGTAAATCATTTCTATTAGAGGCTTCTAATATTTTTATTTTTTATGGAATCAATGTTCACTTTATATGATGCACCGAGTGATGTAAATGAGGGTCCCAATGGTGGTCAAGGTGATGATACTGGTGGTAGTGATGATGAAAATGATAATGCCGTCTATTTTTCTGACAGTAATATATGTGATGGTGGGGATGAGGATTTTGGTGTTGGTGATGAGGATGAGGATGTTGGTGATTCAGGAGATATTGATCCCCTCCATGTTTGAGTTACTAGAAAAGAGACTTGTGCATGCTGTTTAATGACTTGAACTAATCTATTGTGTGGATGCATATGCATTTTATAGTATTGTAAATTGGTTGAAAAGTATTAAAATTAGTTTTATGAAATAAAAATATAAATAAATATTTATTGAATTAAAATTTTAATCTGTTTTTTAATTTTTTTTAATAGTTCTAGAACTGTATTTGCAGTGGATCTAGATGGGCTACTACATCTTGTAGGGATAGGTAACTATACCAAATGTTCAGTGAACCGTTTTCATATCCTAACATTCGGAAAAGCTATACCCATGGTTCTTTTATGTGTGGGTATATACATATACCATTTCTTAATGAAAATTGAGGGTATTATGAATACTACATAGGCCATACCCTCTATTTCTATAGAATCAAGGGGTATAGTTGTTACACCACAAGATTTTTTGGATTATTTTTTTAATTAATTTAAAATTTATTGATATTTTTTATTTAAAGAACCCCCATATATATCTTATATTAGATGACTTTACTATGTTTGAATTATTTTCACACAAATCCATGGTAGCCTTGTGCTACACATAATATTGGCTTGGCTTGCGTTATACACAACACAAAGTTTCTATGAAATGGTATTATATTATTATAATTATTTAAACAAGATGGTTATACTATAGATGTTAAAAAAAATAATATTAATAGAAATAAATAATATTTTAAATTTATTTAATATGGTTTCATATAAAAAACATTTTGATAATGAAATATATTATTTTTGGCAATGTTTTTTATGTTTTCAAATAATATTTTCTCAATGAAAATAATATTTTATATCATTCTATGAACAATATTTAAACTAATTTTAGAAAATATTACAAATTTAATTTGATTAAATAAACTTAATTTTATAATTATTTATTCCAAAATATGTTTAGGGATAATTTTAGTGATTTTTCTAAGAAAAATAATTTATAGATGAATAGTGAGAAATTATGAATTTTAATTCAAAACTATTTTTAATATAATTTATTTACATAGATAAATTATAATTTATGTTATATTTTAAGTAGTTATATATAAATTATTCACATATTAATAATATTTATTTCATTGGAATCATTTTTACATTGAATTTATATATAAAAGCTTAATGAACTTTTCAACATTTTGACATTAAAACCCGCTTTCTCACCACTTCTATTTAATTAACATTATACTTAATTTTTCATCCTATGTGAATTATGGTTAGAAAAATATAAATAAAACGTTTTAATAAGAATTATAGTTTTATTCTAATAAGATCAACTTAATTTTCAACAAAAAATAGAAGTGAAATTGATTAAAATTAATTACAGCGAATAAGGTAAAATTAAGCTTAATGAGGGACTAAACCTTAAAACCGAGGGAAAAAATTACTGAAAAACTTTCACAAAACCTATTGAATGTAAATATTTAGGCCAATAGAACTATAAAGTTCAGTAATTATGCATTTATAAATGTTTTTAATAATTAATACTTGGGGAACCTGCAATTCATTTCCAAAAATACCATATGTGTCTATCCCCCCCATATAAATGGACACCACCTTTACTGCTTATTCACACCCCTAAAACCACATAAGCTCGGCATATATCTACCCAATACACTTTAGAACATACTTATATTAGTCCTGAATCATAACATTGAGAATAAATCCATCCAAGTAATCCCTTTTGTCAAAACCAAAAGGAGCTACCTGAATAAGGGGTAACACCCTTCATCAAGCTCTTTTAATTTATTTTTGTTATCCACCCATAAAATATAACTATTCAATGCTTAAATAATAAAAAGATATAAAAAACATATTAGGATGTTTTTAATTTATGGTTTTGACCTATACATACACACACCTTCATCTAATGGGTAACGAACTTTCCATTCATGTGTACGGTGAACTACAATCCCACAAAACAGTGTTGTTTCTTTTTCCTTTACCACCAATCATGGTTTGGGATTAAGATGGAAAAAATGTTTATATATGATATATATATATATATATATTATGTATTTATTCTTATTTAAATATTTTATACCCCATACCTTTATACATTCCATCTAGTGTAAATACGATAACATCATTTTTGGACATGTGGACTACCGCCTCCTCAAAGCAATTCGATTCATTCTCACTTTTCATGGAATATATTAAGTGTGGTTTTAGTGAAAAAATATAATATATATAAAATAATAATTCAACTATAATGATATTATATTCATATATATTTGTATATGTCAATTACTTACTTTATTTCAATAAGTTAACAAAACGGAAACAATGTTCATGTGTATGTACAACTTACCATCTCTATGAATGAGGTATTCCATTTCATATTTATATATTTTATATATTATTATAAATAAATATATAATGAATGTATCTGATATTTAAATTTATATTTTACGTTAATTATGTAAGTAAAGCATGATCGAAGTAAGATGATCAAGAATAATACGTCAAAACATGTACGAAGAACAAAGTAGATATTACCTGAATCGAAACCTTAACATAGAATTGTTAATAAAAAGGTAATAAAAAGTCATAATCAATTCATATATGTTATTATATATAACTAACCATCCACATAATCCCTGATATAAGGAATTAAATTATTACATTGGAATGATTACAAAGAATCAAATCCTGAAGGACTGATCAGTTTAGCAGTCTAAGAAGACCTGATTAAATTCATGATACCCACAATACACTATAAAAGAAAATAAAACATGATTCATAATAAAATAAAATATACAGCATAATTGAAATATTATTTAGATTATTCTTTTTCATATCCTGAGGAAAATCACAGAATAAAGGGTCGAGATTAGATACAAAGAAAGCGTTAGTAATACATCAGAAGCTATCATAAACCATAATGTAATGTTAATAACTCATGCCAATAAAATATAATCTTGAGGTAATTATTGATAAAATAAAAACTGAATGAGTAATTACATATAAATAATCATATGTGAATATAACTAAACCATGAATATTATAATTTTCAAATAATCACACAGACTCTCAATTACTAGTTTCATAATGAGGGAATGCCTAATGTCAGACATCACAACCATACTGTCAAGGCCTCATACCAAGAATATACATAAACGGGTAAAAACATATACTTGTTTGAATCATGAGACCTAAATATGCATAAAAGGGCTATATAGGGCCCCTCACATCACTTAGTATGTCTAATACATTCTTCATATGAATATGATGAAACATTAACAACATAAACATTTTTCTTGAAAACTAGCACCTGAAATGTGAATACATTAACTGTTAACCATGAATGGTATCAAATTAGCACATCCAGAATCAAAATATTCATAAAATCTTCAAAAAAATATTTTAGATGGTTTCATAATATATTAACCTCAATGAATTCTAAGATTAAATAATGGATTTTTTCATTGATGAAGATACTTTTAAATGATACCATTGAAAATTTCTTAAGGAAATAATCCTTAAATATTCCAATGTGTCCCATAAAACGTTGAATCATTCAAATCATAATCCATTAGTATATAATGAGAATTAGTAGAATCATGATATGATATATAAATTCTTATTAAGTAAACCATATACAATGATTAATTGGTGATCAAGCCATATATCTCAAGGAAGTAAAAGTGAGATGAGAAAAATCCATTTTTACTTTAGAAATAAGAGTTCTTTTGAAGAATCATTTTTGTTTTTCATAAAATAATATTGTAAAAATTTATTTCATGTAATGTAAAATGGAATTACATTTAAATCATATTTTAGGCATAACTAAAGTCCCACTGAAGTGAAATTAGGTAAAAAAAGAGTTCTTATGAAGCATATAAAATAAAACAATTTAGTGTCGTTTAAGGAAAATATTAAAGAGATTTTAAAGAGGAATGAAATGTTTGTTTTCATAAAAACAGAAAGAACCCAGATATTTTTTCAAGATAATTTTTTTGATTTTGTAAAAATAATTAACCCTCAAAATATATTATATAGTTCACTTGAAAATGGGTAAGAATTCGAGTAGTTCCAATGAATCGGGCTTGTTTATCTGGAACAATTGAGATGGAAACCATTATAAAACACATATATCCCCATAAAATAAGGATAATATGATATAGATATATGATTTTGGAACATATAAACATAATTTAGAAGAAATATAAAAAATAAAGAAGCATTAAATTTGAGTAAAGGTAGAGAATGATTAACCCAAAGAAAACATGAGTTCAGGTAGAATCTCTTACCAGTTTGTAATCAATTGAATCATATGACTCAAAATTAATTATAATAAAATGATAAATTTAATACCATTAAAATAATTATATTCATGATAAGATACATCAATTTCCAGTATACATTTTCCATACACATGAGATAGTGGCGAATAATGGAAATATCATGAAAATAAAAGTGGGATGAGAAACCCCTTACCATATATCCGAATGTGTTATGCAGTTGACCGTAACATCCTGGATAACAAAATAAAATCCATTAATTAATTAATTAATAACATTAAATATATGTATTTTATTCATCATTATTTTTGAGTTCATTTATGTTTTTATTGATATGTTATAAGAATGATTTTTTTCATTCTAGATTGTTTGTTTTCTTGATTTTATGATCGAATTTCTTGATTAAAAGTAGTAGAGTATATTTAAAATTGGTATAGTTCTCCATAATTTGAATTGAATTTTTTTATTTAGAATAAATAAGTGTAAATGGTTCTATATATCATTTGTTTATATATTATCAGGATTAATCATTAGAAAATTCATTTAGTGAAAATCATTTAGATTATTATGGCGGTTATTGATCATAACAAACTCATTTTGTATTATCCCTAGGTATTATGTAAATATGTTACATCGAGAACATTAAAAAAGGTTATAATATAATTTTTTTTTCAATCATTAAAATTGTTTCATGGACATCCTTGATGGAGAAATGGAAGAATGAAAGATCATCACACATGAAGGTAGTAAATCGACACCACATAGACAATGATTTTGTTTTTAAAATAAGAGAGAGAGATAACAGTTTGAGGAAATATACTCAACTAACATGATTTCATTCCAGTATATAGATGATATTAGACTTATCATGATCATTTAGAAAGAGGAGTTGAGGAGTGTAAAGACCCGGAAAATTCAAGGGAAATTTTTTTTCTTAATTTTCTTTGGAATTTTACAAGAGCGCGGTTTCTAACGGCACTTGATTCTGAGGCCCGGTGTCCCCGAAATCAATTTCCGAAGTTTGTCTCAGGTACGTTCAGTGAACGAACGAGCGGGAATTTCTAACTTTTGAACCAGTGCCCGAAATCGAATTCCGAGGGCACCGATGGAACCGCAATGCCGGTAATTGCTTAGGAACTCCTGTTCCGGAGTTGCGTTTACACGGGTGTTGATAATAAAAATTGTGGAAGTTTATTTTATAATTACACTACAATTTTTATTATTTTACTCTAAGTGTTAGCTCTTGATGGAAGTTAGGTAACCACCCAACCTCTCTTGGGAGGTTATGAGGGTGGTGGGGCACACACGAACCCCACCCCTTCATATCCTCTAAAACCCCCCTCAACTCCCACTTTAATTTTGATAACTTAAGTTATAACCTATGACTTAAATGTAATGAGTTTAATGAGGTGAGTTGTTTGTGGTTATTGAATTTCAAAATCTTGAAATTCAAATGTGTTCTTGTGTTAATAAAATAAGAAAGAGTCTTATTTTATTTTTGGTTAGAGTTTTGGAACCTTGAGAGAATTGGGGAAGCAGTCTTCTTCTTCTTCAACCTCGACGAAGAACGCGAAGAACACCGTTCTTCAACGAAGAACTTTTCTGCCGAAGAACACGGTTCTTCCATGATGCCGTATCCGCGACGCGACGTTCTTCTTCTGAGTTGTCTCTTCCGCGACGGTTTTCCGCGATAGAATCGCTGTCAACGACTTCGAATCCTCGCTTCGCGACGTCGACGTTCTCCCGCGATGCCCGACCTCCGTGACGCTCGTCTTCCGCGGCTCGTTGACAAACACCGTTCCTGAACCGAGGTAGGGGATTATTTTATTTAATTATTTTCCATTCATGATTCTAGTTTATCGATTATCGTGGATTTTCGACTATATGTTATCATTAACGAGAGGGGGGCCGGACCGCACAAACAGGGCCGAACCCCCTCCTATGTTCATGTTTGATTTCTTTGCGGATGGAACGGAATGGCGTGGTGCCGTCGCACCACGCGGGAATCACACGACAAGTATTGTGCGGCGCCGTCGCGCCGCGCCGTGGAAAGAAGTTTAAGAATGTGATGCCATCGCACCGTGTCAAAGGAAATCGAAGGCGCCGCGGCCGGAGCGGGGCCGCGGCGAAGGGGCGCGGTGCTGTCGCACCGCGCCGGACGACAAGGGCCACGACCGGTTCCGGGACGCAGTAGAGCAAGGTGACCGGCGGCCGGACCGGGCCGCCGGTGATGGAGCTGGAAGGGGACCGGCCACCGCCGGTCCCGTTGAGAAGGATCCGACCGGCCAGGTCGGGCCGACCGGAAAGGGGAGGGGCCGGGGAAATTAAATTCCCTCAGCCGGATCAAACGGCCCCCCATAATTGGAGGGGAGGGGGGGGGGGGGGGGGGCGTTTACACAGGGGGGCATGCGCCCCCCCCCCACTTTGCCGAACGGCTCGGCCAAAGCCGAGCCCGACAGCGCGCTGGGTGCGGTGTCCCCAGCCGGACCGGCGCCCGGCCGGTCTGCCGGGCCGGACCACGCCCAGCCGACCCTATCCGGGGCGGGTCGACCTGGTTCAGGCCAACCGGGGGGTCTCGGGCCGGGTCGGTCCGGGCCCAAAACCCCCGTTATCGGACTGTTTGAGTTCAAATTCTCATAACTCGGGCTACGTTCTTTCAAACAACGCGCCATCATCGACGATGCGATCCTTAGATCGAGACGGTCGTTTCAGTATATCGCACTCAAGGTTTCGGAATACTTTGAGTTCGGCCGGGTTGGTTCGTACACGAAACCAACCGGGCCCTCGGAGCGGAAACACTCATATCTTGAGCTAAGGACGTCCGATTGACGTGCCATCAACTTTGCTGAGTTCCTCTTAGTGATATGGATCTTTTGGAATACTCCGCCCAAGGTTTGGAGGCAGGTGGAGTACGGTCGGGTTGGTTTTGCCTTAAAAACCAATCGGGCCCCTGGGACGAAAAAGTTAAAAACTCTCAGACCGGGCGTCCAATTGAAGCGTCGTCTGTTGCGTTGAGTTCCTATTGAAGATACAGAACTTTTGAATACATCAACTTCGGACTATGTGTCAGTTGATGTATCAGCCTCTCGGCTCATGGAGCGGACCCTCCCGAACGAGCTTGTTGTGTGCGGGAACCCTAGTGCTGGCTGCGACTGCGACTTCGACGACGACTGTACAGAGATCCTCAGTGGATTTGACTGTGATGATGATGAAAACAGTACGGGAATCCTCCGTGTTTTCGGCAGTGACTACTACGGTACATCTTGGGATTCATCAACTCCAGTCTACCTATCAGTTGATGCGTCGACCTCTTAGCTCGTGGAGTGGAACCTCCCGGAACGAGCTTGCTGTGTGCGGAAACCCTAGAGCCGGTTGAGACTTGACGACTGCTGATCGAACGACTCGGTGTGTTACGGATATCCCAGTGGGGAACGCTTGGTTGTAGCGGCAGACCCACGATGGAGGATCGCTTGGTTGTAGCGACACTGGGGAGAGCTTGGTTGTAGTGGCAGACCCACGACAAAGGTGTGCTTGGTTGTAGCGGAACATGGGAGCACTTGGTTGTAGCGGAAGACCCACGACAGAGGTGCGCTTGGTTGTAGCGGCACAGGGGAGCGCTTGGTTATAGCGGCAGACCCACGACAGAGGTGCATTTGGTTGTAGCGGAACAGGGGAGCGCTTGGTTGTAGCGACAGACCCATGACGGAGGACCGTTTGGTTGTAGCAGCAGGCCCACAGTACCCGATAGGTGTAGCGCTTGGTTGTAGCGGCATAACCACTGTACTTGATGGAAAAGGAGTTTCCCAATAGCTTTGGGTTCAACTTCCTGAACGATCCTGTGTAGGTCATTGCGAGGGTTAGTACCTACAGATCCTTGTGGGTCTGACGGCTTAGATGAATCCGTGGCTACATCTGATCATCTCTAACGTCATACGAAGAAGTACCTGTGTGAGCTGAAACCTGTTTTCTTTCCTGTGTGGATTGTGTGGTGCTATCCTGTGTGGATTAGGTTTTTCTTTCCTGTGTGGAATACGTATACTTTCCTGTGTGGACTGAGTTGTACTTGGGCTCAGAGGTTGGAGCGTATTGGAATTGTTGACTTAGGTATATGTATGGGCATATACCTAAGCATTGTCGGTTATTACTTCGTGATTGTATCTTTCCTTTTTGGTTTATCCTTTGTGGATTTTGGGAGACCCTTAGGGGTCTCGGGGTCCCTATTGAGTAGCTTATACTCACCCTTGCACGGGCTATGCCCGCACTACATTGTGTTGGTTGCAGATGACGGACAACGTTGATCGTGGTTGAGGCTTGTAGAGAAGGACGATACCTAGAGGAGGACCACTGGGCGGGACGTACTCGGAGCAGACGATGGGACCCGAGGAGCAGTGGAGATATTTGTACCCACCCTTCAGGTGGGATTTCCAGTGTATAGCTCGGCGTAGCAGGTTTTACCTTTCAGTTGCTGTTTTCCCTTTCAAGTTGTACTTTACTTTCAGTTTGGGTTTGTATTCGGGCCCACTTACTTTCCGCACTTGCAGTTATACTCTGTTTTTACTTAGTGTTTACTTTTTCCGCTTTCTTACTCTGAGGTGCTTGTTTACTTTACAAAGGCAATGCCTTCCCTTTTACCAGCATTTACGCCTTGGTGCTAGTCGCCAGCCCCTGGCCTATGGAAGGCGGGCTTGGGGTAGTCACGACACGGACCCTGAGGACGAGTCGTGACAAATTGGTATCAGAGGAGTTCGGTTCTACCATGAACTCTGATCTTTTCTATGTGAAGAAATAGTGTTTAGCGTATTGAGTGTGGTTATCAGTCCAGGGATTCTAGGGTTGGTGCGGCGGCAGACATATCCGTACACCAGGACCCTGACTTCTGATTTCCGACATAATCCATGAAAACATTGATTGCATGAGTATTTTGAGTTTTCTTTGTGATTACTTTGTATCAGCTCACCAGGTATACTGTTCTGACCATGGCGCACCTGTTTCCTTTTCAGGATGGCCCCACGACGGCAGCCAACCAGGGTTCCGAGAGTCGAGCGTGATGACAGCCCACCGAGCGACAAGGCCTCGGTGCAGGGTCCTTTGTCAGCAGTGGCACTGGCGGTAGCTTTACCCACCGAGCCACCAATGCTTCCAGCACCAGTCGCTGATGATGCACGTCGCCTCAGTGAACTGCATGAGTTCCAGCGCCAGCGACTGCCTAGGTTCCGCCGGGAGACGGACCCCCAGGCAGCCGAGGACTGGCTGGAGGCAGTCGTATGAGTTTTCAGGCTAGTGAGGACACCAGCAGACCTCATGGTGATCCTAGCTGCGAGCCTACTACACGCAGCAGCGGGCCGATGGTGGAGATTGATGCTCCAGGTGCACGAAAAGACATATTTTCTCTGGATGGACTTTGAGAGCATCTTCCGCTCTGAGTTCGTCCCAACCACCCTCCGAGCGGTGCGCATCTAGGAGCTACTACAGCTGCGGCAGGGCAGCATGACAGTAGCCCAGTACGCGGTGAGGTTTACCGATCTCTCGCGCTATTCCGCGTACAGTAGCCCAGTACGCGGCGAGGTTTACCGATCTCTCGCGCTATTCCATGGACATGGTAAGGGACCCATTCATCAGGGCCCGAACCTTCGAGTAGGGGCTCAGGCGAGAGATCAGAGCTTCAGTTGTTTCTCAGAGCATTCTGACACAGAAAAGAGTGTTGGAGTGAGCCCTCTTGGTGGAGAGTTTCCTTGCTAAGCAGTCTCCAGCAGCAGGACCCACCACTAGCCGACATGCAGAAGAGTCTTCTGCAGCGGGCAGTAGACAAATGACGCAGGGGTCCAAGAGGACTAGACCTACCGGTGGTCGACTGTGTGACACAGGATCGATTGTGTGAGGCACCCGGGGTGGACAACGACTTACCATGAGCGGACAGTGTTACTCCTGCGGCGGGGTTGGTCACATGGCTCGTGACTGTCTGACCCACCATACGGAAGACCAGCAGATGAACGAAGGACCCCCCAGGCAGAGACAGAGGTTCGGCCATGGAGGTCCGCAGGGTACAGGCGGGCGAGGCGGAGGATTTGGCTAAGCAGCAGGTGGTGAAAAACGCTTCGAGGTGTTGCCACCACCACCACTAGGAGGTCCGCCCCGACCACAGGGAGTTGGTGGACATGAAAGAGCTCAGCTTCAGGCAGCTGAGGCCTTCGATCATGGAGCTCTGGGAGCAAATGGATAGGAGTAGAACTAGTGGATATGTCTTTTGTAATTATAGTTCCTTGTTGCTATTGTGTAGCGTCTTTGAATTATGAGCTGCAATAATAAAAGATGCATACCTTTGTGATGTTTTCATTCCTGTCCTCTTTTGTGTTGTTACTAAGAGGTTCCAGTTTTGACTGTTGACTTGACCCTCACTTGTGATACATCTACTGGTGGAGACCCAGTTACCACACACTGATGCCGACAGTGTGACTCAACTCTTGGAGGCGAGAGTAATGGCTGGATCTCTTGGTAGTAGCGTCGAGGCCTTACGACTTCATCCTTGGTATGGATTAGTATCATCCATGTCAGGATTGACGGTATTAGGCAAAGAAAGCAGTTCATCCACGGGATGAGACCATATTTCTCTTATAGGAAAAGGGGAAATCTTAGCAGCTCTTGTGAAACCGGAGATAGTCCAGGCCACGACAGAGAAGGTCCAGGTCATCCAGGAGCGGATGAAGACAGCTCAGAGCCAACAAAAGTCTTTCGCTGACAGGAGGCAGAGGCCACTAGAGTTTGAGGATGGCGACCACGTCTTCATGCGGGTCTCACCTCGACGTGGATTACGGATATTTGGCTAAGGAGGAAAGTTGTCTCCATGATTCATTGGACCCTTACAAGTCCTCAGCAGGATTGGCGAGGTGGCTTACCGCCTAGCTCTACCTCCTTTGTATCCCTAGTTTGTGTTGAAGATTTACGGGGACGTAAATCCCTGTGGTGGGAGTAATGTAAAGACCCAGAAAATTCAAGAGATTTTTTTTTCTTAATTTTCTTTGAAATTTTACAAGATCGCAGTTTCTGACGGCACCTGATTCCGAGGCCCGGTGTGCCCAGAATCAATTTCCGAAGTTTGGCTCGGGTACGTTCAGTGAACGAATGAGCGGGAATTTCTAACTTTTGAACTGGTGCCCGGAATCGAATTCCGAGGGCACAGATGGAACCGCATCGCCGGTAATTGCTTAGGAAATCCTGTTACAGAGTTGCGTTTACACGAGTGTTGATAATAAAAATTGTGGAAGTTTATTTTATAATTACACGACAATTTTTATTATTTTACTCTAAGTGTTAGCTCTTGATGGAAGTTGGGTAACCACCCAACCTCCCTTGGGAGGTTATGAGGGTGGTGGGGCCCACATGAACCCCACCCCTTCATATCCTCTAAAACCCCCCTCAACTCCCACTTTAATTTTTTAACTTAAGTTATAACCTATGACTTAAATGTAATGAGTTTAATGAGGTGAGTTGTGTGTGGTTATTGAATTTCAAACTCTTGAAATTCAAATGTGTTGTTGTGTTAATAAAATAAGAAAGAGTCTTATTTTATTTTTGGTTAGAGTTTTGTCACCTTGAGAGAATTGGGGAAGCGTTCTTCTTCTTCTTCAACCTCGACGAAGAACGCGAAGAACACCATTCTTCAACGAAGAACTTCTCTGGCGAAGAACACGGTTCTTCCGCGACTCCGTATCCGCGACGCGACGTTCTTCTTCCGCGTCGTCTCTTCCGCGACGGTTTTCCATGACAGAATCACCGTCAACGACTTCTAATCCTCGCTTTGCGACGTCGACGTTCTCCCGCGACGCCCGACCTCCGCGACGCTCGTCTTCCGTGGCTCGTTGACGAACACCGTTCCTGAACCGAGGTAGGGGATTATTTTATTTAATTATTTTCCTTACATGATTCTAGTTTATCGATTATCGTGGATTTTCGACTAGATGTTATCATTAACGAGAGGGCGGCCGGACCGCACAAACATGGACGAACCCCCTCCTATGTTCATGTTTGATTTCTTTGCGGATGGAACGGAATGGCATGGTGCCGTCGCACCACGCGGGAATCACACGACAAGTTTTGCGCGGCGCCGTCACGTCGTGCCGTGGAAAGAAGTTTAAGAACGCGACGCCGTCGCGCCGCGTCGAAGGCAATCGAAGGCGCCACGGCTGGAGCGGGGCCACGACGAAGGGGCACGGTGCCGTCGCACCACGCCGGATGACAAGGGCCCCGGACGGTTCCGGGCCGCGGCGGAGCAAGGTGACCGGCGGCCGGACCGGGCCGCCGGTGATGGAGCTGGAAGGGGACCAGCCACCGCCGGTCCCATTGAGAAGGATCCGGCTGGCTAGATCAGGCCGTCCGGAAAGGGGAGGGGCCAGGGAAATTAAATTCCCCCTGCCGGATCAAACAACCCCCCATAATTTGGGGGGGGGGGGCAGTTACACAGGGGGGCAGGCGCCCCTCCCCCTTTTCCCTACGGCTCGGCCAAAGCCGAGCCAGACAGCGCGTTGGGCGCACTGTCCCCAGCCAGACCGGCGCCCGGCCGGTTTTCCGGGCTGGGCCGACCCTGTCCGGGGCGGGTCGACCTAGTTCGGGCCAACCGTGGGGTCCCGGGCCGGGTCAGTCCGGGCCCGAAACCCCCATTATCGGACTGTTTGAGTTCAAATGCCCATAACTCGGGCTACAGACCTCCAAATGAAGCGCCGTCATCAGTGATGCGATCCTTGGATCGAGAAGGTCGTTTCTGTATATGGCAATCATGGTTTTGGAATACTTTGAGTTCGGCCAGGTTCGTTCGTACACGAAACCAACCGGGCCCTCGGAGTGGAAACACTCATATCTTGAGCTACGGACGTCCGATTGACATGCCGTAAACTTTGTTGAGTTCCTCTTAGTGAGACATGTCTTTTGGCATACTCCGCCTGAGGTTTGGACGCAGGTGGAGTACGGTCGGGTTGGTTTTTCCTTAAAAACCAACCGGGCCCCTGGGACTAAAAAGCCAATAACTCTCAGACCGGGCGTCCGATTGACGCGTCGTCTGTTGCGTTGAGTTCCTGTTGACGATACGGAACTTTTGGATACATCATCTTCGGACTATGTGTCAGTTGATGTATCAGCCTCTCGGCTCGTGGAGCAGACCCTCCCGAACGAGTTTGCTGTTTGCGGGAACCCTAGTGCTGGCTGCGACTGCGACTTCGACGACGACTGTACAGAGATCCTCAGTGGATTCGACTGCGACGATGATGAAAATAGTACGAGAATCCTCCTTGTTTTCGGCAGTGACTACTACGGTACATCTTGGGATTCATCAACTCCAGTCTACCTGTCATTTGATGCATCAACCTCTTAGCTCATAGAGTGGACCCTCCCAGAACGAGCTTGCTGTTTGTGGAAACCCTAGAGACGGTTGAGACTTGACGACTGCTGATCGAACGACTCGGTGTGTTACAGATAGCCCAGTGGGGAACGCTTGGTTGTAGCGGCAAACCCACGACGGAGGAGCGCTTGGTTGTAGCGGCACTGGGGAGCTCTTGGTTGTAGCGGCAGACCCACAACAAAGGTGCGCATGGTTGTAGCGGCACAGGGGAGCGCTTGGTTGTAGTGGCAGACCCACGATAGAGGTGCGCTTGGTTGTAGCGGCATAGGGGAGCGCTTGGTTGTAGCGGCAGAACCACGACAGAGGTGCGCTTGGTTGTAGCGGCACATGGGAGAGCTTGGTTGTAGCGGCAGACCCACGACAGAGGAGCGTTTGGTTGTAGCAGCAGGCCCACAATACCTGATAGGTGTAGCGCTTGGTTATAGCGGCATAACCACTGTACTTGATGGAAAAGGAGTTTCCTAATAGCTTTGGGTTCAACTTCCTGAACGATCCTGTGTAGGTCATTTCGAGGGTTAGTACCTACAGATCCTTGTGGGTCTGACGGCTTAGATGAATCTGTGGCTACATCTGATCATCTCTAACGTCATACGAAGAAGTACCCGTGTGAGTTGAAACCTGTTTTCTTTCCTGTGTGGATTGTGTTGTGCTATCCTCTGTGGATTACGTTTTTCTTTCCTGTGTGGAATACGTATACTTTCCTGTGTGGACTGAGTTGTACTTGGGCTCGGAGGTTGGAGCGTATTGGAATTGTTGACTTAGGTATATGTATGGGCATATACCTAAGCAGTGTCGGTTATTACTTCATGATTGTATCTTTCCTTTGTGGTTTATCCTTTGTGGATTTTGTGAGACCCTCGGGGGTCTCGGGGTCCCTACTGAGTAGCTTATACCCACCCCTGCACGGGCTATGCCCGCACTACGTTGTGTTGGTTGCAGACGACAGACATCATTGATCGTGGTTGAGGTTTGCAGAGCAGGACGGTACCTGGAGGAGGACCACTG
The DNA here is from genome assembly GCA_963277665.1 of Viscum album. NCBI lineage: Eukaryota > Viridiplantae > Streptophyta > Magnoliopsida > Santalales > Viscaceae > Viscum > Viscum album. The sequence continues at coordinate 382,024,911 of OY728136.1, forward strand.
GGCGGGACGTACTCGGAGCGGACGGCAGGACTCGAGGAGCAGTGGAGCTATCTGTACCCACCCTTCAGGTGGGATTTCCAGTGGACATCTTGGCGTAGCGGCTTTTACCTTTCAGTTGTTGTTTTCCCTTTCGAGCTGTACATTACATTCAGTTTGGGTTTGTATTCTGGCCCACTTACTTTCCGCACTTGCAGTTGTACTCTGTTTTTACTTATTGTTTACTTTTTTTGCTTGCTTACTCTGAGGTGCTTATTTACTTTACAAAGGCAATGCCTTCCCTTTTACCGGGATTTACGCCTTGATGCTAGTCGCCAGCCTCTGGAATATGGAAGACGGGCTTGGGGTAGTCACGGCACGGGCCCCGAGGATGGGTCGTGACAAGGAGAATATAATAAAATAAATGAACTTGAAACGAAATTAAAATGAAAAGTAAAAGGGTTTTACCTCTTGAAATATCCTCCTTGACAACCTCTTTATGGGAAGGGGTGTTGGTATTTTGGAAAGACCAAGATCTCCTTTACGTGGGGAGAGATAAGGGAAGATTATTTAGGTATAAATTTTAGAATATTCAAGGAATATAGGTGTGATGAGAAGAGGGAGTGAGGGGTGTTTTTTATAGAGGAGGAGAGGGGTGAATTTAGAATATCTTATTCATTATTTTATTATTTTTCTGAATATAAGAAATAATGGTGATTATTGTGAATTTTTTTTAATAATTTTATGTTATTTTGAATCATGTGTTCTTACATCATCCATGATGCATGGAATAGTTAATTTATCTTATAATGTATTTATACCTTAAATTATCATATTTTACTATTCACCAAAAAATTAAAGTATTTCAGAAAAATATAAAAAATTAACCTAAACCATTTTCTAATGTATATAATTAAAAAATGTACTCCATTTTATCAAATTAGTTATAAATATATCTCAAATTTAATTTTTCAATAAAACCAACATTTACTAAAAAAATACAGTTTTTAAAACTAAAATTGACTTTCTAACACCCCAAAAAATTAACCAAGGTCTTGTTAAATTATCTTAATATCATATGAATACAATATATTTAATTATGAATCCATTGAATGAAAATTAATTTTATGTTAAATAATTTTATAAATTATAAAATTTTAATTAAATATTTAGGACTCATAAAACTACCAACACTTAAATATTAATTTCTAAAATATTCACTTACTATTATTATGAGATAATAATATCATACTTTCAATTATGAGATGGATAAATTTTATTTATACTTTCATGGGTGGGGTTACTATTCATTGGGCTGATTTACTATTCATAAGGGTCATATTACTATTCCTAAGGGAATTTTTTTATTTCATTGATATATATTCCTTAACCTTTAGATATACATCTTATTTCATTAATTCTTCATTTATAATGTTTCTATTATGTTCTTTAAGTAATTATATGTGATCTATACTAAACATAGGAAGGAAAATTCATTAATAGAGTTTTGTGTTGTTTCATTCTACCCTCCTATAAAAAATTGCATCCTCTCAATTTGAAATCACACTTCAAAAGATAAAGTTTTATTCTTGAAAATTCCATTGTGGAAAAACCACATCGAAAATAGGGTTAATAAAAATCCTTTTTAAGAATAGGGAAAGGGAAATGTAGAGGTCACCAGAGAACTAGGAAATCAAATAGAATGGAATTAGTATGAAGGGAAAATATGGACTTGGGGGAATAATCTAACCATAAATCTATGGTGGAGAGTGATATATAAACAGTTCATTAGAATGCTAATAATAAAAAAACCATAAATCTTTTAATCAGTTAAAAGGCCAATGATTTCTCATATAGAAAACTACATAGTTAATATTTTTGTTACAAAATATTGTTACCAGAATTGAGGGATTAATTTACTATATGGATAAGAACATGAGGATTTAAACTTGATTACATTCCATGTCATAGAATAATATCATCCTTTGGTTGTGATTTGATCTATTTTGAATTTATTACTAATACCTAGAAATGAATGTTCATGATTATTTTTATTATTTTGGAGAATTCTAATCAACTTATATGGATCAAAAATCCCTATAAAAGTATCATTATCTATCAACCAAATCCAAAATTGTTTGGAAATGATAATACAAGTCCTCCAAAATAATATACCTTTTTACGATGAAAGATACTTTAATATCCAAAATTCAAATGTAAAACTCAATGTTCAACATATATATTATTTCAAATTGGTATCATTATTTTAAAAAATATATTCTATACTATGAACCCAAAATCAGAAGGATTTGATCATATTTTCATTCAAATAACATTGATACCTCTTAATCTGTTATACCAAATGTTTAATTTCACTTACCACACAATCTCCATCTATTATTTCTTTTTTTATAAATAACCTAGATCACCATTTGTCCACAATAAAATCATATTTGACTCTAGAATAAAATTCAACATTTATTCCTCAAAATATTCTATATACCAAATTCTTATTGTATTCCAAAATTACCAACATCTTCCATAATAACAATAATCACATAAACATTTTTTTTTCAAATCCCAAAGTTATATATTTTATAAAACGAAATTTACCTAAAATAAAAATAAAATTTATTGATTAGATGTTTTAAATAAATAAATTCATGATAACCAAGACTTCATGTAGGCTAGTGGTAGGAACCACACCCTTTTCGCTATTCGGTTGTGGGTTCAAACTCTACGGCCTTGTCAAACGCAGGGGATTTTCACCTAGTATGCAGGTTATCATTTTTCTAAAACCATATAAATAACAGAATAAATATGACGTTCATCCACGAAATAAGTTTAATCACTAGAAATTCTTTTAACTAGAATTTTTGATACAACCTCAATACATAAATATATCATAAATTTATTTCAATATAGGGCCTTACATAGTCTATAGGTTAATCTATAGAATATGAAATTGACTCAAGTAATGCCCAGGTCACATTAATTTATGGAAAATAACTATAAATGAATTCTTATGATCATTTTTATTTCCTTCCATTATACTCCACATTTTTTGTAAAAAATTATTTTCTTTATTTATTTATTTCGCACACTTAAATAATTTCTTTGTTCCATTGAGAAACTTTACAAGGTGTCTCTAACCACATTTCCTCCATGACGGAAATTGAGATGTATTTTTACGTGGTTTCTAATACTAAAGCTCATAGAAAACTCTATTCTTGTATTATTTGGTGTGTTCAAGTGTTATTTAAGGTATATGTTGTTAATAATATTTTGATAAAATGATTAGGCATAAAAAGATATATTTACCTTCTATCAACATCCCATTTGGATTCTCATCACCACAACCTTATCCATCACGTTCAATTTTAACATTACTCATTTGGATTCCATCCATTAACTAAAACTAGAAAGTATAATGTGAGTAACAATAGTAATACTGAGAAAAACTTATAATCATTTATAAAATATCATGAAAAAATATCTTAAACTTAAAAATCCTTAATTTTTAACTTGGTTATTAAGTTTCATTATATATTCATATATATAATAATGTTTGTTAAATAAAATGTGAATTATCCTAATAATATCACCTAAGAGTGTCAATCCAGGTATGCAATAAGGCAGATTGTCTTGTACTAGGTTACCCCAGGTCAGGATCGAAACACCTTGTCAGAGTTGTTACTCTTAGGTACATCTGTGCCAGAACAATGTCCATTTGTAGTATCCATAAATGGATGTATTTTCTTGGAAGATCCAAATAATCCATACCATACTAAAACTCAAGTATGTTCTTCTATTATTTTCCTCAAAGTCAATATTATGGTTATGTTACCAAACTTATGCTTTCAAAATCTAGTTTCTAAGGTTGATTCTATATATCCATTTATTCAGAATATAATGTCTAGACCCAAGAATCCGAGAGATGATGCATTACTTTATTACATGTACATGATTATCATGAATCAAATTCCAAAGGACCAATCGGTTTGGCAGTCATAGAAGACCTGATTACATTCATGATACCCATAATACACTTTAAAATAAAAGAAAAATTGATACATAAGAAATTAAATAAATTGCATCCTTGAAATATTATTCATAGTTTTATTCTTTATAACATGAGGAGTGGAACATAATAAAGGGGTGATCTTAGATGCTCAGAAATTTTATGTAATATAGTAGAAGATATCATAAACAATAAAGAAATGTGAATATCTAATGCCACTAAAATATAATCTTGAGAGAAATATGCAAGGAATAAAAATGGATTGAATAATTCTATACAAATAATTATAGGAGAATATAACTAAACGATAGATGTTATAATAGTCAAATAATCAAAAGTTGTATAAATTACTATTTTTATAATTGGGGAATGACTAATGTCAAACATCATAACCATACCATCAAGGGATCTTTCCAAGACCCCACATAAATGAGTAAAAACCCAAACAAGTTTGCATCATGTGACATACAGATGCATCGAGGGGTTATAATAGACCCCACCAATCACTTAATAATTCCAATACATTCCTTATATTGAAGGGATGAAACATAAACAACATAAACATTCATACTGAAAAACAAGAAAAAAAATGTGAATTCATTAACTATAACCCATGAATGGTATAAAATTTGTACATCCATAGTCAAACTAATCATCAACCCATCAAAAAAATATGGTATATGGTATCATAAGAGATAAAACTCAATGAAGTCCAAGATTTCATAAAGGATTATGACATAGATGAAGATACTTTTAAATGAGACCACTGAAAATTTCTTGAGAAAACAATATTTAATCATTCTTATGTGGCCCAAACTATATTGAAACATTAAAATAATAATCCCATAGAATATCATGAGAATAATTATACTCTGTATATTATATATCAATGGTTATTACATACCCCACATAAAAAAATAAGTAGTTACCAAGTCATATACCTCACAGTAGTAAATGTGAGACAAGAAAAATCATTTTTACATTGGAAATATGAGTTCTTTTGCAAACCAATTTTTATTTGATATAAAATATGATGGTAAAATTTTATTTACTAGAAAATAAAATGTAAGGACATTGAAATTATATTTTCGTAGTAATATTTGACTCACTAACATGAGATCATGTAAGAAATAAATTTTTAAGAAGCTTAAGAAATAATTTTTTTCTGTGTAGTTTAAGGAAAATATTAAAGAGATTTTAAAGTGTAAAGGAATATTTTTTTTTCATAAAAATAGAAAGAACAAATATTTTTCTTCAAGATAAAATTTTTGATTTTAGAAAAACAATGAGGGCGTAATATAGATTATATAGTGCACTTGAAAATGGGTATGATTTCAAGAAGTTCACTTGAATCGGGCTTGTTTATCTGGATGAATTGAGAGGGGAACCATTAATGAAATTGTATATCCCCATAAAAGAAGTATTATTTGATATATATATATATATATATATATGATTTTAGAACATGTACATATAATTTATAAAAAATATACAAAAATTAAGAGGAATTACATTTCAGTAATGTAAAACATGAGTAACCTAAAGGAAAACGAGGGTTCGTGTAGAATGTATTATTAGTTTGTAATCCATCAAATCATATAACCCAAAATAAATTAACATCAAATGATACATTGAATAAAATTAAAATAATTATATTCATGATATGATACATCAATGGGTAGTATACATACACCATACACATGGGATATTGGTGAATAATGGAAATATCATGAAAATAAAAGTGATCTGAGAAACCCCTTACCTTATCTCTACATGTGTTCTGCACTTGATCTTATCATCATGGATAAAAAATTAAATCATCTAATTAATTAATTAATTAAAAAACTTATATAAATATATTTGATTTATTAGTTTTTATTAATGTCATTTATTTTTTATTGATAAGTTATAAGATTGGATTCCGTCATTCTAGAGTGTTCATTCCCTTAATTTCATGATCTATTCACATGATTAAAAGTAATAGAGTTCATTTAAAATCTTTACAATTCTCCAGAATTGTAATCACATATTTTTAATGAGAAGACCAATGTTTAAATGGTTATATATATCATTTGGTTATATATTAATAGGATTAATCATTAAATAATACAGTTAATGATAATCATTTAGATTATTACGATGGTTATTGATCATAACAAACTCATTTTGTATAATTTCTTGGTATTATGTAAATATGTTACATAAAAAACATCAAAAGGTTTGTAATATAAATTTTAATTTTTTTTAAATAATTAAAATGGTATTATGAACATCCTTGAAGGATAAATTGAAGAATGAAATATTGTCATCAATAAAGGTTGTAAATAGGCACCTCCCGGACGATGCTTTCGTTTTTAAATTAAAAGAAGGAGATATAGTAGTTTGGGGAAGAATATTCCATTAACCTGATATCATTCCATTATATAGTTGATACAAGATTTATCATAATCATTTGGATAGAGGAGGTGAGGAGATTAAAGGAAAATAATAGAGCTTGAAATGAAATTTAAATGAAATGGAAGAGGGTTTTGCGTCTTGAAATATCCTCCCTGAGAACCTCCTTAAGGGAAGAGGTTTGGGTATTTTGAAAAAACTAAGATCTCCTGGACGTGGGGTGAAACTAGAGAAGATTATTTGGGTAGAAATTTGATAATCTTCAAGGCTTATAGGAGTGAGTGGAAGAGGGAGTGGGAGGTTGTTTTTATAGTGGAGGAGAGAGGTAATTTTTGAATAACTTATTCATTATTTTATTATTTTTCTTGAGACAATAAATAGTGTTTATTTTTGTAACCAAAAACAGTAACAAGTTCAAGGGATTTTGAACCAAGTGTTCTTACATTATCCATGATATAGGGAATAGTTTATTTATCTTATAATGTATTTATACCATATATTACGATATTTTACTCTTCACAAAGAATTCTAGTAGGTCATAAAAATCCATAAAATTCATCCTAACCATTTTTCGATATGTATAATTCAAAAATGGAATCATTTTTATCAAAAAACATATAAATATGTGAAATTTATTTTTTAATTAATATAATCATTTTCTGAAAAAACACTAATTTAAAAACTAATACTTATTTTACAACACCATGAAAAATTAACTCAGGACTTATCATATTATACTAAAATCATAAGGCAAAAAATATTGATTTATGAACTCATTTTTTTAAAATTAATTTTATTTTAAATAATTTTATTATTTATAACATAATAATTAAATATTTATGACTTATAAAAATACCAAAACTTAAATATTAATTTTTAAAATATTCACTTACTTTTATTATGATATAATTATATCATACTTTTACATATGATATGCCTAAATTTTATTTATAATTTCATGGGTGTGGTTACTATTCATAAAGTCAATTTACTATATAGAAGGGCAATTCACTATTCTTAAGGTAATGTTTTTATTTCATCGATATATATTCCTTAACCTTTAGAAATACCTCTTATTTCATTAACTATTCATTTATAATGTTTTTATTTTGTTTTTTATGTAATTATATGTGATTTATACTATATAAAATAAACATAGGAAGGGAAATTAATTGATAGTGTTTTGGGTTGTTAGATCATATATAAGAACATGGTTATGTAAAATATTTGTAATACACTTATATTTACTATAAAAAAGTTTTTTATGAGTATGAAGAAAGTCAATACATAAGGTAAGGTAATTTCATCTCTCATTTTATTTTCGTGAGATACATTCCATATTTACCAGTCACTTATTTTATATGGTGTATATGCTTCCCTATGACATGTTATATCATTAATTTCATTTATTTAATGATTTTAAAAGCATTAAATTTATGTTATTCTTTCATGGGGATCAAAATTCTAAATTTACTCAAGTGGTAGGGGTTTTCCCATCTGACTTTTATTTTTCGTGAGACATATGACATGTTAACCACCTATTTATTATTCATAGTGTGTTTACTAACCATGGATATGTTCTGCGATTTTTATACTCAATTTTATGGGTATTTACATATCCATTTGATGTAATTTATTTCATGGAGTTTATGTTTCAAAAGGTACAAAATTGGTATAAAATAATTTTTTCTCAATTTTTCTACTTTGAGACACATGCTATGTTATGCACCTATATAATTATATGAGGTGTATATACTGACTTTGAAATGATAAATCATATATTTAATTATTTTCATGAAAATTTAAGCTTCATTTAATTTCGTTTTCTTAAATGGGTAGTATAATTAAATGTTACAAAGTGGTATGGGTTTATTGAAACAATCATACCATATCATGATTGTTTATGATTTTTCTTACATTGATGAAATCATATGATCTATCTCTCAAGGTAAATCATGAATTTTATTAAATTAGGTATATTTATGAAATCTTAATGTATTGGTTCCATTTTAATAATATTTGTAACAAAATATGATTTAGAAAGTGTTTTTATGAAATTTTGAATTTACCACTATCTTCAGTCAGAAATCTTTATTCTTTCAAACATTGTATTCTAAAAATGTTTTCAAGATTTATTTATATGTTTTCAAAGTATTTTAAATTAAAAATGTTTTCATGTTTTCTTTATATTTTTTCAATGTATTTTCAATGAAATGGCAGTTTAATTTTTTTTTCAAGTTTTCTTTTAATGTTTTCATATTATTTTCAAAGAAATTGTTTTCAAAATGTTTTCAAGATTATTTTCTATGTTTTCAAGGAAAAATGTTTTCAAAATATTTTCAATATTATTTTAAAAATATTCAAGGAAACTGTTTTTTAAAAATGTTTCAATATTTTTTTTATATTTTTTCAAGGAAAATGGGTTTCAAAAAGTTTTCAATATTCTTTTATAAGTTTTCAAATATATATTTTAGGAGAAAAGATTTTAAAAATGACATCAAGAATAATTTCTATGTTTAAAAAAAATTCAATGAAAATGGGTTTCGAAAGGGATTATGTTTTAAAAATACCCTTCATATAAAATAGGATATTTTTTAAGAAGGGTTTTTAAAAGATATTTCAAAATTATTTTCCATCTAAGATGACATCCGTTGATGTCACTCATGATCTTCTTGGAAATAATTAAATGATTAAATTCATATTTATTATTGAAGGATTTATGTTTTGATATAATTATTCTTATGAAACCCATTTATCTTTCATGGGTTATATACTTATGAAACACACTTGATGAAATTATTATGATGTTTTTATTTTTCTATAGGTTAAGATATGATTACATGTTCATCACACACATTTCATTTCATGGGTTATGATATGATTGTTTATGATCTTGTGGAACATGTATGTATGATTTCATTATGAGATGGGTGGGACCTATATCTCCCACCAATGCATTAGGTAAATATTTATATCTTATTAGATATACATAAAGGACCTTATCTACTAAGATGATATTGGGAGTGATCATTAAATACTATGATGGAAATGGGAGTGAACCATGACTTCCAAGAAGGTTATGGTAGTTATAATTCACAACAATGATGTTATAGGGAGTTAAAATATATTAATAATAATATGGAATTGGAAGAAATTCCTTGACTACTATGGAAATAAAATTTATATAATTACATGTCTACCAAAAATCTTATATTTTATTCATATGTTATTCTCTCAAAGTTTATTATCATTATTCCCTTATGATTAATGTCTTATGAGCGACCAATATTTATTCCTTGCTTCATGATTGTGACCTTTGATATTTAGGGTATGATCTTTCGATGACCATGATCACATTCTGATACCCTTTTTCCCATTATTATGCTTACATATCTTCTTTGTTTACCCTACATGGCATATGAGATGACTACTTTTTATGTTTCCTTTCTAGGGTAGTGAAGATATGTAGTATATACAATATGTCTAAGAAGGGTTTTATTCATGAACAACCAAGTAAGATAAAAATTTTCTCACCTACGTACTAGTGTTTATGTTTCCATTTTTCCAAAGGCACTAAACTAATATGGTCTTTTATTGTCTATTTATATAATGTTTTTAGTATTCCATGAAAACTACCAAATGTGAAAGTATGAAAAGTGTGTGCTCATATAGTTGGTATTAGAGTAAAGGATTAGTAAACCTTGTGAATCTAGGATGATAAAAATTTAGGTATATTCCTCGGAATATTTCGAAGGTTATATCTAAGGAATTCTCTAAGGATATGTATAAGGATGAGTAAATATTTATGTAAATGTCATGGAATTTCATTAAAGGTTAAAGTGAGTGGTTTTATAGAAATAAATACCTATATAGATACTCTAAGTGGATTTGGATCTGGAATTTATGTACTTATAGGTAATTACATTGAAAAGGTGTTTTTAGATAGACTCGGCGTAACCTGGTATATGAAAATAGTCCACACAACATTCCTAGTAGGCACTCCTAGAGGATATGATTTTATAATTAAAAAACTCTTTACGAATCATCATGAATGATTTAAATATAAATTTTATATGAATTACCAAGGATAAACATAAGTTTTCACAGCTTAAATATGTATGTTTCATTATTTATATATCCTTTAAGTTATTTTTCAGGATTATTTGGTTTTCACCTATGATATGCGTTTCTCACTATATTATTTCTGGTTTTATCCAATGGAGGGAACTTGAAGAAACTTATTAAACATTAAATTTTTCATATTTTTAAAGCACAAACATTATTATAGTTGATTTCTTAGCTGTAAATACTAAAAAAAGAATCAGGATATTGGTGCGAGTATTGGATTTACTACTAAAGATAAGGACACAACAAATGACATGTTAATGGTATGGGTAGTTCTTCTATTTTTTTCTACCTTAAACATAAGAAGAATGATTAGATTAATGTTTAGAAACCTTAATACTTGATTCATATTTGATATTATAGGAAATGGGTATTAAGGAATAAGATAATGAAGCTCGAGTAATGGATTAAAACTAATGTTGGATGATTGAAGTGAATATTTTTCGGAATTCAAAGATTCTGTTATATGAATCAATAGCTTTATAAGGATTGTTTGTAGATGTTTTTATTTAATTATCTTTAGGAATTTGTTAAATGAAATTAATTACATCGAAAAATAATTTATTGGGAGGGCTACATTAAGGGAAGTCAACCCTTAACATGTTCCTAAGGATGAAAAAATGATATATATTATACAGATATAGAGATAATGACATGGATAAATTGAATTGGATAGTGTTTATGAGATGAGGCCAGATAAGGTATTTGTTGAGAAATTGTTATATGATATCATGGTTGGAGTCTACAACTTCTTGTAATTAAGGAATATATCTTGTAATGTTTGGAATAATGTAGAATTCTTGTTTTCCAAAAGAAACTATGCTAATTCAGCTTATTACCATGTTTCAAGTGAATTTACAATGATTGTATTCACATGTCTAAAATGTGACAACCAATAACCACTTTTTGATATATGAGGGTTCAATTTTATTCTTATTTAGTTACATTATAAGTAACATTTTGTTTTTTCATCTTTCATAAGGTCTTTAAGGTTAACTATTTTTGGAATTTTTATGCTAAAATTCAGATTATGTCGGTAAGATTAAGCTGTTACCTCAAGATTTGGTGATTTATACATATTAGATAGCATATTAAATATAAAGTGTGTTAATGGTAAATGAAGATAAATGGGATGGATTATTATAGAGCTCATGATCAGTTAGTACTTCAGTAATAAAAAATTCACCTTCAATTATTGAAGTAAGAGATGAAATAAAAAAATTCACAACAAAAGGGTGAGATTGTGCTTATGAAAAGGTATCAAACCGATTAATAATATTTGAATATGTTCATAGAAAATACAATAATTCATCCACTATATGAAAAGGATATTGGAAAAGGATTAATCCATGTTTTTTCATTTCCAATGAATTAAATGGTCCCTTAGACCATTACAGATTTATGCTATAGTGACCACCCACTTCTATTGATAAAAGTTGTATATCACTCTACAACATATCTTGATGATTTTATTTCTCTTCCATGTCCATGTTTTCACTTCCAACCTATGTTATCCTATATGGGAATCTTGTTGTGAGTTACTTTGGGTAACTGTTACAGTTCTAACATTATTTATTAAATGATGTTTTAGTGTTAATTTTTATGATGTGGGATTCGAGGAAAGTAACTTTAAAGTATTAAAAATGTTATAAGCTAGATGATTTTTTTGGGAAAAATTCATTCTATGGGCGGTATAATGTAACACCCTTGGATATTGTTGAATATAATTTTTTTGGTAAATTCTTTTTATGTTTGAAAATATTATTTTTTCAAATAAACTGCCTTTTATATCCTTTTGTGAAAAAAATAAAATAAATTTTGGACACTATTATAATTTTAATTTTACAAAACAGAACTTATTTTTGGAATTAATAATGTAAAAATTAAACAAATTTTAATTTTTGGGATTTTTATGAGAAATTTTATTTTCAAATGAATAGTGAAAAATACTATATTTTAATTCAAAACATTATTTCATATTCTTTTTTATATTGTTAAATTATCTTTTACGTTTGTTTTTAAGTCTAAATATATATATATATATATATATATATTATATCTATTAATATAATTTATATCATTTCAATCATTTTTATATTGAATTTAGATATAAATGCTTAATTAACTTTTGAACATTCTCACTTTAAAAACATGCTTTCTCACCACGTCAATGGGATTAACAATAAATTTAATTTTCCCTCTTTTATGAATTTAATTTTAAAAAAATGGAAATAAATGTTTTTAGTAATTATTATATTTATATTCTAGTATTATTAACATAATTTATGAACAAAAATATTAGTGAAATGAATTAAAAGTAATTACACTGTTTAAGGTAAAATTAATCATAACCAGTGACTAAACCTTAATATTAATGTGGAAAATGAACTCTAAAATTGCTTAAAACCTATTTTATAGATGAATTTTATACAATTATCCATCAAGGTTCTTGATTTATCCATTTGGACACTATGGGAATAAATATTACTCAGGGAACACACAATTCTTTTAAATGAAATTCCTAGTATGTCTTTTTCCTCACTTATTAGAGGCAACCAACTCTCCCCCGTTTTAAAACCTAACAAACCACTTAGGATAGGCCAAGATCTATCAAATAAATTTCCAAAAATCCAAACCTTAATCCTTGATGTATTCCATGGGTAGAAATCCATCCAAGGAATCCCTTTGGTGCAAACCAAAAGAAGTTACCCGAATAAGAGGTAACAACCTTCCCCAAGTTGTTTTAGTTTATTTTCATTATCCTCCCCATAAACATTCATTATTAAAGGTTATAAAATAAAAACAATATCCTAAATATCATTATATGTTTTTATATTAATTTTTAGACCTACGATTGCAACCATTTCTAGCTAATGGGCTACAAACATACCATTCTTGTGTACGGAGAACTACCGCCTCATAAAATGACGTTGTTAATTTTTCATTTACCAACATTCATTGTTGAGAATTATGATATAAACAATATCTATTTATGATAAATACGATATATATGATATATATTAAATTTATTATGTATTTTTGAGGCCCAAGTTGTGTTTTGGTTTTATTCATTGCCAATCTATTAGTATGCTGAAGAAAGAATGGATTTAGATTTCAAGGGATTAAAAGATAGAAGTTTTGAGGGTGATTGGTTTTTTGGGAAATAATAAAGCTATTCTGAGTAAAAGTTATTCAGAATCATATTTTTGAATGAAATAAGTTTTTGGGGTGATCAATTTTACTGGAAAAGAATAATGGTATTCTGAATGATAGGTATTATGAATCATTTTTTTTAGAAAAAATGTATTGTTTTCAAATGAGTCATACTAACCATTGTTTTGAAATGAATCAAACTCACTCTATATATCGTAATGAGGAATTTATTGTTATATTTAATGTTAAAATCAGCTGTATGGAGAATGTATCTTGTTAGATGTTAATGTCATCAGATTCACCCTAGAACTAATGTGAATGAAGTGGATGTTTCAAATAAAAGTCTCTATGGATATGATTGAATCAATTGGGATGATGATTTTCTAGTTTTTATTTCATATAAATCTTAAGTTTAATTTAGAACTCATGATGCAATCTTTATGGAAGAAAGGGGGAGTGGAAGAGATGCTGCAGATCAAAAAAGTATCGTATCTAGATTTATCCTATCCTGGTGGAAGAGAGAAATAAGTGATGCCGATTGGTTTTCAAAATGATCGTATCTAGTTTAAATAATAGAAAACGAGATTGATTGGATAAAGTGATAGAAACGATCAGTAAGGTAATGTTGATGAAGAGTGGTGAGGATAAAATATGGTTCGGTTTTAAAAAGAGGTGTTGTTTTAAAATGTGGTGCTGTTTTAAAAAGTGGTGCTGTTATAAAACATGGTGTTATTTTAAAAGGAGGTGATGTTTTAAAACATGGTGCTTTTTTAAAAGGAGGTGTTTTTTTAAAATGAGGTGTTATTTAAAAAAATGTTTTACCTTTAGAAAAGTTGGTTCAGATTCAAAAGGTGGTTCCGATTGAAAAGGTAGTTCCAATTGAAATCTTAATTCCGATTGAAGAAGCAGTGGTGATGGGGGAGTAAGAGATGGTTCCAATTATTTTTTAGAATGATCATACCCCTAAAATATTTTATTATGTAAAATATTATCCAGGATAATATTATCCAAAATGATCGTACCCAGAATGATCATACCTAGAAAAGATCGTATTCTGGAAAATCATATCCAGGCCAATCGTGTCCAGAATGATCGTACCCAATATGATCATATCCAAAACAATTGAATTGGGAAAAGATCATACTCAGGTTGGGATAAAAATAATGAATCTAGAATGAATGTATGGTTATTATACTATCCAATCCACGTCGGATGATGCTAAAGTTTATTCTCAACGAATTCAATGTTCGAAGGATGTCATGATTCCAGCATAAGATTTTGAATGAGGTGATGTTTTCTTGTGGGTTAAGATAAGAAGTGAATAAGACGATCAATAATGTGGTCAACCATTTCAAAAAGGTTGAATTACTTTGTTTGGATGAGTTGTGTTAAGAATAGAGATTATTGAATGAATTGTTGAGGGGGTTCTTAGCATTAAAATACAATATTTTGATTGAAATAGATTCTAAAAATCATATTCAATAATCATCATGAGACAATAAAACTTAGAGGAGAAAACCCATTTATTGCACCTCAATTTTAATTGTACTGAAAATTGAAATGGGAGTCTGGAGAAGAATATATGAAGATTATAGAAGTTTTAAAAATAATAGATAAGGGTAAATGAAGTCAAAATGTATTATGATATTTTATAGGAAATATCATTTTGGGTGATTTTTTCCGAATATGAATGATTTTTGGGTTTCCTGTATAAAATATTTCAGTGTCACCTTCAATAGGAGATGTACTTTTATCATTCTGACCATAGGTACTATTCTGATAGAGAATGTGGTACCCTTTTGTTTTTCTTTGAAGACATTTTAGCGGGTACGATACAAGATTGTAGCAATTGAATTCATCCAATCATTGTATTCATGATTTATCGTATTCACTGGATCATCATATTCATATTTTCTATTTTATTCAGAAGACATTGGTATAAGGATGAATTAATCAGAATAACATTTTTTACTAGGTTTTACCATATTTAGATTTCTGGACTAATGAAGTATCGTACTGTTTTTCATCATACTCATTGATTTAAGATACGATGATTCATTTCTATTGTGTTCTATTAGAAAATCAGACTGTAAAAATTGTTTTGGAAGAATTGTACATGGAGGAACTAAAATAAAAAAAATTGGGCTCAGTGTTTCATAACAAAGTCGAGGTGGTTCTTACCTTTCTTCTATTGTAAGGAATGGAATAATAGTATTTCTATTGAATACATTTGTTGAATTGAAAAGAAGAATAGGTACCATGAGTTTTTACATAGAGGTTGTTATACCCTATTGTGCTAAGAGGGTTCACATGCACTAGTGGTATTGTTTTCTAGTGATTCCTGAGTGTAAGGGTATATCCTACTCATTGTAATCTAAGGAATCATTTATAGTGGACTGTATAGTATTAGATTATTTCCAAACCATACCAAGGATGTATCTATTCTTATTTAATAGTAAAACATGTAAATCAATGTGTTCCTATTGACGTGTGATGGATTTTTTTAGTAGGGAATTGAAATATCTAATAGGAAGAAAAGCTTGATTCAAGTGAAAAGAAACATAAAATAAAAAAAGTATCACTAATTCATCCCTCCCCCTCTTAGTGATATAATCACTTGGACTAGGAACTTTCAACTGGTATCAGAGCCAAGTTCCATCCACTTATTCTTTGATAAATTATTGTAACAAGAAGTTGTGATGGATAATATGAATAGTGTTGATATTAAGGGGATTCTATTCTTTGATGGAAATAATTATCATATCTAGAAAGACCGAATGCTGCCTTATCTTATGCTTATCAGTTATGATGTTCTTGAAGCTAAAACTATTGGGTTTCCACCCATTGATGATAAAGATACACTTATACATGTTGATAAGAAGAATATTGAGAATGATGGATGGGATAAAAATAATATATTGTAATCACATTCTAAAAGTGATTTATTAAGAGTGAAAGGTATTTCCACAACAACTGGTATGTGTGGCAAATTGAAAAACACATACGAAGGCAATAAAAAAGTCAATATGGAAAAAATCCAAATCTAGAGATTGAAATATGAATATTTGAACAGGGATTATGATGAATCTATTAAGGACTTCTTTACCAGGGTAAATGGCATTCTTAGTACTATTTGATGTCTTGGTGAAAAGTTGGATGATTAAACTTCAGTTAAAAGGATATTGAGAATCCTACCTCTCAAATTAGATGAAAACGTTTCTTTATTGGACGATAGAGATCTTGAAACATTATCTCTTGATGATTTTAATAGAAATATTATAACTTATGAAATGATAAAATAGAATTATATGAATATAAAAACAAAAGTTGATAGAGAAATGTCTTTAAAGGGTGTGAATAAAGAAAACTCACAGAATATTCTTCATAAAGTAGAAGATGGTGATTCTGACTCTGAAATTGTGGTATGTAAATATAATAATATTATTTTATTCTTTTTTCAAAAAATATGAGAATAGGTACACGAAGGTATAAAGGGAAACATCCCTTGATTTTTTTGGATACGGAGATATTGGGAATTTTATTTCCAATTTCTATAAAGAGGCAATAAAGAAGAAAGTGATGAAGAAGAATGTGAAGAAAAAGAAATATTTCTAAGAATATCTTGGAAGAAAAAGGGTGATTAAACAAAATTCTATTCTAGGAGGGAAGATAAAAAGTTCTCCAAATCCAAAATGAGAAGATTTTTGTCTAAGGAAGATGATAGTGAGGAGGTTACAAATGAGGGCAAGGACAACAAATTTATTGAAATAGTTCATGAAGAAAGTTATTATAGTAGTTGAGGTAGTTGTTCTATAGAATAAGAAGAAAGTAAAGCTGAATATGGAAAATATATTGAGAATGATGAGGAAAATACTTTTATTTCAATAATAAATGATTAAGAATTCAAAAGTAGTAGTTCTAATGAAGAAGAAACTCAACTTTAAATGCATTTGAAAGAATAATTGAAATAATTTTTGAGAAATTTCTGAAGGATAGAAAATAAAAATAAGGAGTTAGAATATGAATGTTCCACAACAATTTAGAAACAATTTTCAAAATAGAAGAATAAGATATAGGTAGATATTAGAGGATTAAAGAAATATCTTGAAAAAGAAAACAATATTAATGAACATCTATAGCTAAAGCTGAATGTAAAGGAACAAGAGTTGGAACTTGTCCAAGATAAGTTATCTAAAGATGAACTGAATAATTCTTGTATCCAAAACTCTGTTATAGAAGTTGGTGAATGTTCTCTAAATGAGATTCCAAAGAAAGTTTGACCAAAGTAACCTTCAATGGTTGAAAATAAGAATATAAGTGTTTCTAAAAATAAGAATTATTGGAATGTTGTGTGGGTGGCGGAAGAGAATAATTCACAATCTACAAAACATTTTGAGTCTCAAAATGTTTTACATAGATATATAGAAGTATCAAATACTTCTGATTTTATCAAGGCTGAAAAGAAGAAGACGAATCAGATTGAAAACAGAGCTGATAAATTTATTCATAATTCCTCTAAGTTGGGATGTTTTAGAGGATAATAGTCTTTTTATGTCTATTGATGTTATTATGGGGGATTTAGACATAAGACAAGTATGTTTTGGTTCAATAAAAAACATTACTATAATCCCAAAGGTTATGAAAGGCATGGTTTTAGGGGAAGTCAATTACCTCAAAAGAATAAGTTTGATATGGTTGTGTTGAAGAAACCTGAGAAGTATTAAGTAAAAGGTTAAAAATAGATTCCTACCATTGGAAACTATCTTTGAAATATGTGAAAAAACTTGAATCCCATCCAAAAGAAGTATTGTGTTTTACAAGAATAATATATGTTTCTAAGAAATTATCATTATCTAAATGTTTTGGATGAAAAACAGATCTACTGAGAGTAAAAAGAAAGATTTATTAGTTATCTGGCCATTACACATTGATTTGGAAAGGAAATTGGAAGAAGCACAAAAGAAAGAGAAATAATTGAGGAAGGAGAAGTCTTTTGAAGATATGATAAATGCTGAAAAAAGTTATCAACATATAGTGATGATGATAAAGGAGGAATGATATCAAAATTTGTACAACTATCTTGATAGAGGAAAATATTGGAATCAACAACATGTAACAAATTTATTATAACAAGTATGTTCCTAATGATGATGAAAATTTTTCCTCCTCATCATAAGATCCGACAGATAATACAATAGCTTTTAGAAAAAATGAGAAGGAAGAATAGAAGGAAAGAAATTACATCCAATGAAAATTCCAAGATGAAGAATAAGAAGACAAGACTAATAAGGGACTCTCAGTATGATTGTTGTTTTTAAAGAACAATAAAGTTTCCTCCTTATTCCCAATATCTTTGTATTATTTTTATAAAATTTAAGGAATTTAAGGATTGAAAATATAGAATATGAAATTGATGAGTCTCTTAATTTTGTTGAAAAATAATGTAATGAGGATTCAAATAGATTTTTTTTGAAATTGTGTGTTTTTATACACCTGATCATTCAGCTGTATTTCTTGAGATGGGTGCATGTTAATTTTATCTTAGAAAAATTATTTTAAGAAATTCCACAATCATGAGAATGATGTAATAAATAGAAAAAGTTAGTACATGAAGGTTTTTTTACAAAAAACATTGATAACCTTGATTATATGTTATTGTTTTCTACACCGGGTTCGCCCACATAGACATAGAGTTGTTTCGTTAAAGTCTCATTATTAAGAAACTCATGTGATAAATAGGTTGAATAAAGGTTCCAACCCCCAGAAATAGAGATCATTTTCCAATAAGGTTGAAACTTATCATGATGGATCCTTTGAATTTTATTATTAATAACAGGGAGAGATATGAGAAAGGGGAAGAGATAAAATAAATAATGGGATCAATAAAGGAATGGTGAAAATAAAAAGAATGGAAAGTTTCATGTGGTTGAAGTGATTGAAGTGGGTATTGAAAAAAATACAAATGGGGAGATTTTTAGGCCCAAGTTGTGTTTTGGTTTCCTTTGTTGTCAGTTGATCAATATAATAAAGAAAAAAAGGATGTTGAGAAAGATGATGAAGGGGAATTAATATTGAAAAAGATTGAAAGATATAAGTTATGAGGGTGATTAGTTTTTTTGTTAAAGAATAAAGGTATTCAAAATGAATTTTTTATGAAAAAATTATGTTTTTTTGGGTGATCAGTTTTGTTGGGAAAGGAGAAAGGTATTCTAAATTAAAGGTATTCCGAATAGTTTTGTTTTTAGAAAAAATTTAATTGTTTTGAAAATAATCATATTAAACTTTGTTTTTAAATGAATTAGACTCACTCTGTCCATTATACTAAAGAATTGATAATTATTTTCAATGAGAGAATCAGCCACATAGAGAATGTACTGTGATGATAGTAAATGTTATTGAATTCACTCTGGAAACGATGTGAATGAAGTGATTAATTCGAATCAGAG
Source organism: Viscum album (assembly GCA_963277665.1). NCBI lineage: Eukaryota > Viridiplantae > Streptophyta > Magnoliopsida > Santalales > Viscaceae > Viscum > Viscum album. Next base: position 382,045,026 of record OY728136.1, read on the forward strand.
TATCTATAGATACGATTGAATCAATTGTGGTGATACTTTTCTGATTTGTATTTATTATAAATCCTAAGATGCATTGAGGCCTTGCAATGAATGCTGGGTCGAAGAAAGGGGGAGTGGAGGAGATGCTGCCGATCAGAAATGGATCATATCCAGATTTATCACATTCAGGTGGGAGAGAGAAAGAAGTGACATAGATTATTTTTGAAAATAGTCACATCGAGTTAATGAAAGAGAAAAATAGATTGATTTAATATGGTAGTGATGCCGATTTGAAATATGTTTCGATTAAGAGTGGTGTCAAACAAGAGTGGTTCCGATAAAATATAGTTCTATTTTAAAATGTGGTATTGTTTTAAAACATAACTCTATTTTAAAAGGTGGTACTATTTTAAAACATAATAATCTTTTAAATGGAGGTTTTATTTTAAAACAAGGTGTTTTTTTAAAATGAGGTGTTGTTCAAAAAATTGGTGTTGTTAAAAAATGGTGGAACTGATTTAAAAGGTGGTGCCAATTGAAAAGGTGGGTCCAATTGAAAATGTGATGCTAATCGAAATGGTGAGGCTGATTAAATACACAGTGTCAATTGAATAAGCGGTGTAGATAGAGAAGTAAGAGATGGTGTTGATTGTTTTTCAGAATGATCGTAACCATAAATACTTTATTTTGGAAGATAGTATCTAGGACAATCGTATCCAAAATGATCGTAACCAAAAAGATCATACCCATAAAAGATTTAATTCTAGAAAAATGTATCCAGACCAATCATGTGAAGAATTAATGTTCCAAGGATGAACTTATCTAGACCAATTGTATTCAGAAAAGATCATACTTGGTTTTGGATGAAAAGAAATAAGATGGAATGAATGGAAAGTTTTGATACATTCCAATACAATTCAAACGATGCTAAATTTGATCTTCAATGAATTAAAAGTCATGATTTAATCCCAAATTTTTTAAGGAAGTGATTTTTTTCACGTGGGTCAAGAGAAGAAGTGAAAAGGTTGATCAAAAATGCAGTTGTCCATTTCAAAAGTGTAGAATTACTTTTTTTAGATTATTTTTGTGAATAAAAGAGATTGATAAATAATTTTTCATGGGGAAGCTTATCTTAAAAATACCAGATTAATTCAAATCGATTATGATAATAATATTCAACAATAGGATGAAGAAAATTAGACCCAGATGATCGGACCCATGTATTGCGCATCAATTTTAATCATAATGTTATTTGAAATGGTAGTCATGATAAGAAGAGTTGAATACTGTAGAAGTTTCTAGAAGAATCAAGAAGAATTGATGAAGTCAAAATGCATTCCAATATTTTAGGGTAAATTGAAATTTGGTTGTATTTGTGTGAGAGATAATGTTTTTTGGGTTTCCCACCCAAACAATAAGATTATCACCTATAAAAAGTGTACTTTGTAACTTATGACAATATATTCTGTTCATCATGGTAGAGAGAGGAGCTCTATGTTTTTAGAGAGATAAAGTGGTACTGTTTTGTTTTGTATTGAAGAAATATCAACAGGTAAGATAAAATATCACAACGTTTTTTATTTATCTGATCATAATATTAAGGATTGTTCTTATTCAATAGTTAATTGTATTCAGTTTTTCTATTGTATTTGGTTGATATTGGTATCATAGTGAATTAATCAGAATAGGATTATCATACTGGGTTTTACCATATTGAATATTTCTAGACTGAGGAAGTATCATACAAGTTTGTATCTTACTTGGGGTGTGAAGTGGTGCCTATTCATTTCTATTTTATTCTATTTGAAAATTGGACTAGATGAATTGTTTTGGAAGAATCAGAATCAGAGGAATCAGGATGAGAAATGATCAGACTCAGTGTTTCATAACAAATTCTATGTGGTTGTCACATTTCTTCTAGGTAAGGAATTAAATAATTGAATTTAAATTGAATACATATGTTGAATTGAAAATAAGAATAGGAAACACTATTTGTTACATAGAGGTTGTTTTTCACAATTGTTCAAAAAGAGTGCACATGCACTATTGGGATTTTTGTTCCAGTGCTTCACAAGTATAAGGGTATATCCTACCTATTGTAATACAAGGATTGATTTCTAGTCGATTGTATGGTATTTGAAAATTTATAAACCATACCATGGTTTTATATATTCTCATTGAATATTGGACCTTGTAAATATTTTTGGTCCTGTAGATGTGTGTCAGATTTGTTTTTAGTAGGGAATTGAAATCTCTAATAGGAGGCTAAGGTTATTTCGATTGAAAAGAACCATAAAAGAAAAATAGTGTCACAAATTAACCCCCACCACCTCTCAGTGATACTATCACTCTAATTGGTTACTTTTAGTATTTATGGATTTGTAATTATTTGATAAAATATTCATTTATACTTTCAATGTTGTGTAAATATGATCACATCATTTGTGGATGTATAGACTACCACCTTCTTAATGCGTTGTGATTCATTGAAACATTACATGGAATGAATTGAGAATTTTTTTATTGAAACTATATGATATATATGTCATAATAATTCTTGTTAAATGATATTATATAAAAATATACATATATTTCAATTCGTTATTTTCTTTCAATATGACAAAAAAATTGAAACAACATTAAAGCGTACATACAACTTTCCATATCCATTAACAGTGTATTCCATTTCATCTTTATATATTTTATAGATTATTATAAATACTTATATAAGGATTTTCATTATGGAAGTAATTAAATCATGATCTAAGTAAGACAATCCAGAATAATAAGTGAAATCATTTTTGAAGGGAAAAGAAGATATTACCCGAACAAAAACCTTAACATAGAATTGTTACAAAGTAGGCAATATAAAGTCATAATCATATAATATATGGTATTAGATATAATAACATGGTTCTATAAAATATTTATAATTAACTTATATTTATTATACAAGTGTTTTGTAGGAGTACGACGAGAGTCATGACATAAGGTAAGAAAATTTCAACAAATTTTTATTTCTGTGAGATACATGCCATATTCAAAACTTTCTTATTTTATGTGTTTCATATACTGACCAATGACATGTAATATTATTAATTATCTTTATTAAATGATATTAATGTCTTCAAATTTATGTTATTCTGTAATGGGGATCTTGATTCAAATGTTACTCTAGTATGGGTTTTCTAATCTCATATTTTTTTTCCATGAGATAGAAGACATATTTCCAACATATTTCTTATATGTAATGTCTTTAATTCACATGAATGTATTATATTATTATATAACTATATTTATGGGTATTTAAATATCAATTTTAATTAATTTATTTCATGTGGATTATGTTTTAAAAGTTACCAAATTGGTTAAGTAATTCTATCTCAGTTTTCCTTTTCTAAAACTCATGCCATGTTATGCATCTATATATGTCTATGAGGTTTATATAATTCATTTAAAATGGTAAATAATGAATCAACTTAATTTTATGTTATTTTAAGTTTCATTTAATTTCATTTTATTACAAGCTGGGTATAATTCAAAGTTACCAATTGGTAAGATTTTATTGAAATAATCTCATCATTTATTGAGATTGTTTATGATTATGCTTACATTGAGGAAATATTATTATCCATATCTCTAGATAACTAATTATGATTATTATCGTTCATATATTAATGATAAATTCCTATATTGGTACCATTTTCTAACTCTTTGGTACATAATATGATTAAGAAAGTGATTTCAGGAATGGCTGACTTTACCACGTTCATCAGTCGAAAAACAATGTTCTATCAAATAATGTTTTCTAAAATAGTTTTTATGATTTATTTATATGTATTCAAATTATTTTTAGAGAAAAATTTTCATGAAATGATTTGATGATTTCTTTATATGTTTTAAAATTATTTTGAAATAAAAAGATTTTCTAAAAAAAATTCAATCTTTCTTTATATGTTTTCAAAGTATTTTCAATGAAATGGTTTTCAAAAAAAATTAAAGATTTTTCTTTTATGTTTTTAGGGAAAAATAATTTCAAAAATATTTTCAATCATATCATTTTTTTTAAAGGAAAAATGTTTTAAAATGGTTTCATTATTTTTTTAATATTTTTTCAATGGAAATATTTTTGAAAACATTTTCAAGATTCCATTATAGAGTTTTAAATATATTTTCAAGGTAAAATGTTTTCAAAATGATTTCAAACGTTCTTTATAAGAATTTAATGAATTTTAAAATAAATATGTTTTTAAAGGGTTTATGTTTTAAAAATATTTTAGAAATAATAAAGGATATTTTCCTCAAGAAATGTCTGTAAACAATGTTTCAAAATTAATTTCCATCTAAAATGACATCTGTTGATGTCACTCATTCCCTCATATGAAATAATTCAATGGTTCCATTCATATTATTTATTAAATGATTTATGGTTTTATTTAATTATACTTATAAAAACCTTTTCTCTTTATTGGGTTATATACTAATGAAAAAATCCAATTTTCACGGGTTATGCTTTGATGAAATTCTTATGAAACCTTTATTTTTTACAAGTTAAGATATGATTACTTGTTTTTTACAAGCATTTCATTTCATGGGTTTTGATTTAATTGTTTATGATATTTCAGTACAAGTATGCATGATTTCATTATGAGATGGGTGGGACCTATATCTTCATTCAATGCATTGGGTAAATATTTTTATCTCATGAGATATATATAAAGGGACTTGTCTATTAATATGGTCTTGGGGGTGATCATTGACTACAAATATGGCCATTTGAGTGAAACATGACTACCAATATTGTTATAGGAGTAAAACATGACTACCAAGATTGTATGGGTAGTTAACCCATACTACTATTATGGCCTTGTCACTGATTCCTTTACTACTATGAAATCCTTTTTATATTCTTATCTCTATTCAAATAATTCAATTTCTTATTCATATGTTATGCTCTCAAGACTTATTCTCTTTCGTCCCTTAAGATTTATGTCTTATGAACTAACAATATTAATTCCTTGATTCATGATTATGATATTTTACATGCAGGGTTTGATCTTATAATGATGATGATCACGTTCTCACACCCTTATGACCATGATTATACTTATATATCTTCATTGTTCACCCTTAAGGAGAATATGATATCATGCATTTTTTGTTTCCTTTCACATGATATGAATATATTTAATATATATGATGTGTCTAAAAAGTGTTATTGTCATGAAGAATCTAGTGGGAGACAATGTAACTCACTTTTATAATAGTGTTTATGTTTACATGTTTCCAGACCCGCTAAAATAATACTGAATTTGGTTTTCTTCTTTTGTCATCTTTTTATTATTACCAAAAAATGATGTAATGTTGATGTATAAAAGGTTAGGTTTTCTATAATATCGCTATACCAATGGATTAAGCATCTTAGTTCATAGAACCATGGGTATACCCTATACCCACAATTTTATGGGCTATACCAATTGTTCTAAACTGTGGGTATAGGGTAAATTTCTAGTAGAATACTATAAAAAACATTTCATGAGACATAATAATAATAATATTATTACATTTTGACATGGAGATTAACCTGTAATAAATAATTAGATAAGGTCCATTTTATAAATATCATTTTGAACCTATGTATATAAAAAAAATATATCATATTCCATTTGTAGATTTTTTGACACAATGGAAAAAATTCTCTAAAATTTTATCAATCCCTATAGAGAAACTCCGCCTTACACATATAAATAATATATAATGAGAATATGATATAATTTTTATGACCAATGATGATAAATGTAACACGATTTATGATCTTCTTTTTTAAAATGGAAGATGTTTGAGTGGAATAGATGTTGGCCATTATGTCATTGATCAGGTGATCTAAACTCACTAACTACCAATATTTGTGTGATTTTGTGATGGGTGAGGGTGTATGGTGATTCAAGTGTAGGTGGTATTGAAAATGAGGCTCCGACGGGGTCACTTGATAACAACTATTATTGTTGGGAAGCACGAGGCGTGGTGGCGAACTTCAGTAGTGTCAACGAGCAGATGGTGTTGGAGGTATAAGCAATTGGTGATGTAACTATATTGATGGACTATGAGGGTGATGTTGGCTGTCTTTGGTTTAGGAACTTGTATTTATGGAAGGTGATATAGATGGAAGTATCTCTAGTCAATGGCACATGCATGTGAAGGTGGAAAGAAAGATTCTATGTATAGGTGAATCCTTGGGTGATTTGGGCAGTGAGTGAAATTGTGGTTATGATATAAATGTCAGGTGTATTTGGGATTATATACCCTAATACTCCATTTTAATGTAATGGGATTACTCTACCCAATAAAAAGAGGCTTTCTATGGTTTAATAAAATAATAGGGGGCTTCCCCTTCCTTTTTGAAAAAAACGATGAACAACATAAAGAACTGGTTTCTTCCATGATATAACCTAGATGATTAATGATATTGTTCAGAGATTCATAGATAATATGTGGATACATATATGGGTTTCCATGATTTAATTATCCCTAAAAAACACTTCAACAAGGGAAGTGATGAAATTTTGATTAAGGCAGATTACTATTGATATGGTAATTCTTAATTGAAATTTATTAATACTAAATGGGTATGATATGCCTATGAAAATTTAGGTGCATTTACCAAGTTCTGTAGATTTTTCCAATGATTGATTTTGAAAAAACAAAATTGGGCACCATCTCAATTCTTCCACTGTTCCCAATACTCTTTAGAAACTATCTAGTTTTTTCACATTTTAATTTACAATTATTTATAATTTATTTTCTCAATTTAATGTGAGAATTTTCTTATATTACTATTAATATTTTACTTTTGAGTCCAATACTGTAGAAGATGTGTTAATATAACATCATATTTCCATGAGTGGACTAATAACACTTGGGAAATTCATCCAAAGGTGTCATTGTTTCAAGCTTAAATATTCAATTACATGTCGTGTAACTGAAAAATATAAAATGTGTAATGGGTTTCTCATATACAAGGATTACATATTGTGAATTATAGAATGTGGTGTGGGTCAGTACACAGTGTCATTACACTCTCTATATTGACTACAATCACAATACATGCGTATAAATAATTCAAAAGACAAGTAGATAGAATAAACACACTGTGTAACCACACAACTAGTACACATCATATAAATCAAAGTACGTCATGTGGGTTAATGCATGGAATCATTACACACCTAATATTGACTTCTATCATGGCACAAAAAAACACATGGTCTACATAATGTGTAACTAGAATTCATGTTCTATGACATGGGTCACACCACACCGGGTACTCGCTAAGTTATTTTTGACATGTTGTTTTGGTCAACACGAGGTGTATTTTATCACTTTGTATTGAGTTCCTACATATTTGATATAAATATTATTTACATGACACTTACTTCATGTGAATTTTAGGGGTATATTCCACATATAGTAATAGAATCTCCTATGGCTATTCATGCCATAAAGACTACACAGTTTGATAACATAGAATAACACACCATGTATATCATGACAGACACTTTGGTGTTACATGCCATTTACTATGAAGAAGATGATTCATATGTTGTGTGATATATTAATTTTTAGAAATTTTATTTTGATATTTTTTTAGCTGTACAAGCGATGTGGTCTTTGATGTACACATAGTTTAATTAATTAAATTAAATTGAAAAATTAAATTTATTCAATTTGTGTCATAATTAATAGTGGGATTCATGAAACTTATCAAGGGTAAATAATTGGGAAAATGTTTAGGAAAAGAATTTATTTATTTAATATATTTTATCTTATATAGAATTATTATAAATGAATTATAGAAATACTAAATGAAATTTTCATTTTATGTTCTGAATGATCATGAGTGTTAACAAACCTATTCATCTGTTAGATTTATTTATTTAATTAATTAATTTATTAGAGGGTTTATTATGTGTAATTATTATTAAATTAAATATGATGACTTGGGAAGAATCCCTCCCTCATTTGATATGAATGACACTGCATGTCCATTAATTATTTAATGTAACCTTAAACCATTGGTACATCTTATAGGAGAGTGTGCATACATGTGTAAAGGATGAAGTTCCCACTCAAAAGAGGCAATTCAAGACCTGATTTGTGATGGATCCAAAAAAAGAGATTCATAATAGAATAGTGAATTTCTATAACTATTTTCAAGTAAAGGCTCAAGGATTTATTTCATCTAGGATAATTATGTTCACACTCGATAAACCAAGTAGTAAATAAATAATCGTGATTATTTTGAATCATTTATTCAGTTCATAGTTATTTATTTATTAATTCGGTGAATGGTTAATTTGGATTGTTAAAAATGATTATATATTATAAATATATTAACAAGCACGTATAAATGAAATAAAATAATGTGTATGTGTTTATTTTTTGAATACATGTGATTAATTATATAAGTTACACATAAAGTAATTTACAAAAAATAAAATAAGATATGTTATACGTGTAAAATCCATATAAAAAAATTATATTATCACATATAGTTAAATATTATGTAATAATAAAATTATATTAATAGGAATTTGGATAATAAAACAAATTATATTTTCAAATAAGTTAATAATATCCCTCAATTTTAAATATAATGTCATCAAAACACCTTTCATTACTTGATTTATAAGGCATCAGTAGTTCAAAGTACTATTCATGAACTCATCGTGGCACTTAAAATTATCCAAGAGTCCTAACTAAAGTATTTTTTTGATTTAATAAAATTTTCATAATGTTTATTTTACACATAAAGACTTGGTGTAACTTGGATGCAAGCATTGAGGAAGTCCAAGATTTTGATTTTAGTATTGGTGAGGCACTCAATAGACTGTGGATCGATGAGTTAATAGATTTAGAAATAAAGTCCTCAATAATATCGAAATGTAATTTGATAATTTCTCTTTCAATGTTATCAGAAGAGAAATATGGGTTTTCTTATTATAATATCTGAGAAACTGTATATTCCTAATATAGTCATGAGGGTTGTGTAGAATTGGTAATATAGTTGGAAAATTAAATAAAATTATAAAATTTTAATTATTATATAATTATTAAAAATGATAAAAGATTAAATATATTATCTTATTTACTGTAGATGATGGAATTTCATACCACACTATCGGATTGTTTAGTTATAGAGAAACTGTATCTCTTTACATTTGTATAATTCTAGGAATATTATTAGAAACTAAAGACTATACTATTCAAATAAAGAATTTTATATATTCCTAAAATCCAAGTTCCTATTGATATTTATGAGGAGGAATGTGAGGAGGAGACAAATATATACTAGAAACAAATGGATGACACATTAGATAATCAGTACCTCATGTTATCATCCACAAATGTATTCTTCAAAAGATTCATGAAGATATGGAAGCTTATGCTATGTTGCATCATCATTAGGACCATTAAAAAGTGAAAAAAAGAAAAGATATGTATGAAATCTACAATAAACTTGTTATGTGAAAGATAAGAGGATTCCTTGCCAAAACTTATGAAGTCTAAATGATGGGTTAAATTTAGTGTGTAGAGATACTGAGATTCAAACAGCCTAAAGATCTATGTATAGAACTCACCAACTTCTTTGTCCCTCCATGGTTCTTATATTTCATAGTCAATTTTGATATAAAAAATATACTGAATTCAATCATAGATCTTCTAATTTTGATTCACCAAGTGGATAATTACATGAAGCATGATAATTTTTTTCTTATGGTGAATAAAAAGAATGTTATGAAAAAAGGTATACAAGAGGTTATAATCCAAACACACCATTACAACACAATTCTATGAAGTAAAATATCTTGAGCAAGGTTAAAGAGAATTATATTTTATTATTTTATTATTTTTATAAGTGACACAGAACGAAGAATTATAAATTAGGAGAAAATAAATGGGAAGGTTCATGTATATTTTTTATCAATATTAGTATATCTATTTCCATAAATTGAGTATTAGATATATATTTTGGTTACCAAATTTTTACCCAAATATAATAACTAGATTGATTGGAAAATATTACTAAATGTGTGGTGGATCTTTGAGTGGATAATGGAACAAGACTAGATACAACGACTATAAGAGACTACAATCTCATGTACCGACTGGAATGGTTTTAGCTTTTAAGGACTACTATTATTTGCCAATTGTGTCCAATGAAATAATTTATGTGCCCAATTTATAAATGGATTGTTTTATTTTTAATTTCATAATGATAATATATTAATAAAATATTTCATAGTTTATTGTATGCACATTTTATTAATGGTATTTACATCATATACTTTTAAAAACAAGTCCTGTAAATTGACAACTCACTATTTTCGCACGGCTCGAATAATACCCAATTATGGAATTATGAAATTATTCATGTAAAATATATTTTTTGGAAAAAATTATATCAAGAATAGTATTTCTATTATTTTTATATTGAAACCATAGATATATTTAATGATTTTTATAAGGAAAAATGATGAAGTATTATTTTAGTGGAAAAGGTCAGAAATCCCTAGAGCTCCAACAATTAGTTCTCACTAATGTGTGTGGACCATTTCTAGTAGAATATATATGTAGATATTAACACTTCAATACTTTTACATATTATTTAATTAGATATATCTATATATATATATATCTAGTTGATTCATTATAAGTTTGATTCCTTTAATAAATTTACGGAATACAAGAATTATTTTAAGAATTATATTATTAAAATGATAATGAAATTACACACATATAGAGGTAGGGAATATCTTAACCATTAATTCATCGATTATATGGAATATTTTTTGATAATATATCAATTCACTCTTCCTTATTATCTAAAATAGGATGGTGTCAGTTAATAAAGGAACCAAACCTTTTTTGACATTATGAGATAAATTAGGATTCATGTAGAAATTTTATTATTCTTTTAGGGATATTCATTACACAATATATAATACAAACTAAATTGAATTATAAACAAATCTATATGTGGAATCCATAATGAGTTTAGTATAAAATAAAAAATATTTTTTCACATATACATTTGTCTGGATTTAATTCATTTATTAATGCTAACTTTAGAAAATAACATTAATCTCAAGGCATAAAGTGCATCTTTATAGGATATATTAAAGAGAGAAGAGGATACTATGTATATTATCCCTTAGATAGAAAAGTAATAATGACGTATCATTCCATGTTTCCATAAAGGGAGAATATCTCTAAAGGATATAATTAGATAAAGGCAAACATTTATTATTTTGTGGCTTAAGATACATAAGAGTTTACATGGGAATAAATTCCATAAAACATGTTGGATAAAGTTATTTTTGAGACAAAAGTGCTATATATGAGCACTAGAGAGATTATATAATGAGAGTGATATGGTTTTCTTGTCACTGAGGATGGTAACAATTATTAGTTGAAAATAATGAACCATTATCCAACAAGAAAATAGTAATAATCGCAGAATCTATGAAGTGGAAAGAATCAAAGAATTATTAAATGATTTCCATATACCAAAATCAATTTTTCAATTTAGTTGATCCCCCAATTAATATAAATAACATTTATTTTTAATTGATATTAAATAAGAAAAATTGACATGTATGGTTTTGTTAGTACATATAAGTAATAATTAGTTTCTAAAGGATTTATGAAATTTTATGGAATAAACTATGACTGAAAATTCTCAATAGTTAATATGATAAAATACATTATAATTACACTTTCTATAATAGATTTACATCATATTGAAATTCAGAGAATCTATGTCAAAACTAATTTACTTAAAATAAATGTTCTTGAAGATGGATGTATAAAATAACCATAGGTGTTTGTGACAACACATGATGCCAACAAGGTATTCATGCTGTAGAGATTTATTTAGGGGTAGATGAAAACATTAAGAACATGGATTTTTTTTCAATGTAGCTATATGAGGGTTTGGTTTAATTATGAATAAATGGGAGCCCTATATTGACATGAGGTTTAATGGGAGTGTTATTGACTTTCTAGTGATATATATTGCTGATATATTTCAGATGAGAAACGAGATACCAACTATAGAGTTAATTAATAAATGGTTGAATAAATTTATCTCCATAAAGGACTTATGTGAATTAAACTATATGATTGGGATCAAGATCCAACGATATAGATCTATAAGGGTATATTAAAATTGTAAATGAATATATATTGACAATGTAATGAAAACACACCAGATGGAATAATCTAATATATAATTGTTACATGTGTCTCATAGTATGAATATCTCCAAAAATAGTGTCCTAAAACTTTATAAGGTGGAGAAATAATTAGTATAATTAATTATGAATCCACAATTGGATATATCATGTATATCAGGCTATATACCAGGCCTGATATTGAACACACTATTACCATAGTGGGATGATATTTTAAAAACACTATTTTTTAAACCCTTCAAATATATATATATATATATATATATCTAGGGTGTTATATAGATTTGGCATAGTGTTGCGAGTGTCGTAGTACTCAAATAATTATATATTAAATATATTAAACCACATAATTTCATATTTGAAAAATAAATGGTCTTTTAATTAATTGTAGTTTATAATGGGAATATCTTGTCAATGGTTGAATAAAAAATGTGGGGTTTATCTGAGGAATGACATAATTTTTGTACTCTTAGGGTTTTGAGATATTGTGCAGTTGTGGGTGGATGAATAGATGAATAAAATAAATAAAATATACAAGATAAATTAAAAAATTAATTTTTTAATTATATATCCTTATTAATCCCATTTAATATTCCCTATTATATATCATCTCTTCGTCTATCCGTATAACCTTCGGTGTTTAAGAGGAAGGTATCACCAATGCGTGAGAGAACCTTCAACATCAGATTTTTAGAAATTCAATAATTGGCAACCATCTTCAAATGTTCTTTACAGCTTTGATAAAAACCTTGGATATCACCAACGTTAAAGATGAAAAATATTTCATCATTAGTGATTGATCTTATTTTGAGTCGGGGCTTGATATTTTTGGTATTATCACCTAATCAAGATTTTTCTTTTAAGCGTGGTTATTTTTATGCTTTGGATTTGTGGGACCTATTTTATTCTTAGTCCTCTCAACATTTCTTTTAGATTTTATTCATTATGATTTTGCAATATTTTCTTAGTTTCAAACATGATTCAAATTTATGTATATGTATGATATATACCTTAGTGATCTCACCTTGGTCTATTATTTCTTCCTCTCCACACTTCACCACGTTATTCATCATTTTCCTTTGGTGTTGACGATTTGACTATTAACTGACCAGTTTGAGAGTGATCAAACAGCTGGATTCAAGTTGGTTACAAGAAAAACCATAGGATTAATGTTGTTTATAAGTGATGATGAGAAATAGTGGATCAATGTTCATGGATTGAGGATCAGGACTCTGAACGGTAAAGGGAGGCATGATTGGCCTTATACATATCACTGAAAACTAAATTTTTCAACCAATGGTGGTCAGAAATCAATGATGGCTGAGGTTTCCTTCATGATTAAAGCCATTTATAATTTTATTATGAATTAATAAAGTCATAACATAAAATATTCATCGATGATGGAATTTCTATTTCAAAATAATGAACTACGAGATGCGTAGTGTAGAAGAACATATGATGTGTTTCATGATTTTCAATGTTGGCTAGGTTTTCATAGCAATTTTAGGAATAACATGTTTTGTGGTTGGGCCTACATGTCGATTCACCGTAACTATGTAGTCTAGCTCTATATAGGGGATGGGTATGTAAGACCTCATGTAGTCCTATACACTCTATCCCTATGGTGAAACCACTAATGGATCTATCTGACAAGACGTGCTGTCTTTAGGTAAGGACACACCCATGACTGTGAGTGATCCCAATTTCCATGTTTTATTATAGAACATTTAATGTTCATGGATTTTGATATTCCATGTTGGGCAGTGAGACATAACAAGGTCATGTCTTCGGTATACACACCATGTTCCCCATTTAAACACACCATATTCTTTTCCTAGGATTTTCTATCTTCAATATCTCTTCTAATGGACTCATAATTCTACCCATAAGTATTCTTTCATGAGATTTTTTTTCATGTTTTACACAATATTTGAATTTACATCCGAATTTTAGATTTACATGAAGTGGTGTGAGAACTTCAATTGTTTTTTCATGGTTGGATGTCATTTAGTCTAGATTGTGATCATCAGATTTGATGTTGGGATCAACACTCCCATGTTGAAGGGACTTTCTCATAGGGTGTATATCTCTAATATCCTTTATTTAGGTTTATTTATTACTCCCCATAAACATATTGGTACATTTCCTTTATCATCATATTCATTACTTGTAAAGACCCAGGATTTTACTAAATACATTTCCTTGATTAAAAACCATTAATGTGTCATTTCTTGCTCGAAATATTAATACAATAAATATATAATTTTTCCTTAATAAATTTATTTAATTTTAATATTATTTTTTAATAATTAAATGGGTTGGTCAGAATATAATTTAACACTTTATAAAAATTATATAAAATCTATAATAAAACAATTTTTTTTATAGTTGGTGATACACTTATTCTAAAAACCATCTTTACTCATTAACTGTGATAATTATAAAATTAAAATTTTACCACCCTTAAAAATCATATTTAGTGAAATGGATTCCATATTTGGAATATGTAGGAAAATGATTTATAAAAATGATCATTTTATTTTTTTTCACAAAAATAATATTACTAAGATTAAAGTTAATTATATTTATAATGGTGAAATTTTTATTTTCAATGATTTTTTATCTAATAATGTATATTTTTTATCTAATAAATTAAATTAATTTATTTAATAATATTAATTTAATATGGTGTTTAAAAAAATTGTATAATTATATTACCACACATTTAAACATCATCCATTTCTATATGATATTATGAATAATAATATTTATAACACTATTTATCTACAAAAACTATTTTCCTACTTATAAAATGTATTGATTTAAAATATAATTTTGTATTATTTATGAGCTGAATTAGATTAAATGGATATTAAATTAAATTTAATCACACCCAAATTTGGTAAGATGTTTTATTTTATATTTTTATAAAAAAATATATAACTTAGTGAAAAACTTGTTACTGAGGTAAAAACCAAAATGGAAAAATATGAAAATCAAGTTGTAAAGGATTAAAAAATGTTTAAAAAAGTATTAAAACTATTTATGGAGTCTCAATAGACTTTATAACACGCCAAAATTCATTATCTATCACTTTTAGATCCTTTTACCATTGAATAGTGTTATTCCATTATTGAAAAATAATGGGTGTTCACAAAAGGGCCCCTTTCTTCACTTATAAAAGTGGACACATTGATGCCTTCATGCCACACCAATACCTTATAATATATTATTGAAATTATGAAATTTTTATTCTTATATAATCCTCCCTCAATTTAATTAGACAATGGTCTCCATAAGTTATCCTAATCCCTTTATTTCTAAGGGCACATTCAAGAGAAAGTTCAGGGTCCCAAAGTGAGTATTACTTAATACCTATCATTTTATTCATATTAATTACCTAAAAATCCTATCACAAATAGATATATATAATGACATAGGTATCATTAGTATAATTTAATCTTATTATATAAATTAAATAACAATTATTTATTACACCCCACCCACTTTAAAAAAGAATGTCAATCGTGCGTTGTGCTGACTATCGCCTCCACGGTGTAGCATTTTTTGTTTTTCGTCTTAATTTTCATTCATTATCAACCCTTATTAAAATTTTATTAGACAAAAAAATTATCTAAATAATATCATTATTCTTCTTTGATGATGATATTATTCCAAAATAAAATACTTTCATAATCATAATAATCCATTAATTATAGTAAGTTCTTCTTTTTTGCGGTCGAACCACCTACATGAAAAAATCAATAAAATAATATCATAGATGAATATCATATATTAATTACCAATGATATATTATATTAAAAATTTAATAATTATTTTATATTTGTTATGTAATGGTAACATTTATAGTATACTCATTAATCAAGATTCGATCGTTCGTTTGATAAAAATCACTAAAACATTCTCATCAGAAAAGTCATCATTAAGGATCAAAACCAAAACTGTAATATATTGAAATTATAATTATAAATAATTAATTTAATTAAAAAGTAATTATCTACTAATTATTTAATTTAGGTAAATAATTTATAATAAGACCTCTATTATGAAACTATTTCAAAAAAAATCATGATTACTCATGTAAAGACCTGAAAATTTCAAGGAAATTTTTTCATAAATACTTTGGAATTTTACGAGTCCGCAGTTTCTGACGGCAGTTGATTCTGAGGCCCGATGTGCCTGGAATCAATTTCTGATGTTTTTGTTCCGGTACGTTCAATAAACGTACGTGCGGGTTTTTCTATCTTTTGAACCAGAGCATGGAATTGAAGTCTGAGGGCACCGATGAACTCGTAGCGCCGATATTCGTCTAAGGAGACCTTTACTATAGTTGCATTTTATTGGAAGGAGAAGTTAATTTTTGGGGTTTGTTATTAAGAAGGAATAAAAATATGAGTTAGATATTTTTATTTGCTGGGTGGTTATAATCTCTAAAAGGAAGTTGGAGGTGGGGCCCCCATCCCACATAACCACCCATGAGAGGATTTAGTGTGGTGGGGCCCACACAACCCCAAACCCTTACACCTCCCTTCAACTCCCATTAACTCCCCATTAACACCACCTTAATTAATTTGATACCTCCCCTCATTAAGGTGGAGCCTTTCCACCTTCCTTCCTTAAATTATGCCAACTTAATTTATTAATTAATTGGCTTAAATTTTTAAATGAATTTCAAATAGTTTTTCTAACATTAAAAGAAGGAATATACATCATTTCATTGGGTTGGCATAAACTTGTTTTTTGGGACTTGAGAGGATTTAGAAGGAAGTGTTCCTCTCCACGAAGAATGCTCCATGACTCAAAGAACAGAAAGAAATTTATATGCACTTTTATTTTCAACCGGAACAAGATCATGAGGAATGCCTTCATCCTTTCTTCTTCCTTAGAGTCAAGGGATAAGATACCACTCGCGAGGAATTCCATCTACGAAAATGACTCTTCCTCTAAAGTTGATGGGACGTCACCGTTCTCTATGATGCCGTCTTCCACGACGCCCGACTACCGCGACGCTCGTCTTCCTCGGCTCATCGACGAACGGACCTCAATTACGAGGTAGGGGGTTTGTATAATTTAAATTGAGTAAATTTTACCTTCATTCTTATTGAATTCAAGTAATCATCTATGACCCTTTGTTACTGCCTTACACGGAGGTCACGGGCCGAACGAACACGGCCCGACGACCCTCCATTGTTTCTTGTTTTTATTCGCGATGGAGACGGTATCGGAAGAGGTGGCCGCAACCGGAGTTGGCAGCGACGACCGAAAAAGGCAGTGGAAATGACGGCCACGCGCCGGCCCGAAGAGGACCGCAGAACTGGGTGCTGTGTAGAAGGGAGATCGCGGCCCGCAACCGCGGGCCGCTCAGCCGAAGAAGAACTAGCCGGCTAAAGCTGGCCGGGCCAAAGGAACCGCGGCGCCACGAGGGCACCGCGCTGCAGAGAACCGTGGGCTGCTCGGCGGAAGAACTGGTTGGTAGGTGGCCGGCCACGCCGGGAAGACCGGCCAGCTTCGGCCGGCCGGACAGGAGGGGCGGCGCCGCTCAGCGCCGCTGTATCGGAAAACTGGGGGTCGCGCCCCCGGACCGCTCGACCAACTGGCCGAGCCGTGGACTTCTATTGGGCCGGGCCACGCACCACCGGGCCGGGCCGCCATCGTCGGGCCGGGCCACGCCCTACTGCGCCAGACACAAACACGGGTCGGGTCGACCTGGTTCGGGCCGACCCGGGGCGGGTTGGGCCGGGTCGGACCAGACCCAAACCCCCCTCTTCAGACCCATTTTTGTATTTCATCAATAACTTGAGCTACGAAACTCTAATCGACGCACCGTCAGTTTCATTGGATTCCTTGGATCAAGAAGGTCGTTTTGGTATATTACACTCATGGGTTTGGAGAAGTTTTGGTATGGCCGGTTTGGTTCGATGTCGAAACCAACTGGGCTCTTGGAGCGGAAACGCTTATAACTTAAGGACCGGACGTCCGATTGACATGTCGTCAACTACGTTGGATTACTTTTGATGATACAGTCCTTATGGAATACTCCACACATGATTCAAATGATATTGGAGTATGGCCAGGTTGGATTGTACCCGAAATCCAACCGAGCCCCTAGAACGGAAAATCTAATAACTCTCAGACCGAGCATCCGATTAACGCGCCGTCTGTCGCGTTGGGTTCCTTACGATGAGACGGAAATTCAGGATACATGAACATAGAAATTTGTGATATTTGATCTATCAAACCACTTTGATTGAGGATTGGACCCTCCCAGAATTGAGCATGTTGTGTGTGGTAACCCAAGAGCTGGTAGTGACGACGATGACTTCCGTATTAGGATCCTCCGTTAGTTCGACGACGACGTCTACCGTACTGGAATCCTCCGTGGGTTCAAAAATGAATACATCCGTACTAGGATCCTCCATGGGTTCGATGACGATGAATACCATACAAGGATCCTCCATGGGTTCGATGACGACGTCTACCGTACTGGAATCCCTTGTGGGTTTGACGACGAAGACTTCCGTACTAGGATCCTCTATGGGTTCGACAAAGACGATTACCATACAAGGATCCCATGTGGGTTCGACGATGACGTCTACCATACTAGAATCCTCCTTCAGTTTGATGTCGAAGACTTCTATACTGGGATCCTCCATGGGTTTGACAGCGATGACTTTTGTACTTGTATCCTGAGTGGGTCTGACAGAGTAGCTGGTCTTGTATCTTGAGTGGGTCCGACATCATAGATGAATCAGTGACTACAACTGATCATCTCTATCATTATATGAAAGATATATACCTGTGTGAGCTGATTCTTGACTTTCAATCATTATCATCGATGTGATTGAATTTTTTCTTGTGTTGATTAGGTTCTGCTTGGGCTCGAGAGTTGGAGCCGAACTATGATTGATGACTTAGGTATATATATGGTCATATAACTAGGTAGAGTTGGTTGATACATCGTGATAATATCATTCTTTTGTGGTTTATCCTTCCTGGATTCTGGGAGACCTTTGAGGGTCTCAGGGTCTCTACTAAGTATCATATACTCACCCCTGCACGGGCTATGCCCGCACTATATTATGTTGGATGCCGACGACAGATAACACTGATCGAGGAAGAGATTTGTAGAGCTGGATGGTACTCGGAGGTGGACCACTTGGCGAGACGTACTCAGAGCGGACGACCGAACCTAAGGTGTTGAGGTGGCCATCTGTACCCACCCTTCAGGTGGGATTCCGGGAGGACGACTTAGTGGTTGCTGTTTTACTTTACTACTATTGTACTAGCTTTTCAGTTGTATTGTAACTTTACAGTTGGGTTTGTAAACTTCCCATTTACTTTTCAACACACTCTATTGTATTTGGTTTTATTTAGTGTTTACTTCCTCTTGAGTAATCTATTGTGTTTGATTACTTTTATAATGGAAATGCCTTCCCAACATAGGGATTTATGCCTTTGGTGCTATTCACCAGCCCCTGGCCTATGGAAGGCGGGCTTTGGGTAGTCACAGACGTTGAGTCAATAAGGTTTTCCTTATGAATTTTCCATTCCTTCTTGTTTTGAAAATCACAAACACCTTATCTTTAAGAAAACTGATTTCTTAAGGAAAATTTTCTTTTATAAGGAAAATTGCTTTCTTAAGGAAAATTGCTTTTATAAGGAAACTTGCTTTTATAAGGAAAATCGCTTTTATAAGAAAAATTATCCTTATCTTATTTTCATCCATATTTTTATTAAGTATGAGATTCGGATTCATTTCTATTTTCTCGGAATCGTTGAAACTTTGATATGAAGCATTCTGTTTTAGGATTCGGATTCTGGATAAGAACTATAAGAAAGTTTCATTCCGAATTCCGGATATGAACTCTGACTAAGTTCTATTCAAGATTCAGGTTATGAATTCTTATGAAGTTCGATAACTAATTCTCAATACGAATTCTAATGATTAATTCTCATTATGAATTCTGATGATGAATTCTCATTACGAATTCTGAAGAATAACTTTCATTACGAATTCTGATGAAGAATTCTCATTACAAATTCTGATGAAGAATTCTCATTACGAATTCTGATGAAAAATTCTCATTACGAATTCTGATGAAGAATTTGCATTACGAATTCTGATGAATAATTCTCATTACGAATTCTGATGACGAATTCTTATTACGATTT
Organism: Viscum album; assembly: GCA_963277665.1. Taxonomy (NCBI): domain Eukaryota; kingdom Viridiplantae; phylum Streptophyta; class Magnoliopsida; order Santalales; family Viscaceae; genus Viscum; species Viscum album. Next base: position 382,065,452 of record OY728136.1, read on the forward strand.
CTGAAGAAGAATTTGCATTACGAATTCTGATGAAGAATTCTCATTACGAATTCTGATGACGAATTCTCATTACGAATCCTGATGATGAATTCTCATTACGAATTCTGATGACGAATTCCCATTATGAATTTGCATTCCGAATTCACCTATTTAATAGAATATGATTATCTTTGTTTTATACACTCTGAGTTAATTCAGACTCTGAAAAATATTTTAGTTAGACTCCGAACTTTTATTCTGCTTACACTTCTATAATTTTTTTACTCTTTATTATTTCCATCACACTCCGAACCTTCACTATGATGCTTTCATTCCGAACTTTTGAGTCATATTTTAAAATGATGTCGTACATTCTGTTATACTTGTTTTGTTATAAAACGATGTCTTATATTTTGTTATAAACTAACCATTGTCTAAGTGAAACGTGTACAGGTCCCTCCGATCTTTAATGAAAATATGACCGTTGGAGAAGGAGCCGACCTTACCTATAAATAAGAGCTTATTTGAAAGAGCTCGGCGCTGTTGAAGTGCTAAAAGGCTGACCGATCTTCGACTCATGTGATTACATGCTTGAAGTGATATCTAGAGAGAGAGGCTCTTATTAACTCTCAAAGCTTCGTGCGACTCCGAATGTTGGTGATTACATTCGAGGGCTTCCAGGGATAGGAAGACAGTGGTGCCGACTACCTTGAAGTTCGAGGGCTTCCTTGCTGAGGAAGACAGAGGTTACCAACTACCTTGAAGTTGAGGGCTTGCAGGGATAGCAAGACAAAGACTCCGATCTTTGTATCGAGGGCTTACCCTGGTGTGGGTAAGACAGAATTTCTTGAAAGTATAAATCAAGGGACCTTTATCCAAGGTTGTTGGATACCCTTCCCTTTGGGTTAAAAGACTTATATCTTGTTACTTCTAGTTTAACTACTTGTTTTTATTCCGCTGCATTTTGTATCTTAAGGAAAGTATAACTTTCTTATACTTCCTTACTTACTCTGATTCATTTAGATTCTATATGCTTTAAGATAGAATCTCATATTGTAACTTTTGTTAAGTTTCAATTTCTAGAACCATATTTCCGGAACCCCCTTTCGGAATCTCATTCCAAGTTTGCATTCGGTGTTAGAGGTGTTGTGAATTTTCTTAGTTTAACTTTGTTAAACATAGCCCTTTCCTTTTCTTAAGGAAAACATAGTTAATCGTAACTAACTTTAAAGGTTCCAAAGGAATTTTTAAAATATACAATTCACCCCCCCTCTTGTATATTGAGCATCTACATCACTATTTCGATCCTACAATTGGTATCAGAGGTTGAAAACCTCATACTCTATACCAATCCCACAATTGGTATCAAAGGAGGTATCTGAAATACTTATACTTATGAATAAGTTTTTCTTGCTCACTTTTCGATTCCGAACATTTCTATTCCAAAAAATTTTAATCCGAACTTTGTTATTACGAATCTTTTGCTACTAACAAGTTTGTTTATCCAAGGTTTATAGTATGGCAGGAATTAATGTTGGTTCGATTGATAATCTAAATCCTATAAGACCACCAATCTTTGATGGTAATGACTATGAGTACTGGAGAAATAGCATGAAGACTTTTTTTTATCAACACTGGAGTAGATAATTTTGTTATGCTTACTGGTGATTATAAAATTCCTGACAAGGAAGTCAGATCTTTTACTAACCAGGAAAAGCAGGAATATCAACTCAACTATAAGGTACGCAATACTCTACTATGTTCAATGACTAGAAATATATATAGCCAAATTTCTTCTTGTGAAGCAGCTAACTATATCTGGAAGAAGTTAGAGGTTACACACTTTGGGACTTCTAAAGTGATTGAGACTAGAAGAGCTATGCTTAGAGCTGAATATCATGGCATCAATTTTTTTTATGGAGAACCTATCTATAAGGTTCAACAGAGATTCATGACTATAGTCAACAGTCTACAATCTATGGGAGAAAAAGGTTTAGATGATGAAGCTCTTGTGGACAAGATAATTGATATTATGCCCAATGCGTGGGAATCCAAGAGAACAACTATAGATGAGAACAGGAAGGTAACTCAAATTACTCTTGATGAATTATTTGGAACTCTTCTACAACATGAAACCAGAATGAAGAGAGATGCTGACAATATCATGAAAAAGAATGGAAATGGTACTGTTGCTTTTACTATAAATTCAAATCAGATGAAAGCTAAGACTCCAGAGAGGGTTACCAGATCTAAGTCTAAGAAAGTTATTTTCCAATCCGAATCAAGTGAGAGTGAAGTATCAGAAAATGAATTAGCCAATCTTGCTCGAAGGATGAACAAGATAGCTGGACAGAGAAATTTTCAATCTAAGTATAAGAAAAAGGATAGGAAAGATAAGAAAGATGGAGAAGTTACTTGTTATGAATGTAAAAGAGCTGGACATATTAGACCAGATTGCCCTATGCTCAAAAAGAAAGAAGGAAAAGAAAGGCATTCAGACAGGAACAGGAAGAAGTATTATAAAGCTAAAGCTAAGAAAGTTCTGAAAGCTAATGATACCTGGAGTGCCAGTGGTGGTGACTCTTCAGATGAATCTTCTGATTATGAATGTTCAGGACAGAAGAATCTTGGTCTTATAGCCAGATTACCTATTGATAATCATTGTCTTATGGCTAAGGTACGAAATGCTGAATCTTTGACCAATGTTTCTTTAAATTCTAATGATAGTAAGTATTATAACTCTTCTGATGAAGAATCGTCTTCTGATGAGGAAAATACTTTACCTACTTATGAAGAAGTCTCTAGGTTTGCTGAACTTCTTGAGATTGAGAATTCCAAAATCAATAAGAAACTTGATAAGGCAAACTCTAGGAATTCTATTCTTACAAAAGAGATATCAGATCTTTCTAAAGATCTTGATAAGAAAAATTCTGATTTTGAAAGAATTTCAAAAAATCTTGAGGAAGTATGTTCTGAGAAGAACAAACTTTCTAAATAATTAGAATTAGTAATTTCTAAGAAAAATGTTTTCAAGTCAAAATCTAGTTCTAAAACTAATGATTTTGAGGATAAAAATTTGGTTGTAAAACTCAAGTCCGAAATTTTTTCCTTAATGAAGTGTTTATCAAACGTTACCCATGGTAAAGAAAACTTTGATAAGATGTATTCCCAAATACGACCATTAAGAAATAAATACGGATTTGGTTATACCCATGCAAAACCTATTTTCAGTAACAATTATTTTGTTCCTCAAAGTGCCCCATTTTGTATCAAGTGTCAATGTGGTGGTCACTGGGAAAAGAATTGTTCCTTAAACAAAACCCAATCTCTAGGATTTCACAAAGCTTACTTTTCTAAGAAGATGTGGGTTCCTAAAATTTTATTATCTGGAAATCTCGGATCCAAACAAGTTTGGATTCCGAAAGTCTAATTTTCTTCTTGATTACAGGAAAATAATTAAGGTACCAGCAACTATACATGGTACATGGATAGTGGATATTCCCAGCACATGACTGGTAACAAAAGCTTTTTTGAAAAGATTATCAAAACGAAAGGAGATATTATTCTTCAGTTTATTGGAACGCAAGATCAACTTGCTGATATTTTCACAAAAGCTTTGCCTTCTGATAGATTTGAATATATTAAACAGAAGTTAGGAATGATATCCGTAAGGTAATCCTCCTTAATTAACTTTTTGTTGAAAAAGTCTCCTTACAGTAATAAACTCCTTTTCATAGGGGGAGTACATTTGATTGTTAGTTTAACAAATTTTTCAAAATTTGTTTTCCAACTTTTCGGAACAAAGATTTCCGGAATAGAGCTTCCGGAACTACAATTTTCCAAAATGAAAATTTTCGTACAGAATACTACTGGAATAGAAGTATTCGTATTAAAAACATCCGGAATGGAAAATTTCGTACTGGCAGTTTCATAACCAGATTTTTTGTATCGACTTTTTTTGTAATGTGTTTTTCGTATTGACTTTTTCGTACTGAGTATTTTTTGTAGTAAGATTGTTTTCCGAAGTAAATTTTTGAGAACTTTGTCTTTTCATAATAAAGTTTTTTTTCGTAATCATCTTTTTATATTATCCATTACGAATAATCCTCCTAAGCCAATCCGAAAGGTATAATTTCCCTACTCAAGTTTTCGTAGTCATATTTTACTTGAAAGCATTTTCTTGTATTATGATTTCGGAGTATAGTTTTCTTAATTCCTTGTTTTAATAAAAACCTCAAAAAGATCGGATTCAAGTTTTCAACCGTCAGATCTGATCTCAGCTCATTCTAACCGTTAGATCAACCAAGGAAGTCGAACCGTCGTTTCATTGCCTATATAAAGGGGATCCAAATACTCGTCCCACATCGGTTTCAAGATCTCGCGTCACAAAGCTCTGCCCCTCTGTTTTAAGGCCGCTCCGAACTAGAGTTGTCTCCGTTCCGAACTTATCAGAGGATTACAGAACCGAATGTCTGCGGAGTTAGCGTCTCAAGAAATGTCATCCACTAAGCCTATTTCGCAATGGTTAGTTTACAGAGAAAGGTTAGTCCATCCGAATTTCTTCAACAACTATGATTCTCTTATTTCAAAGACCATTAAGTTGAATGGCTGGGAAGATGATGTTGTATCCAAACCGGGGACTCAAGACGATGTTTTTACAGAGTTACTTATTGAGTTCTATGAAACAGTTTCCTTCTTCCAGGAAGATAATAGGGAAAAATTTTCTTTCAAGTCGTATGGAAAGACCTATAAACATTCTTATACCAAGGCAGCAAGCTTGGTAGGGTTGTCCTATGAAGGAGAAGCCAAATTTATTTCTCATGTATTGTCGGACTCTAAGGGTAGCTTCGACAAGGAAAAAGCCTTAGAAACTCTCGGACTGGCTGATGACAAGGCTCCGAAGATTGCAAGTCTATCTACAAACTTCTGGATTCTAGAGTTGTGGGTGCAAGGACTTATCGTACCGAGGAAAGGTGATAAAGACAGCTTGAAGAAGAGTGAAATCTATATCTTAGATTTCCTGATAAATCTAAGAAAGTTTAATTTCATGAGGCACATTCTTATAACCATTGAGAATCTTAAGAAAGGAAATCTCAGAGCACAAATCGTAATGTACCTAGCAATATTATCAAAGTTGATAGTTCGGTGCCTAAAATCCTTCAAGGAAGCCTGCAGATCGAAGCCAAGGGTTTGTAAAATTTTGTTGGTTAGTGATGACACCCTTAAGAGGATGGATGTGGCTTTCAACAAGGAGATTGGTGAGTTCGTTGATTTTCCTAATGAAGAAGAAGCGGTTCCGAATGCTGCTGAACCGGAATCATCCAAACCAGTAAAGAAAAGAAAGTTGAAGGAAGATGCAGCTGAAGTCGAAGATCCTAAGTCTAAGGAAGCTCAAACCGCACCTCCCAAACCAAAGAAGAAGAAGACCTATCCTGATGAGGTTGTTGCGAAGTGGAGAGCAGATAAAGAGAAAAAGGAATGAAGGGGATCCGCAGTTCTGATTGGATCCTGTGGAAGCTAAGGCATTAAAGGAGAGAACTACTGATGATCTTGAAAAACAAGCAAAGGAGAAGAAGCTCAAGAAAAAGATGACAGAAGCCGAGGCAGTCCAAGAATTGTTAAAGTTTAATGAAATAGTATCCATAAGCATCCCAGTTCCGAGATCTTTCTCCCTGGAATCTCTACCTGAGACTCCATGAAGAAACCTTGATTTTCCGGAAGAGACTACAGCTGAGCATGTTGATCAAATCAAGCAGATTCAGCAAAGTGGGTGAGGAAGAAGAAGTTGTTGAAGGAAGTGGGGAAACATGAGATCTTTTGAAACAAGTGGATGATTATAAAGGATCACCTTCGGAACATCTATCACTCTGAACTTCAGAGGCTGAATCCTCTAAGTTAGTAACTCCAAAGAAGGATAAGAATGAGGAAGATGTTGTTCAGAAAGTTATTGATGATATTGTTCAAGTGTCAACTGGAGAGCAGAAAACTCCTGATCAAGAATCAATTCCGAAAAAAGACAAGGGAAAGCAACTCCTTATTGAAACTCCAAAATCAGTGGATAGCAAGAAAAGGGAATTTGGTGATTCATCTAAAAGGAAGCTGGAGCTTATTGAGGAGGAAAATTATCCAAGTAATGTTTCGGATTCGGAGTCATCCTCGTTGGGGAATGATTTTGTTGTCCAGTCCTTAAAGAAGTTGGTGGGAACCATTCCGACATTCTCTAGTATTGATTCAAGATATCAGATGCTCCAACATGCTTTGAATCAGAAAACTGACTCCGTATCTATGGTTATGGACAAGTGCGTTGAGATTGAGGCTTAGTTCAAAATGTTTTTTGTTGGTTACGAAGCTCATAGAAGATCTTCCAAGAGGATGACAAACTGGTTGAAGAAGACCGTGGAAGAGATGATGTTGTTCGATGAGTTTCAAGACAATGTTAAAGATGCTTTTGAAACCGAGGACAAGAAAATAAATGAGTTAACTGCATCCTTTGAAGAGAAGTTGACAGAAGAAAAGAACTTCCGGATTCAAGAAGTGAGAGATCTGAATGGGAAGCTGAATTCCGTTTCTCAAAACTGGAAGTTTGAAAGGGATCATCGAATTGATTTTGAAGAAAGGATGAAGGCTCAGGAAGAAAAGATCAAAGCTCAGGAAGAAAAGCTGAAAGCCCGGGAAGAAAAAATTGAAGCTCAATCCGGAAGAATAGTTGTCTTAGAGAAGCAAGATGAAGAAGATCATAAAGACCTGAAGAAGATGAAGACTATTCTAAAGGGGCACATGATGAAGTAAAAAGATCCGAAATAACCAAATCCGATCTTTTTGTTGCTGAGATTTCAAATTTAATGAAAGTCGTGCTTGTCGTTTCTATTGTTGTCATTACTAATTTTTCAGGTACTTTGTTATTTTTTTTCCATTCCCTCCAATTATTTTTGAAAATCACAAAGGGGGAGAAGGAAAAGATCCTTAAGAAAAAGAAGAAATCTAATAAGAGTTTATCAAAGGGGGAGAAGAAAAAGATCCTTAAGAAAAAGAAAAACACTAATAAGAGTTTGTTTAAGGGGGAGATTTTTCATTAAAGAAGACATACTTATCTATCACTCTGGAAATCTGAATACGATCCTTAGAGTTTCAAAGCCTAAGGGGGAGTTAGTCGTATTCATCAATATCCTTAAAGCAAAGGGAGATAAGCCTTAATGTTTTTCTTTCTTCTTAGAATTTCTTTTTAATAAGGATGTTTGTGCTTTCCAAAAAGGGGGAGATTGTTGAGTCAATAAGGTTTTCCTTATGACTTTTCCATTCCTTCTTGTTTTGAAAATCACAAACACCTTATCTTTAAGAAAAATGCATTCTTAAGGAAAATTTTCTTTTATAAGGAAAATTGATTTCTTAAGGAAAATTGCTTTTATAAGGAAAATTTCTTTTATAAGGAAAATCGATTTTATAAGAAAAAGTATCCTTATCTTATTTTCATCCATATTTTTATTAAGTATGAGATTCGGATTCATTTCTATTTTCTCGGAATCGTTGAAACTTTGATATGAAGCATTCTGTTTTAGGATTCGGATTCTGGATAAGAACTATAAGAAAGTTTCATTCTGAATTCCAGATATGAACTCTGACTAAGTTCTATTCCAGATTCAGGTTACGAATTCTTATGAAGTTCGATAACGAATTCTCAATAAGAATTCTAATGATTAATTCTCATTACGAATTCTGATGACGAATTCTCATTACGAATTCTAATGAAGAATTTTCATTACGAATTCTGATGAAGAATTCTCATTACGAATTATGATGAAGAATTCTCATTACGAATTCTGATGACAAATTCTCATTACGAATTCTGATGAAGAATTTGCATTACGAATTTTGATGAAGAATTATCATTATGAATTCTGATGACGAATTCTTATTACAAATTCTGAAGAAGAATTTTCATTACGAATTCTGATGAAGAATTCTCATTACGAATTCTGATGACGAATTCTCATTACGAATCCTGATGATGAATTCTCATTACGAATTCTGATGACGAATTACAATTCCGAATTTGCATTCCGAATTCACCTATTAAACAGAATATGATTATCTTTGTTTTATACACTCTGAGTTAATTCAGACTCTGAAAAATATTTTAGTTAGACTCCGAAATTTTATTCTGCTTATACTTCTATAATTTGTCTACTCTTTATTATTTCCATTACACTCCGAACCTTCACTCTGATGCTTTCATTCCGAACTTTTGAGTTAGATTTTAAAATGATGCTGTACATTCTGTTATACTTGTTTTGTTATAAAACGATGTCGTCTATTTTGTTATAAACTAACTGTTGTCTAAGTGACACGTGTACAGGTCCCTCCGATCTTTAAGGAAAATATGACCGTTGGAGAAGGAGCTGACCTTACCTATAAATAGGAGCTCATTTGAAAGAGCTCGGCGCTGTTGAAGTGCTAAAAGGATGACCGATCTTCGACTGATGTGATTACATGCTTGAAGTGATTTCTAAAGAGAGAGGATCTTATTAACTCTCAAAGCTTCGTGCGACTCCGAATGTTGGTGATTTCATTCAAGGGCTTATGGGGATAGGAAGACAGAGGTGTCGACTACCTTGAAGTTCGAGGGCTTCCTTGCTGAGGAAGACAGAGGTTACCAACTACCTTGAAGTTGAGGGCTTGTGGGGATAGCAAGACAAAGACTCTGATCTTTGTATCGAGGGCTTACCCTAGTGTGGGTAAGACAGACTTTCTTGAAAGTATAAATCAATGGACCTTTATCCAAGGTTGTTGGATACCCTTCTCTTTGGGTTAAAAGACTTATATCTTGTTACTTGTAGTTTAACTACTTGTTTTTATTCTGCTGCATTTTGTATCTTAAGGAAAGTATAATTTTCTTATACTTCCTTACTTACTCTGATTCATTTAGATTCTATACGCTTTAAGGTAGAATCTCATATTGTAACTTTTCTTAAGTTTCAATTTCCGGAACCCCCTTTCAGAATCTCATTCCAAGTTTGCATTCGGTGTTAGAGGTGTTGTGAATTTTCTTAGTTTAACTTTGTTAAACTTAGCCCTTTCCATTGCTTAAGGAAAACATAGTTAATCGTAACTAACTTTAAAGGTTCCAAAGGAATTTTTAAAATATAAAATTCACCCCCCCTCTTGTATATTGTGCATCTACATCACTATTTCGATCCTACAACGGATCGGGTCCCAAGGACAGGTTGTGACAACTCACACCTGATACTAAAAATAGAGAATAACAGACTAAAATACATGTATAGAATAATTATAAATGATGATTATAAAATGTTTTTTATATGAATATGGTTCTTAAATATGTGATTAATATTGTTATGTTTTGTATAAAAGAGGTTAATGTGTGATCAAATGTGTATGAAATGAAGGTAATTGTTTCATAGACTCAATTTCTGATTTTTTGGGTCATAGTTTTTCTTACTTGAATATACTCTTCAATAATTATTTGAACATATAATTCCAATATTTAATATATTATTTCCTCTTATTATTTTTCAAAATTAATTCTCATCATGAATAACTAGTTCATTGTTAAATTGTTTTCCAAAATAAAATTATAAAATTGGTAAGAATGCCTAAAATTTTTCCAATGAATCTTCTCAGCCATGTCAATTTGTTTACTATAAATAATATTTTATTTAAATAAATAAAAATATGATTTTTTATATTTACATAACTTCATTTTACCTATTTTAAATATGAAAATATATTATGTTTTCCCGGTTGTGTTGTTTTCATAAAAACTTCCTAAAATACTCAATAAATGAATTTCTTTTTAATATTTATCACTAAAGATTTATTAGCTTGATTTTTTCGGTTTCCTATCAAGGATTATATATTTGGGACTATTTTTAATAATTTTTTAAAAATATTTTGTTTATCTTCTCAATTTTTTTGAAATTAATTTACACTTCATATTTTATAAATATATTTAAAGGTTTTGTAAAAACTTTTTTATTTTAAGAAGTTATTTTTTCATCAAAGATTTATCTCACATGAAGTACTATTTTAATCACCCTATATATTTTATTATGATATGACTACTTTTAGAAATTTAATTTTTTAATATCCTATGATTTCATAATTTCATGATATATTTTTGTTTTTGAAATGTTTAAGAATCCCATTTTTTCTCTGGGGTTTTTATGATTTGATGAAGATTAATTTAAAAGTAGAACTCAAATGCAAGGATGATGATAAGTGAGGTATTATAACACTAACCAATGAATTGGTTTATGTTTACACCTCATGATATTTTTTGGAAAGGACATAATGATTTTGATCACATAGGGTTGGGTATAATATTTTTTCGCACATTTTATGGCATGAACATAATTGGATTGTTCACATAGGCGTGGGAATAATTTTTTTCCTCAAAAATATTTTACGATGATTATGGTTGTTTAACATTTCTTAGTTTTATATCAAATAATTCTATATTTTCAATATGTTTTTTATGATATGGCATAATTTCATAATACACTTTATTTTTAAATATTATACACTCTTGTGTAATGCTCTTATATTTTATGAATATTTAGAAGTATTTCAAGCCATTTCATAAGTTTTATGCTTCTTTAACGACTATTTTATGATCGTATGTTTCTATATAGTGATTTATGACTATAATCTAGAGTTTTATGATATTTTAAGAAGGTATTTGTCCTCATACACACATTTTTATTATTATTTATGATCTAATGTATTATTATATTTTTTTTGCTTAATGGGTGACTAACATAATCCATTTATTATGTTTATATTCTCCAGGTTATGAAGATGATTATATCATGCGAGAATTATTGAAAATTACATTGATAAATTTGATTATAGAGTATTGTTTTCAATTTTTTTAAAATAATATTTTTATATAGAAAATCTCCAAGACACTAAAAATTTTGGTCCCAAGGTTGTGTGGTTCATTGTGAGATAAATTATCAATATCACGAAATTAATGTATTGTTTATGACATTATTTGTTTGGGTAAGATCAGTTGGTATTAGAGAAGAGTTTGGTTGTTTTAGTGATTATTTTAGAAAAATTTAATGAAAACCAAAGAGATAAGACTAAGTATAGGACAACATCCTAGAATTTTATTAAGTTAGAGATTTATTGATTTTCAATCCAATTATATCTGATCTTTATACTATAAGGAGAAGAAGGCTCTAGCACATATGTACCTAGAAGTAGTAACTCTTAAAGGGTCTATTGCATTTTAACTAAATTCTCACCCAATTCATGATAAGGAGGAGTAACTTCAAAACTAGTATGACACTCATAGTGGATATAATTTGGTTCACACATATTCTCTTTATATACCACTATAAAATATTTTATATTTGACTCATTTTGTTAAAAACTGACCAAGAATAATATAGATTGGAGCCTAGATATTCTTAGGTTAATGTGTACAATAAATTTATTAAATAATACTTCTATGTTTATAGTTTCCCTTTATTTACATTAATTAAATTATGTTGTCTCGATTAGAACATTACATTAGTGAAGGTAATGGAAAGAACCCAAAAGAACCAAATTAATAATGTGGGAATTGGAAAATGTGGATATTTTCACAAATGGAAACATAATAAGATTAGGGATGGAAAGGAAAAACTTATGGAAATGCTCACCCAACAGTTCCAAACTTTGAGAGATAATGATAATTTAGTTGATATACTAACCAAACTAATTAGGGAAAACGCATCTATAGAGTCATTCTTGGAGAAACATCCACTCTATTTGAGAGGGTATTCTAATCCACAGGTTACTGAGCAATGTGTCCATGTGATGGAAAATACATTTTTCATTATCTAGTTCTTAGACTATGATAATTTCAATTTTCTCATCTATTTATTAGAAGTTGATACAGACTAGCAGTGGACTGTCATTAAAAATAAAATAGATATGGATAAAGTATCATCTATAAAATGGGAAAAGTATAAAATGAGATTTTTCACTAATTATTCTCCTTTGTATTTTTACCCAACAAATTAATGGGAATTAAGGGAACTAAAGACCAAATAGGATGAATCTATTGGACCTTATGTATCAAATTTCACAAGACTCACTAGGCGTGCCTCACGTTTCATCTCTGATACTGAGTGTGAAATCGATCTCTTTTTTACTGGTGAAAAACCTAGTCTTCAAATGGATTTATCAATAAAATAATTTTAAATATATAAATAATTCTCAATGAGATATTAAAGTTGAGATAGAAATAAGATCCTATCATTATTATGGGAAAAATTTAATAAAATGTGAGTATCATTTACTATTTCATGATAAGACACATGGTGGGAATAAATTCCAATTTCACACATGTTATAAATGTGGTATAAAGTACCCAATACATTACATATATGGATCTGTGAAGTCTTTTATGTGTGTTAAATTAGAAAACCAAAACCACAACTAGCTAAGAGCCTAATTAATGAAACAGAAGATAAGAAGCTCCCAAATAATGATACATATACACTACATTTAATCATGTTCATTGTGTTTGATCATTACAAAAATAAATCCCACAACCATAAGACTAGTGATAAAAAGGCTCTAGAATCATCCGAAACTAAAGAAACAAATGAGGTAATTTGAGATCACCACCAATGTGGTAATTTATGGTAATGACATGATGCAATATACATTTGATCTATTTTATAGGTATGTTAATATCTTATTTGATTCCAGTTCATCACACTATTTTATATCACACATGTTTTATAAGAATGTGGAATCAAAAGCTCTTGAAAGACATGTTAAACTATTCATAAAAGACATTAGTGATAAAATGATAATTTTGAAGATATATAAATATTATCCAATTGATATTTTCATGAGAGTACATCCTATAGATCTAATTATTCTTATGTTGGTTGAATTTGATTTAATATTTAGTATTGATTTGATTTCCCTACATAAAATAAATATAAGCTGTCAAGATTTGGAAATATTGTTTCAAATACTAAATCATCATATTATCAAGTATAAATGCGCAAATGAACATGAACTCTTTGTAGAAGAAAATTATATAAAATGGGTTATGATATCCCACACCATGGGAATCTTGACTAAAATGATCAAGTTGGAAGTAAATTTTTATGACTTGAATATTTTATAGTAGTATAATGATGCATATCAAGATGAACTATCAGGTCTTCCCCAAAATCATGATGTTCTGTTTTCATTCAAATCCATACCTACATATTGTCTTATCGATTAGTGTCTATATGGAATTGATCCCATTTAAGTAGAGGAATTTCAAAAGCCACATTAAGTGAATATTGACTAGGGTTTTATACACCTTAGTGCTTCACTATTGGGTGCACCAGTTCTCTTTATCCAAAATAAGGATGGATCGGTATATCCTTACACTATGATCTTAAAATAATTATTGTTAATAAAAATTTTCCTCTACAACATATCAATGATCTATTTGATCAATAGAGAGAAGCCCAATACATCTCAGAGATTGACCTTTTATCTTGATATCCTTAGTTAGGGGTTAAACGAGAGTATATTTACTAGACGAATTTTTTTTATAAAGTATGGATATTATGAAATTTATAATAAATCCCTTTAGAATTATGAATTCTCCCTCTATCATAAAATATTTAAAAAATAGATTCTTTATATACTACCATGAAGAATTTATGGTTGTATTTATAGATGATATTCTTATATATTCAAAGAGAAATGAAGAGAAAAAAATGATATTTGAAAATTGTGTTAAGACCTTGATAAAGGATTAACTTTATTCCAAATTTATCAAGTATGAATTCTAGCAGTAGAAAGTATCTCTTTTGGTTCATGTAATAATACGATAGGGAATATCAGTAGATCTATCCAAAATAAATGTTATTGAGCAATGATATAGACCCACCATTGTAAATAAAATCCATAGTTTTCATAGTTTAGATGAATATTACTAATGATTGGTGATAAATTTCTCCCAGATATAATTTACACTAAACATGTTAATATGATAGGGAGTACAATTCCTTTGTAATGTGTAACTTAAAGAAAGTTCCAGGGAACAATCAAATTGATCACCGCTCCTATACATATATTACCCTACATTGGGGAAGGGTTTATAACATATAGTGGTTCTTTCAAAAAGATAATATGATGTGTAATCATGTAGAATGACATGGTAATTGATTATACATCCTTCAAATTGATGAGTCATGGGAAAAATACCTGACATGTTATTTAGAGTTGACAATAGTGATATTTTCATTAATAATTATGATATATTGTTTGTATAGAAAGAGCGTGTTATATGTACTAATCATAAGATATTGAAATAAATATATTCACATATAATGAATTGAATACACACCAACTATTATGGCTGGAATTGATAAACGATTATGACTGCTCAATACATTACAACCCATTGGTGGAAAATAAGTAATCTGAGGATGTGAATAGAAAATACCATGATACTCTAACCATGATAAGGATTGAAAAGGTCTGAATACTGATGTATTTTTATAGGATGAGTCTTGACATCATAATGGGAGGGTGGAAATCCTATATTGGTTAATGGACTCCTCATCATTTCATAAAAGTAATATCAATAATTCCAGGAAAGATGACATGGAGTTGTAGAAAATGTTAGTGAATATTTTAGAGTTTAACTTTGATGATGATGTAGTTATAAGGTTTGGAAAGTCGATATTTATCCCATCAATATGAATAATTTGAAAGTATTTTTGGGATAGTTCACATATATTATGCTTATATACTCATCATGGTAGAAATAATATATAGAATGTTCTAAAATAAAACATCTGATGCGATATTAAGATGATAGAGATTATAGATTATGTATCTCCAGGATTAGCATGCTATAAAAGTAAAGCTGACTAAACAAATTATAAGGGTATATTGAAACTATTACTCATGCTAGTATGTAAATGGGAATGAATCACTATATAATTCTTCATATGGCTCTCCAGAATAACAAAAGATCATAATGCTATTTTGGTTGTAGTCGATCACGTCACAAATTCAGTGTATTTTATTACAATCAATGATGATTTAATTCATGACTAACATTACCAGATATGTACAAGGTAAGTGGTAAGTATGAATGGGGTACCCCTATCCATTATTTTGATCAATATTATAGAATTTCCTTGAGGTTCTGGAGAAGTATTCATAAATTAATGGAGATAGAGTCTAGTTTCCACACCGCTTATCATCCTCCTACAAATGGTGTATGTTCCAGGCACAACAGAAGTGTGTTTGGGTCAACACTCAATATTATTTTTTACCATGATCAATGATTATTATGGTATCAATACGATGATGAATTCCAATCTCCACATAATAGAATCAAATATTTAGATAAAGAAATAAGAGGCCCAGAAACTTTAAAGATGATCTTGCACATCATGTTTAGAGTTAATTTTATCTATTTCATAAACAAAAGAAAACTTGGATCTTTGATATTTTCTTCTTTGATGATATTGTTCATCCGAAATGAACCTTCTAGATTATGTCGTTGCCCATGGGAGGATCCAAACTAGAATCCCTCTAGCGGTGATCCACACATACGTCGATGGCCTTTAATAGACACCGCTCATTCTCTAGGTGCTTGCACAGTGAAGAAAGTGTCTTGTGTCGATTATTAATGATCACTTGTTCTTTAGATTTGAAGAATGATAATCTTTCTTAATAAGGGAAGGAAGAGGATTAAAAAGAGAAATCATTTTTCTCAACAATTCTCAATTCATCGGTTGAGTAGTTTGGTACATGAAAAAATAGACATACATGTCTATTTATCGACGTGTGGCTTCAGTTACAACATTTAATTGCGTAAAATAAATTAAATATATTCTGAAAATCATAGAAAACCCATGATTTTAATAATAATACCGCATCATTATTTATAGTGTGCCAACTTGTGAAAAAAGGAATTATAAATAAAATTCTACGTCAAAAAATAATAGCATCATTATTATTATTTAAACTTGTTCCAACTAGTTAAGTAATTATTTTGCATCTTGCAAGTAATTCTTTTACTACTATACTGACATGGGTCTGCTCGAACTCTACTTCAATTTATGGAACACCCAAATAAATAAATAAATAATTTATTCTCTTAATATTTTACCTACAAACTAGTAAATAAATATTTATTAAATGTTAAATAATAAAATAAATATATTTTACTCACAATCCAGTGAATAAATATTTTTTTATATTATAAGAACATTTAAATGTGAATAAAATTATTATATGGTCTTGAGAATAATATTTATTTCATCAATTAAATTCAAATATAATTTAACCTTATCCACCAAAAACTCATAGTGTGTGACCCTCCAGGATTCTTTCTCATTGGAATTAGGCAAGTTTTCCTAAAGTCCTAGATTACTGTCTAGTAAAGATTCATGACACCCAAGAGAAATAACATAATGTCCCAACATTGGAATCCACATACGAACTCTGAATGTGTAATATAATAACATTATCTCAATATCTCATGAAGCATGTTTCTTGATAGTGTCGTCAACCTTTGTGCTTGATACGTCATTCTTTGACTACCTAAAATAAACTCATCCTTACACTATGGACATGGAATTTTTTTGATGGTTCTATTTCAATAAATGGGATGAGATATCAACTTCTATAAATTGAAGGGACAAATAATTCCTTGACTTATCCATTAATTACATGCCACTTGTGATTCACCCAACATATCCTACTTCTAGCCAACTATTTTCATGACAGTTTCTAGAAGAATATCAAAGTGAATGAGTTGTAATATGTATTAATGTTAATATTAATGTATAAGGATCATTACACATGTTCACAGATAGGAATATCCAAATACAATAAAACATTTGGAATTTCTACTGTCGAGTCTCTTATCATAATCTCTCATCTTGGAGATGACCAAGTGCGGACATAATAAGATGAAGTAACATCTTTCTACGAGTACTCAAACATATCAGTATGTATAATTTGTGTCCAATTATATTATTTCATTAATCCATATAAATATATTTATGAATATTTAAACAGAACTTCAAGGTTCTCATCATAGAGGGGAACTACTATGACCTTGTTAATGCGAAAAATACTCCAAGACATTATTACACTAAAGTACTGTAGAACAATGAAAAATATGTAATTAGATCTTTAATATTTAAATATATTCAATATTAATGTAATCAAAGTACAACCATTTGGTTCTAGGACACAAACTCTTACAAACTTCCACTTGGAACAGAGTCAACATCCTATGACTTTCAGTCTGATTGACCTCACATGATGATCATGTTTCTGCTGAGTCAAGGCTTTAGTCAAGGGGTCCGCCACATTTTCTTCTATGGAAATACTACTCATTTAAACTTCACATCTCAAATAAAAATACATTAATAGATGATACTTCTAATGTATGTGCTTCATCAACTGATGTGACCCTAGATCTTTTGCGAGAGCCACCGCTACAATATTATCACAATACAATGTGATGGGATCTCTTATACTAGGTATCAAACCCATCTCTTGGATGATGCTTTTCATCCAAATTACTTCATTAGCTTCCCTTGAATCTATGATATACTCAGACTCTACTATAGAATTAGCACCCACACTCTGCTTTCAGCTCTTCCATCTCACTGCACCTCCATTCAAAGTGAATATGTATCATGTTTGTGACTTCATGTCATCTTGATCAGTATGGAAACTAGAATCTTCATGTCCTCTGGTGACTAGTTCCTCATCTCCTCCATAAACCAAGAACATATACTTAGTACGCCTCAGATACTTTAGGATAGTCTTGACTACCATCCAATGGTGGTCACCTAGGTCATATTGATAACTGCCTACTAGACTCAATGTGTAGGCGACATCCAGCCTAGTACATAGCATGACATACATGACTAACCCAATAAAACATGTGTATAGAGTCCTTGAAATTATATTTCATTCCTCATGTGTTTGAGGATACATTTTCTTGGAAAGATGAATGCCATGTGATGCTAGAAACAGTTCCATATTGGATTGTTCAATACCGAATCTCCTCCGTATCTTATAAATGTATGTAATTTGACATAGGCCCAAAAATATATTGGATCTATCACAGTAGATCTTAATCCCAATAATATATGGTTCCTCACCTAATTCTTTCATGGAGAAGCATTGATTCAACCATTCCATAACAGACTGTAAGTATGGTATCTCATTTCTAATAAGTAATACGTCATCAATATATACTATTATGAAAACGACTACAATCCCACTAAACCATTTATAGGTACAAGGCTCACATTTATTCTTTATAAAACCATATTTTATTATGGATTCATCAAAATGAATTTTCCAAGACCTGGAATCTTTCTTTAGTCCATAAATGGATTTCTGCAACTTGCATACTTTATTAGCATCCTTTGGAATCATAAACCCTTCATGTTGTGTCTTGTAGACATCTTCTTGAATGTGACCTTTAAAGAATGATTTTTTACTTTCATTTTCTAAATCTCATTTTCATGGTAAGTGGTTATGGAAAATATAATTCTGATGGATTTAATCATTGAAATTGATGAAAAGGATTCATCGTAGTCAATGACTTGATGCTTCTTAAGCCCTTTTGCAGCAACTCATGACTTAGTGGTACTGACTTTTCATTCCATGTATAGATTATTCATAAATACCTATTTGAAACCAATAGAATTTACATCTACATGAGGATATACCAAAATCCAGACTTGGTCTTGGTATATGGAATCCATTTTAGAATTCATTGTTCTTGCCAGTTGGAAACATCTGTGTGATGTACTGTGTCCTTGTAGGTTAGAGGATCATTATTATCAACTAATAATGATTCACCGTTCTTGGTAACTAGAAAACCATACTGTTCTAGTTTTGAAACCTCTCTTTTACTCCCACATAGTTCTTCTGTCTTTGGAAGAGTTCATTCTTCCACGGGGCTTTGGGGAATCGGTTCCTGTACCAACTCTTGTGTACCTTGAGCCTCGACTTCATCAAAGTTTATCTCACTCCCACTATATATTTTGGAGATTTTATCTCTCTCAAGGAATATTCCCTAACATTCCACTATAATTGATTTGTCTTAGGGGATGTATAAGTAATATCCCCTTTTTCCCTTGGGGTATCCTTTAAAGGTACACTTTGTTCACACGGGTGAAATCATGTAACCTGATAATGTCTTAACAAACCGATCGCTTCCCCACACATGAATATTTTATATCATGGATTTCTTTAAACTCTAGAACACATATGGAATACAATTGATCGATTTAGATGGTACTTGGTTTAGTATTTGCGCTTCTGTTTGTAAGGCATATCCCCAAAAGGATAATGGAAGACTCACATGACACATCATTGATATCACCATGTCTAACAAAGTTCTGTTACTCTTTTCGATCACATCATTCCACTGGGTTCTGTAAGGAGGAGTGAGTTGGTTTAGGATCCCAAACTCCCATAAGTAATCGTTGAAGTCTTGATTAAGTTATTCTCTACCATGGTCTGAGTGGAGTTTCTTAATATTCTTATCAATCCAGTTCTCAACTTTATTCTTGTATTAATTGAAATTATAAAAAGAATCTGAATTATACCACATTAATATGATAGATCTATTTATACAAAAGTCATCAGTAAAAGTTATGAAGTATTAGTACCCCCTTGCTTAAAATGGAAATGGTCCACACACATCCGTAAAAACCAATTCAAGAATATATTTAGCTCTTCCCCCTTTCCACTAAATGGGGCTTTGGTTATATTGCATTGTAAAAATTCATGGCATACACCCTGTGGGTTTAGTTCGAAATAATATAAATATCCATCTTGATGTAACTTTGTCAAGAATTTCTCATATACATGACCTAGTCAGTGATGCCAAAGTTTGGTGTGGTATGATTCATGCGAAGTATCTTTGTTATCAATTTCCATTACATGGATTGTGTAATCCAACACATAAAGACCATTGTTTAAATTCTCCCTACCAAAAAAAATTCTATCTTTGTAAAAGGAGAAGAACTCATTTCAAAACACGAAAACAAATCCACCTGTAACTAAGCTGGATATAGAAACACTTTTTTTATTAATAGGCGACACATTATAACAACCTTTTAATTACTAGATCATCATAGTTGGTGGCGTGAGGTGGTAGTGCTCGACTGCTACAACAGCAAGTCTGGCTCCGTTGGTTTCCCGTAGATCTACCTCCCTTAGGTAAATATTTTTGAATCTACTTGGTTCCTGTATTTAGATACATATGTGAGCATGAAAAGCTATATCTAATACCCAATTTATAGAAACAGACATGTTGCATTCAATAAAAAATTCCCCTGAAGCTTCCCCTTGATTCTTATATTAGGTCCAATTATTATTTCTATGGCCCTTTTTCCCACATGAGAAACAAACAGCCTCTAATTCCTTTTCCTCCCCTTTGATCTTATTTTTCCTGGAGGGACATGAAGAATATATGGGCTTAATGCTGTTTTACTCCCCTTTACTCTTATTAACCATACAGATAGAAAGCATTTAATGCTTTATATCCTTTTCCCCATGGTGAATGAGGACAGGAAGATCAGATAAAGTCTTCTCAATGATGTTCATATTAAAATTAACAACAAAGCGGGAGATGCTCTGAGAGACTGATGCGAGAATGAGATCAGTTCCCAGTTCATAAGGGAGTTCAAAATCCTAGAACATCAAAGCGCTCAATATAGTCAATGAGCTGGAATACATGAGGTCCAACTAGGGAACCTTATCCAAGCTTTCTCTTCAAGAGTTCCTTGGATATCTCAAACCTTTCTGGTCTTTCTCTCTCCTAGAAAAGACCATGACATTGCTCGAGCATGCCATACACATCCATCTTTTTGTGAGATTTCATGAGATCACTAGACATTGATGATATCCTCAAACATTTAACATCGACCACATCGTACATATGTTTCTCATAGACCATAAAATCCTTAGTAGTCACCTATTTGTAAGATAGATCATGTAATACTGACTCCAATAAATAAGACATCTGTTTAGGGAAGATGATAACCCAAAGGCGTCTAAACCATTCCTAGAAGTTACTGTATGTGGGGAGGTTGTCTTTATCTATAATTGATCATAGGGATAGTGTGGTTGATGATATTTTCATTTTTATTTTACATTTAATATATTAGATCATTAGTACTTTCTTGATTACATTTTATGATATATACTAAATTAATTTTATTAAGGCTCCCACTATTTTATCAAGTCCCAATGGACCTCATCATTGAACTCTAAATGTACATTTTTTATGACATTATAGTGTAAATGATCCATATTCCACTTCCCATAACCCCCAAAGGATGGGAGAATCTATTGGAAGGTAATTAGGTATGCAAGTGTTTTACAACTGTGTGATTGTAGCTCCTTTATCTGTTGAGTGGACTTTCCAATCCTGAAATCCTGACTTTGGATTTCCATAACTATTTCCACCTATATTACACCAAGTCTAAAAATAGATTATTTTCAAGATTTAATATGGTTGAGTCAACCCAAAACCTTTCATAAAGTCTTTATATATTAAAGTAAGTGTCCCAACAAGGGTTGTTCAAACACAATGTTTTATTGAGTTTTCACTTTATCATGTAACAGAAGGATTGGTCTGACATAATATTTTATTTGAGAGATTTCTATCTCTTATGCGTGAATTTATTATTATCATCATCACATGATTTTAAAAATTAATTGTAACTTACTTATGTTATTAACAATATCTTGAAAATATTTATGCATAATCCGGTCTTATTTTAGATCCATGTTGCATGCTTGTTTAATTCATTAATTGTTTGATCACGACAATACACCCATAATAAATAAACCCTGAAACTAACAGAAATAAAATAAATGGCTTGATCATGAGCTTGTTCTATTAGTTTGTTTATCTAGCTGTTTGATAAACTAACCAAATACCTAGGGGAGATACACCTTGAACCTTTTTAGCTTCATGTTTACTGCTTTCCACATATCCACCATTTTATCTCCTTAGGATGGTTTAACCTCAGCTCTAAAAATGGACCACCTCCACCAGCATGGGAGAACCATTAATTACATATGATTTTATCACACATGTTGGTGAGGGTTAAAAGGGGGTTTTACATAAAATAAACCTTGGGCACACATGCCCTACATATAAACGAGGAGAAGGATCACATGCCAACAAATTAAATTTAAATAAATAAATTAATAGATAAAATCCACATAAAAAAGTCTTGTTATAGCTCATGTTCATCCATACAAGCATCGATATTTAAAAATAAATAAAACTAGAATTAATATATTTAAAAGTACTTGTTTAATATAAATCATGCTCAAATCAACTAACTATCATTAATTAATAAATCCTTTTACCTTTAACTATGTTTCTGAATTTCCTTGAGATTCTTATCCATCATAATTTTAAACAAATAAATTCATTTAAAATTATCTTTGTACATAACTTGTACGTTGGAGGCAACCTAGTGAATTCCCATTCATAACTACTCAATGAGTAGAAATAAAAATTATGCAGATGTTAAATTACAAATATATATATAAATAACCTATCACATTTTGTGCATCATCTTTACACTCACACCATGGTATATGTCTGCAGGGTTTGTATAACATAATAATAAATTTTATTAAATCTATGTAATTTGGATGAATACTTGGTGTATAGTTTCGACTCCATGGTGTGTACATTCACTATCCATCTGAAGTACACGCCCATGGATACAGTTTGTATATGTACATTAGAAATCATTAGAGAAAATGGTGTGTCCAGTGGGCCATGTGTTGTGTAGTGTCCGCGTTACACAGTCTCCACACAGGAAAGCCATGTACATGGTACACGGTCCAACCCTGACCCGAAGTGACTACAAGCCTTGTCCATTGGGCCACATGGTTTGTAATCTGAAAAATTTGTGAAACCTATTCTTGGTAAACACACAGAGTCATACGGACTTTGATAAATGAACCTTGACTACACGACATGTACTTTTGAATACACGACATATGTTCTGGTGTTTTATGACCATAAACCTTTGGAACCTCTGAATGAGATCCTCTATTTTATTTTAATCAAAATTAAAGGAGAAAAATTGTTTTAGTAAGGTGAATGTGAAATGAATGTAGAGGAACAAATCTTGAGATTATAATTTAGAGAAAAATTAACTTTAATTGAAACAACTAAATCATTGAATGTGTAAATAATCAATATTTTTTTTAAATAATTATAAATTATAATGTAACTCCTCTGATACCACTGGTTGGTTTTGGGTGTAGTGGAAGCGTCATTGGGCTTGCACCCAACATTAATTTTTACCATGATCAATGATAATTTCAGGATCAATATGACAATGAACGCTAGTCTCCACAAAATAGAATCAAAGATTTTGATAAAGAAGGAAGAGGCCTGAAACCTTTAGAGAGGATCTTGAACATCATTTATATAATTAATTTAATTAATTTCATAATGAAAAAAGTAAATTGATCGTCGATATTTTTTCCATTGAAGATGTCGATCACCTGGAATGAACCTTCCAAATTATCCCATTGTACTTGTGAAGACGCAATCTAGAATCCCTCTAGTGGGGATCCATAGGTGCTCCGATGGCCTCTGATTGACACCACTTGTTCTCTAGGTGCTGGCGCGATGAAATGAGTGTCTTGTGTCAGTCGTTCTTGATCACCTGTTCTTCAACCTTGAAGAACATATCTTATTCGTGAAATGGATGGTAAGAGGTTTCGATAGAGAAATCATCTAACTCAATAATCCTCAATTCCCCAGGCATGTAGTTTAGTATAAGGCACAATAGATGTACATGTCTATTTATCGACATGGGGATTCAGTTACAATATTTAATTGCATAACAACAATTAAATACACTCATAAACTCATAGAAAACCCATAATTTTAATAATAATACCATGTCATTATTTATGATGTGCCAACTTGTAGAAAAAATAGTTATAAATAAAATTCTGCATCACAAAATAATAGAAACATTATTATTATTTCAACTTGTGACAACTAGTTAAATAATTATTTACCATCCAGCAAATAATTATTTTACTACCAAACTGAACCCTGGTCTTCTCGAACTCTACTTCCATTTATTGAACACATGAATAAATAAAAAATATAATTTATTCTTTTAAATAAATATTTTATTTACAAACTTGTAAATAAAAATTTATTAAATGTTCAATAATATAAAATATATATATATTTTCCTCACAATCCAGTGAATAAATATTTATTTAATTTATGTGACCATTTTAACTTGAACTAAATTAATCCATGGTCATTAAAATAATATTTATTTCATCAATTAAATTGAAATAGAATTTAACCGAGACTACCAATAATACTTAGTGCATGACCCTCTAGGATTATTTCTCATTGGAATTAGGCGGGCTTGCTTAATGTCCAGAAGTATAGTCTAGAAAAGGTTAAAGGCACCCATGATAATGAACCTAAAGTCACAACAACAACATCCACAGATGAATGCTCACTATTTAATATAATCCATTTATTTCAATATATCATCAAGAAGGTTTCATGATAGTATCATCAACCTTCATGCTTGATATGTCATTGTTTGACTACCTGAAATAAAGTCATCGTTACCCCAAGGCCATGGAATTTTTTGCAAGATATATACATCAATCATAGGGCTGAGATATCAACATCCCAAAATGGAAGGGACAAATCCTTCTTCAATATATCAATTAATAACATGCCACTCACGATGCACCCAATGTACCCTACATCCCACCAACTGTTTGTGTGATGATTTTTGTCAGTAAATCAAAGTGTGTGAGATCTGACACATATTAATGATGATATTAAATTATAAGGATAATTACATACACTCGCAACTTGGAATATCAAATGACACCGGAACATGAAGAATTTCTAATGGTGGGTCTGTTGTCACAATCCCCCATCTTTGAGATTACCAAGTGAAAGCTTCATGAGAAGAAGTCTCATAAAATTATGAGTGCTCACACATAATATACTTTCTACTATGTGTCCCATTATAGTATTTTATCAAACAGTATTAATATATTTAAGAATATTGTCATAGAACTTCAAGGTTCTCATCATATCAGGGAACTACTAGGACCTTGTTAATTCAAAAAATAATCCAGGACATTATTACACTATAGTCATGAAGAACAATGTCTAATATGTAATTATATGTTAAATATTTAAATATATTAAATATTCATGTAATCAATGTAAAACCAGTTAGTTCATGGACACCATCTCTTATAGACGGTCAGTCTAAGGGGACCATTCAAACTCTAGTGGATATGATAAAATCATGTTGATGTACTTATAATGATGTTTGGATCAATACATTCCCTTTTTATTGTTGCCATATAACAATACATTCCATATTAACATTAGAATGGCACAATATGAGGATCTTTATGGGAAGATATGTAGGAATCCACCATGCAAAGATGTTGTTGGAGAGAGGGAACTAATACGTTTTGACTTTTCCCAAGATATTATAGAGAAGGATCAAACCATTTAGTGGTATATGAAAGTGATACAAAGTAGAAAGAGTGGTTATGAAGATGATCATTGATAAGATCTAGAGATTAAAGTTGATGATAATTAATTCATTCAAATATATCATTCGAAGTAGGTAATTTGATTTTGGAAGAAAGGTATGATGGTACCTAGATACATTGTCCCCTTTGAGATCCTAGATCATGTTGGGGCCATAACCTTTCACTTAATATTCCATCCACACATATCTCAAGTTCATGATGTGTTCCTTGTATCACTTTTGAGGAAGTGAATACCAGATCCACAACATATACTAATCATAGAAGGTTTACAATTAGATCATGAACATTTATAAATTGAATAACCTATAGAAACTATGTATTGAAAAGATAAGGATAGGTGAAAAAAAACCACCCATATAGTCAATGTTTTATAAAAAAATCATTTGTTTTATTAGGATGAATGGGAACTTGAGGTTGTGTTGAGATAAAGGTAAACTTACTTTTTTCTATTATGCAGTAAAAATTAATGGAAAAAGTTATTTTAGATGGTGTTGGTCCCTAGGACATCCTGAGGAGGGGTGGATCAGGTTATTTCAAAAATTGAATATTTTTATTTTACATATTTAAATCTCTTAGGATATTGTTTTGGTGTTAACATAAACCATGTTCATAATGTTTCTCTTTTCAGTTAATTCACTAAAAAAATCACTAATATGCAGGAAGTTAAATCACACACTGAACAAAAATATTTTTACTTTGTTCTACACAAAGGACCGTATCCAAGGAGCACACACCGAGATGTGTAAATGTTCCAAAATCCACTAAGATTCACTAGTTTGTGTATTGAAATTTCTTTGAAAAAATCAATCCATGCCAGGAACACTATCCTTATATGTTTTAGGTTTTCGTAACTCTTAACTCAAAGGGAACTTCCTCTTTTATAACTCCATGAACTACCTTGATAAATGATGATATTAGTTTATAATCATTAAATTCTCTCTAGGATCTTTGAGGAATGATTTGGAATATTGAATATTCAGTCATTAATAGATACACTGTGATATTAAAATGGTTTCACTTCTTCTTTTTTCAAACTATATGAGACCAACGTCACTATGTGTGAGTTGTTTCATAGTCTTCCATAGAACAGTTGAAGCAACACTTTCTTCTAGATAAATATAATTATATTATTGAAATTATACTATTAATAACACATTATGTCTTTTTATATAAGCTTCATGCATAGAATAATATAAATTTACATTCTTCATGAAGTTACACTTCTCTGAATCTGAATATAAACACTAAACTACACTATTTCTTCATTTCTCTATTTTTTCCAGTATTTTTCTTTTCATATTGATTCTTTGGATATTACTAGATCAATCTTTATTAAATTTTACCAGGTTAATAAACACTCACCCTATCACTACATTTGATTCTTACTTCTTCAAAACATAGGCTACTCTATTGTACCTGGGATCATATTCTTCTTTGCGCATGTTTTTATAAAATTTTCATTGGATTGTATATTACTTGATAAATGTACTATACTGGATCACGAAACAATGCTCTAATAATTATTTCTTATTTTTTCAATACTTCTGATATGTTATCCTTCATGAAATTAGTATCAAGAATGAGATTCAATTAATGTATATGTTGGGATATTCACATCAAAATACATTTCTTTGCATGAAACAAAATTACTTGTTAAACCCTTCATGTGTAGTTTCATGCACATGATTTTCATCATGTAATAATGGATATGTGGATCTTCTTCTACCAATTTAAAAAAAATGTGTTGTGCAACTCATCTATTATTATTTTGTGTATTATATTCATTTTATGCACACAAAATCTACACACTATATGCATGTTATACTTAAGGAAACATGAGTGTCACATGTATACAGTATGCAATATTCATATTATAAAACTCCATTGTGTTATCTTATGTTTTTGAGTTATTTTTTATATCATTGTTATTCATGTGAGGTTGGAATCATGTGAATGTAGAGAGCTTTATAAGACTGTACAGAAAAAACATGGAAACCTTCATGCGTAGAATGTGGTTCTCTACCCACCATTCTCGGCAGTAGTCTCTTTTTTCTATTTTTCATTTTTATCAATCTCTATATTTATTAATATATTTTTCTATATTTGTTATTTTATTTTAAAATAGAATCGTTTGTAGGTATTTATAAGGATTTCTACTAGTTTACTCCTCTTAAAAATTTGATTGTCCAAATGTTCCCATGCCACAGTTTGGTCTACGAAACGTATACAAATCATGTGATCCATTATCCTTCATGTGACATAAAAAATAACCCCACAACAAGATCATTCACATATAATTCATGTGATCATGATATGGTTGAGGGATATCATGTTCGATACAAACCCAATCCCACATCAGTTTTTGTAAAGGATGTTGGATCACATATAACCTTTGACGAAAAATTACCCCTAGAACCTATTGGTTTTAGGATGAAAGCTTAGAAGAGATTATGTGTTGGGATTGGAAAACCTAGGTATGGAAGAAATATATCCGAAAAATTGGTAACAAAGGATCTTTGTGTAGGTCAGGTGTGATGTCGATGGCCCCAATTCATTTTGAGAATGATAAGGATGGCTTGGGTTAGAGCATATGAATCCATAGTGGTTCCTTGTATCAAAAGTCTATCTGATAATAGTGGGAAAATAGGGTATCATGGTGAAGAGAGAAATGATGTTACAAGTGAAAGATAATTTGGATCAGATGGATCATAGTTGAGGGGGTGGCTGAGTTGTGTGGAATTTGGTTTGTGGGGAGGAATTTTGGGTGTGAACCAAATACCACATCAGTTTATACAAATAATGGTGGGTCACATAGTATCTTGGATGAAAAATTCCTCTTAGATCCAAAGTGTTTTATGTTTGAACACCTGATGGAATTATGTTTTGACCTTGAAGACATGGGGATAGAGGGAATTGATTCTGAAATAGTGAAAAAATCATGTCATTGCATTCCATTGATCTATCACATGATCGGGTCACATGACCTTGGAGAGTCTCATAACACTTTCAGACTAATGTGATAATGGATTGGATCATAAGAAGGATCAGGTAAAAAGAGAGACTCTGAACCCATCCATCATGGATAACATTCCCTTGGCGTGTGGCGTGATACAAAGGGTGTCTTATGACCACCAACCATGTATTAGCTTGTTATAGTAGTTCTTCCCTTAGACAATAACACACATCCATCAATAAGATCATTAAAGATGATTAAGCGTATGTCTTGCATGTACTTTTTCTCATCCATTCAAATCATGAAACATCATCATAAACATTGGATGTATCAGACATCTGAAGAACCAAGGTCAAGTGTAGTCTTGAAATGTCAGGTCTTGAAGATGATTATGTGGCTAAATCTAATTCATTTTTTTGTTATGTTTTTACTTAAAATAAGGGTGGAAAGTGTCATGAGAGAATATATTCCAAGGTCAATTTTTTTTCAATGACTAGATAATCATAGATGTTACATCCACTCATGTTTCGAGAGTTTGGGTCCTTTATTTTCTAATATTTCCATTGTTCCACCACCTCGAAGTGTGTAACACTAACTCTCTCTGTGTGTTTGTGTGTGTGGTCAATTTTTCACACACACATATATGCCTACCTTAGTATAGACCAACCAACACTCTGCCTCCTTGTCAGTTTAGCCAAGTTGATTATTCCCATGCTTGTTGAAGTACTTCATCATTCTGGCTAGCTACACAGACATAAAATTGGCTTTATCTCACACGGCCTTTTATCACTGCTAAAAAAAGTGCTGATAAATTGTTACTTTTATTAGTGCTAAAAGACACTGATAAAAGGTGATATTATCAATGAAAAAAATAACAAAAAAAATTAACACTTTATCAGTGTTTTTATTAGTGCTGATAAAATTACATCCTTTATCACCACTTTTTTGTAGCACTGATAAAGAGTACTTTTTTAGTGTTTTTCCGACACTGATAAAAGTTTATATTTTATCTACACTAAAAGTGTTATTTTTAGGGATGATAAAAGGAATATTTTATAAAAAATGATATATATTTTTAATGACATATATTAATATATAAATATATTTATATTGATAAAAATATGATATATTTTATTAAATATGATTTATATAATACTAAATAAGTAATCATACTTAATATATCAGATATTTAGTAGAAAATGGTTCTTAAAATAAATAAAAAATAATATTACTGAATGATTATCTAATTATTATTATGTAATATTAATTTAATTACAATATTAAGGTCGAAATATAAAAAATATTAATAAACGATATTAACTTAGTTGAAAACCTGACTCGAACTTCAAATGGCCATAAATTTTGTTCGGAATTCCCATTTGAGCTCTACCACTTAACAAATCAAATACAGAGAAAACATATATGTCGTGATGACTCAAGGGAACCGTGATCATCTTTTTGTGGGATAAAAAAGTCCTAAAAGGCCTCTAAAGACATTTTTTTGGGGTACCAATATTTTTTAACATTTGATGGAATTTCATTATCATTTAAGGAAATCCTCTTATCTTTTTTTAGAAGTGACTCAATTTATTCTCCCAGATTATACTCATATGGATATTATGACATTCAAAATTTGTCATTATATGGTTAATTATAAATAAATATATATTCTTATATATAGATTTGTATATATTTAAACATAAAAATTTAATTTTATAAATAAATATGTAAACATATTTACATATAAAATATATTTCTATTTATATAAAATGTATATAAATTAAAAATAATATCCATTTTATTTAAAATCAAACTATGTAAATATTTATGTACCTATAAAATGTATATATATATATATAAATTTATTTGTGTGTGTGTATTAAAAAATAGATATATATTTATCTATATATTCTAATATATATATATATATACACAAATATTAATATATAACATAAATAAATAAATATAAATAAGTATAAATAAATTTATAGACACACACACATATATAAATATATATATTTATGTTTTTATGTATGTATAAACAAACACACAAAAAACATATTTTATAAATTTATTTTAATCTAGTTATGTATATATATGGGAAAAAATGTAATGAAATATATATGAATAAATAGATATATAAAAAATAGTGAGAAAGACAATTTATGGATGAGGTAAAGGCATATATCTGGGATGGATAAGTCCTTGGTTCGAAACCTAGTGAAGGCATGGACAGGAGGGCATTTGTAGGAGGAGTTTCAGTGATGATAAAAGGGTCTATATCTGAAAAACTGTTAAGAAGAGGGCAACACTAGTGCTAATAAAAATATTGTTGGGGGTATCTGAGTGTAGATAAATGTGGGGTGGTCTCCCCCTTCAGAAATTGTAGTATTTGGTTTTTAAAAAATATTATTTTCCTTTTGTGAGCACATTGTTTTATGGTAAATGCGGTATTTTATTAGGGTAAATAAAAGTCATATTTCTCAGTTCATTTTTTGCACTAATAAAAGACCCCTTTTGTCATTAATTTTTTAAAAATAATAAAAGGGGAAATTATCTATGTTTTTCTCACTTATAAAAGGTCCCACCATTTAGTATCACTTAGATCAACAATTTTTAGTGATGATAAATCATAATTCTTATGCCTTCTAAAGTGTGATATATAATAGTGCTAATAGGTATAATATTTTTAAATTGAGGCTCCAGAATTAAAAACTTTTTGAAATTCTACAAAATAAAATTAAAAATCATATAAAACAAATACAAATAAGAAAAAATCCCTTATAATATTCTTTTTCAATTAATTATTTTCAACTTCTACCACATTAAGATTTTTCTCTTCAAACCTCAACAATATCATCTTTTATTCATGACATAATTAATTATGTATCCCTCTTGTTCCTCTAAACATCAACCACACAATATAATTCCAATTCCCCTATATATGTTATCAACACCTCCAACATTAGCCTCATTGTTACAAAAAAAATCACTTTTGGATTTTGTTGAAAATATTAATTTTATGGTCACTTCTTCCTCTACCTTTATCAATAAAATGCGAAGGTCATTGTTCTAGAATGTTACACTATTAAATATTTTTTTGTCATCGTTTATTAGTGGCATAATATGAGAAATAAAATCATTTGAAAACATGTGTCCACCAGTTGTTGGAAAATCCTCTTGAATCATCCACTTAGAAACATGTTACCAAATGATCAACTCAAAGTCTACATGGGATAACATGGTGTGAAATATAATAATGACTAATGATATTATTAGAGATGTCTATATACTGTTTATCATTAAATACCAAAATTCCTTTCATAAATTGATTAACAATGTTAATAACCAACATCCTACTCAGTAAACAAATTATAGACATTGAAGCACAAAATAGGTAACTACCCTCCTCTGGTTATTATTCTTTTCAGTTAATAAAAAAATAGACTCCACCATTTTGTTTTTGTTTTTCCTTTTCCCAAAAAACATATAATAATGTTTACATATTATCTCATGGTTAAAACTTCTCATACCTCAAAATTGAAGTATCTCAAAGTAATGTTCTAAAATACCATATTTTCATTAAAAAATAAAATTCTGGAAGGTTGTTCATCGTCTATGCTACCCCTCAAGGGGTTATCTTTAATAATCCTCATCATGGTTGATATATCGCCATAAATTTTTTTGAAAAATAATGTATATAATAGTTTGTTATAATTTTAGTGAAATATTGAATTGTTGTTATGAGATAAAGAATAATGCTCTTTATGATAGATATCTTTTTGAATGTTATGAAATAGTTATATTTAAAACACCCCCTAAATTCAGAACCACCTCCAATTCCCTAAATAGAAGAAATAACATAAAGAAAATATTTTGTAATAAATTAAATCACTCTTAAACCCTTTTGTTAGAGAGTTAAGGCTATGTTTCATTCCTCACCCCAAAAACAACTTCAGGAACCTTTATGCTTTTTCCTGTGAATCTCCAAGCATTAATTTTCCTTGGTGGCATGGTTTTCTAGATTTATTCAGTTTTCATATTATATAGGATAATATTCTTCGTAATAGAAATATCAGTACACTCATTTTTACATGTCTCTTCCATATTCCAAAACAATTCAATTTAATTTAGGCATATGATAAAATATTCTTTGGGCCCATGCTCAATATTATAATGTAACATGGTAATTGTTTCATTATCATTTTTATAACAGTATGTTTCCACTACTTTATCTTGGATTTTATTAAAATCCTCTTATCCAGAAAACAATGTTATACACTTAACTGCTATATTCAATGCGTTTTTACACAAACCACAAAGATCTCAAATAATCTTACTACTTAGTTTTTAGATATATTCTTTCAATATATTAGTCATACTTCCTTTTTCTCAAATGATTATTTCTAATTTTCCATGGTATATAACGTGTCCCTTCCTACCAAAATAGGATCACCTTTTTAAAGTGGATATGACTCTTTTGAAAAAACAGGCTTAGACTTGCATTGTTCAGTGACATTTTTATGATAATTCACCAGGGATAAATTTCTTAAATTTTTACATGGATTTATCTATAGTTTTGGTCATTTCACACTATTTGAATTGTCACACTTAGACAGAAACATTATTTTAATTTATATTTTTTTGGTGTCTCTTTTGGGCTTCAGTTTAACCCTGTTTTTTTAAATTAGGATTTTATAGGAGAGTGTGACCATGTGTAGTGTCTGGCCATAATAAGTGAATGATTTAGTCATAATAATAATAACAATAAATAATTTTACTATTAATGTGGTTGGTTTTATTATTTTCATTGTATTATTAGTACTAAATTTGGTATTGTTTATTCGGTTTTTATTTCATTATTTTATTCCTCTTAATTTATTTTCCTGTTATTTTTTTTCTAGATCTTTTATATCCATAATCATCCCCTTTATCTCTAACCCATCACCCTCTGCTTATTTGGTCGTGCAACCCACCCTCTTTCCTCTCATCTCCACCAACGTGCCTCTATATCTCTTTGTCGAACCTCCTCATTGGCGTACCCCCCATGTCGACGACCACCTTCGAAACAACTAACCCCCTATCCCTTTCAATCTCGCATCCTACCACCCTGGCCTCCTCTCACGTGGCCTCCCCTTGCAAAGAATCCTCTCGTGCATCATACTCTGATGTATCCTCCTCAAGAACGACCTCCTCTAGAAACCATTATCCCTTCGCTGTGGGTGGAAATCACATTGGGTGATATTTTCCCTCTCCCCTCAGTATTTTTGTTAGGGTTTCCTTTTGTTAGGATCTTTTTTTATTTTTTTTTATTTTGTTGGAATACTTGATTTAGGGTTTAAAACACATTTAATTTTAAATTATCTTTTTTATTTAGTATGGGTTGAGTTTTCTATTAAATCTCATAACACACCATTTGATAGTGTTTTATAAATTGTTAAACTAGTTTATTAAATTATGTAAGGGTTGTGAATTTCATTTTGAGGTGGATTTGGTGTGCGGTTGAATCTTGAAAAAGTGTTTGAGTGCATTTTAAGTGAGAAATCATATTGTGTTTCTTAAATTGTTTTATAAATTATTTTAATGCATTATTTTAATAATTTTAAAGGTTCTAACAATGTTTGGAAAATTCTTTAGTGGGATTTTGATTTTAAATAGAGGAGTTAGAGTATGTTTTTAATGTGATGATTGGTTGTACATCTTGGAATAGTTTATTAATTTTGTAAATAATTTTTTAAATTTTTAGTGTGATGCAAATTGGAATTGTGATATGTTTTCCATGAAAGGAATATTTTTCATCCATTGTGATTAATTTATATTATTTTATGTGATGTGAAATTGTTTTAGTTTTTTTTGGTGTGATTGGAAAATTTTTAGATTCCATTTTATTGTTGTAGCATGTTTTTGTCATCGCAGTGTGTGTTCAAGTCGTTGAAAGGGAAGATCTGTATTCTTATACATGGATATGTAAGTATATATATATATCCTCCCTATGCTTGTTCCCCCATATAATGGGGATTAGGTTATTGTATCAAATTATATATATATATATATATAAATGAAAATGTACATGCAAGTTGGTGAAGCGGTCTTGGACTGCCATCGTCAGAAGCTTTGTTTCTTCAGGTAGGTTCTGTATGCCATGATCTTTAATTAGAGTTTCCATTATTTCTTGATATTCCTTTAAAATTATTTCCTTTGTTGTTATATGAAATGCATAAACACTATATATATATATATAAATATATCGTAGTTTCATGCCCTAGCGTAACTAGATGAATTTAATTATGCTTGTTTGAGATTATAAATGTATTCTTTGATTTGAGTATGTGGTGAGAATTGTATTTTTGGAATGGTTGGAGTGTTGAAATATTAGAAAAAAAAATTAAAAAGAAAATTGAAATTTTTGGTATGTTCATTAATGTAATGTTTTTAAGATGGGATTTAGGGGTCTTTTTGATGGTGAAAAATTAATTTTCAAGGAATTTGACGTGTGTGTATATTTTAATGGAGATTTCCAAAGGAAAATGAACCAATTTTGGAATTTTTTTATTTTTGTGCACTTTGTGTATAATTTTTGATGTGTTTTAAAAGATGGAAATCTTGTAAAAAAATGTTTAAAGTATGAGTGGATTTATGAGGTGGATTGTCATGTTGTTTTGGTTAGTCTAAATTGGGTTTTCATTTGTGTTATAAAATGGGGAATATGGTATCTTTTTAAGTGATGGTGAAGGTATACGAAAAAGGGATTTTCTATGGCATGCATAAATTGACAACGGTGATGTTTTACAAAGAGGGGTGTTTTCATTGAATGTTTGGACTTTGTGTGATTGTTGAGGTGTGGTCCGCGTGTGCATGAGAAAATTAACTTGAGAACAAGGGAAACCCTGAGTACCTAGGTGGGAGGACTAGTAATATTACACTAGATGATACGTAAGTGGTTCATCCGAGTTTCATCTAGCAAGATTGACATTACAATACTAACTAATTACTTCTGATGATTGGAGATCACTGGGTTGTGGGTCTGTTCCCTACTAGTGGGTTATGCATGAGAATATAGATCATTGTGGATCTTATGACACAATTTCGCCGAGGTAAGAGGTCTCTAGAGTCCCACTTTTGCTAGTTACTTATAGGGATTTCCCATGGTGCTCATTTATGGAATAATGATTGTGATGTGATTTTATTTTTTATTTCTCATGCTGGATACCCCATTGTAAAAAAAACTATATTTTAATATTCATTGATCCCTTTTCACATTGAAATGTAAACGCAGGTTTGTATTATATTTTGAAAATGTAGTGGAAGACAAATGATTTCCTTAAAAAAAGTAATCTTGTTACATGGTTTTGAAAAGATTGAAAAGCCGTATTTAAATATGTATTATTTTCAAAATAGCATGATTCTATTAATTTTTCAATGAAAAGGCTTAGGGTGTTGTTATTATTTCGCTTTCCTTATGAACAACTTGGTGATCAGGCCTACTTTATTTTTAGTATTAGGATCTATTATTCGATATATCTTAGAGAGACCATGGTTCTATGTTGGGTGGTGACCCATGTGGTAACTTGGAGGTATGTCTACCTAGTTATCTTTATTTATTTTCCATAGTTTGTGTTTTGTTATTTTTTCCATTTAATTCTATTTATATGTAATTTAATTTCATGGATAAATAATTATCAAATGTTTGTTT
This sequence comes from Viscum album, assembly GCA_963277665.1. NCBI lineage: Eukaryota > Viridiplantae > Streptophyta > Magnoliopsida > Santalales > Viscaceae > Viscum > Viscum album. The sequence goes on from OY728136.1 coordinate 382,101,709, forward strand.
TGATGGCCGACAATAGTTTCTAACGCATGAGAATCAGGAAATCCCTTCAGGCCTTGTTGCGGGCCGACTCGGGGGACCGGTTCCGGGTCAACCCGAGTTGGTTTTTGACCAAATCGTATCAAAGGGTTGTTTTGTTCTTGTTATTTGGGGTGTCATGTATATCAGATATACTACTATCTATACTCCGGTGGTAGGTGTGGGAATATCATCACAAAGTATTTATTGTTTTGATCCTCTAGTAAACAAGGGTAGTATAAGATTTATGTTTTTGTTTTCAGTCTTTGTGGATGGGGGATAACAATAGGAGTAAAACAGTACTGCGCATGGTCTCACATGGAGTAGCGACCCATGTAATTCTCGAGAGTATGGTTCGACACCCATAGTGTTTGGAACTTTCCTAGGGAGTGGTTTTCTAAACAATGTTGTCATGTTAGGCATGACCACTAGTTCTCCTTCTAGGTGATTTATTGTTGGTGATGTCTTGGTTCTGTTTTGGGTAGGCATGAAGGGGGTTTTAAGATGAAAATGGACTTTGGGGTTGCTCTTATTTTCTCTTGGTGTGAGTTTTACATGATTATTGGGGTGTGTTTACCTTTGACCTTATTTCTGGAATTTGGTGATTGATTTGTTAAAATCATATTTCTAAAAGAATATCTTGGATTATTAGAAATTGAAGAGAGTTATTTTGGAAATTATTGGTGTTGAAAATGGAAGAGACTTGTATTGTCTAGTGGTATTCATATGGGTTCTCATGTGCGAATGTGGTCATGATTAATGGATAGTTGTTATATCCGGTGGATGGGTGCCTGAGTGGCACAAAAATGGATATTTGTGAGGCATCCAAGAGTATCAGTGGTGGGTGATTGATTTCTAAGTCCACTTCTTGTTTCTTGAAATTTTTGAAGGGGTAAATCGTTAGAAAATTACTCGATGCTTTCCATATGTATTTAGGTTATGTCATGAGTTTTATGATGATTCTTTCTATGAGGACCCGATAATAAAAGTTTTTTTCTCTAAAATGGGTTTTTGTACTTAAATGAATTCATAATTGGAAAATGGTTTTGAGTTCGGAGTGAAAACAATGGTTTCAAAAGATATTTGGGGCTTTGTTGAATAGTGATTAGTTTTTCAAGTGGATTTTCTTGTTTGATAAGGAATTTATGTTTTAAATTGTAATTACTAGATTTGTTTCTAAGGTTTGGATGTTTGTGTTTTTATGTGTTTGGCATTGTGGAAGGTTGGTTTTGTGTTTCATGTTCATATTTTTCGCCTAGAAAGGTCCCATGGGTTTCTAATAGGTATCTCTTAGTTCATGGGTCAACCAAAACTCTCTATGGAATGGTGGAGTGTAACACCCAAATTTTTTATGGCCCATTTTTTTGAATAAATTAAATATACATTTATATCTTGTAATGAAAAAAGTTAAATATTCCTTTCACACTAAACCAACTTGTCATATGTTACATGCAACACTGTGTTGGCATATTATACGCACAACACTGAGTATAGATTTTGTTCAATGTGTAAATGAAATACATTTGGAGTATGTTATATGCAACACTAAAGGGGAATTTCACTATACGCAACACTGAAATGGCTTACATTAGAGCAAGAGCGACCTTCCTCGATAGCTTGCATTGTACACAATACAGAGTTCCAATAAACAATGATATATTATTAAAATATTATACAAACTAGCTGTTATGAATATTATTAACCAAATATTTAATTTTATTTTACATTAAAAATCATCTTATGTATTTTATATAACATGATATTAGAACAAATTCAATTTTTTAGATAAAAGAAGAATTTTTCAAAAAATACAGTTTTGTCACTCTTTGATGGTGCACCAATTTTAAATCTATTTTTAACACAGTTATATATTCTATTTTACAAAATAAACATATTCATTGGAAGAGGGACATAAAAATTTTCTTTGGTTGAATATTTGGTATTTTTCTGAAAAAACTCATATATTAATAAATAGTGAAAAATACAGTATTTTATTTCAAAACTACCTTTTCATCTAATTTATTATATAGTTATATTATATTTTTAATTGGGTTTAAAGTGTAATTAGATTATATTTTCGTCTTTTTATCCAATTTTGGTCATTGAAATTAATTTCACATTTAAATTGGACATAAACACATGTCAATATTTTGATAGTTTTTACTTCTTAAAAAACCCCACTTTCTGGTTTTGATGATAAGAATTAATTTTAAATTAATCAATGCAACATATGTGTTTTGAAATATTAAAAATGGATTCCATATTTGAAATTATTTGGCCCAAATTATGTCAATAAGATATATTATTTATTTTTTATATTATGATTAGTAACTACGGTAATTTTTATTTACCATAGTTAAAGGTAAATCAGGTAAATTAGGGTGACTAACAAAATGATAATGATAATAAAATTATCCTAAAAACTAAAAAATATCCTATTGGATGAATTAAAATTGACCAATATAACCTATGGGTGGTAATTTATTCATTTAATGGACTTTTTTCCATTAGTGTGATGTAATTATAATTAAAACAAAAGAAGGCAACAACATGTCACTCTTATATATCTCGTAAGTATAATAATTTTAATATAGCGATAAACATGTTAAGACATCAAAAATTAATAGTATCCCAAAATCTAAATCAATTATATACATAATTTGAATTTATATAGGATTTTTAGAGAATAAATAACTACCATTTATGATGACACGATAATGATGTAGAAATTATTTTATTGATAGAAATATCATATAAATGGTTTTAAAAATATTAATATAAATTTCATATTAACTAATTAATGTTCTAAAATAATTTTATTGGTGATTATGACATATTAGGTGTGTATTAAATAGTTTGGATCGAATTTAACTTATGTTTTAATTATATTTAAATTTAAATAATTGAAAAGTGTCAAAGTAGACACTGCGCATATTTTATTAAAATAAGAAATTATTAAATTATTTAAAAATCAAAAAAATATTTGAAAATTAAAAAGTTAAAAATATATGGTCTTAATCTTAATAAAGTACCCAATTATGGAAAATTTTAAACACATAAATAAATATTTATAACTATTTAATATTTATAATATTATTGCCACAAATTAAATGAAATAGATTTAATAAGGATAAACCAATATGATAAGGTTTAAAATAAAATAAAAACATGTATAAATTTTATTGGTTGAGATTATTTCAACCCATACTTATCTTATCTTCTAAATAAATGAGTTTGGTAGAATTATAAAAACAAAAATCAATTTATAAAAAATTAAAATTTCAAGACTTTCCTACGGTTCCCCTCTTCCCTCTTACAAAAGGCCACCACCTCTACCCACTTACCCACACCTTTCATGCCCTTTGGATCGTCCAAACACTTCACAAATAAGCTCAAAAAATCCATCAGTTCCACTTAGAGGCCACAATTTTGGTAGAAAGTCATCTTAGGGGGAACTTTGGTGCAAATCAGAAAGAGATACTTAAAAAAGTTAATTATTTTATCATATATTTAAAAATTATTTTCTTCTTCAACTTACTCTTATTATGTTGTTTTCATAATAAAGTAATAAATAAAGTATCCTATAAATTCAAATATGTCACTATAGTTATGGGATACCCTTTTACCTATTTCTATCAATCATACGAACAACAATATCACCATGTGTGCTTACGTACGACTTACCATCTCCACGCAGTGGTGTAATTTGTTATTCAACAATACTTAATTTGGATGGGTATAATGATGAGTATAATGAATTTAATAAATTAATAAAACATGATAATTACTATAAATAATTAATATACCATCCAATTCTATGACAACCCTGCTTTTATTACAACTTAAACATGATTTATTACATAAAACTTCACTTGATACATCAAAGAAGATCGAGAGGTTTAGTGTCTTTGGCACTTATGATCATTACATAATAACTTGAAACATTAAATACAACATCTATATTGAAAACTTCCTTTACATGACCACTCTATTCCCTTGTACTTGGCATTTTATTGGATAACCTGAGGACATGCATAAGAAAAGGGTGATCTATAAATCCCAGTAAGGGAATACACATGGAATAACAAGAGGAGTACAATACATGTTAGACATTAGGAATATAAATAGAGGACAAGAGAAACATGAACATAAAGGCATGATAAAGCATGATAATCATAACATAAAAATGTGGCAACAACACTTAACATGGAATTAGCATGAGCCAAGGCTCATTGCACATGGAGCATGTGTAAGCCCTCATTGCACATGAAGCACGAGTAAACCCTCATTTCACTTGAATTAGAATGAGTCAACACTCATTTCACATGACGTATCATGATACTATACTTTACCCAATGCATTGGAGTACTATAAGGCCGCACCGTTCTTAAACATTTTATTTCATGCATAAGTGTGCCACATGGATCATAAAACATTGATTCATAAAACATAATAAATTATTCCACGATAAAGGAATGTGGAATTCATACATTAAAAATTACAATCAATAAGTAAATGTGCATAAAGGTGAATACCCTTGATGGATAAATGGGCATGGTATTCACTACACAATGGCATTGGCTTAGAAAATCGGTGCAATTTTGCCAGCGTAACGACGTGAAATAAGAATTCATAAAAATGGTTGATGAGAGAGAAATGAGTGTCTCATCATATTTAAATGAAATGGACAGTAAGGGGGTCATATATATACATGTACAAACAATTTTAATGGAATTTAGATTCATGATACAAAAGTATTGCTTGAATGTAAATGAGGAGAGAGAACTTCCTTTCGGAATTTCGGCATAGTAACGGGTGTACATGGGAGGCATTTAATGAGAGAGAAAGGGGTCTCCCATATTTAAAACATAAAGAGGGAAGTATGAGGGAGGTGTGAAACCATACTCCAACATTCATAATTGAAATTAAAAGGGAAAAACAACTTAAAAAAATTAGACAAAAAAGAGAAAGGATGAAAAACCCTTACTTGGAAGTGTGTTTCCAAAGGCTAGAGAGAGGATTGTGAGAGGCTTCTTGGGAGCTTGGGGAACCTCGGGAGGATTCTATAGAGATTAGGGAAGATTTTAGACGAACCAAAAAGGCTTTCGGTGAGGAGGAAGTGGGATCTTGGGTGGGTTTATATAGGAAAGGTGAGAGAATTCTTTAATATTTATGTTTGGGACCCCTTATATTAAATTAATACAAACCACAATCCATACCATGGTTTTTGCCCATGGTTTTTGGAAAAGGGAAGAGGAAAAAAATATTTTATAATGCCAATGTCCAAACTTCTTAAAATAATAGGGTTGCTTATGTGGAGGTGAGTCACACTCCCATGAAAAACAATTTAAAAAGACATGGTGTTCAATAAGTCTTGAGGGGTCCATTAATGCTTTGAAAAGTAAATAAAAAAACCAAAAATCACATTATTTTATTTTTAAAACATATATTGGACGAACATAAAGATTATAGTATTTTATTAAATCACTATTGGGTCATTATGATGTTAGAAAACACATTATATATTTAAACGGTATTTAATTTTTACCCAAAAATTTGACTGTCTCAGAAAATTTTGAAAAATTCACCGTTGGATAATTTCGATGTCCTGATTCCAGAAATAATATTTATTTTATCGAAATAATTTTCTAAATATGTTAATTTTCACTTTTAAAATAAAAACCAATATTTATCGAAAATTCACGGGTTTTGACAGAAATGGCTTTCAAACCTTAATAAAAATTATAATTTTATTCATACAATTATATGATCATTTATATATAATAAAATTAATCTAATAATAATAATAATAATATTTTATTAAAATATTATTTAATTCAAAAATCCCTTAATTTAATAAAATAGATTTCTTAATTAAATAATAACTAAAAACACCATTTGTACTTTAAAAACTATTTATAATGTATCAAAAATGACAAGAAATTATATTCATTATTATATACAAAAATAATGTACATGAACATAGTACTATAGATTATTTGCATAACCCCTTAAAATAGCCGCATAAGACCTAAGGGTAAGGTGTGCGATGTTGACAGACTCTTGGGGTGGCTCGGATAACATTGCTCGAGAGGTAATCTCTATCAACTTCCACTTTTCCCGTAGAAGGTCTCGTTCGAGCTTGACATGATGAAGCTCAGATTGGGCTTGGTCAACAGCGAATCCAAAGGACGCCACCTCTTTTCTGAGCTCCGACAAATGGGCTTCGTATGGAGAAATTGTACTGGACGAGGCCATCGCTTCTTTTGTCTGAGTAAATTGGATTTGTTAAAGCCCTATATTTATACTAATCACGTGATCACTATTCAACGGCTATATTATCCATGGTCACAATTCTTAACATAAAACCAAAGAAGTTGACATTTTATATAAACAAAAAGAGACATTTAATTATATCAAGATGGATTTCTATTAATGAAACATTGGGTTGTTACAATATTCCCCCTTAATAAATTTTTCCCTCAAAAGTTTCCTTTTCCCACACTAAAACAGATGTGGGTAACTCAGCTTCATCATTTCCTCTGATTCCCAAGTCGCTTCTTCAAACTTGTAGTTTCTCCACAACACCTTGATGAGGGGAATTGTATTCTTTCATAGAACTTTTTCTCTACGATCTAAGATCTTCACTGGTTGCTCCTCATAAGAAAGATAATCTTCTAATTGTACCACCTCAGAAGAGAGTACATGTAAAGGGTCTGGTATGTACTTCCTTAAGAGGGACACATGAAAGACATCATTTATATTGGCCATAGTAGGTGGAAGTGATAGTCGATAGGTCACAGCCTCGACACGATCAAGAATCTTGAAGGGGATGATGTACCTTGGACTTAACATTCCTTTCTTTCCAAACCTCATAACCTTCTTCCACGAAGATATGTGTATAAAAACCATGTCTCCAACTTTAAACTCAAGGTCTCGTCGACGATTATTTGCATAACCTTTCTTTTGACTCTGGGCTTCCTTGATATGCTGCTGAATGGGTTTCACCTTCTCCTCCATTTCTCCGACCATTTATGGTCCAAGCAGCTTACGTTCACCGACCTCATCCCAACACACCAGTGTTTTGCACCTTTTCCCATAAAGGGATTCATATGGTACCATTTGGATGCTTGAGTGGAAACTGTTATTATAAGAGAACTCAACCAGAGGATGATGTTGATCCCATCCTCCTTTAATGTCCATTGAGCATGCTCTCAACATGTCCTCAAGTGTTTGGATAGTCCGCTCGGATTGGCCATCATTTTGAGGATGATAGGCCGTAGTGAAGTTCAGTTCAGTATTCAGAGCATGTTGAAGAGTCTTCCAAAACATAGAGGTGAATCTTGGATCACGGTTAGACATAATAGATAGTGGTACTGCATGCAACCTTACCAGCTCCTTGATATATATCTTTTCCATTTGATCCAATGAGAAATACTCCCGAATAGCAATGAAGTGTGTAGTCTTTGTAAGACGATCCACAACAACCCAAATTGAATTATTGCCTTTGGATGTCCTTGGAAGTCCAGTGACAAAGTCCATGGTGATGTTCTACCATTTCCATTTTGGTATGGGAAATAGTTGCATCATCCTCTTATACTTCTGCCTCTTTTCCTTCACTTGCTGGCACACCAAGCACTTTGATGTATATTCAGTGATCTCCTTCTTCATATTATCCCACCAAAAGTTTTCTCAGAGATCTCGATACATCTTTGTGTTCCCTGGGTGAATAGAGAAAATTGAACTATGTCCATCATCCAAAAGTTACTTCTTCATCTCCAGACTCGATATAACACATAGTCTTTTCCCAAATCACACAATTCCTTATTCATTAACACTAAACTCCGAGGATTTCCCTTTTTTAATAACTTCCTCTTTTTCATGAATTCCCACACCATCCTTTTGGGCATCCTTTAACCTTTCCAAAAGAGATAGTTGAGAAATAATTTGTGAAAGGATTGATGATGTTCCCTTCTCTATGATTCCCATGTGCATCTTCATCATGTCTAAGAATATTAGATCCTTCTCAATTCTCATCATTGATAGAATCACTGGGTCCTTTCATCTTAGGGAATCTGCCACCATGTTCATTTTCCCAGGGTGGTAATGGATTGAACAGTCATAATCCTTGATGAGATCTATCCATCTTCTCTGGCGCATATTAAGATCTTTCAGTGTGAATATATATTTAAGACTCTTGTGGTCAGTATATATCTCACATGCCTTTCTATAGAGATAATGCCGCCCGCTTTTCAAGGCAAAGATCACCGCCTCCAACTCCAGATCATGCGTTGGATAGTTTATATCATGGATTTTTAACTGCCTTGAATCATAGGATATAACTTTATCATTCTGCATCAGCACAAAACCTAATCCCTTCTTCAAAGCATCACTGAATACCACAAAAAGTTCCCCACTTATGGGTAAAGTGAGTATAGGTGAAGTGATAAGCCTCCTTTTCAACTCCTTGAATCTTTCTTCACATTCATCACTCCAAGAATAATTTACTCCATTTCGAGTTAGCTTGGTAAGAGGGTTAGAAAATCGTGAGAAATTTTTCACAAATCGTCGATAATATACAACTAACCCCAAGAAGCTATAGATATCGGTTACCGATGTTGGCCTCGATCATCCATCAATTGCATCTATTTTGGAGGGATCCATAGATATCTCCTTACTTGTGATGATATGGCCCAAGAATGATACCTCCTTCAACCAGAACTCACACTTGCTGTACTTTGCATAGAGCTTCTCCTTGCGCAAAGTCTCTAGTACAGTTCTTAAATGCTTCTCATGATCCTCCTTGGTTTTGGAGTATATTAAAATATCATCTATAAATACTACCAAATATTTTTTGAGGTAATATCTAAAGACTCTATTAATTAAGTCCATGAAGATTGTTAGAGAATTAGGGAGTCTGAAAGGTATTACTATGAATTCATAGTTCCTGTATCTTGTTTGAAAAGCAGTCTTGGGGATATCTTCCTTCTTCACCCTTGATAATATCCCGACCGCAAGCCCACCATAGAGAAGTATTGTGTTCCACGCACCTGATCAAACAAGTCATCAATTCATGGGAGAGGATACTTGTTCTTTATCATGATTTTGTTAAGTTCATGATAATCATTGCAAAGCTGCATTGACCCATCCTTCTTCTTGATAAAGAGGACTGGTGCACCCCATGGTGAAGCACTTGGGCGTATAAACCCTTTATCCAGATTCTTCTGTAGTTATTTCTTCATCTCTTCAAGCTCTACAACAGACATTCTATATGGAGTCTTGGATATTGATAAAGCCCTAGGTATAAGTTCAATTGAGAATTCAACATCTCCTCTAGGAGGAAGACCAGGCAGTTCCTCGGGAAACACTTCCGCGAATTCCCTCACAATAGGCATTACATCAAGGATGGTATCTTCCTTGGACTCAATCATATGATACAGATACGCGTGCTCATAGGGTAGTAATATCCATGCTTGAGATGATGGATAAAAAGGAGATTCATCTTCCTCCTGACACTTGTAAATAATCGGGGTCGATTCTCTATATGGAGTGTGATTTCCCTCCCCCGACAATTTATGTTGGCACTATATAAGGAAAGCCAATCCATGCCTTGAATTGCGTCAAATTCCACCAGATGGAGTATGACAAGGTTCTCCGGGAAATTCAATCCACAGATTAAAACAAGGGAGGACTTATATTCATGGGATGCAATGATTTCCCCATTTTCTTTACTCACCTACATCTTCACTTCCATGATTTTTGGTGGTGCTGGGAATGTTCTAATAAACTTTCTAGAAATAAAAGAATGCGTAGAACCCGAATCAAAAAGTACGTTCGATTTTCTTGAATGAATAACTAGCATACCTATCACCACTTCGTTATCGGGGTTCACTTCACCAGAAGCGATGGAAAAAGATCTTCCTTGCTGCTTTGGAGGTTGTTGGTTGCCTAAAAAACCCTTGTATTAGGGAACTGATTTGAAAAATGACCCAGTTCTTTGCATTTGTAGCATTGAACAATGCGTTGAGGTTCGAACAGAGCGTTCCTCTCCTATGTCGCAGCCGCTGGTCTTTCTTGCCGACAGTTAACAGCTGGGTTCCCTTCTCTTCCACACCTGAAGCATTTCCTCTTCCCCTTAAGGCAATTTCCAGGTTGCTTCTTTCTGCACATTGGGCAAGTGGGGTGGTGGATCTTCTTAGCACCATCAGATTTATCCACTGGACCATCAGCATTGAAGTCCACCTTACGCTTCTTATCCCCATGATACCCCTGTGATTCTCTGATCTCCATTTCGACCTTGAGGGAACATAGGAAAATTTCTTCATAGCTGTCAAAGTCACGGATCACTAATGCTTTCCGCAGGCTAGGCTTCAACCCACCAAAGAAGCGGTCAACTTTGCATTCAGGGGTAATGACAAAGACGAAAGCATATCGTGCAAGACTTGTGAAGTTCTCCACGTACGATCCAATAGATTCTTCTTCTTTTTTCTTGAGGGAAATGAAGTCCCTTTCTATCTTAATCTGGAGGGTGCATGGAAAATATTTATCAAAAAACATCTTCCAGAAATCCTTCCATTCCAACGCCTTGATCTCCTCCTCAGGCTTCATATTTTTGATCAACGTCCTCCATTGATCAGCTTCACCCTCCATACGATAAGCCTCCACCAGAACCTTCTCTTGTTCAGAACATTAATGGATGGAGAATATCTTTTCAATTGAGTTGATCCATTGTTCAACGATCGTGGGATCAGATGATCCACTAAAAGAAGGAGGCCTTTTTCTCATGAAGATCTCAATAGCGACTTGTTCTTTCTTATGGGGGGTTAAACATTCCTCTTGACCCGTGTTTCTATTCAAATCTTGAGTTAGATGAGAGAGAAGCATGACAAAGTTTGCGATTCCCGCTCCCATTGGATTGGGCATCTCATTAGTACAGTCATCATACTGATCTTTACAACGGTTGTTAGCCCGAGTCCTCCTATTACCATCCATTTGGGGTAATAAAAGGAAAGTTAGGGGTAACACATAAAGGGTAATCCAAAGAAAATAGTTGATGACTTATAAATAAAATTTTATTTCCTTAACACATGAGTCTATAGGCTTCAATCTAGGCTTTTCATGATCTACCTTCTAACATATATTCTTAGGGGCATTTTTTTAATTCCCTTAATAAGGGTTCATACTATTATTGTGAATTTATCAAAACATATCCCCTAGGAGTGTCGTAAACAAGAGTGCAGCAAGACACATTGTCATGCACCAGTTCCCATTCGAGTCTAACTATAAGCGATGTTTTCGGGTTTTACCCCTAGGATACATATGTGCGAGAGCCGCCTCTACCTGCTCATATCTAGACAGGTATGTATTTGCTTGATAAACCACTTACTCAGTACTTAACATAACTTAGGGATGTTTTTTTTATACTTAGTCTTGTCTCTAAGGCTTTACTAGGATTTTCTAATCATAATCCCAAAAATAACTAAACCTATCCTCTAATACCAACTATGACAACCCTGCTTTTATCACAACTTAAACATGATTTATTACATAAAACTTCACTTGATACAACAAAGAAGAGTGATAGGTTTATGGTCTTTGGGGATTAGGATCATTACATAAAAACATGAAACATAAAATAAAACATCTTTATTGAAAACATTATTTACAGGACCACTACATTCCCTCGTACTTAGCATTGCATAGGATAACTTGAGGAAATGCATAAGAAAAGGGTGAGCTATAAAGCCCAGTAAAGGAATACACATGGAATAACAAGAGGAGTAAAATACATGTTAGAAATTATGCATATCAATAGCGAACAATAGAAATATGAAAATAAAGGCATGATAAAGAATGATAATCAAAACATAGAAATGTGGCAACAACACTTAACATAGAATTAGCATGAGCCAAGGCTCATTGCACATGGATCATGAGTAAACCCTCATTGCACGTGAAGCACGGGTAAACCCTCTTTTCACTTGAATTAGTATGAGTCAACACTCATTTCAAATGATGTATCATGATACTATACTTTACCCAATGCATTGGAGCACTATAAGGGCACACCCTTATGAAACATTTCATTTCATGCATAAGTGTGCCCCATGGATCATAAAATATTGATTCATAAAACATAATCATTTATTCCATGATAAAATAATGTGGAATTCATACATGATACATTATAATCAATAAGTAAATGTGCATAAAGGTGAATACCCTTGATGGATAAATGATCATGGTATTCACTACACAATGGCATTGGCTAAGAAAATCAGTGCAATTTCGGCAGTGTAACAGCGTGACATAAAAATTCATAAAAGTGGTTGATGAGAGAGAAAAGGGTGTCTCATCATATTTACAAGAAATGGAGAGTAAGGGGGTCATATAGATACATTTACAAACAATTTTAATGGAATTTAGATTCATGATACAAAATTATTTCTTGAATGTAAATGAGGAGAGAGAAGTTCCTTTTGGAATTTCGGCATAGTAACTGGTGTACATGGGAGGAATTTAATGAGAGATAAAGGGGTATCCCATCTTTAAAACATAAATATAGAAGTATTAGGGAGGTGCAAAACCATACCCCAACACTCATAATTGAAATTAAAAGGGCAAAACAACTTAAAGAAAATTAGACAAAAAAGAGAAAGGAAGAAAAACCCTTACTTGGAAGTGTGCTTCCAAAGGCTGGAGAGAGGCTTGTGAGAGGCTTCTTGGGAGTTTGGGGAACCTTGGGAGGATTCTAGAAAGAGTAGGGAAGAGGTTGGACGAACCCTAAAGGATTTGAGTGAGGAGGAAGTGGGAGCTTGGGTGGGTTTATATAGGAAAGGTGAGGGAGTTCTTTAATATTTAGGTTTGAGACCCCTTATATTAAATTAATCCAAACCGCAAACCATCCAATGTTTTTTACCCATGGTTTTTGGAAAAGGGAAGATGAAAAAAATATTTTATAAGGCCAAAGTCCGTACTTCTTAAAATAATAGGGTTGCTTATGTGGAGGTGAGTCACACTCCCATGAAAAACAATTTAAAAAGACAAGGTGTTTAATAAGTCTTGAGGGGTCCATTAATGTTTTGAAAAGAATCTCAAAAAAAACTAAAAATCACATTATTTTAATGGTAAAACATATATTGGCCGAACATTAAGATTATAGTATTTTATTACATCACTATTGGGTCATTATGATTTCATAATACATATTAAATATTTAAACAGTATTTAATTTTTACCCAAAAATTTGACTGTCTCAGAAAATTATGAAAAAATTCACCATTGGATAATTTCGATGTCCTGATTCAATAAATAACATTTATTTAATCTAAATAATTTTCTAAATATTTTAATTTTCCCTTTTAAAATAAAAACTGACATTTATCGAAAATTAATGGGTTTTGACAGAAATGGTTTTCAAACCTTAATAAAAATTATAATTGCATTCATACAATTATATGATCATTTATATATAATAAAATTAATCTAAAAATAATAATAATAATAATATTTTATTAAAATATTATTTAACTCAAAAATCCCTTAATTTAATAAAATATATTTCATAATTAAATAATAACTAAAAACACCATTTGTACTTTAAAAACTATTTACAATGTATCAAAAATGACAAGAAATTATATTCATTATTATATACAAAAATAATGTACATGAACATAGTACTATAGATTAGTTACATAACCCGTTAAAATAGCCGCATAATACCTAAGTGTAAGGTGTGCGATGGTGACAGACTCTTGGGGTGGCTCGCATAACATTGCTCGAGTGGTAATCTCTATCAACTTCCTCTTTTCTAGTAGACGGTCTTGTTCAAGCTTGACATGATGAAGCTCTTCTTGGGCTTGGTCAAGAGAGAAGCCCAAGGATACCACCTCTTTTTCAAGCTCTGACAAATGGGCTTCGTATAGAGAAATTCTACTAGACAAGGCCAGCGCTTCTTTTGTCTAAGTAAATTTGATTTGTTAAATCACTATATTTATACTAATAATGTGATCATTGTTCAATGACTATATTAGCAACGTTCAAAATTATTAACATAAAACCCAATAAGTTGACATTTTATATAAACATAATGATACATTTAATTAGATCAAGATGGATTTCCATTAATTAATCTTTGGGTCGTTACAAATTCTATACCATTTAACCATCTAGTGAATGATATCATCGCACGTGCGTACGTACGACCAACCGTCTACACGATGCGACGAGATCCATTATCCATGTTAACCATTCAAGAATTATTATAAAATATATATAATAATTAAGAATAAAATATATGAAATAATAATTTTACAGTATTTATTTATATATATATATGTCATTTACTTTCTTCCATTCAAATCAATCAAGAAAATTAAAATAGAGTTCATGCGTATGTATGACCTACAGTCTCCATGAACAGTGTATTACCTTTAATTTATCTACATATTATATATATTTATTTACTGAATATATATTATATATAATTAATGTTTTAAATTTTGGAAGTAAGTAAATCATGATATATGTAATAAGATCAAAAATAAGAATTCATAATGCGTACGATAAATAAAATGATTATTACCCAAAACGTTGCATTAACATGAAATTGATAAATAAACTGGTAATATAAAGTTATAAGTGTATCATATATGACATGATAAATATTATTAGGGTTATGTTACAAGTTAATAATAGTTTTAAACCCACAATACAGTAATTTTGAAAACATATGGATGACATCAGACCTAAGGTCAGGAATGATTTTTTGATCTCAGTTTTATCCGAGATTGTTTACACGTAAGTATTCACTGGGGTATATTTATCATCCACATCCTTGTTTCCTAATTATTTAATATTATTTAAATTATTCTAAATTTTTTTAAATTTAATTTTTCCCTTCGGGGAATTTTATTAAACAGTATGAATGGAATCTTTTTTCATTATTATATTTGAGGCAATTTTTGTCTTTTTAGACAATAGTACAAGGAGAATATTTTTTAACTTATATGGATTGAATGGATATTTATGGTTTCATGAAACCTTATTTCAATGAATATTAATCACCAATATTTCTGGATTATATTCAAAAAAATCCTTTTCTTTTAAAATTGTGTGGAATTTTGAGAAAATAAATCATTTTTGTAAAAGAAGGGGAATTTTCCTCAGGAATTATGTTCAAGTGTTTTACCAAAATTATTTTCCATATAAAATGAAATAGGGTTATGTTTATACCCCAATTATTACTTCTATTTTATTGTGTTTATGATTAAATTATTTTTATGAAATCCATTTATTTTATATGGATTATGATGAAATGTTGTTTAAGAAACCCATTTTATTTCATGGGGTATTCTATGATTAATGATTTATTTTTCAAGGAAAATTTAAAAATGATTTCATAATGATATAGGTCGGACATATATATCACTATATTGGATTAGGTAATGATTTATATCTCCTTAGATTGAAATGAATGAAGCATTAAGTAGATCTGGTTTAGTAATATAGGGTTGGAACAACATGTAAATAGAGTTTAATAATAAATTGCTGGAACAACAGGTAAACCCCATCCAATAATGTACTTCTTCTAAAATGATGGTCCTGGAAGCGATGTCATGGCTACATTATAAATCATATTTTGTGCTTATTTATTTTCCACAATTCCATTTTTTAGGCCAATGTTATTTTATCTAGGTTAATGTTCGTTTATGATCTATTCCTTATGTACTGCCCATAATTATTCCATGACTCATGATTTTTATATTTAAACACTATGTTCATGTTTTTAAATTTTTATGTTTATTGTTTGTTTTATGTTTTCCATGATTACCCTTACTACACATTTAGGATCAGTCTTTTTATGTTTTCATTTCATTGGGATTTAAATAAAGGGTTTGGGTAGGAAAATAAAATGCGAATATCTTTATGGGAGATGTTAAAGATACTTCACCATGATAGAATATTGTTTTACAAGTTTCCCAAGACAGTAAACTAATACTTTATTTGGGCGTATACATATAGAATGTATTAATTATTCCACAAAAGAAATGTAATGTCAATATTTGTGTAATGTTTTAAGTCATTGGGCGTGTATATACATCAAAATTCATGTTCCCTAATAGCGCGTGGAATATGTGCATGGATAAAAGGATATATATATATATATATATATATATATATATTCACAAAAATGTATATATGTGTAGGTGAAGTAGTCTTGGGCTTCCATCATCAAAATCAACGTGTCTTGAGGTAGGTTCCATATGCCGTGACATTTAATTAGAATTTACATTTTTTCATGATGTAACTTTAAATGTATTTCCATGGTTCTTATATGAAATGCATAAGCACTATATATATATATTAATGGTAGTTCGTTCCATTCCCTAACATCACTAGATGAATTTAATTATGCATGTTCGTGTTTATAAATGTATTATTTGATTTGATGATGTGGCGAGAATGGTATTTTGGAATGGTTGGTGTGTTTATAAGTTAGAAATGAATTTTTGATAAAGTAAATGGTAATGATTTGTGTCTTCATTAATGAAATGTTTTTAATATGGGTTTTAGGGGTTGTTAGGATGGTGAAAATTCATTTTCATGGTCTTTGAGGTGTTTGCATATTTTAATGGAGATTTTTGAAGGAAAATTAATCACTTTGGGTGTGTTTTCCTTATTGTGCATTTTATGTATAATTTATGAAGTGTTTGAAAAAGTGAAAATATTTTTTTAATAATTTTAAATATATGATTGGATTTATGATGGGTCTTGGACTATTTTTTTGGTTAGTCATAATTGGGGGTTTTCTTGTGTTTTAGAAGGGTAATTTGGGAAATTTTTATGTGATGGAAAATTGATCTGAAAAATGGATTTTTCATGGTGTGTGTAAATTGAAAAAGGTGATGTTCTGTAAAGAGAGTTTTTTTAATTGAATTTTTTTCCTTTGTGTGAATTTAGAGGTGTTGTGTGAGTTTATATGAACTTTAACGAGAACCCCAGGTACTTAGGAGGGTAGTCTAGGACTAGTATTCTAGATGATACATAAGTGGTTCATCCGAGTTTCATCTAGTAGGATTGACGTAACAATACTAACTAAATACTTATTATTTTTGGAGACCACTAATTTATGGGTGTGTTCTCTAATAGTGTCTTTGGCATGAAAACGTAGACCATTTTCGCTCCTATGCCATGCTTTCACTGAGGTATGTGGTCTTCTCCGGGTTTGGATCGGCGTGGCTTGGATGGTGTCGTGCTCGGCATCATCGGCGGAGCACGAAGTGTTCAAAATTGTGCATCGAAGAGGCTTGCCTCCTGCACGGTTTCCCGGATTTTCCGTCACGACCATTCTTCAATGGTTTTCAGTGCGGCTTGCCCCCGATATTGCGGCTCGGAGATGGGAGAGTTTGCGACTTAGTTTCTTACTTGGGTTCGATGCTTTGCGGGGGTTCATGCGGCGACAACGACATCAGAGTGCCATGTCCCTCCTCCTCAGGCTACTTTGGATTCATGTGGTTCGTTCGGTTAGGAATCCAGTGAGGATTCTTCTGAGGTTTTTCTCTGTCTCGCTCCATCCTAGAGTGGCGTTACGGATCCAGATCTCCTCAGTTCCTCTCAATGGAGACCCTCCCTTGAGTTTTGGTTGGTCCTTCCAGTCCCGAGGTGATGAAGACTTGGCTTCATACTCATGGGTTTTCTTCCTCTATGGTTTGCGGTGTTTCGGGTTGAAGGTCGTTCTGTGGACGTGGCAGGGTCTCTGGTTTCATTTCCAGCGGTAGGCAGTGGAAGGTCTTCAGTTGAGGGATGATGCATGGCTAGAAATTGGACTCTTTGTTGTCCATGTTTTTGGTTATAGTTAATCTCAGATCTGAATTTTTTAGAGGGTATTCTGGATTTGGTTGGGTGGCCTTGTCTGTAAGAAGTGTTTTTTCTTATGTTATACTGTTTCAATGATGTGGATTCGCTGCTCACAATGGTTTTTAGAGTGGATGCTTTGATTTTGGTCTACGGAGTGTCGACTCACTTTCATATTTAAAGGTTATTCAGTTTTAATGCTTGAATGGATTGTCCATCCATTGTGCTTGAATTTTGATTGATGTGAAGACTTGACTTTTTAAGTGGGAAGTGGTGAAGTGGTGAAATGGTGAAGTCATGTATGGTTTCTCACTTCTTCCTCAAAAGTGATTGAAAAATAATAAAAATAATAATTTTCAGACTATGAAGCATCTCCTTTCTCACACCTACTTTATTTTCTATTTCAGGTTTATGTCTTGGATCACTCTTGGAGAGAGCATGGTACTATGTTTGGTGGTGACCCTTGGGGTCACTTGGAGTTATGTCTAGCAGGTTATCCCCTTTTTATTCTCAAATATTAGTGTTTACCTATTTTTTTGGGTTTATTTCGTTTTTTTCTATCTTTTATTTTCTAGGCTATATCTTTCATGAATACTTGTTTTGATGCCCAACACTAGTTGTCAGCTTATGTAGATAGGGAATGCCCTTTGGGCCTTGTTGCTGGAAAACTCAGGTGACCAGTTCATGGAAGACCTAGGTTGGTCCGCGACAAGAATAATAGTTATTATTGAATAGTAAATACAATAATTCCTTATAATAATGACCACTTATTTTAAAAAGATCATAGAATTTTTCATGTTTTTCATAACTATTAATCTTGGAAAAACTTCATATTATATTCAATCCAATTTTATGCAATATGATTTTCATTTCAATCATATATACTCTCCTTAAAAGTAGGACTTTTTAAATTTTCACACACTGAAATATTTAGATAACAGTCTATGGCCTTATGTCCTTATTTCCAAAAGCATTATGAATAGTCAAAAAATAGTAATCTCTTTCTTATAGATTAAATCTAAAATGAATGGATTTTATACTATTCTAGGATAATGTTGGACTTATTTTGATCGAAACAAAAGCTTTTATTCTTCTTGAACTTTCCATTATCCACACATTATGATGTGGTGGATCTCTTGGAATTTATATCCAAATACTTTTGTCTAAATTTTGAATTATTTCTTGCATTTTCAGTTGAAATTACATTAATAAAAAAATCAATTATTAGAGAAATGTGTTATCTCCTACCATGTGATTAAACTAGATTAATAAATAGAATTTATCATGAAATTTTCATCAGAATAAAGATTCATTGTATAATCATGACTCCTTTTAGATGATTATTTGGTAACATTTATCTTTTTCTACAGTTTGAGGGATCTCAGTCAGATTAGATTTTATATTTCATAGTTTGATCACTAGCTCATAAAACATAATGTTTAGAGTATTTTCTTCTCAGTTTCAATTTTGATGAATTTATTTTATCATCAAGTATTCATTTTCTAGATCTGATCATCATGTATATATTTTTCCTCTAGTAAAATTTTTTGATGCTCTTTTATCATATTCTCTTTGATCACTGGCTATGTATATTTGACAATCTTGATAGACCTCACACATTCATCTATATATTTTAGTATTTCTTCAAGATTTTTGACTATGAAAGATACATTAAATTGATTTAGGATATTTGTTTCCCATACTTTTCTATCAATTAATTTCAACTAATACTACTTCACCTTTACCTTCTACTTTTATTCATTATTTTCCTTTAAATGATAAATTTAAATTGCATGCTCTTTATTTTTAAACATGATCTTCTTTTATTCTTTCCAATTTATTTGATCAAATAAATATTTTTCAATCTTTCCATTATTGAATTCTATAACATCTAATTACTCGGTTGATTATTTCAATAATTGTGTAGTCTTTTAGGTTTTTTGGATATCCAAAACATCAATAGAACCCTCCAGTTCACACAAAATATCAACAACACCCACAGTTTCTTTCAATTCCTAAGATTATTTCACTTTCTTATATAGAAATTTTAATTCATTATTCTATAGAACATTCTTCTATACCTTTCAATATTAGTGTCCTTTAGAAACTCATAAAAGCTATTCAAGATTTATTCAAATAGATTGAACACTAATTTTTATCCTTTTTTCCCTGATACCACTTATCAGACCCTAGGATACCCTGATAGGGGGTAAATTAAAGAGTAGTTCTAATTGAATCCTTCTGTTTTACTTATTTTATTTTATTATATGATCTTATTTTTGGGACCATGTTTCCTAGAAGATGTTTTTGTAAGCTGGAGGATATTTTTTACTAAAGGAGTTGTCTTTGGTTTTAAAAGAAGAAAATAAATCAATTCACATTTTAAAAGATGGAAATAAGACTTACAATCATGACAAGATGATCGGAACCACATTTCTATTGAAATTCAATCATATTGAAAGGTTTTTTTCTAGAAGAAAATATTGGAATTATACATATGTCTTCATAAATATGAATAAATTCGAATTGTAATCTGAATCAGAATAATGATTTTTAATAAATTATGGAGCAATTTAAAGCATTGAGAATATTTTAGAATGTTCGATAAGTGTTTAGAACTATTGAAGAAGTCAAAGATTCATCCGAAATCAAAGAAAATTGATGATTCATGAAATTCTGTTAAGAGATAAGTATTTTCAGAAACCCTATCGAACCAAATTTGGATCGCCTATGAATGGTGGATGTACAATGTAATTTCTGAATTGGATGTACAGTTGATGAGATAAGGTGGTGCATTGAAGGTTTTTAGAAAGAAGAGGATTCAAGATCAAGAAATAATGAGTTTGTTTTCCAGATACAAGAATAAATGAGAAGCAATAAGATCATAATCATAGTTTTTAGATTAAATCAATACATCAGACTGGTATTTATAATTTGAGGTGGAAATGGTTTAGAATTGTTTCAACATTATTCTGAATAAGTTATTTAATTTTATTGAGAAAATATACAAGGAAATCTGACTAGTAAATTGGATTGAGTGTCATTATAATGTCGAGAAAAATCATGCCTACTATTGGGTAAGAATGTGAAGAATTGTTTTGAAGATTATATTTGTGAAAGTTGACATGGAAACCCAATAAGTAGATTCTTAACATATTACACAAACATTAATTATATCATTTTATTTTACTTCACGAACATTCATTTTTGTATTGTTCATAGTGATACAGAAATGTAAGGGTATATCCTACTAGTTGTATTAACACAAAAGGATTTCATTCTAGTACATTTTGGGGTATTGGATTGATTCTAAACCATACTAATGATGTATCTACTCTTATTGAGTAGTGAACCTTGTAATTTTTTTTGATGTGATATTGTTTTTTACATGAAGTGATAAGCCTTTAACAAGAGGTAAATGTTGATTTAAAAAGGAAACTTAAAGAAAAATGATATCATAGATTCACCCTCCCCCTCTCAGTGATAATTGGTCTTGATTGAGAAAACTCAATTGGAATATAATATGGTAGTACCCTTCATTTTGAGGTGGGTTTGGTGTGCAGTTGAATCTTGAATAGGGTTTTGAGTGCATTTTAGGTGAGGAATCATATTTTATTTCTTAAATTGTTTTCTAAATTATTTTAATGGATTATTTTAATAATTTTAATGGTGAAAACCATGTTTGGGAAATGATTTATTGGGAGTTTGATTTTAAATATAAGAGTTAGAGTATGTTTTTAATGTTATGATTTGTTTTACATCTTGGAATAGTTTATTAATTTTGTAAATAATTTGTTAAATTTTTTGTTTGATGTGAATTGGCTTCGTGATATGTTTTCCATGAAAGGAATATTTTTCATCCATTGTGCTAAATTAATATTATTTTAAGTGATGTAATTTTTTTTTAGTTTTGTTTGGTGTGATTGGTAAAGTTTAGACTCCATTTTATTTTTGTAGCATGTTTTGGTCATCGCAGTGTGTGTTCGAGTTGTCGACAGGGAAGATCAATATGCTTATACATGGATATGGAATTATATATACATATCATCCCTATTCGTGTCCCCCCATGGAATGGGGAATATGTTCTTGTATCAAATTATATATATATATATATATGAAAATGTACATGCAAGTTGGTGAAGTGATCTTGGGATTCCATCATCAGAAGCTGTGTTTCTTGAGGTAGGTTCTGTATGACTTGACCTTTAATTAGAGTTTCCAATATATCTTGATATTCCTTTAAAATTATTTCCTTTTTTGTTATATGAAATGCATAAGCACTATATATATATATAAGGTAGTTTCATGCCCTAGTAGAAATAGATGAATTTAATTATGCTTGTTTGAGATTATAAATGTATTCTTAGATTTTAGTATGTGGTGAGAATGGTATTTTTTGAATGGTTGGTGTGTTGATATGTTAGAAAAGAATTTTTAAGAAAGAAAATGGCAATGTTTTGTATGTTATTTAATGTAATGTTTTTAAGATGGGTTTTTGGGGCTTTCTGATGGGGAAAAATTAATTTTCACGGACTTTGACGTGTGTGTATATTTTAATGGAGATTTCCAAAGGAAAATAAACCACTTTTGGATTTTGTTTTTGTTTTTGTTCATTTTGTGTATAATTCGTGATGTGTTTGAAAAGGTGAAAATCTTGCTAAAAAAATGTTTAAAGTATGAGTGTATTTATGAAGTGTATTTTCTTGTTGTTTTGGTTAGTCTAAATTGGGTTTTCATTTGTCTTATAAAATGGGGAATATGGTAACTTTTTATGTGATGGTGAAGGTATATTAAAAAGTGATTTTCGATGGAATGCATAAATTGAAAAAGGTGATTTTTTTATATAAAGAGGGGTGTTTTCATTGAAATTTTTGTACTTTGTGTGAATGTAGAGGTGTGGTCTCTGTGTGCATGTGAACATTAAATTGAGCACAAGGGAAACCCTAAGTACCTAGGTGGGTGGACTAGGAATATTACACTAGATGATACATAAGTGGTCCTTCCCAGTTTCATCTAGCAAGATTGACATTACAATACTAACTAATTACTTCTGATGATTGGATACCACTGGATTATGGGTATATTCCCTACTAGTGGGTTATGAATGAGAATATAGATCATTGTGGCTCTTATGACACAATTTCACTGAGGTATGAGGTCTCTATAGTCCTACTTTTTCTAGATACTTATAGGGATTTCCCATGGTGCTAATTTATGGCATAATTATTATGATATGATTTTATTTTTTATTTATCATGCTTGATTCCCCATTGTAAAAAATTATATTTTAATTTTCATTTATCCCTTTTCACATTGAAATGTAAACACAATCTTGTAATATATATTGAAAATGTAGTGGAAGAAAAATTATTTCCTTAAAAAAATTAAACTTGTTACAAGGTTTTGAAAAGATTGAAAAACCTTATTTCAATATGTATTATTTTCAAACTAGCATGATTGTGTTAATTTTTCAATGAAAAGGAATAGGGTGTTGTTATTCAATGGCTTTCCTACTAAACAACTCGGTGCTCTTGCCTACTTTTTTTAGTTTTAGGATCTATTCTTGGATAAATCTTAGAGAGATAATGGTTCTATGTTTGCTGGTGACCCATGTGGTAACTTGGAGTTATGTCTACCTAGTTATATTTATTTTATTTTCTGTAGTTTCTATTTAGCTATTTTTTCCATTTAATTCTATTTTTATGAAATTTATTTTCTTGGATAAATAATTATCAAATGTTTGTTTTGATGACCGACAATAGTTTCTATATCGTGGGCATCTAGAAAGCCCTTTAGGACTTGTTGCAGGCCGACTCGGGGGACTAGTTCAGGGTCAACACGAGTTGGTTTGTGAAAAAATCATATCAAAGGATTGTTTTGTGCTTGTTATTTGGGGTGTCATATAGATCAGATATAGGACTCTCTGTAATTGGGTGGTAGGTGTGGGAAGATCATCACAAAGTCTTTATTGTTTTGATCCTCTAGTAAACAAGGGTAGTATAAGATTTATATTTTTCGTTTCAGTCTTTGTGGATGGGGGATAACAGTAGGAGTAAAACAGTACTGTGTGTGGTCTCATATAGAGTAGCTACCCATTTAATTCTTGAGAGTATGGTTCAAAACCCATAGTGTTTGGAACTTTCCAATAGAATGGTTTTCTAAACCATGTTATCATGTTAGGCATGACCACTAGTTCTCCTTCCAGGTGATTTATTATTGGTGATGTCTTCGTTCAGTTTTGGGTAGGCGTGAAGGGGGTTTTTTAAGACGAAAGTGGACTTTGGGGTTTCTCTTATTTTCTAATGGTGTGAGTTTTACATGATTATTGGGGTGTGTTTCCCTTGGACCTTATTTCTAGAATTTGATGATTGATTTGTTAAAATCACATTTCTAAAAGAAAATCAGGGGTTATTTGAAATTGAAGAGAGTTATTTTGGGAATGATTGGTTTTGAAAATGGAAGACCCTTGTATTGTCTAGTGGCATTCCTATGGGTGCTCGTGTGTGAATGGGTCATGATTAATGGACAGTTGGTGTATCAGGTGGATGGGTTCCTAGGTGGCACAAAAATGGATATTTTTGAGGCATCCAAGAGTATCAGTGGTGGGTGATTGATTTCTAAGTCCCCTTCTTGTTTCCTGAAAAGTTTGATGGGGTAAATGGTTATAAAATTACTCGATGTTTTCCATATGTTTTTAGGTTATGTCATGAGATTTATAATGATTATTTCTATGAGGACCAGAGAATAACAATGTTTTTTCTCTAAAATGGGTTTTTATGATTAAATGAATTCAAAATTGGAAAATGGTTTTGAGTTCGAAGTGAAAACTATGGTTTCAAAAGATCGTTGGGGATTTGATGAATAATGATTGGGTTTTCAAGTGGGTGTTCTTGTTTGAGAATGAATTGATGTTTTAAATTGTAATTACTGGATTTTTTTCTAATGTTTGGATGTTTTTTTTGATGTGTTTGGCATTGTGGAAGTTTGGTTCTGTGTTTCAAGTTCGGATATGCCACCTAGAAAGGTCCCATTGGTTTCCAATAGGTCTCTCTTAGTTCTTGGGTCAACGTAGACTCTCTATGGAATGGTGGAGTGTAACAACCAAATTTTTTATGGACCATTTTTTCGAATAAATTAAATATAAATTTATATTTTTCAATGCAAAAAGTTAAATATTCCTTTCACACTATACCAACTTATCATATGTTACATGAAACACTTTGTCGGCATATGATACGCACAACACCGAGTATAGATTTTTTTAAATTTGTAAAAGAACTACGTTTGGAGTATGTTATATGCAAAACCAAAGGAGGATTCCACTACATGCAACACTAACTTGGCTTGCGTTACAACAAGAGTGACCTTCCTCGATAGCTTGCATTGTACGCAAAACAACGTTTCACTAAACAAAAATATATTATTAAAATATTTTATAAACTAGCTTTCATGAATATTATTGACCAAATATTTAATTTTATTTTACATTAAAAATCATCTTAATTATTTTCTAGAATATGATATTAGAGCAAATTCAATTTTTTAGATAAAAAGTAGTATTTTTCTAAAAATGCAGTTTTGTCGCCTTTTGATGGTGCACTAATTTTAATTCTATTTTTTAACACAGTTATATATTCTATTTTACAAAATAAACATATTCATCGGAAGGGGGACACAAAAATTTATTTTTGTTGAATTTTTGGTATTTTCTGAAAAAACTCATATATTAATAAATAGTGAAAAATACTGTATTTTATTTCAAAACTGCCTTTTCATCTAACTTATTTATATAGTCAGATTATCTTTTTAATTGGGTTTAAAGTGTAATTAAATTATATTTTTTCTTTTAATCCAATTTTGGTCATTGAAAGTAATTTCATATTTAAATTGGACATAAACACATGTCAATATTTTGATAGTTTTTACTTCTTAAAAACCCCCACTTTCTGGTTTTGATGACAAGAATTAATTTTAAATTAATTAATGAAACCTATGTGTTTTGAAATATAAAAAATGGATTCCATATTTGGAATCAGTTGGCCCGAATTATGTCAATAAGATATATTATTTATTTTTTATATTCTGATTAGTTACTATGGTAAATTTTATTTACCATAGTTAAAGGTAAATCAGGTAAATTAGGGTGACTAACAAAATGTTACTGATAATAAAATTATCCTCAAAACTAAAAAAATCCTATTGGATGAATTAAAATCGACCAATATAACCTATGGGTGGTAATGTATTCATTTAATAGACCTTTTCCCATTAATGTGGTGTAATTTTAATTAAAACAAAAGAAAGAGACAACATGTCACTCTCATATATCTTATAAGTATAATAAATTTAATATAGTGGTAAACATGTTAAGACATCGAAAATTAATTGTATCCTGAAATATAAATCAGTTATATACATAATGTTAATTTATATATGATTTTTAGAGAATAAATAACTACCATTTATGGTGACATGATAATATTGAAGAAATTGTTTTATTGATAGAAATATCATATAAATGGTTTTTAAAATATAAATATAAATATAATATAAACTAATTAACGTTCTCTAATAATTTTGTAGGTCATTTTGACATATTATCTGTGTATTAAATAGTTTGGTTCGAATTTATCTTCCTCTTTAATTATATTTAAATTCAAATAAATGAAAAGTGTCAAAGTAGAAACTACTCATATTTTATTAAAATAAAAAATTATTAAATTATATTAAAATCACAAAAATATTAAAAAATTAAAAAGTTAAAATTATATGGTCTGAATTGTCATAAAGTACCCAATTTTGAAAAATTTGAAACACATAATTAAATATTTATAACCATTTAATATTTATAATATTATTACCAAAAATAAAATTAAATAGATTAAATAAGGATAAATCAATATGATAAGGTTTAAAATAAAATAAAAACCTGTATAAAGTTTATTGGTTGAGATTATTTCGACCCATTCTTATCTTATCTTCTAATTTAATGAGTTTGGTACAATTATAAACCAAAAATTAATTTATAATAAATTAAAATTTCAAGACATTCTTATGGTTCCCCTCTTCCCTCTTTCAAAAGGCCACCACCTCTACCCACATACTCACACATTTCATGCCCTATGGATCATCCAAAAACTTTAAAAATAATCTCAAAAAATCCATCAGTTCCACGTAGAGGCCACAATTTTGGTAGAAATTAATCCTAGGGGGACCTTTTGTGAAAATCAAAAAGAGATACTTAAAAAAGGTAATTATTTTATCACCTATTTCAAAATTATTTTCTTCTTCAACTTACCCTTCTTATGTTGTTTCCATAATAAGGTAATAAATAAAGTATCCTATAAATTCTAAGATGTTACTATAGTTATAGGATATCCTTATACCTATTTATATCAATCCTACGAACACCAATATCACCATATGTGCTTACGTACGACTTACCATCTCCATGCTGTGGTGTAATTTGTTATTCAGCAATACTTAATTTGGATGGGTATAATAATGGGTATAATGGAATTAAAAAATGAATAAAACATGATAATTATTATAAATAATTAATATACCATCCAATTCCATACCATTTAACCATCTAGTGAATGATATTATCACCCGTGCGTACGTACGACCAACCGTCTCCACGATGCTACGAGATCCATTGTCCATGTAAACCATTCAAGAATTATTATAAAATATATATAATAATTAAAAATTAATTATATGAAATAATAATTTTACAGTATTTATGTATATATATATATATATTTAATTTACTTTCTTCCATTCAATTCAATAAGGAAATGGAAATAGCGTTCATGTGTATGTACGACCTACCGTCTCCATGAACAATGTATTACCTTTAATTTATCTACATAATATATATATTTATATACCAATTATATATTATATATAAATTATGTTTTACATTCTAGAACTAAATAAATCCTGATCTAAGTAATAAGATCAAGAATAAGAAGTCA
Source organism: Viscum album (assembly GCA_963277665.1). Taxonomy (NCBI): domain Eukaryota; kingdom Viridiplantae; phylum Streptophyta; class Magnoliopsida; order Santalales; family Viscaceae; genus Viscum; species Viscum album. The sequence goes on from OY728136.1 coordinate 382,129,563, forward strand.
TAATGCGTACGATAAATAAAATTATATTTAACCAAAACATTGTATTAACATGAAATTTATAAATAAACAGGTAATATAAAGTCATAAGTGTATAATATATGATATGATAAATATTATTAGGGTTATGATACAAGTTAATAATAATTTTAATCCCACAATACAGTAATTTTGAACACATATGGATGAAATCAGACCTAAGGTCGGGAATAATTTATCAATCTCAGTTTTATCTGAGATTGTTTATATACAAGTATTCACTTGGGTATATTTATCATCCATAACCTTGTTTCATAATTATTTACTATTATATATATTTTTCTAATTTTTTTTAAATTTAAATTTTCCCTTGGGGGAATTTTTATTAAATAGTATGAATGGAATCTTTTGTCATTATTCTATTTGAGATTTTTATTTTTCTTTTTAGAAAATAGTACAAGGATAATTTTATTTAACTTATATGGAATGAATGGATTTTTATGTTTTATTGACACCTTATTTCAATGAATATTAATCACCAAGATTTATTGATTAAATTCAACAAAATCCTTTTTTTAAATTGTGTGGAATTTTGAGAAAATAAATCATTTTTGTAAAAGAAGGGATATTTTCCTCAGGACTTATGTTCAAGTGTTTTACCAAAATTATTTTCCATCTAAAATGAAAAAGGTTTATGTTTATATCCCTACTATTACTTCTATTTTATTGTGTTTATGACGAAATTATTTTTATGAAATCCATTTATTTTATATGGATTATGATGAAATGTTGTTTAAGAACCCCATTTTATTTCATGGGGTTTTCTATGATGAATGATTTATTTTATATGGAACATTTAAAAATGATTTCATAATGAGATAGGTGGGACCTATATATCCCTATATTGAATTACGTAATGATTTATATCTCATGAGATTGAAATTAATGAAGCAGTAAGTAGATCCGGTTTAGTAATACAGGGTTGGAACAATATGTAAATACAGTTCAATAATACATGGCTGGAACAACAGGTAAACCCCATCCAATAATTTACTTTTTCCACAATGATGGTCCTGGAAGCAATGTCATGGATACTTTAGAAATCATATTTTGTGCTTATTTGTTTTCCACAATTCCATTTTTTAGGCCAATGTTATTTTATCAAGGTTAATGTTCTTTTATGATATATGCCTTATGTACTACCCAAAATTATTCCATGACTCATTATTTTTATATTTAAACATTATTTTCATGTTTTTAAAATATTATTTTTATTTTTTATTTTATGCTCTCCATGCTTAACCTTGCTGCGCATTTAAGATCAGTCTTTTTTGTTTTCTTTTCCTCGGGATATAATGAAAGGATTTAGGTAGGAAAATAAAATGCGAATAAATTTATGGGAGATGTTGAAGATCCTTCACCATGATAGAATACTATTTTACAAGTTTCCAAAGACCCTAAACTAATACGTTATTTTGGCGTATAAATATAGAATGTATTAATTATTCCACAAAAGAAATATAATGTCTATATATTTGTAATGTTTTAAGTCATTGGGTGTATATATACATCAAAATCGATGTTCCTTCATGGCGTGTGGAATATGTTCATGGATCAAAGGATATATATATATACACACACGAAAATGTATATATGTGTAGGTGAAGCAGTCATGGGCTTCCATCATCAAAATCCATGTGTCTTGAGGTAGGTTTCGTATGCAGTGACATTTAATTAGAATTTCTATTTTTTTATTATGTCACTTTAAATGTATTTCAATGATTTTTATATGAAATTCATAAGCACTATATATATATATATGGTAAGTGGTTCCATGCCCTAACATCACTAGATGAATTTAATTATGAATGTTTGTGTTTATAAATGTATTATTTGATTTGATGATGTGGTGAGAATGATATTTTGGAATGGTTAGTGTGTTTATAAGTTAGAAATGAATTTTTGATAATGAAAATGGTAATGATTTGTGTGTTCATTAATGTAATGTTTTTAATATGGGTTTTAGGGGTTGTTAGGATGGTGAAAAATTCATTTTCACGGTCTTTGAGGTGTTTACATATTTTAATGGGGATTTCTGAAGGAAAATTAATCACTTTGGGTGTGTATTACTTATTGTGCATTTTGTGTATAATTTTTGAAGTGTTTGAAAAGCTGAAAATATTTTTTTAATAATTTTTAATATATTATTGGATTTATGAGGGGTCTTGTACTATTTTTTTGGTTAGTCTTAATTGGATTTTTTCTTGTGTTTTAAGAAGGGTAATTTGGGAAATTTTTATTTTTTGGAAAATGGATTTGGAAAAGGGATTTTCTATGGTGTGCGTAAATTGACAAAGGTGATGTTCTGTAAAGAGGGGTGTTTTAACTGATTTTTTTTGCCTTTGTGTGAATTTAGAGGTGTTGTGTGAATGTATATGAACTTTAACAAGAACCCAAGGGAAACCCCAGGTACCTAGGTGGGTAGACTAGGACTAGTATGCAAGATGATACATAAGTGGTTCATCCATGTTTTGTCTAGCAGGATTGACGTAACAACACTAACTAAATACTTGTTATTTTTGGAGACCTCTAGTTTATGGGTGTGTTCCCTATTAGTGTCTTGGGAATGAAAACATTGACCATTTTCTCTCCTATTCCATGATTTCACTATGGTATGTAGTCTTTATGCCCCCACTTGTGCTAGTTACCTATAGGGATTTCCCATGGTTCTCATTTGTGGCATAATTCTTGTGATGTGATTTTTTTTATGTATCTCCTACTTGATGCCCAATTATGAAAACCCATATTTTAATTTTCATTTCCCCCCTTTAATTTTGAAATGTTCATTCCTAATTGTCATATATTTTGAAAATATAGTGGAAGATAATTGATTTCCTTAGAAAAAGTAACCTTGTTACTTTGTTTTTAAAAGATTAAAAAACCTTATTTCAATATGTACTACATTAAAACTAGCATGATTGGGGTTCTTATTAAAGGAAAGGGCATCAGACATTGTTATTCCTTGTCATTCCTATGATGCATCTCGTTGCTCACACCTACTTTATTTTCTGTTTCAGGTTCATGTCTTGGACCACTCTTGAAGCGAGAATGTTACTATGTGTGGTGGTGACCCATGGGGCCACTTGGAGGTATGTCTAGCTGGTTATCCATTTTTTATTTTCAACTATTATTGTTTAGGTATTTTTTATGGTTTATTTCTTTTAATATATCTTTTATTTTCTAGGCTAAATTATTCATGAATGCTTGTTTTGATGCCTGACAATAGTTGCCTGCTTATGGGGATAGGGAAATCCCTCTGGGCCATGTCGCTAGCCAACTCAGGTGACCAGTTTTGGGAAGACCTGGGTTGGTCCGTGACAAGAATAATAATTATTCTTGAACAGTACCTACAATAATTCCTTATAATAATGACCACTTATTTTAAAAAGAGCATAGAGTTTTTCATTTTTTTCATATGTATTCATTTTGGAAATACTTCATATTATATTCAAGACTATTTTATGCAATATGATTTTTATTTCATTCATATATACTCTCCTTAAAAGTAGGACTTTTTAAATTTTCATATAATGAAATATTTAGATAATATTCTATGGCCTTATGTCCTTATTTCCAAAAGAATTAGGAATAGTCAAAAAAACTGTAATCTCTTTCTTATAGATGAAATCTAGAATGATTGGATTTTATACTATTCTAGGATAATTTTGGACTTATTTTGATCGAAACACGAGCTTTTATTCTTCTTGAACTTTACATTATCCACACATTATGATGTGGTGGATCTCTTGGAATTTATATCCAAATACTTTTGTCTAAATTTTGAATTATATCTTGCATTTGCAGTTGAAATTACATTAATATAAAAAACAATTATTAGGGAAATGTGTTATCTCCTTTCAAGTGATTAAACTAGATTAATAAATAGAATTTATCAAGAAATTTTCAACAGAATAAAGAGTCATTGTATAATCAGGACTACTTTTAGATGATTATTTGGTAACATTTATCTTTTTCTATTGTTTGAGGGATCTCAATCAGATTAGATTATAGATTTCATAGTTTGATCTCTATCTCATGAAACATCATGTTTAGAGTATTTTTTTTTCTCAGTTTCAATTTTGATTGAATTATTTTATCATCAAGTATTCATTTTCTAGATATGATCATCATGTATATATTTTTCCTCTTGTAAATTTTTTTGATTCTCTTTTATCATATTCACTTTGATCACTGGCTATGTATCTTTGACTATCTTGATAGACCTCACACATTCATCTAAATATTTTAGTATTTCTTCAATATTTTTGATTAGGAAAGATATATTAAATTGATTTAGGATATATGTTTCCCATAATTTTCTATCAATGAATTCCAACTAATACTACTTCACCTTTACCTTATACTTTTATTCATTATTTTCCTTTAAATGTTCAATTTAAATAGCTTGCACTTTATTTTTAATCATGAGCTTCATTTATTTTTTCAAATTTATTTGATCAAATAATTATTTTTCAATTTTTCCAATATTGAATTTCATAACATCTAATTACTCAGTTGTTTATTTGAATAATTGTGCAATCTTATAGGTTTGTTGGATATCCAAAACATCAATAGAACCCTCAAGTTCTCTCAAAATATCAACAACACCCACAGTTTCTTTCAATTCCTAATATTAGTTCACTTTCTTATATGGAAATTTCAATACATTATTCTATAGAACATTCTTCTATCCCTTTCAATATCAGTGACCTTTAGAAACTCATAACATCTATTCAAGATTTATTGAAATAGATTAAACACTAATTTTAATCCTTTTTGCCTTGATACCACTTATCAGACCCTAGGATACCCTGATAGGGGGTAAATTAAAGAGTAGTCCAAATTTATTCCTTCTCTTTTTCTTATTTTATTTTATTTTATGATCTTATTTTTGGGACAATTTTAACGAATAGATGTTTTTGTAAGATGAAGGATGGTTTTTATTAAAGGAGTTGTCTTTGGTTTTCAAAGAAGAAAATAAATCAATTAACATTATAAAAGATGGAAATCAGACTTACCATCATGAAAAGATGATCAGAACCACATTTATATTGAAATTCAATCATATTGAAAGGTTGTTTTCTAGAAGAAAAGATTGGAATTGTACATATGTCTTTATAAAAATGATAAAATTGTAATTGTAATTCGAATCAAAATAAAGATAGTTAAGAAATTATGAAGAAATTTAAAGTATTAAGAATATCTGAGAATGTATGATAAGTGTTTATAAGTGTTGAAGAAGTCAAAGATTCATATGAAATCCATGAAAATATATGATTCATGAAATTTTTATAAGAGATACGTATTTTCAGAAACCCTCATAAACCAAATTTGAATCGCCTATGAATGGTTGATGTACTTTGTAATTTATGACATGGATGTACAATTGATGAGAGAAGGTGGAGTAGTGAATGTTCCAGATTAAGTAATCTTGAGTATTTTTTCTAGATAGAAGAATAAATGAGAGGCAATAAGATCATAATCATAGTTTTTAGATTGAATCAATACATCAGACTGAGATTTCTAATTTGAGGTAGAAATGGTTCAGAATTGTTTCAACATTATTTTGAATATGTTATTTTATTTTACTGAGAAAACAAATTAAGAAATATTACTAGGAAATTGGATTGAGTGTCATTATAACGTTGATAAATTTCATGCCTACTTTAGTGTAAGAATGTGAATTATTGTTTTGAAGATTATATTCGTGAAAGTTGACATGGCAACCAAAAAACATGATTCTTAACATATTACAAAAACATTAATTATATAATTTTATTCTACATCAAGAAAATTCATTTTTGTATTGTTTATAGTGATACACAAGTGTAAGGGTATATCCTACTTGTTGTATCAACACAAAAGGATTTCATTCTTGTTTATTTTGGGGTATTGGATTGATTCCAAACCATACTAAGGATGTAGATAATCTTATTGAGTAGTGAACCTTGTAATTTTTTTTGATGTGATATTTTTTTACTTGAAGTGATAAGCCTTTAACAAGAGGTAAATGTTGATTAAAAAAAGGAAAATTAAAGGAAAATGATATCATAGATTCACCCTCCCCCTCTCAGTGATAATTGATCATGATTGGGAAATCTCAATTGGTATCTAATACAATGGTACCCTTCATTTACTATTTTCTAATGTTTTTAAAGATAATTTTTTATGTATATTCTGAATTGTTGGATTAATAAGGGTAATTTGATATTCAATTGTAAGAAATATCATATTATGAAAGACAAAATGTTGCCTTATCTTATGTATCTTGGATATTATGTTCTAAAAGATCCCACAAATGGATTTAATCCTATTGATGAAAAATTTCATATCATATCTATTGACAAGAAGAATATTTAGAATGATGGAAGGTTAAGAATGATTTAATCTCATCGCATTCCAAAAGTTAGTTTTTAAAAGTGAAAGATGTTTCCACTTACAAATGTATCTGGGATAAGATGAAAAATATTTATGAAGGAAATAAAAAATTGAAATAGAAAAGACACAAATATGGAGTCTGAAGTATGGATATATCAAGTTGGGTGAGTATTAATCTGTCGGTGACTTCTATACCATAGTTAATGAAATTTTTATTACTATGATATATTTTGGTGAAAAGTTATAAGATTCTATAGTTGTTGAAAATATCATGAGAATTATTATTGACATGTTTTTTTGATAATGTTTTCTTATTAGAAGATAGTGATCAAGAAACATTTTCTTTGGATAATTTGTATATATGTGTCATTACTGATGAAATAATAAAAGAAAAATTTATGAAAATAAAAACAAAATTTGTTAGACACATGTATTTCAATGATTCTAATAAATATAAGTCAATGAATATTATTACTTAAGAAGAAGTTTGTGAATATGATTCAAAAAATGTGGTATGTAAAAATATTGATGAATTTAAATCCATGTTTTCTAATAACGTGAAAACAGGTACATGAAAATATAAATGGAAGCTTACCTTGAATTTGTTTGAACATGGAGTCATTGGGAACATTAAAGTTAATTGTTCTTGACCAAAAAAAGAATAGGATAGTGAGGAAGAGGATAGAATTTAGAGAATAACATTGAATAAATAGGGTGATAAAAAATAAATATTATTCCAAAGGAAAAGATAAAAAATCCTCAAATCCAAAAGGAGAATTTTCTGATCTAATGATTTTGAAGAAGAAGACATTGAAGATGAATCTAAAAAATCTATTGAGAATTATAGAGAGACTAAATTCATTTGAACCATGAATAATGAAGATTTTGGATGAAGAAGTTATGAATATGAAGAAAATAAATTAAAATTTCATCTGAAATAAGAATTGAAGAAATTCCTAAGAACAATTGGGAGGATTGAGAAAGAACTCAGAAAGTATAAAAATGAATACACTTCAACAAAAAAATAGAATGTTTTCATGAGGGGAATGTTAATATAAATTAAAAGATTGATCCTTGATGAAATATCTGGAGAAATAATTTAATGGTAATGAACTTATAAATGTTATGATGAAAGAAAAATAAAAAGAGTTGTAACTTTTCAAAAAAAAACTGTGTAATGATGAAAAAAGGGTTACATGTTTCAATAAAACTATTTCTGAAATTGGTTAATGATCTAAAAATGGTAAACCTGATAAGGAATAAAATTTATCTTTAAATGACAAGAAGAAAGATCAAATTTTCCCAAAGAAGAAGAAATATAGGAACACAATGTCTGTGGAAAAGAAAAAAATTGGAGACATCATACGTTTCCAAAAAGTCTGAGTCTGAAAATTTTTATAATAATTTAGGTTTCGATAAGGCTATAATGAAATACAAGCTGAAAAGGAAGATTCTGGATGATCACAAAATGTTTTGTGGTCAACAATGTTATGACAATAAAGATATGAATCTTGTTGATAAACTTTTTTAATACTCCAGATAATATAGATGTTTCAGAGTTAAATATTCTTTCTATGAATACTTTTAGAAATGTGATAGAATCGAGAACATGGAAAACATGTATTGGATTAATTAAAAAAAATACTATTCTAATAATTTCATAAGGAAAAGTTTGAGGGGGATTCAATCCTCTCAATGAAATAACTCATAAAAGGATGTTTTGAAGAAATATTAGAATTTTGGTGTAAAAGTTGAAAATAAATTCCACACACTAGAATCTATTTGTATGATAAGTGGAAAACCTAAATCTTGTAAAAGGATGCATTTTATTTTTACTATCATAAAAAATATTTGTTAAAAAATATCATAAGTTGGATTTTATATAATATTAAGGGAATGAAAAAGATATTTTTGTAGAAACTTCTCTCAAATCAACAAAATGAGAAAGACATTAGATCTTGGATAGTGGGTGTTATTGTCATATGACAAGATAATTAACATTTTATGATAATGTGAAAGTATTCCATGGAGTAATAGTGACATTTGGAATTGAAAAATCACTCATAATCAAATCAGTTGAATTAGCCATTATTGGGAAAGTAAAGATGAAATCCAAGAAATATTTTTTATTTATGGGATGAAACACCACCTAATAAGTTTTTAATAACATTGTGCTTAAGGAAACGAATTTATTTTCATAAAATATGGTTTTTTTTGTGATGATTAATTAATATGAAAAGACAATATCAAGAGTCCAACATACAAAAGGAAATATGTTCCAGTTGCTGTGGATCAAAACCTATTTTATCTCAGTATGATAAAAGAGAATCAATTGTGGAATAAAAGACTGAGATACATGTTTCATATAATAAAGATAAATTTATTAAAGATAGATAATGTCAATGGTATTCTAGATATGTTTGGAAGAAGATATATATGATACACAATCTACTAGAATAGATGGATTATAAATTTATTTCATAAGAAAGGTTACATTTTCTAAAAATGACCCATGGAACTTTTCCATTTTGATATCTATGGCACATTAAGAAACAATAAACTCTTGGAGATAAGTACTTTATTACATTCAATGATTACTTTAATCACATTACTTGTGTTATGTATATGAAACATAAGTTAAATCTTCATAAAAGGTTTAAAAGTCATAGGATGAAAGATAAAAATGAATGTATGTATTTAGGGACGATGTTTAGAAAAGGCAGTGGTAGTGAATGAAAAAAATAAAGAATTTGAAATTTATATTGGGAATAATGGATTTATACATGAGTTCAATATACCATACACTAATAAAAAAAATGTTATGGATAAAATAAATAATATAATTCTAGTTGAAATGGGTTGGACTATATTACATGAATATGGTCTCTCTCATTAATTTAAGAGTCAAGCCATGTGCACTTCAGTGTATATTCAAAACCGATGTTTATATAGTCCAAGTTCATATAAGACTCCATGTGTTATTTTTTATGAAAAAATCTAGGTTTGAAAAACATAAGAGGTTTTTCGACTCCATGCATCATAATACAGATATGTGAAACCTCGAAAAATTTGAGCATTATGGTGAAGAAGGAATTGTTCTCAGTTCTGCTCTAGATAGAAGAGGATAAAAATGTTTCCAAATATAATCAGGTATATTATTTGTCCCTATTGATGTAAAAATTATTGAAATACTGAAGAAGATAAATATACTCATATAGATAAGGATGATGAATATTTTTAAATTTTTTTTGACAGGTATGAAAAATTTGTAATCTTACTCAAGAAGAAGAATTAGACTCAACTATTTCGAATGACAAGGATAAATCTAAAAAATTTCGACCTAGGAGGTAGTTTCATGAGGAAGATCAAAACATTATTGGTGATCAACATCATAAGGTTAAAATAATAAGAACATCAAAATATATTAAAAATTAATTCTATAAATTTAATAGCTGAGTCAAAATAGGTGAATGAATGTTTTAATCATCCTGAATGGGTGTTGGATACGAATGAAGTAAGAGATAAGATTGAAAAAACTGATATGTGTGAACTCGTACCTAAGACAAATGAAAAAAATGTTTTTGGTATAAAATATGGTTTTCATAATAAGTTGAATAGAGATGGCGATGTGATAATAAACATATCAATATTATTGGGAAAAGATGATCATATATTTAAGGCATTTATTTTTATGAGAATTTTTCTCATGTGGAATGGATTGAAACAATTGTAATATTTATTTATAATGCTTCAAAACCAAGTTATATTTTTTTGGGATGGATTTAAAATCATAATTTTGGAATGGTGATCTTGATGTGGATGATCATATTGATCAACCATGTGGATTTGTTATTAGGAAATATGATTTTTTTTGTAATTTAAAGAACTATTTGTATGGTCTAATAAAATACCCATGGTAATAATATTCAAAATTGAATACTTTCTTGAGGAAGATATGTTTTATGAAAGGATTAATTGATAGAAATATATACATCAAATAATGTCATTAGTTTTCCATCATTATAATTTTTTATGTCAATAATATCTTTTTTGGTGGGAATGATGAAATAATTTTTGAAACATTTGTTGATGAAATGAAAAGGTTTTTTTAGATTCCCATGATGGGAAAAATAAAATAATTTCTTGGGAAAAAAATCATAAAAAATAAAATTAAAATTTCTTACCAAATAAATGTATGTTAAGGAACTTCTTTATTAGTTCATCATGAAAAATTCAAAACATGTTTCCCGACAAATTTTAGGGGGAACCAAGTTTACTAATGATGGAGATGGAAATAGAGATGATCCTAAAGAGTTTCAAAAGATGATTGAAATTTTATTATATTTGACTACCTCAAGACTGGACATTATTTATATTGTTACCTTTACAGAAAATTTTAGAGTTCTTCAAATAAATCACATTTATTGGAAGGAGGAAAAATTCTCAGATATATCAAAGGTAAATAAATTTCGAAAACAGGTATAATTTATCAGAAAGTATGGACTTGTTGGGGAATTTAAATACTGAGTGGGTTGGAAATGTTGATGATCCAAGATCAATCTGGTAGAGATATCATTCTAGAGAAAATATGTGGTAGTTGGTATACAAAGAAACTAAAATTAGTAACTCTAATCATGGATGAAGTTGATTATGTTTCTTCCACTCAAGTTTCTACCCAACATATGTGGGTTAATAATTAGTTGGAAGATTTACTTATTGAAGTTTAGTTACCATTTCTCTAGGGTGTTTATAATCAAAGTGAAATCAACCATACAAAAAATATTGTTAAATATTTTCATTTAAAACATATTGATATAAAATATCCTATTATCAAATTTTAGGTGGAGAAGAATGAGCTAGAGAAGGAGTATATTCCAACATCAGAACAAGTTGTTGAAAATTTCCAAAAACATTTACCAAAGGAAAATTTTCCCAACATTAGGATGAACATGTACATTCGACCTCATTCTCGTCAAGTATAATGTATGTGTTTTTTCCTTATTTTATCTAGTCTTTGGATAGTGTTCTCAAGGAGTAGAATTGTTTCATAAATATATCCATTGATATGTGCTAAACCATTTAAGGAAGAATTTTTTTAAGGGGAGTTGTGGGTAAGATGATATTCTAGCATATAAAGGTGATAAATATTATAATTTTTTGTTATAGTGGTTTTAGGAAAAAGTATTTGATAGGAAAGTAGAATATTTTAAGAAAGATTTCATGAAAAGTTGAAGATGTTTCAGGAGTCACTACTTTTGGGATGCATGGTTTTCATATAAATGATTCGTATTTACTAAAATGAGTTAGCTCCCAAAGGCTTATAATTTTTGATAATTGTTTCAAATCTTGAGTTTACAAGTTTAAATGATATATCAATATTGTTTGACAATAAAATCCAATGGGGGAGATTTTTCAAACAAATATTTATAGAATATGATTTTAGAAGTTGAAGGAAGCTTTTGCCGAATGAGTTTTCTTTTATTGTCAATGAAGAAAAGAAATCAATTCACATTATAAAATTTGGAAATCAGACTGAACATGGAAATCATATGATTGGACTCATAATACTCATGAAAGTCCATCGTATTGAGATGATGTTTTCTATAAGAAATGATTCATCAGACTCACCTTGAGTTAGGATTGAAAGGAATATCGTAATGATAAGATGAATTAGAGTATTCATGGATATGAAACGTACCTGATGGTTCTTTTCTATTTTCTTTCCAAATAAGTCATATGTTGTTTGAAAACTTGTGATGTAGGACTTACGAAGGATAGCGGGATAAATGGTTCAATCAATTATATTGAGGCTTAGTTGTAAAGAGAGAAGTTACTAGATCGATGGGAAGTTAAAATACATCCCAATGTTAGTGAGATGATGTTTTTCCAAAACTAAAAGTATTTAATGTCATGAGGTAGTCAATATTAAAAAAAACAATTTTGTAAAAGAAGAAAGAAGAAGCTTTTCGGTCTTGAGTTCATTAGTGTGATATCATCAGACACTGATTTATTTGAATATTGGGAAGGTGGATCGTAATGTGAGAAACTAAAGGTTATAGATTTCATTTAGAACAATAATTTAAAAGAAAAAATTATTTATAGAAATATGTGGGGAAATACATTAGTATCATAATCAGAAGAGAAAAAAGTTATCGAGGTCGAAGTTTCTGGAATCGGTCAATCAGACACAGTGTGCCACAGGTAATCAGAGTCATAATGACACAAATCATCATAGTCAGTGATGGTTGAAAAAGATAGTTAGAGTATAAAAACATTATTGAAGGAGATTTTTTTGATTGATTATTGTTTGGACTGATGCAAAATGGGAACAAAGATCAACAAAAATTTAGTCTACCATTTCAATCAGAATGGTTTTATTTGGTATCCTTTTGGTCAAAACGAAAGCAGAAATGTGATAAGTTTTCAAATGGGAAAATACTATCAAACTAATGATGATATAAATTATCAAATAGAATTATATATATAACCATTAGAAAATTTTTGAAATTTAAAGAAGTTATCCATTGTCAAACTTTATCGAACATAGGATAATCAGTCTGATGAAAAGTAGAAAACCATTTTTTTTCATAAAACAAAGTCCATATGTTTTGTCAAGGGGGATCTTGAAGGTTTGTTTAAATAACATGTGAATGATTTTTCAAGGTGATAGCGAAGTATAAATATGTTTTTAAGATGATACTAAAGTGTTTTTATAATAATGAGAAGATATTATCTTCTCAATTGTTTCCATTTGGTACGGAGCAAAGTAATGAAGAATCTATTTTTCTAAATAAGTGTCCATCACAATTAGAAAATCAGAATCTAAATTAGAAACAAACAGAATATTGTTAAGAATGTCTAATGTAAGTTGAAGTCATTAAATATTTGAGAATGCCCGAGAATATTTGAGAAGCATTGAAGAATTCAATGATTCATCTGAAATTCAAGAAAAAAATTATATTTTAGTAAATCTGGTTGAGTGGGAAAGATTTCTAGAATCCTTCAAAATCAAATTTTAGGTCTCCTATAAAAGGATTAAGTACTTTTTACTTTCTGATACAGATGTACTATTAAAGAGAAAAGGTAGAGCATTGGATGTTCTTAGAAAGAAGTTGTTTCCAGATTGAGTATTCCTAAGGAAGCTTTCCAAACAGAAGAAGTATGTAGAAGAGAAAAGATTGTAATCAAAGTTTCCAAAATATACTAAGACATTAGAAATGGATTTTTGGACTGAGGTAGAAGTGGTTAAAAAAAATTCAATGGTATTCTAACAAAGCTATTTTATCAGAATGATTTATTAGATTGGTAAATCGGACTAGAAAATCAGACTGAGTTTCATGAAGAAGTCTAGAAATTTTTTTCTTGCTGTTGGGTATGAAAGTAAAGATTTTTTTAAGATTATATTTACAAAATTTGACAATTTAGCATAGTAATATGTTTCTTAATTTATTATACAATCCTTGTATCAAAAAATTTTGGGCTACTTGAAGCACATGCACTGTTGTATTGTTCATAGTTCAACTTAAGGGTAATTATATATTCTACATGATGTATACACATAAAAGGATTGTTTTCTAGTGGATTTGGTGGAATTGAATTTTTTTCACACCATAGTTAGGATGTAGGTACTCAAGTTGAGTAGTGAACCTAGTAAATTGTTATATTCCCGTGGATGTGCAGTTTTTTAAGTGAAGTGATAACTATTTAATATGAGGTGAACTTTGTTTAAAAAATAAGGAGACCTAAAAGAAAAATATATCACGGATTCACCCCTCCCCCTCCCTATGATAATTGTTCTTGACTGGGAAATCAAAATTATTCTTGTGTTAACAAAAACTATTTTCAACTTATATTTTTTTCATCTCATTGACTAAAACATTCGATAATATGTTGGAAATTAAATTACACTCATAATAAAAATATTTTTACTCTATTCACCATAAATGGCTACATCTAAGGATCATACACCAAGGATGTGTTGACATAAAATATAGACTTAGATTCATTAATTATTTGAATTATAATGGTTTGGCCAATATCACTATGTTCCAGGCACATTACCTTTACGAGATTTAGGGTTTGGTTACTCCTCACACAAGGGGAACTCCCTGTTTATTACCTCCATGCACTGCTTTGATGAAGGATGATGTCTATTTGTAGACTAGAGTGTATCCCCTTGTTCGTTATGGAAAGCTATGAAATGTTCTATCTCAGGTTTCTAGTATATATACTGTGATTTTCAAACTATTTTACTTATTCTTCTTTCAAACCAGATGAGACCAACCTCACTTTGTGTGATTTGTGTCTTAGTCTTCCACAAATCAAATGAAACAACACTTTCTTCCAGATGATAAAAATGCCAATATTGGAATTATCATGTAAGTCACTCCTTTTGTATCCTGATATAAGATTCATGTCTAATATAGTATCACTATACTTTCTTCACTTGAATGTTCACTTCTTCGAATCCATAATTAAACACTACGCTATATTCTGCCTTCACTATTTTGCTTTTCCCGAATATTTTCTTATTGTAAAAATGGTTCCAAAATTACTAAATCTATATAAAATAAACTATAACATACTACGGAACACTCACTGCTTCACTACTTTTGTTTATTACTTCTTCAAAATATGTGTTACTCTAGAGTAAATGGAACTATATTCTTCATTGTGTAATAATTTATACAATTTTCATTTCAATGTATGTTGCTTACTCAATGTGCTGCACTGGTTCACTACACACTGCTCAAATGATTCATTCTTATTTGTATGTTATCCTTCAAGAACATAGTATCATGATGGGGATTCAATTCATATGTATATTAGGATACCTACATTGAAAAATAGTTCTTTTCATGACTAATAATTTAATGGTAAACTCTTCAAGTGCATTATCATGCACATTAATATTTTCATGGAATAATAAATATATGGATACGCTTCTCCCACATTACATAGTAAACCAATCATGTGAATCCTCTCTTCTTATTTTGTGTATTGTCTTTACTGTATGTACAAGAGCTCTACATATTTTATGCCTGTTATACTTTAGGAAACACGAGTCTCCTATGTATACAATACAAGAAAAAATGTATTTCATGATGGGTTTTTGGCTTTTAGTTATAGTTTAAACCACCAATATTTTATGCATGCCACTTTCTAAAAGGATGTGAATTTGCATTTCAGGAATATTTTTACAATGTTTTTTGTAGGTTTTATTTCATACTGGTTCATTTATCTATGTTTTTTTGTCTTTTGGTTTTTATTTTTTAATTAATTAATTAATTATATATTATTTTCTATTTAGTATTTTGTATTACATATTTATCCAAACATGCAAGCATATGTCATGAATGTCATACCTAATTCAAGCATATATATATATATATATGTGTGTGTTGGGAGAGATTTGAACCTTGTACATCTTGGTTATTCTTTATAGACTTTATGACTCCTGCAAGTTCTTCATGTGGCAAGTAAACATTATTAAATATACTTATATATATATACACACATAGATACAAAAAATAACACTCAAGAATAATAAATAATGAATATATAATGAATGTATAATAAATAAGTAATAAGTAAATAACAAATTAATAAATAATAGATAATAGATAACGAATAAATAAATAAAAAATAAATAATGAATACATAATAAATAAATAATAAGATATGATAAATTGTAAATAAATAAATAATAATTAAATAATAAATTGTAAATAAGAAACAATAAATAAGTAAATAATAAATAGATAATAATTAATTATTAATAATAAATAAATATTCAATAAATAATAAAAAACAAAATAATAGTAATTAATAATAATTAATAATAAATAACTATAATAAAAAATCAATAATATATAATAACTCATAAATAAATTATTAATAACTGAAAAAATAATAAATAATCAGTTATAAAAAATAGTTATAATAAATAATATTAAATTATAAATAATTAAATAATAATTAATACATGATAGATAAATAAAAAAAATAAAAAATAGAAAATTTATAATTAATTTATAGTAAATTAGTAATTATTAAAAAATAATAATACAATAATAATAAATAAATAATAAAATAAAATTTCATTTATAATAAATATTTTATTAATACAAAATAATACAAAAAATAATGAAAAATAATAAATTATTAAATCAAAATAAATCATTATAAAATAGATTAGAAGTAAATAAATAATAAATCAATATGTAATAAATAATATTTAAGTGAGAAATTAACAATTGATAAATAATAAATAAATTATAAATTATAAATAAATTATAAATTATAAATAATAAATAATTAGTAAATGAATAATAAATAATAAATAATAAAAAATAATAAATATATCATAAATAAATTACTAAATAAATAATACATTAATAAATTAAAAATAAATTCAAAATAAATAACAATAAACTAATAAAAAAAATAAAAAAAATTAAATAAGTTATAAAAAATAATAAATATCATCTATTAATATATAATAAATATTATGTAAAAATAAAATAAAAATTAAACAACATATTAATAATAAAATAAAAAATAATATATAATAAATTAGTAATATATGTATAACTAATAAATAAAAAAGTTATATATTAATACATAATAAACAATTAAATGAATAGATAATAAATAATATATAATAAATGAAATATATATTTGTATATAAATATACATATAAAACTTTTTCTTAAGTATATGTAAATACACATTTATGTTACATAAATATATATAAACACATACACTCACACAGATATATATATATATATTTATTTATAATTATATATTTATAAAAACATATGTAAAAGCACAAGTAATTATATATAGCCATTTAATATACAAATTACATATATATATATAAATATACATACATATACATATTTAAAAATGTGTATAGATATAAAAAATTATTCATAAATACATATAAATACTCATGCATAGATACAATTACATATAATGTTAAATATATATATATATTAGTGCTTGAGGGTAAAATTACATTAATCACACACACACCATACACATAGGACAGAAAGGCAGGACATTTCCCCACAAAGGGATATCCCACCCATCATGCCTTATTTATTCAGTACATGGACCGAAGACCTAATCGGAATGAATCCCATTATATGGCCCAAAGGCCAACCAACTGGCTCAAAGGCCCAGTGTAGCATCTTGATTGCATCAACACCTACCTGTGTCATGCCTGCATCACCACCTGCCAGTGGAAATTCTCTCCCACCAGGATTTAAACCCGAGTCTGATGGATGATTACAGCGAGCCTTTACCACACAAGAAAGCCCCCAACTTATATAGAATTTTATATAATCATATATATATCTATATATATATTATAAATAAATATACATAAATGTATAGAAGTACATATAAATATTTATATATATACATATATATATAATAGATAATAGAACAAAAAAAGAGATAAAAACATAATAATTGCAACGTCATCAAAAAAATTGGAATGAAAATCAATGGAATAAAATCATAGAAAACCTAAAAATAATATAAATACACTCTTAAATGATTATAAAATCTCATCAAATGTTTAAAAATCATGTTATATGAATAAAAATTTATTTTTGTAAGATATTTGAACCTATTTTGATCTCAAAAAAATATCGACAACGGTCCCACTACCACAGATCGGTGTAAGGGAAGTGCTGGATTTTATCAGTGCAAAGAAAAACATGATGAAAATAGGGGTCCTTTATTAGTGCTAGCTAATAGGGCAGAAATATCCACCCTTTATCAATGCTAAAAAATTCACTAATAAAGATCGATTTATCAGTTCAATTATTATCACTCATAAATGTTTTTAATAATTAATATTATTAATTTACATAAAGTTATTACATTTATATTAAAAAATAATGTATATTTGTATACCAAAAGGGTCCAAGAGTCAGGCGAACCGGCTCCTACAAAATTTATTGAAAAAATAATATTTTTTCATTACACTAAATAAAAAACAAATGTTTATAATTTATATATATATTTAAATAATTCATATATATATAATGGTTTTAAAAAATATTTATAATATTATAATGGAATAAATATATATTTAAATAATTATAATTTTATAATATTTTCTTTAAATAATATCGTCTGCGATGGATATAGCCTGGTGACATGTCTATAGTTTCCGATGTCTCCAATCATTTTTTAGGTAGGATGTGGATAAAATATGACCATAGGACATGTGACGACCCGAGGGTGTGGTGCCATCAAAGGTTGGAAGTGATTGCTTTTGTCAACAAGGTATATTATTATCCCTATATCGGGCATTCGGGTATGCGGGCTCTTGAAAGATAGGGTTATGGGTTCTTGTTTTTGGAGAGATTTTGGTGGATTACTTCTTCTCATGAAATCCCTCCATGAAGGTGATGGGTTTCATAGACGATGATGATGATTACATGATCAATGTTCTACGAGTTCTATCATGTTTTTACAGGGGCCTTTAATTTTTTTGGGTCTTCATTTGCTTCTATCATGTTTAGTGGCACTTACTGTGCCACAAGTCATGTAATGCTATGTTTTGTTGTATTTTTTATTTATTAATAAATATTTTAGGACTGAGCATGCCCATGTCCGGATCATTCATGGTTAATTAATAAATCTTTCTAATGAAGTTGGTCAATAAATATATTGATGTGTGAGTATAATTTACATTCATATGTTTTGTATTCATTATGAATGTTCATTTATACATTACACCCTAATTACTATTCATGTTGTCCATATATGTGATGACCCATTTTTTATGATCTGTACATTACTAAGTATATGATTCTTTCATGTTACACCCATTAATATATTATGTTCTCATGAATACTTAAAAATTACAATAAATATATATAAATAATAATTAAATTTTTTAAATTTATATTTATATATTTTTAGTTTTATATAAATACAT
The DNA here is from genome assembly GCA_963277665.1 of Viscum album. NCBI lineage: Eukaryota > Viridiplantae > Streptophyta > Magnoliopsida > Santalales > Viscaceae > Viscum > Viscum album. The sequence goes on from OY728136.1 coordinate 382,148,938, forward strand.
TTAAAAAATATTTATTTATACTTATAATTAAAACATAATATATAGAAATATACTTAAATAATTATAAAATTATAATAGATACATCTATTATAAATATAAATATAAATATTTATTTCTAATTATGTACTAAGATTTATAAATATATTTATTTAATCATATAATTATAAATAAAAATATATATATATATGTAAATAATTATCAAATTTTAATAAATATTTTTCTAATACTTATAAATTTATAAATATATATATAAAAAATAAATAAATAAATATATATATATATATTATTTTCATTAAAACTAGTATCCTCGTTTCATGTTTCAAATGTGTTTAATCACTAATTGGACTTATCAATGGTTTTTTCATTCAATGGACATAGTTTTATTCCTTATATATAGTATCATGTGATTTAGATTGTAGTTGGGGTGTAGCTTAGGTGACAAGTAACCTTGTAATACTACATGAGGTTTCAGGTTCAAAACCAATTAGGTGTACAGTACTGTAGCAGTGGTAGGTATGATAGTGGTGGTAGTATTGTCACAGGTACTGTATCAGCCAGGTAGTATTCACTAAATGGGCCTTTGGGCCGAAATATGAGGCCAATGGGCCATGTAATGGGCTTCATGATTAAGATGTAAAATATTAAATTCCCAATAGAGATGTTTGAAGAATATACTTCTTTTATTTCATTGTTACATTCAAATTCCAATTAATGATGAAACTCAAAATCCTTTCCCACAATCAGTAAAATGATTCACCTTCACAAATTCTATTTCAACATTTACTAGTTGTGCCAATTTTTCAGAACCTATAAAAACATTGGGGGTGGTCTATGATCAATATACCAATTGAATTTTGACATGTTCAACAAAAATCGATGAGATGCCTAGAGAAATATGTGACGACACAAGAAGAAACATTTTTACTTCAAAGTATTTATTTAAGTTCAAAAGGAATGTTAATATCAAGATAATATAATCCTTTGTATGTGTTATAACCAGATAAGTTCCTAGGTATTGGTATGTTATAGATGGTCCACTGTAGAGTAGCTTGTATTTAGAACATTATTCTAGAAGATGCATCATATTTATTAACACTTTTTTCCTAATAAATCCTATAATTATTCAATTAGAGGATATATATATACATAAATATCATTTCCAAGAACTTTTTTCTATGAATAATCATCAAAATGAAATAAAATACATTTGTTCTAAACACATCCTTGGAGGTAGACAATAAGGGATCAAAACAACCATACAAATGTTAAAACTGGTACCCAAAGTCCAAAATGGGTTGAATCTATTTGCAGTCAATCCCAAGACCACATTCCAAGGATCAAATGAAAAATATGGCCTTAATTAATCAAATGTCTTCCATGATTTTTTATATCTTGTATGTAACATTTACCCATCATTTTTTATCTATAGAAATACACTTCATGTCCTCAACCATTTTTGATAAAATAAATTATTTTTAAAATTATGGTTTTAAAGGGAATTAATGAAAAAAATGTGTGGGTGTGTTATTTTTTATTCTTATTTGTAGTAGTATGTTGATTAACACTTCAAACATCACCAATTGACTTCCATATAAAATATAAACATTTTTTAAAATCACACAATCTTGAAACCTCTACCAAATAAATTATAAAATCATTGGGATAAGCATGTATTGTATAATTTAGACCAAGATTGTTAATTAATTTTCTAAAATTATTAAAATACTCGAGGATATTAGGTTCAAGAAATGGGTCATGTAACAATTCCAAAATCGTAGACATCTCATTATTTATAATTTTTTTAGGCATTTTAAATGGTACAACTTCTCTAGAGAAGATTTTTTTAATATTTTAGACATCCACTATAAAACTCTTTATTTTCATTAGTATCTAAATCATGAAACTCATTTTTATTCTCAGTGAATTTCTCTCTTAAAATAGTCTCTATAGAATCAAGAGGATCATCCTAAGATATATTATGATATTGACCAGGTATTTCTATATTCCCAAAAATATCATTTGTCAAGTTACTATTTGTAACATCCTAAATTGGTTATACTGATTTTTTTGGATGTTGATATTATTGTCTATCTAAGAGGAAATTATTTTTATAAGGTTTTGGGTTTCATGTTCCACTATCAATGATGTTGGGATCTCGTTCTGTTGATTAAAATTGGTGCTCCAACTTTCTATAACATTCCATTCTTCATGACAAATACAACAAAAATATTGAGAATGGAATAGATTCAAAATCAAGTTTTCATAACCTTTATGTCACTTAAAACATCTTATAAATTTAGATTTATGGAATGGACATCCTATCATTCCATCAACCTATTGGAAATTGAAAAATATAAAACTCCAACAAACCCTTAGTATACTGTGGTTTGTTCTATGGAAATGTGATCTAGAATTTATCCATATATTTCACAATGTTCCTACACTTCATTGAAGAAAATTAAAAATACATAATTATTACTAAGTAGTGAAATAGATAAATGGAAATGAAAAAACAAAACCCATGTAGCTATATGAAGATCCATATCAGTACTAAAAAGGAAAAAGTAAATAAAAGTAATAAATCATGGATAATGTGACATAAAATAGAATCAATATAAAAAACCACACAATCATTTAAAACAATAATCATGGGAGAGACAACTTAGGGTTATTAAGTATAGGTGCACCAAGTTTTTTAATTTCACCCTATTAGTGGATTTAGAATTTTAACACATCTCTAGCTCGAGGGGGTTTCATATAATACTTCACATTAATTTGTAGTGGTGTAGGACCTCTTCATGTCTAGGTTATCCTTCCCAAGAACCCTAAGTTTCTCACATGGTTTATCAAACAAGAATAACAAAAAATATTTCATTATGAAGTAGTTTAAAAGTACCATTACAAACACATTTCTATCTATTGACACTATCCAAATAAAAGGATTTCATGGGAAACACAATCCATTTTAAAATAATCTTAGACTAAACTATTACAAAATCTATAAATCTCTAGTAAATTTTGTTTATTAATTTTTTCATTTGTATATACCTTTCCAAAAAATACCAACTGGGGCTTTACAATTCATTTTAAATGTCCTTTGAAAATTGATTTGGAAAACCAATTTCCAACATCCATTTTAAACATATGTTGTCCCATTATAATTATAATCATATATATATGTGTGTATTTGTGTGCGTGTGTGTGTGTAAATATACATATTATAATGCACATATTCATATATTCTGAAGTGAATATATACATAGATATAAATAATTATATACAAACTTTAACATATGTGTGTAACACCAAAAACAACAAGAAAAACTCATAAATAAATCACTATTGAGTAACACAATGATATGATATTTAATCCCAATAAAATAGTTCAAGAAAAGTAAAACCCAACCAAATGAACATATTATAATTATATGACGTTACATATAATCACATAAGTAATTTCAAAAAATAATAAAATTCTATTATTTTGTATTGAATCCACCATAATTATTTTTAGGAGAAAATATAGTTATTCTTTATACTTAAACACACAATAGGGGAAAATATCTAAAAAACCAATTAAGAATTATGTATAATTTATTATAAACGTTGATAAATAAATGTATTTAAATTCATTAAACTCATTTACAAGATTAATTTGAATAAAAACCAATTCACAAAACCAATGAATGTGAGGTATTCTAAATAAAATATAAATCCTGGAAACACCTACTTGGAACTAATTAAATGATTTGAAACACTTAAATATACAGAGAGGAGAGTCCTTAGAGGAGATAAAATACCCTAAAAATTGGATCCAAAATTTTCAAGGGCATCCTCTAGGATGGTCATCAAATGTGAGTGAATGAGAGGAGAGGGAAGAATATATTTAGCGGTTAAGGGTTGATTATAAGGGGAAGCAATGGAAGGGTGGTGATGGGGAGGGGGCTCTGGTGAGGGTTCATGGGAGGGGGTTAAATAGCTAGGGATAAAGCATAGGGGAGGGGGGGTCTAGGAATCAGGCTCATGTGGGGGGGGGGGGGGGGTTGGGGATTGGGGGCAGTGATTTTTTATGAAATAAAGCGAATTTAGTGGCAGTTTATCGTAAACTGATGCCAATTTTTTTGACTTTTTTAATGGTGGTTTAAGAAACCAGAGAAAAAAATGGATTTCAAAATATAAATCAGGTCTCATGGGGATTTTGTGATCATATATCTCCCTAAAATCCATTATTTGTTAATTTTGGACCCTTTTTTCTTTATATAGTGTCATTTCATTATAGAAAAATGATGTGCGTTAAAAAAGATCCCTTTTCTTCACATATAAAAGGGGAAAATTATGTCCCTCACCCATACATTCAAATGTATTATTTAAAAACTAAAATATTTCTCATCATAGAAACTGTTAAAAAATTTATTAGAATATTTTCACCATAATTTATTTTTAGCACCTAATTTTCAAGGAAACTTTCCAGAGATATTTCAAAGTCCTTAAGTGAGTATCACGTAATACTAATAATTTTATTATTATTATTTTCATTCCAAAAATATCATAACCACAGATATATAATTCATACAGTTTCATTATTTTACTAAAGTGTTCTTATATTAATGGAATAAACATTATTTATTCCTTCCCATCTACTAAGCAAATTAAAAGAACATTGATCGTGCGTTGTCTGTACAACCACATCTACGATGTAACATTTTTCAATTTTCATATTTTTTCATTAATTATTAATATTTTTTAAAATATAATTCACCTCCTTAAAATATATAAATATTATTATTTTGAATATGTAGTAATGATATAAATCCAAAATAATCCACTTTCCTAGTCATAATCATCCATTAATTTAGATATAACTGTGTTTAGGTGTCTCTAACCACATACCTGAACAATGATATAAACTAAAAAACAGGATGATATGAGAACATAATTACTTATTATATATGATATAATTAAGTAAATAACAAATTTATTTTGGTTTAACAATCTCAAAATTATTATTAATCACATTAATTAATGCACCAACGTTTGTGGATTAAAAATAACCAAAATAAGATCATCACCAAATTAATATTTAAGGATCATAACCAACACTACATTATAATGAAAGTATAACTATGAAGAATAAATTATAGTTCTTATTATTAACTATGAAATTTGAAATTTGGGAGAATAATGAAGAACATCATCACTATTACTAAAGTAGTTTAAAATAATCAAGATTAATCAGACCCGATATATAAAATAGATAATGACTAACAAATATACATGAAAAGAATAATTATAAAAGATGTTAAATTTTTTTTATCAATACAAATAGGGTTATGAAATAGTTGTTTAAAATATATATATTTCCATGATATTAGAGTTAAATCAACTAAGTATGAATTCAAGGTAAGGGTATTATCAACTCAATTTCTAATTCGTTGAGTCATGGTATCTCTAACATGAATATTATAACAACCCTAATTTTTATTACACAATAATATATGATTTATTACTAGATAATAAACTTAATGAAACTCCAAAAGATCATAAATTATTGTTAATTTGGGAATTAGGTACATCAAAAAATGACTTATAACATGAAATACATCGTATTTATTGAATACCACTTTAACATATTGATAATATTTTTTCATAATTAAAACCATATGGAATATTCTGGGGAAAAAATAAGAAAGGAGTGAGATATAAATCCCAATAATAGAATAATCCCAACATAAAATGATGAAGATAATACATGTTAGAAAATAAGCATATTGATAGATTATAAAAAGAACATGAATAATAGGTCATGATATACTATGATAATCATAACATGGAAGGTGGGAAAACAAAAAACAGTGCATCATAAACATAAGTCAAAGATAAAATGCCAAGAATTCATGGAGAAAAAAATTTCCATAATGGAATCGGGTAAATCCATATCCCAACATGACGTATCATGATATTAAACAATACCCAATGCATTGTAGGGGTATCAAGGAACACCATTCACAATAATTTAAATCTCACGCTTAAGTGTTCCACATATGTCAAAAAGCATAGATTCATTAAACATCATAATTTATTAAACAATCAAGGAATGCAGAATAAATAAATTTATGTCCTCAATAAATAAGTATACATGCATATAGGTGAGTAACTTTGATAGAGAAATGGTTAATGTATTCACTCCATGATGATTTTGACATGGAAAATCAGGTTTTAATTTCAGCAACATAACGACATCATATAAGAATTCATAAAATGGGTTCATGAGTGTGAAAAGTGGTCAATCATAATTTAGACATGAAGTGGATAGTAGTATGTACATTAAATGACATATCCCAATAAAAGTAATTGGAAATATAAGGCGTAACTTAATAAAGAATCTTAATGAAGTAAGAGAAATGAAAGAAACCTTACCAAATATTGGAATGACAACGAGTGTCATAAATATTTTTTGGAGGGTTAAATGAGGTTGAAAGGTGATATCATCATTTAAAATAAAATTTATTATAATGGGGATAGGAACGAATGTATCCCAAATTAAGAAAATGGGAATTTAATGGTATATCATAAATGAAGTGCTTGATAAAAATATAAGAGAGAATACCTTATAGAACTTCGATGTAGTAATGGGTGTACATATGGGTTATAAGAGGTATAAATTAGTGTTAAAGGACATGTCATAATTTATACATGAAATTCACTTTAAGGGGGATATTTAATAACATATACAACATAGGAAAAAAGAAAATTAAAATGCATAACATGAAAGGAATGCTTGATAAAGATGAGGGTGGAGGATCTCTTACATAGATGTGTGACTACTAAGGATTTAGAGGGGACTCTTGAGAGATTCAGGGTTCATTGGGAGGAATATATTGAGTAAAATGAAGATTTTGGATGAGCTTAATGGAGTTTTAGTGAGGATAAGTGAGAGATTGGGTGGGTTTATATAAGAAAAGAGGGGGACTGTTTATTATTTTGGTTTTGTACACTTTATAATGATATATTACAAACCACAAAACATACTACAATTTCTTGGAAAGAGGTGTGGTTAAAATTATTTTATAAATCCATGGGATGGAAATATTTAAATAATTTCTTTGCTCATGTGGAAATGAGTCACACTTTTAAGGAAGTGATTTTAAAATCATAAAATATATTATAAGTCTTGTATAATTTTCTAAGGATTTATAAAATAAATAAAATAAACTAAAAATAACATTATTTTAAATGGAAAACATATATTTGACCGAGGATACATTTTATATTTTTTATTACATCACTATTTGGCCATTATGGTGTCATAAAACACACTATATTTATACGTGATTTATTTTTTATCCAAAAAATCAACTATCTCAAAAAATTATAAAAATTTCACCATTGTTTAATTTTGACATCCTGATTAAAAAAATATATATACATTTTCAATAAATTATTTTCTGAATATATGAATTTTAACTTGTAAAATTAAAACTGACATTTTTTAAAAATTGACAAGTTTTTGTGAAAAACTTTTTTTGAACCCTAGTAAAATTAATATTTGACTTCATAGAATTATATGACCATGTATATTTAATATAATTTATTTAATTTTATTAAAATATTATTTATTTAAAATAATTCTTTAATTTAATTAAATGGATTGTTTAATTGAATTTAACAAAACACTATTTGTGCTTTTAAAATCACTTACAAAGTAACAATAATTGGATGAAGATATATTCATTATTTTATAAATAAATATTGTTCATATACATTTTGATATTGTCTTGATACATATCCATTTATTAAACCAACATATTCACTTAGAGTAAGGTGTGCAATGGTGAGGTTTTTATCGGGCTGTTAAATGAACATGTTTTGGGACATTATCTCGATAAAATTGAACTTATGCAGTAAATGGTTTCCATCAGGCTTATGTTATTGGATATTGACATGGTATTGTTGTAAGAAAAATACTAGGAATGCTATCTTCCTAAGAAGCTCTGATAAATGGGCTTCAAAGGGGATGATTTTATTAGTTGAAGCCATCACATCCTTTGTCTGTGTTAGAATGATTCGTTAAAATACTTTAATAATACTAGTCATGTGATAAATATTCAATGAATATATTATCAATGGTAATGATACATAAAGGTCATTTATATATAGTTGGATAAAATAAAACAAGATAATTTACAGTTTTTTATATTTATAAGACATTTAATTAAATAGAAATGTGAATTTTATTCCTAATTGTTCGGGTCATTAAAATATTCCACCATTAGAAATTTCACCCAAGATATTTCCTTTTCCATCACTAAAATAGATGAGGGTAACTATGTCTTATGAGCTCCTCCAGTTCCCGCATTTCTTCTTCAAACATGTGGTTTCTCTAAAACACCTTGATGATGGGAATTGTAATATTTCTTAGGACTTATCTCTACTATCTATGATCTTCACCGACCACTAATCATAGGAAAGGTAATTCTAAAATGGTACCACCTATGGATTTTGTAAATTTGATGGATAATTTGTGTACTAACATAATGGGATACATGGAATACATCATCTACTTAAGACAAGTTTTCTGGGAGTGCTTGTCAATAAGTCGTTGCTCTGATGGAATCAATGATCTTAAAAGGGTCAGTGTACCTTGGACTAAGCTTTCCCTTTTTCCCTAGTATCATCACTCTCCTATATAGAGATATGTATAGAAATAATAAGTCTCTATCACCAAACTCTAGGTCCTTTCGATGATTGCATGCATAGTTATTCTATTGACTCTATGATGTTTTGATGTTTTAGTAAATGGTTTTAACATTATACACCATTTACTCAACCATTTCAAGGCCTAAAAGTTTATGTTACCCAACTGCATCCCAATATTAATGTATTATACACCTCTTCCCATAAAGGGCTTCATTGGGATCCATTTGGAAGCTTGAGTGGAATAAATTTGTTGAAAGAGAACACCACCAAAATAATTTGTTGATCAAATACACATTTAAAGTCCATTTAACATTCTTTCAACATCCCTTCTAATGTTTGAAAATTCCACTTAGATTGGCCATCCGTTTGAGGATTATAGGTCGTACAAAAATTCAGCTCAATTTTTAGAGTATGCTGAAGAATTTTCCAGAACATGGATGTAAATCTTAGGTCCCGATTGAATACAATAAATAGTGTTACACCAAAAAACATTACCACATCCATGATTTATATCCATATTAGTTGGTCTAGTCAGAAATTCTCTCAAATTTCAATGAAGCGTGAAGTATTTATAATGTGATCCACAAAAAAACAAGATAGCATTGTTTTCTTTGGATATCATTATAAGTCTAGTGAAAAAATTCATGGAAATTTTTCCCATTTGAATGTTGATATGGGTAATGATTGCATCATCCCATTATAATTATTTCTTTCAGCCGTCACATTAAAAAACACCATGCACATTGATGTACACGTAGATAAATCCTTCCTCATGTTATTTGAACAATAGTTCTCTCAAAGATATCAATACATATTTGTGTTTCCTATGTTAATAGAGAGAGTAAAACTAGGTGCATCATCCAATAGTTCCTTCTTTAACTATTGATTTTATGAAACACATAGACTTCACCGAAATCTAATAATTCCTTCTTCATTAACATTGAACTCCAAGGAATTCCCTTTCCTTATAATTTATTCTCTCTCCAAAATTCCCACATTAACTTTCTGAGCATCATTTAACCTTTCGAATCGAGACGGTTGAACAATCATTTGTAAAAGGATTTATGATGTTATTTTGTTAATATTATAATATCCAACCTATTCAAATCCAATAATATTAGACCCTATTCAATTATAATCAATGATGGAATTGTTGGGTCCTTTCTACTTAGAGCATCTTCCACTTTATTTTCTTAACTAGAATGGTAGAGGCTCAAGCAGTAATAATCCTTGATGAGCTCTAACCATCTTCACTGGTTCATATTAAGCTCTTTCTATGTCAATATATATTTAAGGACCTTATTATTATTATATATCTCACACTTCTCCCCATAGAGATAATTCCGCAAAATTTCAATGTAAATATCATAGATTCCAACTTCTGGTCATGTGTGGGATAGTTGTTATAATGAATTTTCAACTTCATTGAGGTGTTGGTAATGAATTTTTCATTTTTCATGAATGAACACCCCAATGACTTCATTTGAGAATCATTGAAAATGACCAAAAGTTCCCACTAGTGTGTAGTACGAGCACATGGGTAGTGATAATCTACTTTTTCTACTCCATGAATCTTTCTTCACATTCATCATTCTAAGAAAAGATGACTCACTTTAGAGTTATCTTGGTTAGTAGGATTGAAAATCATTAAAAATTTCTCAAAAATCCATGATAATATTTAGCTAACCCAAGGAAGCTAGGGATATCTATTGTAGATGTTGGCATTGGCCATCCCTAAGTTGATTTTTTCATTGCAGGATCCACATATATCCCATTTACTATGATGATACACCCCACGAATAAGACATCATTCAACTGAACTCAATCTTTTTCAACATTTCATAGAGATTATCCTTTCAAAGGGTCTTTATCACAGTTATCAAATTCTCTACATGCTCCTGTATAGTTTTGGTGTATATTAGAATATCATATTTAAAGGAAACTAAATGTTTGTCGAGGTAATATGAAATGTCTATAAAAATTAAGTCCATGATTATTTTCGGAGAATTAGTGAGTCTTAATGGAATATCTTTGAACTCATAGTGACCATACCATGTACAAAAATAGACATGGTGATATGCACCTTCTTCACCCTAACTTTGTAATATCCTAACCATAGATCTACAATGGAGAAGTATTATTCTCCACATAGCTGATCAATCAAGTATTCAATTCATGGAAAATGATAATATTTCTTATTCATGATATTTTTGATCTCACAATAATTTATTCAAAGGATCATTGACCCATTATTCTTCTCGATGAAGAGAACTGGTGCACCATAGGGTGATGAACATGGGTGTGTATACCCTTCATCTAGATTCTCATGTTGTTGTTTCTTTAGCTCCTCAAGTTCCGCAAAAAGAATACTATATATATTTTTGGATATTGTAAGAACCAATGGAATAAGCTTGATTAAAAATTCAGACTCCCTCCTTGGATGATCCCTAGGAAATTCCTCACCAAACACATCAGAAAATTCTCACATAGCAAGAATGTCTTTGAGGATGGTGCTTTCCTTAGACTCAATCATCTGAGAAATATACTCAATCCAATAGGGTAGTAATATACATTCTTGAGATGATGGGGCTGAATATGATTCAACCCCATCCTTGCACGTTTATAGAATTAGAGGTCATTTCACCATATAGAGAGTGATTTCCTTCTCACGATTTTTTTGTTGGATCTATATATGGAAGGCCAATACAGGCACCGAATTGAATCAAATTACACCAAAGAGAGACTTAAAATATTTTAATGAATAAAATTACAAGAATAATCTATATGTGATACAATATTCCTAGAAGTTTTACCTAATGATTAATTATCTTTTCAGGTGGGGACTCAACGTTCATAGAAAACATTCAGGATATGAAATTAGGACATGAATTGAAATACAAGATGACAATTGCTACTTTTATGTAGTGGTCACATGTAATTTATTTATAATTTTCTATCTCAGCATAAGACTTTCCACGATACCTCAATCTTGGAGATTATTGATTCTCATAATGCTTCTCAGCTATTGTAATAGAGCATTGACTTGGAGAAATTACGATTCCTATACATTTATGACATAAAAATGTATATGAATCATTAGAATAAAACTTGTTTTCATCCATATAATTATCCATATTTTCAAGGAAACTAATAACTTTGTGTCATTTCTTTACACACTTAAACATCTCCCTGTCCCTTTATGACATTTCCCTTGGTAACTCTTTCAACATGTATTGCATGAAAGAAATTGGGTCGTCTTTCCCATATCAACTTTATCAGATGGACATTCAGGAAATTTCATCGTCCTCTAAATTTATTTCCTTGGTCATTAAATGAATTTATAATTATAAATCTCGTTTTTTGATATCCATTTGGGTATAATCATAATATGTCCTACTTGAGCTCCCATAAAATTGGGAATCTCATTGGGGGCAGTCATCACAATGACCGTCATATAATTTTTTTAACAGATCCCTCCTATTTTAGACCATTTTAGAGATTAAAATAAAAATTATGTATGAGTATTTTAAACAATTAAACTCATAAAATGGAATACAATAACAATAAAATGATAACTTATAAATATCTTTTATTTCCATAACATTTGATCTTCTAGGCATCAATGTATGTTATTCATGATCCATATCCTAAAATAAATTATTATGATATTTTTCCCCTTAATTATAGATTATTGTGTGATTATGAATTTATCAAAGAATATCTCTAGAGATTTCCAAACCAGGTGCATAGTAAGGCCCGTCATTGTGTATTTGGCTACCCCATGTCAGGTCCGGAACACCTTGTTAATGATGTTACTCTTAGGTAAATCTATACAAGAACCACATCCACTTATAGTATCTAGATAGGGATTTATTTTCTTTATATACAACTAAATATATAATTATCAATATTTAAGGATGTTTTTTGACACTTAGTTTTATCCCTAATGGGTTTCTATAATGTTTTCTAATCCTAATCCCAAAAATAACTATACCTGACTCTAGTACCAACTATAACAACCCTGATTTTTATTTCACAATAATACATGATTTATTATATGAAATTAAAATTAATAGAAACCCAAAATATAGAAAATTATAGTGACTTTTGGAATTAGATACATTAAAAAGACAACATATTACATGAAATACACTGTATTTATTGAAAATTTCCTTCACAAGTTTGTAATATTCTTTTGTACTTAGAAATGCATGGGATATCCTAGGAAAAAATAATAACAAAGTTGTTATATATAAATTCCAATAAGGGAATAATTAATTCATAATAAGAACAAAGATAATAAATTATAGAAAATAGTAAAATCATGTGAGAATAAAAGGGGAATGAATAATAAGGAATTATATAACATGATAATCATAACATGGGAATGTGGAAACAACTTAAAAAATTAAATCATTAAAATAAGTAAAAGTTAAACTAAAAAGATTTCATGGTGGAAAAAAGTAATATAAAGGAATCCAGTAAACCCCTATACCAACATTTTAATCTAATGCTTATGTGCGCTACATAGATTATATAACGTGGATCCATTCAACATCACAATTTATTACATGATAAAGGAATGTGGAATAATTACATTTAAGTCCACAATAAATAATTATACATGCATAATGGTGAATAATCTTTATAGAGAAATTGGTAAGGTATTTAATACATGGGGATTTTGGAATGGAAAATCACTTTTCAATTTGAGCTGTATAACGATGTCATATAGATATTCAAAAAATTGGTTGATGAGAGATAAAATGGGTATCTCATAATTTATACCTAAAATGGATATTAAGAGGTACATGGAAGGAAATTTCATAACATAAGGATTTGGAAATATAAGCCATAACAAAATAAAGAAACTTAATGAAGTAGGAGAAAGGAAAGAACCCTTAGAAAATATCGACATGGTGAAAAGTGTACAAAATTTTGGTATAGTAAGATGTGTACATATGCGTTCATAAGAGGGATGAATTAGAGTAAAATGGTATCTCCTAATTTATATATCAATTGGAATGTAAGGGGGATATTTAACCACATATCCCTATATAAACTAAAAGGAAATTAAAAGTTGTAACATGAAAGGATGCATAATAAAAGAGGAGGTCAAAGATGCATTACGTGGATGTGTGACTCCTAAGGCTTGGGAGGGGCCTATTGATAGCTTTATAGAACCTTGTGAGGACAATATGGAGTATAATGAAGAGTGTTGGTTAGATTCAAGTAGTTTTATTGATGATAAATGGGAGATTTTGCAGGTTTATATAGTGAAGGAGAGAGATTTTATTATTATTTTGGTTTTGGACACTTCATAATGAAATATTCAAACACAAAAACCATTCCATGGTTTTGACTATTGTTTCATGAAAAGGGGAGTGGTTTAAATTATTTTATAAGGCCAAGGAATGAATATATTTAAATAATGTCTTTTCTCATATAGAGGCGAGTCACCCTTTTAAGAAAATGATTTTGAAATCTTAAAATATATTATAAGTCTTGGAGGATTCACTAATTCTTTATAAAATAATTAGAATAAGTATAAAATAAAATTATTTTGAAAGGAAAGAAAATATTTGACTAAGGAAACCTTTTTTATAATTTATTATATCACTATTTGGCTATCATGGTTTCATAAAACAAACTATATATTTATATGGTATTTAATTTTTACCCAAAAATTTAACTGTCTCAAAAAATATGAAAAATTAACAATTGGATAATTTCAACATCTTGATTCCAAAAATAATATTCATTTTATATAAATAATTTTATTTTTATTTTCATGTAAAATTTTAATATTAAAATTGAAATTTATTAAATATATGGATAAGTTTTTGACAAAAATAGTTTTCGTACCGTAATAAAAATTATATTTTACTTCATTAAATTATATGATAATTTATAATTAATAAATGTTATTTAATTTTAATAAAAAAAATTATTTTAGAAATATATATTAATTCAAAAAAATAGATTTGCGAGTTGAATTTAAACAAATAATATTATTTGTACATTAAAAATCATTTACATAGTTAGAATAATATGAAGAAAATATATTCATTATTTTAGAAAAAATTAATATAAATATTCCTATTTATAGTTTCTTGATACATATACATTTAATACACCAGCATACACCCTATGAGTAAGGTGCCAAATGGTGGGGATTTCATGGGGTCATTCGGTAAATATCATTTCAGCCGTGATCTCAATGAGTTTAAACTTCACCCTTAAATGGACCCAGTCATGCTTATACTGTTGGATCTCGACTTGGGATTGGCCTTGGGAAAATCTTAGAAATTATATCTCCTTAAAAATCTCAGATATATGGTCTTTATAGGGTAAAATCCTACTAGTTGAGGCCATCAATTCCATTTTCTGTGTCAAAAGTATTCGTTAAAACCCTACATTTATACTAGTCATGTGATCATTATTCAATGAGCATATTATCAATGGTAATGGTACTTAATGGTAATTAAAATACAATTGGATATAATCAAGCATGATAATTTCATGTGTTTTGAATATCCATAATATATTTAATTAAAAAAAATGGGAATATTATTCATAATAGTTTAGGTCATTACAAATATACTCTTCAAGCATTACATGATCATACCATTCTCCTATTTTATGTGGTATTTCATAATATTTTATGGAACACTACTTATTGTCATATAGAACTAGTTATTAGATAAAACATATTCTAAAATAAACATATAACGTTCATATGAATAACTTTTATTCTTACCAAAGAATCGTCTCTTCCATGTATATATTTTTCAAATATAAAGTATTTTCTTTAAATAAATCCAAATATGTTTTTTAATTTTTATCTTCAATAATTTATTTTAAATATATCATAAATAAAATTATTTTTTAGTGATAATTTATGAGGTATTCATTTTCCCCTTGGACACCTTCACATGTTATTATGTTTTCAACATCTTCTTCACTATACTGTTGTTCATACGTGAATTTTGTAAAGAGAATCTAGTGAAATGCATAAAAATACACATAACATAAAATATAGAAACCTTCATGAAATGACAAAGGTTCTTTACCCATGGTTATTGGATTATATCATTTCTATTTTTATCAATTTTCCCAATCTACCGATATATTTATATATTTTTATGTGGAATGGGATGAAGGTATTTAAAGATATATATTAACTAATTTAATCTTCCAAAAAATGAAACCAACCATCCTTTCTCCCACTATTGTTTGTCCTGTGCACCACTACACAAGATATTTGAATCATGTGATCTATTATACTTCACTGAAATTAAAAAAAACCCCACTTCAATATCTCAAGTGTATCTGACATCGCATATCATTCACAAGAAGACAATATAATATAGGGAAGAATAATTCATTCCATCACATTTCATTAATCTGTTGCATGGTGGGGTCCAATATATTGGGAGATTTTTGTAACCCATGTAGACTCAAGTGACCACATATTAGTTTGAAATAAGGATAACATAATTGAGAGAGCGTGAACCCCTCCATTATGGATAAAATTCCTTTGGTGAACCAAATAGTGTCTTCTGATCGGCGACCATGAATTCAGTCATTACAGTAGCTTTTCCTTCAGAAAATAAAGTGAATCCATCATCATGATCAGTGGAGATGATTGAATATTGGTCTTTAATATGTATCGTATTGTGTAGTTGAAATTTACAAATTCACCATATAAATTGAAGCAGTTAGAGATCTGATAAATCAATGTTGGTTGTAGTCACAAAATTCCAGAGATGAATATGAATACATGGATCAATATGATTCTTACACTTTATATTTTTTAATTCTAAATTATGGTGTTACAATAACATAAAAGAAGATAATTCCACATCGAATCTATGTTTTTCTTAATCTTTCGTAATAAGTCCAGATCTGAACATCATTTTTCAGTTTTTTGTAATCATGGTATACTCACAACCGATATTGTTTTCCTAGCCCTGCCCCATTATGCGAAAAAACCTCCCTAACTTCCAAGACGAGTGTTGACCAACCTATACTCAGGTTAGAATAGAACAACCCATGATTTTCTGGATTTTTTGGAATACTATTCCTTAGGTAGCAACCATGTGAGTGGCTTGTCAACACTAACATAAAAGGAAAACATCATTGTTTTAAAAAAAATATTAAATATTATCATTATTTTATAACCATCAAAATAGCAGTTAATAATATAAGTAATCAATTTACAAAAACTAAATAAAATATATCATTAAAATTTCATTTTCTATTTTTAGATTTTGTTTTCCAAAAATGATTTTTTTCAAATAAAATATGCCCAAAATGGGGGTAGTGAATATTTTTAGTGACTCTATAAAGAATATATAAACAGTATAATAATACAAAGTCAATTTTCTTCCTAGAGTCATTGTTTTTCTAAAAAGTATTGTTTTTCATATAAAGTGTGCAAGTATGAAAAATAAATATTTCCCACCTTAAGATATTTTTTTGAAATGAATTCCATATTTATTATCATTATGTCCATATTAGATAAAATATTTATTTTATGTTTATGTATAAATATATTATTATTAATATTAATGTGAATTTCTGTAATAATGATGAAACTATTATTTTGAATGATTTATTTTATTAATATTATATAATTTTTTATAACCAAATAAATTAATCTATTTTAAATAATGACTATAGAAATATGTTTTAAGATATATTATATTATATGTACACACATTTAATTAGTTAGCAATGCTAGATAATATTATGAACACATACTGGTAAAACCACCATTTTCAATAAAATACCATTTTTTAATATACAAATTGATTATTTTAAAGATAATTTTATATTATTTCAAAATTTAATTATACTAAATAAAGATTAAATTTAGGTTTAAAACACCCAATTTGTGTATGATAGGTAATTTTATACTTTTAATAAAACAAATATTCCTTAGTTTTTAAATAATTATCTAGGTTAAGACTGAAAGGGTAAAACATAAAAATAAAGAGGTAAATTCCTAAAACATGTTTAAAACATGTGAAAAAATGAGTGGTGGTGTATATATAGATACTATAACACCCAAACTCCATTATTTATCCATTATGAAACCTTTAACCAAATATTAATGTCATTCCATTATTAAAAAATAATGGGTGTTCAAAAAAGATTCATTTTATTCACTTATAAAATGAGAAATATACACCTCTCACCCATCCCATAAAAATTTTCCTTAAAATATGAATTTTTTCTCATAATATAATCATTTATCATGTTCATTAGACTTTTGTCCCCATAATTTATCTAGATCACATCATTTCAAAGATATCATTCAAGAGAATGTTCAAGGTACCACATATATTAATACTTAATCCTTATCATTTCTTTCTTATTCTTTCCCTTAAAAATATATCCAAAAAATATCTATATAATGAAATTATTATCATTATTTTTCTATATTTTTATCATATTGATAAAATAAGAATTATTTATTCCACCCCATCCATGTAGAAAAAGAAAAACAATGTTGATTGTGCGTTGTGAGGACTACCACCTCTATGAATGAACATTTGTCATTTTTCATCTTGTATTTAATTATTTATTAAACCCTATTCCAAAATAATTCTTCACCTTATGATATATAATTAATATCATTATTATTCTGTAATAATTATATTATTAAAAAAAATACTTTCATATACATAATTATTATTAATTATGGTATGCTCATGTTTGGGTGGGTTTAACCACTACCTTGAACAATGATTTAAAATAATATTAGGGATTGCTATGAGAATATTATTAATAATGATATATGATATAAATAATTAAATAATTATTTTATTCTATATTATAATGGTAACATTAATATTAATCTCATTATTTAAAACACAAATGTTCATTTGTTAAAAATCACTGAAACGTGCTCATCGCCAAAATAATATTTATGGATCGTAACCAAAACTAAAATAAAATGAAACTAAAACTATAAATAATTAATTATATTACCATTTATTATATAGGAATTTTTAGCATTTGTAGGAGAATTTTTAATAACATTTTTATTACTAAAATAGTTTAAAATAATCAAGATTACTCACAACTGATATTGAAAATATATAATAACTAACTAATATACATGTAATGATTTATTATAGATTGTGTTTATAATTTTTTTATTAATATTGTTATTAAATAGTATATTAATTTATATATGTTTGTTTTATATGATATTATATTGCAATCAACTAAGTGGGATATCAAGGAAATGGTTTTATTGATTCAATTTCAAATTAATTATGTCATAGTATTTCTTAATAGAATATAATTTTCTAGCATTACATGATCATACCATTCCTATAATTCATATGTTAATTCCACTTGTATTATGTTAAAATTAATTTCCATCACAAATAACCAATTATTTTATAAAAAAATTCTAAAATAAAAATATAATGTTTTATAGATAAATGTCGTTCATAGTAATAAATCTTTTCTTCAATGTCCGTGTTTTTTGTAGAGAAAGTATTTTCGTTAAATAAATAAAAATATGGTTTGTATTTTTCATTTTCCTTATTTCCTTTTAATTATTATAAAAAGAAAAATCTTTTTGGTTTTCCGTGATGTTGGGATTTCAATAATGCTTCTTATAATGATCAATAAATGAATTTAGTTTTAATATTAAAAAAAAATGTAATTTTCTTTAATATCTATTTTCTTTAAATATACAATTTATTTTTATATATTTATTATAATGTTTAAAAAAATATTTTCCAATTCAAAAAAGATTTTGAAATTTATTTTTTTACTTCATCTTTTATAGTAATGTTTAACAGGTTTTTTCAAAACCTCTGTATTTTAACATCTATTTATCTTCCAAGGATTATCTCTCATAAATGGATGTTTTGATCACACTCTTTATTTTATAATGATATGATTAATTTTGGATAATGAGATATTTTTTGATATCCCACAATTTCTTATGTAATAATTATGTGATATCTTAAGAAACCCATTTTATCCACGGGTTCATTAAGATATGATGACGATTGATTTTAAAGTGCACACATATTTATGGAAGATGATGGTTGGGATCCTATATTTTCATATAAAGATTTTTTTTAATTTTTATATATCATGATATAGTTATTCATAGACATAATGAGTTTTTTCACATTTTCATGTTCATAATGTTTTTTTCTCACATTTTTAGGCTAGAAAATAAAGAGTTTGTTCATGTAAGTGTGGATAGAATGAGTTTACTCACAAGGGTTTTTTAGTACTTATGGTTGTTCCAAATTTCTTGGGTTTTAATCATGTTATTCTAAATTTACAATATTTTTTTCATTTTAAAGATGTTGTATGTTTTCAGGTTATATCTTATTTTTAAAATATAACACACTCTTTTTTCATGCTTTCATGATTGATGATTATTGAGATGTATTTGGATCCACATAATAAAATTTATGATTTAATAATGATCTTTCTATGATATTATATTAGTCTATCAAGTTTTATTCTTATCAACCTATGGTATTATTATCATTTAATAATATATTTATCTTCTTTTTTAGGTCATACGTCATGTTTAGGATTAAATACATTATGATATGTTTTCCCTTACTATGTCTCTAAGATGAAAACTTTCTTATGAATCCATTACCAACAATTTGAATACGATTATATCATCTTGTGTCATCATTAATGGTAATTATTTAGACCCAAAAATTATAAATAAATTAACCTAATGTATAAAATTTTATTATATTTATAGATAATATTTATTTTTAAGTCTTATCATGTTTATCACTATATTAAAATTATTATACTTATAAAATATATATGAGTGACATGTTGTCACCTTCTTTTGTTTTAATTATAATTACATCACTTTCATGGAAAAAGACCATTAAATGAATAAATTTCAACCCATAGGTGATATTAGACGAATTTAATTCCTAAAATAGGATTTTTTAAGGATTTAGGGTAATTTTATTATCTTTTTCAAATTGTTAGTTACCCTAATTTACCCGATTTAACGTTAAAAATTACCACATTTACTATTCATAATATACAAAAAATAAAATAAAAGTAACATATTAACATAATTAAAACCCACTGATTTCAAATATGGAATCCATTTTTTAAAATTGAAGACATATATTTTAAGTTAATTAATTTAAAATCAAGTTCTAATCTCAAAACCAGAAAGCATGGTATTTTAAGAAGTAATAACTATCAGAATATTTACATGTGTTTATGTCCAATTTTAATGAAACATTAAATCCAATGACCCAAATTAGATTAAATGATAAAAATATACTCCAATTACACTTTAAAACCTATTAAAAAAACATAACTATATAAATAAATTATATGAAAATCAAGTTTTGAATTAAAATGCAGTATTTGTCACTATTCATTAAAATATGAATTACATAAGAAAAATTCCAAAACA
This sequence comes from Viscum album, assembly GCA_963277665.1. NCBI lineage: Eukaryota > Viridiplantae > Streptophyta > Magnoliopsida > Santalales > Viscaceae > Viscum > Viscum album. The sequence continues at coordinate 382,170,083 of OY728136.1, forward strand.
TTAACCAAAGTGATTTTTGATGACCCACATCCAAATAAGACTTTTATTTTGTCCAATTGAAAATATAAAAGTGTATAAACTAGATTTAAATTTGGTGCGCCATCAAAAGGTTGCAAAACTTCTTTTTTTTAAATAATTCTTTTATATGAAAAATTGAATTTGTTCTTATATAATGTTATAGAAAATAAATAATATGAATTTTAATGTTAAATAAAATTAAAAAACCTGATAATAATATTCATATCATAATGTTTATATAAAATTTTAATAATATATCATTGTTTAGTGAAACTCAATATTGTGTACAACACAAGCTATCGAGGTAGGTCGCTTTTGTTTTTAACACAAGACAAGTCATTGTTGTGTGTAGTGAAATATTCTTTTGGTGTTTCATATAACATAATCTGATCTTAGTTATTTTACCCATTGAACCAAATATATATTGAGTGTTTCGTGTATCGTATACTAACTCATTGTTGCGTGTAACATACAACAAGTTGGATTAATGTGACAATAATGTTTAACTTAGTGAATTGGAAGACATAAATGAAATTATTAATTTATTTTTAAAAAATCATCCATAAAAACATGGGGTGTTACATTATAACCCCTTTATAATGAATTTCTCCCTCGAAATTCATCAGGGTTATAAAAGGACTACTACTTGAAAATTTCTTTCATAGAAACCCTCATCATAAAATCGAATACTAAAACTTCATTTTAAAAAGGAATGTTCGAAACATAAGGTTTACCTAAATTGAATCATCACTAGGTTTCCACATATGAGAACATAGGTATAATGTGAAAACATGGATATGGGATTGAAATATTTCCATTAAGTTATGATGGTTAGTGATAGAGAACAAGGCTTGAGAAAGTTAACAACCAGAAATCCATAAATCTGTGATGATTAAATGGACCATCTTATTCATTTGAAAACAAGGTACTGGGATAACATTTTTGATATTCATGATCTTTTTTTCTAATGTATAAGATCCTTAGAATTAATACTTACTTTATTTTAGTACAATCTCATTGTTTGTGTGCCTTGAAAAATTTCCACTTCATATCATATTCAACGAAATGAAGATGAATTTGAAATTCATAAGGTTTTAGTAGATCTAGAGATCCATAAATAAAATGATAGGTCATTCCATCGTTATTTTTTCACCAAAAGGATAACACAAGTTATCAAAATACATAAGCCTGTCTACGGGGATATTAAATTCATATATTTATACAAATGAACTTATACATCATCTATCATACATATTAAATAAAATAAAAATAATTTATACTAACTGGGGACTTCCTGTATGCCTGTGGTAGGTGCTAAAGGCCTGTCACACTTCAGTTTTGGTTTGAATTCCCATTTCATTGTCTGTCACGAGAGGTTGTTTCCCATCCTATTGGTCGTACATTTTATAAAACTATACTATTATAAATTTTTAGGAATAATATTAAGAAAAAACGATTTATCCTTAATAATACTATCTTATGTCCAACTAAATCCATTAAAACATTCAGCCTTATCCAAAATACATATTCGCAAACTCACAATACAAAAAAAACAATTACTTGAATGGTCATATAACAACAATGTGAATACCTTTATTTATCCCCCATACATTATAAGATGTATTTTGTTTTTCACATACCAAAAATTTGAATGACTTCATCATCCATTCCCTTGAGTCATGGTATAAACCTGAATTACCATATATCTATATTGAATACATGCATGTTTCCTTATTTCCAAATTTATTTGATATATTCCTTAAGTCCCAAAAAGTTGAATACTTCATCCATGACAGCAATACCCACTTTTCAATAACTCTATAATTAGTTCCCAATAAACTGGTATCATCTAATTTACTAATTCAAATATGACATATCTTTATCCAAACATCATTTTCTTAATATAAGGGAAATATTAAGGGTTTTCTTCCCCTTAATAATCTTTCCTCCAAATATATCACCTTACCCTAAATTCACTTTTCTGTATCCTTATATCTATTCAACATATCCATTACAATCATAAATTAAATATCTATACTAAATAAAGTTATATAATTCATGATTCATATAACACAATCTTTGAAATCCAAAACCTATAAAACATAATAATCCAACGTTATTCTTAAACCATTACTCAAGATCCATCATCATAATCTATCCTAAAATATGAATCATGTCTTATGTATTCTCAAACTCAAAATTCTTATGTTTAACATAAACAATAATGGAAGAGCACAACATAGCTTTCACATGTCGTTTACAATCTCTATATCCTCAACTATATGACCAATAATCATACCATCTTAACGATTCTCTTAATGATATTTCCAATTAGTAAACCTATCTTCACTATTCCCATAATTTCCACTTATGATACATTCAATGATTACTCATGTTCTATTTAGTTTTACCAATTGACTATATCCTAAATGAAAAGTGTGAGAAATAAATATGAGAGATTAAAAACGCATGGGTAAGGTAAATTAATTATAACATTTCAGTCTATGATATATTAGAAATAATCCAAGGTTATTAATGATTATAAAAAAACTCTAGGATTGTAACCTATACTTGATTTATACAAAGTACATCTCTAGACATATCCTTAGAGATATCTCTAGGGATCTAACAAAATTTTTCACATCCTAGTTTCCAAAGGTTGACTAAACCATCGCACTGAAACCATCTTTAACGACCCAAGATTAATGTACCTAGACATTAAATTTTTTTGGGGGAATAGTTAATACATTACACAAATATACACCAAAAGACTATATTATTTTAATGTATTTGGAAACATAGAACATAACATTCTAACTTGGTGAAATGTGTTCAATATCACCCATAAAGGTCTTCCCCTTTTGTTTTCCTACCTAATACATTTCATTATATCTTGGGGAATGGAAAACATAAAAAGGGAGACCTCAAATTTTCAGTAAGGTTAAAAATGGAAAACATAAAAAAACATGAAAATAATAATGTCAAAACATGAACATAAATTTTAAATATCAAAATATTGAGTCATGAAATAAATATTTGTAGTACGTAAGGAATAGATAATAAAGGAACCTTAAACATTATAAAATAGAATTGGAATAAAACATGGAATTCAGGAAAATAAATAAGAACATAATATGATTTACATAGTAGACAAGGAATTGCTTCCAAAAGGTATCTGTATGAGTTATTATGTCATTGTGACATTAACTTATTTTTCTATGGGTTCAGTGGCATGTTTTTAGTCACTAACCTTGAAAATTTAGGTTTCTTCACCTAATTCCACTAAGAAAGAGGCCTATAGGGTCACATGATAAGTGTTTCCAGAGTATAATTTAGATAATATATTATTATATAATATTTGAGAAGTTGAATAAATACTATTCATTCATGTTTTTTAATGACTATTAATGTTTTCATGATCACATATATTCTATCATCAGTTATTCAAGAGAACCTAATGTGTGGATAATACTTAATAAATGTTGGTATTCTATTTAGTGAATATAATATTTATTTATTTATTGGTGAATAATGAATTGATATTTATTTAATAAATAAATAGTCATTATTCAAGGATTGATAAATATTTTGGTGGATTGGAGGAACGAGTTTAAGGCTTTGGTAAAAAATAATAAAATTTGAATATTACTTGATTAAATAATATTTAATTTAATTTCAAAGTTAACCGCACTTTGACAAATAATAACGATAATGTTATTATTTAACTTTGGGTTCTATAGGGATTAAATAAAAAATAAAGGGAACTTGTGAAATTTATTTAATCCAAAAAAGTATATAAATTTAATTATATTATTCTATCTAAAAATCCAATTCATTTTTTTGGTTGTGTAGAAATATTTTGAAGAATTCCAACAAACGCTAGAGAGATCACTTCTCTAAAAATTCTCCCAATAATGGAAATATATTTTCCTCCACCTCCAACTATTATGTCAAGAGAGATCAGGGAGAATGCCTTAGAAATAGTTCTTAAGGGGTCAAACATGGATGAAACAAGTGATAGGATCTATTATGAAAGCACACAGATATTTTTAGAGAGACATTTGCATATTTGTGAAACACATTTAGATCACCGCTAGAGGGAATATGATCTTGATTTCTATAATAAAACAACAATACAATGAAGATCTGTTGTAACTACATCAATGAAGAATGAATTCCCACAAGATAATTCTTAATTGATAAAATTAATTATGAATAATATTTGATGATCCTCTATTTGGTTCTGGAAATATATCCCTTGTCTATTTTCTTAGATTCAATTATATAGGTCAGGATTTTTATTGTTGTGTAAATTATTGAATGATCATCAGTCATGAAAAACTAAAATTTTTTCCTAACCAATCACCTTCTTCTGCAATGCCTAAAACTTAAAATTTCCACTCTGTTCTAGTCACTTTCCCTTTTACTATTATAGGCAGGCTAGTGGTGTCACTCTCACATTACTTCCAGCCCATATGGGGCCTTGTTGGTTCAAATCATTAGAGATATCAAGAAAATATTAGAGATCCGGATATATTGGTTTTAATGACTATCCTAAATTATATCTAACATATAAAAGATATGTTCCTAGATTTTAAATTAGATGAGGAACTAGTTTTAATGGTATTCATAGATGTCAATTTTTAAATAGATTAGAATGATCTGAAATCACAATCTGGATATCTATTTTTACATAACGTAGGAGTTATGAGTTGGAATACTTTTAGGTAACTATAATTCATAGACTCTAAATTAGAATTAATGTATATAATGGATTCTGATATAGAAAAAATATGTTTGGATAAAAAACACCATCTATGTGCCTAGTGATATTCATAGTATTGTATATACAATTACATTTTTTTTCAAAAAATAGTAGTAGTGGTTCTAGCTATAGATCCCAGGTCACATCAATTAATGAAACCTGTATGTTTTCAGTATCATATTTCAATATAATTCACTCAAACAGGTGAATTCATATTTAAAATATTTTCTATAGAGAAAATTTGGAATACCCATTGATCGTAGCATATCTTAGTAGAAGCTTGTACATCATGCAAGAGTTAGTGGGATATAATTGGTTTACAACTGGCTCCAATGAAAGTGCAAGTCTATTAGAATTAGTTCCCTAGAATCTAATAAATTTTTACATTAAATTACTAGAATATAAGTATATATTACTTATCATATAAATACTTTTCTTCTAAAGGATAGTAATGTGATAATACCCAAAAAAATACATCATATCAAATAGTTATATGTAGTACTATGATAAAATGAGAACCTAGATATCATATGATAATGTTAATAATGTAATATGTTGTATGGTATATATATATCAATCTTATATGAAAAAATGATATTTTCTGATCATGTCCTGAGATATTATAAGAATTAAGACATCTTCTCATGAGCTTATTAGGTAATCTCCATGTTGAGAGTTCATGATGATAGAAACACCAATATGAAATCCCCATTTTTTATGTTTTGTTTAATATTTTAATATGAAAACATGTTTATTTAACCTTAGAGTTCAGGTTATTATTAATTGGGATCACAGATAGTGTACTTTTATATATAGATTGTCACTATGTTTGCATATTCTGACTATAAAGTATCACATTTTTGCGGCAACATAAGTGATATGAAATTAATTAAATAGTCAAGAAATGATTTTCCCTTCTTAATTTTTGGAAGAATATATCTATTTAATGTTGATTTAAATATAATTATATACCAAAATATAACAATAGAGTAGTTTGTGGATGAGTTTTTATTGGAAAGTAAAATAATGATTATTTGGGAATATTTTTTGGTTAAAAAATTTTTCTCTATCTTTCTTAAAAACAAATCAGTTGAATAGTGGATTATATCACATGGTACCTGTAACTCTAAGTGATAAAGACTATCTAGTTCACTCTATTTTGTGCTTCCAAATTAATGAGGATCTTAGTGAATTCTGAGAGTTGGTATGGAGGGGTTTGATGCCAAAATATGGAATCATGTATAATTTATGACATGTAGGGGTTTAACATCATGAATATGTATTTCTTGGATTATGTGTGGCTAGTTCATGGGGATCCTCATGACATGAATTAAGTCATGTCCAAATGGTATTAGATGATGCATTTTTTTTTGATGGAATTAAAACACAATACTTTCATTATGTGAATGGGTTTCATACCATGTTAATTTTATGTGTAGTTTACTAATATAAGTTGTATGACCTCATGTTTTCTCAAAACAGTCTGACCATTATACAAAAATTGAAGTGTTATGTGGATATCCCTTTATAAATTTTTGAATCACATAGATAGAGATCAATTATTAGATTCATGTGTCTGATCTATGGTGATATGAGTTTTGTTCTTATGTTTTCTATCATGTTAATTTGATCTGGATCCTCTTCCTTTGTCGTTCCATGCGATGTATGTTTTTCTTTATCATTAAAAAAGAGTCTTATTAGTTTTTTGTTGTTGTGATTGTTGTGAAACATCCTTATAGGTATGCTGCTCATATGGGAGGGGCGATCAGGATCTGCAATGTGGTTCGATTCTTGCATGATGGATAGTGACACCTTTTATGTAAGGGATTTGATGATTCATATAATTATTTATGTGAAATAAAATATTTGGATGGTTTATCCCATTGTATTTAAGTCTAATTATCCTAATAAATATTTAACAAGATTAATAATTTATTGGATTGTGATTGTATGTTGCGGTTTCATACTGTTTCGATGAGTTTTGTATTGTATTTATAGATAATGTGATATCTATGTTATGATCATTACCATGTATTTCGATGATATGGATTAGTATGTTGATCTTGATGGAAAATGTTAAATAACACAAAGACGATGATAATTAATTAGTTTGATAAAGAATTATAGAAGAGGAATGGTAAATGAATCCGATTATTTTTATAATTTATGGTAATCAAATTGAGGAAATCCATATGCATAATGAAATATGTTCTTCCATGATAATGGAATTTAAAAATAATATGAATCATGATAGTTTTTGTCGAGTGTTTTTAGATAATATTTCATGTCAATGTTAATGGTACTTCTCTATGTTTTTTAAAGTAGTTTTAATATTAAGATCATGTTTATATTTTTATAGTTTGTTATATCATGATGCTTTTTGTTTCTTGTAGTTGGAACTTTAGAATAATGTATCAGCTAATTAAAGAGGAAATTAAACCTTATTTTTTGATAAAGAATATTTCTAGGCCCTAATTTAGACATATTCTAAAGAAGGATGAGTTCCTTGAGTTTAGAGCTATGAGATCTCCTTTATGTGTGAAGGCTTAATTCCATGTTTTATGGTATAGATTTTCGTGTGGGATGTGATAGTTTGTTTCATTCATCCATGTGGGGTTCTCCATATGTGGTCTTCTATATGTGATGTGTTATTATATTGGGATGGATGATATTGGGGTGGAAGACATGATATTGGGTAGCAAGGCCCAAATTTTTGTGAATTAATTGATTCATGTGATAGTGTCATACATTGGGTTATGCATGAGGGGGTCAGGGATCATGTTGGAGATGATAGAACAAGTAGAATATGGGATTAATCGTTGAAGTGATAATGCTGGATACATTATTAAAATTAATTTTTTATTGGAGAAGTTATGAGATTATTAGTTTATATGTAAACTGTTCCACAGTGTGTGTGGCCTCTACGTGTGCTTAGTTTCATGTTGCATCTTATTGGTTGATTAGGATGGATTTAATTGAGTTCCTTGATTATGGAATTAATCTAATAATTAAAAAATAATTCTTAACCCATGAGGTTAGATTTGTTGGAATTAAAAGGCTGAAAGGATGGTAATCATGAAAAATTTGGGACTTAGTTTAGATTATGGTTAAAGGGAATAGACTTCACACTGGTTTTTAATGAATGTATCCTGAAATAATTTTAATTTCTAAATTAGTATAAAATAAATTAATTAATGAAATTAAATGTGAAAAGGTAAAGAACTAAGTACTATAGATCTTAAAATTCTACTGTTCATATATGATATATAGTTCCAACTAGGGGCAAACGGGTGTCCGAGAGATGATAGATACATTTGAAATTAGGAATAGTTTAGTCCCATAGTGTGTTTTTGAGAAATAGTATACGTTGTATATTTTTGGATTTCATATGCTATCCCACCCATGTCAGTTAGGTTAAAATTCACTGAGTGTATAATGACCTAGGATTCTCATTCATAGATATTAGATATTTTTAGATGAATATTCATTACATTACACAAAAAATGACAAGAACCATAATAGTTTAGTGCCTTTGGAAACATGATAAATAAACATTTAATATGTTGAATGATCTTCAACATCTCCCATAATGATCTTACCCTTTATTAATCCTACATAAAACCTTTCTTCATAACCCTAGGGAAGAAAACATAAGAAAAGGTGAGCTTTGATACTCATTAATGGTAAACAAGGGAGATGCGTAAATATGACATGAACATAAGGGTATGGGAACATAAGAAACACTTTTCACGATCATACCCTTCATTTTAAGGATCATATAAATGACTAATGGAATAATTATTTATGAGTTCATACACAATGAATCATAAGGGAGTCAAAAAAATATACCATGAAAGCATAACATTGAAATAAGTAATGGAATAGTGGAAGACACATAAATATGTAATATCATTCCATATAAGTGAATGATCATTTTAGAAACTTATCAGGGAACTTCTTGGGAACTACGCCCACTATGAAGGACACCCCACCGTCCCCCATCATAGTATTTTCCTGAAAATGGATCAGGATTCCCCATCATCCCATAGTTGGTCAATCCTGTCGACTTGTTTCCCACCATATTCTCATGGTAAATAAATATTTACCCTAATAATTTGAGGGAGATACAGGTCCCAAAAATTACATAATGAAAACTATAAATATGTGTTCTAAAATAACACAAATCGTTTAATATATTAGAACCCATTTAATGTAATGGGTAACATAAACATCATTCAATCATTATTCATGAAAAAATGGGTTTCATAAATGTCATTCCATCATCATAAAAAACCAATCATAAGAATAATAGGGATAGTTTCCTTTAAAATTTTCCTCATTAAATCATATATATAACAAATAATTTTATCATATAAATAAAATAATTTAGAGAGATTTCTTGAAAATTATTATAGAGGATAATATCCTTTCTGTTTCGAAAGATTTTTCTTTTCTTAATATTACATGAATTTTTAATAGAGAAAATTCTATTTGAAAATAATATTTTATGTGTGTAAATTATTTTTATAATAATTAATCTTTCATGAATGTGGAATATTCCATTCATGTAGAAAAACTTAAGAAACATTCATTCTGTATATTTTTGTCTGAAAAGTCACAATGAGCCTTGTTTAGAAAAGGAAAAAAATATTATTTTCAAAACAATTTCATAAAAATTAAATCATGGGTAAAAATAACATTAAATATTAATAGGAGAATAATATGAACATTTTTTGAATTTTTTTTATAAAGTATAGATGTGAATGATAAATATTTCACAATGGTGATTTAAATCAAAATAATCCTGATTATTGACGTGATAGTAAAATAAAAACTTTTCACTTTATAATCAGTTGAATCGTATGCCCCATGAAAGAAGGAAAGCAATATAGAAAGTAAAATTCCATAATATAAAGAATAATACTCATAAAATAAATTCATGGGGAGTATATAGCCTATATAAATTATAAGTAGTGTATAAGGCATGTGTCACAAGGTATTAAAAGTGAGACAGAAATACCTTACCTTATGTCAATGCACAATTCGTACTCGTTTAAACCTTCTATATAATAAATATAAGTAAAATTTAAATCTATTAAAGAAAATAATTCAACTATATAACAACATTTATGATTTAGTACTGTACTTCTGTCGACAATTTATTAATAATTCCTTATTAAAGATACATTTCAGGTAATAACCACTTTGTTTTTTCCAAGTGTTTGGATTTTTAATCCTTGGTCCTATTATATAGATCCTGATTTCATGATAAAAATAATTATAAGGATGATATAAATATAATGCATATATATATATATATATTCATTATATATGTATTCATGTGGATTCATAATAGTTAGTGGTAGAAAATAAAATACACCATTCATGGAGACGGTATTCCATACGTACGCCTGAACAATGTTTTCATTTTATTTTCACATTAAAAGAGACAAAATTATATGATATATTAGAATTACATAATAATTATTATGTTATATATATTTTCACACCCCGACCCTTCTTGTTACTATTTTATTTTATTATTTCGTGACTTCGGTTAGCTTCGTCAAGGTGCAAGTTGATCACTAGTGTAAAATTTTTATCGTTTAATAGTTTTGGAGGGTGTCGGACCGGTGCACGAACATCACATGGTTGGCTATGACCGCGTGATTAGCCCAAGTGACCATACAAATGTGTAATGTTTAAAATAAATAATGTTTGATTTAAATAAAACAAGCTAAATGTTTAAATGGTAATAATAATAATATTATTATTGTGTAAATAAAAATATTTTAATTATTAAAATTATTAACAATATTGTAAATGAAATTGTTGTAAATATAATTATTTAGTTGTTATTATTTAAAAGAAAATGAATAAAAATTATGATTATAATTATTATTATTATGTTATTGAAATTTTATTATTATGATTTGTATTATTATTATTTTTATTATTAAGTTTCTTGGTATTACTATTATTAGCATTATTATCAATTTAGTAACATTATTAATAATATTATTATTATTATTTCTACTATTATCATTAATATAATAAAATTTTAAAAAATAGGAAACCCTAGTCTACCCGGCACCCCCACTTCCTCCCTTTCTGGCCGCGGGTCGCATCCCCTCCCCTTCCCTGTCGCCCTCTCCTGCGCCGCTCCCCTCCCTCTCCATTCCCAGTACCCGTCAGCCCCCTTTCCCCCTTGCTAGCTGCACGCGGCACCCCTCGGACCTGTCTCCTCCTGCGCGCTGCGTACCTGCAGGCCGCCGCTGCGGACCTCGCCTCGCCCTAATGCTGTCGCTCACCCCTCCGCCTGCCGATCCCGCCTCCCCTCAACCGCACCTCGCCTCCCTGCTCTCCCTCCGCCTGCCGATCCCGCCTCTCCTCAACCGCACTCCGCCTCCCAGATCACCCTCCACCTGCCGATCCCACCTCCCCTCAACCGCACTCCACCTCCCTGCTCACCCTCCGCCGACTAACCTAGCCTCCCCTAACCTGCACTCCACCTCCCAATCGTGCCTCTCCTGGCCCGACGAAAGGCCACCCGTCGCCCCCCCCCCCCTTTTTTTCTGCCCAGTCGGCACAAAGGCCGCCCTCCCTCTTCTTGTCCATATGATGGTAGAACTTTCCCCTGTTTTCCCCTATTTCTAGTGCCTTCCCGCCCATTCTTAGCATGTTTCTGGCAGACCTGACCCCGCCAGTCTGACGACCAGCAGTGACGAACTCAATCCCTTTTGGGCAGCACCTTCACGTTGCTCCGGCATGGCCGCAAAACCCCTCATCGGGTTCACGAAGGGTGTTTCGGGTAATATCGGATCACATCCCACCCTCCGCCGCCAAAGGTGATGCAATTCAAATCGCTTCGGATCGTTCGTTGTTGTTCGCAGGGCGCGTTTGGTCTGACCGCATGTTTTGGTTCACCGCCACCATCCTAGGTACGAGTCTTATTATCGCGCACATTTATTTTATTAATGTTATTTTGTTTTGAAATCCCTTCTATTTTATTAGTAGTGTGGGTGATGTTTTTTTTTGATGTAATCTCAGCATGTCGCGTGTTTTCAGGGTTTCCACCACCATCCGAGGTGATGTTCTTCATCTGTTGTCTTGTTACACATTTTATTTAATTATTTTTTTTTTTTTTTTAGGTCATGTTTAGGTCTTTGAGTCCCTGGTGCTTTATTGGATGTGCGAGGGTCTTCGCCGCACTCATTCTAGGTGTCGGAAGATGTCGTAGAGAGTCAAGATCGTTTCCAAGTGCGTTCGCTTTTTTCGAAGTGCGTGCACATGAGCAGGGTGTGGTTTGAGTTAAAAAGCATGGTGTTACAAATTTTCGAGGTAGGAATTTCCATCTTTTCTCTCTTTCTGAAGCTTTCCAAAGGCACTTGCATGGGTTCATTTAGTTTATAAATTTTATTTTCACCCTTATAAACCAGATAGATTATTTATTGCAGTGTTTCTTTAGCAGTTGAAAGTGTTAAAAACAGCTTTGAAATAGTCCCTTAGTTATGTGTAGGTGTTTCTATGCCCTTTCTCCCAGTTTTAATCCATTTAATGTTGTGTTATCTTAATTAAATATTAGATTATTTTTCACACCTCTACGTTATTTATAGTTAACTTATGACTGTGTTTTCCTGTTGAAATGTTTGATCAAAAATGGATTTTTGGATGATTCTTTATTTATGCACTTTTTTTATACCTTGCCACCTTAGTTGGAACTAACTTCCTATGTCTGCAAATGGTATTGTTGGACTTCTTGAGTTGTGCTTTCTAGTAGAAACATTTTATGGAACTTGTTTATCCTGTGTTGGTTAGTCTTATGGAAATTAGTGTATTTGTAGAAATGATTTCACGTCTCTTTAAATTGGTATTTTTATCGAATCCTTGGTTTTATAAGCGGTAACTGTTTTCAAAATGACATGGGCCTCTGTGTGCGGTTCTCTAAATTGGTTTGAAAAGAAATCCATGAGTATATGCCTGTTTGGTTTTTTTTTAAAATATGAAAGTGGTGTTTAGAGTCGTTTTAGAAGATCTTGTACAATGTTTTCATAAAACCATTTGATTATGTAAAATGAGAGGCCCGATTTACAACTCCATGTGTTTGATAAAGTGGATTTTGATAATAGAATGATGTGACGGCCCGGTTGTCACTTTGAATATTTGACATGTATGCATATATATAAGTATAAGGGGTGCTCTTATCTAGGGTAACCCTCCATGGGTGAACATATAGGAAGCGTCCGTGTTTGTGGTAGACAAGTGCGGTGACATGAGTCACGCGTGCGAGGGCCTTCCTACTTACAAAGTATTATTATAACCTCCATGGGTTCCTGGGCGTCTTTTAGATGATCGAGTGATAGTTGCTGATCAACCCCGATTAGACGGGTTGGTACCCCCTGGATTTGTTGTTAGGCCAGGTGGGCTTTGCCACTAGATTGGCCAATTAGGGTGGCCAGTTGGTTATAGACTTAGGAGCTTCAACATTTACCGGTAGGTGGTTCCAAAACCGAGTATGTCCAAGGGTCTTCTAGGGATGTTTAGGATCACCCATTGTTACTGAGTATTTACATTGCTTGTTTGCTTTCGGTGCATTGGTTTATTTTTAGTTTTAGTTTTACTTGTTTCACTCTAGCCCAACTTTGAGATTTTTATTTATTTATTTTGGATTTCTTTTATAAAATGGAAAATGATTTTGTAAATAGTGTGTAGTGTGTGTTGGGTTTTTTTAAATGAGAACAACATGTTTCATATTTTAAAATGTGAAAACCGTACTTTCATATCTGTATTTCAAACTTGTGTCATTGGACTGTTTTGGAAAAGAGAATTGTTGGATTCAGTGGTTTATTCTTGGCATCCCTACTGAGCAGCTCGGTGCTCACGCCTATTATATCTTTCCAGTTGCAGGTTTAGTTTCTCCTACAGGTTTCTGGTTCAGTTGCTCAATGTTGGAGCAACATGGTTTTGAGTTGGGTGGTGACCTAGGGGTCACAAGGAGGTATGTGCAGTTTATGTTCTTTCCGTTTCTAGTTTCTTATGGTTATAGTCAGTTTTTTATCTGTTTATCTTTTTATCTTGGGCCAAATCATTCCCAATAGTTAAATGTTGATGCCCGACACTGGTTTCCATCCTGTGGGGATCAGAAATGCCCTTCGGGCCATGTCACAGGTTAGCTCAGGTGATCGGTTCAGGGTCGAGCCAGGTTGGTTCATGACAAAATGGTATCAGTGGAGGCCTCTGTTATTTACGGTGTCTTGTAGAAGGATATTAGGACTATAGGGGCTTAAGAGGTAGGTTACGGGTCGACGCTTGATCACCACCGTCCGCGATGAGACCTGAGTTACCAGGGGTAGTCTGGGTTTTGAGTCTTTTGCCTTTGATTGTTATGGTTTGAGGAATGATAATGAAGGAGAACTGGTTCAGGTTGTGGCCTCACATGGGGTGGTAACCCATGTGGAGTCCAAGTGTCCAGTTCGAGGTCCTTTTAGTGATATACCTTACTTGGGATATGGCTCACCACCATGTCGCCGAGTTAGGCATATGCACTAGTTCCTCGTTCGGGTGGTTTGTTTTTTACTGTGTTTCGTTTTGGTTTGGGTCAATGTGAGTGTCTGTTAAAAATGGAAGTGGTTTTAAAATGGAAAAATGTTTCTTTTAAAATTGTTTTGAAATTGGTGAATTGGGTTTTTAAAGTGGGAGTGTTTCGATTTGGAATGTTTGACTGCGTGTTTGGATTTGATGAGGGAAAGAGGTGTTCGAACCTCGGTATTCCTTATGGAGGATCGCATGTGCATCGATATGTTCAGAGGGTGTGTGGGAGAACTTATCCACGAGCAATGTAGCCGGGATTGGGTGAACGCACATGTGACAGTCCATAAGGGGCCATAGGCGAGTTTCAAAATTTAAAAGAAATGACGGTTTTTGGAAAAGAAAATTTTTACTCATGTTTGTATATGTTTAGCTTATGAGTTTGTGGCCCTTGTATTGGGATGTTTCTTTGTGTGTGTTTTGGATAGAGGCCATTTTCAGTTGTGTTTTTCGTGTTGTTCTGAGTATGCCGCCCAGGAAGGTCGCTATGGTTTCTAATGAGTCATGCCGAGTTTTCAGTTCTTTTTTCATGTTGCCTATCGATCAAAGTAATCAAAGTCCGTGAGGGGCAGTTGTGTGGTTGTGGAATTAGAGTGGGTCTTCAGGTTGTTGGTAACTCCCAAGGTTTTTAGGGTTCGTACCATCTCAAGTTTATTTTAGGGTCCAGTTTTGGACTAGTAAAGGTGAAATGTCTCTCCATTGTTGGTTTTTGGGGTGTGTTTGGTGGTAATTGTCTCTAGTGAGGGTTCCCCATATGGCAAGGAGTGCATACCGGAGGAACCTGTCGCCAAGATAGCATCTTTGTCGGTGCCGACTTCCAGGTTGTATAATTATTCTCTTATGTGCCACTAGTGTAGCCTCTTTGGGCATTCTAATCCATCGTATTGCATTCACATCCCTTTGAAAAGGTGCCACTGTTGTGGGAGTTTGAATCATTGTGGAGAAGAAGATGGGGACTGGAGGATGCAAATAGCTGACTGTGAGGAAGGAGATGCTTCAGCCATCAGAGCCCCAACCATAGGTCTCGGGGTGAAGCTCGCGCACAGTTAGGATGTGCCGAGGGTGTGTGGAACCTTGGTCCGAGTAATGTTTTCAACTTTGGAAGGGATATATCCAAAGTTCCCTTGTTTGGTTCTTGTCATCGTTGTAATCTCATCATAGTTGTGGTGATGTGATGAACTTGTTCTACCACAGTCTAAGCGGTCTTATCTGTTCTCAGTGTGTTTTCAAATCGTTCGGATTTTCCTTGAAGGGTGTCAGGCCGCGAAAAAACGGGTCGTTTTAATTTTGAGTTTGGCCTCAATTGTGTTCGTTAGGGGGATGTTTGGTTTCATGAAATTAATATGTGGTGTTTTGGGGTCCTTTCTGAGTTTGGACTAGGAATTCCCTTGTCTCTAATTGTGGTGAGGATTTTATTCGGTCGGTGTGTGAGGGGTGGAGTTAATTCCTTATCCTCAGGTTTTTGGGTCATTTCGTAGTAAGCTTCTATTTAAGTCTATGAGTTTTGTTCGCTCCATGTGGAGAAGTTAACTGGGCTCGGATTTGGAGTTCCCATGTTGGCCCCCTCGGGGGCAGTATGATCGGGTTTCAAAGATTCCATATTAAGTAAATTATTGTGGTGGGGAGAACCTTTCCGTGTTCTCCCCTCAACCTCGGGCTTAAGTTTTCTCTTGAATTGGTCAGGTGTGACCTGTTGAGAGTAAGGTCATCCCGAGATTCACATCTTTTTCTCCTTTTGTCTGGTCATGGACTCGAGTTATGTTGACTCTTGGTTTGGTGACTTTCTGGGGGCAGAAAGTTTTGTGGTGGGGAGAATTGTCACACCCCGACCCTTCTTGTTACTATTTTATTTTATTATTTCTTGACTTCGGTTAGCTTCATCAAGGTGAAAGTTGATCACTGGTCTAAAATTTTTATCGTTTAATAGTTTTGGTTGGTGTCGGACTGGTGCACGAACATCACATGGTTGGCGGTGACCACGTGATCGGCCCAAGTGCCCACGCAAATGTGTAATGTTTAAAATAAATAATGTTTCATGTAAATAAAAAAAGCTAAATGTTTAAATGGTAATAATAATAATAATAATAATATTGTGTAAATAAAAATATTCTCATTATTAAAATTATTAACAATATTATAAATGAAATTGTTGTAAATATAATTATTTAGTTGTTATTATTTAAAAGAAAATGAATAAAAATTACAATTATAATTATTATGATTATGTTATTAAAATTTTATAATTATGATTTGTATTATTATTATTATTATTATTATTATGTTTGTTGGTATTACTATTATTAGCATTATTTTCAATTTAGTAACATTATTATTATTATTATTATTATTACTACTACTATTATCATTAATATAATAAATTTTTTTAAAAAAGAAACCCTAGTCTACCCGGCCCCCCCACTTCCTCCATTTCTGGCCGCGGGCCACATCCCCTCCCCTTCCCTGTCGCCCTCTCCTACGCCGCTCCCCTCCCTCTCCCTTCCCAGTTCCAGTCAGCCCCCTTTCCCCCTTATTAGCTGCGCGCGGCACCCCCCGGACCCATCTCCTCCAGCGCGCTGCGTACCTATAGGCCGCTACTGCGGACCTCGCCTCGCCCTCAAGCTATCGCTCGCCCCTACGCCTGCCGATCCCGCCTCCCCTCAACCGCACCCCACCTCCCTGCTCTCTCTCAGCCTGCCGATCCCACCTCCCCTCAACCGCACTCCGCCTCCCTTCTCACCCTCTGCCTACCGATCTCGCCTCCCCTCAACCGCAATCCGCCTCCCTGCTCACCCTCCGCCGACTGACCTAGCCTCCCCTAACCCGTGCTCTGCCTCCCAATAGCCCCTCTCCTGCACCGGCGCAAGGCCACCCGTGGCCCCCCCTTTTGTTTTCTGCCCAGCCGGCATAAAGGCCTCCCTCCCTCTGCTTGTCCAGCTGATGGTAGACCTCCCCCCGGTTTTCCCCTATTGGCAATGCCTCCCCACCCCTTTTTGGCATGTTTCTAGCGGACCCGACCCCGCATGTCCGACGACCAGCCGCGGCGAACTCAATCCCTTTTGCGCAGCGCCTCCGCATTGCTCCAGTGTGTCCGCGAAACCCCTCATCGGGTTCACGAAGGGTGTCTCGGGTAATATCGGATCATTTCCCGCCCTCTTCCGCCGAAGGCAAAGAAATTCAAATCGCTTCAGATCGTCCTTTGTTGTTCGCAGGGCGCGTTTGGTCTCACCACACGTTTTGGTTCACCGCTACCATCTTAGGTACAGGTATTATTATCACGCACATTTATTTTATTATTGTTATTGTGTTTTGAAATCCCTTCTATTTTATTAGTAGTGTGGGTGATGTTTTTTTTGGATGCAATCTCAACATGCCACGTGTTTTCAGGGTTTCCACCACCGTCCGATGTGATGTTCTTCATCCGTTGTCTTGTTACACATTTTATATAGTTATTTATTTATTTATTTTTGGGTCATGTTTATGTCTTTGAGTCCCTGGTGTTTTATTGGATAAGTGAGGGTCTTAGCCACACTCATTCTAGGTGTCAGAAGTTTCCACAGGGAGTCCAGATCGTTTCCAAGTGCGTGCGCTTTTGTCGAAGCGCGATCACGTGAGCAGGGTGTGGTTTGAGATAAAAATCATGGTGTTACTATTGTTCGAGGTAGGAATTTCCATCTTTTCTCTATTTCCGAAGCTTTCCAAAGGCACTTTCATGGGATCATTTAGTTTATAAATTTTATTTTCACCCTTATAAACCTGATAGCTTATTTATTGAAGTGTTTCTTTAGTAGTTAAAACTGTTTAACACAACTTTGAAATAGTCCCTTAGTTATGTGTAGGTGTTTCTATGCCCTTGCTCCCAGTTGTAATCCATATAATGTTGTGTTCTCTTAATTAAATATTATATTATGTTTCGAACCTCTACTTTATTTATAGTTAACTTATGACTGTGTTTTCCTATTGAAAGGTTTGATCAAAAATGTATTTTTGGATGCTTCTTTATTTATGCACTTTTTTTATACCTTGCCACCTTAGTTGGAACTAACTGCCTATGTCTGCAAATGGTACTATTGGACTTCTTGAGTGGTGCTTGCTAGTATAAACGTTTTATGGAACTTGTTTGTCCTCTGTTGGTTAGTCTTATGGAACTTAGTGTTTTTTTAGAAATGATTTCGCTTCTCTTTAAATTGGTATTTTTCTCAAATCCTTGGTTTTATAAGCGGTTCTTGTTTTCAAAATGATGTGGGCCTCTGTTTGCGGTTCTTTAAATTTGTTTGAAAAGAAATCCATGAGTATATGCCCTTTTGGTTTTTATTAAATACGAAAGTGGTGTTTAGAGTCGTTTTAGAAGATCTTGTACATTGTTTTCATAAAGGCAATTTATTATGTAAAACGAGAGGCCCGATTTACAACTCCAAGTGTTTGATAAAGTGGATTTTGATAACCGAATGATGCGACGACCCGGTTGGCACTTTGAATATTTGACATGTATGCATATATATATAAGTATAAGGGGCGCTCCTATCTAGGGTAACCCTCCATGGGTGAACATATAGGAAGCGTCCGTGTTTGGGGTAGGCACGTGCGGTTAGATGAGTCACGTGTGCGAGGGCCTACCTACTTACACAGTATTATTATAACCACCATGGGTTCCTGGGTGTCTTTTAGATGATCGAGTGACGGTTGCAGATCAACCCAAATTTGACGGGTTGTTACCCCATGGATTTGTTGTTAGGCCAGGTGGGCTTTGCCACTGGATTGTCCAGTTAGGGCGGCCAATTGGTTATAGTCTTAGGAGCTTCACCATATGCGGGAAGGTGGTTCTGAAACCAAGTACATCCAGGGGTCTTCTAGGGATTTTTAGGATCACCCATGGTTACTGAGTATTTACATTGCTTGTTTGCTTTCAGTGCATTGGTTTATTTTCCATTGCACTTTTAATTGTTTCACTCTAGCACAGCTTTGAGATTTTTTTGGATTTCTTTTATAAAATGGCAAATGATTTTGGAAATGGTGTATAGCGTGTGTTGGGTTTTTTTAAATGAGAACAACATGTTGCATATTTTAAAATGTGAAAACCCTACTTTCATATCTGTATTTCAAACTTGTGTCAGTGGACTGTTTTGGAAAAGAGAATTATTGGATTCAGTGGTTTATTCTTGGCATCCCTACTGAGCATCTCGGTGCTCACGCCTATTATATCTTTCCAGTTGCAGGTCTAGTTTCTCTTATAGGTTTCTGGTTCAGTTGCTCAATGTTGGAGCAGCATGGTTTCGAGTTGGGTGGTGACCTAGGGGTCATAAGGAGGTATGTGCAGTTTATGTTCTTTCCGCTGCTAGTTTCTTTTGGTTATCGTCATTTTTTATCTGTTTATCTTTTCCTCTTGGGCCAAATCGTTCCCAATAGTTAAATTTTGATGCTTGGCACTGGTTGCCAGTCCGTGGGGATCGGGAATTCCCTTCGGTCCATGTCGCGGGAAGGCTTGGGTGACCGGTTCAGAGTTGACCTGGGTTGGTTCGTGACATATATCCTATATATTCATAAAAATCATCCACATTACCATCCATGGGAAATATAGATGAAAAACTAATCACATCGCATCGTGGAGATGCCAAACATACGCATGAGAAATGTTATCATTTCCCAAAAAATTTAGATGTTAAAAAGGAATATATGATATTATCATTTAAAAATTATAATTATGTCACATATATCATATATATACATTAGAACCATCATAATTACCACTCATAAAATATGGTGATTGAAAATGAATTGTATCACTACGTCGAGACGGTTAGTCTTATATATGCTTGAGTGAAAAATTTACTTCTTGTTTGAAGGGAATGGTCTGTATAATGGTGTGTTAAAATTTATAAAAACATTTTAGAATATTTAGAATTGTGAAAATATTATTATATGATATATATTATTGAATTATAGTAGGTATGGAGGTGTATAAAAAGGGAGTGATCAGTTTGAGTGATTACGTCTTCTTCGAAATGGATCCTTCAGATATCCTATAATAGAATGTAAAGTTGTTTCTCTGGAAAGAAAATAACCTCTATAATGTGGATATTTACGTGGAGAAGATAATTTAGAAATTTTTTGTCTATATATAACAATCAATGAGATGAAATGATAAGAGGGAGGAAGTATCCTTTATAATGAAGGCTAGGGGAACTTTTAGAATTTGAAGAAATATCAATTTATAATAAAATAAATCTGAATACAAATACAAAAAAATTTAAATTTATTCAAATATAATATTAGATAGGGTGTAATACCATCAAAAAATATATTTTATAATTATCTTCTTGTAATTTTAAATCTTAACTTTTTTCTTAACCCTTTGTTAATCTATTTTAATTATAACTCCATTAACAACATTTTCAATATTAAAAATTTGTGAGTTTTACTTATAAGATGTAAATTAAACCCTAAATAGTCAAGTTATGAGGTTTTAGACCATAATTCATCATCTATGTCCTTATTTTAAATTTTTTGTTTATTTTTAACTAATTTAATAAAGTATTATTTTTAAAAAATATCATTATTGTCTATTTGGACTCTATTCATTACATTGACATTTAGAAAATCAATACAAGAAGATAAATTCTAACAAATTCATTTAATAAAGCTATGATATGTCATATTTACCAATAAAATTATTATCTAACCTTTATTAATTCAAATCATATTTATTTTAATATTTTTAATATCACTGAATTGATCTTTTCATTAATTGGATAATTACTACATTATCATTGTGTAATTATTTATGATAAATATTTCTACATAAAAAATTAAAAATAAAATTACTTGATTTATAAAAACCATTTATAATTTAAAATAATATACAGAGTTGAAAATATCTTCTATTTACGATATTTTAAAAATATTATACTTATTACAAGTAAATGTTTTATATTTTTTTCACTCTCTTCGATTTTAGTAATATCCATGTAATTTTTGAGGAAACTAATTAATTAAATTATTCAATTACGATCTTTATGTTTTAATGTTAGAATTATCTTCTTCCAATAACATTTTACAAGTGTTATGGTGATTTCCTAATATTTATAATACTATTTTTTCCTTAATTACTTGTTTTACTCTTAATTGTGAGAATAATGATTTTCAATTTTACTCTTCATATTGGAGAAAAATAAAATTGAACTATTTAATAATTTTTTAAATTATTATTAAAAATATGGAATCCATTTTTTAAAACTTGATTCAATGAATTTTTAGAAATTAATTTATAATTATTCCCACAAAAGGTACGAAATGAGTTTTTAAAGTGAACAAAATATTCAAATATTTAGAATGTTTAGATATCAAATTTCAATGTTAAATTGATTCTAATTAACTAAATTGGATTAAATTACACAAAATTTCTCTAATTTTACATTAAAACCAATCAAAAATTTAATTTAACACTATAAATTATTTAGATGAAATTTTTTTTTCAACTAAAATATAATACTTTTATCTATTCATCAATACATGAAACAAATGAGAAAAATAAAAATGTTCAACTGAACTACATTTTTATATCTCTATTTCAAAGAAGTAGATTATTTTTTTCAAATATAATTTATAAAAGTTTGAATAGGTAGATTTAAAACAAGTGTACCATCAAAAGGTTGTAAAAAATTCCATTTTATAAAAATACATCTATTTTTTATAGTAAATTGGATTTGTTCTTATAAAATTTCTATAAAAGATTAATATTAATTTTAAAAGTTTAATTAATATAATACAATATTATTTATATTATTAATTATTGGAATAAAACACACTTATGGATAAATAAATAGTTTTTTAGAAAAGAATTTCCTTTTATTTTAAAAAGGGTTTACATTCCTTCATAATTAATTGGTCAAAGAATTATATATACACATGTAAACCATTTTTCATAATTATGTAAATAATGATCATAACCTCAATTATAATGTCTAGGATATACATTTGTTGTTTAAATAATTAAAATAATAAAATATTGTTTTATAGAAACTATGTGGTGCAGGTAACAGATGCCAAGTATTGCTTGTGTGTAACAAAAGACTTCAAAGAAATAATATATATATATATAATCTATTTCAATAAATTCTCTTGGTGTTAGATTATATACCCCTTAAAATAAATTTCCCCTAGAAAATAACTTGGGTTATCAAATGATTAATAATTGAAATTTCCTTTCATAGAATCTCACATCAAAAATATAAATACGAAAACATCATATGAAAAAGAATGTAGGGAAATTAACAATCACAAAATTTTACTCCCAAATAGTTTTCTATATATGAGAACATATATTGAAAGTGAAAATGTGGTAATGGATGAGAAATATAACAATCATGTTTTGATGGAGAGTGATAGAAAAGATATTTTGGAAAAATTTTACGATAAAAAAATTGATAAATCCAAGATTATATAAGGCTCCATTTGATTCAATGAACATGAAGGTACTAGGATAACCTTTTTGTTTCAAGATATTTTCCCTAGAGTTGTATAATTTTCATGAGGAAAATATCTACTTTATATCATTAATTTCAATAAGCAGAATATCATCCATTCGTTCATCCTTGATCAATTTCAACATCTTCTCATATTCTATGAAATGAAGGTGATTTTTTCATTCATTAAGAGTTAGAAGATCATGAGATCCAGAAATAGAATGATAGTTCATTCCATCTATCTTTATCACCCCAATATGGTCAGGAAATGTTCTCCAATATGAATAAATATTCATATTAGAAATCATTAATATTTAAAACCCCATCCAAATTTCAATGTAAACAACTTCATAAATGGTTACCCTTATTAACCTTCAAAACGATTAAAATCCAAAATTTTAAAAATAAGGTAACTAACTTACAAATATAAACTCATCATTAATCCCCCAAACAACATGATATAGATCTTAATTTTCACATACCAAACACGTGACGACCGTTATCATTTATTATCTTGGAAGAAAGTAATAACAAGAATAACTATAAAACATTAGTGATAAAATTAATGATTTCAGAAATTAAAACGTTCTTCATACCATAAAATAAAAAATTTACAAACTCATTCCATGATATTATAAACCACTATATTATCTTATCAGTCCCATGTTAATCTGATACCATTCCAAAAATTTTACCACAATCAAACATCTATATATTTCATTATCAAGCATAATTCACATATTAAGGTTTATCCTTCCCTTAATCACATGTTTTCCAAAAATATCACCCTAATATTCAGTGTATGATCTTAAATCCTTATGAAATAACAAAAATAGACTAATATCTTGATGGTTCATTATTAAATAATACCATAAGAGTAATTCAACGAAATTATTCTTTAATTATATTCCAAAAACTCTTAATCATTCCACCACTTAGTTGTCACACTCCACATATCCAATAGTGATCACCTGATATTTCCCTATTTAATTGGATTAAAGAGGTTAATTATATCGATCATCATATTTTCCCTTGGATTTAGGAATTAATTGTCATATTTTCCAATTTCATTACACATGATGCATTAAAGTGTGGGAGGTCCAATCTGTATAGTTGTCTCTCAATTCACATAATTAATTAACTTATATCAATTACTTTAGCAATAATGTTACATATAACTAAACTTTAAACACTTGAAACACTTATCATTCCCCTAAAGAAAATTTACACCATGTTTATTTCAACACTTTGAACATAAAGGAAAAATCAAATTATTTTCTCCATGGTTTTTATATTTTTCTTTAAACTACCTCTTAATTTTCTTATCAAAACCATGAGATTTATATATATCTCTAACCAATATTTACACCTTTATGTCTCATTGGATGATTTCTTAATAACTATTGAAGTCTCATTTGGATAAATCTCTTTAGATACTTGTTTTAAGCCACTAAAAAATTGATCAACCTTATATATAGGATGGATGATAATTCCAAAAGAATACCTCACAAGTCTTGTAAAAATTTATTCATAGGTTTCGAAAGATTCATCATCCTTATTCATTAACTCAAGGAATTTGTTTTCCAAATCAATATAAATAATAAAAGGAAAGTAACTATTAAAAAATATATTCTAGAACTCATCCTATTTCATAGAATAAATTTTATCTTGTTGTATAGTATCCTTGATAAGATTCAACCATTGATATGAGTCACCTACGAAGTGGTAGAAAACCAAAATTAATTTCTTTGTTTATGAACATTGATGAATCAAAAAATATATCATCAGTGGTACTGATCAATTGATCAAAAACTAGTGGATAAGAAGACCCACTAAAATAAGGTGTGCACTAAAACAAGAAAAAATCAATAAATTTTTATTCGTTACTGTTATCATGTGTAATCCAACATGAATCAAAGATTGTGAAATTTTTGTGATCATAGAAAAATATTTTTCATTATTTCCCCCAAAACACTCAATTTATCATGAGGACAATCATTTGATTTCCCATCGCATCCCTCATTAACTAGGATTCTTCATGTTCCGACCATTAGCTAAAAACAGATAGAATAGTGTGAGAAACACTAATCATATTTTCAGAAACATATAAATAAGTTCAATTAATTATAATATTTCAATCTATGACAATTTAGTTTTAATCTGAGGTTATTCATGATTATTAAAATATATATAATATTTTAACCTATACTTAGATGGATCCTTTGAGACATCCCTAATCATATCCTATAAATATATCTAGGGATATCACTAAAGTTATCTCATTATAGTTTCCAATGTTTGACTAAAAATTGCTCTAATACCTACTATATCAACCCAGGAATTTCATACATGGATATTACATCTTTTTATATCAATATTCATTACATTGCACAAACGCATACCCGATGACTATAATTGTTTAATGATTTTGAAAACATATAAAAAAACATCGAATTTGGTGAAATATAATAAAAAAAATCACATAAAAATCTTCCCATACAGTACTCCTATATGAAAAATTTATTCCTAACCTTGGGAAAATAAACCAAAGAAAGGGTGAGCTTTGTTGCTTAGTAAGAGTAAACAAGATAAATACATAATAACAACCTGAAAAGAAGGGTACGAGAACATAAGAATAATATATAAAGATCATTCCAAACATATTAAAGATCATATATATTAGTCATTGCATAAATATTTCAAAATTCATAATGAATATATCATAATGGATTCAAAAGAATGAATCATGAAATAATAAAATAAAAAAGACCAAGAATTGTAGAAAACAAATAAACATGTAATATCATTCCCTATAAGTTAATGCAAATTTAAAAACCATATTAGTGAACTTAATGGGAAGTACACCTACTGGGCGAGACACACCATCATCCCCATCAAAAATCGTTTCCTTATAAGTGATCAGGATTCCTCATCTTCCCATATTGGATCAAGTTTCCCCATTTTCTCATAGTGGATGAATCCCATTGATGTGCTTCACATAATTATCTCATGAGATATAACTCTTCACACAATTCATTATAGGTATATATAGGTCATACCAATCCCATAATGAAGACATAAATATTTTTTCCACAATAATATAAATAAATTATTATATCTTAACCCATGGAATGAAATGAGTTTCATATACATCATTCAATAATAACCCATGAGAAAGAAATGTGTTACATAAATATCATTCCATCATAAAAATAAAAAAACCATAAGAATAATAGGGATAATATAATATTAATATATCACCATTAAAACATAATTAACATCAAATAATGTTATCGTATAAGGAAAATAATTTTGAGATATCACTTGAAAATAATTCTTGGGGATTATATCCTTTCAACATTGAAAACATTTTATTTTCCTAAAATGAAATGAAATTTTAAAAGAGAACAATTTATTTTAAAATAAACAAGTAATAAATAATATTATTATTCAAATAATGAATTATTCATGATGGAGGAAGATTCCATTCATGATGTATATGTTAAAAAACGTTCCTTCCATATATATTTTCTGATAAAGTCACAAAGAGCCTTGTTTAGAAAATGATAAAAATATTCTTTTCCAAACATTTCGAAAAACATTAACCATGGGTAAAAATAACTATAAATAGTCATAGGATAATAGAAAAAAATTGAAATGATATTTATAAAATACTAATGTGAAATATAAATGTTCCATAGTAGTGATTTAAAACGAAATAATCGTGATTATTGATGAGATTGAAAAATAATCACTTATAACATAATAATATCTAGAATCATATAGCCCACGAAATAAATATAATTATATGGATATTAAAATACCATATAATATATAATAATAATTAAAAAAATACCTTAATGGGTAGTATATACACCACACAATATAATTATGTAGTGTTTAAGGAATGTGTCGCACAAAAATAAATGTTAGACAGAAATCCACTACCTTATGTCTTGATTCACTTAATAATAGTTTTAACATATTATATAATAAATATAAGTTTATTATAAATCTATTAAAGAATACTATTCAAAAATATCATACTGTATGTGATTTACATATGAGTTTTTGTTAATCGTTTATTAACAATTCAATGTTAATGTTACGTTTTGAGAAATAACCGCTTTGTTTTTTGCATGTGTTTTGATTTGTTGTCCTTGGTACTATTAAATAGATCATAATTTAATCATATAAATAATTATAACAATGATATAAATATCATATATTTATTCGTATTGATTCATAAATATTAGAGGTTGAAAAAAATATATGATTCATGGAGAAGATAAGCCTTTTGTATGCATAAACACAACTTTCATTTTCTTATCATATTAAAAGAAAGAAACTTATATGATATATTATCATTATAGAGTAATTTTTATGTCATATATATCATATATATTAATAAAATTCATCTTTCTTACCATCCATGTTAAATATAGATGAAACACAAATCACATCACATCATGTAGATGGTATGGCATACGTACTACGAACAACGTTGTCATTTCCCAAAAAATTAGATGGTAAAAAGGTAGATATGATATAGTCATTAAATAAGTAAAAATATGTCATAAATATAATTTATAAAAATAAAACCACTAATAATTACCATTCATAAAATATGTTTTTGGAAAAGAATTATATTGCCATTTGGAGACGGTAAGTCTTATGTACACATGAGAGAAAATTTATAATCTTGTTTGATGGAAAAGGGGTTGTATAATGGAGTGTTAAAAACCATAATAACATTATATAATATGGATTAATATAATGTTATTATTTTATGATATATATCATATATTTGAGGAATTATAGAAGAGTATAAATAAATAGTGACTAGTTCGAGTAATTACTGGTTATTTGAAATGACTCCTTTAGATATCTTATAAGAGAATATAGAGTTGGTCATTTGGGAAGAAAAAAACCTCCAGAATATGGATATAGTAGTATAAATTTTTTTTCTGATTTTAGTCTATCTAAAAGACCCAAATAGTTGAAATGTGGTGAGGGAGGATGTGTCCTTTTATAATGAAGGTGGCATACACTTTTGGAATTTTAAAAAAGATTAATTTATAATATATTAAATGTCCATAAAAATACCACCAAATAGAAATTAATTAAAATTTAATATGTGATAGGGTGTAACAACATCCACCAATAGATTTTAGACTATTTTTTTTTTTAATTTTAAACTTTATCTTTTTTTACAAACCCATTATTATCCTATATTTATTTTAATTACAATAACAACATTTTTAATATTAATTAGTTGGAATTATTACATAAAATGGGTAAATTGAACCATATATGGTCAATTTAAAATATTTTCGACCTTAATTTATCCCATTTGTTCTTAGTAAGTAATTTTATAATTTTAATCTAATTAAATAAAATATTGTTTTCATAAAATATCATTAGTTTAAATTTGACACTATTCATTACATTAACTATCAGAAAATCAATAAAGCATGATATCATTGAACCAATTCATTTAATAAACATATAATATGTCATATTCACCTAAAAAATCATGGTCCACCTTAATTAATTCATTTTTTATTTAATTGTTTTTAATATCATTTATTTGAGTTTTTATTTAATTAAATAATTACTACATCATCATTGTATAATTATTTATGATATATATTTCTACATGAAAAACTAAAACTAAAATTAAATTATGTAGAGAAATCATTTATATTTCATAATAATATAAATAGTCTAGAATATCTTCTATTCAACCACATATTAAAAATATTGTACTTATAAAAAGTAAGAGAGTGACATTTTATCACTCTCTTTGATATTAATAATATCCGTGTCAATTTCATGGGAATATGTCAATTAAAATATTAAATTTATATCCTTAAGTGTTAATTTTGGAATTAAATTCATCCAATAACTTTTTTCAAATTGTTAGGGTAATTTAATAATATTTATAATATCATTTTTACCCTTAATTACCCAATTTCCCTTTAACCGTGTTAAAAAAATTATCAACATCACTATTCATATTAGACCAAAATAAAATGAACCGATTTAATAAATTTGGCTATTATGATTCCAAATATGGAATCCATTTTTGGAAATTCGAATCACAGAACCTGAAAAAATTAATTTAAAATTATTCTCCTAGACGTGAAGAAACAGAGAGTTTTTAATGTAACAAATGTGTTCATAATTTGAAATGTTTTGATACCCAATTTTAATTTGAAATTGATTATAATGAACAAAATTTGACTAAATTATTTAAAATTTATCTCATTACGCTTTTAAACCAATTTTAATTATAATTTAACAATATATATTATTTAGATGAAAAATTGGGTTTCAATTACAATTTTATATTTTTAACTATTCATCAAAACCTGAAACATGTCAGAAAAATACAAAAAAATCGATTAAAGTAAATTTTGATTTCCCTATTTTAAAGAAGATGTTTATTTTATCAAATAAAATGTATAAAAGTGTCAAAACTACATATGCACAATCAAAAGGTGGGAAAACTATCTTTTTATAAAAATACATCTCTTATTCATAAAATTAGATTTTTTATTATATTAGGTCTATAAGACAAAAAAGAGTAATGTTAAACACTTCTATAATTTAATACAA
Source organism: Viscum album (assembly GCA_963277665.1). Classification (NCBI taxonomy): domain Eukaryota; kingdom Viridiplantae; phylum Streptophyta; class Magnoliopsida; order Santalales; family Viscaceae; genus Viscum; species Viscum album. The sequence goes on from OY728136.1 coordinate 382,199,534, forward strand.
AATGATTTAATGGCTTATTTATTCATATAAAACACAGTTGCTCATATTTAAATAGTTTTTTTTAAAGTTCCATTTTATTTTAAAAAGGATTTGAGATATATTTTTATTTAATTGGTCAAATAATTATATATAAATTTTTAATATTTATTAAAAAATTAATTCAATCCTATTCATAACCTCTATTAAAATAGAGAGGTAAAATTTTTATTTTTTTAAATAATTAAAATATTAAAATGTTTTTTCATAGAATCTTAGTGGTGTGTGCCAACCAAGTTATGTCGGTGTCACATGTAACACAATATATCAATGAAATCAAATTATTTTTAAAAAATATATACCACAAAAATATAAGGGTGTTATATTGTGGGCTATGGTAGTTATTTTCCTAATATCCTAGTGGTAGGATGGATTGATGACTACTCGCCTGTCACTGTACTCTTTTTATTAGGCTAACGAGGTTAAATAACTTGAGATGGTAGGGGTGAATCATGGTATGACCGATAAAACTACTACCGCTTTGGATATATTATTGTCATTGAAAAATCACACTTCACCCCTTGCCTATAGAACTGTATGAGATGAAATGAAATCATGAAAAATAGGTAAATATTTTCCACGGTTCAAATACACTATGCTACATCCAAGTATCATACAAAAGAAATGTGTCTATGTACCAAATCCTCTAATGAACGCTGCTGTTAAAATTTTCTGAGTAGAATAATTTCCCCTCTTGATTTATAGCCAATAATAATATGAATGCTCACTACTCACTAAATTTTTTTTTCTCACTCATCTTTCAGTTGATTCCTATTTTGACTCTTCTTTGGTTTACAACCAATATTACCTCATATTTAATGTAAAATTTCTTATCAACACCTTAACTATGATCACTAATTTCTCAAAGGTCATACAACCTTTTCAAAATTTCCCAATTAATCACAAATATATTCTTCTTTCACAAACCACACAGCATTGGCGAAGCTGACATATCCTTTTTGAATCTCACTCCTTTCAGAAAGCTCACTTATCATTCCTAAAACTCAATACATTCAAAAAGATCACATATCCTTCATGAAGATCAATACATTCATGAAGATTATAATAATTTGTTAGATTACATACCCTTTGCAAACATCTTTTATTCACAAAATTGTTTTACGAGAACAACATTCATGAATCACCTTTAAGAATTTAGAGCCTTTAGAGTTTCATTTAGTATTTGTTCAACTATTATGATGGGGGAAGGGTACTATTTATTGGAATTTCATCCTTTTTCAAAGATTCCAATCTCTCCACCACCTTTTTTGCAATTATCTTTAAACTTTTTTGTGAAACTCCATATTTTTTTTGAAGAACCATGGAAATTTTCCTTTTTCACGGTGCTTCTCATACTCGTGAAGCTGCCTTATTTCCTTATAACATTTATGTTTCTTATCATGATCATGGAGATTTAGTGGCCTTCCATTATACATTCACAAACCTTCAAGCCTTCACGACACCAGTTTCCTTCACGAATTTAAAAATATCTGTGAAACCCCATAGAATCCATTCCTATGTCTTGGATATTTTTCTACATAAATTATAAAAAACTATGATGTTACTCCACAACTAGCCATTTCTTTATTATTTTTCAACTATAAAAATCTACCCAAAAATAGTTCAAAGTTACCTTCATGTAATTTTCCCAATAATCTCCTGATAGGTTTTTTCACAAATCTTCACCTTTTGATGCCCTGTTGAAGCTTCTTCCATCTTCTACCAAAATTTTCTTCATGATATTCAGATAGAAAACAATGATTAAATCCACACTCTCTAATACCACATGATCCATGATCAAAGATAGAAACTAGAGTAACATGAAAATTTCAACAATGAATCACTTCATTCCAAAACCAGTGAGGTGATTTTATCATGAATGCCATCTTTAGTGATATATAACATTTGATTATTCATCTTTAGCATCTTTGGATTTAAAAAAACCCTAACTCACTAGTCCCCCTATTATATTATTCTTCACTACTCCCATTATCAACTTATCCCCTATCTTGATCAAGATATTTACTCACCAATTTTCAATGATCCCAAAGGTCACTCATTTGATCCTACCACATTGTAAATAGCATAGATAATCACATCAGGAAAGAGAAGTAATATATCAGGGAGAGGGGGTACCATAACCAAACATTTTCATGTGTGGGGAGTATAATAAAATCCAAGATCCATTCATTGATGTTCAAACACTTATTTGGTTGAGTAATTCTTCATAATCTACCCAACATGTAGTTCGGTAGGAACATACCCCAAATTCATAATCCCATTATCAACTTTATCCCTGAAAAAATGGTTCATGATTTCAATGTTATATATCCTTGAATGATGGAAAAGGTTTTTTTAAAGATTTATAGAACATTAATTGTCTCAATGGAATCTAATCATTTACATAACTTCCACTCCCATATCTTTATGTTGTTTCTTCATCGAGAATAACTACATGTGATCTCAAGTACCAAAATATAATCAGCTTATGCAGTGATAAATGAAATGTAAATTTGAAACATTCTTGGATATGAAATAAATAGTCTTCCAAATATATAATGCACCACCCTGCATTTATTTTATATCATCATCTAATATGGAGAAATATGCATCTACATATCACAATAACTCTTTGTGAGATTTATAATTGTACAAGAAACCCAATTCATCAGGCCCTTGAAATACTGATGTATTATTTTTTACTACATGTTTGTGGATTTATTTGGAATTACTTTGATACCATGATACATGGTATGTGTAAAAACAATATCAGGTCTTGTCATTGTCATGTATAGTATACATCCAATGATCTGCCTATATTTTTATACATTAACTACTTTTTCATCATCATATCATGACATTCTCATCCAGGTAGCCACTAGAGTCATCATCTCTGTGGAATTATCCATTCAATATATTCTAAAATCATCCTTGGAATATTTATATTGAGAAATTAATGTTCAATTCCTTTCTTATATTACCTAGAAACCAATGAAAAACATTAGTCCACCAATCATTGACATTTCAAATAAACATTCCATGAATTTTTTAAATTTTCTTCATTTCACTTCATCTGATCCACCAATATTATGTCGTCAAAATACACTAGAAGAATCAACCATTTATCAAATACATTGTTGAAATAGATATTGTAATCAACTCCACCATAGAAAAAAACCATGTGTCCTCAAAAAATGATCAAGCATTGAATACCATGCTCTTTGTTCTTCCTTCAACCCATATAATTCCTTCCTTAGTATAGAAACTCTATTTTCACATTCATGAATGAAAAAACCATATAGATACCCGATATACACATCTTCTTCTAGAACCCCATTCAGAAGTGTTGAATTACCATCCATTTAGAAATCCTTTAACATTATTTTCACTCCTATGGACAAGAATAATATGGTTTTCTATAATCTTGAGGCAGTTTTAAATGTCTCATCACCATCGATAGCCTCTAGCTAAAATTACCCTATTCACACAAGTCTTGATTTTTTTTAAATCACTATACCATCATAATTCATCTTTTTATGAAATACTTATTTATACCCTATTAAATTCTCATATATTGGCATTGAAATAAAAAACAATTCCCAATTCTTCTCAATATGGTCAAACACTTCATCCAATTCCTCAACCCATTTTTCATCTCCCGCTACATCCTTGAAACATTTTGGTTGTGCCTATGATAGGAAAGATGTTAGCTTAAATGAAATCATTATCTGTGTTTAAACTAGTTCTTCTTGATCAAAAATGTTATTTTCATTATCAATTTTAGCTTGACCCTTAACTTTCCATGAAGATAAAAATATGACTTTCTCCTTCTCATCATTAGTATCTTTATCTGCATCGAATTTTTACACTTAAAATGCCCCTGAGTTTCTCACTTCCTCATCACTTTGAATCTTGGTATATTCACTATGTTGTTGAAGATTCAGTTCATTCTCAATTATGATGAAATAATTTATTTCAACTACATTTCCTAGAATCTTAATGAATCATTTATATTATTTTCTTTTTCATAAATAGTTGACAAAAATTTCTAGATCTCCATGAGAATCAAATTTCTTATGTTTCTCCTAATTGAGAATAAAACACATAAAAATATTAAAAAGTATATCAATGTTGTATTCTTTCTATACCATTGATTATACTTAGTATTTTCTTAATTCAGACTTAATAGATGCCTATTTTATATGTAGACCGATGTCAAGACTACTTCCTTCTTTATTTTCTCTCATATTTCCTTTTCATTAATAATTATTCTGGTCATTTTTATGATCTCATTCTTCCCCACAAAAAATCATCTTTATTGTAGTGTTCTCACTAATTATCCTTTATGCCCTATCCAATGCTTATTGAGATAATATTCCACTTGGGTATTTGGGAATTACATTCCATTTTCAGTAAGAAAATTCAGAATATTCTATCCATGAATCCTTTTAGATTCCCTATAATATTGTTTTATGCGACAGAACAACCTGGAATTGTGTTAAATGAAAAATACCCATGAAATCCATATGATATTATGAATTAAAATAACATATTACCTCTACCCTTCAATGGATATTGGTGAGATAGGTCTAAACACATAGGCACATACCACTTCAAGTAGTATGGTTGAAATTTATTTTTTTCCTTGTACATATTTATAATAATCATCCATTTTTTACAAGAAAAACATGTGCGAGTATGATAATGTGATCGAGTTGGGATATCTTGAGTAGAATCATATTTGACGAAATATTTTATTTTTAGTTGACATATATTCCCAAGATGTTTATTCAAAAACCTATTCCATTCTTCTATAGATAGTAATATTATATCTTCTTCTCCACTTACAAGGAAGATATTTCCTTTTATTTTTTCCTTACAAAAATACTCCACCATATCTTCCATTAATGATAAACATTTTCTGAATAACTTTTATAACATTCTATGAGTCACATAGTTTACTGACATAAGGAAATTTCTAACAAATCCCTTTGAAAACCAGGACATCATAATGTCTCATTTATTTTCCCCCAAATTTTTTTCTTGATCCAATAATCATTAGAACACCATAAATTCTAAATAAGAAAAAACCATCCTTGTCATATTTGTTTCCTGTAACAGGATCCTTATTTCTCATCACATGGTATGTATATCTTCTATCAAGGATCTATACACAAGATTAATCTAATTCTTTAAGGGAAATCTTTATGACCACTTCCCACTCCTATCTTTTCATTTTTATCCATGTAACTAACATCATACTTGATGTGGTATGATATTCATGATCTTCCATAGATTTTGATAGAACAAATTTATATTATAGAGTAAAAAATATATTATTAATTTTAATCTCACTTGATTATTCATTGAGTTATATTTTATGACCAAGTTGGTTCTCCTTCAACAGATTTTTCTACATTGTTGATGGGAAAAATCATTCCATGTTTCTGAATTATTTTCACTAAAAGAAGTGGCCATTAAATTATTCTCTGAATATTGAACTCTTTGTGGTCATATTTTGTTCTACAATTCCTTTGGGTATATATTAGAAATGTAACACATATTTTGAGAATTTCATGTCCTACAACAATAATAAAACTTAATATGAGTTGTGTTCTTTTACATCCTTTAGGACTGGTTCCTCCTGGGGTTCTATGAGTCATATGATTCTGATTTATACAGAGATAAATTTTAAACTCTATTTTAGGAACTTGTGGTCTGACATAAATCACCACAATCATTTATTTCCAATCAGGATCCATACTAGCCTGGTCATTTAGATATGATTATTGATTCGATAATTCTGGACCTATATGCTTGACTTCCATATTTTTGATCACCTGAGTAATATACTTTCCTAATGTCATTAAAAGATTTTAGAGTCTTTCATGATCCTATGATTTCCATCACAAGAAAATAAATTCATCTTCATGTTCTTTGATACATTTAATTTCATCTTTAGCTATGTTATTCAATCAATTGAGGGCTCTTTACTTTTATTCAATTTTGGTCTTGTACACAGTAATCATTTCTTCGTTCTCTATAATTTCAGACTTATGTTTTTATGTTTCATCATTTAGCTCAAACTTCTCTTCTGATTTACAACAAATATAAGGTTTCACATCAGGAAAAACAATGCTTTATTTCTTCTTTTTGGCTATCCATACATCTATCTTCTAAAGGGTGTATTCTAATTCATCTTAGAGGTAAAATCTTACTTCATTATATTTTCATCATTTTCACATTCATCCTTAGTCTGGGGAATACCTAAAACCAAAACCATATATCTTTTTCTTATCCATTTTAGTTTTCAATCTCTTAAACCTCATATTATACAAAAAATTAATTATTTTTGTAAAAGATGTTTTTTTATTTCTGAAGAAGTTACCATTAAATTTTTTTCTACCTTTCACATAGGATGAATACTTCTTCATGGGAATTGTGATTTTATCTTAATAATCATGTTGAAACTTATTTTGGAACCATTCTGAAAAATATCCAACCATTCCACATCAAAATCAACTGAGTGAGAGTTTCACTTTGAGCTTCAATTTTCTTCTTTGCTGGTTTGAGGAGAGGAATTGAATCAATTTAAACTTTTTCGTCTTCTTCCTACTAATCACCGATAGTGATATTGTTCATGTCCTTGAATGAAACTTCTTTAGAGTTAAATTTTGTCCACAGTCTAATTATCATCATTTCTCAACTCGTATACAATAATAGTACTGTGAAAACTCTCCAATGTCCCATCTATAACTTCTTTATCTTACAATATAGAAACTTTTCTATTTAACTATGGTTCATGTCTTCTCAATATGCACTTAAAAAACATTAAATCTTCAATAATTTCTCCAAGACCATGTATGTATTCCACAATAATATTTACCTGATAAAATAATACATTAAAAAATTTATTAGGGTGTATTCTTAGATCCTCATACATGTTACATAGAACATGAATCCCTTTTTATCTAATATTTTGGTCAACCTCATAATTTTTTATGAAATTTTCCCACATAAAATATGAGGCCTCAAAGAAAATCACATTAATATAGATTTCATTAGATTGGGATACCCCTATATAATTGATTCCTTTGGCGCAAACATCCAATTCACTTTATTCTAATTTTGATAAAGTACCACTGTACCTATTGGCCTAAATACCATGAATTTCAACTATAAATATATCCATTTAAAAATATTAGAAGTATTATTGAATCCTATTTTTACATAATTAAAAATTAATTCCATCTAATATTATAATCCCATTATTATTGAAAACTTCCATTGAAACCCATTAGAGAGGAATATTGAAATTTACCTTTGGATATGATAAAAAGTGTTAGTCCAAAAATGTTAAATAACATAGGGGGAGATTAGGGTATGCCAGATTAAAATTATTACCCCATTGAATATTGAGTCATTAAAAAAAACAGTCTACTCTACCTTTCCCATAGTAATGTATGATCCGAAATGAATGAATTAATGAGAAACCAAAATTTTACATGGTTCACCAAAAATGGGATACATACAAGGAGAATATAAATGAAATGTTACTGTGTACCAAATACACTAAAACAAATTCTATTACAATGTTTTGGAGTGGACTCATGGTCCCTCCTATTTTACAACCAATAATAATTTAAAATACCTCTTCTCTCTGAACAAATATGTTCTAACTACTCTTTCATATTATTATTCTTTTGATCACATGAATCAATATTTTTTAAATCTCATTAGGTGTATAATTATTTTCCACTTTTATCCAATTTATTAAAACAATATAACCTTAGGTTTATTGGGGAATCCATTCTCAAAACTTTCATAGTGATAACTGCATTCACAAATATCAAACATCCAATAAAAAACAACCCAATTCCCATTAAGAATATTATTATTTTCTAAACACCATTACTTTGGTGAAGCCCAGATAGACTTCGTGAAGCTCACTCCTTTCACAAATCTCACTTAACCTTCACGAATATAAATACTTTAATGAAGCCCACAAAGCATTCATGACTTCCAATATTTTTTGAAACTTACAATATTAAATTATCTTACATATCTTTCCCAAACAACCTTTCTTCACAATTTTTATTCATAAGAGTAAACATAAAAAATCACCTTCATGAATTTATATCATTTTTAATTTTTTAGTGTTTCTTCACCCCGATGAGAGGGGTCGAGGAATATTTATAGTAATTTTATCCCTTTCATGAAGCATCCAATATATCCACTACCTTTTTACGAAGCTAACAATAATTGTTTATGAAACTCCCTATTTTCAGGAAGCTATAGGGAATTTTACTTTTTTGACAATTCTTCTTATACTCACAAAGTTACCAAATGTCCTTCATGTGTTAGTTATTCCAATCGTAGTCGTATATATTAATGGTCCTTCCATCATGAAATCTCAGACCTTCAAACCATAATGACACCATCTCCCTTCATGGAGCTCAACATATTTATAAAACTCAAATATTCATAAAACACCAATATTCATTAAACTCTAATAATTAGAAAACTGTTCCACCTTATATACATATTTTTTATACCACATTCAATGTATCCATTCTATTATCATAATAAATTTTGAACATACCTATTCAATAGCCATTCAAGAAACCAATAACTAACCATGTCCAACTACACTTTCAATAAACATAATCAACCAAAAAAACTAAAATGTTACCTTTATAGATTTTCCCAACACTTGTCCATGTAGTTACTTATATTGGTATGCATAGTCATTACTTTTCTTATATATGTTAGTAGAGTTCTATGATGGCTTGTGGTTATTTTTGAAACAAGTATCTTTGGATATAGAATCCAATGTATTATTATAGGTATGATATGTATTGCCTTTGATGTCTTGAGGTATAATACCCATTGTACGATACACACTAGATCAGTTGTTGGGGATCCTAGAATGTATTGGGTTACAATATATGGATATGTGGATGGTATGATGTGATGAGGTGACTCATGAGGTGAATATGGTGATACCTTGTCCATTTGTCTTTGTTTTGGGTTATTTTATAGACATATGGCTGAGGAAGTGCAATGTTGGGGACGGATGACGAACCAAAAGGGAAGAGAGAGTGAGGTAGCTTTGAAGTTTCTTTATTATATTATATTGTATATTATATGGAATACATGGTAATAGTTTTCCATGGTGAGGCTGAAAACATAGTATATAAGTTTATGAACTGATTTAGTTTCACTGTTGTTCACCGTAATTTACCATGCTTCCTTTATCTTTGGCAGAAGAGGCTCTAGAGAGGATTAAACTATGTATACTAATATGATCACCATACATATATATAATTTTTCTTCAATTCATCAAATAAAAATGATAAATATCGATGGATAATACTTTCTCATGGTTTTACAATGCAATTTGGGTTTATTGGTCACATTCGTATTTAGCATTTAGTACTTGTAGTTTTCCATTCAATTGCGATAACACTATATAACATTTAATGATATCACTTAGGATTTCATTAAATATATCTATAAGATAGTTTTTATTATTTTATACAAATAATATATATATTCTGCATGCTTTTTATATGGTAATTCCTCCCATTGTATATTTTTTATACACTCTATGCTATTTGCTAACTCGGGGCCTTCTGGAGGTGTAACTCGGATAGTGACCATCTCCATTATCCTATTTTCAACACAATATGGGTACATGTTGGGGGGGGGGGGTCATCATTTTAGAGTGGAATCATTTGTTTAGGTTGATGGATAATATGGATTTTGGAGGTATTCATTTGTGAGGTTGCATAGGTTAGTAAGGAAATAGTTTCAAGTTAGTTTAGTAAGGAACATAAACATATGAAACTGGTTGATAAATGGGTATTTAAGGAACCCTGTGTTCTAATGCATAAACCATTATGTTTACCAATCTCGTCAAATTAAGTTATACTATTTGTAGGATAGAGACCTAGGAAAAGATCATGCATCATTCTTCTTTGTGCCCATGTTTGAAATGGGAAGACCTTGCAATAGATTATAACAAAAATAAGATGAAAATACATATTTATTTAATTTTTAGTATTACATGTTCTATGTTTAGGATATCTAATATTATTTCATTTTTTTAGCAATGGTCAATTAGATTTCCTCATTGGGTTCATGCAGAAGATGTTCAGCAAGTTATGCAAGCTGGTCATTATAGAGTGGAGGTTGACGAAGATAACAGTTAGAGGTACAAACTATGAGAGTTTTAGTTCCATACCCTAAAGAAGTACGAGGGATAATTTTTTTGTTCAGTAACTAAATATTTCTTGGATGAATTTTGGATTCATTTAATTCTATTCCATGATCATAAGGAGCACTCAATTTCATTGTCTATGGATATTTTTAATAATGGAACAACTTAGTGGTGGATCCTTTTTATCAGGGATCATGATAATTACACAATCTCATGAGATAAGTTTGGAGACCATTACAAAGAAATGTTACATTAATCAACGATGATGGTGTCCAATTTACATGAGATTCTTACCCTTTGATAGAGGATTTCCAGTGTTTGAGATTTTGGTATCCATTTTAGAACCCTTCTGATATATGATTCATACCTTTTTTATATGAGGAGGCCAGGGTGAGGCATTTAGATGAGACTTTTCATATAGAGATCCAGCACTAGGTCACACTGTTTATACTAAATACATATCATGAGGTTCTGGAGAGAGTATTGATTATTAAGAGGATGTTGGTAAGAATCGAATTGTTATGATATAGTAGTCATCAAAATTTAGCATGATGCATATATGTGGTCTGTGGCTCCTAGTTTCCTAGAAATGACATATTTCAATCTTCCTTATGTTTGTTCTAACCCTCATTATCTCATTTATATAGGGAAAGAAACACTTAGACCCATGATAATGGATCATAATCTTGTTTTTTATTTTGGAGGCCAAGTTATTCAGTGGAAAGACTGCCCGTCATTTTTAACCATCCAAAGTGCACTTGATTTTTCACTTATGGTTCATCAATTGATGTCATTTTAGATGAGGAAATAGAGTCATGGTGTTTTAGTTTCCGATTAGAAAATAGGATATGAGGTAGAAATAATATATATATGAGACACTCCTCATCCCCAATGAGTAATTCATGACTATGGAGGTGGTAATCAACAAGGGAGGATAAGATATGTAGTATTTCATAGACATCTTTATGCACTTGCATTTCTAGTTATAGGTGATACAAATATAGTTTAAGGTACCCTTTTTTTGTTTTCCACACAGGTTTGTGCATGTTTTATTCCAAGATGAAACAGTAATTCATATCAACTACCCTCATACATTCATTTGTACTTGCCTTAGAGAGGCTCCTAGTTCCCTTGGAGTTGACTACACTAGTTAAAGGTCAAGAAGACTGGTATGAAGTAAGTGTAGACTCTACGCAAGTACTGAAGAATCATTTCTCACGGGGATATTTCCCATGATTATTGATACATACAAATGACATCATCCTTAGTATGGATTTTCTATATTCAGTTGAAGAAATCATGGATTCCTGTCTGATACAGGTTGTGTTCTATGATGCTAATGGAGAGCCGGTGGCGTTTGTTGGAAAGAAACACCCTTGGATGGGTTAGAGGAATCTTCCATCCTTATCTTCTATGATATAATAGGTGATGCTAAGGATTCCAGAAGTTCAATAGTTTCTATTTCCTAGGGTTTTAGAAGAGTACCCTGATTTCGTTCGAGATGAGGTTGTTTCATTACCCCTTGATTAGAGATTGAGTATGGGATTAGTGTACAACTGGGTTTTTCTCAAATATCAATGTATCCTTATATGAAGTAACCTTCTATGTTATGATTTATATGAGTAAACCTTTATGATTTGTTACTATGAATTTTTTTCAGCTGAGTGTGCCACTATGGGGTGCAGTATTTTTTTTGTGAAGAAGGATGATGGGTTTTTACCTATTTGTATCAATTATTTTTACTCGAACTTAGTGGAAAGGATGAACTACTATCCTCTTATTTGGTTTGATGGTTTTTTGGATTACATTGATGGATATTTTTAGTTCTCAATTATTTAACTATGGCTAGAGTATCATCATATTAATGTTAATGATGAGGATATTCATAAGACTAATTTTTATTTTCATCATGGGAATTTCATGTTTTTATGATGTCGTTCCATGTGATGAATACATCAGTCATGTTCATGGGGTTGATGAATATAGTGTTTAGAGAGTTCCATGTTAATATTTTGGTGGATTTAATAGATAAAATAATTTTATAATTTTTCTATTAGGAGGATAATAAAAATATTTTGAGTACCATTTCAGTATTTCTTCATCATGAGAAGCTGTTTAATAATTTCTCAAAGTGTGAGGTCTGTGCTTGTGAATTAAGCTTCTTGGGAAATTTCGTGTCCCTGTAGGGAGTTTTTGTGGATCCATTGATGATATATGAAATTGTTTCTTGATAATCCCCTAATAAAGTGATGTTGGTGTAGAGATTCATTAGTCCTGTAGGCTATCAGAGTAGGTTCATAGAAAATTCCTCTTGGGTTGAGACTACTGTAACAACCTTCACCTGTAAGGGTCCTATGTTATTTTATACAGACCGGTGTCAAAAATATTTTTAGTACTTGTTGAAGATGATATTAAGTATTCTAGTATTTTGTTTTCAAATATAAGGAGTTCTTTTTGAGTTATCTATAATGATTTTCATCATGACTTAAGATGTGTTATGATGAAATATATATCATTTGTTTCTTATGGGTCTCGAAAGTTACATCATGATAAGTATAATTGTTCCAACCACGATCTTGAGTTGGAGGTAGTTGAGTTTTCTTTGATTTTGAGCTAACATTACCTCATCAAAAAACATTTTTGGGGTTTTTATTGAGCACAAAAGCCTATGGCATGTCATCTCTCAACATGAATTGAACTTTCATCAATTTTTGTGGATGTAATTATTTTAGGGATACAAAATTATGATTTATATACACCATGGATGGGAAATGAAATAGTTTATGAACTAAACATGATGTCATAGTGTGATATAATGCATGATTCTGGAGATTCCTAGAGAGTTGTGTAAGAACTCTCAATGACACATCTAGAGATGGGAGAGGTTGGAGGAAGATGTTGTATTTTCATAATAATGGTGAACTTTTATTTACTACAATAAGTGGAGGAGTCCCATCTAGGGAATTTATATGTGTAGGTATGGAGGGACCAAGTTTTTTATGGAAATTCCCCTGATGGTTGGTCCAATTATTGAAGACAAAGGGAGTTTGTTTGGAAAAAAGGACTTCCATCCCAATATCGGTGCATGAGATGGTTATCCATGAGTAGAAATTATAACAATTGGTAGTACATTATGGTGTTAAAAAGGTGTTTTTATCTATGAGATGTCATTTTTGGGGGACTGGGTTGAAGCAAGTAGTAAGAGAGTTTGTTTCTTGGTGTTTGGTCTGCTAGAAAATAAAGGTTGAGCAATGTGTTCCCAATGGTTTCTCTAGCCATTTTATGTTTCTAGTGGAAGTGGGAGGTGATAATGATGGTTTTCATTACCAGTTTACATATATCATAGGGAGGCAATGATTATCATTCTATGATAATGGAACATTTTGGAAAATTATCCCACTTTTTAATGATCAGGGAGTTTCGATAAAAAATAGTTTCTTTGATGTAGTATCTATGGGAGGTGGTGAAACTCCATAGAGTACTAAGGACTATAATCACTAGTCAGGATCCTTATTTTACCTCCAGAGTGTAGAGAGATTTCTAGCATTATTTTTTATCTTAATTATTCCTTATTACTAATTTTCATCTACAGAAATATGGATATATATAATGGACCATCCTAACTCATGAAGACATATTATGCTCTTATTCCCTGTATATTGGAGGTTTTTTAATGAGGTGTCTTCCCATGGTCTTCTTTTCAAACAATAATACATTCCAATAAACAATTTGTATTGAAACATTTTAATAATTTTATGGCTGAACCACTTCTTCTCCATTATGCAAGAATGGGGTTGGAGAGGCAGTAATTCTTAGGATGGAATTAGTATAGAATATGAAATAGATTGTTTATGTAACTCATTATAGGATGTATATATAACAAGATCATCAAAAATCCTATACAACATATAGGAATAGGCTTCTAGTGTTTGATGTTCGATATCAATGTTCTTGAAGGTGACTCCTCATTATGGGAAGTAACATTTTTGTCATGGGAAAATATTTCATCCTCGATTGTTGGGACTTTCAAGGTGTTGAATCATGTTGGATCTATGTAATATATGAAAGAACATAGACCATATATGACCAAAATAAAAGATATATTTCATGTTTATCAGCTCCATCATAATCTCTGTGATGACTCTCATGTTTTCTATTAGTGTGAGAACAATGTTTATGATGATGCAACTATAAAGGAGAAACTAGTGGAGATCTATGACTGCTAGGATAATGTGATGAGTGGTCATGCTATAACCTTGGTTTGTTATTGTGTCAGAATGTTGGCATGTATCTAAGTAACTAGGAACAAGATTCATAGATGTAAACTCATTAACCTAAGCTATTTATGCCTATACCTTCTATTTTGGTCATCCTAGTTGTGGATATTGACCTTTTGATTTAGTATATGGTTCCTTGTTGTGTCTTATTGGTAACCTTGATTTAAATTTGGAGGTTTATACCCCAAGAGTATGTTTATTACTAGGTTGTTTCTGTTGGGTTGTTTCACATTATTCCTCTTAATAGGTTGTAGATCTCCTATGATGTTGAGATATTTGAGAGGTATCTCGTAGGGTTTCTGTTTAGATGACCACTTTTGGTTTTATCTATAGTGTTATTTTTGGACTCTTAAGGATGAAAATTGTTTGTGAGGTATTTGATATAAGGGATTTAATCTATCTAGTTTGACCCTTTTTGTGCTTCTGATGTATATGGTGCTCAACGGAGGCATAAAGAAGGTCTAGAGGTGTTCAGAGTCCAAAATCTAGAATCAAGGCAAATTTACCACATATCAGGGTTTCACATAGTGAATATGAAGTTCATGGCTTGTGTGAGGAATGTCCATGGGGTGCCTCACAGTGTTACTTAATTAGTGTCTAATTGGATTGAGAATACAAGATTTTCAATAGGACATAAAACCAAAAACATTCATGATGTAAATGGATTTGACACCATGAAAATTATCTATACAATGCACTGATATAAGTTTAAACTCCTCGTGTTTTTTGAAACCCTATAACATTTATCCCAAACCCTTGTTTTCCAATTACTCTCCCTTAAGGTATTTTGGAATCCCTTCGAGAAGGATCTATTCTCAACTTCCCAAGTTCCTTTTGGGGTGTACCAAGGTGTGTTATACACTTTTCTATCATGTTTATTTGTTCTAGATCCTCCATATTATTCTTTCCAGGCGGTGGAGGTTTCTATCCATCATTATAATGGAGTTTTATAAGTTTTTTGTTTTTTCGGTTTGGTTGTAGCTTCTTTAGAGGGTTGATACTCTCATAGGAAAGGAAACCATGATCTACGATGTGGGTCCATTCTTGTGTAAAGAATGTTGGCTCCATTGAGCTAAAGGATTCTTTGATTCTCTTTTTTTATTTTGTATAATCAAAAAATATTCATGGTTTATCCTTTTTTATAGAAAAGAAATCAACCTTTTGAAGAAAAAATCATATTAATAATGAATTTTATTGAGATCACAAGTTGATGTTGGATACCATGACAATGGGTTTCCTCTTGATTTAATAAATAGTATACTATATATGTTTTAATTATTAGAATTTATTGTTATGAAATGGACAGGGATGTTGATATTGATAGAAAATGGTAATGAATGGAAAGATGATAATTTTTAATTAGTTAAGTAAATTGTAGAGACCCGTATCTTGACGTACAGGGACATTACATTACTTTTGCGGAATACTTAGTACATAACAAAAACACAGACACAAGGATCGTAATAGTTTAGTGTCTTTGGAAACTCGGAATATAATCTTCTAATCCTGGTGAAAGGTCTTCAACATCTCCCATAAAGATCTTCTTTTTTTTTTATTACCTAAAACCTTTCTTTATATCCTGGGGAAAAGAAAACATAAAAGGGTGAGCTCAAATGCTCAGTAAGGGTAAACAAAAGAAATATCAATCACATAATTTTCATAAGAACATAACATTTTTGGAAATCTTAACCTGCAAAAGAGAGCATAATTTCATAACATGGGATAAATCATAGTAGTGAAATGAAATCATAACATAAAACATTACTCATTGTGGCATACACACATAATCATAGAGAATCATTTCTTGTTAGTCAAGACTCATTGCCAAGACTATCTTAGTGGACAAAGTCCCTTTCTGAATCGAGTAATCCTCGTTTCAGTCCTGTTTCACTGAACCGGTATAACCTACCATTCCAGCCATGTCTATCTCATGAGATATAAAATCTTTACCCAATGCATTGGAGGGAGATATAGGTCCCACCCATCTCTTAATGAATCCTTTCTTATGTGTGCCAAAAAATCATAAATCATACATCATTGCATAACCCATGTAATAAAAATGGGATTCTTAAACAACATGACATCATAAAACCATTCATATAAGATAAAGGAATTCATAAACATAATTCCATCACAACATAGTCAAATAAATGTAAAAATATGGATAGAAACAGAACCCTTTATTATCTTAGATGGAAAATAATTTTGATAAAACACTTGAAATGAATTCTTGAGGATAATATCCTTTCTTCTTCAAAATCAATTTCTTTTCACAAAACATCATACAATTTTAAAAGAAAGAGATTTTATTAAAAATAGTCATGAAATATTTTTGAGGAAGGTTCATGAAAATAAGGCTTTATAAAACCGTAAAAAATCCGTTCGTGCCGTATAAGTTAAAAAAAACATTCTTCGTACTTTTGTCGGAAAAGTCAAAAAGTACCTCGTATAAAAAAAAATACGACAAAAGATTCCTTTCATATCTTTTACTAAAAACTCACCGAAGGGTAAAATTGGATTTAAACAATTGTAGGTGGATGTAAATAATATTACATATTGAAGAAACATGGATGTGGATGATAAAATACACCCCAGTAAATACCAAAGTATAAACAATCTCGGATAAAAATGAGATTGTGATATTTTCCCTTACCTTCGGTCCGACTTGCTTTGTAAGTGTCCGAACCTCCTGTATAATGATTTAAATCATGTTATTGACTTATTACAGAATCATATTCATTGTTATGATATCATATATGGTTCACTTATGACATTATATTACCCGTTCTTTTGTAAATTCTATGTTAAAGAAGCGTTTTGGGTAAATTCGTTTCATTTATCGTAGGTGTTTTGAATTGTTGTTCTTGACATAATTATTACTTATATCATGATTTACTTACTTCCAGAATATAAAATATGATTTATATATCATATATATTCAGTATATATATATATATATAATAGGTAGATAAATAAAATGAAAAACACCGTTCATGGAGACGGTAGTCCGTACGTACGCATGAACGCTGTTTTCCTTTCCTTATTGTCTTGAAATGGAAGTAAGTAGATGACATACATATGTATATATATACATAAATCCAGTAGCTTTATAATGTCATATATTTCATTATTATTTCTTATATATATATTATAATCATTCTTAAATGGTTAACATGGAGAATGAATCTCATCGCGTCGTTGAGACGGTAGTCCGTACGTACGCACGAGCGATGATATCATTTCTATAAATATTGAATTGAATTGGAGTGGATTATAAAATATATCAGAATCAATATTATGTTGTAATAACTATGTATAGTTATTCTTTACACCATTATACCCATCCATGTAAGGTGGTGGTGGAAAATAGATTACACCACGGCGTGGAGACGGTATTCCGTACGTACGCACGCGCGGTGATTTCTTTTTCCGTAGGATGGATAGATGGTGAAATAGGTTTGTTTCATAATTATAATAACATATCAGTATATGAGTGATACTGATGTTATTACTTCATAATGAAACAACCTAAGAAGAAGAAGTGGAAGAAGAAATAAAGATGAAAGAATTGGTAACGGTAATTACCTCTTCTTTGAAGTGCCTCTTTGAGACCTCCTCTTAGGGCACTAGAATTGGTCTTTGAGGAAGACCAGAACCTCTAGGATGTTTCTAGGGAAGTGGATAAGAGATTTTGGCAGGGGTTGGCCGAGCTTGAGTGCTCAAATTGGTGTGAGGAAGAGGGGGAGGAGGTGTCCTTTTATAGGGGAGGAGAGGGGCACCTTAGGAATATCTCAAAATATTATTTTATATTAAAGTCAAAATCGGTTTATAATGGTTCCAAAGGGTCTTATTTCGAAGCTAAAGTGGGGATGGGTCGAAATCCTATCAACCAATAGAATTTAGACAAGTTTAGGATATTATTTTAACCTTATCAATTAGATTTAACTCTAAGTTAAATAATTTAACATTTACCGTGTCTTTTTGTTTTCTTTCACTATAGGGTTAATACACTTACTATAACATGCCAAACGAACCCCAAATTGTTTATTATTAATATATATATCCTTATCTAAGTCATTTGGCCGAACCTTAGATTTTTAGGGATAAAATAACAATTAATAATATAATATTTTATTTAAAAACTATTTTGTGTCAATTTTGACACTATTTGATATATGATTTTTGTGAAAGTCATATCAGAATTATATGTTCGAACCAAGTTGATTAAATCAACACTAATATATTATAGTAACCTATAAAATTAGTGTAATTCATAAAAAGTCTTAAATTACATTTATTTTGGTATTTATATTATCAATTATGTCAATATTTCATTAATAAGATAATTACTGCATCATCTTTGTGTCATAAATAAATTATATTATTTGATGTCTAAAAATTACAAATAAAATACCATCATGTAGGAAATCTTTTTATCTTTCTAATGAATATTTAACATCGAATTTATCTTATGTATAACCCCATATTAAAAATGATTTACTTATTATACTTTGATTTTAACTATTTTAACCATTCTTTAAATAAATTAATAATAAATGTCCTAATCTAATCCAAGTGGGCCTAAATGGTCATATTTTATTCCTAAGTTTGTTTTTGGTCGAATTACACTTGTCCAATAGAATTAGGACACGTGTTAGGGTAATATTAATATCTTATTTACCCTTAGTCACCCTATTTACTATTAACCGCGGTAAAAAAAAGTAAAAAGTTACTATTCACCAAAAATTATTTTCATCTCATTGAACCACATTTTAGTCCATGATATTAACCGTGTCTCTCGGATTTTCGAAATTCCATTCACAGAAGCGGTAAAATTAAGTTTTATGCAAAATTCAGTTTTTAACCTACCACTTAGTAGTTTCACTATTCATCAAAAATTGATGTTTTTCAGAACAATGCCAAAATTTCATCCCAAGCTATATTTCATATTCCGAATTCAAAAATGAAGTCTATTTTACCAAATTCATAACATAAAAGTTGCATTAATTAATTTTATAATTAAATCCCGCTGTTAAAACAAATAGCGTGTTTTTAAGAAACAATATCTATCAAAAGATTGACACTTGTTTATGTCTAGTTTAAATGTGAAACTACATCCAATGACCAACATTGTATTAAATTGTAAAAATATATTCTAAATATACTTTAAAACCACTCAAATTAATAATTTATCACTATTAATTATTTCGATTAAAAAAGTTGTTTTTAATTATAAATTAGTAATTTTCACTATTCATCAGAATATGAAAGTTATCTGAAAAGTACCAAAATTTCACCTTAGGCTAAATTCGATACTCCGAATCCAAAAATAAGGTCCATTTTGAGAGTTAAAATTTCTAAAATTTAAAAAGTGGTTATTACTATTCATAACGGCTAGTTTTAATAATATTTTAATAGCATATCATTGTTTCGTGAAACTCAGGATTACGTACCACACACGCTATCGAGGAAGGTTACGATTGCGTGTAATGCAAGGCAAGTCAAGGATGCGTGTTGTGCAAGCTCCTTTTGGTGTAGCGTATAACACAAGACATTAATGAAATAAAAAAGAATATTTTTCATAAAATCTCGGGCTGTTACATTCTACCCCCCTTAAAATGAATTTCGCCCTCGAAATTCGTCGGGGTTATAAATGGTTTACTATTCGAAAGTTTCTTTAATAGAAACCCACATCGTAAAAGGGAATACCAAAACTTGGCTTTAAAAACTAAAGTATGAAATGTAACGATTACCCAAATAAACTAATCACTGGGTTTCCTCATAGGTGAAAATATGGATATAGAAGAGAAATCTAACCATCATGTTCTGATGGAGAGTGGTAGAGAACATGGCTATGGAAAAGCCAGTAATCACAAATCCATAGATTTGTGATGATATAAGGTACCATCTGATTCATTAGGTATAAGATCACTGGGACAACATTTTTGGTTTTCAAGATCATTTCCCTAAAGTTAAAAATTTGTTTAGAATAAATACTTACTTTATTTTGGTACAATCTCACTTTTGTTCGTGCCTTGAACAATTTCTACTTCATCTCTTAAATAAATGAAGTTGAATTTGTTATTCGTGAAGTGTTAGCAGATCATGTGATAGAATGACGGGTCATTCCATCTGTCTCAAACAAAAGGTAATCAAAAGTTATTAAATATACATAAGTCATTCTATAGTAAGATTAATCACATATGGTTCCTAAAATGGACTTATACTTCATATATCATACTTCTTAATATAATAAAACTAGTTTCTACTAAACAGGGACTTCCTGTAGGTCAGTGGTAGGCGATAAAGGCCAGTCGCACTTTGGTTGTGGGTTCGATTCCTACAGCCTTGTCCGAAGCGATGGGCTATCGCCCGTCCTGCAGGTTGTCCCTTTTTCTAAAACATCGTTACTATAACATCCCATCAATAATATCGAAAATCTTCTATCCTTAAACAATACTAACTTATGTCCAACATAATCCAGTCTAATCTTTAGGCTTATAATACTGCAGTCCACTCTCATAATATAGTGACAACGATTACCAGAGATTTAATACTGTCGTTGATCCCCACATATCATAAGATATGTCTTGTTGGTCACATTCCAAACATTCAAAGTCCTTAATCGTGTATTCTCTTGAATACCTTAGTGAAAACATGAGTGCAGTTAAAAGTTAACACTTTCCACATACCAAAATCCTCAAAATTCTATATACTCAAACCATGATATCACTTAGTCCTTATATCAATCATGAGCTCATGAATACTATTAAACATTTAATTTTCTCCTTATCCCTTCATTATGCGCATATCATCTACATTCCAAAAATATCTGAATAACCTTTCATGGATACTAGTAACATTAATCATACACTTTCAAAACTCAAGGAAAGAAAACAGTGTAACAATCCTTAGATGTCTCTTTATTCCATAGTACCATGAGATTTCTTATACAACATTACACATGATAAACATGTAATCATTCCACTACATTCTTAAACCATTGACCGAGCTTCAAAAATTCTTTCATCTCACATATCATTTGTAGTCTCGTCATCATCATCCACATAAATACTACCCATATGGCCATACTGATTCTCGTCATGAGTCTTTCCCTTAGGGCATTTGTTTGCATAATGCCCATACATTCCACATTTAAAACACTTAACCATTTTTGATGTCGTAGCAATACCATTATCCTCATCCATGGTGTTAACCGACCCTTTTCCTTTGCACTTACTTGCTTTGTGTCCTTCTTTTCCACACCCAAAGCATCGTCTAGTTCCCTTGAAACATTCTCCTTGATGCCTCTTCCCACATGATTTACATAGGGGAAATTGAACTTTCTTTCCTCTATGATCATCATGGAACTCTATCTTTCTCTTATTAGTCGAGTCAGGAAACTTACCAAATTTTACTTTATTGATCATGTTGTGAGATTGCTGATTCGGCATAATAATGATGTTTGGACATCCAAATCCCATTTCATTGGGTTGCTCATGAAAAATATCATTCCATTGTCCATCATATCCTCGATTATTGTGAATCATCTTGTTTCTAGCCATTTTCTAAAACCCAAACAGAATAGTGTTAGATGCAAAAATCGTAATAAAGGGGGAGTAACTTAAATATCTATCATCTTTGGTTTAATATAATATCGTTACCATAGTTCTAGAACTATATCCTATACGTATACTTATCCTTAGGGGCATCCCTAGACATACCTTAGAAATATCTCTAGGGATCTCACTAACGTTTTCGCATCCTAGTTTCCAATGGTTGACTAAACCTTTCCTCTGATACCAACTGTAGAGACCCGTATCTTGACGTACATGGACATTACATTACTTTTGCGGAATACTTAGTACATAACAAAAACACACACACAAGGATCGTAATAGTTTAGTGTCTTTGGAAACTCGGAATATAATCTTCTAATCCTGGTGAAAGGTCTTCAACATCTCCCATAAAGATCTTATTTTTTTTTTATTACCTAAAACCTTTCTTTATATCCTGGGGAAAAGAAAACATGAAAGGGTGAGCTCAAATGCTCAGTAAGGGTAAACAAAAGAAATATCAATCACATAATTTTCATAAGAACATAACATTTTTGGAAATCTTAACCTGCAAAAGAGAGCATAATTTCATAACATGGGATAAATCATAGTAGTGAAATGAAATCATAACATAAAACATTACTCATTGTGGCATACACACATAATCATAGAGAATCATTTCTTGTTAGTCAAGACTCATTGCCAAGACTATCTTAGTGGACAAAGTCCCTTTCTGAATCGAGTAATCCTCGTTTCAGTCCTGTTTCACTGAACCGGTATAACCTACCATTCCAGCCATGTCTATCTCATGAGATATAAAATCTTTACCCAATGCATTGGAGGGAGATATAGGTCCCACCCATCTCTTAATGAATCCTTTCTTATGTGTGCCACAAAATCATAAATCATACATCATTGCATAACCCATGTAATAAAAATGGGATTCTTAAACAACATGACATCATAAAACCATTCATATAAGATAAAGGAATTCATAAACATAATTCCATCACAACATAGTCAAATAAATGTAAAAATATGGATAGAAACAGAACCCTTTATTATCTTAGATGGAAAATAATTTTGATAAAACACTTGAAATGAATTCTTGAGGATAATATCCTTTCTTCTTCAAAATCAATTTCTTTTCACAAAACATCATACAATTTTAAAAGAAAGAGATTTTATTAAAAATAGTCATGAAATATTTTTGAGGAAGGTTCATGAAAATAAGGCTTTATAAAACCGTAAAAAATCCGTTCGTTCCGTATAAGTTAAAAAAAAACATTCTTCGTACTTTTGTCGGAAAAGTCAAAAAGTACCTCGTATAAAAAAAAATACGACAAAAGATTCCTTTCATATCTTTTACTAAAAACTCACCGAAGGGTAAAATTGGATTTAAACAATTGTAGGTGGATGTAAATAATATTACATATTGAAGAAACATGGATGTGGATGATAAAATACACCCCAGTAAATACCAAAGTATAAACAATCTCGGATAAAAATGAGATTGTGATATTTTCCCTTACCTTCGGTCCGACTTGCTTTGTAAGTGTCCGAACCTCCTGTATAATGATTTAAATCATGTTATTGACTTATTACAGAATCATATTCATTGTTATGATATCATATATGGTTCACTTATGACATTATATTACCCGTTCTTTTGTAAATTCTATGTTAAAGAAGCGTTTTGGGTAAATTCGTTTCATTTATCGTAGGTGTTTTGAATTGTTGTTCTTGACATAATTATTACTTATATCATGATTTACTTACTTCCAGAATATAAAATATGATTTATATATCATATATATTCAGTATATATATATATATAATAGGTAGATAAATAAAATGAAAAACACCGTTCATGGAGACGGTAGTCCGTACGTACGCATGAACACTGTTTTCCTTTCCTTATTGTCTTGAAATGGAAGTAAGTAGATGACATACATATGTATATATATACATAAATCCAGTAGCTTTATAATGTCATATATTTCATTATTATTTCTTATATATATATTATAATCATTCTTAAATGGTTAACATGGAGAATGAATCTCATCGCGTCGTTGAGACGGTAGTCCGTACGTACGCACGAGCGATGATATCATTTCTATAAATATTGAATTGAATTGGAGTGGATTATAAAATATATCAGAATCAATATGATGTTGTAATAACTATGTATAGTTATTCTTTACACCATTATACCCATCCATGTAAGGTGGTGGTGGAAAATAGATTACACCACGGCGTGGAGACGGTATTCCGTACGTACGCACGCGCGGTGATTTCTTTTTCCGTAAGATGGATAGATGGTGAAATAGGTTTGTTTCATAATTATAATAACATATCAGTATATGAGTGATACTGATGTTATTACTTCATAATGAAACAACCTAAGAAGAAGAAGTGGAAGAAGAAATAAAGATGAAAGAATTGGTAACGGTAATTACCTCTTCTTTGAAGTGCCTCTTTGAGACCTCCTCTTAGGGCACTAGAATTGGTCTTTGAGGAAGACCAGAACCTCTAGGATGTTGCTAGGGAAGTGTAGAAGAGATTTTGGCAGGGGTTGGCCGAGCTTGAGTGCTCAAATTGGTGTGAGGAAGAGGGGGAGGAGGTGTCCTTTTATAGGGGAGGAGAGGGGCACCTTAGGAATATCTCAAAATATTATTTTATATTAAAGTCAAAATCGGTTTATAATGGTTCCAAAGGGTCTTATTTCGAAGCTAAAGTGGGGATGGGTCGAAATCCTATCAACCAATAGAATTTAGACAAGTTTAGGATATTATTTTAACCTTATCAATTAGATTTAACTCTAAGTTAAATAATTTAACATTTACCGTGTCTTTTTGTTTTCTTTCACTATAGGGTTAATACACTTACTATAACATGCCAAACGAACCCCAAATTGTTTATTATTAATATATATATCCTTATCTAAGTCATTTGGCCGAACCTTAGATTTTTAGGGATAAAATAACAATTAATAATATAATATTTGATTTAAAAACTATTTTGTGTCAATTTTGACACTATTTGATATATGATTTTTGTGAAAGTCATATCAGAATTATATGTTCGAACCAAGTTGATTAAATCAACACTAATATATTATAGTAACCTATAAAATTAGTGGAATTCATAAAAAGTCTTAAATTACATTTATTTTGGTATTTATATTATCAATTATGTCAATATTTCATTAATAAGATAATTACTGCATCATCTTTGTGTCATAAATAAATTATATTATTTGATGTCTAAAAATTACAAATAAAATACCATCATGTAGGAAATCTTTTTATCTTTCTAATGAATATTTACCATCGAATTTATCTTATGTATAACCCCATATTAAAAATGATTTACTTATTATACTTTGATTTTAACTATTTTAACCTTTCTTTAAATAAATTAATAATAAATGTCCTAATCTAATCCAAGTGGGCCTAAATGGTCATATTTTATTCCTAAGTTTGTTTTTGGTCGAATTACACTTGTCCAATAGAATTAGGACACGTGTTAGGGTAATATTAATATCTTATTTACCCTTAGTCACCCTATTTACTATTAACCGCGGTAAAAAAAAGTAAAAAGTTACTATTCACCAAAAATTATTTTCATCTCATTGAACCACATTTTAGTCCTTGATATTAACCGTGTCTCTCGGATTTTCGAAATTCCATTCACAGAAGCGGTAAAATTAAGTTTTATGCAAAATTCAGTTTTTAACCTACCACTTAGTAGTTTCACTATTCATCAAAAATTGATGTTTTTCAGAACAATGCCAAAATTTCATCCCAAGCTATATTTCATATTCCGAATTCAAAAATGAAGTCTATTTTACCAAATTCATAACATAAAAGTTGCATTAATTAATTTTATAATTAAATCCCGCTGTTAAAACAAATAGCGTGTTTTTAAGAAACAATATCTATCAAAAGATTGACACTTGTTTATGTCTAGTTTAAATGTGAAACTACATCCAATGACCAACATTGTATTAAATTGTAAAAATATATTCTAAATATACTTTTAAACCACTCAAATTAATAATTTATCACTATTAATTATTTCGATTAAAAAAGTTGTTTTTAATTATAAATTAGTAATTTTCACTATTCATCAGAATATGAAAGTTATCTGAAAAGTACCAAAATTTCACCTTAGGCTAAATTCGATACTCCGAATCCAAAAATAAGGTCCATTTTGAGAGTTAAAATTTCTAAAATTTAAAAAGTGGTTATTACTATTCATAACGGCTAGTTTTAATAATATTTTAATAGCATATCATTGTTTCGTGAAACTCAGGATTACGTACCACACACGCTATCGAGGAAGGTTACGATTGCGTGTAATGCAAGGCAAGTCAAGGATGCGTGTTGTGCAAGCTCCTTTTGGTGTAGCGTATAACACAAGACATTAATGAAATAAAAAAGAATATTTTTCATAAAATCTCGGGCTGTTACATTCTACCCCCCTTAAAATGAATTTCGCCCTCGAAATTCGTCGGGGTTATAAATGGTTTACTATTCGAAAGTTTCTTTAATAGAAACCCACATCGTAAAAGGGAATACCAAAACTTGGCTTTAAAAACTAAAGTATGAAATGTAACGATTACCCAAATAAACTAATCACTGGGTTTCCTCATAGGTGAAAATATGGATATAGAAGAGAAATCTAACCATCATGTTCTGATGGAGAGTGGTAGAGAACATGGCTATGGAAAAGCCAGTAATCACAAATCCATAGATTTGTGATGATATAAGGTACCATCTGATTCATTAGGTATAAGATCACTAGGACAACATTTTTGGTTTTCAAGATCATTTCCCTAAAGTTAAAAATTTGTTTAGAATAAATACTTACTTTATTTTGGTACAATCTCACTTTTGTTCGTGCCTTGAACAATTTCTACTTCATCTCTTAAATAAATGAAGTTGAATTTGTTATTCGTGAAGTGTTAGCAGATCATGTGATAGAATGACGGGTCATTCCATCTGTCTCAAACAAAAGGTAATCAAAAGTTATTAAATATACATAAGTCATTCTATAGTAAGATTAATCACATATGGTTCCTAAAATGGACTTATACTTCATATATCATACTTCTTAATATAATAAAACTAGTTTCTACTAAACAGGGACTTCCTGTAGGTCAGTGGTAGGCGATAAAGGCCAGTCGCACTTTGGTTGTGGGTTCGATTCCTACAGCCTTGTCCGAAGCGATGGGCTGTCGCCCGTCCTGCAGGTTGTCCCTTTTTCTAAAACATCGTTACTATAACATCCCATCAATAATATCGAAAATCTTCTATCCTTAAACAATACTAACTTATGTCCAACATAATCCAGTCTAATCTTTAGGCTTATAATACTGCAGTCCACTCTCATAATATAGTGACAACGATTACCAGAGATTTAATACTGTCGTTGATCCCCACATATCATAAGATATGTCTTGTTGGTCACATTCCAAACATTCAAAGTCCTTAATCGTGTATTCTCTTGAATACCTTAGTGAAAACATGAGTGCAGTTAAAAGTTAACACTTTCCACATACCAAAATCCTCAAAATTCTATATACTCAAACCATGATATCACTTAGTCCTTATATCAATCATGAGCTCATGAATACTATTAAACATTTAATTTTCTCCTTATCCCTTCATTATGCGCATATCATCTACATTCCAAAAATATCTGAATAACCTTTCATGGATACTGGTAACATTAATCATACACTTTCAAAACTCAAGGAAAGAAAACAGTGTAACAATCCTTAGATGTCTCTTTATTCCATAGTACCATGAGATTTCTTATACAACATTACACATGATAAACATGTAATCATTCCACTACATTCTTAAACCATTGACCGATCTTCAAAAATTCTTTCATCTCACATATCATTTGTAGTCTCTTCATCATCATCCACATAAATACTACCCATATGGCCATACTGATTCTCGTCATGAGTCTTTCCCTTAGGGCATTTGTTTGCATAATGCCCATACATTCCACATTTAAAGCACTTAACCATTTTTGATGTCGTAGCAATACCATTATCCTCATCCATGGTGTTAACCGACCCTTTTCCTTTGCACTTACTTGCTTTGTGTCCTTCTTTTCCACACCCAAAGCATCGTCTAGTTCCCTTGAAACATTCTCCTTGATGCCTCTTCCCACATGATTTACATAGGGGAAATTGAACTTTCTTTCCTCTATGATCATCATGGAACTCTATCTTTCTCTTATTAGTCGAGTCAGGAAACTTACCAAATTTTACTTTATTGATCATGTTGTGAGATTGCTGATTCAGCATAATAATGATGTTTGGACATCCAAATCCCATTTCATTGGGTTGCTCATGAAAAATATCATTCCATTGTCCATCATATCCTCCATTATTGTGAATCATCTTGTTTCTAGCCATTTTCTAAAACCCAAACAGAATAGTGTTAGATGCAAAAATCGTAATAAAGGGGGAGTAACTTAAATATCTATCATCTTTGGTTTAATATAATATCGTTACCATAGTTCTAGAACTATATCCTATACGTATACTTATCCTTAGGGGCATCCCTAGACATACCTTAGAAATATCTCTAGGGATCTCACTAACGTTTTCGCATCCTAGTTTCCAAAGGTTGACTAAACCTTTCCTCTGATACCAACTGTAGAGACCCGTATCTTGACGTACATGGACATTACATTACTTTTGCGGAATACTTAGTACATAACAAAAACACACACACAAGGATCGTAATAGTTTAGTGTCTTTGGAAACTCGGAATATAATCTTCTAATCCTGGTGAAAGGTCTTCAACATCTCCCATAAAGATCTTCTTTTTTTTTATTACCTAAAACCTTTCTTTATATCCTGGGGAAAAGAAAACATAAAAGGGTGAGCTCAAATGCTCAGTAAGGGTAAACAAAAGAAATATCAATCACATAATTTTCATAAGAACATAACATTTTTGGAAATCTTAACCTGCAAAAGAGAGCATAATTTCATAACATGGGATAAATCATAGTAGTGAAATGAAATCATAACATAAAACATTACTCATTGTGGCATACACACATAATCATAGAGAATCATTTCTTGTTAGTCAAGACTCATTTCCAAGACTATCTTAGTGGACAAAGTCCCTTTCTGAATCGAGTAATCCTCGTTTCAGTCCTGTTTCACTGAACCGGTATAACCTACCATTCCAGCCATGTCTATCTCATGAGATATAAAATCTTTACCCAATGCATTGGAGGGAGATATAGGTCCCACCCATCTCTTAATGAATCCTTTCTTATGTGTGCCACAAAATCATAAATCATACATCATTGCATAACCCATGTAATAAAAATGGGATTCTTAAACAACATGACATCATAAAACCATTCATATAAGATAAAGGAATTCATAAACATAATTCCATCACAACATAGTCAAATAAATGTAAAAATATGGATAGAAACAGAACCCTTTATTATCTTAGATGGAAAATAATTTTGATAAAACACTTGAAATGAATTCTTGAGGATAATATCCTTTCTTCTTCAAAATCAATTTCTTTTCACAAAACATCATACAATTTTAAAAGAAAGAGATTTTATTAAAAATAGTCATGAAATATTTTTGAGTAAGGTTCATGAAAATAAGGCTTTATAAAACCGTAAAAAATCCGTTCGTGCCGTATAAGTTAAAAAAAAACATTCTTCGTACTTTTGTCGGAAAAGTCAAAAAGTACCTCGTATAAAAAAAATACGACAAAAGATTCCTTTCATATCTTTTACTAAAAACTCACCGAAGGGTAAAATTGGATTTAAACAATTGTAGGTGGATGTAAATAATATTACATATTGAAGAAACATGGATGTGGATGATAAAATACACCCCAGTAAATACCAAAGTATAAACAATCTCGGATAAAAATGAGATTGTGATATTTTCCCTTACCTTCGGTCCGACTTGCTTTGTAAGTGTCCGAACCTCCTGTATAATGATTTAAATCATGTTATTGACTTATTACAGAATCATATTCATTGTTATGATATCATATATGGTTCACTTATGACATTATATTACCCGTTCTTTTGTAAATTCTATGTTAAAGAAGCATTTTGGGTAAATTCGTTTCATTTATCGTAGGTGTTTTGACTTGTTGTTCTTGACATAATTATTACTTATATCATGATTTACTTACTTCCAGAATATAAAATATGATTTATATATCATATATATTCAGTATATATATATATATAATAGGTAGATAAATAAAATGAAAAACACCGTTCATGGAGACGGTAGTCCGTACGTACGCATGAACGCTGTTTTCCTTTCCTTATTGTCTTGAAATGGAAGTAAGTAGATGACATACATATGTATATATATACATAAATCCAGTAGCTTTATAATGTCATATATTTCATTATTATTTCTTATATATATATTATAATCATTCTTAAATGGTTAACATGGAGAATGAATCTCATCGCGTCGTTGAGACGGTAGTCCGTACGTACGCACGAGCGATGATATCATTTCTATAAATATTGAATTGAATTGGAGTGGATTATAAAATATATCATAATCAATATGATGTTGTAATAACTATGTATAGTTATTCTTTACACCATTATACCCATCCATGTAAGGTGGTGGTGGAAAATAGATTACACCACGGCGTGGAGACGGTATTCCGTACGTACGCACGCGCGGTGATTTCTTTTTCCGTAGGATGGATAGATGGTGAAATAGGTTTGTTTCATAATTATAATAACATATCAGTATATGAGTGATACTGATGTTATTACTTCATAATGAAACAACCTAAGAAGAAGAAGTGGAAGAAGAAATAAAGATGAAAGAATTGGTAACGGTAATTACCTCTTCTTTGAAGTGCCTCTTTGAGACCTCCTCTTAGGGCACTAGAATTGGTCTTTGAGGAAGACCAGAACCTCTAGGATGTTGCTAGGGAAGTGGAGAAGAGATTTTGGCAGGGGTTGGCCGAGCTTGAGTGCTCAAATTGGTGTGAGGAAGAGGGGGAGGAGGTGTCCTTTTATAGGGGAGGAGAGGGGCACCTTAGGAATATCTCAAAATATTATTTTATATTAAAGTCAAAATCGGTTTATAATGGTTCCAAAGGGTCTTATTTCGAAGCTAAAGTGGGGATGGGTCGAAATCCTATCAACCAATAGAATTTAGACAAGTTTAGGATATTATTTTAACCTTATCAATTAGATTTAACTCTAAGTTAAATAATTTAACATTTACCGTGTCTTTTTGTTTTCTTTCACTATAGGGTTAATACACTTACTATAACATGCCAAACGAACCCCAAATTGTTTATTATTAATATATATATCCTTATCTAAGTCATTTGGCCGAACCTTAGATTTTTAGGGATAAAATAACAATTAATAATATAATATTTGATTTAAAAACTATTTTGTGTCAATTTTGACACTATTTGATATATGATTTTTGTGAAAGTCATATCAGAATTATATGTTCGAACCAAGTTGATTAAATCAACACTAATATATTATAGTAACCTATAAAATTAGTGGAATTCATAAAAAGTCTTAAATTACATTTATTTTGGTATTTATATTATCAATTATGTCAATATTTCATTAATAAGATAATTACTGCATCATCTTTGTGTCATAAATAAATTATATTATTTGATGTCTAAAAATTACAAATAAAATACCATCATGTAGGAAATCTTTTTATCTTTCTAATGAATATTTACCATCGAATTTATCTTATGTATAACCCCATATTAAAAATGATTTACTTATTAAACTTTGATTTTAACTATTTTAACCTTTCTTTAAATAAATTAATAATAAATGTCCTAATCTAATCCAAGTGGGCCTAAATGGTCATATTTTATTCCTAAGTTTGTTTTTGGTCGAATTACACTTGTCCAATAGAATTAGGACACGTGTTAGGGTAATATTAATATCTTATTTACCCTTAGTCACCCTATTTACTATTAACCGCGGTAAAAAAAAGTAAAAAGTTACTATTCACCAAAAATTATTTTCATCTCATTGAACCACATTTTAGTCCTTGATATTAACCGTGTCTCTCGGATTTTCGAAATTCCATTCACAGAAGCGGTAAAATTAAGTTTTATGCAAAATTCAGTTTTTAACCTACCACTTAGTAGTTTCACTATTCATCAAAAATTGATGTTTTTCAGAACAATGCCAAAATTTCATCCCAAGCTATATTTCATATTCCGAATTCAAAAATGAAGTCTATTTTACCAAATTCATAACATAAAAGTTGCATTAATTAATTTTATAATTAAATCCCACTGTTAAAACAAATAGCGTGTTTTTAAGAAACAATATCTATCAAAAGATTGACACTTGTTTATGTCTAGTTTAAATGTGAAACTACATCCAATGACCAACATTGTATTAAATTGTAAAAATATATTCTAAATATACTTTAAAACCACTCAAATTAATAATTTATCACTATTAATTATTTCGATTAAAAAAGTTGTTTTTAATTATAAATTAGTAATTTTCACTATTCATCAGAATATGAAAGTTATCTGAAAAGTACCAAAATTTCACCTTAGGCTAAATTCGATACTCCGAATCCAAAAATAAGGTCCATTTTGAGATTTAAAATTTCTAAAATTTAAAAAGTGGTTATTACTATTCATAACGGCTAGTTTTAATAATATTTTAATAGCATATCATTGTTTCGTGAAACTCAGGATTACGTACCACACACGCTATCGAGGAAGGTTACGATTGCGTGTAATGCAAGGCAAGTCAAGGATGCGTGTTGTGCAAGCTCCTTTTGGTGTAGCGTATAACACAAGACATTAATGAAATAAAAAAGAATATTTTTCATAAAATCTCGGGCTGTTACATAAATAATTAATTAAGCGACATCTCAAAAGAATATAGTGATTCATATAATTTGACTGTAATAAAATTGATAAAATTCACATGCTTAATTAATTGTGTTATTCTATGATAATGGGATGGATAAAGTATGTAAATCATGATAATTATTGTAGATAATGTTGAGATGAAAAGGAATGTTAGTGAATGTTACTTATCTTTGTTTCTCAAAACTGGTTTTAATGCTAATAGAATGTATTTCTTTCGATATCTGGTTATATCTTGATGCCTTAGTTTTCACATAGTTTTAACCTATGAATAATGAATCGATATATCCAAGATGGAATAAAAACTAGTTGTTTGATTATGATAATTTAAAGGTCCTGAGTTTCTCATCTTCTTAAGAATGTTGGGTACCTTGAGTATGGAAGCTTGAGAAATCGTTTATCTGTGAATGTTGGATGACTTATTTTAGGACATTGATTTCCTTGTTGGCTATTATTTTTTTGGTGAATTATGGATTGATTTGTTTGTTATATTCTCCACGCGATGAGTTATGATATTTGGATGGATGATCCAAGGACCAATGATGTGATATGGGTTGGGGTTTCCTATATGATATTTGTAGAGACCCCGACCCCAGATAACTATAGGATTCGGTGCCTTCTGAACATGATGTGTTATCTTTAAAATAATTACACTTTGTTAACAACACATCATGTTCCATACAGAGTATCGTGTGCGGTTTGGGTTCTGGGAAACCGGAAACTTCTGAAACCATCCATCTTACAAAAGTTGACACCTGAAAATTTTAAACCAAAACATAGGGTGAGCATTGAAATACTCAGTAAGGGGGTTTTAAAAAGAAGTTAAAATACTGTAAAATTTGAAAACATTCTTTTAAAAGAGTTTGAACATCCACTAAGAAGATTTTAACACACCAAACATAACAATGCTTTAATCAAAGTTTTCAATAAAAACATGAAACGAATACGTCAATTCTTGAAGGTGTGGTAATGGTTGTTATAAACAAGTACCACATGTGATTTACTTGAGCATAAATTTAAACAGTTAAAAGTAATTCATAATCAGAGTTGCGCACAAGGAAACAACTAAATGTTCATATGCTGGTTACTATTCTATTAATTGATAACACTAGGCATGCTTCAAGCTTAAAACTAGGGAATTATGAACTTTATACAAACTTTAAAGGCATCAGTCATGAATGAACTTTATCTTGGAAAAACTTGTTATATGACGTGAATTATGTGGCATCAAAATTTAATATTGACAATCATTTCATTTCACCAAGGTCCATCCCCAAGGTGTCATTTGAAAATTACCAAGGTTATTCACCAAGGTATCGTGAAAATTGTAATCTCTAGTGGTTACATCATTACCCAATGCATTGGAGCGCTATCAGGGCGCACCCTTAAATTTTCCTTTATTATAATTTGAGCCACATCGTTCATGCTTTACTGAAATGGTTATGTAATTCAAGGTGTCCCATACCACCTTGAAGGCAGAACCGAGGGGTATTTATACATCGAGTGTATATAGGTAAATATGAGTTGTGTTTAAACCGAAAGTTCCTTTTAAAGGAAGATAAGCATGCAGGAACAACCCATTAAAATTACGAAGGCCAAGATCTTTGAAGGCAAAGCAACCCGAGAGGGTTATATTTAAGTATATACATATATATAACTATATATATATATACACCGTGAGTATATAAAATGGAGGTTGTTATGAAACAGTTCAAGAATGCAAGAAAACCCTTACTGTGCTTGAGGAGGATGCTCGGAGCCGGCTGCTGGGTGTCCGTGGAGAAGGAGGAGGATAAGAGGAAGGGGCTGCCTCGGGCTTCAACGAAGCTGGGGGGTTTTATAATGGCCTCGGTTCCTCGTTGGTGTCTCGACCCATGTGTAGGCCGACATGGGGAAGACAGGAGAACATGGACATAGGAGGGGGTGTGCTCGAAAGTCAAGGAGTAGTGCGAGGGAGGGAGGGTCCTGGCGTCCTTGGTGCAGGTCCACAGGCGCAGGGCCGCGGTGCTAGGAAGAAGACGGGGGGAGGCACGGTCTGCTTGGCGCGAAAAGAAACGGACGGCGCCGATTCGTCCTTGGTGCGATCGAACGGTTGGGGCGTGGAGATGTGATGATCGTTTAAGAGGAAACGGAGGGTCGAGATCAAATCTCGGAAGAGATCGGGCGGCTTCGGAGACGCGGGGGAGGTATCGCGTTTAAAAACAGGCTGGACGACTGAGATCGACGCGGAAGTCGATCGGACGGCTCTGGTCGCACGGAGCGCGTCCCACATCGAAACCGAAAGGTTTTGAGGCGCGGTATAAATATCAAGACGTCCGGGTAGCGGTGCAATAGCACAACACACATGCACACGGGACCTTATACACGGGTCCCTCCCCACCCCCGCGGGCCTTGGCCCACCGTCACGCAGCGCGAGCCGCGGCCTTATACACGGGCCCGCACGCGACCTGGGTAACCTATGCATGGTCCTGCCCGAGCCTCCAGCCTGGCTGGCTCCCGAAACGCGCCCGCACACACCTGAGGAGCCCGATGGCGGTACCTCGGGTCCCTATGGGGTCTCGGCCTTGGCCTGAGGGCTTGTCCCCTGAGGATGCCCTTGGCTGGCCGGGACCCACTCCATTTTTTATAAGAAATTATTTTTATTATAAACTTAGCTCAAAATATAGTGAAATGTATGAATTTAGTAAAACAAACAGTTTTTAACTCAAAATGTTAGAACCAATTTCAAGTTTAGATAAAATATTTTAACTCTTGATCTAAATTTTTAAAAGATATACCTTTTATACAATACTAATAAAATCATTAGTATTTTTAAAATACTCTACTATTTGTTTTATAAAATTCTTTTAAAGACCAAAAGTTTTTCCAAAATTTTTCATAATTTAAGAGATAAAAAGATATAATTATTACGAATTCCCTCTAAACATATAAAACCAAGTTTCCAACAACCTAGGTATTCGTCGGGATTTTGTAAAAACGATGAAATTTACTTTTAAGAATAAAAATGAAGAATCTTCTATGAAAGAATGTTTTTAAGAATAAGGTTATGAGGGAATAAAACCGAGTTCTCTTTTAAAGTAAATTTTATTAGTGGGAACACAACGGTCGTTTTTGAAAACCCAACGGATATATAAACATAACGGTCATAACTCAAAGAACTAATATAAATACAGGGGTGTGGGGTACCTCTTAAAACAGAACACATGAACAGGAAGGATGGCTCTCCTCATACCATTGGCGTTGAGCATGTGTGCCGTGGCCCTGGCGATTATACTTTTCACGCTGATGGACCCTGAAGATGACGACTATCCGATTGCCCGTGTTGTGGTCCTTTGTAGTCTTGCGGTGGCCGTGTTAGGTCTTGTGCATGGTACACTCAACTAGTTGGGTCTCGTAGTAAAGTAATGTATTAATAAATGTCAGTTTACCTTATTTTCTATGTTTTATTCCATTTCAAATTCCTTATTAGCAAAACAAATAAAACAAGAGGCATTAATAAAGGCATAAAACTTCTTACATAAACCAGTTCATAAAACCTGGGGCGTCACATTATCCCCCCCTTTAGACAATTGCGTCCTCGCAATTTATTTCACGACACTACAAGGTTCAGAAACGTTCCTACCACCTCCACCAACGAAAAGGGTCAACAGGTGTATTTAGAGGGATCCCCGTAGCGAAGCTCACTTCTTCCAGCTCCCT
Source organism: Viscum album (assembly GCA_963277665.1). Classification (NCBI taxonomy): domain Eukaryota; kingdom Viridiplantae; phylum Streptophyta; class Magnoliopsida; order Santalales; family Viscaceae; genus Viscum; species Viscum album. The sequence goes on from OY728136.1 coordinate 382,236,255, forward strand.
AATCCACACACACCTAAGACAGGAGGGGTATCACTTATGTTCCGGGCTTTCAGGCCTCCAAAGGGAAGCTCGAACCGTACAAAGTTCTGAAATGTCTTTGCAGACCAATGTACGAAGAACTTTCCGAATTATGTCTCGGTCGAGGATATCGAAGCCATAGATATGGTCAAACAGGCTAAAGCTGAGAAGTTGGAGCATATAAGCTGCATAAAGATTTCCCTCTAACGCAGCCTCCTGGAATTTCACTCTGGCCGTGAAGTTTCGGCCTAGGGTGAAACAAAGAAAGAGCCCTTCGTGGTAACTTCCTCGTCGTTCACATCCGGCTAGCTGAGCAGAGCCAATGCGGTAATAGATGGAGGCATTCCCCTAGCAGGTGCGGAGAATCTCCGGACCGTTTGTTATCTCAAACCATTGCTTGTACTTTCTTCGCAAATTTGCGAAGGGGTCATACTCGTCCTCACACGTTTTGATCGCAATGACTTCCAAAATCTCGGTGGGAAGAGATAACAGGTGGGTTTGTCCTTCCATCTGAAAGTTTTAAGACAGGAGTTCCATTACTTGAAAATCATACAAGGAAAAAAACAAAGTAAGGACAAGGTAAGGAGAAAGATAACATTTCAATAAACATACGTTCATTATTATTAGTGCTCAAGTTCCCCTTACTCATTGACTAAACGAACTCCACACAGAGAAGCAAAACTCCCTAACTCCTCGAACCAAACAGAGGCCGAGCATTCAGAGAAAAACTCATGAGGACACCAATGACGTCTTATGAGTCTAGCATGGGGGGCGTGAAGTTGAGAGACATCTTCATACACTTGTCGTCTGTAAGACAAACGGGTGGACTCGTCTTCTAACCTTACGAAGTCCAACAACTGACCCCAAAAGCCATAGTTTAAAATCTGACAAAGGTAGCCCGCTCGGAGGTCTCCGTCCGCAGCAGCTTCTTGAAAGGGGTTATCAAGCATAGTGCTGAAGTTCTCACCCGCCGTGAAAATCCGGAAAAGTCCCTCGTAGTACCTTCCTCGACGTACATAGGAGGGAAATTGGGTTATTATCATAAGGAGGTAATCCAATCCCAACCCTTGGTGCAGACTAAGCACTCGAGGTGAGTTGGATACATCGTAAAGGTATTTGCATGTCATACGAATATGGGCATAGTTTAGAAAGTCCTCACGGCTTGCTAAAGACACAATGGTCTCTAGGGCCTCAGTGGGGAGAGATATGATATTTGTGCCTTCATTTTCCATCTGAAAATTAAGAAAACCCATTTTTTAATAAAATTGAAATACATATACATATATATTTTTGTTTCAGTTTCTGTCTTTCCAGAGTTATCCAAACCGAACCTCTGATACCAACTGTAGAGACCCCAATCCCGGATAACCATAGAAGTCGGTGCCTTCTGAACATGATGTGTTATCTTTAAAATAATTACACTTTGTTAACAACACATCATGTTCCATACAGAGGACCGTGTGCGGTTCGGGTTCTGGGAAACCGGAAACTTCTGAAACCATCCATCTTACAAAAGTTGACACCTAAAATTTTTAAACCAAAACATAGGGTGAGCATTGAAATACTCAATAAGGGGGTTTTAAAAATAATTTAAAATACTGTAACATTTGAAAAAATTCTTTTAAAAGAGTTTGAACATCCACTAAGAAGATTTTAACACACCAAACATAACAATGCTTTAATCAAAGTTTTCAATAAAAACATGAAACGAATACGTCAATTCTTGAAGGTGTGGTAATGGTTGTTATAAACAAGTACTACATGTGATTTACTTGAGCATAAATTTAAACAGTTAAAAGTAATGCATAATCAGAGTTGCGCACAAGGAAACAACTAAATGTTCATATGCTGGTTACTATTCTATTAAGTGATAACACTAGGCATGCTTCAAGCTTAAAACTAGGGAATTATGAACTTTATACAAACTTTAAAGGAATCAGTCATGAATGAACTTTATCTTGGAAAAACTTGTTATATGACTTGAATTATGTGGCATCAACATTTAATATTGACAATCGTTTCATTTCACCAAGGTCCATCCCCAAGGTGTCATTTGAAAATTACCAAGGTTATTCACCAAGGTATCGTGAAAATTGTAATCTCTAGTGGTTACATCATTACCCAATGCATTGGAGCGCTATCAGGGCACACCCTTAAATTTGCCTTTATTATCATTTGAGCCACATCGTTCATGCTTTACTGAAATGGTTATGTAATTCAAGATGTCCCATACCACCTTGAACATCTCATTCATTTTAATTTTACCCAAGGTGTCCCATACCACTTTGGGTAATCCAATTTCTTAGTCCATTTAGTGATATGTCATAAAAATGCATTATGTAAATAATAACTAACATAATTAATGAATCATTACACACTTTACATGATGTGACAGTTCTCACAAAAAAAGGGGCAAGGACAAATTAATGACATACATAGTTTAGTACAACATCCTTTTCACTAAGGCATATAAAACAACAATATACTAAATGATGAATCTTTGTCATTATAAATCTTTGGAAAAAGGGGGAAATCTTAAGAAAAAAACATGAAATAAATTACGGTGGTAAACGGGCCCTTGAACCCAAAATACATATTCTATGATAAAAATTCAACAGGGCAATGTTAGGTGAGCCTTTTTAATATGACATGCCCATTTGTGTGTAAAAAGAAAGAAACATGTTGGTTTAGAAATCATACAATTCATAGCTTAATAAAATCATCCCAGCATCCAAGAATAGTTTATGTCCTGCTATAAAAGGAAATATTCTTATAAGTATATACACACGTGCACATATATATATACCCGAAGTGTATATATGGGTTTTACACAATTAAAAACAAGTTTATTAAATTCCTTAGGTAACTCAAAGTTTCCAACCATAATTCAAATACATGGTTGAAACTAAATTCATATAAGGTTTTTTATAAATGTATCTATGTATAAAAATTAAGGTTTTACAAACATAACTTCACTTAAACCAAAAGAGCATAGTTTGCAAATATATTTCTAAAAATTTAATTTAAATATCGATGCCAACACAGGTCGGGTTAGGTGAAAAAATTCACGAACTATATATATATATACATACCCTATACATTAAAAACGAGGTTGAGATATATTTAGTTATTTTTTTTTGAAAACCGAAATATAAAATCGTAAAATAAACAACCTGGGAAATTTGTAAACATGCTTGTACAAAGTTTATATACCATTCACATATATATGAAACCGTATATACACAATATATAATAACCGGTAAACATGTGAGCAGTATATACAGGTTTTGAAAGAAAACTAGAAAACAAGGTATATACGTACCCTCACATATACAACCACCGGAAACCCGAAGGCCGACTTCTTGAAGGCAGAACCGAGGGGTATTTATACATCGAGTGTATATAGGTAAATAAGAGTAGTGTTTAAACCGAAAGTTCCTTTTAAAGGAAGATAAGCATGCAGGAACAACCCATTAAAATTACGAAGGCCAAGATCTTTGAAGGCAAAGCAACCCGAGAGGGTTATATTTAAGTATATACATATATATAACTATATATATATATACACCGTGAGTATATAAAATGGAGGTTGTTATGAAACAGTTCAAGAATGCAAGAAAACCCTTACTGTGCTTGAGGAGGATGCTCGGAGCCGGCTGCTGGGTGTCCGTGGAGAAGGAGGAGGATAAGAGGAAGGGGCTGCCTCGGGCTTCAACGAAGCTGGGGGGTTTTATAATGGCCTCGGTTCCTCGTTGGTGTCTCGACCCATGTGTAGGCCGACATGGGGAAGACAGGAGAACATGGACATAGGAGGGGGTGTGCTCGAAAGTCAAGGAGTAGTGCGAGGGAGGGAGGGTCCTGGCGTCCTTGGTGCAGGTCCACAGGCGCAGGGCCGCGGTGCTAGGAAGAAGACGGGGGGAGGCACGGTCTGCTTGGCGCGAAAAGAAACGGACGGCGCCGATTCGTCCTTGGTGCGATCGAACGGTTGGGGCGTGGAGATGTGATGATCGTTTAAGAGGAAACGGAGGGTCGAGATCAAATCTCGGAAGAGATCGGGCGGCTTCGGAGACGCGGGGGAGGTATCGCGTTTAAAAACAGGCTGGACGACTGAGATCGACGCGGAAGTCGATCGGACGGCTCTGGTCGCACGGAGCGCGTCCCACATCGAAACCGAAAGGTTTTGAGGCGCGGTATAAATATCAAGACGTCCGGGTAGCGGTGCAATAGCACAACACACATGCACACGGGACCTTATACACGGGTCCCTCCCCACCCCCGCGGGCCTTGGCCCACCGTCACGCAGCGCGAGCCGCGGCCTTATACACGGGCCCGCACGCGACCTGGGTAACCTATGCATGGTCCTGCCCGAGCCTCCAGCCTGGCTGGCTCCCGAAACGCGCCCGCACACACCTGAGGAGCCCGATGGCGGTACCTCGGGTCCCTATGGGGTCTCGGCCTTGGCCTGAGGGCTTGTCCCCTGAGGATGCCCTTGGCTGGCCGGGACCCACTCCATTTTTTATAAGAAATTATTTTTATTATAAACTTAGCTCAAAATATAGTGAAATGTATGAATTTAGTAAAACAAACAGTTTTTAACTCAAAATGTTAGAACCAATTTCAAGTTTAGATAAAATATTTTAACTCTTGATCTAAATTTTTAAAAGATATACCTTTTATACAATACTAATAAAATCATTAGTATTTTTAAAATACTCTACTATTTGTTTTATAAAATTCTTTTAAAGACCAAAAGTTTTCCCAAAATTTTTCATAATTTAAGAGATAAAAAGATATAATTATTATGAATTCCCTCTAAACATATAAAACCAAGTTTCCAACTACCTAGGTATTCGTCGGGATTTTGTAAAAACGAGGAAATTTACTTTTAAGAATAAAAACGAAGAATCTTCTATGAAAGAATGTTTTTAAGAATAAGGTTATGAGGGAATAAAACCGAGTTCTCTTTTAAAGTAAATTTTATTAGTGGGAACACAACGGTCGTTTTTGAAAACCCAACGGATATATAAACATAACAGTCATAACTCAAAGAACTAATATAAATACAGGGGTGTGGGGTACCTCTTAAAACAGAACACTTGAACAGGAAGGATACCATTGGCGTTGAGAATGTGTTCCGTGGCCCTGGCGATTATACTTTTCACGCTGATGGACCCTGAAGATGACGACTATCCGATTGCCCGTGTTGTGGTTCTTTTGTAGTCTTGCGGTGGCCGTGTTAGGTCTTGTGCATGGTACACTCAACTAGTTGGGTCTCGTAGTAAAGTAATGTTTTAATAAATGTCAGTTTACCTTATTTTCTATGTTTTATTCCATTTCAAATTCCTTATTAGCAAAAAAAAACAAGAGGCATTAATAAAGGCATAAAAATTCTTACATAAACCAGTTCATAAAACCTGGGGCGTCACATTATCCCCCCCTTTAGACAATTGCGTCCTCGCAATTTATTTCACGACACTACAAGGTTCAGAAACGTTCCTACCACCTCCACCAACGAAAAGGGTCAACAGGTGTATTTAGAGGGATCCCCGTAGCGAAGCTCACTTCTTCCAGCTCCCTAATCCACACACACCTAAGACAGGAGGGGTAGCACTTATGTTCCGGGCTTTCAGGCCTCCAAAGGGAAGCTCGAACCGTACAATGTTCTGAAATGTCTTTGCAGACCAATATATGAAGAACATTCGGAATTATGTCTCGGTCGAGGATATCGAAGCCATAGATATGGTCAAACAGGCTAAAGCTGAGAAGTTGGAGCATATAAGCTGCATAAAGATTTCCCTCTAACGCAGCCTCCTGGAATTTCACTCTGGCCGTGAAGTTTCGGCCTAGGGTGAAACAAAGAAAGAGCCCTTCGTGGTAACTTCCTCGTCGTTCACGTCCGGCTAGCTGAGCAGAGCCAATGCGGTAATGGATGGAGGCATTCCCCTGGCAGGTGCGGAGAATCTCCGGACCGTTTGTTATCTCAAACCATTGCTTGCACGTTCTTCGCAAATTTACGAAGGGGTCATACTCGTCCTCACACGTTTTGATCGCAATGATTTCCAAAATCTCGGTGGGAAGAGATAACAGGTGGGTTTGTCCTTCCATCTGAAAGTTTTAAGATAGGAGTTCCATTACTTGAAAATCATACAAGGACAAAAACAAAGTAAGGACAATGAAAGGAGAAAGATAACATTTCAATAAACATAAGTTCATTATTATTAGTGCTTGAGTTCCCCTTACTCATTGACTAAACGAACTCCACACAGAGAAGAAAAACTCCCTAACTCCTCGAACCAAACACAGGCCGAGCATTCAGGGAAAAACTCATGAGGACACCTATGACGTCTTATGAGTCTAGCATGGGGGGCGTGAAGTTGAGAGACATCTTCATACACTTGTCGTCTGTAAGACAAATGGTTGGACTCGTCTTCTAACCTTCCGAAGTCCAACAACTTACCCCAGAAGCCATAGTTTAAAATCTGACAAAGGTAGCCTGCTCGGAGGTCTCCATCCGCAGCAGCTTCTTGAAAGGGGTTATCAAGCATAGTGCTGAAGTTCTCACCCGCCGTGAAAATCCGGAAAAGTCCCTCGTAGTACCTTCCTCGACGTACATAGGAGGGAAATTGGGTTATTATCATAACGAGGTAATCCAATCCCAACCCTTGGTGCAGACTAAGCACTCGAGGTGAGTTGGATACATCGTAAAGGTATTTGTATGTCATACGGATATTGGCATAGTTTATAAAGTCCTCACGGCTTGCTAAAGACACAATGGTCTCTAGGGCCTCGGTGGGGAGAGATAAGAGATTTGTGCCTTCATTTTCCATCTGAAAATTAAGAAAACCCAATTTTTAATAAAATTGAAATACATATACATATATATTTTTGTTTCAGTTTCTGGCTTTCCATAGTTATCCAAACCGAAACTCTGATACCAACTGTAGAGACCCCGATCCCGGATAACCATAGGAGTCGGTGCCTTCTGAACATGATGTGTTATCTTTCAAATAATTACACTTTGTTAACAACACATCATGTTCCATACAGAGGATCGTGTGCGGTTCGGGTTCTGGGAAACCGGAAACTTCTGAAACCATCCATCTTACAAAAGTTGACACCTGAAAATTTTAAACCAAAACATAGGGTGAGCATTGAAATACTCAATAAGGGGGTTTTAAAAAGAATTTAAAATACTGTAACATTTGAAAACATTCTTTTAAAAGAGTTTGGACATCCACTAAGAAGATTTTAACACACCAAACATAACAATGCATTAATCAAAGTTTTCAATAAAAACATGAAACGAATACGTCAATTCTTGAAGGTGTGGTAATGGTTGTTATAAACAAGTACTACATGTGATTTACTTGAGCATAAATTTAAACAGTTAAAAGTAATGCATAATCAGTGTTGCGCACAAGGAAACAACTAAATGTTCATATGCTGGTTACTATTCTATTAAGTGATAACACTAGGCATGCTTCAAGCTTAAAACTAGGGAATTATGAACTTTATACAAACTTTAAAGGAATCAGTCATGAATGAACTTTATCTTGGAAAAACTTGTTATATGACTTGAATTATGTGGCATCAACATTTAATATTGACAATCGTTTCATTTCACCAAGGTCCATCCCCAAGGTGTCATTTGAAAATTACCAAGGTTATTCACCAAGGTATCGTGAAAATTGTAATCTCTAGTGGTTACATCATTACCCAATGCATTGGAGCGCTATCAGGGCACACCCTTAAATTTGCCTTTATTATCATTTGAGCCACATCGTTCATGCTTTACTGAAATGGTTATGTAATTCAAGATGTCCCATACCACCTTGAACATCTCATTCATTTTAATTTTACCCAAGGTGTCCCATACCACTTTGGGTAATCCAATTTCTTAGTCCATTTAGTGATATGTCATAAAAATGCATTATGTAAATAATAACTAACATAATTAATGAATCATTACACACTTTACATGATGTGACAGTTCTCACAAAAAAAGAGCAAGGACAAATTAATGACATACATAGTTTAGTACAACATCCTTTTAACTAAGGCATATAAAACAACAATATACTAAATGATGAATCTTTGTCATTATAAATCTTTGGAAAAAGGGGGAAATCTTAAGAAAAACACATGAAATCAATTACGGTGGTAAATGGGCCCTTGAACCCAAAATACATATTCTATCATAAAAATTCAACAGGGCAATGTTAGGTGAGCCTTTTTAATAAGACATGCCCATTTGTCTGTAAAACGAAAGAAACATGTTGGTTTAGAAATCATACAATTCATAGCTTAATAAAATCATCCCAGCATCCAAGAATAGTTTATGTCCTGCTATAAAAGGAAATATTCTTATAAGTATATACACACGTGCACATATATATATACCCGAAGTGTATATATATGGGTTTTACACAATTAAAAACAAGTTTATTAAATTCCTTAGGTAACTCAAAGTTTCCAACCATAATTCAATTACATGGTTGAAACTAAATTCATATAAGGTTTGTTATAAATGTATCTATGTATAAAAATTAAGGTTTTACAAACATAACTTCACTTAAACCAAAAGGGCATAGTTTGCAAATATATTTCTAAAAATTTCATTTAAATATCGACGCCAACACATGTCGGGTTAGGAGAAAACATTCACGAACTATATATATATATACATACCCTATAAATTAAAAACGAGGTTGAGATATATTTAGTTTTTTTTTTGAAAACCGAAATATAAAATCGTAAAATAAACAACCTGGGAAATTTGTAAACGTGCTTGTACAAAGTTTATATACCATTCACATATATATATGAAACTGTATATACACAATGTATAATAACCGGTACACATGTGAGCAGTATATACAGGTTTCGAAAGAAAACTGGAAAACAAGGTATATACGTACCCTCACATATACAACCACCAGAAACCCGAAGGCCGACTTCTTGAAGGCAAAACCGAGGGGTATTTATACATCGAGTGTATATAGGTAAATATGAGTTGTGTTTAAACCGAAAGTTCCTTTTAAAGGAAGATAAGCATGCAGGAACAACCCATTGAAATTGCGAAGGCCAAGATCTTTCAAGGAAAAGCAACCCGAGAGGGTTATATTTAAGTATATACATATATATAACTATGTATATATATATACCGTGAGTATATAAAATGGAGGTTGTTCCGAAACAGTTCAAGAATGCAAGAAAACCCTTACTGTGCTTGAGGAGGATGCTCGGAGCCGGCTGCTGGGTGTCCGTGGAGAAGGAGGAGGATGAGAGGAAGGGGCTGCCTCGGGCTTCAACGAAGCAGGGGGGTTTTATAATGGCCTCGGTGCCTCGTTGGTGTCCCGACCCAGGTGTAGGCCGACGTGGGGAAGACGGGAGAACAGGGACCTAGGAGGGGGGTGTGCTCGGAAGTCAAGGAGTAGTGCGAGGGAGGGAGGGGCCTGGCGTCCTTGGTGTAGGTATACAGGTGCAGGGCCGCGGTGCTAGGAAGAAGACAGGGGGAGGCACGGTCTGCTTGGCGCGAAAAGAAACGGACGGCGCCGATTCGTCCTTGGTGCGATCGAACGGTTGGGGCGTGGAGATGTGATGATCGCTTAAGAGGAAACGGAGGGTCGAGATCAAATCTCGGAAGAGATCGGGCGGCTTCGGAGACGCGGGGGAGGTATCGCGTTTAAAAACAGGCTGGACGACTGAGATCGACGCGGAAGTCGATCGGACGGCTCTGGTCGCGCGAAGCGCGTCCCACATCGAAACCGAAAGGTTTTGAGGCGCGGTATAAATATCAAGCCGTCCGGGTAGCGGTGCAATAGCACAACATACACGCACACGGGACCTTATACACGGGTCCCTCCCCACCCCCGCGTGCCTTGGCCCACCGTCACGCAGCGCGAGCCGCGGCCTTATACATGGGCCCGCACGCGACCTGGGTAACCTATGCATGGTCCTGCCCGAGCCTCCAGCCTGGCTGGCTCCCGAAACGCACCTGCACACACCTAGGGAGCCCGATGGCAGTACCTCGGGTCCCTATGGGGTCTCGGCCTTGGCCTGAGGGCTTGTCCCCTGAGGATGCCCTTGGCTGGACGGGACCCACTCCATTTTTTATATGAAATTAGTTTTATTATAAACTTAGCTCAAAATATAGTGAAATTTAGGAATTTAGTAAAACAAACAGTTTTTAACTCAAAATGTTAGAACCAATTTCAAGTTTAGATAAAATATTTTAACTCTTGATCTAAATTTTTAAAAGATATACCTTTTATACAATACTAATAAAATCATTAGTATTTTTAAAATACTCTACTATTTGTTTTATAAAATTCTTTTAAAGACCAAAAGTTTTCCCAAAATTTTTCATAATTTAAGAGATAAAAAGATATAATTATTACGAATTCCCTCTAAACATATAAAACCAAGTTTCCAACTACCTAGGTATTCGTCGGGATTTTGTAAAAACGAGGAAATTTACTTTTAAGAATAAAAATGAAGAATCTTCTATGAAAGAATGTTTTTAAGAATAAGGTTATGAGGGAATAAAACCAAGTTCTATTTTAAAGTAAATTTTATTAGTGGGAACACAACGGTCATTTTTGAAAACCCAACAGATATATAAACATAACGGTCATAACTCAAAGAACTAATATAAATACAGGGGTGTGGGGTACCTCTTAAAACAGAACACTTGAACAGGAAGGATGGCTCTCCTCATACCATTGGCGTTGAGCATGTGTGCCGTGGCCCTGGCGATTATACTTTTCACGCTGATGGACACTGAAGATGACGACTATCCGATTGCCCGTGTTGTGGTCCTTTGCAGTCTTGCGGTGACCGTGTTAGGTCTTGTGCATGGTACACTCAACTAGTTGGGTCTCGTAGTAAAGTACTGTTTTAATAAATGTCAGTTTACCTTATTTTCTATGTTTTATTCCATTTCAAATTCCTTATTAGCAAAACAAATAAAACAAGAGGAATTAATAAAGGCATAACACTTCTTACATAAACCAGTTCATAAAACCTGGGGCGTCACATTATCCCCCCCTTTAGACAATTGCGTCCTCGCAATTTATTTCACGACACTACAAGGTTCAGAAACGTTCCTACCACCTCCACCAACGAAAAGGGTCAATAGGTGTATTTAGAGGGATCCCCGTAACGAAGCTCACTTCTTCCAGCTCCCTAATCCACACACACCTAAGACAGGAGGGGTAGCACTTATGTTCCGGGCTTTCAGGCCTCCAAAGGGAAGCTCAAACCGTACAAAGTTCTGAAATGTCTTTGCAGACCAATGTACGAAGAACTTTCCGAATTATGTCTCAGTCGAGGATATCGAAGCCATAGATATGGTCAAATAGGCTAAAGCTGAGAAGTTGGAGCATATAAGCTGCATAAAGATTTCCCTCTAACGCAGCCTCCTGGAATTTCACTCTGACCGTGAAGTTTCGGCCTAGGGTGAAACAAAGAAAGAGCCCTTCGTGGTAACTTCCTCGTCGTTCACGTCCGGCTAGCTGAGCAGAGCCAATGCGGTAATAGATGGAGGCATTCCCCTGGCAGGTGCGGAGAATCTCCGGACCGTTTGTTATCTCAAACCATTGCTTGCACGTTCTTCGCAAATTTGCGAAGGGGTCATACTCGTCCTCACACGTTTTGATCACAATGATTTCCAAAATCTCGGTGGGAAGAGATAACGGGTGGGTTTGTCCTTCCATCTGAAAGTTTTAAGACAGGAGTTCCATTACTTGAAAATCATACAAGGACAAAAACAAAGTAAGGACAAGGAAAGGAGAAAGATAACATTTCAATAAACATACGTTCTTTATTATTAGTGCTCGAGTTCCCCTTACTCATTGACTAAACGAACTCCACACAGAGAAGAAAAACTCCCTAACTCCTCGAACCAAACACAGGCCGAGCATTCAGGGAAAAACTCATGAGGACACCTATGACGTCTTATGAGTCTAGCATGGGGGGCGTGAAGTTGAGAGACATCTTCATACACTTGTCGTCTGTAAGACAAACGAGTGGACTCGTCTTCTAACCTTCCGAAGTCCAACAACTGACCCCAGAAGCCATAGTTTAAAATCTGACAAAGGTAGCCCGCTCGGAGGTCTCCGTCCGCAGCAGCTTCTTGAAAGGGGTTATCAAGCATAGTGCCGAAGTTCTCACCCGCCGTGAAAATCCGGAAAAGTCCCTCGTAGTACCTTCCTCAACTTACATAGGAGGGAAATTGGGTTATTATCATAAGGAGGTAATCCAATCCCAACCCTTGGTGCAGACTAAGCACTCGAGGTGAGTTGGATACATCGTAAAGGTATTTGCATGTCATACGGATATGGGCATAGTTTAGAAAGTCCTCACAGCTTGCTAAAGACACAATGGTCTCTAGGGCCTCGGTGGGGAGAGATAAGAGATGTGTGCCTTCATTTTCCATCTGAAAATTAAGAAAACCCAGTTTTTAATAAAATTGAAATACATATACATATATATTTTTATTTCAGTTTCTGGCTTTCCAGAGTTATCCAAACCGAACCTCTGATACCAACTGTAGAGACCCCGATCCCGGATAACCATAGGAGTCAGTGCCTTATGAACATGATGTGTTATCTTTAAAATAATTACACTTTGTTAACAACATATCATGTTCCATACAGAGGATCGTGTGCGGTTCGGGTTCTGGGAAACCGGAAACTTCTGAAACCATCCATCTTACAAAAGTTGACACCTGAAAATTTTTAACCAAAACATAGGGTGAGAATTGAAATACTCAGTAAGGGGGTTTTAAAAAGAATTTAAAATACTGTAACATTTGAAAACATTCTTTTAAAAGAGTTTGAACATCCACTAAAAAGATTTTAACACACCAAACATAACAATTCTTTAATCAAAGTTTTCAATAAAAACATGAAACGAATACGTCAATTCTTGAAGGTGTGGTAATGGTTGTTATAAACAAGTACTACATGTGATTTACTTGAGCATAAATTTAAACAGTTAAAAGTAATGCATAATCAGAGTTGCGCACAAGGAAACAACTAAATGTTCATATGATGGTTACTATTCTATTAAGTGATAACACTAGGCATGCTTCAAGCTTAAAACTAGGGAATTATGAACTTTATACAAACTTTAAAGGCATCAGTCATGAATGAACTTTATCTTGGAAAAACTTGTTATATGACGTGAATTATGTGGCATCAAAATTTAATATTGACAATCATTTCATTTCACCAAGGTCCATCCCCAAGGTGTCATTTGAAAATTACCAAGGTTATTCACCAAGGTATCGTGAAAATTGTAATCTCTAGTGGTTACATCATTACCCAATGCATTGGAGCGCTATCAGGGCGCACCCTTAAATTTGCCTTTATTATCATTTGAGCCACATCGTTCATGCTTTACTGAAATGGTTATGTAATTCAAGATGTCCCATACCACCTTGAACATCTCATTCATTTTAATTTTACCCAAGGTGTCCCATACCACTTTGGGTAATCCAATTTCTTAGTCCATTTAGTGATATGTCATAAAAATGCATTATGTAAATAATAACTAACATAATTAATGAATCATTACACACTTTACATGATGTGACAATTCTCACAAAAAAAAGGGGCAAGGACAAATTAATGACATACATAGTTTAGTACAACATCCTTTTCACTAAGGCATATAAAACAGCAATATACTAAATGATGAATCTTTGTCATTATAAATCTTTGGAAAAAGGGGGAAATCTTAAGAAAAACACATGAAATCAATTACGGTGGTAAACGGGCCCTTGAACCCAAAATACATATTCTATCATAAAAATTCAACAGGGCAATGTTAGGTGAGCCTTTTTAATAAGACATGCCCATTTGTGTGTAAAAAGAAAGAAACATGTTGGTTTAGAAATCATACAATTCATAGCTTAAAAAAATCATCCCAGCAACCAAGAATAGTTTATGTCCTGCTATAAAAGGAAATATTCTTATAAGTATATACACACGTGCACATATATATATACCCGAAGTGTATATATATGGGTTTTACACAATTAAAAACAAGTTTATTAAATTCCTTAGGTAACACAAAGTTTCCAACCATAATTCAATTACATGGTTGAAACTAAATTCATATAAGGTTTGTTATAAATGTATCTATGTATAAAAATTAAGGTTTTACAAACATAACTTCACTCAAACCAAAAGAGCATAGTTTGCAAATATATTTCTAAATATTTCATTTAAATATCGACGCCAACACATGTCGGGTTAGGAGAAAACATTCACGAACTATATATATATATACATACCCTATACATTAAAAATGAGGTTGAGATATATTTAGTTATTTTTTTTTGAAAACCGAAATATAAAATTGTAAAATAAACAACCTGGTAAATTTGTAAACGTGCTTGTACAAAGTTTATATACCATTCACATATATATGAAACCGTATATACACAATGTATAATTACCGGTACACATGTGAGCACTATATACAGGTTTCGAAAGAAAACTGGAAAACAAGGTATATACGTACCCTCACATATACAACCACCAGAAACCCGAAGGCCGACTTCTTGAAGGTAGAACCGAGGGGTATTTATACATCGAGTGTATATAGGTAAATATGAGTTGTGTTTAAACCGAAAGTTCCTTTTAAAGGAAGATAAGCATGCAGGAACAACCCATTAAAATTACGAAGGCCAAGATATTTCAAGGCAAAGCAACCCGAGAGGGTTATATTTAAGTATATACATATATATAACTATATATATATATATACACCGTGAGTATATAAAATGGAGGTTGTTCCGAAACAGTTCAAGAATGCAAGAAAACCCTTACTGTGCTTGAGGAGGAAGCTCGGAGCCAGCTGCTGGGTGTCCGTGGAGAATGAGGAGGATGAGAGGAAGGGGTTGCCTCGGGCTTCAACGAAGCCGGGGGGTTTTATAATGGCCTCGGTGCCTCGTTGGTGTCCCGACCCAGGTGTAGGCCGACATGGGGATGACGGGAGAACAGGGACCTAGGAGGGGGGTGTGCTCGGAAGTCAAGGAGTAGTGCGAGGGAGGGAGGGGCCTGGCGTCCTTGGTGCAGGTCTACAGGCGCAGGGCCGCGGTGCTAGGAAGAAGACAGGGGGAGGCACGGTCTGCTTGGCGTGAAAAGAAACGGATGGCGCCGATTCGTCCTTGGTGCGATCGAACGGTTGGGGCGTGGAGATGTGATGATCGCTTAAGAGGAAACGGAGGGTCGAGATCAAATCTCGGAAGAGATCGGGCGGCTTCGGAGACGCGGGGGAGGTATCGCGTTTAAAAACAGGCTGGACGACTGAGATCGACGCGGAAGTCGATCGGACGGCTCTGGTCACGCGGAGCGCGTCCCACATCGAAACCGAAAGGTTTTGAGGTGCGGTATAAATATCAAGTCGTCCGGGTAGCGGTGCAATAGCACAACACACACGCACACGAGACCTTATACACGGGTCCCTCCCCACCCCCGCGGGCCTTGGCCCACCGTCACGCAGCGCGAGCCGCGGCCTTATACACGGGCCCGCACGCGACCTGGGTAACCTATGCATGGTCCTGCCCGAGCCTCCAGCCTGGCTGGCTCCCGAAACGCACCCGCACACACCTGGGGAGCCCGATGGCGGTACCTCGGGTCCCTATGGGGTCTCGGCCTTGGCCTGAGGGCTTGTCCCCTGAGGATGCCCTTGGCTGGACGGGGCCCACTCCATTTTTTATATGAAATTAGTTTTATTATAAACTTAGCTCAAAATATAGTGAAATGTAGGAATTTAGTAAAACAAACAGTTTTTAACTCAAAATGTTAGAACCAATTTCAAGTTTAGATAAAATATTTTAACTCTTGATCTAAATTTTTAAAAGATATACCTTTTATACAATACTAATAAAATCATTAGTATTTTTAAAATACTCTACTATTTGTTTTATAAAATTCTTTTAAAGACCAAAAGTTTTCCCAAAATTTTTCATAATTTAAGAGATAAAAAGATATAATTATTACGAATTCCCTCTAAACATATAAAACCAAGTTTCTAACTACCTAGGTATTCGTCGGGATTTTGTAAAAATGAGGAAATTTACTTTTAAGAATAAAAACGAAGAATCTTCTATGAAAGAATGTTTTTAAGAATAAGGTTATGAGGGAATAAAACCGAGTTCTCTTTTAAAGTAAATTTTATTAGTGGGAACACAACGGTCGTTTTTGAAAACCCAACGGATATATAAACATAACGGTCATAACTCAAAGAACTAATATAAATACAGGGGTGTGGGGTACCTCTTAAAACAGAACACTTGAACAGGAAGGATGGCTCTCCTCATACCATTGGCGTTGAGCATGTGTGCCGTGGCCCTGGCGATTATACTTTTCACGCTGATGGACCCTGAAGATGATGACTATCCGATTTCCCGTGTTGTGGTCCTTTGTAGTCTTGAGGTGGCCGTGTTAGGTCTTGTGCATGGTACACTCAACTAGTTGGGTCTCGTAGTAAAGTAATGTTTTAATAAATGTCAGTTTACCTTATTTTCTATGTTTTATTCCATTTCAAATTCCTCATTAGCAAAACAAATAAAACAAGAGGCATTAATAAAGGCATAACACTTCTTACATAAACCAGTTCATAAAACCTGGGGCGTCACAATATTGCAATAGTTGATGCCTATAATGGTGAGATGTATTTCTATCTGCATGGTGGTGTTTGGATGGCCTTGAAAATGATTTAATAGGTTACTTCTGGGATTATCTATTAATTTTTTTAATATAGATTATTTACTGACATGAATTTGTTTAATGGCTGATGGTTGAGTTACTTAGTTTTTCCACATTCCCTTCCCCACTTCATGAGGATGTTGAGTGTTATTGGATGCATGTTTCCACATTGGGGTTTCATAGGATAGTTTTCCTAGAGTACCTGGATTATTGGATAATGATAATAATTAATATATAAATATTAACCCACAATGTTGGTGTTGTTTGAATGAAAATGATGAAAAGATGTCAATATTGAAAAACTATGGATTGAAATTGGATTATGCTTGGAGGGAATGAGATTCATGCTAGTAAATAATGAATGTATCATAAAATAATTTTAATGGTTAATTTAATGTATAATTAATTTATTAATGAAAGGAAATTATACAAATATAGTAAGAAATTAATGTAGCTCCTAAAATCAGTGAGTTCATATAGCATATCTTGTCTTTTGTAGTTACTTATACTGGCATGAACAACGGTAAATTTCCCTATATAGGAATGTAGAGGTATGTGATGAATTGTGGTTATTTTAGACACATGTATCTCAAAATATAGCATCTACAAGATTATTATAATTATGAAGTGTATAGGTTATGCTGGCTTGAGTTACTTACTTGGTGTATGGGTTGTGAAGTCTTGAGGTATAAATATTGATTTATAATACACATGATATGGGATATGGTGGACCATAGAAACTACTTGGTTACTATATAGGTATACGTGTATGGCATGATGTGATTATGTAATACATGGGGTGCATGTTGTGAGGCCTTGCCTAGGTGTCTTCAGGCTAGATTTTTTTGGAGAGAGGTTGCTTACCACAAGAGACATTAGGGCATAGTGGAAGAACTGAAGAAAAGAGGGAGAAGGGTACCCATGGAGTTCCATTTTTTTATTATATTCTATCCTATTTGTGATAATTGGTGATATTTATCCATGGTGAAGCATGGAAATTAGAATAAGTATTTATCTGATTAGTAAGTTTAACTAATTTTCATTGTGTTTTGACATTCTTCTTTAATATTTTACAAGATACGATCTAAAGAGGATCCTAATGAGTATACAATTATTCTCACCCTATATACATATAAACTATTTATAAGCCATCTAATGCTGGTTGGAGATCGATATAGATATTACTATCTTGTGGTTTTAAAGGAGGTGTTTGGGCTATGTTGTTTCTTCTATATTTACCTTTTTGTACTTGTAGTTTTATTTTCAGTTATTATTGTACTATAAGACATAATATGTTTTCACATGGGATATATATATGTGTATATATTTATATATATATATATATATGAGAAGGTGTTGATTGGTGTATCCCTCATATCTCTTTCTTATGTGGGTTTTCTTATAGGGATATGCCCCCCAATATATGATTATTATAACTTTTTTTCTTTCATCAACCGTGATCCCACTAGAGGCGGGACTTGGGTAGTCATTATATCTCTTTCCTCATCATTGGCCTAGAAGTGGTATTTTTTGGGGAGAGGGGGTCATGGAATTAACTCCCCAAGATTTTCACATGTGTTTCCCATTAAAAAAGTACTATGTTAAATAAAATTTTTCATACAAAACACCAAAATAAAATGAACCATGATATGTTATATTAATATTTAAAATATCATTAATAAAATTGAAGGAACAAAATAACCACGAGTAAAAAAAATTTCAAACGATTTATTTTAATTCTATACACATTATTATTTGTGTTTATGGAATATTTTTTTGAGTTATAATAAATTAAGTATATTTAATAGATAAAACATATATAATTAAAAATAAAAAGATATTATTAAATCTAATTAATGTTAAAAATAAATATTTTAAATGATCTATTTTTAATCAGGTGTGTATTTTATATCATAAATTAAATTAATAAAATTTGAAGTATTATTATGATAATTTTTTAATATTTAATTATTGATTAATAGTAAGTGGATATCTAATATGGTTTAGATAACTTATTGTTTTAAAATTCATTTTTTCTATAAATACGTTTACTCATTGTATTTTATATCTAAAAGTTAAATTTCAAAATTTACGAATATTAATTTAACATAAGTAAATTCATTTTTGAATTTATAATTTCTAAACTAACTTTGGGTTACTTTTTTGGAAGTTTCTTATTAAGGTTATTTTTAGTGGACAATAAAAATACAGTTTTTATAAATAGTGTAACTTTTATGAAATAATCATGATATAAGAATGAATTAAAAATTAGTAAAACCTATTTCTCAAATAAATATATTTTCATGTAGTGAAATAAATTACTTAATAATAACATGCATATTTCTAAAACCTATGATTGATGTTTTGGAACCTATGTTAAATTTTAATCAAATATAAAAGGATTTTTGATCCATTTCCTTTAATAAAGTAATCAAGATATTCAATTTAGTTTATTCTTGGTTTTAAAACAAAATAAACCTCAATTATTTAATCTTAAACAAATAAATATCATATATATTAATTTTATTCATAATATTTCACCTAAATATGTATTTTTAAACATAAAATGCATTTTTCTAAAAATTATTTATATTACGGTGTGTGTGCTTATATTGAAGTTTGTTTTTATCAGATATATAAATTAAATTGAATAAAATAAATTTTATATTTATAATCATCATAATAAATATTTTCATATAATTTTAATTTAGTTTTATTTGAAAAAAAATAGTTAGCATGTAAATAAATATTCACCACAATAATGGTTTAAATGAGGCAAACATGTTAAAACAAGAAGAAATGTTTCAAAATAACAAAATACCACATATTTAAATGGTTGGATGATGTTTTTAATGATCTTAGAATATCTAATAATAAATAATTATAATTTTTGGATCCACTTTAATTTAACATGACTTTCATTTTAAGATAAAGAAATTAATCGTTACCGGAAAAAAACCCTTCTAACATATAAAAGGACCCCTTCACCACCATACTTCTCACAAAAACAGAATCCTTTTTTCTCAACCAGGCACTAAAAAACCATTTCCCCACACTCTTATCCTTGTATTAGAGGTTTTGGTCTACTGAAAATCAATATTTTAGTGTCTTAATTCAATTTTTAATATTGTTATCCCAAGGAATAAGGTAAGAACTCTTAATCTATTTCTCATTTATATTCATTTAAATTTTATTCTCATACCTTCTCTAAATCTATTATTACCATACTTACATAATGAAATCATTACCATAAGTATAATAAAATTTTATCATTTAAATGTAATAACCACAATCTAAATTCCTACAATCCATTTGAAAGATGAGTTATCGATAATATTACAGTCAGTTCACTGAAAACATGGACGAAATATATCATTTTTCGTCACCACCTCAGAAGGATGGTTCTTGAAAAATATTTTATAAATAAATATAATACCTATGGAATTATTAATATTTTGGAAATATAAATTTACTATTATATTGATGTTATTAATAATTAATGTTTATTTTGATTCTCACCAATCAAAATGAGCATACTGAGATATCTTTCAACATTCTTTAATGATCCGTTTTTTTATATTTCAAATAACCTCATTTTAATGTTAATGTGGGGATCCTCCATTTTTGTATTGGTATTGGTCGGATCCCATAATTACCACAATTTATTGGGATGGGGGATAACCCATAACCAAGATTTCAGTTTAGTGGGAACCAAAACATCACTATTGATCCATTGAAATGAAACAAAACGTTAGAACATAACAAACATTATATATGAAAAGAAAAGTCAGGCAACCCAAAATATTTCCAAAAAAACCATTTTTCCTCTAAGTAAATTAGGCTCAATATATTTTTCTTGTTCTTCGAGATCCTCAGGACACCATGAAAATTCCTTCTATATGTCATTAACCTTTCCTCAACATTATCATCTATCATCAGTGGAAGAACGAAACCACTTAATGAATCATAACACACAAGTATATTTTAGATTAAGGAAGAGACTAATGTAATTGAGGAAAAAATACATGGGTGATATAAATGCATAGAAAATGATCATGAAAACACAGTCAAATCAACCATGATACGTCGTTGAGTGTTACCACTACATAGAACAACATTATAATCCTACACCACCACATACCTCGTCATGATTGAGAAATATGAGGATGGAACTGATGACCATGGGTATAAGTATGAAAGGGTAATGTTGAGTTTCGAACACCACTATGAAATAAAATAGGATGAGAGGAACTATGTAAAAAAAGTAGAAACTAACAATACGAAAAAACAAAACATCCAATCCTTGAAGTGAACATGGGACCAATGGGAACCTTCATAAAAACTAGTAAAATAATAATTGGAAAATTGAGAATGAAAAAAATTGGGTAAATGATTTTATATTCCTTTTAAAAGATGGAGAAATACATTAGGCACAACATCATGGTCAAGGTACCCTAATAACTTCACATTAGATAATGGTCTCTAAGGAACCATTCACCATAGAGCACCAAATCATAAGGACAATGAGGGATGATTCATCTAACTATAGATGTTAGTGGTCCTATGAAAATACCTAACAATTACTACCACTGTGGAAGATATCTATAAATTAAATAGTAGATCCAAAAAATGTTATACCACTTCACTAAGAGTAATCACATGAATAAGATCACCGAGAAGGACTTTTATAGATCAAAATGTTTACTTGAAATTATTTGATCTGGAAGTGAAAAAAACATAATTCTTAAAGAAATATTCCTTATATACATCTACTTACATTAATATAGTATAATTATTGGCTTAATTGATTATTATATCTGGTAACAAACTTTATTCTCGGGAGTTTAACTTTCAATAAATCTCTCCCATTTCCTTGTCCATTGATTTATTAATTACATAAGTTGTAAGTGTTGTTGTCAAATAATTTAATTTCATTGAGTTATTCCCCTTATTCTTGATCATTATCATTCTATTATTTTTTTATACCACCACATGATTGTATTATATTTTTTCACTCTTTTTTTCCATAATTGTTTTTTCATTCCCATAAACTCATTTCCAAAGGATTCTTACTTCAAAAATAATGATTTTTGTAAGAGGATTACCACTTAAATTTTCCTAATTGAGTCTATATTTTAAATTCACCTACATTATTTATATGGTGTATATATAACATAATTTATATATTAAATCAAGAATATGCCTTTATTCATGGCATTTATGTTTCTATTTCATGATCACTCTTTCATGGGGCTTTAATCCAAATGTTATAAAAGTTATAATGTTCTAATTTCTAATTTAAATTTTTAAGTATATAATTTATATTGATATTATTATTTTGAGGAATTATATGTTCTTTTTCAATAAAACAACATTTTTTCTCTTCAGATCATTTATGTTTTGGGTTTTACATGGCATCTTTTCAATCTATTTCCGTTTGACAGAAAGGTTCCATATAAGTTTAACTGAACGTTTCTTTTCTTTATAGTTGGGAAAATTTATCCACCATGTACATATTATTTATATTTAATCAAGGCTTTTATTCTCAATACTTTAAATACTGTTTAATAAAATTTTCTAATAATTTTTAATTTTTCTAAAAAGTTAAAAAAATCATTTAACTTTTTCCACATGATAAATTTTTTATATTCTTTAAAAAGTGTAAAATGAATCACTTTTTCATTATACCCCACATGAATGAATATTATTTTTATTATAACTAATATTTATAGTGTGGATTCATTTTCATGTTCTCATTGTTTTCCAATGTAATTTTTGATCCCATTTGTTTTTTAAATTTTCGGTCTAAAAATTAATTTTAATGTTTTAGAAAATTAAGTGAATGTATTTCATTCCAAATATTTATATTTTTCTCTCCAACTCATAACTTACTATTGTTAAATTCATTTTTTACGGTTTAAATATTGTTAATTATTTTAAAATTAATGATTCCAATTTTATATTTTTATACATCGGAAAATGATTTTTTATGTGACTTATACATTTATATTTACTATCACATTAAAAAAAAATTATGATTTTTTATTATTATTTTAGATTCATATTACTTTTAAAATTAGAAGTATATATATAATTTGGAGTTATGATTCTTGTATTATGATTTAAATTCTGTTATTATGTTTTTATTTTTGGCGATTTAACATGCAGAATCAAATGATACAATTCTTGATCTCTTATTTTTTGATATAATACAAAAGTATTATTTGAACCATTTTTATAGAATTTTTTTTCATCAATTTCAATATCTAATAATCATTATTATTTTTCAAATTGGTTATGATCTATTGATACCATTCTCATTCTTTCATTATATTTAATGCAGCCATGTTTTGTGGAAATCTCTATGAACCCATTTTCATCTCACTAGGTAACTATGGTATAATGTATTTACTTATAATTTCCTATATATAATACATATAAATGTATAAATTATATTTTTATAGTTTGGATTGAAATTATATATCCCCAAAATACATTGGGAAATAACATATAACCCCTTAAATGAATTGTATAGGACTGAGGATTAAACCCAATCCACTATGGACTTGGTCCACAATGCTATGTTGTCTTGGTAGTGTGACTCGACTTATAATTATGATGTCATGTTTTATATTATTACCAATTTTTTACGATGCTAAGATCCTATGATATTTAATTATATATTCCATAGGCCTTATATTATTATATATGACTTATTATCCATTTTTTATTAGATATTATTTTCTTATAACATGTTTTCGTTCCTTGATTAAATTATCATGCCCATATTTTTATCCTTTTCCCACTTATGATTATTTAATTATTATCACTTATATTTACCCTTATAAATCATTTAATATAACCATTTTTATGTTTCAATTCCCCTAGGTTATGAATATGATTATTAAATATGATATATCTAGAAGAGTATTAACAATGTATAATTTTTTGGGTGATTTTGAAGTCTTATAATAAAATATTGAATTATTGGTTTCGTGGAAAAAGTCCATTTCATAAGAAATATATGGGGGTTATTTGTTAAATGTTATTTTAAAAATTATATGAAACTCAAAACCTAAAATTCGTTTACTATATTAGTGACTCAATAATTTTATTGATACTAAAATGGTTCAGATCATGGATTTGGTAACCCAAAACCACGACCCCACAAATTTATCAAAAAAGAGTAAATGCAACAGTCACACATACATACAATCCCCAAAATAAAAAAGTCACAAAATACTCCAAAACCATGGACATGGGGTCCATAGAAACGGTTATAACCTGAAGCCCATTTCCACAATAGTCTAGAGACCCAAAAAATTAATCACAGCCTAAAAGCAACGTTTGCCTGGGCTATGGAGTCCCTCGTAGCCACCAGTACTGTCCATCACTACACACACACTCCTTGCATTCCAAGATCTCCGCCATTAGGAAAAAATCTCCATCATCAGCATGTGGCCGAATCCGAGGTCAACCTAAAATATCTTCCATGAGATTTCAGCAGATCTCCTCTGCCAACAAAAGTTTGTCCATCACCCCAAATTTCTACTCCGTGCATTACGCATGTCCACCTCTCGACCGCATCCCGAATATCATCTCATCCCCGAGGTCATCATGCTATCACAATTAAATACAGTGCATGACACCCTGTCACCTACCTTCCCTCGAAAAGGCATTGCAAACCCGAGGAACTCACATTGATGCAGTCTCTGGAGTTCTCCCACGCGCTACCGCCAGTGCTCATAGCCGACAATCGAGATCACCGGCCTTGACCCATCCTCTATCTCTACCTTCACACTAGCAACGTTGACCGATTGTGTAGCAATCATCGCCTGACGTATGACCTGATTCCACTGGACTGCGTCCCATCCACGCTCATCCCGCACCACCATCTACTCAATGCCTCCCAAAGATTACCCATCGGAGCTTCACCCGAGCCCAAGGTGATGACCGCCATGTCGACAACATCTCCCGCTGCCGGCCCACAACTCCTCCAAACAACCGATTTGAAACTCGCGACATCCCGAGGTCGACGGAGCAAACCCTACCCCGACTGTTGTCCTTTTCAGCCTGAATCTCACCGAGCGTTTCCCCGGGAGGCATCAAATCCAAGACCCTACCCCCAGGATCCCATATCCAGTGTCGACCTGCTCCCCGCATCACACTCAATGTGATCTTCGACGATGAATCCTCCCGCTTCAGAATCCTCACAAAAAAACAAACAAAAAAACAATGACCTTACTTGAGATCCTGTAATCCGCCTGCCTTAGCACCTTGACAGACTTCTTCTTCCTTTTTTCTTTAGTCTTGACAACCCACTTCTTGGCTCGAGGCTTCCTATTACTGATCCAACCTGCTTCATCAGCAGACTTATACTCCATCTTCGATGAAGGATCCAACTCATTTGTAACTGGAGATACCTCCCAATCACTAGGGAAATCCCCATCATTATAATTATAATGAATCACCGTGTCAGATTTTCCCGAATGGTGTTTAGCACCGCAAGCTGCGAAAAAATCAAAATGCTCTACGATTTCTTGATTGAAATTGCTAGGGAAATTTCCAGGAGAGAGACTCTCTCCATTGTAGAGAGATGATCTCTCCATCTTCTCCCAAACGTGTTTTTGGGTAACGAGGTATAGGGCTTAGCCTTGCCCACATGCGCACCGCACATCCCCAGCTAGACCCAAGGTGGCCAACCCTTGGGCGTGGGCCAGTTCCCGGAGAGTCAAGGGGACGAGAGGATCACTAGCATATGGTGCACGTTGCCTTTGCGAGGACTCGAACCTGGAACCTCGACGACGGGATGCCACCGCCTTGAACCAACTCACCCAGCCCCCACAGGAAAACATGTTGTTGGGTAACGAGGTATAGGGCTTAGCCTTGACCACCTGCGCGCTGCACGTCCCCAGCTAGGCCCAAGGTGGCCAACCCTTGGGCTTGGGCCAGTTCCCGCGAAGTTGAGGGGACAAGAGGATTGCTAGCATATGGTGTGCGTTCCCTTTGTGATGACTCGAACCCAAAACCTCGACGACGGGACGCCACCTCCTTGAACCAGCTCACCCAGCCCTCGTGGGAAAACATGTTGTTGGGTACCGAGGTATAGGGCTTAGCCTTGCCCACCTGCGCGCCACACGTCCCCAGCTAGGCCCAAGGTGGACAACCCTTGGGCTTGGGCCAGTTCCTGTGGAGTCGAGGGGACGAGAGGATCACTAGAATATGGTGCACGTTTCCTTTACAAGGACTCGAACCCGGAACCTCGAATACGGGATGCCACCGCCTTGAACCAACTAACCCAGCCCCCGCGGGCATATTTTTATTTATAATTTAAATATGAATGAATAAGTTTTGGTTTATTCTATATGTCTCAAGATTGTTTGTAAATAAAATAAGTTTTAAGCACCAAATCCTTGAGTGTGTATATGAGGCATACAACTTTGTATTAATATGAGGTTAATATTACTTTAGAGGTTAGGATGTTATCACATTAGGATATTATATGAGTTATCCATACCATATTGGGTTAATAATTTTACGGTTGATCATAAATTTAATGTAATAGACACCAATTTTTTATACTTATACGATTTTATTTTCTAGGTGACTACTGATATTTTGAGATATTTTTATTTATTTTATAAGAATAATACATTATTTTGGTATAAACTGACCTTAGGGTTGGAATGTGATATGATATTAAGGCAATTATTATTCATTATAATAAATTTTTAATTGATTTTTGGAATATAAGATGGGAAAAACTTTTGTATTTAAAATAAATTTGATGTAAATGAAATTCATGCTATTTTAATAATAACAATCATACAAATCCTTTAGGGATTAAAAATGAATCATATTTTTTCCCAAAAAAATATGTGATGATGTTAATTATGGTGTGGCTGATAACATATATTATGATTTTTTGACGGATTTTAGAAGAATAAATTTATGTTATACATATAAAATGGGAATATAAACATTAATTCAATAATTATTTATGAAATATTTGTAGAAATGGTTTTCTTTTAAATCCTAAAAAGAAATTAAAATTCATATATAATGTTTGCAGTTATGCAAAAAAAACAAATTTCATGGATAACAGGAACATTTCAATTTTTTTTTTAAAAAATACCTACACTACGGCTTCGAGTAATCCAAGGAGACACGACTGTGGTCATTTATAAAAATGAACATTTCTAGAATAAAAATACATGGGGAATTTTTGATGGCATTTCAAATTGGAAATACACCTTTGTAAATCATATTTTTTTAAATATATCATGGTGAACGGTGTTGTAACAAACCAAATTTTTTAAGGAAGTTTCTCCCTTATTGTAGTAATTTAATAATCAAATAAAATCACATTATAAAAAACAATGCCACATAATGATTAAATGAACTGCAATGTGACCTTGGAACAAAATGTTTCGACCATTGTGATTTGAATTTTAAAAATCTAAAACACACAGTTGCGAACAGTAATCTATTTTGAGTCCGATAGGACAAATTTAATTTTTGGTGAAGTGTAATAGAACCATATGAATAATAATGTTACACTTATGAATACTAATGTTACCCTTATGAATATTAATATGAAACTTATTAATATTAAAACATCCAAGTGAATAAGAACCTTACTAATGATAGTATAAATAAAATTTATCCATCTTATAAGTGACAATATGATATAATTATAAAAAAGTGTTTGTATTTTTGAAAGTCATGAATATTTAATGATTAATTTAATAATTTAAAAGAAAATTTAATTTCATAAATTATATTCATAAACTAGTATTTAGTTTTCTTATGAATATATGATAATTTTAAGAGAGATTAATTAATTTTTTCAAAGTGTTAGAAAGTCTGTTTTTAATTTCAAAATTTATATTTTTCAAGTAATGTACGATTTTAATTAAAAATTAAATTAATCATATTTATAAATTTATTGTCATAAAATGGTGTTTATTTTTGAATTATACACATAAAAAATGGTAAGGGTGTATATTGGAGATTTTTCTAAAATATTTGAATTATATTGAATATTGAAATTTCGTAATTTACATAATAAGCTAAATAAAAGAATTTATGCTTCATTATCGAGTCATGATTGACATAAATTGAAATTATTTTTACCTCACATTAAATTATAACAATTTTTAGTCACAATAATCCTAACTATTTCTTATCTTGTGGATAAGTAATAAATTAATGAATATAATATTGAGAAAACCCCTCTCACCTGCACTATAAATACCATCCCTTGAAACCTCATTTTTTCACACCTCTTCAGCCTTGTACCTACCCCAGATTCTACTAAAATATCTTCCAAAGCCCATCCCCCACTTCAATCAGCCTTTTTTCTCATAAAAATACCAAAACCTCTCCCCGAACGAGTATCTCAAAGAAGATATATTCAAGAGGTAATTTCTCTCTCTTTTCTTTTAAAATCCATTCAAATTTCATTTCATTTATTCTATTATCCTAAACTTCTCTTATACAAATGTCATGATAACACTAGTATGATTGATATACTAGTATAATATCATGTTAATGAAAGATTATTCATTATAATCCTCCCTCTCCATCTTTTTTTTTATAAAAATTAAATCGTTACCCGTGATGTGTTAATTTACCTACATCCTCGGTGATGCACATCCATTTTCATTAAAATCCTTCACGATAGTAAATAAACCCATTAAATGGTTAAAAACGGATTGCATTATGTATTTTTAACTCCTTTTATGTTCTTGAAATAACTTTTATAAATAATAATATATGAAAAAAAACATGTACAATGTGATTCAAAGCCTAATCAAATTAACCTAAAACAATCATCATTAAATTGTAAATGATTCATCCACATGGTATATAAAAAAAATTAATACAATATAATTTAATATTCTAGATGATCCTTAATGTAATTTAATATCTGTTATAGTTGTTTATCCATTGTCTACATGAACATCCATTCATGTGTACCAGTGAACCCTTCTTGAAAACTAAGAAAACGAACACTCCCAAACAATGAATTTAAACTCTATAAATCACCCAAAAGATCATAAAAGAACTTAATAAAAATGTAATGAATAATATACATGTTTAAAATGTTTATTTAATAGTTCATTAAGGAATCTAATGTCATTATATAGAAAATTAATGTGAAAAATGCATTCAGACACAAGGTAAGTGGTATTCATTCACCGAACTCTCTTTCGTCAGGATTTACCTCTTTCAATCCATGTTAAGAGTGGTTATTCCAAACATAAATAATTTATTCTTAACTTTCATATCTTTTCAAGGATATACATGTTTTCCAATGGAGATTATTTCAAACACAATATTTTCCAAAATAACTCTTCTTTCAAAAACACACCTTTTACTTCACACTCAAGGTTGATGGTTTTTGTATCAAGTATGTTAATCCATCATTTATTTGGGAACCCAATGTTTATTAATGTATGATTTATGAAATTAAAACTATTACATTCCATGGGTCATTTATGTCCCAAATTGATATACATTTTATGTGTCAATCATGATAATGTTAATGTTACGACAAGATAGGTGCGCCCAGAATTATATAGTGACATTTTTATGTTATGATGTGACGGGTGTGCCCAGAATTATACAGCCCTCCAATTCATTGGGTAATGTGAAGAACCTATTGATTAAAATTATTTATTCATGAACATGATGCTATCTTATTTCACAGATATTTATGTTAGTTGACCACTAATACACAATGTTTCATTTTAGGCATTTCCACATTCCAAGAAGTTTCTTAATGTTTCCTCTCATGATTATGATCCTATGCCTATGTTATGATGATACTAATTATTCTCATTACATGTTATATTGGTTTATGTTCTTATCTATTATCTTATTTGGATTTTAGTTCACCCCTTTTTGATTTATATCTTCACGTGAATACTTGTACTATAGTTGGTATTAGTAGCACTATTTGGTTAATTTGGGAATTAAGAATAGAGAAACATAGTAAAAAATATACTATGAGATACATATATGTAAGAACACAAGATTCATTGATAAACATAGGGATCCAAAAAGATATGATTTTAGTGTTTATTGAAAAAAGGACAAAATTATTTATTCATGACTTGTTGACTTTTTTTGTTCTATCATTTTAAATTTTAGAAAATTGTGGGAACATGGAGAAACTATTCCAACAAACCATGTGAGGTATAGTGCAGTGATATAAAAAATGAAATCCCCAATGATTTGGGAGGTGGAGTTCAGATACTAATATCAAATCATACTCAGTTGTATCAGGTTTTTAATAATATCCTAAATAATGTGGAACATCATCCATCATCTAAGAGGGAGAGAATGAATATCGGGTGTTTTTTGTGGCAAATTCCACCAATGTTTAGTGGATCTTTCGATCCACTAATTGAGAAATAGAGGGTCAAATAGCTGAAGAAGAGTTTTTCAAAGCATCAGTATTCTATGTTGGATAAGGTGACTTTATCCATTTATCGTCTCGACAGAGAGATCGACCAATGATATTATTTTATTAAGAACACAAAGACTAGAGAAACAATTTAAGAGATAGGGTGCGAAGACTCTAAGATAATGTTTCTTAATAAGTATTTACCACAAAATATTTATATGAATATGGAGAGAGAATTCATAGAGATATAAAAAAACGATAGAGAATCATTAATGGTCTATGAAAAAAATTTCACAAGGATTTCAAGGGATGTTTCAAGGTTTGATATCAACAATGGTAGAACAATTGATTTATTCTTTAGTGAATTTAGAAAACTCCTTCAAAAGGATCATTCAATTCTAGACTTTGGGAGTTATGAAGATGTTTTTCATTGTGGTCTTGAAATGGAGATGTAGTTTGGAGACTAGTCCCATGGATATGGGGATAAGAAACAAAAGATGTATTTTCATTATAGAGGATATAATGAGAAAGGTGGAGATAAAACTCAACCACACACATGCCAAAAATGCGGAAAGAAGTATCGTGGGAATTTTCTCAAATGGGTGGGGAAATTATTCCAATGTAGAAGAGAAGGCCACCAAGCTCAAGAGTTTCGAAAAGACATGAGACGGTAGGAGAATGTGGTGGATAAAAGGTGAGCACCACCCATGTTCCAGTGCTACAACTATAGGGAGCAGATGAACTATTCAAGCTAGTTCACTAAACCTAAATCCCTCAAGGGTAATAAACATCATTCCCCACCAATTCCAAAGAAGGAAGGGAATTCATATTTCACCAATATTATGTTATTTGAGAAATAAAATGAAGTCATAAAAGGTTCACGTTCTATTAACCCAAGAATTGAACAATTATTATTTGATTCTGGTTCTACACATTCGTTTATATCTTGAAATTTTTCTAAAAAAATAAAATTGAATCCCTGAAACCATATAGGAGAGATATCTATAAAAAAAATTGTGCATTCATTTCAAACCAAGAGTTCAAATCATCTCTTATTGTCGTATGTGGAAATATTCTTCCACTAAATATTGTGTTACTACCCTTGGTGGATTTCGACACTATAATAGGGAATGAATTGGCTCTCATTATATAAAACACATATCAATTTTGGGAAAAAGAAATATTTTTTCATATTTTTAACCATCCAATTCACCTCTAAAAATTCCAGGAAGGTCATCAATATTTTTTAGAAAATCCGTCAACCGTGTGGGTGTTGGTTCAATGTGAAGAAGTATACCTCAGTCAAATGGTTGAGTAAAAGGAATGTGTTAACCTAGCGGAAATTCCCATTGTGATGGAATACAATGAGGTATTTACAGAAGTGTTACCAGACATCCCCCAGGTCAGGAGGTATAGTTCTCCATAGAACTCATACCAAGAGCTATTTCTATCCCAATGTGTCCCTAAATTATGGATCCCATCAAACTGGATGAGTTAAAGAAGCATCTGCAATAACATTTGGAAAAAAATTCATATTCCCTAGTGCATCACATTGGGGTGTGCCAATGCTCTTTATAAAGAATAAGGATGGATCAATATGGATGTGTATCAATTATCAGGAACATAACCAGATCACCATAAATAACAATTATCCACTTCCAATTATTGAAATATTTCTCTACTAGTTAAGAAGAGATCAACACTTCTCAAAGGTGGATCATCATTTTGGATATCACCATCAAAGGGTGAAGAAGGAATATATTTTGAAGACTACCTTCCATACAATGTATGGACGCTACATGTTTTTGGTGATGTGCTTCAGAATAAATAATTCCCATACAATATTTATGGATTTGATGAATAGAGTATTGAGACATTACCTTGACAAAATTTAGGCAGTGTTTATTGATGATATTATCATCTACCCCAATAGAAAAGAGGAATTTGAAGAACATCTAAGACTTGTGTTGGTGACATTGATAAAGGATAAGTTGTACACCATTTTCAAAAACTGTGACCTTTAGATGATGCAAGACATATTATTGGAATATGTGACCACAAGTGAGGGAATTCTATGGAACCTTATAAAACAAAGGCAATTGTGGAATAGCCCCAACCCTCTAGTGTCACATAAATTTATAGTTTTCATCAATTTTGTAGGTACTACCGATGTTTTGTGAAAAATTTCACATAATTTTCAAGCCCTCTAACTATGTTAAAAAGGATAGGGGTAATGTATGTCTACATAAAAGAATGTGAGGAATTATTCAAGGAGACAAAGAGAAGGCTATTCACTGCACATGTGCTCACATGACCGAAATGTGGAAAAAGTTCTTTGATATATAATGATTATTCAAAGAAAGGATCGAGTTTTATACTCATGCCAAATGATAATGTGATATTCTACGCCTCATTTCATTTGAAGATCCTGGAGAAGAACTACTCGATGCATGATTTAAAGCTAACAACAATTATTTTTTCCTTGAAAATATGGTGGCTCTACCTTTATGGTGGTCAGTGTGACATATATACTTATTAAAAGAGTCTAGAGTTTATATTCACATAGAAGGATCTCAACATGAATAAGTGGAGATGGTTTGAGATAATCAGAGTCAATGATTTCTCTATTTCCTATCCTCTAGGAAAGGAGATCAAGGTTTCTGATGCTCTAAGTATAAAATAACATGCTACTATATCCGTGATATGGATTGAGAAATACCCGATTTTCATGGACATGCAAAGGATGGATTTGGAAATCATAATGCAAGGGAATGCATCCTACCTTGACCAAATGATTTCCCGAACATCTATCTAAGATAATATTAAGGTGGATGAAAGGGATGATCTGGATTTAAAGAATGAATGGAAATGCATTAAAGGATGGGAAGTTACAAGTTTCCATATCGACAATGATGGTGTGATTTTTTATGGTACAAATATTTTTTTTCATTAATCAACTAGGATAAAGAAGGATCTTAAGAAAATGAATATAGCTCATGTTTATCTATCCACCCTGGTAGCACCAAGATATACCAAGATCTCCGATAACACTTCTTGCTGGATTTCATGAAGAAGGAGATTGCAGAATATATCTCAAGGTGCTTGATATGTCAGAATGTTAAAGAAGAGAATAAAATGTCCAAAGGGATGATGCAACCATTTCTCATAGACATGTGGAAATGGGAAAATGTCACTATGGACTTTGTAATAGGACTCCCGAATAAATCCAAAATAAATAATGTGATATGGGTTGTGGTGGAATGACTCACCATGAATTCCAACTTTATCACTATTCCGGAAGATATATCACTTGAATAACATACATGTATATAAAGTAAAGAAGTGGTGAGACCTCATGGGGTTCCACTCTCGATTTTCTCTGATCGGGATCCAAGGTTCACATCTAAATTCTAGGGGAGTCTCAAATATTCTTTGAGTACTGAACTAAATTTTAGTATGGCCTATCACCCCCAAACTGTTGGCCAATATCAAAGAGCTATTTAGATACTCAAATATATGATAAGGACCATATATTTATAATTCAATGGTGAATGGGATCAACATATCACATTGGTTTAGTTCTCATATAACAATAGCTTACACTCTATAATTAAGATGGATCGATATGAAGCTCTATATGGTAAGCGATGTAGAACTCTGATCTAATGATATAAATTTGGAGAAAGATATCTACATGGACCTGATCTTGATCAAGAGATGACAGAGAAGGTTCAAGTCCTCTAACAATATATCAAAGATACACAGAGTTAGAAAAAGAGATATGCAGACAAACATCGAAGACACTTGGAGTTCGACGTTGGAGATAAAGTCTTCCTTTAGATATATCCATGAAAGAGAGTCATACGATTTGGAAATTAGGGGAATCTAAGAATAAGGAACATTGACCCCTTTGAGATCATTGACCACATAGGATCCCTGACCTACTGAATTTCACATCAACTAAATATTGGTCATGTTCATGATGTGTTTCACATATCACTCTTGAGGATGTACATACCAGATCCCTCACATGTATGAAACTCAGAGGTGGTACAATTGGATGATGATATCTCTTACGAGGAGAATCTAGTCAAATTTTAGATCATTGAGATAAGGTTATATGGAACAAGAAAAACCACTTTGTCAAAGTGATGCGGAGGAACCATTAGTATGAACATGTAACTTGGGAACCATAGGATTCAAAGAAGGAGAAGTACCCTCACTTTGTTTTATGTAAAATGAAATTTCGAGGGAAAAATTTCAAAGGGTGGGAGGAAGAATGTAAAAACCGAATCATTTATCAATATAATTTTTTCCTTATTTTAGTAATGTCATAATCACATAAAATCACATTAGTAAACACAATGCCACATCATTCTTAAATGAACTACTATTTTACCTTTGAATATAAATTTTCCACTTAGTGATTTTAATTTCGAAAATTTGACATTCACAGTAACCATATTTAAGCTAATTGGAGACTGATAAGACAAACATAATTTTAGATGAATAGTAACATACCCTTATGAATAGTAATGTTACACTTATTAATAGTAATTTTACCCTAATAAATTGTAATACGAAACTTTTGAATAGTAAATCGTCCAAGATAATAAGAACATTTCCAATGATAGTATAAATAAATTTTATCCATCCTATAAGTGAAATGTTATATAATTACATAATAGTGATGGAATTATTTCCAGTCGTCAATATTTAATGATTAATATAATAATTTTAAAGAAAATGAATTTTAATAAAAAGTTTCCAAAACTAGTATTTTGATGTATTATGATTATAAGATAATTTTATGAGACCTTAATTCATTTGTTCAATGCATCAGAAGAGCAGTTTTAATTTTTTAATTTTTTATTTCTCAATCAGAGTATGATTTTAATTAAAAATTAAATTTATAATAATTATAAATTTATTAAAAAAATTTACTTCATTTTTTAATTATACACATCATAAAATTGTTAGGGTGAATTTGGGATTTTTCTAAAATACATGTATTTTTGTTGAAAATTTATATTCGATAATTTACAAAATATACTAAATAAATGAATTTTTGAATCATGCTTAAGTCATGGATGATGTAAATGGACCTTTTTTTGAACTCATGTGAACATGTTACTATTTTTAGTTCTAATAACACTCACTATTTTTTTCCTTCTGGAGACATAATAAATTAGGGAATATAATATTGAGAAAACCCCTCTCTCATCCACTATAAATACCACCCTTCATATCCTCATTTCCTCCCACCTCTCAATAATTCTTCAAACTCCAAATTCTTCTCAAATATCTTCCCAATATACTACACCACTTCCATCTGACCTAGGAATCATAAAAAGACTAAAAAATCTCCATTAAATAGGCCTTAAAAAAAGATATATTCAAGTGGTAATTTCTCTTTCTCTTTTGTTTAAAAATTCCATTCAAATTTCATTTCATTTATTCTATTATCCTCAAATTATCTTATCCAAATGTCATGATAAACCTATTATAATTTTTATAATGGTATTATATCATTTTAATGTTAGATTATTTATTATAATCCTCCCTCTCCCTATTTTTCTATTAAAATGGAATTGTTTCCCATGATGTGTTATTTTACCTGTATCATGGGCGATGCACCACCATTTTCCATTAAATCATTCTAGGATTTCAATAAAACCAATATATTTTTAAAAATATATTTTTATATTTATTTTTTAACCCCATTTATGTTCTAGAAAAAACATTAATAAAAAATACAAAAAATTAAACAGAAAATGTTCTTTATGATCCAAAAACCGACCAAATTAACTGAAAACAATCATTATTAAATTTGATATAATTATTCATCGATATTGTATACAGAATATTTCATTAAAAGATCACTTGTGAATCTATATGATCATTAATTAAATTTATTATCATTTTCTTATGTTTATCCATGTTCTACATGAACTTCCATTCACATGTACATGTGAATCGATCATGAAAACAATGAAAAAGAACACTCCCCATCAATAAATTTGAACTCTAAATCTCATCCAAATACCAATAAAAGAACATAATAAACCATGATGAATCATGTTATTTTAAAAAGGGTTCTGTAATTTTTAATTAATTAATCTAATTTCATTATATAGGAAAGTAATGTGAAGAAACCGTTTAGGCACAAGGTAAGGGGAATTATGGAACCTAACTCTTTTTCTTTGGGGTTTCCCTATTTCACTACATTTTAAGAATTGTTATTCCTTAAAAATATCATATTTATAATTATATATCAATTTCTGGAATATTCATGTTTTATATCTAGGTTTATATCATACAAATTGTTTTCCCAAAAGAACTTTTATTTTAAACACACACCTTTTACTTCCCACTTCTAGTTGATGGTTCATGTATCAAGTATGTTATTCCTACATTCATTTGGGAACTAAATGTTTATAAATTTGTGATTTAAGAAATTAAATCCATTCCTTTACAAGTTTTATTTATTTTTAATATTGATATATTATCTATGTGGCATGCAAGATAATGTTAACATTATGATGTGACAGGTGTAACATGAATTCTATAATGCAATGTTGATGTTATGATGTGAGGAAAAGAGCCCAGAATTATACAGTGATCCAATGCATTGGGTAATGTGAATTACCTAATGAGTAATGTTAATTATTCATAAAAATTATGCTAGATTTTCCAACAACTATGTGTGGAAATTCACCAGTAAAACATTATATTTAATTTTTATGTATTTCCACATTACAAGTATTTTCTTAATATTTCCTCTCATGATTATGATCCAATGACTATGTTATGGTGATAATTATTATTCTCATCCCATATTATATTGATTATTGTTCTTATCAATACTATTACTATGCTTATTGATCACCCCTTTTTGAGGTATATCCTAGGTGACTACTTCTACTAAGGAGAATTCAAGGTCCAATAAGAATCTATTGAAGATGAAATTAAATAATTGTTTATCTATTTTGAATAAAAATTATATTTTTTCCAAGATTTCCCAATACAAAAAACCTTTTGATCCTCTTTATGTAATTATTTTATTTAATTTATAATTAAAATGATTTAAATGTAATGGATGAAAGGAATGGTCTCTAAAGGAGTCTCACACTAGAAATTTATTAAACAAAATGGGGAATTCCAATGTGGGAATGGAGATAACCATGGAAGTGGCCATATTGAACCTAGAAAGGTTTTATAAAGGTAAGAATATTTCACTATTAAAAAATGATAAATGATGGAAAATTGTGGGGAGGTGAGGAAGTTAGCATCTTAAGGGTTATATTTATAGGCATGTTACTACATAAAGGTAAAAATAATAGTTATATACATGAAATGCATGCGTTTCATGAATTTTATACAGGTAATGGAAATGTCCCAAAACCCACATTAAGGTAGTTCACATGGGTCACATAATATTATATGTCAAATCATTTCAATGAAAATTGGGTCATGTTATGGTTTATTCCAACTCATGTTAGGTTACTAAAATGAGTAGTGGGTACACTCTATACTGTAGATCATGACATTTTTTACTTGTTATTTTACCTGTGAAAATTGTGATTCTCACCCTGATAATTTTAGTAGCTAGGAGGGACTCATTAGATGTGGATTATATTGAAAAAATTTGTAATGGTATTGGGAATAATGGCTATAAATGTTTCCGATGTGGAAGGAAAAATGGCCAGTGGTCTTGGTGTTATGCATTTAATTTTTTTCCCTTTAGATTACCTATAATATGATATGGTGTCAAGTAAAATTATTTTTGGAGCCCTTGGTGTTTCAAATCTTGAAGTTATGAATATTTTTAAAAGTATGGAAGTATTTATAACTTCTTAAAAGATATAGTTTGGGAATATAATAATTTTTTTTGAATCCAATGGTTATAATATATGAAAGGAAATAAATATGATGTATTTGAAAAAAAATTGGATGTTAAATTGATATTTGAGTTTCAAAATATTAAATTAACATTAAAATAATGATATATTGGGATATTATATGAATAATAAATGAGAGATAGTGATAGAAGACATTTTATATCGAAATATTTTAAGGAGAGGGATTCTGAATGAGGGGTTGGAATGATGAAAGAAATAGTTTTGCGTACATTGAATAATTTTAGAAAGTAAAATAAAGAGGTTGATTCATTACAATGCAGTGATGAAAATAATACCAGCACTTCCTTGGAAGAATGTAGAAGTTAATTTCCTGAATTCTCAAGGAATGACGCTATTACATGAGAGTTTCACCACAATCATGTCAAGTATCTTACTGTATGTAAAGAGAGAACTAAATTATAATCAATAAAATGAAAAAAATAAGGGGATGTTGTTATTAGACTATGATATTACTCTTAATCCATTATAAGGAAGTGGGAATTAGAGGGGAATTTTAT
Organism: Viscum album; assembly: GCA_963277665.1. Lineage (NCBI taxonomy): Eukaryota > Viridiplantae > Streptophyta > Magnoliopsida > Santalales > Viscaceae > Viscum > Viscum album. The sequence goes on from OY728136.1 coordinate 382,274,830, forward strand.
TGTTGATATTTTTCATAGCCTATGATCTAACTTGAAATCCTTGCTAGAGTAGTGTGAATAATAGAGGAAATGTGTGGGAAGAGATCATAGGGAGATTGAACATCTAGCCAGACACTTTATAAAGGGATTGACCTAAAGTTGGAGTGAACTAGACTTAACCCATTAGTGCTTCTTGTGAATATGCACATTTCCATACACATTACCCATATTATCCCATAGCGGTGAACTAATTTAAAATCCTCAGGTATTATATTCTTTATTGTTTATATTCAGTGTAACACTATTTTATAAGGTTGGAAAAACAACCATTGAGTATAATACAAAATGTATCGTTAATAGAAATAGTAATAAGTTTAAAAACTAAATGATGTAAAAAGGGTAAAATTAATATTTAAGTGGTAAAGATCATCATGGGTTGTGAGAAGTCTATCAAAAATTGTTTAATTGGTAAAGAATTACTATACCATGATTTAAACCCAAATCATTGTATCTCGCACTAAATCATCTTCTAGGACATATGAAATTCTATTGGAGAATATGTTTCATTTATTATGGATTTTTCTAAATATAACTTGACCTAATTATTTTGAGTAATATTTATGAGTATCACATGTTATGGATTTACCCTATAATAATGCATTATGTGGTGGTAAAAATTTCTCTAATTGGAAGAAATAAAACATTATATACATGAAAAAACATGGGGGTATTTCTTATAAAGTGTTTATGCATGGAATTATTCTATTAATTCAACATAAAAAATTGAGACAAATAAATTAAACATATATATTAATGTTAATGCGTACAAGGAATTAAAGGATTCACTATAAGAAGTCATGTTAAGGATGACTTATCACTGTAAAATTTCAAAGGATATGTTGATGGAACTAAAATATTTTAATGGAAGAGAATATATTTTAAAAAGTTTTCTAGAGAATAGGTTGGGTGAGAATTGCAATATGTATAAGGGAAAAAAAGAAGAAATGTTCTGGAGGAATTCCAAATTATATGACAATTTATGAGAATAGTTTATTTTTAATGATGAATCACAAAATATTACAAAATATTAGAATGAGAAATTATTTTTTTATTGACCTATTTTATAATCACATATGATTGAATGAACTTGATAATTATACAAATAAGGTTGGGACTACTAATAATTGTAAGTTCTATGGAGGCCAAAAGTTGAATCTATCCACCTATTTGAGGAGATGGATAAACAATTAATCAAAGAAAATACAAATCGCAAAATAGAGTCTATAAAGATATATAAACATGTTAAAATACTTGATATTTATGTTTATGAATTAAATAAACATAATAAAATCCTTTCTAATGTGGATATTTATTAAAAGGGTAAGAATTCATCACAAACTATGGACTTGGAAGAGATATCTTCCAAGGTGTGGAAGCATTAAAATCACATAAAGAATAAGAATATATACTCAATGGAAGTTATAAAATATATAGAAAATAAATATGACCATTCTTCAAATAAATTTTAATTGGTGTAGTAAAAAAAACTTTCTTCAAGAAAAGGTTTTTCTTAAAGATTCAAATGCGCAAATTTATTCTATGATAAAATTGGAATGTGATATGTCAGAAAAACATTATCATGTATTATAGGATAGTATGTATTTAATGAATAGATTAAAAATATAATTTCATTGTAATTTTGAATAAACAATCTTAGAGATCCCAAAACTAAAGGACAAATAGCTTTCAATCAAGATAAAACTGATGTAATATAATGAAAAGGGTGTCCTTAAAATTAAGGATGCATTATATTTGTTATTTAAATAACATTTTTAAGTGATAAAGTAAATAAATAGATTCATTCTATCTCAAATGTGAATAATGAAATAAATATTCATGTCATAAATACAATTTTTATGTGATATTATGTCATTGGAAATAATTAATGCTCTTGAAGTCATAAGATGACGAAAAAAGAGAAATTCCCATGAAAAACAAAAATAGTGATTATAATGTAAATATATTTTATTAAGTATTTACAAGTGGTAATAACCAGCATATAAGATCCAATAAAAGTTATGTGGGTATTTTCCTCTATTGTATCCTTAATAAACTTATTTCTTGTTTTTATAAGAGAAATTAAAGCACATAACATTATATGAATTTTTTGTAAATCTTGAGAGAATAACTCATAAATCATAGTAGAAAAGGTATGGGTATCATTTTATAAATTATTATCATACTAAAGATGAATCTAATATAAAAATTAGAATATATTTAGTAGGGAATAATGAAAGGAATCATCATGAATGAAAAAAATAACTTTCTTCATTTCAGAAACATATTTTAGAGTCTATATAAAAATTATTATTCCACTAGTAATGATGTGAATAAGTGATCCAAAACCATTTCTAAAGATTAAACATCATGGAAGGACATCAAATGTGTTTGGAATAATTAGAATTATTTACATGTTTCTAAAATTAAAAATAATCTCGTGGAATGGTCATCTTGAGGCATGAACTGTATTGAAAAAAATTATATAACACATGGGGACATAGAAAGTATCAATAATATCTACAAAAAGGACAACTAGTTGTAAGTAGTGACATAATTATTGGTTTGGACACCCAAGGAATATTTTTTTAATTGAGACAATGAAAATAATAAAAAGGAAAAATAATCTAAAAATAAATTGGATTCCAGTAAATCTATTTCATATCTTAATATTGATATTAATGTTAAGGATAAATGGAATATAGTGGTGTATAGTTACACACAATCATCATTTACATGAGTAAGATTAAGGTAACACTATTTCACCATGCTTTAATTATTTTTAATTGATTAATTTTGTGATAGATTTAGGGGGATTCACAATTAATGGGATATATGTTCAAGAAAATAAAATTTACTATAATATATAGAGGTCATTTCAAACATAAAATATGCACACAGTCATGCACCCCATTTTTTTATCCTCATTCCTCCCCATTTGTATCAAAAAAGAACTAACTAGGACTATAATACAATTTATTATAGGGCCAAAATCCACCTTTTAATGAATTGGATTTAAGTCCCCTATCATTAATGAGCCTGGTTCATTTTGTGGGACAAATTACCATGAATGATGTCCAAAATAACACGTGAATGTGATAAATGTAGATCTATATTGAAGATAGTCTTACATGTTGTATGAGGGGTTTGATGTATTTCATGTCATTATTGATATCAATAAATAAATTTCATGAAATTGTGATGTTTTGATGCTAAAAGGTATGAAAAAGTTCTTAAATTGTAGAGTAAATAATGTAACATCCTTATCGGAAATAACTAGTGGTATCAAGCTGAATCAAGTATAAAATAGTCGGTATCTAGATAGATATGAAGTGGAATTAATCCATTTAGTTATTGGAAGAAAGACACTAAAAAATGATGATTTTTTAGATTACAATAACAAAATGTCTATTTGATATTTTTTTCAAAATAATTGGCATAATTTGGTTATTTTTATCATAAAATATATTGATATTCTGGGGGGCTTGTTCACAGAATGCGGTATCCTTGGGCTAATTTTTTTTCTCTAGATGGTGAAAATAGATGACAATAAAATTGGGGAGGGGGGGGGGGGGTTGGGATTATTTTCATAGTCTATTATTCCTTCCCAAAGTATAAAGAGGTATGTGAAGAATGTTTGTTCATTTGATACCACTAGTTCAATTTTAACATGTTGTGTCAATTAATTCTTTAAGTGTTATGGATCAAAGTCTTGTGTTATACTATTTTTTTCTAAAAGTTTCATATGATTTTGATTGAGATCATAGGTTGTGTTTTGAGTTGGAATGTTCACAGATAATATGGATTTATCCTTTTCAATGGGTGATATGGAAAACTTTTTAATGGTTAACATTTAATCTAGCATTCCTACACTAAGCCCTCATAATGTTTACGTATATGATTTCTTGACATCCCTAATACAAATTCGGTGTATTGTTCACTTTTTTTCATCAAGATAATATATATATCATGAATATTGACTAATAGTAATATTTTGGAGTTGGAAAATGAAACTAGAAATTTAAAAAAATTGGGTAATATAGATCTAGTAAATAAAAAAGTGATTGGGGGCCAAGAGCTAAATTATTTTCCATATCCACAAATGGGGAGTATAAACCCATGATTACAACCTTTTAATTTTTATATTTAATGATTAAATTATTGTCTAAAAATTGTTGAAAAATGATAAGTATGCCCATTGATGAAGTGGAGTTCTTCTCAATTTATAAAGGGGGAGAATGTATAGCGAATACCCATCCTAAGGAAGTGTTAAAGAATGAGAAAGAAGAAAAAATAAAACCCTTTGTATTTCATTTCCAAAAATAGAGAGAGAGAATCCACCATAAATACATATTTTTCTTTAAGATCCATTATATTTTGTGGAGTAAGATTTTATGGGTATGATGTTATCTAAATAAAAAAGACGAGATTATTGAACCCCTTATAGTTTTTCATTGCATTTGTTGAAAATATGTTATGTTTGGAAACAGATTATTACTATTTTATATTATGGTGATTCTTGGTGGATTTCAAGATGAATTATTGTATATCCTAGTTGGAACATTTTTATGGTTTTTAAATCCATAAAATATTTAGACAATTAATAAGAATTAAAAATCATTTTTTTCAATATTTTCATAAATAAAAATTCATATATAAAGGAGTTCCTTCCTATTGTAAAACATATTTCCAGTATAAAAGAAACTAAATATATTTTTTGGAAGTATACCTACACCAAAACAAGGAGTATTTCATGGTGACACAGTAGAAGAAATTTTTAATCTTTTAATGGATAGAATATAGATTTAGGGATAAATTTAGATTGAAATTCAATTTGAAAATACATATTTAGATAATGATGACGACTTTTTTACAATTTTATAGTAAAGGTGAATTTATATAAATATTTATTTTTTGAAATAGGGAATCATAATGTAGGAATGGATATGACCATTGAAATAGTCATGTTACATTCAAATAGGATGTGTGATGGTAAGTAGATTGCACTATATAGAGGTCATGGATGAAGGAATCCAATGTGAAAGTGAAAACTTAAATTTCATTAGGGTCATTTATATATATTTTTTTGTTTGAAGGTTATTATGAAATATATTAAATGGTAATGAATAATGTTATTGCCTTTTATAAGGAAAATGGAAAAGTCCCATATCCTGTGTCTGGGAAGTTCACCTAAATCTCGTATGGTTATATTAAAAATCCGGTCAGGTATCCTTGTTCGAATTTGTTTTAATACATTCTAAATTAATGGTACAAAATATTTTATTGGGAATAATCAATTACATGGAGCTCATTTTGTTTGAATTGGAATTTTACCTATGAGAAACTTAATTCCCACAATGAGTAATTCAGTAGTTGTGGTTGACTCATTGTAGATGAATTATGTAGGACCTCTATGCCAAGATAAATTAAATAGTGTGCATATAAGATTCCATATATGAAAGAAAAATTTCTATTGGTCATGTTATTGAGTATTTTGATGAGTGTTTTTTCTGTAGATTCACTACATCAATCTATAGTATCTTGGAGTATGGATTTTTAGTGGCTGTGGCATTTGAAAATTGGTAGTAATGAGTAGTTGTGAGAATATTGAAACATCTAAAAATTCTTAGAGGTTATAGTTCATGATTAAAACAATTAGTTAAAATCAAATAGTTTCAATTTTATTGAAATGAAATCCAAATTATGTATTTGAAGTCAAATTTGTTGGGACCTACATTGATATTCTAATTTCAAATTTGAAATTCAAAGGAAACTTTTGATATATAGATATCTACTGAAGGTAATTAAAGAAATAAAGTTATTAGAAGACACCATATATCTGAATCAATTAAGGTATTATATTTCATTTGAGGGGCTATAAATAAGTAGGATAACAATTAAAATCTATCAAGAAACATTTAATAGAGATTAATGATGATGAATTCTGACTATGCAGTAAAGAAAATAATTGCAACATTATCCAACAGTGATGTTGAAGGGAATTCCCTGAATCCTCATTGAATGATTCAATTTTATGCGAGCATCACTACATTCTATTGAAAGAGAGTCCTAGAGAAAAAAGAGAACCAAATTTCACTCATATTAATCAATAAACAAGGTTATATTGTTCTTATCTTGTAAGCCAAATTGTAATAATATATTGAATAGTGATAAACATATAAGAATTGTGTGGGAAGTGATCCCCAGAAAATATTACATATGTACTAAACCTTTTTATGTTGAGTGAACCTATAAAATATTTAACGAGCCTAAACCAATTTTGGTTTCTGGTGTATTGGAACAATTCCATGCATGCCCCTTGAAATAATCATAATGGGGAACCATGTAAATATTTCACTATCCTTTTTATTTGTTGTCAATATTATTTACAAAAAATAACGATAATGCGGGTGATGTATCCTTTAAGAATATCATGATTGATATGGTAAATATAAAGAGTAATCAGATACACATAAAAAATAATGGAAAACATGTGGCCCTTATTTTTGATAGGGAACGATCATCAAGTATTGTGAGAGGATTAGAGAATAAGTTTAATTAGTAATGTATTATGAGAATATGAATTAACTTAATCGGAGCGAAACTCACATAAAATCTCATTAAGGGACAAAAAAATTATGCAATATAATAATTTGTGTTTTATTAATGTTTTTAGGGTTAAAGGTAAAGAATGAATTCTTGGATCATTGGTATTCATGCAATTTTAGTGTGAATTATATTAAGAAGGATTATGGTAAATTGGAGTTTTATAAATTTTTAGGATTAAGTTATTGACATTAATGAGGTAAAAATTATTGAAATATAGGTTTAACAAAATGGTAACAACTTTATTTGAGTTTTTCATACATTTACTGAATATTTCATGGGTTAAAATGATGATTTAAAAGGGTATTATAACATTGTATTCTGTTTAAATATTTATATTTTTAATTATCTCTATAATAAACATTTTGGTTTTAGTATTTCACTAAGTATAGGATCATGAAATGAATCTTTGAATTTCATTTCACTATAAAATTTTAAGTATTATAAAAAATTATATCTATAAAAAATGATTTTGATAAATAAAAATTTAAATTCATCCATATTAAGTGTGAAATATGAGTTTTTAGTCTTACTATAGCTAGTGTGGTTAATTAATCATTTGAAATTATATCTGGACTTATGACTATATTAAGAACAATATGATATATTATTATTAGTGAGAAAAATTTAAATTGTGTTGATCGAAATTATTTAAGGGGGTGTAAGGTTAGACCATGTGATTTTAGTAGGTATTACCATTAAATAAATACTATTTTGAAAAGCTTGTATCATAAGAAACACCAAACCAAAATTATCCATGATATATTTTAATCAAATAAAAAATATCATTTATAAAATTATAAGATGTTTCAAACATTTTTTTAAAAAAAAAACTATAGATAAAATACATTATATTTATTACCAGCATACTGTTATAAAAATTTTAAAGATAAAATTTAATGAGTTAAAATAATTTGAATAAATATAATGGATGTGAGAAAAACAACTAAACTTATTGAGATTTTATTAATATTAATTAATATTAAAAGCTAATATTTCACAAAGATCTATTTTTATAGTGTTTCGTATTTTTTATCATAAATTAAATTGATCACTTATAAATTATTATTCTAATAAATGTTTCAATGAAGAATAAAATAACATTATATTAATTTTTAATTGGTATTAAATAAAATTATGAAAACTTTTTTCCAAATACATTGCTGGATAACCTGGTACACATAAACATAATTTAGCTCTAACAAAGCCTGGATATAATTCTGGATCCCCATGGGTTGGGGACTAGAGCCTGACATCATTTAAAGATCCAGAGGGAAGAATTGTTTCACCAGAATACACAACAATGGAAGATGAAAAATACATAGTCTTTTTCTCAACAATCATCAAGGAGAAAGAAAGAGAGTTAATTAGGTAAAAAAAATACGAAAACTGTACATCATCAAACGACATAAGATCTATCAAATAATGGATCAAAATACCATGTAATAGGTGAATCACATCCCCACCAGTCACATCCATCACTCCATGTCTCATGAATCAAGTACATCTACCACCTCCTAGATGTGGTTTCCAATTAATTATTCTTAGAATAAGATAATAAAAAAATTAAAAGAGAGTTTGTGCTATAAAAACCCCAGTAGGGTCTCATCATGTGTTCAATAATCAATCCAAAAACAATTATACCATTTATTTATTCAATTTGAATAAAAAAGAATGGAATCACATTTATATATTTTAAACCCAAACATTCATTCAAATTAAAAGATGGTAAATATATCAAAATAGGATTAAATAATTTTTTGAATAACATTTTATTAAATTATTTGGGATGAATAAAATAATTATATATAATATTTCATTTATAATAAAGTCAAAATAAAATAAAGCACCATGATCGTTACACCCAAGATACATTACTTTCTAGAAATAGGATCCTCATAATTCTCAATCATCATCATGAATCAATATATGTGTATACAATGATATCAACACCATAATTATAGACCCATTATGTAACATCAATCATCATCCCATTATATAATCCCACATTGGAAAATATAATGAACTTGTTTAGTTAGTGTTTTCATTGTTAATCCATTTCATGGCAGTCAGAGTGCTTCTATGCTTGTCCAAATCACCCAATAACTACCCATGATAACATATGATAAAAACAAACAATCAATCAATAATGTGAAAATAAATCATTTAAAAAACAATCATTTCAAATCATTTCATCATTCACAGTTTAATTTCGCAATTTTAGTTTAAAATTCATCTTCATTTCAAATCCATATCATATCTCTTCATCAAATTCATCCATTTTCAAACCAAATTTCATTTTAGGGAAATTTTCTAAAAAACTAACATCAAATAATTCCATCAAATCCACTATTAAATAATGAAATTATTATTTTTCAAATCCATCAATCAATTTCCATTACATTGAACTTTGGGGTTTTTCACAATTCCATGGCCATTTTAAATCAAACATGAAATAATCACAAATATGGTTTATTAAATTATTTAAATAATAATTTCAACTAAAAAAGATATATAGGATTTCTATTTTAGTGTTAACCCTAATAGGACCACCAACATTTAATCGCTTGTTAAAATCAACAACTGTAACCGGAACAAAAACTGGAACAATGGTGAAGGATATCAATAAATAATACTTAGAATAAAAATCCATCAAAATTCAGAATAGATCCATAAATAAAAGTATGATCTATAACTCTATAATAAATATAGAAGATAAGTTTAGGGGATACCAAATAATAGGACATCCACCTATAAAATGGAGATCAAAAGAAAACATAAGATCTTCGTTTATAAAGAGAAGATGTCTGAGGTGTCAAAATTGCATTTTGAGAGTCTCTATGGACCGAAAGATTTTATTATGGTAGAATTTGGGTGATTATAATTTTAAAAGGGGGTGAAGAGTTCTTCTAAATATGTTTTTAAATAATTAAAAATCATAAACATGGTTTTCTATACAGTCCACATGGTAAGTATTAATCATTGAACCAAAACACTCACCATTTCTAGTTAGTTGAATGGGGTGTAGATTTTTTAGCATGGTTAAACTAACCACATGCCAACCAATAAATCCCTAATAGTCTATGTGTGCATGATTTTTAGGGTTAGTTTCATGGCTTGGAAAATTATTGTGCACCCATACAGTGGGTCATCATAGGGTATATGGATTTTTGGGACAAACTGCTAGGTTTTCCCTAACCATGAACCAATCTTGTACAACCCATGAGCTTCCAAATTTAAAAAACTCCCAAAATCACCCCAAAGAAAGACGAAACCAATTAATGATAAAAATTGAAAAAATAATTGAAATTAGGGAATTTGATGTTAAAATATCCCTAGTATAATCAATTTCTATCCCAGAAATCCAGTCAAGAATATTCCATGTCAAAGAGAAAATGCCACTAATATCTCATTAATGCCTCATACTCCAAATTCTCAATAAAATCAGAACCAGTCTAAAATAGTAAATGAACCAATGTTATATTCATCCAATGAAGATCATTTTTCATAGAACAAACATTCTTAAATGGATCCCTAGTCATGGATAACTGAGGTTGGATATCATGATCTTCCCAGCTCAATACATGACAAGAGTAAAAAATAATATTTCTAATATATGATATATGAAACACATTATTGATCAATTTAAAATGTGGGGAAAAGTATAAATAGTAAGACACACTTCCCACCCTATCAATAATCTAAAAAGGACCTATAAATCTGAGTGAAATATTACCCTACATTCCATGATGTTGGTGACCCAAGAGAGATGAAAATCTTAAAAACACCTATCCAAAAACTAAAAACTCTAAATATGTACAATGATATTCAATATAATATTTGAATCAGGTTTGTGCCATCACCATTATTTTATAAATTAACTGAATCGTTTTTTCATCTCTTGAACCAAGAAAGATCCATCCTGGTAACATTCATTAATTTCAAACCAAAATAATGGAGATCTCTAATTTTGGCCATACAAATCCTCCAAAAGATTCATTCTCATAGCTTACTGGTAACTTTTATTGTAGTAAAACTCAAAAAGTCCCAAGAGGAGACCCCAAACTCCACCAAACTCAAGAACTCTAGCACATATCATGTCTTCCAAAACATTTAAACCCTTTACTCTATAGACATGCATAAATGGATAATAAACCATGATCAAACTCACCAGGGTTAGCATTTTCTCCAAGAGGCCTCTTTAAAAATGAGAAGTCAACTATAGATCCCTATCAGAGAATATAATTTAACAAATTCCATGAAATATGATAAATTGTTACACATAGAGACATATCAGGTCCTCCAGTTTGTTTGTATCATGAATATGTATAAAGTTATTTAATTTGGTCGGTGTATTAATCAAAACTCATATTTCATTCTTACCTATAGGGGTACACAGAAACCTGACCAATATGTCTATATAAATCTTATCCAACCTCTATGTTGGAATAGTATCGGGATGAAGAAAATAAGAAGTTTTTTGGTGCTTGTCTTTGACCTCATGATACATATAAGAATGAGAAAACAATTTAGTGATGTATCTTGTCATTCATGGCCAGTAGAGTTATATATATGTATCATATAACAAATTTATTTTTCCCAAGTTCAATTCCCCCTAGGAATTTTGGTAATCACCCTTCAAAACTATTCTCATAGGAAAAAGTACAATGTACCTATTCCAAAAACATAGGATACACTTTGAGGTGAAACACCACTCACCAATGGTCTCGCCATCAAAAAAAGTATCCATAATGCCAAAATATTTATCTTTAAGATACTTCTACAAAATAATCATCTCTATAAGAGAGGGATTCAACTTTACATTCCATAGAACAAACTCATTCATTTCCTCTTGGACTCCAAATTAAAACTAACAAACGAGCGCCATCAGATTCCCCACTTTTGTTGATTCCTTCACGACATAGTTTAGAAGTATCCCATATGAGGAATCAATAATTAAATTACCCTTACCATGGATGTAGGTATTGTAGAACTCAAAAGACTCTCAGTACTCCACCCAATACCTCTGATGGTGTTTCATATCTTTTTGAGATAAAATATAACACGAGATTTTTTGGTTGGATAAAATGGTATAAATATATCTAAAAAAATAAATGAAATAACTATTAAGAGCATGCATAAAAGTTTGAATTATGAGATCATAGGTAAAATAGTTCTTCTCATGTGTCTTAAAATTCCTAGAACCGTAGGTAACGATAGGATAACCCAACATCATAACACAAATAAAACCTAAACATGAATCATCACAGAATACCTCATAGACCTACCCAACCATTAGAATATTCAATACCATAAAATAGATAAAATATAGTTTAACTTATCAATAGATTTAAGACATTACAAATCCCATAGACACTTTACTCCATTCGGAATGAGTTCAATCATTAGAGAATACAACTTCTAAAAATATTTAACCAACCAGCAGTATTATCTCACCAAGACTAAGAGGTTCAAAACCTCAAAAATATTACATGGATTCTCCAATTTCATAATAGATGTAACCTTCATAGGGAAAATTCAAATACCATATTGTGAGACTACATTTCCTAAGAACATTACATTCCAAATCCATAAATTACATTTCAAAAGCTTCAAATAAATTCGAAAATTTATAAAGGCTTTTAGAACATACCTTAGAAGATTCACATGCCCCACATTGGTTATAGATTTAAAGTAGATTTCATCTGTAAATACTACATTGAATGATTCATCATAATCATGGAATACCCTTCTAATCAATTTCATAAAAAATTCATGAGCATTGGTTATAAAAAATTGTGTAACAAGATACTCATAATGGATATACCTATATAGAAGGCAGTTTTATAAATTTCATACCCTTAAATTATCAATGGGTGATAGCCTAGACAATGATCAACATTTGAGAACCCCATAAACATATTCAAATAATAAAAAAAATTCATTAATCCATGGTAAAATATATGTTTTCCTTACAAAAACTCTATAGAGTTTTTTATAATCAAGACAAATGAAAATTCTCCCATCAGATTTATTTTTAAAAAGAAGAAGTATCGCACAAGGAGAAACAATTGAGTGTATAAATCATTTTTAGATCAAAGGATCAGATTTATTATTTAAATCTATCAATTTAGATGGTTCCATATAATAATAATACATTGATACAATCTAGATACTTGGTACAAAGTAAATTAAAAACAACACTACCTTTACTGGCTGTAAGCTAGAAAAATAAAATTGAAACACCTCAGGAATATATATGACAACTAGAGGGAGGTAACCACTCAAATATTCTCACTCTAAGCCAAAAGAAAATTCTTATGTCAATATAAACACCTCTATAAATGAAGGTTCATATATAAATGATCTTATGTCCCATTCTCCCTAAATGAAACATCACACCCCATCAAGAATAGTAAACGAGACTCCGATAAAGAATACTGTCAAATTGTGCTTTAGGATCAATAAACCAATCCATCCAATGAATAATGTTAATAGTATTCATGTCAAGAGCATGAAAATTCTTGGTAATATCTGTAATAGATAGATAGAAGATGAAATAGGTACATTGGATATCCCTCTCTCTTTTTTTAGGGGAGTAGTAATATCCAACAGCTACGAAAATTCATTATATGATGATTTAGAAAATTAATAACATGATTTGATATTTAAAATTGAGATGCATCAGTATCAAATATATTATTCACTAATGATTAATCTTTAATGATGGTTCCCATCACCATCATTGAACCCACATCAGGTTCGTCTAGAGACTCATCCATTTCATGAAGAATATTAGTTTTAGATGGATTTTCATAGAATGCCATAGTTCTTAAACCGTATGATTTCACTATAGTTTTTTTTCAGAAATAATGATCTTCTTCAACTAGAAGAGTCCAAAACATATAAAAAATATTTTAGGTTACTCGAACATCAACACAAACCACATATATTGGGTTTATCAGTTCAAACCCAATTCTAATGCCTATCATTTTTATAATGAAAGAAATTTATTAGTCCGATTCTAGGTACTACAAGAGAACATGATGATTAATTCTATCTATTACCACCATGAGACTCATCACACATTTTCTTTTATTTAAAGGAACCAACCTAACTGATAATAGAAGTATGATGTACTCATTTCATCATTGAATTACCATCTAGGTCAATATCTTCTATCAATTCTCTCTCAAACACATCTGTATATGAAGTGATCTTCAGTAAGAAATGATATTATGAGATATCAAAATGAAGATGCATATCAAAATTGTTTTCCTTCAATTTCTCATTCATCACATCCTCATGGGGAAATTGAACATGTTCCAAAAAATAGTTCGTATACTATGTAAAAATCCTATCACATTTCTACAGGATATGGAACTCCATTGAATTATCCAAAAACATCAGTAATGGATAGAAATTCTTAGTCAAAACACGTTAAAATTCATTCCACTCCAGGTCCTCATATTTCATCACTACAAACATTGAATCTCACAATTTCATGTTAGGCCCCTTATACTTAATGGTATCAAACTTTACCTTTATATATTAAGAAATTTATATGAAATCAAAATCTAGTATGATCATTTTCAACAAATTCACTACCTCTTGAGGAACACTTGAGCCTAATAGTGTTGGTGGTTTCTACTGATGAAAAATAGAATATGAACATGAGATTAATCACATCAAGGTTCTAAAACTATATTCTTAATGGAAATAGATATAGTTACCTATAACAATTCTTAGAAAATACACCCCACTATCTTAATAATATTTTGGTCCACTGGAGGGTTTAATTTCATTGGTTTGTCGATCGTTCCCTCCTCAGGCCAGTGAAAACATCACATAGGAGCCATTATTCTATAAAATATCAATAGAAAACATAGAAAAAATATTAATGGATACATTAGTCAACTACTCAATATGAAAAATAGGGAAATCAATATTATGAAATTTGTAATCACTTAAAAAATTAGAAAAGACTATAATCATATCGATTATTTCCTAAAGAAAACATTTCACAAAAACCCATGGTGACATAAGGCTTGTTATGATGAGAGATGGCCTCGTAACTCTCCAATAACAATGTTATAATTCCAAAAATCCAACTTTTTGTCTACCAAGACATCCTAGAGTGCAGTCTAATATCCAAAAAATATGAATAACTTGCACCTATAATACCACTTTGTCCCAAAACATTCCAAATAACTTGGTACACTAATACCTGAGTCGACTATGACATATCCTGAATTTAATTCCCAATCCTCCTAGGTTTGTGACTATAATTATGGTTCGTTTAATTATCAAGAGGGAACTATTTTTTCTTAGGAATAAAAAAATGGAAGATAAATAATACAACATCATAATGTTCAATAATCCTCAAAGAGAATGTACCAGAATCAAATAGGTAAAAAACCCAAGTAGTACATCACCAAAAGGCATGGAATATATCCAATTATGGATTGTAAACCCATATAATAGCTGAATCACATATCTATTTTTTACCACCATCAATCTAGATGTTATGAATCAAGTACACCCACATTTTCCAAGAGGAACTTTCCATTCACTGGAATATTGCATAAGAAAATTAAAAAATATCATAATTAATAAGTAGGGTGTGAGATAAGAGCCTTGTTGGGTATCAACCGGTCTTACATAACCATTCCCAAAATAATTAATTGATTTATAATTTTAATTTGAATAATACAAGGAATGGAATCACATTTAAATATTTCAACCAAAAACATTCTTTAAAATCAAAATATGGAAGATATATCAAAATTAGAATAATCAAGAATTTTATTTTAAAAAATTAAATAAATAAGAATGCATGAGTAGAAAATTTATATAAATAATGGCACATATAATCAAGTTAAAATAAATAATAATAATTTTAATATGATTTGAATTTTCATATGTTCTGAAAATAGGATCTTCATACTTCTCAATCATCATCCCATATCAAGATATATTCACACACTAATATCATCACCCCAATAGGGGTAACACTATAGGAAATCAATCAAAACCCCATTTAGGGACCAACCATGTGAAATCCTTCTGAACATGGTTTAGTTAGTATTGTTATCATTTATCCATTGTTAGGGAGTCAGAGTCCAACCGAGGTTTTCCCAAGCAACCACAAACTCACCAAGACCACATGTGATTCAAACAATATATCAATATATATTTAGAAAATCAATAATTTCAAATAATTTCATCATTATAAGTTCTATTTCCCATTTTTAGTTTCAACATGCATTTTCATTCTAAAACCAAATCATTGTTTTTCACCAAATTCAATCCTTTTCAAATAATCATTCATTTTACACTAATTTTTTCAATAATAAATATAAAATACTTTTATAGAATGTATTTTTCAAATAAATCCATAAATTTTGTAAAAATACATCAAAAAAAATTCAGTTCTATTGAAATTAGAAGTTTTCCAAAATTCCATGCCATTTCATATCAAACATCAAATCATCTCGAATCTGGGGTTTAAAATTAATTAAAACACCTTTCTATCAATCAATCAACATGTATTTTTAATTATAATGAAATACTTATAGAACTACATACCATTAATCATGTGATCAAATCAACACCTACAATAGGAACACCAACGAGAATAGAGGCAATGGAGATATAGAAGTAAAACCAACAATCAAGATCCATAAAAACAAAGATCAAATACCCCTATTACATAATGATCTACAACAATATAAGCAGAAGACATGATATGGTCAGGGGAATCCACATGAGAGGAGATATTCATATCAAAAGGAGATTGAACACAATCAAAAGATCTTTGTACCAAAAAGTAGAAGAGTTTTGTGGAGTCAAAATCACATATTTAGAGCATAAAAGGAATAAAGGATCGTATGAGGGTTTAATGTGGGTCCTTGTTATATTAAAAATTGGTCCAATGTTTTTTCATAAAATATTCCGGGAAATTTAAATCCATGAACATGTTTTTATATACAAGCCTCACAGTTAGTAGTAAACATGAACCCAAACTATTCACCCCTAATATAATTATGGATGTGGTTTATGGTTTTTACACAAAGTTATAAGAACCATGCTCCCAGCATGAAAAAACACAGTATCAAATGTTTCAGGGAATCGATTAGTATCCACATTGTTTGAAAAAACAATACACCCTTTCTAGTGGTTCATCATAGGGTGCACGATTTGCTAGGCTAAACTATTGGATTTTCAATAACCATGTGCCAAACATTAATAGCCCTATCAAATTACAATTTATTTCAAAACACTTAAAATTACCTCAATGAAATACCCTGAAAATGATGATAAAAACATTGGTAAAAAATACCTGAAATAATGTAACGATCTATTACACTTGAAGTTTAAAGTGTGAATTTTTTTATAAAAATATTTCTTAATATTTTATGTTTTATTTAAAATTTTAATTATAAAAAAATTAGAATTTTAATTTAATAAAATCCTATTCATATTTTAATTCATTATGTAAAAATTTTCTTAATTTGAATTTTAGTAGAGACCTGGTTTTTTCTAGTCTAACTTTGAAATATTTCAAAATATATTTCAAGCTCTAGGCACTAAGAAGACATTCTATTACAAGTCCGGTTGTTCCCAAAAATAATTTTATAAAAATATTAAAAATATTTTATATTTTTCAATTAGATTCATAATTAAAATGGAATTAATTTTAAACAAAACCTTAGATATGATATCGGAGAACACTTTTGAATCGATAACTTTTTGTTTACCATAAGAGCGACTGAAAATTGGCCAAATTGATGGATTCATATACCTAACTCATTGGTGGTACATTCAATTGATAAATAAATTAATTATTTTAGTTAATGGGTTCATTTAACCTAACTATAATATCAATAAGTATACATCCATGGAGAATCCTTAGTGGTTAGCCTTGTAAACATTAGGAGGATTTGAGAGCTTATTTTTCTCCCTCCAATGGTGAATAAACTCAGAAGATGAAAAAACTTCAGATTAGATTATATCAGGACACACCGAACACAATGAATTCATTCAATCATTAGTGAGTGTGTTCTTCAATAGAGAATGATCCAATATTTATGGAGGACTAAAAAATTTTAGTTTCACATGATTTTTTATTAAATTTTCTGAGTGGATCGATGCACTTCTTGGATCTGTGCCAATTACAGCATTTGTATGCACCCATTTACCGATTAAATTAATTATTCCATTGTTTAATAACTCCAAATATCAAAATTATTTATTTTATTGAAATAAAAATTGTACCATAATGGTTAAAAATTTGTTTTATGCATTTACCCCTAAATTTATTTGCGTTCTTCACTGATAGGTCCACACAGTCTCGATTCAATGTTTTTAGATGGTACTGAGCCTGATCAGAACCCCATAATTGAGACAAATTCTTGAATGATGCATGAATTAATGAAACAAGGATAGATCTAGGAATTTTCAAAATGTTGAGGATCATTTTTATGATCTCAAATCTAATCCTATATAGAGGGATGTTTGTGGGTGTGAGGAAGGTATGATGCACCTCCGATGCTCGATAGAATTGATTTCCTACCATAGGAGGGCCAAAATGACATATTCAGTCAAGATAGGCTATATTCAAGAAGAATTTTTGTTGGAATCGAATGCATAAATTAAATTTTATGCACAGATCATGGATGTGGAATACTATGAAAAACACAACTACACCCCATGTAATGTGATGAACAATCAGCATATAGCCCCTTGGTTGCAGCGGCTAGGGTTTTGAGTTTTCATAAGGATGGTACAATGTGTAGACCCCCTACGCACCGTGTACCTCCTTAATAATGTGAATGATCCATGTGATAGATGACATGTCTAGGAACCATCCATGTGCCAGAGAACACATAATTGGCCAGAAAACACAGGTGAAACCCCTTGTGAAGGGGAAATCCATGTACTAAAGTACACAGACACATGGTAAAGTACAACGAAACAACTTGGATACATATACACAAAAAAGAACACAGAAGGTACCCTGAGTGGAATTGGGAAAACTTTGTATATCCCCCACACACCAAATACACATACACAGTTGGAGATCCATGTACCTCCAGGCTCATGTCAAGGTGATGGAGAAGAACCATATGCATTGTGGGTCATCTCACAAACCATATATCCCTTGTATCCATTTGAAAAAACATCAATCCTATGTATTAGATTTGTTTAGACTTGGATTTGGAATATGATTAGCCTAACTTATGTTTTTTCACATAGAACAGTATGATTCCCTTCATGGTGGATTTTGAGATATGATGAGAAATGTTTCACGAATGAATATTTGTTAGGAGATGTTGGATGTTAGTAGTGAACATGTAGGATTACTAGAGGCATCCCATGTGGAACCATCATGGTGGGATGGGAATGGGTCCTCACTCAATTTTAGAGTGGAACCATCCTGCTAGGTTTGTCTTGGGTCATCTACAAAATCCAATACTGGAACCATCCAATAGGGTTTGTCATGGGTCCTATAAAGACTCTTAGAGTGGAACCCTCTAGAAGGGTAGGGCATGGGTCGTCTACCATCGTTGAGTGCAACAGTCTTTCCAGACATGGCATGGGTCCTCTACCGACTTCCAAGGGGAACCCTCTTTCTATTAAGGGCATTGGTCGTCTATTAGCTTCAAAGTGGAACCCACCAGCAAGGTTGGGCATGAATCCAAGATTACTGGAGTGGAAACCTCTTTTTGGGAAGGGCATGGGTCCTCTATTGACTATAATAGATGAACCCTATTATTGGAATATGGCATGGGTTATCTACATACCTTTTGAGTGGAACCCTACAATTGGGTTGGTCATGGGTCCTCGATGACATCTAGAGCTAAACCCTCTAGCCGTACTGGGAATTGATCTTATAGCACTGAGTGGAACCCTCCTGCTGTATGATATCATGGATCCTCTACCAGGAGATTATGACCACATGACTATGAAACATAGTGAAGATGTCTTTCATGACTTATATTATTACTTATGGGTAGGTGCATGAGAATTTGGGAATCATTAAATGGAACTTTGGAATTGTTGGTGACTCTTCTTTTGGGGATGATCTATGACATGGAGATCCCAATACAATCTTATCTAGATTTATTTTTACTAAGAATCTATATATATATATAAATCTATATCCTTAAATTTGTATTTTGTTACTCCCTTTCCATGATATGTGAAGATGAATGAGTTATGACACGCGTATTCCATGTTTAGATTATCATAGTTAGATGAGTTTACTCTCCTACCATGGGGGGAAAATACTAGATGTCTAAGTAATCTAATCGCCTTGTTTAGACCCATATTCTTGGAAAAGTTCACTCATTTTTTTCATTTCTATTGTTCTATATTATTTTTTACTGTCTACTATATTATGTTCCAATAGTTTCTCTTAATGATCATCCTTTAGCTTTAACGGTGTCCTAATGGGGGTGTATATAATCACCCCTGCATGAGATTATTCTACATGTGTTGTGTATTATGCAGATGATGGGCAATTTGGTAGTGACATTAGAAGAGATTAGAGAAACCTGCTACTTTGGAATCTATAATGTTAATGTAGCATGCAGACAAAGTGATGGGCTATCTCAGCAGTTTACTTTTCTAGTTTTTAAGGCTGGGACATATTTATAGTTGGGTGTGTATTTTTACACATGGATTTTTTGTTTTAATTTTCATACTCTGGTACATCCTAGAGTTTTTGAATGTTTATTTTAAATTCTATTTTTTCATCTTTTTATTATTATTCCTTTGCAGTTTTATATTGATATGGTTGGGTGTGTGTGTATAGGTAATTATAGAAAGGCCTATCATTTAGTATATTACTTGGGAACTGGTCACCCGCCCTTAGCCTATGGTGGCAGTCTTGGGGTAGTTGTGGCCCATGCCACGATATGGGTCAGGTCATGATAAATTGGTATTAGAATAGTTCATTTCGTGGGACGTTCTCTAGAGTAGACCCTTTATGAGTATTTTGGTTGGTATTATAGAAATAGTTTCAATGTTTCTCAAGTGAAGCTCTTAGGATTGGGAATCCAGTGATGGTAGAGGACGCTGAGGTATCTATTCATGAGGACCTTGAATACCTGCTTTTCAAATCAGAATACTTAGACAATAGTTTAATAGATTAATGGAACATTCATCATATATGATTAATTCTTTTATTTTCATTATTGAGTAATCTCCCCATATATATATAAATATGATCCATTAACAATGGTAGGTCTTGATTAATTTTCCGAATGAATATGCAACCACATCCATCCATGATACAAGTTTTAGATCGTGAATATAATCTAATGTGTGATGAAACCACTGTTTAGGGTCCATCTTTTGAGCTTATTCCTCAAGATGGGTAGGTTGCATCACCTACACCTTTGAAGTCATAAATATTCTTGGTATACAAGCCTGAGGATGCATGCATGATTTGTGTGCTCCAAGAGTTCCAATTCCATATGCCATAGAGGATTTGGGGTGATCCATATCCTTAGGAAGCAGAAGATTAGATGGAGTCAGTGGTCCATATAATTGGGCTTATTCAAACATAGATAGATTAGGTGGTTGTGCTGGTAGCTAGTCATTTCCATGGAGTAGTAGGGCTCTTGTCGATTACTTTTTCATAGATGCATGATGAGTGGTCACTCTCATGTCCCCACTTCCAATAGATGTTTTATGAGGAGTATTACCCTTCATATTTTCCCACAGTTCAGATTCAAGAGCTTCTAGAGCTGCAGAAGGGATGGTTTAATGTGGATGAGTATAGAGTGAGGTCTATAGACCATACCTAAAACTACCTATAAATGATCCTCAATGGATACTTATAAGAACATATATTTGAGAAAGGAATCCTTAGAGAGATCTGTTCTAGTGTGGTTCCCTTGTGCATCCCAACCTATATTGGGTTGCTTGAGCAAGAAACAGTGATATAAGGATTTTTGTAAGAGGGATTCTAGATTTATTGATATGGTAGTGGTTTTCATAGAGCTGAGAAATCTACTACAGCTGAGAAATGTTAGTTAGTTTGATCTCGACATAGGAGATCTTTTTGAAATCAAATTACAGAACATGACCTTGAGGTAATGTAAAAAACAGAGTACTAGGGAAGCGTAGAGAGGGTGAATATTACTTTTGATTCAGTATTAGTATACATAGTTTATAGTCATTCTATTAACTCTATATTACTTGTTTATGATCTAGGTCTCTCAGTTGAAGTGTTATCCCAAAAACTTTATCATGAGGATTTGATAAGGAACAATTATTTTGTATCTTTTATTCATCGGTAGTGTGAGTTATAATTCGGTGGGGATAGGTTTATTTGAGAACTTTTGGTCATCACAATAGAACCCTATGATGTCATATTAGTCATGGATTGGATGTCTATGGTTTGAGCCTAGATTAACTATCACTATAGACAAGTCAGATTCATATGCACTGATGAGATGAGATTCTCCTTTTATGGAGAGTGAGATCTCATGGATGGATGAGAGGGTTCTACAAGTAAGAGGATGAAAACCATCACCCATCTATTAGTGAGTATATTCTTTGGTGCAATGGGTTCTTCAGGAATATGAATTCCTTCGTTCATGGAGAATATTATGGAAGTCTTCCCTGAGGATGTTCTTGGATTTCTTTAGAGAAAGGATATATAGTTTTTCATTGACATAAATCTAAATACCTCTCAGATAGCATCTATGGAATATCATAAGGCCCATATCAACCATAATGATATGTGGTTGTAGCTGAAGGATATTCAAGGGAAAGGTTTCATTTTCCTAGTGTGTCCCCTAGGGAACCTCTAGTGTTGGTCATGAAAAAGATGAATATGAGATTGTAGATATTCATGGATTATCATTTCCTAAACTAGAAAAATGGTAAAAAAGTTCCCCTTTCCATGGATTAAAAATGCTTTGAACAATTGTGAGGCTCTAGATGGTTCTTAAAGATAGATCCCAGTTTCAGCAACCACTAGTTGAGGGTTTGTGAGGATGATTACCCAATGTTGGCATTCAGATGTTGCTGCGAACACTATGAGTCCCTGATGGTGCCCTATGGTGGGATAAATTCCCATACCATTTTTATAGATTTGATGAACCTGATTTTATAACCTTATGTGGACCAATTTTTGGTCATCTTCACCGATGACATACTCATATACTCTACATCATATGAAGAACATATAATGCACTTAAGGATGGATATAGCTTTTCATCTAGAGAAACAAAATTATGGAAATATCTTAAAGTGCCAGTTCTAGATTCATGAGGATCACTTTCTATGGAATGTCATTGTAAGCATGGTTTATTTTTTGATCATATGAAGATTTATGATGTTATTTATTGGGATCCACCTAAGATCATGTCATACGTGCATATCTTTCTTGTCTTGTTAGGGTACTACAAGAGGTTTGTGGAAGAATCCCTTATAATCGCATGCCCTTTGACAATCCTGAAAAAAAATTAATATGTTTACCTAATCTAAAAAATTCCATTGGTCCATTAAGGATTTGAGGCTGAGGATGATGAGTGCACCTATGTCGATACTAACAGAGTAGGGTATAGAGTATGTAGTGTATTGTGATTCATAAAGAGATCAGATCATCTGTGTGTTCATGAATCAGAATGTAGACATCACCTATGGGTCGAGGTAGTAGAAACACCACAAGAAGAAATATGAAACTCATGAACTAGATAGTATAGTGTTAGTCTTATCTCTAAGATTTTGGAGGCACTACACTTTGGTAGATCAAATTGTGGTTTACTCAGACCATCAAAGTCTCATAGAATGTATCATTCATAGAGACATGAACATGATACCACAACACTAGTTGGAGTTCAAATAGGAATATGAATTAGAGAGCATCTATTATATGGGGAATGGAAACATTATAATATATTCCCATAGCAGAAAGTCCCAAGCATGCATAGTTAAATAGGATTTAGAGTAGTTGTATTCTATACAACTGACTGTAGCGGAGGAGGGTACAAATCTTATTAAAATGATGATGTTAACTCCAATTCTTCTCAACCATGTGAGAGATTCCTAGCTAGGATACATCAACTGTAAGGTGTTAAGTGACCCTATATCCAAATGGGATTCACCAAATGGATATTATGAAGTAGGGAATCATGTCATCACTTTCCAAGTATGGAAGTTTGTTTTAGTCATGATGTTTCTGGGGGGGATACAAGAGTTCAAACGTCTCCCTGGACATATATCTTGATGTGATGGAATATGTACAGAGACCATAAGAGGTAGTTTTGGGGTTACAAAATGAGATGTATAATAGATGAGTTCTTATTTTGGTGCCTCTCCTATTAGTAGGTGATGTCTATCTACCAAGACATTGATTGTTTTTTAAAGCCCCATGAGATCTCGGACTGGAAGTGGGTGGATATATCAATGGACTTTATGAAAAGGATTCTATGTGTAGTGATGATCCATGATGTCATCTGGGTGATAGTTGACCAACTCATGAATGTCAAAAAAACATCCTTTCTATTAGAGAGAAGAGTTTGGTGGATATTTTGGAGCAATTTTATGTGTGGTAGATCATTCAACTTCATGGTTTCACATCAATTATTGTCTCCAACAATGATGCAATGTTCGAATCACGACTGTGTAGAGGCTTATAAGATGAATTTAGGACCAATATGAGGATGAGTACAACCGTAAACCACCATATTAATGTAAAGACAAAGAAAACTGTCTAGTAATTAGATGATATGTTAATGGAATGTGTGTTAGACATTGCCCAGAGCTGTGAGGATCACTCTCCCATGGAAAAGCATTCAAAAAATAGCTACCACTCCACTATTAGCATGTCATTTTTGAGGCCTTATATGGGAGACCCTACATGATAACATTTTGATGGACATAGAAAGAAGATACATCACTTGTGGGTCCATATATGGTGTAGGTGACCACCAAAAAGATCTGGGTCATCCGTGAGTGGATGACGATAGAACATAGAAGAAAAACATCTAATTAATATCATAATTATAGGCCTTTGGAGTTTGATAAATATGGAAAAAAATTCTTAAGAGTATTCCCATGATGGAGAGTGTGATGATTCGAGTGGGGAGGAAATCTATCACCAAGGTTGGTGAGGTTGTTACCACATCTCCTTACCCCCACATCTAGAATGGGTGTATAACTTCTTCCATGTGTCACAGCTAGGGAGATATGTTCATGACCCTACATACATAATTGATTTGGGTGATCTAGACATAAAGGAGGGAGACGCCTATGTTGAAAACCTGATGGGGATCAAGGATTAACATGATAAAAATATGTATGTATGGACCATCCCCTTGGATATCATGTTTTGGCAACACTGTAATGTGTTGGAGAGCTCATAGGAGTGGGGGAGCCAGATACGAGATTAGTACCCAGAACTGTTTGTTTAGTTTTTCATCTTGGGAATGAAAATCATGGAGGGTGTAATACTTTAGAGACACTATTTTTTCATTATTATCCTTTTCAATATTTCTAAATATATTTCCAAATTTAGACACCAATATAAAAAGCTATTTTTAGACCTGACATGCCTAGAATTAATTTTATTAAAATATTTAATATATTTAATATTGCGCCTCTAGTTTCACAAAGAATATTGGATAAATATTAAAAGGAAGACATGATTAGTAATAAAAGACCATGTTTGAGTTCGAGACACATTGTTTTCCCAATGAATCACCTAAAATAGGTTGGCACGAGGTGTTTGGATATCTCTTATGTAGGAGGTACATTTTTTGGAGAAATTAATTTATTAATTTAATTAATTGGTTTAATTAATCTAACTCAAATATATAAATGTATAATAGAATGTAAAATCAAATAGGGTTTGACATAAAATTCCTATTAATATTCCGAAGCATCATTCCCATTATTTATTACCGAATCACCCCATATGAAGAAAAAGACATGGATCAAAGTAAATCGGGATGTAGTGAATGAATGGACATTATTCAATCATTTGTGAGCATTTTCGTCGACAAAAAAGATCCAATCTTTAGGTTGGACTCATAACTTTTAGGTTTACACCCTTTTTGATTAAATTTATTGTGTATTTATTCCCTTCTTGTTTCCTTTCTAATTAAATACTTTGCATGCTCCCGTGTACCAATTAAATTGTTTATTAAATTTTTTTCTAACCATGTATATCATCATTTTTGATTATTGGACCATAATACTTTTCCAAGGATGCTAGAAAAAACTATTTGTGAATTTACCCCTAAATTAATTTTCATTCTTCACTAGTAGGACCCTATGTCTCGGTTCGATGTTTCGGGTTAGTACCAAGCCCGTTCGGACCCCCATTATCATAATGGATTAATGAAAAATGAATGGATTGATGAAACGAAAATAGATCTAGAATGTTTTCAGTATGTGGAGGATCGATTTCATGATCATTGAGTGAATCCTTGATGGAAGAATGTTCAAGGGTACATGGAATATACTACATAGTTGTTATACTATATTGAATCGATTTTCGGCCAACAGATGTTAAGAAACAAAAGTTTCAGATGATATAAAAGATTTTTATGTTGAATCATAGTTGAAATCGAAGGAAATGATTAGATTTTCCATTCAGAAAATATATATGTAAAACAATAAAAAAACATGATTACATTCCATTTACTGTGATGAACACTCTTCATGTAGAACCCTCATTATGGTGGCTAGGGTTTTGAGTTTTCATAAGGATGGAATACTGTGTAGACTCCCTACACAACGTGTATCTATTTTCTCATGTGGATGATCCATGTGACATAGCACATGGCTAGGCACACGCCATGTGCCCAAGTACACAGACACAACTGAAGCACACATGTGATACCTAGTGGGAAGAGGAAAACCATGTACTAATGTAAAAGAACACTTGGTAAAGTACATGAACATGAACTGGATTCATTGACATGACCATGTACACGATCAGGACCCCAATAGGCATTAGGAACACTATGTATATCCCCCACATCTCATATACCCATACAAGGTTGATGAGCCATGTATCTCAAGGGACACGAGTAGGTGAAGGTGCGTGACCACCCATGGTCTGGGTCTCCTCACATATGATGTACCCCTAATATCCTTTTGGGTAAACATAAAAATTCTATATTTTTTTCATTTGGACTCTATTTTTGGCCTTAAATTAGCATGTTAGAGTGTTCTTACATGTAGAACAAGAGGGTTCCTTTTATGGTGGGTTTAAATGTGATGTGAAATATTGAGTGCATCGGTATAGGTAAGGTGATGTTTGAAGATTTAAGCGATCACACAGGATCCCAGAGGAATCCTGAGTGTAACCCTGGTGCTGGGCTGGGCATGGGTCATTGATTAATTTAAGGGTAAACCCTCCACTCGGGCTAGACATGGGTCCTCTATAGACTCCTAGAGTGGAACCCTCCTACAGGACATGGCATGGGTCCTCTACAAAATCCATGAGTGGAACATTCCTACTATGCATGACATGGGTCCTTAGCCAACTTCCAAGTGGAACCCTTTATTAGGAAGGTAAGGGGTCTTCAATGTATTTTAGAGTGGAACCCTCTTGTGGGGTAGGGAATGGGTCCTCTACTGACATCCGAGGGAAACCCTCCAGCTATGCTGGGTATGGATCCTCAAAGACCAGAATGGAAGCATCCTGCTAGAAAGGACACGTGCTCTCCATTGAAATCTAATGTGTAACCCTCCTATTAGAAATGGACATGGGTCTTCTAGAGACCTCCTGAGTGGAGCATTCCATTAGGGTTGGGTGTGGTACCCTGACAACATCTAGAGTGGAATCCTCCAACTGGGCTATGAATGTGTACTCTACCTTTGTGTGGAACTCCAAATTATACCATGGAATGAGTCCTCTTCCAAGATATTGAGGCCCCTTTATTGATTTTCATAGTGATGAGGAATGGCCTGACTTGGACAGTTACTTCTTAGAAGGCGGGTGATAAATTTGAAATCATTGAAGGACTGTTGGAACTATTGGAAACTATTCTTCCTTGGATGATCTTTGAGATGAAGATACACATTATCTTTAATTTTTGTTTCTTTTGACTGATCCTATATATATTAATATATATATAAACCATTGGATTTGGTTACTCTCTTCACATTAGATGCGAAGATGCATTGGGTATGCCACATTCTTTATGAGTTTGCTTCTCGTGGTTGGATGAGTTCACTCCCCTGATATGGGAGGAAAAGACTCCATGTATATTTCATCTACTCACTATTTTGTGACCCCTTTTCTTGGATGTGTTTACTCATTTTTTTCATCATCTTGAGCTGCATCTTGTCTACCATCTATTGCCTTATGTTTCTAGTGTATCTCTTACATCCCCTTCATCTTTTAGTGTTTCTTTCTGGGTATGAATATAATCACCCCTCCGTGGAATTTTACAACACATGTCATGTGATTTAAATACAATCGATAGGTTAGAGGAGACATCATTGGATATAAGGGATACTTGGTACTTTGAACTGCGTATGGTGTTTTTGGCTTAGAGATTAAGAGCTGGTCTCTCTCAGTAGTTTAATTTTCCAGTTTTTTCAGGATGGAAAATATTTCAAGTTGGGCATGTATTTTGACCCTTTAAATTTCAATTTTAAATTTAATACTCTTATAAAACCTTGAGGTTATTCATTCATTGTTTAATTTCTAACTATTTGGACTATTTATTATTATCCCTCTGTACTTCTACATTGAGATGGTAAGTGGCATGTAAATAGTTACTTAGGAAAAGGCTTCCCATTTAGGCTATTCCTTAGGCACTTGTTTCCACCATTCTCATATAGAGGTGGTCTTGTCGTAGTTATATCTCAAGCCCTGTCTTGGGTTGGGTCATGAAAATTTTAATTTTTTTCCAAGAAGGTTGATTTTTTAGAGAATTGTAAAAATATAATTCTTATAAATACTATAAATTTTAAGATATAATCATGATATAAGGATGAAATAAAAAAATTTCAAACATTTTTATAATAATAATTATTTAATGATTAAAAAAATCATTTAAAAATTAATATTTTTATTTTGAAAAACTATGTGGGATAATTTTGGAACCTAATCTATATTTTATTCAAATAAAAAATATATTTTCCGCTTATTTTTTTTTTAATTAATCAAAATATTACTTTTACCTTTTTATTTTTTTGGAAACGAAAAAAATATTTATTTAATAAGAATAAAATATAAAAAGAGAAATAAGTTTTATTTGAAATCATCCTCAAAAATAAGTATCTTTATGTTTAAAAATGTTTTTCTCTAAAATTGTTTTTATTGTGTTAGGTGTACTTATATTGAATTTAATTTATAAAAAAATATGAAGTCGAATTCAGTAAGATTTATTTCATATTTTGACTCTTCATATACATTATTTGGTAAAAATTTCATTTTAATTTCTTGGCATAAATATAAGTTACCAATGTAAAAATTATTCACTATGTTAAATGTAAAAATAAGGAAAATGTGTTAATTACAGAGGCATAAATTCCAAATAACATAATAAAATAACTATTAATGGGTGGATGAGGTATTTAATGACCATATGTTATATAGACCTCACTAATTATTAAATTTTTATCAACATTCATTGAATATAATGATCTTTTTAATGTTAATAAATTAGAATTTACAAAAACACCACCCCTCTAACTTATAAAAGGTCCCATTTACCACCAATATTATCCTCACATATTATGCCTATAATATCAACCAATTTATACTATTTTTTGAAAACTCTTATACAAATCCTAGATATTCTGGGCCCATTAGAATACAACCTTTGGAAGGCTTAAAATAATTAGCAAAGGAGTTTTCCAAAGGAGTATGATTGGAACTCCTAATAAGTTTCTCAATTATATTACTTTAAATATTATTTTTATAAATATTATAAATATATTATACCCATAACATAATTACATTATAATAAAGTTTATAGTAAAATTTTATCTTTTAATGGAATAACCTATATCGACTTTCCTCTCATCTATTAAAAAAATGAAATATTTCCCCTAGTTTGGTCAGTTCAACGCAACCATGGATGAGGTATATTATTTTTCATCACCATCTTACATGGATGGTTCATGAAATAGATTTATTTTGTAAATAAGTAATTTATTTTATTATTAATATTTTATAAAGATAGATATTATATTATTGATATTAAAAATAAATAATCAAGGTGATTTTAATTGTACAAAATGAGTCTTTTGAGACATCATTCAAAATATAAATCTATTTAAAACAATCTATTGAGATTTTTAAATAATACAATACAATAATGATAAGTGATCCAAATAATTATAATTATATTGACGATGAAATCATGAGAATGGGATGGTAACCAAAAGAGTTACACTAAAACAAAAAAACTATTCAATATATTGATATCGATGATCACTGTTTACTAAAAATAAGTAATATTGATGTAGAAATAGAATATATATGAATCAAATAAAATTTATTGAATATTAATAAGGTTATAAAATATAGTATTAGTGTCCCCTATTTTATTATAAAAGTGCTTATATTATATCCAACTTAGAGGTAATCGATGATAATTGTCCAATGTCTCAATTTTAATTACGTTAGATATGTTTATTATAATGCACCAATATTCATTTATATTATGTATAGACTGATTAGTTTTATTATTATATATCAAATAATTTGTTACTATTGATTGTTTCACTTTAATTTAAACAGTGACTTTTCCTTTCCCTTCGATTCATATATTTCCTAAGTTGAAAGGGTATTTGTGAACTTAATTTACATTAATTAACTTGTAAAGCATAGTATTGAACTTCATCATTATATGTTTGGTTTCATACATAATTTAAATGTGATATATTTTATTCTCTATTTATTTTTTATGGATTTAAATTTCCTTATTATAAAATCTATTCAAAGGAATTATTTGTTTAATAACTGTGATGTCCATAAGGGGTTCCTATATGAAATTTATTTTATTGAGACATTTTTTTAATATTCCTATAATTTATTTAAATAGAATATGTATAAAATATTTAACATATTTTATCACGAATATTACATTATTTATTTTAATTTATATTTATATTTATGGTTCTCTCATTCAAGGGCCTTTAGTCCAATTGTTATTAAATTTGTATGGGATTATTTTTTTATCTCAATTTTTTTTCATGGTTATTTTGGTTGAATATCATATTTGGTGTAATTGTATGTTATATTTCGATAAAAATAAACTTTTTCATCTTATTTGGATAATTTTTTATATAATATTTTTTATCATTCCATTTTGCTTCGTCCGAAGGGTTTCCCATATGTGAACCTGACCTTGTATTTTCTTTATGATTGAAAATACTAATGCTCCAATTCCATAACCTATATATTGTAGAATGAAAATTATTCTATATGTTTCAATGTGTAACTTCCCAACCCACAAGCCACTAAACTGGTGCTCTGATCCGCTTCTCCAAAAGGCCTCAAGCACACCTCCTCGTATGCGAGAGGCTGCCGACTAGCAGTGAGGGCCTAGGGTGTGATAGTGGTGAGACTATGACCTCATACCATAGTAAGAAAATAACGGAAATAACTAAGAATCATACACATAGGAAAGTAAATAGAGTGTGCCAGCATTAAAAAACTGATATAGAACAATTTGTAATAGTAAAATGCTGTAAAATATCGATCTATGTAATACAATACAACACTGGTCACCCAACATGCCAACCATACAAATACTAGTACAAAATAAACAGAAAGTAAAATTACAGGGCTCTGCTACTAACTCTAAGACAATCCACATACCCGATTCCAGACACTGTTGTACTGCCGCAGCCCGATCAGTAGAACCACTTGAGGAGCTCCACTCGATCATGCAACACTGGACCTCAACCCTATCCACCATGCAACTTGCGCTCAACCTAAAAAGCAGACATAAGGTCTACACATCCACCGAGGTTCACATGAAAGGGTGAGAAATAATCTCTATAGGGAACCCCAACAAACAACCTATAACTGTGCTCCTAAAAGTGTAAGCAACAACAATGTGCTCAGCATAGATGGAATAGAACAAAGAGGAAGTAAACCAAACGTGCAACCATAGTTGAACTCAGGGTATGTAATCCCTGTCAACTGGGTATGTTCCACCAGGGATGTCCATATCTATATTCGTACACATGTATAGTCCCATAACTATACACATATACATAAATATGAATATTCATGATTATGTGATTCAAATTACAAGAAACAACATCAGTAGTCGATCCTTGGGACCACAAGCCCGATCTCTTGGACATCTTATTTAAGGGAATTGAGATTGATGTCATTCCACTCAAGTTGTGTATCAATAATTCGATCTTTTGGTCTGTGATCCCATCGACATGTACCTATCTCAACCAACACTGGAAATATGCATCTGAACAAGCTAAAAAAATCAAGTAACCCTCTAGTTCAACCAGTAAAACACAAGTAACCCTCTGGGCAGTGCACACAGTCTAACCCCTCTAGTTCAGTAATATGGATATATAAAGAATCTCTAAGAAGGCTCACAATGTCATTTTCCCATATAGTCAAAGGTAAAACAAGACTCTCTGAGGAATCTCACACAGTAAATTCCCCTTATAGTCTATGGATGTGAATTGATCTTTGAGTAAGCTCACATAGTCAATTCCCCTTATATCTCCAAGGTCACGGACTCTCTATGGAAGATCACATGGTCAATTCCCCTTATATCCTAAGTCGTTCAATAAAAACAAAGACTCTATGAGGATGCTTAGATGTTAAATTCTCCTTATAGTCTAAAGAAATCAAGGACTCTCTGGGGAAGCTCACACAGTCAATTCCCTTATATCCCCAAGTGGTTCTAGGATTTCTGAGGAAGATCACACAGTAAATTCCTCTCATAGCCTAAAGGGTTCAATGACTCTCTAAGGAAGCTCACTCGGTCAATTCCCCTTTCAGTATAGTGCAACAGGTTCTCATAGTCCTGTGTAGGTCAAGGATAATAGAAGTGAAATATGGCCAAGGTAATCCTACAGAACAACTTGGCTAACCAGTCTACAGCATATCAAGCATGTTAGAATACAAACTCTCCACCCTACAGCAGCAGGAATGGAAAATAGGCAAGGCGACCAAAAAGGCTAAGCAGACCAACAGTCGTAAACAGAACATGCATGGGAAACACATCCAAAGCATAGAAATCAATACTATTCATATCTAATTTACCTCTGCACAAGGATTCATGAATGGAAGGAAAAAACAGGGGTAAAACGTTAAACGCACAATACCCCGCTCAAGGGTATTGGGCATAATTGCACATAATACTCAATGAACATCAACAGAAAGGCACTAACCCCCTACTTAAGAAGACAAGGAATAATAGGCATCCAAACAAACAAGAAAGAATTATCGTGTCAAGCTATGTAGCCACCAACCACGAAGCACCTCTGGTAAATACTACGACATCAGCAAAATATGTCAGATATAAACAAACAGTGAGGGTGGATCGAACGCCCAACCCAATAATACATCCATAGATCCAAAGGTATCACTAGTTTGGAATGGGTTCTAGGGGACACCCTATCACCATCTCTACACAAACCCGATGTACCAACTCAGTGTCATTCAATCAATGAGCACCCACTAGGTCCCTCAAGTGAAACACTGATGAAGCATGATACTCGGGATTATCTAGGTAAACATGAGCAAAGGAGTCCTACATGGGGTCCTTAGTGAACTGCAAGGGAGGAATCCTACATGGGATTCTAAAAGGAAGGACAACATAGGAATTTCATAACTTGGGTCCCATCAAAAGAAAAAATAGGAGAGGGATCTTACAAAGAACTCCCAAGGACAATACACAAGTAAAGGCATCCCTCAGGGGATCCTTAGAAGTATCCAGTCTCACAGACTCATAGGCCAGAAGAGAACATCTAAAAAGTAGAACATCCTATAAATAATAGGTTACAAGAAGATAACTTATAGATCATATCCTATTAAAGGTCTCAACTATGTTGGTACGAACACCCAAACGATCATCCACACCAAGTCTCACTCATAGGTGTCAACTGAACTTGAAAACTGGAGGAAGAACCTCAATATTTAGATATAAACCCCCAAAACAAAATATATATGACCTAAAAATGTCAAAAGGATTCTTCAATTTTGATCTACATGAAAACATGCTTAGAATTTACTACTCACAGGCCCAATTCTGACTTCCAGGGCCCAATATATCCCCAAATTACTAAGATGGGGAAGTACATGGCCAGAGAACATGGCCAGAACACATTGGGCCTGCCTGTGTAATAGTACACATCGTGTAAATTACTGTACATGGTGTGCACTGTTCACAAAAAGTTCCCCTTTGTGTGTTTTCACTAAAACACATTCCTAAGTACCACTACACGGTGTGTACATTACTGTACACAACCTGTACTCCAAAAAACCAATATTCTATGTTATAATTCACACGACCAGTCACACAGCCACCAACTACACGACGTATCCAAAAATTATATAGAGTGTCCTTAAGAAAACATTATCTTTCCCAATTTGGAAGAACACATGGAATGTACCCCTGGAGCACACACTGTGTATTCTGGGTTTTCTGATAGGAAATCCCTCAAAACGCCCATTTTCTCCCCCGAAACAACAGATCCAGCCAAAAGAGGCCACAATCAAAAAATATAAGGCTTTGAGGACTTAAAAAAATATAATTAATGAGGATATATGGAGAAAACATAAATGATCCTACCTTTGGGCAGAAACTGCTGAAGCTTCGGTTGATTTCACGGCTCACGGTTTCCGCACGCCGACTCAGCGCATCGAGAGCTTTGAATAAATACCCCTATTGGCTTCCAACTCTACCTCTTTCTCAATATCCATATCTCCCATAGGTCATGGACAAAGGGGCATCATAGAAGACATGTTCAAGGAGGAGGAATGAAGAGGGGAAGAAAAGAAAAGAAATGGAAAAGAAGAAAAAGGGGCACGGGCTGGCCCCGATGCCCAACATGAGTTTATGCCTTCCCTAGGATAAACTACCCATTCCGGACTCAATGACGCAAGAAAGAATCTCAATATAATGCTCCGTTTAGATGTTATTGACAAATGAACCTGAATGAATAATTTAATATTTAACTTAATAATAATAAATATTAAATATTCTACTAAATTTTGAACAGCTCAGATTTCCACCAAAACCCTCTCCTAGGGTAAACTCTCTATTCCAGGACCAAAGAAGTTGTCAGAAAAATTATCCGATATCAGATGGTAGAGGAAAATGACTTATTTACCCCTCATGAGCATCCAACATCAAAAATTCAAATTTATGCTCAAAATGACAGTCCGGAAAAACACGAGTTCTTACAAACCCCTCACCATAATCCTTCTCATCCCCAAGAAGCCTAGTGAAAGGACCAGCATCCATGCTACCAACCCGACCATCTACACAACTAAGCTATCTGGACAGTCCAATGACTAGCCTTGTAGTGTTAATAACCACCTTCTACACAGAAGATATTCCACTATGACCAAACTCACACTCCCCACCATAAGAATACCCTTTTACTCATCTTAAAAGATAACTCTGAGCTCAAAAGCTATTGGAAAACATTTAAGTTCAACCTAAATAAGGAAAAAAACTCTCAAAGGGACAACGGTGCAATCCCCACCATATGGATTTCCTTACACCATTCTAAGAGTACAAATAGAACAAGTTCCATCCTCAACAGGGAAGAACATTAGGAAATAAAAAAGGAGCTCGACGTAGGGTCGAAGATATGTCAGCATAATCAAGACGAATCAAGATAGTGCATGATCGTCTCTTACAGGAGTACACTAAGATTTCACTGAAGGTGTGCACAGCTCCCTCCAAGCCACACTAAAATCCTTCCAAAACCCAAACAAGATACAAGCACAGGTCAACCAATCTCACACAAGTTTCCCTAGAATGGAACAGACATTAACCTACAAGGGTTAGATTCAAAACCAAGGGTCTCTAGGTCTTCCACCTTTCCCTATAGAAAAAAGCCTCACAATTAGGTCACAAGGTCCAACCACCTAGTCCAAATGATCCAAAACATCTCATAAGAAGGTAAAGATCACAACGACCAAAGAATGTCAAAACCAAAACACAACCTATGAGGGACCTAATACTCTTTGAGCATCCCCAGAAGGAACCACTCCCTGGAGTCCATAACCGAAGCAGAAGAGAAATTGAACTGACACTCATCGGGTATCCGTATACGGAAATACCACAAGGAGGTCCCGTTCACAAGAAATGCCAAGGTATTTATTGAAATCGTACTCATAGATTCGACTACATAAACATAGAACAGAGAAACAACACCCAATAAGGGGTTGAACAAAAACGAATCACATGCCACATTGACCAACTAGGGTCACTACACCACCTGTGATTGAGGATTGAGTCATCAGCCACAACAAAAACACCTCAACATAGATCCATGTAACCTGCCATAAGAGTAAAAGTATGTGTAAGCAGACCAAAAGGTCTCAGTAGTCAGTAAAAACACACACTAGTAGGCCTATATGATGTGAATCCTACGTGCCTAGTATGATTCATGAGACGCCTCTTTCCTTTTCCATCCAGGAGTCAAAATCCATCCTTGGTATATTACCAATGGTCAAGAGCCAGAGATCTATAGTAAATCAATACACCACACAACATCTACGTCGCTTGATGAGAAAATCATATACAGCTATAACATAACAAAATCAGAACAGCAATCCCAAACCCTAGAAACTAAGGCTTCTTACCCGAAAAAGTGTTCTCGATGCACCCGCCCGATATCCATCACAAGTTTCGACACATTCTCAATACTTCTGTCTACCATATCCCAAATAGTAATGACTAGGAAAGAAAAATCCCCTGATACCAATTTCTAACATCCCGACCCAAAATCCACTAAACTGGTGCTCTGACCTGGTTCGCCACAAGGACTCAAGCATGCCTCCCATTACGCCAAAGGCTACCGACTAGCAACGAGGGCCTAAGGTGTGATAGTGGGGAGACTATTCCTTCATACCAGAGTAAAAAAAATAGCGGAAATAACTATGTATCATACACAGCAGATAGTAAACAGAGTTCGAAAGTAGTAAACAATTGAAATAGATTATGCTATAATAGTAAAATGTTGTAAAAGCCTAAACAACTATGAAATAAAATAAAAAATTGGTCACCCACTGGGCTGACCATAAAAATACAATTACAAAAGAAACTGAAAGTAAAAGTACATGGCTCTACTACTAACTCCGAGCCAATCCACGTACCCGATCTCCAGACACTGTCAAACTGTAGCAACCCGATTAGTAGAACCATTGAAGAAGCTCTGCTAAATCATGAAACACAGGGCCTCAGCCCTTTCCACCATGAAACTCATGATCAACTTGAAAAGAAGACATAAATTCAACACGTACACTGAGGTGCATGTGCAGGGGTGAGAAATAATCTCAGTAGGGAACCCCGACAAGCAACCAATAATTGTGCTGCTAAAAATGTATGCAACAACAATGTACTCAGCATAGCTGGAACACAACAAAGAGTAAGTAAACCAAACATGAAACCTCAGTCGAACTTAGGGTATGTAATCCCTTTCAACTGGGCAATTTCCACCATGGATACCCATATCTATATACATACACATGTTTAGTCCCATACCTATAAACATCTACATATATATGAATATTCATCATTAAGAGATTCAAATAACAAGAAACAACATCAGCAGTCAATCCTTGGGACCATAATCCCCATCTCCTAGACATCCTATTCAAGGGCATTGAGCTGGATGTCATGCATCTCAAGCCGTGTATCAATAAGTCGATCTCTAGGTCTATAATCCCATTCACATGTACCTACCTCGGACAACACCAGAAATATGCCTCTGAACAAGTTAAACAAAAAAAGTAACCTTCTAGTTCATCCAGTCAAACAGAAGCAACCCTTTGGGAAGTAATCACAGTCTAACCCCTCTGGTTCCATTATAAGGATATATAAAGACTCTCTGAGGAAGATCACACAGTTAATTACCCTTATAGTCAAAGGTAAAACAAAAATCTATGAGGAAGATCATATAGTCAAATAACCTTATAGTCTAAGGTAGTCAAGGAATCTCTAAGGAAGCTCACATAGTCAATTCCCATTATAGCCCCATGGTCACAGACTCTTTGAGGAAGCCCACATGGTCAATTCCCCTTATATCCTAAGTCGTCCAATTAAAACAAAGACTCTCTGAGGATGCTCATGCGATCAATTCCCCTTATAGTCTAAAGCAATCAAGGACTCTCTAGGTAAGCTCACACAGTCAATTCCCCTTATATCCCCAAGTGGTTCTAGGCTCTCTGAGGAAGCTCACACAGTCAATTATTCTCGTTGCTTAAAGGGCTCAAAGACTCTCTAAGGAAGCTCACTCAGTTAATTACCCTTATAGTCTACACCAGGTTATGACATTCTTGTGTTGGTCAACATGAATAGTAGTGAAATATGGCCAATGTAAACCAACTGAACTACATGGCTAACCAGTCTACAACATATCAAGCATGTTAGAATAGAAACTCTCCACCCTACAGCAATAGGCTTGGAAAACAGGCAATGCAGCCAAAAAGGCTAAGCAGACCAACGGTCGTAAACAGAAAAAGCCTTGGAAACACATCCAAAGCATAACAATCAACACTATTAATATCCAATTTAACACTACCCAAGCATACAAGCGTGACAAGAAAACAAAAGGGGTTAAACGGTCAATGCACAATATCCTGTTCAAGGGTATTGGGCATAATTGAACATAATACTCAAAGACTGTCAATAGAAATGAACAAACCACCTAATCATGCACATAAGTAATATTAGGCATCCAAACAAACAAGAAAGACACCTTGTGTCAAGCTCAGTAGCCACAAACAAGGAATCACCTCTGGTAAACACTACAATATCAGCAAACCATGTTAGATATTAACAAACAGTGAGCGTGGATCGAACGCCCAACCCAACAATACATCCAAAGCCCCAATGGGATCAATAGTTTGGAATGGGTTATAGGTGTCCCCCAATCACCATCTCTACCCAAACCTAACATAATAACTCTGGGTTGTTCAAACAACGAGCACCCACTGGGACCCTCAAGTCAAACACTGAGGAAGCATGAAACTCTGGATTCTCTAGGTAAACACGAGCGAAGGCATCCTACATGGGATCCTTAGCAATGAGAAAGGGAGGAATACTACATGGGATCCTAAAAGGAAGGAAAACATAGGAATTCCATAATATTGGTCCAATCAAAGGAAAAAAAAGGAGAGGGATCCTACAAGGAACTTCCATGGTCAATACACATGTAAAGGTATCCCTCAGGGGATACTTATATGTATCTGGTCTCACAGACTCATTGGCCCAAAGGGAATGTCTCAAAAAGAGAATTTCCTCTAAAACATAGGTTATATGAGGTATCTCATAGATCATCTCCTATTAAATCTCTCAACTATGTTGGTCCGAACACCCAACCTATCATCCACACCAAGTCTCACTCTTAGGTGTTAACTGAACATGAAAACTGGAGGAAGAACCCCTCTATTTAGATAGAAACCCCAAAAAAACCCATTTAGATGACCTATAAATGTAAAAAGGATTCCACCATTGCAATCTACATGGAAAAATTCTCAAAATTGACTACTCACACACCCAATTCTATCTTCCAGGGCACAAGATATCCCCAAATTACTAAGACGGGGTGGTACATGGCCAGAGCACATGGGCAGAACACATTGTGCCTGCCTGTGTAACAGTACATGGTGTGTAATTTAATTTAAATGGTGTGTACTATTAAAACAATGTTACCCCATGTTGTTTTCACTAAAACACATGCCCAAGTACTACTACACGTCGTGTACTTTACTATACATGGTGTGTACTCCAAAAAACCACTATTCGGTGATCTAATTCACACGGCCAGTCACACCACCACCAACTAAACGATGTGTACTCAAAGTAAATGGTGTGTACTTAAGAGAGCATCGTCTCCCCCAAAAAGGAATAACACACGGCGTGTAGCCCTGGAGCACACACTATGCAATTTCTGTTTTCTGACGGGAAATCCCTCAAAACGCCTGAAACGCCCGTTTTCACCCATGAAACAATAGTTCCATCCACAAGAGGAAACCAGAAAGAAGTATAAGTCTTTAAAGGCTTAAAACAACATTCTTAAAGAGAATATATGGCAAAAAAATAAACTACCCTACCTTTGGGCAGAAACCACCGAAGCTTTGGTTGATTTCACGACTCATGGTTGTCGCATGCTGACTCAGCGCGTCGAGAGTTTCAAATCGGTACCCCTCTTGGCTTCCAACTCAACATATTTCTCAATATCCATGTCTCCCATAGGTCATAGACAAATGAGATCTATATGAGAAGTGCACAAGGAGGAGGAAAGAAGAGAAAGAAGAAAGGAAAAGAAAAGGAAAAGAAGAAAAAGGGGCCCCAGCCAGCCCCGTCACCTGACATGAGTTTATGACTTCCCTAGGATAAAATCCACAATCTAGACTCAACAACGCAGGTAGAATCTCAATCTCACTCACCGTTTAGACGTTATTGACAAATGAACCTGCACAAATAATTTAATATTTACTTTAATAACATTAAATATTAAATATTCTGCTAAACTTTAAACAGCACATATTTAAACCAAACTCTTGTCCTAGGGTATACTTCCTATTTCGGGACCAATGGAGTTGTCAGAAAAATTATCTAAGATCAGCTGCTAGGGAAAAATGACCATTTTACCACATAAGAGCATCCAACAGAAAAAAATCAAATTTTTTCTCAAAACGAAAGTCCAGAAAAACACGGGTTCATATACAATGACTTCTTAAGGAAGTTTTATATTATCATATAATTTTGATAATTTTTTTTCAAATAAATATTTTTAATGTTTCCTGGATGGGTACTTTTTTAATTTCCTTACAAAAGTGTGAAAAGGGTATCATTTTCAATATTCACGACATGGATCTATTTTTTTTGATTTTATAAGAATTCTTCTTAATAAAGCACCGTATTCATGTTTACATGGTTTTAAATTATAATTTATCATAAAAATTATTTTTGTATTTCTCATTTTAAAAATACAGGTCAACATTTTAAAATATTAAATAAAAGGATTTAATTCAACTTATGTATATTTTTATCTTCCACTCATTATTTATTAAAATTAAATTAATTTCTTTTAAAGGATTAAATATTTGGAATGAATATTTCTAAATTAATTATTTTAATGTACTATTTTCACACCATTAATGTTTTTATGTGACAATGATGTTTTTTATAGCCAAGTTATAAAATTATTATGAATTTTTTTATTATACCACATTCATTTTCATGTCTAACTATAAATGATTAATATATATTGGATTTATGTTTCATGTATTTCCCACTAATTTGATATGATGTTTTATTTTGGATGATTAATCTTTTATTATCCAAATATTCAATTCTTGATTTTTTCTTTTTCAAAACCCTCAAAAAATGTTATCCATCCTATATTCTTATAAAGGTTCATTTAATCTATTTTAACATCATCTAATCACTATCATCATTCACTAGGAATGAAATCAACTGTTAATATCCATATATTTTTTTTCTCCATATGGAATATGACCAGGTTTTTTGGATGTCTGTATGAAACCCATTTATTTCTAGAGGATAACTATGCTCTAATAAAATTATGATAATTTTCTTGTGTAGAACACATATTCATATACATATTATTATGTGATGGATGGGAATAGAATTATATATCATGAAAATGAATTTGATATTATTTTATATCTAATGGTATAACAACTATGGGATTGGGTAGTAAACCAAATCCACTAGTGGAATCTGTCCATTATGTTATATTATCTTGAATGTGAGGCTTAAGTTACATATATGATGTTATGTTTAAGGTTTTTGAAAAATTAATATGATTCCATGATAACATTATATCAACTTGTTTATTCCAAAATCCTTATATTAAGAATCATGAATGTTGATCTCTGTTTTATTGGGTATGAAATCTATAACACCAGTGCTACAATTATATTATTTTTTATTTTTGATAATAAAACTGTAGCTAAATGAAAATCGATTTATTCAATATTTTTATTAAAATATAAATTAAAATATTTTATAATTTTAAAAATATTTAATTAATTTTATTTTTGATTTCACTATTTAATAATTAACTAAGGGTGAATTATTGTGATTTTTAGAAATAGTTGATTTTTTGGGGAATAGTTAAAGCCTTGATATTACAAATGATATCACTTTTATGAAATTATAATGACATAAAAATGAATTTTAGATTTTGACTTATTTTATAGAAAAAATATAAATGTACTATGTGTAAAAATTAATTTGAAAATATAATCATTATCTTATTAATCTATGTTTCACTTTTTTAAAATCTTTGAATTGTTTTTATTAAAATAAAAAATATTTTTGTTTCTTCTCTATTAATCATGTGTCCATAAGGATCCATTAGGTTTTGGTTTAGTTTTTAATTCAAAGAAGTCCAATTTTATTTATCCTAATCCATTTAATATCATGTTAATCGACAAGAATCATTATTTTTATATAAAATCATTTTTATTCTTAAAACATGCATTTTTATTAAAATTGGATTCTATTATGTTTTATGAATATATATTAATTTTAATTTTTACCAATTAAAAAAATTTAATCAAATAAACTAAACTAAAATTTTTTATTTAAAAATATATTATTTGGTAATATATTCTATTCCATTTTCGGTCATAATGAATAAAAAGCATGGTAAAAATTTATCACCCTGGATAAGGGTAAAATAGGTTAAAATAAAGAGATAGGGCTTCAAGATAACAAAAAACACTTGATTTAATCTCAGTTCATAGTTTTAATTCAACACTATCATTCTTATATTATACATTATGAAAATTTTAATACACTTATCTGTAATAATACACATATTACATAGTTACTGTTCCGATATTTATATGTTTTACACAAACATCACTTATAAAATGTAACCTCCTTCCATCACCTATAAACACTTCATGAGGCACTTATCTTGATGAATAATAGAATAAATGTCTTCCCAAAATCATTATAAACACCCTATAGGTTCTTTTCTTCCATAATACCACTCTATAAAAACCTAAGGTGTAAGAAAAATTATGTTTCCCCAAGAATAGGTAATCATAATATTTAAATCCTTTCTATTTATTTATTTATTACAATTTAATTCAATTAATTATATAAATTATTATATAATTACAATTCTTTCATTTATAAATTTAAATGTTACGATATACACAAAAAAATGATTATCTACCTCTTCTCCAACCATTGGAAAAAGATAACATCGATTTTACGTACATATGGACCATTGCCTCCATAAATCTATGTGATTATTTTTCATTAATTATTTAAAAAGATTATAAAAATAATAAATTTAAT
Organism: Viscum album; assembly: GCA_963277665.1. Lineage (NCBI taxonomy): Eukaryota > Viridiplantae > Streptophyta > Magnoliopsida > Santalales > Viscaceae > Viscum > Viscum album. The sequence continues at coordinate 382,317,972 of OY728136.1, forward strand.
CAATATATATGATATATAGGTTATAAATATAATTCTATAAGAAATAATTATTATTTACTTTATTTCATTTCAAACAATTAGGAAAATGAAAATGTCATACCGTGTATGATGAGAACACCTTCTCCCAAAATAATGTATTTCATTTCTAAATTGTTACCTTGAATAGATAGCTTTTATATTATATAAAATGAATAAAAATAATATTCATGAAATTAATAATATCTCTGAGATTATGGAAACATTTCATGACACCGTTAAGTAGGTTCAATATAAAGATTCAATTTGGGGATAATTCACCAAACAACCTAAAGTGGTTGATATAAGAAATAAATATAAAATGAATGGATGTAATATATTTATAAATAGAACATAAAAAATATAATATATATGAAATTGGTTATTAATAAATTATGTAATTTATATATGCTGATTAATAATGAGGATATACTTTTTTGACCAAGTAAGATTTGTTTGTATGAGTGTTTCATCTCAATTTAACTCCGTTGAATCATATTTTATATTATACACCTAATATATTTTATATAGTTTATGTATTAACCATTTGATATATTATATTAGTAATTAAAATATATTAAATCCATTTTATGTCTAAATTTATTTTTATCAATTTTAAGGGGTTATGATTGTATGATTATTAATGATATAAGGGTTTAATTTATAATCTCACTATTATTAAAGATTCACCATGTTTAAATTTACAGTGTAAGAACTATGTTTTACTCATCACAAAACCCCATATACTTATTTATAATGTGGTTATTTCATATTTTTCATACCGTCTCTAACATTTCATCTAATGGAAACTTGAAAAAACTAATAATTGTTTTATAATAAATATCCACCTTAAATCTATTTTAAGTTTATGATTCTTTCTATTCATTATCCATATTCATAAAATTGTTTATGATAATTTTGTATCTCCTTTATAATTAGATGTAATGTTATTTTTCTAGTACCTTTTAGATTCATTAAAATGCCTTAAGATTAATTTTTAAATTGGTTCTAAACATGTAAATTTTGACATTTTATAAATGTATGCAATGAATGTTCATTTAAATGTACATTAAATGAATGTATTTTCTAACCATCTTTATAGTTATTATATATTTAAATATCACTATAACTATCTATTAATTTCAATATACAATCCTTTTTATATTATCTTATACATTTTTATCATTTATATTAATATAAAAATAATTAATTTAAAAAAGTTTTTTTAGAATTTTTGAAATTATTTAAAACTGTGTTTCTAAAAAAATAAGCAATAATATTATAGAATTTTATTTTTAACATTTAACATTCATTTTATTATATAATTATCATAGTACATTCAATTATTTAAAACCTTCATTTATAATTAATTAATGGTCTTCTATCATCTTTTACTGATTTACTAATTATACATTATTTTGTTGTCATTCAATTTAATTTGATCAAGTTCTATATATGCCTCCATTATTCATTGGAAATTATTTTCCACCTTCATGTTCATATTTTAGAATCATGGAAATATTTCATATTTTTTCTACCACATAGATATATTTTTGAAATTATACTATTTCAATTTATAGTGTTAGTTGGATGAATATAATAAATAAATTTATCTTATTTAGTTTGGGAAATATTAATGTTTCATATTTTGGATTTAATACTTATATTTATTTATTAATAATTAATATTAATTCTATATTATATTATAATTGAATATATGAGAAATGAATGGGAAATATGTTCCTGATGGGTGGGGCTCAGTTATGGACATCCCCTTGATCTATAAACTGGTCTCATGAGGCAAATAGTTGGACAATGTTAGTGGGTATTTTTTATTTATCTACCCATTCATTGAAATGCCTTAGTACTAGGCCTTGACGTAAAAGTTCATGATTTCATGGAATGAGGCCTTAAGGAAAATATCGATGCATCTTATATTATTGATTTCTTTCATCAATATTTTAGTTACTATTATCCATGTGATTTTTATGTTTATAATGTCCAAAGAAATATTTATGATGCTCTGGTTGTTGATTATATACTATATGTATTGATGATAAACTCTATAGTGTTTTCATTCCTTATATATTTATGATTTAATCTTTTGTACACAACACTTCTTGGAATTTTAGATCAAGAATTTATTTTTTTCCAATCCCAAGGATGTGAAGGAGGATGTTTTGAATGATGTTTAAGGATGAAAGTATGTTTTTTGAGATATATATTATTTCTCCAATGTAATATAAAAATAATTTATGTATATATTTTTCCAATAATAAAATATTAGTCAATCCTCGATGATGTGATTCCATTTATCATTTCCCCATTTGATGAAGTACACAATATCTATGGGTTTAAAAATTTGGGGTCATAATAGTTGGTATTAAAAAATTTATTAAGAATCTCAGGAGAAAGATTTTAGAATAACATATATAGTATGAGAATTATGATAAATCTTTTACAATATTTGAGAAATTTTAACTTCATAATGATAATAATTTAATAGTTCAATATTCAAGATATTATTATCTAATTATGAGTTTTTAATTATTTATAGAATGTGGGTAGTTGATGAAAAGAAAATATTATCAATATCCATAGTTAATGTTGGGAGTTTAATATAATAAATTCAGTACAATGGCTGTTGGAGCTATGTAGATCAAGGAAAAATTGAGGGAACATACCTAAGTTATTAAAAATATCCATTCCCATAGAGAGAAACATGTTGTTCCATAAAATTATTCACTTATATTGGATTTATTTCTGTGATAAAATCCTCCATCAGTTAATTAAACTAGTAATACAATGGTAGTTTAAAAATGGTTCACATTCCGTAAAAATATAATCCAAAACATGTGATGAAATTAATAGTAAAATTTTAGTCAGGAATTACATTTTTTAAATGGATATCTCAATCAATGGTATTTATTGACCCATGACACTAAATAGGATGATAAAATATAATCTATGGAATAGGGAACATTTAATGTTATATTCTTGGAGAAATATTTATCTTGAAGAAAACGAGATAAAATGGAGATAATGTCACTTAACCTAAAGTAAAAGTGGAATGTATTTCTTAATACGATGTTATCTTAAAAATATTATTAAATCATTAAATATACAAGACACATAACTGAGAATGACAAAATTTACTATTTCTTTGATGGAATTAAGGAAAAACTCAAAAGGGAATTGGTCTCTTAAATATATTTATTATATAATGATATAGTATCATGTTACAAAAATATAGAGAAACTGTTTTCTAGGTCCTATATAATTATGGTAACTCTATAAAAGTTAAGGATGGTAAAGAAGTATGGAGAATGAAATGCATCAAAGAAGAAGAACAGAAAAATAGGGTTTCGAAAATGTGATAATTTTGGACGGAAATATAACAGTTGATGATTAAAGGGGACAATATTTGTGTACAAGTGAGGATATAAGGTATATATGGATCATGATTGTATGGGAATGAAAGAAAATACTATTATTCAGTACTTAAACTATGAAAATATAAAGAAATATTTGAATCAATTCCTAATTTTTTAAGGGAACAAACCACAAGAGATGCCAAGGGGGAATTACAAATTTTTTTTATTAATATAGCAGATATTGAATTCTCTAAAGATATGGTGGGAGTAATTTTATTATAAAATCAATTATAGAAACTTATTTATTTAATTATGGATACAACCAATATGTTATGTATTTCATATTTTTGAACAACATTTTTAATCCATTGATACTCTAAGAAGGGAGTTTTGAATCAAGAAACCCATGTGGAAATATTATTACAACAAATATATATTAGTCAATCCACATTATGATGAATATAAATTTAATATTAAAACATTGTTATTATACCTAGGTATTAATTTTATATAATCCTTATTATGGATTAGTTATCAAATAATAATGTGAAAATATATTTCCATGAGATAGAAGTTACAATTCGAAAAGGATATGTAGAATATCATTTCATTAGGGATGATACTTAATCATCTGAATCATGTATTTATCCTCTATGAATAACTCACCATAATGAAATTGTTAGAGAATAGTAGTAGTAACAAATTATTTATTGAATGATTAAACATAACATAATATATGTATTGGTTGAATAATAGTGCACCATTGTGTTTCCTAAAGTGTTACCCAGAAATCCACTAGAGAATAATGTTTTTTCCCTTATTGAACTCAACCCCAATTATAAACATATATATAATACTCATTAGAGTATAGAAAATGTAGAATCAATGGAAATGAATAATAAATTGTAAGAGTTTTTCAATTAAGGATTAATTTTCCGTAGTGCTTCACAATAGTGATCCCATGTTCTTTTTGATAAAAAATTGATGGATCTTTTGGGTTTGGTAATGACTGTAAGAAAATAAATGTAATTACTATTTAGATATAGTATCCTTATACTTGCATAAACGAATTATTTTATCAACTTTAAGGAATTAAATATTTTTCAAAGATTGATCTTTGTTCTTGGTATCTTCAATTGTCAGTAGAGAAGGAATATATTCTAATGAAGCAATTTCACATGATTTATGGTCATTATGTGTTTACAATAAATCTATTTGGAATGACTACTGAAACCTGAATTTTTATATATATTAATAATATAGTATTTAATGATCATATTGACAATTTCATTATATGTTTTATTAACGATATATTGGTATTCTCTATAATTTATTAATAACTTGAATTCTAATTGAAAAAAAAATTGAAACTATAAGAGGAAACAAGTTGTTTGAAAATTTTAGTATATGTGAATTATAGATTAAGGATGTTCCTTTTATTGTCCATGTTTTCTCCAAGTATGTAATATCAATTTATCCTAAAATGATCAATCTAGTTAAATAATTTTTTACATTAAAAATCATAACAGAGGTGCCTAGTTTACATAGATTTGTCTGTCACAACTAGCTATTTATTCTAAATTATTCTAAATTAAATAACTCGTTAACAATTTTGAAATTTATAGGGGATATCTTTATATAGTAAGAATAATGTAAATTTTCATAGAAGAAATAATTAGGATATTCATTAATGAACATATATGAACATTACCATCCATAAGTGATAGTTTTGTGATATATATGTATGAATCAATGAAAGGAATTGGATGTAACCATATCCAAAATGATAACTTTATTTCATGTCAATCAAGATCATTAATGATCAATGACTAGAACTTTCCAAACATTGATATTTATTTGGAAACCATAATCTTAATCTTGTATATATGGAGGAATTATCGTTATAGAGAATGGTTTGAGTTATACAAAGATAAAAAATGATCGAAATACAACTTTTCAGAAATAAATCACAATATTAAAGAAAGTATATGGCTATATAAACTCATGAATTGTTATTTAAAAATATACTACAACCATAGGATGGTTAATATAGTGGTTTATGTATTGAGGATGAATGATCATGGAGTTATTATGAAACTGAGGATTTATAAAGATACAATATTCACGGATTTTGTAAATTTAGATTCGAGAATCATTACAGAAGGGAAAAATCATTCCTTTTCCAAATCAATTCCAAAATAACTTTATGGGAGAAGAAAAAAGGTCCTAATATTGATGATAAGAGTTGAAAAAGAAAATTAATATCATGAATGATGGGAATTTATCTTTAATTATAATGATGGTGTGATAAATTTCATAAATATTCATTGTCTTCCATTAATACCATGCCTAAATAGGGAATTATTTAAAGAATCATGTATTGAAAATTTCCTTAGACACTCTAGTAACACCATGATTTGGAGGGATTAAGAGGGAATTTTTCGTGAGATTAAATGAAGTAGGGAATTTTTGACTATTTATTAAAAAGATTGACTTTTCAATTGGTAAATTCTAGGATAAAACATTCTAAATGAGTAATGAAACATTTTCCCTTTACTATGATGAAGTGAGATGATATTTATATAGAAATTATCACTAAATCACCAAAGAATCTGAAAATTAATGATTACATATGAGTTATTATTGATATCCATAAAACGTATGTACAATTACCTTCTATAAGGGATGATATATCTATTATGTACCAATTATGGCTCTAAGTCAATGGTTTATTAAGACTTTACGATGTACCTCTTTTGAGTGTATCTGACCACGACCCATGTTAACCAAAAATCTTAAAAATATTTCTTTAGAATATCAACACAGAGATGAATTTTAACATTATTTATCATCCATAGACATATGGACTTCCTAAAAGGACTAATAATATAATTAAAGAAAATATGAAGTAATTATCAAATGAATTTAAAGGTACAAGAGATCTATATATACTTTTGAGGTAATTTTCATATAATGATATCAAATGTATAATCATTGAAATAAAAAAATATGAATCATTGTGTGAGGAATGATGTTATACTCTAAACATGGTTGAATGAAGGTGGTGAAAGTTATCTTTGTAAAGACCTGTAAAATTCAAGGGAAATTTTTTTCATAATATTTTTTGGGATTTTACAAGAACGCAGTTTCTGACGGCACCTGATTCCGAGGCCTGGTGTGCCAGGAATCATTTTACAAAGTTTAGCTCAGGTACATTCAGTGAACGAATGAGCGGGTTTTTCTAACTTTTGGACCGGTGCTCAGAATCGAATTCCGAGGGCACCGATGGAATCGCAGCGCCGGTAATTTCTTAAGAACACCTTTTCCGGGGTTGCGTTTGCTCGGGTGAGGTTATTAATTAATTGTGTTAACTAAAGAATAAAAATAAAATTTGTGCAACCAATTTTTTTTATTTAAGGCACCCTAAACCTATGATTGATGGATGGAGTGGGACCCACTAATACACTAACTCATAGGTAGGATATTAGTGAGGTGGGGCCCACATGAGCCCCACCCCTTTATTTCCTTTTCACCTCCCATTAGCATTTAATTATGTAACTCACCCGCGCCCCCTCTTAATTGCCAAGTCAACTCTTGCGTTTAATTGGTTTATTAAACACCTCTTTAATTGGTCAACACTCGATAATTAAATCGTGATTTGATTATGAATTTCAAAAACAGTTGGCATGAGAAATAAAATAAGGCAAAGACTTATTTTATTATGTGATTTAGTTGTGCGAGAATGATTGGAAGAGGAGAGCTCAAGTCTTGGAATCCTCATCTTCCTCCTTGAAGAATGCGAAGAACGCACCGTCGCCGACGAAGAATGCCAGCCTCTGACAAAGGATGTCGAAGAATGCCGAATCCTCAGAGATCGATGACGCGACGCCGTGTACCGCGACTCCAACGATTCTCTTCTCTGAGATGTCAACGACTCTTACGGAACCTTCTTCCGTGACGTCCTTTCTTCCTCGACGAACCTTCGTTCAACAACACTTGAGGTAGGGGTTATTTTTTTTTCCCGTGAATTATTCCTTTTCCTTTCATCGACTTTTATTTTGGCCTCCTATTATCGTAATAATGAGAGAAGGTCGGACCACATGAACAGAGCCGACCCTCCTCCCCCTTTGATGATTGTGTTGTTCCGGTTCGAAATAAGGAGGTGCGGTGCAACGACAACGCGTGGAAACATGGGGAAATGTGTCAAAGATGCGTGGCGCCATCACGTCATGCCGGTTAGACAAGGCCGTGGCTCGAATCCGCGGCGGTGCAAGGCGGGGCGGCCGGAACCACCGGCCGCCAGCACCTCGGAGGGGTGAGACCCCGGTGGTCCCGCGACAGCAGCACCGACTGGCCGGAATGGGCCATCCGGCTGCCAAGAATCCGGGGGTCATAACCCCCAGCTGGCAGAAGGAGCGGCCCCCAACGAGGGTATCACGTTTTGTCAATCATAGGGGCAGCACACCCCCCTGTTCCGCTCAGCTCGGCGTGGCCAAGCTTGCTACACAGGCCGTGGGCGCTCGCCAGGTCGGGCCGCCCAGGCTGGGCCGCGCCGGCCGGGACGGGCCACGCCCACCGGGCCGAGCTGCGCCTTAATGGGCCAGACCCGGACCTGGTTCGGGTCGAACCGGTTCGGGCCGACCCAGGGGGTCTTGGTCCGGGTCGGTCCGGGCCCAAAACCCCCTGTTTCCGAACGGTTTCATTCAAACGCCTGTATCTTGGGCTATAGACCTCCGATCGACGCACTTTCATTTGCGATGCGATGGTTGGATCGAGACGGTCGTTTTGGTATATTACACTCAAGGTTTAGGAGAACTTTGGATATGACCGGGTTGGTTCGAACACGAAACCAACTGGGCCCTCGAAGCGGAAACACTTATAACTTGATCTTCGGACGTCCGATTGACGTGCCGTCGACTTTGTTGGATTCCTCTTAGTGAGAATGACTTTTTGGCTTACTCCGCTCGAGGTTTCGATGCAGTTGGAGTGCATTAAGGTTGGTTTTGACTTAAAAAACAACCGGGCCCCTGGAATGAAAAAGCCAATAACTCTCAGACCGGGCGTCCGATTGACGCGTCGTCTGTCACGTTGAGTTCCTCTTGTCGATATGGAACTTTGAGATACATCAAATCTTAAATACGTGTTAGTTTATGTATCGACCCCTTGGCTCATGGAGCGGACCCTCCCGGAAACGAGCATGCTGTGTGCGGGAACCCTAGAGCTGGATGCGACTGCGACTGTGGTGACTGTACTAAAATCCTATGTGGGTTCGGCAGCGATGAAGACCTTACTGAAATCCTATGTGGGTTCGACGGTGATGAAGACTGCACTGAAATCCTATGTGGGTTTGGCAGTGATGAAGACCATACTGAAATCCTATGTGGATTCGACGGTGATGAATACTGCACTGAAATCCTATGTCGGTTTGGCAGCGATGAAGACCATACTAAAATCCTATGTGGGTTCGATGGTGATAAAGACCGTACTGAAATCCTATGTGGGTTCGATGGTGATGATTACTGCACTGAAATCCTATGTGGGTTCGGCAGCGATGAAGACTGTACTGAAATCCTATGTGGGTTCGACGGTGATGAAGACCGTACTGAAATCCTATGTGGGTTTGATGGTGATGATGACTGTACTGAAATACTATGTGGGTTCGACAGTGATGAAGACCATACTAAAATCTTCCGTGGGTTCGATGACAATGAAGACTGCACTGAAATCCTATGTGGGTTCGGCAGCTTGGCTGGTTTATTATCCTACGAGGGTCCCGACTTAGATGAATCAGTGGCTATATCTGATCATCTCTATCACCGAAGAAGTATACCTGTGTGAGTTGAGTCTTGACTTCAATCAATATCTTCTATATGATTGACTTGCTTTCCTATGTGGATTTGGTTTTGTTATCCTGTGTGGATCGGGTTGTTCTCCTTTGTGGATGTGATCGAACTTAGGCTCAGATATTGGAGCTAAACAGAAATTGATAACTTAGGTATATGTATGAGCATATACCTAAGTAGTGTGGGTTGTTACTTCGTGATTGTAACTTTCCTTTGTGGATTATCCTTTGTGGATTCTGGGAGACCTTCGGAGGTCTCAGGGTCCCTACTGAGTAGCGTATGCTCACCCCTGCACGGGCTATGCCCGCACTACATTGTGTTGGTTGTAGACGACGGACAACGATGATCATGGTTGAGGCTTGTGGAGCAAGACGGTACCTGGATGTGGACTAATGGGTGGGACATACTCGTAGCGGAGGGCTGGACCCGAGGAGATGAGGAGGCTATCTCTACCCACCCTTCAGGTGGGACTTCCAGTGGACGGCTCGACGTTGCGGCTTTACTTTCAGTTGTTGTACTTTCTTTCCAGTTGTACTTTACGTTTATTTTGGGTTTGTTTTCTGGCCCACTTACTATTCCGCACTACTTTTGTACCCAGTTTTACTTAGTGTTTACTTCTGCTTGCTTAATTTTTGGTGTTTGTTTACTTTATAAAGGCAATGTCTTCCCCTTTTGTCGGGATTTACGCCTTGGTGCTAGTCTCTAGCCCCTGGCCTTTGGGAGGCGGTCTTGGGATAGTCACGACACGGGTCCTGAGGACGGGTCGTGACAAATTGGTATCAGAGGAGTTCGGTTCTACCATAGAACTCAGGACTCTGATCTTTCTTCTATGTGAAGAAATAGTGTTAATGGTATTGAGTGTGGTTATCAATCCAGGGAGTCCAGTGTTGGTGCGGCTGCCGACGTATCCGTACACAAGGACCCTGACTTCTGATTTCCGACTCAATGCACGAAAACATTGATTGCATGTGAGTTTCAAGAGTTTTCTTTGTGATTACTTTATGTCAGCTCCCCAGGTATACTGTTTGACCATAGACCACCTGTTTCTTTTCAGGATGGCCCCATGACGACAGCCAACTAGGGTTCCAAGTGTTGTGCGAGACGACAGCCCACCGATCGATGAGGCCTTGGTGCAGGGCCCTTTGACAGCGGAGGCACCGGCGGTACCTCTACCCGCTAAGCCACCGATGCTACGAGCCCCAGCCACTGATAGTGCACATAACCTTAGTGCACTGCACACGTTTCAGTGTCAGAGACCGCCCAGGTTCCGTGGGGAGACAGACCCTCAGGCAGCCGATGATTGGCTGTAGGCGGTTGTGCGAGTTTTCAGGTTAGAGGGCACACCAGCTGATGTCATGGTGATCCTTGAATCGAGCCTCCTGCACACGGCAGCAGGCAGATGGTGGAGCTTGATGCTCCAGGTGCACGATGAGGCATCAATTCTCTGGACGGACTTTGAGAGCCTCTTCTTCTCTGAGTTCGTCCCAGCCACCCTCCGTGCGGTGCGCATCCAAGAGCTTCTACAGCTGCGGCAGGGTAGCATGATGGTCACCCAGTACTCGACGAGATTTACCAACCTCTCGCGATATTTGACGGACATGTTACGAGACCCATTCTTCCAGTCCCTGAACCTTTGAGAAGAGACTGATGCATGAGATCAGGGAATCGATGATCTCCCTCATCATCCTCACATAGGTAGGAGTACAAGTGCGAGCTCTTCTCCTAGAGAGCTTTTTTTCCAAGCCTACGCCAGCAGCGAGACCTACCGCAGGGCGGCACGTTGCAGATTCGTCTACAGCTGGCAGTCGGCGGATGTCACAGGGGTCCAGGCGGACCGGACCATCAAGCAGACGACCTCAGGACACTGGCTCAGAGGTGTGGGGCACATGGCGCAAATCCAGCCTTATGAGGAGAAGACAGTGCTACGCATGCGGTAGGCAGGGCCACATGGCTCGTGACTGCCCGACCCACCATGTAGAGGAGAAACAGACGGTTGAGGGGCCACCCAGGAAGAGGCAGAGGGTCGACCGTGGCGGTCCGTTGAGAGTAGGCGGACAAGGCAAGGGAGCTGGCTGAGCAGCAGGTGGTGGGCGACACTTTGAGTCTTTACCACCACCGCTGCCAGGAGGCCCACCCTGACCATAGGGAGCTGGTGGGCAGAGACAGGCTCAGCTTCAGGCAGCGGAGGCCTACGACCATGGCACGCCAGAGATGATTTGAGGTAGTATCTCTGTCTATTCCACCCTTTCTGCAGTTCTTATAGACACAAGAGCGAGTCATTATTTTATTTCTGCTTCCCTTGTTTGGAGCTCGGAGATTCCGACAAAGCCGTTGGCTCGATACTTACGGCTAGAGACTTCTACGGGAGCAGACTCGACAATTACGCACTGGTGCCGACAGTGTGATCTTACTCTAGGAGGCGAGAGCTTCGGCTGGGATCTTCTTGTAGCGGTGGCGATTCTTTACAACGTCATCTTGGGCATGGATTGGTTACCTACATTCCATGCTCAGATCGACTGTATTAGGCACAAGGTGCGGTGTGTACGCACCGACGACAGTAGGTTCACCTTCACCGGTGAGAAGGGAGCCTTGGCAGCACAGGATGGATGCACGTATAGGAGAGGAAAACCCATCACTCGTCAGTTGGCGAGCCTCATCCTAGGACAAGTTTACGTGAAGATTCCTAGTTTTCCTGTAGTGGTGGATCAGTATGCAGACGTTTTCCCTTATGATGTTTAAGGACTACCTCCTCGCAGATAGGTAGACTTTTATATACACCTGTTCCCCGGGACGACCCCGATATCCACTCCAGCATATCGGATGGCCCCACTGAGCTTTGAGAGCTACGAGTACAGTTGGATGACTTACAGGGCAAGAGATTCATCCGACCCAGTGATTCACCCTGGGCTTCCCTGATATTTTTCACCAAGAAGGCGGATGGGAGGATACAACTTTGTGTCTACTATCGTCGCCTAAACCAGGTGACCGTGAGGAACATGTATCCTCTATGGAGGATTGATGACCTCTTTGATCAGCTCAAGGGAGCACAGTGGTTCTCAGAGATAGACGTTGGGTCAGGCTACCATCAGCTCAGAGTTCGAGACGAGGACGTGCAAAAGACGGCCTTCAGATGTCGGTATGACCAATATGAGTTCTTGGTTATTCCATTCAGCAAAACCAATTCTCCAGCAGTGTTCATGAGTCTCATGAACAGGATCTTTCAGCCATACCTCAATCTATTTGTCGTGGTCTTCATTGACGACATACTGATATACTCGACCACTGAGGAGGAGCACTCCTACCACTTGCGGGTTGTACTAGACACACTCCGAGAGCACCAAATTTATGGAAAGCTCTTGAAGTTTCAGTTCTAGTTACGTGAGGTCCACTTCTTGGGACATGTCATCTCTGATACGGGAGTTGCAGTCAATCCTGCGAAGATCAAGGCAGTGCAAGCTTGGGAGCCACCTAGGAGCGTGACGGAGGTGCAGAGTTTCTTGGGGAAAGCTGGGTACTTCTGGAGATTTGTGCCAGACTTTTCCAGAGTTGCGGCACCACTCTCAGCTTTGACGAAGAAGGGGAAACCCTTCGTTTTGTTAGACAGATGTCAGAAGAGCTTCCAGGAGCTGAGACAGAGATTGACCAGTGCGCCTATCTTGAGGCTACTAGAGGAGGGAGTAGGGTACGTAGTCTACTGCGATGCATTAGGGACCGGAATCAGATGTGTACTGATGCAGGAGTGGGCTGTGATCACCTATGGATCACGTCAGTGGAGGTAGCATGAGCAGAACTACGCTACCCGTGACCTGGAATTAGCAGCAATGGTCTTCGCTCTGAAGATGTGGCCACACTATCTGATGGGCGAGCACTTTACAGTCGAATCTGACCACCAGAGTCTCAGGTACAACTTATCGCAGAAGGACCTAAATATGAGACAGTGGCGATGGCTCGAGTTCCTCCAGGACTATGACTTTAGATAGTCTATACTCCTAGAATGGGGAACGTGGTAGCCAATGCCCTCAGCAGGAGGACGAGAATTCAGCTACTCGGTGAGGTGATGGAGCAGCTAGCCGCTTTGCAGATATTCTTTGTGGATAGAGATGGAGCAGTCATTCTACAGTCACTCACAGTCACTCCACTACTGCAGTGGTTCAGAGAGGCACAACGTGGGGATGCTGACTGTGAGATGCGGCGTGCGCAGATATCCTCAGCACAGGCACCTGACAAATTCTCTGTAGGAGGAGAGCACGTTGTCCTTTTAAGAGGATATACCATGGTACCTGTTGCTTTACAGGAGGAGGTGTAGAGAGAGTTTCACACACACCCTTTGGCGGTACATCCTGGAGTGGTGAAGATGTACTAGGATCTTAGACGACAGAACTGGTGGCTGGGTATGAAGAAGGTTGTGGCAGAGTTCGTTTCTTGATGCCTCACCTTCCAACAGGTGACGACAGAGCACCAAGTACCAGCAGGCTTGGTACAACCCTTGGAGGTCCTGGAGTAGAAGTGGGACAGGATATCTATGGATTTCTTGACTGGAATTCCATGCACTTCCAGAGGTCACGACTCTATTTGGGTGATTGTCGACCGACTCACCAAGTCGTCACACTTCTTACCCATCAGAGAGTAGGGCACAGTAAGGAGATTGGGACGTCTCTACGTTCAAGAGATTGTACGACTTCATGGTGTTCCATCATCTATCATCTCTAATAGAGATTCTCGCTTTACTTCCCGGCTTTGGAAGGGGTTGTAGGAGGCATTCGGGACGTAGCTACGTCTGAGCACCTCCTTTCACCCTCAGAAGGATGGTCATACACAGAGGACCATTCAGAATCTTGAGGACATGCTCCGTGCATGTGTCCTCGGCTTTGGTCGCAGCTGGGATGACAACCTACCCTTGGCATAGTTCGCGTACAACAACAGCTACCACTCCACCATCGGGATGGAACCATACGAGGTATTGTACGACCGACCTTGCAGATCACCTCTGTGTTGGACAGACCATGGGGAGTCAGCACTTGTGGGACCGGAGATGGTCCAGGCCATGACATAGAAGGTCCAGGTCATCTAGGAGCGGATGAGGATAGCTCAGAGCTGGCAGAAGTCTTATGCCGACAGGAGGTGGAGGCCACTGGAGTTCGAGGATGGCGACCACGTCTTCTTGCAGGTATCACCTCGACATGGATTACAGAGATTTGGCCGAGGTGGAAATTTATCTCCGCATTTCATTGGAAAATTCCAGGTCCTCAGCAAGATAGGAAAGGTGGCTTATCGCCTGGCTCTACCTCCTCAGTTGCACCGGGTGCACGACGTCTTCCACGTATTTCAGCTAAGGAGATACGTGCATGACCCGACGCATATCATCAAACATGGGGAGCTGGACATTGATGATGGGGAGACTTTTGCGGAGGTCTCAGTGGAGGTCGAGGATTGATAGGAGTGGGTCCTATGTGGGCTGTCGATTCCTCTAGTGTGCATCAGATGGCAGCACGGGAACCTCCAGGAGAGCACTTGGGAGCGGGAGGCTCAGATGCGTGCTCAGTACCCACATTTGTTCCCCTAGTTTATGATGTATCTTTATGAGGACGTAAAGCCCTGAGGTGGGAGTAATGTAATGACCCATAAAATTCAAGGGAAATATTTTTCTTAATTTTCTTTGGGATTTCACAAGAATGCAGTTTCTGACGGAACCTGATTTTGAGGCCCGGTGTGCCCGGAATCATTTACCAAAATTTAGCTTGGGTACGTTCAGTGAACGAACGAGCGGGTTTTACTAAATTTTAGACCGGTGCTCAAAATCGAATTCTGAGGGCACCGATGGAATCTCAGCGCCTGTAATTGCTTAAGAACACCTTTTACAGGGTTGTGTTTGCTCAGGTGAGGTTATTAATTAATTGTGTTAACTAAAGAATAAAAATAAAATTTGTGCAACCAATTTTATTTTTATTTAAGGTAGCTTAAACCTATGCTTGATGGATGTAGTGGGACCCACTAATAACCTAACTTCTAGGTAGGATATTAGTGAGGTGGGGCCCACACGATCCCCACCCCTTTATTTCCTTTTCACCTCCCATGAGCATTTAATTATGTAACTCACCCGCACCCCCTCTTAATTGTGAAGTCAACTCTCGCGTTTAAATGGTTTATTAAACGCCTCTTTAATTGGTGAACGCTCGATAATTAAATCCTGATTTGATTTTAATTTCAAAAACAGTTGGCATGAGAAATAAAATAAGGAAAAGCCTTATTTTATTATGTCATTTTGTTGTGCGAGAAGGATTGGAAGAGGAGAGATCAAGTCTTTGGAATCCTCATATTCCTCCTTGAAGAACGCAAAGAATGCACCATCGCCGACAAAGTACACCAACCTCCAACGAAGGACGATGAAGGACACCGAATCCTCAGAGATCGACGACGCGACGCTATGTACTGTGATGCCAACTATTCTCTTCTCTGAGACGTCGATGATGCTTACAGAACCTTCTTCCATGAAGTCCTTTTTTCCGTGACGAACCTTCGTTCAACAAGGATTGAGGTAGGGGTTATTTGTTTTTTCTCGTGAATTATTACTTTTTTGTTCATCGACTTCTATTTGGGATGCCTATTATCGTAATAACAGGAGGAGGTCGGACTACACGAACACAACCGACCCTCCTCCCCCTTTGATGATTGTGTTGTTGCGGTTCGAAAGAAGGCGGCGCGGTGCAACGACACCACACGGACACATGGGGAAATGTGGCGAAGATGCGCGGCGCCATCGTGCCACGCCGTTGAGGACAAACAGGCACCGCAGCCGGAGCGGGGCTGCAGTGGAGGGCCGCGACGCCATCGTGTCGTTCCGGTCAGACAAGGCCGCGGATTAATGCCGCGACGGTGCAAGGTGGGGCGGCTGGATCTGCCGGCCACCGACACCTCGGTGGGGCGGGACACCGGCGGTCCCGCTGCAGCAGCACCGGCCGGCTGGCCGAAGGAGCGGCCCTCCACTTGGGTGCTGTGGTTTGTCAATCAGGGGAGCATCGCGCCCCCCGGATCCGCTGAGCTCGGCATGGCCGAAGTGGCCACGCGGGCCGCGAGTGCGCGCCAGGCCGGGCCGCGCCGGCCGGGCCGGGCCGCACACTAATGGGCCGGACCCAGATCCAGTTCGTGTTGAATTGGTTCGGGCCGACCCAGGGGGGTCTTGGGCCGGGTCAGTCCGGGCCCAAAACCCCCTGTTTCCGGACAGTTCCATTCAAACGCCTGTATCGTGGGCTAAGGACCTCCGATCGATGCACCGTCAGTTGATATGAGATACTTGGATCGAGAACATCATTTCGGTATATCACACTCAAGGTTTCGTAGAACTTTGGATACATCTGGGTTGGTTCGAACATGAAACCAACCGGGCCTACAGAGCAAAAACGCTTATAACATGAGCTCAAGACGTCTGTTGACGTGCCGTCGACATTGTTGGATTCCTCTCAGTGAGACAGACCTTTTGGCTTACTCTGATCGAGGTTTGGACGCAGTTGGAGTGCGGTCGGGTTTGTTTTGACTTAAAAACCAACCAGGCCCCTGAAAAAAAAATCCAATAACTCTCAGACCGGGCATCCGATTGACATGCCGTATGTCATGTTGAGTTCCTCTTGTTGAGACCGACCTTTGAGATACATCAAATCCGGAATACGTGTTAGTTAATGTATCGAACCCTTGACTCGTAGAGCGGACCCTCTCAGAAACGATCATGTTGTGTGCGGGAACCCTAGAGCTGGCTGCGACTGCGACTGTGGTGACTGCACTGAAGTCCAATGTGGGTTCGGCAGCGATGAAGACCGTACTGAAATCCTATGTGAGTTCGATGGTGATGAAGATGGCACTGAAATCCTATGTGGGTTCGGAAGTGATGAAGACCTTACTGAAATCCTATGTGGGTTCGGCGGTGATGAAAACTGCCCTGAAATCCTATGTGGGTTCGGTAGCGATGAAGACCGTACTGAAATCATATCTGGGTTCGACGGTGATGAAGACCGTACTGAAATCCTATGTGGGTTCGATGGTGATGATGATTTCACTGAAATCCTATTTGGGTTCGGTAGCGATGATGACCGTACTAAAATCCTATGTGGGTTCGATGGTGATGAAGACCGGACTGAAATCCTATGTGGGTGCGACGGTGATGAAGACTACACTGAAATCATATATGGGTTCAGCAGCAATGAAGACCATACTGAAATCCTCTGTGGGTTCGACGGTAATGAAGACTGCACTGAAATCCTATGTGGGTTCGGCAGCTTGGCTGGTTTAGTATCCTACGTGGGTCCCAGCTTAGAAAAATCAGTGACGATATCTGATCATATCTATCACCGAAGAAGTATCCCTGTGTGATTTGAGTCATGACTTCAATCAATATCTTCAATATGTTTGACTTACTTTCATTTGTGGATTTGGTTGTGTCATCCTGTGTGGATTGGGTTGTACTCTTTTGTGGATGTGATCAAACATGGACTCGGATGTTGGGGCCAAACGGAAATTGATGACATAGGTATATGTATGGGCATATAACTAAGTAGTGTGGGTTGTTACTTCGTGATTGTAACTTTGCTTTGTGGATTATACTTTGTCGATTCTGGGAGACCTTCGGGGGTGTCGGGGTCCCTACTGAGTAGCATATACTCACCCCTACACGGGCTATGCCCACACTTCATTTTGTTGGTTGCAGACAACGGACAACACTGATCGTGGTTGAGGCTTGTAGAGCAAGTCGGTACCTGGAGGTGGACCATTGGGCGGGATGTACTCGGAGGGGACGGCTGGACCCGAGGAGCTGAGGAGGCTATCTATACCCACCCTTTAGGTGGGACTTCCAGTGGACGGCTCGACGTTGCTGCTTTAAATTCAGTTACTGTACTTTCTTTCCAGTTGTACTTTACTATCAGTTTGGGTTTGTATTCTGGCCCACTTAATATTCTGCACTAATTTTGTACCCAGTTTTACTTAGTGTTTACTTCTACTTGCTTACTCTATGGTGTTTTTTTACTTTATAAAGGAAATCCCTTCCCCTTTTGTTGGGATTTACAACTTGGTTCGAGTCGCCATCCCCTGGCCTATGGGAGGCGGGCTTGGGGTAGTCACGACACGGGTCCCGAGGATGGGTCGTGCCAATATTTTAGGCCCAAAATTTATTTAGGAAACAATGGTGAAATTGGTAACTATTTAGAGTTTTTTCATGGTAGATCAATGTAACAAAAAGGGATTTTTTTGATAAACAACGTAAGGATCTGATATTTCAATTTGGGGATTATGTTTTCTTTAAGGATTATTTGGAAGGGTCTTAAAATATTTGTAATTAAATGGAAACTAATATCTAGAAACATCAAGCCTTTTTATATTTTGGAAACATGTAGAGTAATATTTAACCATTTTCAAATACCACCCAACTTCTCTAAACTACATGATGTGTTATATATCTCATTATTGAGAAATTATATTATAGAACCAATTCATGTAATCACTTATTAGACCATGATTTACTATATTGTGAAGATCATATCCAGATTCAAGACACTATATAACAAGTGTTATAGAATCTATCAAATCAGATGGATAAAAATTTAGAGAAATCATAAGATATAGGTAGCATTGTGGGTCTATGAGGAATTTATTAAGATAAAATATCCACCTTATTTAATTATATGACTTTATATATATTTCAAGGAAATTTTTATTCCATGGGGAATAATGAAAAAATAATGATTTGATTTTGGTATGTCAAAATTTAAATAAAATGAAAATATAATATATGTCATAGATTTATTCAAGTATTTGATTAAACACTATATTTAGATAATTTATAATTTTAATTTTTTTAAATTCATATCATGAGTTAAATGATCATGAAAATGTATCCTAGAGTGAATTATTTGGATTTTTAAAAAACAATTGATTTTCAGATAAATAGTGAAAACTACATATCAAAAAAATATTGTCAATTTTATGATGTTATCATGATATAAGAGTGAATAAAATTTTTATGAATCATTTTTTCTGATCAAATATAAAATTAATAAATAATATAATTAATTTTTTGAATATAATTTCTATCTTGGAAATCTCTGTTTATCAAAGTGAACGTCAAGTAATGTTTTCATTCAAATATATTTTTCTTGGTTATTATATCATAATCATGTATTTATAAGATTATATTATCTATTATTTTGGATTTAAACTCAATTGTGTCACCTATTATTTAATTTAATCTAATTAATTCTATTGTGAGAAACATTATATATAATTTTGGTATAAAATATTTGTATAATTAAAACATGAATTTTGCTAAAAAAAATCATTGCATTTATCAATCATATATTGAATAATTTTTTTTACCATAGGTAGAAATTGAATAGTAGAAAATGGTTTCCATATTTCTAATCAGTAGTAAAAAAGTAGAATACATGTTTAATTTTAATATTTCTAGAGTGAATAATAATAATGTTAAAAATTTATCTGTACATTTAGGGGTAAAATTAGATAAAATAATATGATAATGATTTAAGATAAACCATGATACATGATTAATGATTATTGATTGGTTATATTTTGAATATAAATTTCTTATCTAGAAAATATAAACTTTTAGAGCCACTTTACATGAGTAATGCATATATCATATAATAAATTTTCAAGTATTTAAGTGTATTTACCCACCTCACATAAAAAAGAAAACCTCATCCCCTTAATTATCTACAAATCATGATCCCCTTAGATAAAAAATTTACTACCCATATATATTATGAAATATTTTAGCCACATCCTATAGGATTAGGTCTTCCTAAATATCCATTCTAGGAATTCTTAATGTGTTGGAAAAAGGATGTTTTTCAAAGAAGATATAATAATTTTAACCAAATCCTTTCAATTTATATAATCACCAATATTAATCAAATATGTCTTATCCATTCTAATATATTGAAATTTCAAACATATATATATATTTAAATTTTACAATTTTTTAGAGAATAATTATTATTTACTTATTCTCTATTTGTTGGAAAATGAAAACTTTGCTCGTGTGTATGTGTGGAATGACACCTCCACAAAGCAATGTGATTTATTTCTCATTTTTTATCCAAGAGTCTAATAATAAAGATATATTTAAAAAATATATTTGATATTTATGATATAAAAAAATTTGAATCATTAATAGTTATGTTATTTATTTCCTTTCAAACCATTAGGAAAATGAATACGTCAATATGAGTTCAGGGGAAGTACTACCACCATAAACAAAAAATTTAATTTTTCTATTACCACATTACATAACAAGTTAAAAAATTTTATAAAAATAATAAAAATTTTATTCATGAAATTTTAAAATTTTATAAAAGATACAACCATTTCATAGCACCTTTAAACATGGTAAATATACCAAATAAAATTTAAGGAACATGACTAAATAACCATAAGTTGTCATCATAAGAGATAACTATAGAATGAATGGATGGTAATTGAATATAAAAATACAATAAAATGTAATATAGATTAAAATAATTATTATGAACGTATTTAATAATTTTATTTCATTATTTAAGGATGATATAATGCTTCTGACCAAGAATGATTCTAAGGTAAATGTTTTTCACCTTAATTCCACTATATAGATAAATATTTTATATTAGTCACATAGTTTTCATAATATAGTTTATCTAAAAACCATTTGATATATTATATCATTAATTCCTCTTTGTTATTTAAAATTTATGTTTAAATTCAAATTTTCTATATTAAGGCGTTTTTATTCAAAACAAATTAAATTCATAAGGGTTTATTTTACAATCAAACTCTTATAATATATTGTACATAATTAAATTTATGTAGGAATAATTTCATGTTATTTATCTCTTAAACACCATCTATTTTTTCTACTATAGTTATCTCTATGGTTTCCATGTTTTCTTCTAACATTTCCACTATTTGAAACTCAATGTAAAAAAATATTTGTTTATAATTAAAATAAATCTTAGTTATCTTGTTTGGACTGTAATAATTCCCTTCCAGATCCATATTCTTAAAATTATTTTATGGATGTTTATAATTTATATTTTAATTATTTTAATTTTATTTTGAAAAAATATTCGAAATTTATTTTAGCTATTTAAAAGGATTCTATTTAATGTTTTTTTTAAATCATTCATATTTTAATTTTAACAAAATAGCCAAAGGAATTTTCTTATAACATATATTACATGAATTTCTTTTTCCATCTACATTACTATTATTCTGTATTTATATCCCAAAAATGTTTCTATTTTTTCCTATAGAAGCCTTTTACAATATAATCTGATTTTTATATATTTGAAGAATTTATTGAATTTTAAAAGGTTGAAAAGAATATTGGAAATTATCTGTAACATTTTTTCTATAACATATCTACCAAAGATTCATAGAAAGTTATTTTTAAATATTTTATTCCATTAAAAATTTTAATTCTCAAAGTAATTTCTATTATTTCTACCCATAATCCATGATGAATTGATGGTATTCTATCCTTCTTTACTGATTTATGAATTATACCTTATTTTGAGATCATTCTATTTATTATGATCAAGTTCTCGACCACTCTTCATTATACATTAGATAATATTTTTCTTCTTAATATCCATATTTTTAGTATTATGGTTTTGTTTAGTATCATTTCTACTACATGGATATTTTAATAACCATTTTCCATTTTCGTATACGGTTCAATTAAAGGAATATTATTAATAAATTTATTTCTTTTATCAGGGAAATATTTTTTTGAATATTAAGTATTTATTATAGATATTTATTTATTATTAAAGGATATTAATTTTGTATTATATTTTTTATTATATAAATGCGGAATTTATTTAAAATATCAATATGATTGGTGTGGCTTGACTATATATATTCCATCGATGTATCAATAGTTTTAATGATAATTGTTTTTACAAATTAGCAGTGTATTTCATATATACCTATCAATTAATTTTAATTTATTTTCATAAATATCATATAGAAAGGTTAATGATATTTTTTCCTGAGGCCCTAACAATAAGATCATGGAATCAAATATTATGTATTTCCTTTATTAAGATTTTAGTTAATATTATTTATGTGATTGACATCTTGATATTTTCAATGAATATATTTTGAATATCAAGTTATTTATTAAATTGAATATATATTGATTATATACTATTGTATACAATTTATGCCTTATCCAATGATGATATATTCCTTTGTACATAATTTTTCTGAGAATTTTAGCTCATTAATTTATTTTGTTTTCCATTCTCATTGATATGAAGAAGGAATTGTTGGATGATGTTCAAGGATGAATTTTTTTCTTGTGTTTTATTATTCCTATGTAATATGGAAATAATATATTTTTATCATTTTCCAAGACTATTGTACTTATCATTCCTTAGTGATATGATCACTTATATCGTATATAATTATAATAATGTAAAAAATGGATATAGTTTAATAGAGTAATGGTTATTTAATTTTTCATATGATTTTTTGTTTTACATTGATTATCTTCTCTTACCAATATTTTTTTCTTATTCTCAATTATGATATATTAATTTTATCTCTTATGTTAACCCTTATTTAGGATTTTATCTCACTATTATTATGTTTCCATTTCCCTATGTTTTGAATAAGATTTTAATGTATGATATATCAGGAAGGGTATCATGTGGGAATATTTTTTATGCATGAGGTTAATAAATTTTTGTGAAATAATGAATTATAATTTTAGTAGAAAACATTCCCATTTTATGGGAAATTTATGGTTTTTATTAATTAATGGTTTTTGATAATTATCTAAATATATAAGAATAAACTCTATTGGGTATGTGAATGATCCAATATTTTTTAATTATATTTTAATTTTGGATGTTTAGTTTTCGATTAGTTTAGTCAGTATCAGTCCAGTTTTTGAAGAATATATGTTTTTTGTACCTGATCTGGGAGTGGTAGTCTAGGGTGTCTTAGTTATATCAATGTTCAATATATGTAAATATAGATGTTTGGATGTTATTAAATGATTATTTATTCAGAGTTATGCATATGATCATGGATTAATTATTTAACTTTTCATCCTAAGTTTAATGTCATATTTACCCATTTAATGGTCTTATGTGATTTTATGTTAAGGTCATAAATGATATTTTAGAAGATATTTTTGTGTGGTTTTAAAAGAATACATGATTGAGGTATAAAAAGAGCTTAGAGATGATATATGATATGATTTCAATGCAATTATTATTATTTGGGATAAATGGTTTATTGATTTTAGAAATATAGGATTTTTAACATTAGGGATTCACAAATATTTTTATTAAAATAAATTTAATTTTTTTTGGAAAATGTAAATATGTTATTGAGAGTATAAATTTGATTAAAAAATGTATTAATTTATTTGAAATTAAATTTTTTGGAGGATAAATTTTAATAATTAATTTTGAGATAATAATTTTTCATGAATTTTTTATTTTAAATTTATTAGGAGTGATTTTGGTAAATTTAGGTTTAATAGTTTCTAAGGATTAGGTTTTTGACATTAAAAGGATG
The DNA here is from genome assembly GCA_963277665.1 of Viscum album. Taxonomy (NCBI): domain Eukaryota; kingdom Viridiplantae; phylum Streptophyta; class Magnoliopsida; order Santalales; family Viscaceae; genus Viscum; species Viscum album. The sequence continues at coordinate 382,341,778 of OY728136.1, forward strand.
AAAATTAAGTATATGTATGTTTAATTAAAAGTTTAACTGGTTAATCAAATTATACCATAGTTTAAACAAATATATATTTGGTTGGAATGAAGGATTAAATGGATAATAAAATTATTATTGTTTTATACATTAATATTTTTATGAATTATTATCATGAATATTTTGGATTTAGTCTTTGGTTTAGTACATGATCCTGAAATGAATTTGGGAAACATAAGTCTCCAGGAACTTCTATGTTATAAAAAGAGAAATATTTGGAACAAATGGATATGAAAAATTAAAAAACGTACAAATTATTCTTGTGAGGGGAAATGATTTTATTACTTTTAATATAGATAGTGTTGTTAATTTCTCATTAGAAATTATGTCATAAGTTATGAAAATGTTAATAACACCCACATATATTTTCATCGATGAGAGAAATTAAAATTGTGAAGATATTATTTACTTATATGGGTAAACTGTGACACCTAGATAATTTAGTATGTTATCAAATTTAAATATATATTATCTTAAATATAATGAATTATATAAAACACAAAAATAAAATTAACACTGATTTATTTTAATAAAATGTGAAACATTGTTAAGATAATTTCAGGAAAAGTAAAACATTAAGTTAATAAATTGAGAGTTAAAATGATTTACTTTAATTCCATAAATAATATTATCAGTATTTTAAAGAATAAAATAAATATTTATAATAAATTGAATAAATTTAATGGTTATTAGATAAATAAAAAAATTGAACGGGAAATGATGAAATACATTAATGTTAGAGAGGGATATTTTTTAATGATATTTTTTAAAGTGTTGTGTTATATTTATTGTAAATGAAATTCATAAATTGGAGTTATTTTTATAATAAAATTTTCATAATAAAAAAATTAATTTTAGTTTAATTAGTAGTTGATATTAATTATTATAATGACCACTTTATGTTTTAAAAGTTATTTTTCTATGAAAACGTTATTTTTATATATATTTTATCGTTTTATTTAAAATTTAAATTCTCTATTTTAATATTCATAATTAGATAAAAAACTCTTAATAATATTAAGAAATTAATATTTTTAAAAATTCCACCCCCTCATTTTTAAAAATATCCCTTCACCAACAGAGTTCTCCTCACTCCCTAAGCCTCTTATATAAAAAAAAATATTCCAAAACCATTAAAACATTATTATACACATCATAGAGTTTATCATATAATCAAAAATATACCTTTGAATGTATTAATCAAATTAACAAAGGTGTTATACCAATGATTATATTAGGAAATCATGGTCACTTTCGCATTTCTATTACATTAAATTTTATTCTTCTATATCCACCAAGTATATTACATACATATAAACATAATGAAATTAATATCATTAGTACCCTTAAATGTTATTATATTTATGGAATAACCATTATATACCATTCTCCAATCCATTTGAAAAATGTAATGTCCCCATTATTATGCTCGGATCACCACCACCATGGATGGAATATTAAAAATATAGTTATAGAAATGGAATTTCTCAATAAATTTTATATTTGTGAATTGATTAAGTTTATATAAATATAAATTTACTATTATACTAATGATATTAACAATAAATGGTCATATTGTTTTTAATCCCCCAAATTAAGCATGCTGATAAATCTTTCATAATATAAATATATTTTAAAAAATATATCAAGACTTATAATATTTTTTCTAATAGAATGATCAATAATACATACCTCTATAATTATGGGGATTATTACTCAAGAACACATAAGTATTATTGATATTGTTACATAGAAATAGAAATGGAATGATGAAAAATGCTAGTACCGATAATAAATATTAAATGAAAACAAATATTTACCACATAATAAATTAATATAAAATATTAATATAGATGAAATTAAATATTAATAATTGTATAAAATAAATGAATTTTGAGTCTAATTTTATTTTCTCAATGGTTAGTGTAACATCTTGTTACCCTCTGGAATGTATTTGTCCTCCCTCCTTCTCCTCGTTTCCCTCTTCATTTGGGTGTGGATTTTGGATTTTGAGGATGGAGACCCATTATTGGGGAAAATGGCCAAAATTTTGGGGATGTCTACTTTTTTGAATAAATTTTTTTTGGGTATGAATGAGAAAAATGATTCATGGAATTCCCTTTTGGGTATTTTTGACCCAAGGGGCCTGTTTTATGTGTTTTTGTTGATTCTATATACTGGAAGTTTCACATTTTGAAAGGGTTATACAATGTGGAAACATTTTTTAGATAATGTTGTGAACAAGTTCATAGAATAAAATGATTACATGTCATGAGGTGGGTTCATGTTTTGAAGATCTCAATTAAGGTTATCTTAATTTTAGAAGCATAATTTTCAACGTATCTTAAAATTCAATGAATTCAAATTGTTAAATGGTTCACGTATGGTATGTTTTGGGATTATTTGGTTTTAACAATGTTTCCAATATTATTACGTTTTCATTCTTCCGTATCCTTTTCTCTTTAGACCAAAAATCTATCACATGCTATTTTTTGGATCTATTATCCTTCTTAACCATTTATTTTAGTGATTTACCTTTATTTTTGTTGCATTTCATCTCTCAATGCAAGTGAAGTGTATGTTTCTTCACAGAAATTGGTCACAAAAGAATCATTTCACAAGAATTTAGATCCTTTTGTATTTTGGTATTGATTATATTATTCCTTTCCATATCCTTTGTGTGATATTTCTTTTGAGGATAACCTCTAGGTGGGGTGTGGTGTAGTGTGTGTGCATCTTAAATCATATTTTGTGTTTTCTTATATGCCCTCAATTTTTCATGTTGAATCAATTATGAGATGTAAGGATTGATTCTAGGACCTCCATTATTGTCCTTGAATTATTTTTTTGTGAATCCCATTGTGGGAGTGTGTGGCCTGAGTTTAAGGTAGTTTGTTTTGTATCTATCTTATGCTGAAATAAATGTATTTATTTAGTTTTAATATATTTATTAGTAAATAAATTGTAATGATTGAATTTTGTATGTGGAAACATTTTTTTTTGATAAAATATGGATTTTCCCTTTCTTTGGTAAAAGAAAAGGTATTTTTAAAGCATTATGATATGGATTTTTGAAATGCTTTTCAAATCACAGTTTTGATGAAATGGTTTTGAAAATGTAGCACATGAGTTACCATTGGTAATTACGTGGAAGGTGTTGTAATATACCTAATATTTTGATACATTTGGGAGGCTTACTCATGGGGTGTTTCCTTATTCCCTAGTCGTGGTGTTCTTGGGACTTGTCAGACCTATTTGAGGGCTCACTAGGTAGGGTGTTCCTATGCTCTCTAATTAGATACATATATCTATAGTCCTGAAGCACATGATTGTATATTTTTAGGTATGAGTGTCCAAGCTATGCCAACCTAGTGTGATATTTTTCCTGATGTAACATGTGGTTTGTTTTGGACTACTTAGATTTGATATTATATGTGATACATTATTTTTATTGACATATTTTATATATGTGTTATGATTTTAAATTAATTTACCTAGATTATTTGGAAATTTGGAAAAAGGGAAAACAATTTTCCATTCTTTTGATAATATAGTTGTTAACCAAATTTTCATGCCTTATTTTCATTAATGTGAGAATGTTTAGATTATTTGGAAGAGGCTTGATATGGAACACATGGATAGGATCCTATGATGAATTTTTAGCTGAAACCTTGTGTAACCATTTTGTGGTGCATAAAAATTGTTATGTCTTACAATATAAGGAAATGGAAAGCACCACTATGAGGAGGGGAGGTTTCCCTTAGCTATGTATTAATATCTAGTAGTTAGATGGTGGGATTTTTCCCATGAAATCACATGTAGTAGTAGTTTTAGTATTATGTTTTCCTTTGTTGTTGGAATTAAACCTTTTAGATTATTTAGCTATATTTTAGTAGTATCTCTAATTTTATATAATTTTTTTCAGTTACATGTATTCATTTTTTACACTTACTCTATTTCATCCAATCATGTCTATAAATATATATCATTTTTTCTTCTTTAGGTTGGATTAATTATTTCCTAATTTTTATTATTGATTCTAAGATACTAGTCGCTTGTCCATGGGGATTGTGAATTCCCTTTGTTTATGTGACAGTTTGGGATAGGTACAAGTTTGAGAGGTCATCTGTGTCAGTTTCATTAAATTTTTGTATAATAGATGGTACTTTTCAGTTTTTAGATGACAGAAGACCAAAGATATGATTTTTGGTACATGGGAGGTAAGTTGTGATGGGTTCCTAGCTAGATACTTCCATGAATAGACACATGTTTCCATGGGATATTGGTAAATATGTCTCCTATTTTTAATTCTACATATTTATCATAATGTTTTTCATATGAATTTCTAGTTTGAACTGTGATTATCCTATTTTTTTATCATTTCATCTATTTTTATTTGATGTTGTATGGTTCATATATGACTTCTATTGGATCCTTAGGTGGGTAAAATGGATTTTTCTCAAGGGAATCCATATGTAGATCTATATTTTTCAAGGTTATCATGTGGGAAATTCTTTCTTTTAACCAAAATGTACCTCAAGTCTAGAACCTAGTTGTTGAGGTACATCCCAGAAATAGTGGAGAATTGGGTCGATCAACAGAGTTCCTATGTGGGAAGAAACGTTATATTAAGGGTACAAATGAACATCAATTGGTAGAGGACCAACCAGAAAATATTGATCAGGTATTCAACATTCTAGATACACCTGAGAATTTGACGGTGAAGTGTGTAGTGTTCAGACATGAGGGTCCGAGTAAGATATACTATTATTATATTGTATAGAAAGCTAGAAACATGGGCTTGGACTAGAAGGGATTCATGTCCCACTCCGTTCATTAATTGTTTTTTGAGTCCCAAAGGGTGGAAAAGTATTTAGGGTTCCTCTACATGATGTAGGGAGAATAATCGAAGTTGGAAGACAATAATTGGTTTGCAATGCTACAATTTTTTCTAGGGAGATAGAAATGAATGATCATCAAATGGTTTGACATTACCTATAGTGTTTACGACCATATATCATCTTAGAAGTTTCTATGTTGAATTATTAAACATACAAACAGACTGTAGGCAGGAAAATGATGGGGGGGATAGATATATTGAATGAATGATTGATTATTCTTCCCAATATCATCCACATAGTGGTAGATTTATTGGTGTGTAAGGGAGGATGAGTAATTGGAATGATCATCATAAGAGTGGTTGGAGTGGATCTTATAATAATGCCTCCTTTGTACCATCAATTAGAATTTCCAGTGTTCCCCATGAATTTCTATCAGTGTTTCAAGGTTGGGCATGCCCGGTTATTAGGTTCTGCACCTATGAATATGTGTAACAGTTATGAATGCCCAAGTCCTCTGTAACATTTCTTTCAGGATTTTTCAACTCTTTTTTATGGTCAGGTATAATTGATTCCAAGAGATAATATGGTGAAATCAGATTCAGTAAACACTATAGGGATTTATCCAATGACCTCAGTTGGGAATATCATTCACACAATAGATGAGTTTTCAGCGGAGGTATATGTTGGACTAGCGATAGGTAGATATACTAATTTTTTTCATCTTCAGTAGTGACTAATTTATTTCATTCAGGTACCTCTTAATCGTTTATATATTCCATTTTTTTGGGTATTGTTAAACAGAAAATGAAACTCAAGCCCATTATTATGGTGTTAGAGAAACCTTTTGGGAAGAGGAAACAATAGGGTTTTCAGTGTCCTTTTTTTTCACTATTGATAGGTAGATGTAATAATTTTTTTATATTCAGTAGTGATTAATTTATTTTATACATGCACCTACTAATCATTTATGTATTCCCATTTTTTGGGTATATGTGGGACTAGCCCATTATTGGATTTTTTTCTCACAATTATGAGTTTGAAAAATATAATGGGTGTGTTTTATTCTTTTCTACTGACTGGATATCTTCAGTTTCTGGGGGAGAGAGGTATATGAGGTCTATTCGTGTAGGATCATCCAACCAAATATTACTGTTTTATATTTCTTTTGTAGTAGTTTTTCCTAATGATGTTTCTTCTATTGAGGATCTTCCTACTATATTTTTTAATTTTCCTCACATTTTCCCCAATGATTTGTCGGGTCTTTCATCATAGAGGGAGGTAAAAATTATGATTTATATGGTTCAATTTATGAAACTACTTTTGACACCCTCTTATTTTGTGTAACTACCATAGATGGAAAATTTTAGTATTAATTTGGATTATCTGATGATGAATGGTTTTGTTTACCCTAGTGTTTCTCCTTTGGAATCCCCAGTTCACTTTGGAAAGAAGGAATACGGTTCACCTCAATTATGATTTCACTATCTAAAGTTGAACTGGGTAATGGTTAATAATAAGTATCATTTTCCCTTTAAGGATGATTTGTTTGACCTATTAAAGGTTGAAAAGTGGTTTTCAAAGGATGATCTTTCTTCTGGTTATCATTTGATCAAATTTTGGGAGTTTGATATACAAAATATAAATTTTATGAGAATATATGGCCCCTGTAACTATCTTATGATGCATTTTTTACTAACTAATGTTCCATCATTTTTTCATGGACCAGATGAACGGAACATTAATGATAATATTGACACTTTTGTGGTAGTTTTTGTGAATTATATTTTGGTTTATATAATATTTAACCCTGACCAAGATCCCCATTTGAGTTTTTTTTGAGATCTGGAAGCATCACCGTTTGTATGAAAATTTTTAAAAATCAAATTTATGGATTCAAGAAGTGAATTTGTTGGGGAACTTGTTTTTGGATCAAGGATTCTCTATTGATCCTGAGAAGGAAAAGGATAAATTTTCATGTGAAGAGCCAAAAAATATCTTTGATATTTAAATATTCCATATCCTTTCTTGATTCTACCAGTGGTTCAAAAAGGATTTATTAAGGATGGAATATCCTTAGAATTATCTTATTAGAAATGAGGAAAATTTAATATTGGATGATAAATATTTGTGTTCATTCAATTAGCTAAAATGAATTGTGAAATTATTTCTTATGATAGTCTTACATGAGCCCAGAAAGGGGTTTGTTGTATTCTATGATGCATCTAGTGGTGGTTTGGGTTCCATGATTATGTGGGATGATAATATGGTGAATTAAAACTCTCTCTATCTTTGACCACATGAAAATAATTTACAACTCTTTATTTTTTTCTTTTATTTGTTATGCATGCCCTAAAATGTTGGAGGCACTATATTTTTTGGAATTGGTTCATATTATTTTCAAAAAATAAGATTATGAGCTATATATTATCTAAGAAAGACATCAATATCTAATTTTTGAGTGGGTGGAATACCTTCATTTGTTTAAAAATGACATCACCTATACCCCAAGGAAAGGGAATTTCATTGATAACACTCTCATGTAGAGTGTCCCATCATAGGTTTTTTGGAATCCAAGGAGGAGTGAAACATTATGTGGCTCTTCTCTAAGATTATCTAAGATTCTAAAGAAGATGTTTTGGGTATAGTTATGAACATTTTTTAGTTATCATTAAATATATTTGAGTTAATTCTGTAGGTTCAGCCATAGGATAATGATTTCATGATATTTCAAGAAACCATATATGTTGGAAAGACCATTTCTGGTTGGCCACACTCTTTAGATGGTATTCACTATTTTGGGGGTTGATTTGTCATCCAAATATTTTCAAAAAAAATATTTTTTTATATTCATAATTCTTCATGGGTTTTTCATCTGAGAACTTTGATGATCTATTATTACAAGGGATAAAAATTTTGGTGGATGGGTAAGTAGAATGACATTCAAAATTATGTGTCCCATAGTTACACCTACTAATAGAAAAATGTAGTGTATATAAAACCTTCTAGTTTTCTATAGCCTCTTCCGATGATGCATTAAAAAAAAGAAGTGGTTTCCATAGAATGTTTTATTGAATTTAAAATATACTCCCTAAAGGAATAATTTTATATAGGTGGTTATTGATAAGTTGAAAAATTAATTTCAGTTCAATCTAATTAGAGCCACCACTAATGCTGTAGACATGGGTATGTTGTATGTGCAGGAGGTTTTGAGTTGGAATGAGATTCCTTTTTACATTATTTTGAAAAGCGATCCTAGGTTTATCTCACGGTTTTGGAATATTCTTTATTAGATAATGGGGACTAAAGTCAGGTTGAGTTCAACATAACCTCCATAATCATATGTGCATAAAGAGCACGATATTTCGATCCTAGAGATTATTATTCATGATTACATCTTGGATGTTGGGGGATCAAGTGATATCCATAAATAACAATTTGAAATTTTTTATAACAATAGTTATCAATTGTTGATCAGAATGGATCCTTTTATGGATTTGTATGGTCTTTTAGTCAGGTCACCTCGTTGTTGGTAAAAGGAGGGAGATGCCTCTATTGTGGATCTAAGAATCATTTAGTAGATGTCAAAAAATATATAATATATAATTAAATATATGGTAATATCTCAGATTTGGAATAAATCGTATTAATATTGTTAACACCATCCTTTAAAGTTTTTCATTGGTGACTGGTTTTTTTTAATGTTTCTCCATGTTTAGGGCACCGTCAGCTAGAAAAATAGGGAATGCTAGATCTATGATATGTTTTAGCATTTTATGTAACTGATATTACGAGGTATGTTTTTTAATGGATGGAATTTTTAGATATTTCTTCATATATTCATAATGATTTTCCAATTATCTCACCTTATGAAATACCATGATGAACCCCATCAGTTTTAGAGTTTCGAATAGGTTTACATGGTTCATGATGTTTTTTTCATAAAGCATTTATTGGATATCATTGACTCTTAGGTAATGGAATTGCATGTGAATTCTATTTCATTCGATTTTTCCTTAAGGAAACACAAATTAGATTCACATGAGACTTGGGAGCATGAGTCGTTTTTGAGGGAGTAGTGGTGTCACCTTTTTCCGAACACCATTCTTCAACATGAACTCCCATGGATGAAGAATCATATAATGGGAATTTTTTAACATCCCATTACCTTATTTTAGTTATTTTTTAAAAATAATTTTGTTTCCCTCTTCTTTTGGATGCATTTTGGGTTTTCCAAGGATGGAAAACAATTTCTGGGGACAATTAATTAATGTTTGGGGAAGTTTGTTTTTTAGAATTAATGGAGTCCTGGTATAAATTTGAAAAGATATTAAGAGTATTTAATTTTCGGTATTAGTTAAACAAAGGGTCTTGTTCAAAGTGTTTCAACATATTTTATCTATTATACTTTTTTTCATCGTTAAAGGGTTACACTAAATGAATATGTTTCTAGAAAAATGATGTGAATTCGTTCAGAGCATGAAATTTTTATACTTTATGAGGTATTTTCACATCATGAATAGGATGAGTGGGATAATATTAATATGAAAAACCATTTTTTAGCATATATAAATAATCATAGAATTAATGTCTTGAAATGGTTTCAAATCATGTATGTTTTGAGATACACAATTTCAACAACACCACTCATCTGATTTAATTTTCATTCTGCCACAACCGTATTTTTCAAGACCTGGGAGCTCTAAAAACTAATTTGTGGGATCTTTTATCATTTAGATCATTTTTATGTGATTTTTCTTCATTGTTGTTGTGTTACATATGTCTGGGAGAGTGATATTTATGTTTCTTCATTTTCATTGGTCATAGTAGTGCTTTAGTTCTACATTTTCATAACTATTGGTCGTCTGGTGTTGATTCTATGAATTAGTTCAATATAAGTCATAAAATATTCTTTCATAGCTTGAAACGTTTGTCTGCTTTGGTGCAGGTTGTGATTTTCTTCATGTACAAGTTATATTATATTCTTGAAATCCATTTTCCCAATTGATTCAATTTTGAGATGTATGGATTGATTATTTTGACTCCATTTTTGGTGTAGAATACTTATGTTTTGGGGGTTTCCATTATGGGTGTATGCATACCGAGTTAGAGGTAGGTGGCTTAATGACTAAAATTTGTTGGAAGTACTATATTTCTCTAGTTTTTTTAAATTTCTTTAGAAATGAATTAACATGATTGATTTGTGTATGTGGAAATTGTTTTTTGAGAAAATATAAATTTCCCCCTATTTTGTAAGATAAAAGTTATTTTCAAATTATCATGAATTTGATTTATGAAATGTATTTCAAAATAATATTTTGATTAAATGGTTTAGTAAATGTATCACTTGGGAGGCCATGGCTACTATGATGGAAGGTTTAGAATTAGACCTCATCCATTGATATTGTTTATGGGTTTACTCATGGGGTGTTCCTTTGCACCTTAGGCCTATTGTTCTATGGACTTGTTAGACATGTTGTGAGGTTCACACACTGGGGTGTTCCAATTCTCTCAAGATTCTATGAATATATATATATAAATAATGTTCATGATTTATCAGGTTTATGTTTGAGTGCCCTAGCTAGCATTGCCTATTTTGATCCTTAGCGTGATGTTACATGTGGTTTGGTTTGGACTGGTAGGATTTGATATTTCATGTCAAACATGGTTTTCTTTTACTACATCGATATATGTTATATTCTTTGAAACTATTTTACCAAGATTATCTGGAAATGTAGAAAAGGGGAATTCTTTTACCATACATTTTTATATAAATTTTTATTATGTTTTTATCATTATTTATTTTATTCAATTACATCATATTCATATTATTTTATAGATAATAGATATGGAACACCTTGGTGGGATCCTACTGATCTTGATTATATCACACCCTGAAAACCAATTCATTATTGTGTAGAGCATGTAATGTATTTTGATGTAGGGGAATGCAAGGTACCGAAGTGTGGTAGAGAGGATTATACCAGCTCTTTGTCGGTAGAAGGTATTGTTATGGTCAAAGATTTTTAACTCTTTCACATATAGTAATGTTTTTAGTTTTTAGTTCTTTATTTCCATTAGACTTGTACCTTTGAGATTGTTTAGATACATTTTAGTTGTATCACTTCTACTTTTTCCTTTTTTTCAATGACATGTATTCATGGTTTTACTCTTCCTCTATTATTCTCAACATGTATATAATCATATATATATATATATGTCATTTAGTCTTATCTAGGTTTGGCAAAATAGTTCCATTTTGTTTTTGTTGATGCTCGGGTGCTAGTCATCACCCCACGTTGATCTTGAATTCCCTATGGGTATGCGGTGGTTCGGGTTAGGTACTGGTTTGAGTGTTTCTGGGTAGGGTTTTTCCTATTTGAGAATTTCTGACTAAGGTGGAATCCAACATAAGGGTTACTTGTCACTATTTAAATTCCTGGAGACATATTTCATATTATGAGAAAATTTAGTTTTATATATTAAAAATAGTTCATTATTTAATTATAATATCTTAATTCATTTTTTATTTTTGGGATATTCACTTCCATTTAATATCTCTCTTACCCTTATATTTTGAATCATATATTTCCTATGTTTTAAGGTTTGTTGTTTAATTAATATATATTTATTTAGTTATAACCCTTTTTCTTGAATATAATCCCTTTATATTTGGTTTTATCCACACTATGCCAGTATTCAATTTTGTTCCCTCTTTAATTCTGGGTATTTAATTTTCTTTCCCATAAAATAATTTCTAAATTATTTTTACATAAAAAATTATAATTTTTATATAAGGTATTCAGTGTCAAATTTTAATTTTTGAGACCTGTTTTTTGATATTCACGTACTTTCTTTATATGGTGTGATTTTAACATCATTAATATATTATATCATGTTTTTTATTTTTTAATAGTATTTAAATTTTCATTTCATGTTATATCTTTAATATTACTTTGATCTAAATGTTATAATATTCATTACGACATTATTTCCAATATCTTTTTGTTATCATGTTTGTTAATGTAAAATGTCCATTCTTAAGGAATTGAATTTTTTTTTTGTAAAAAAAGAATTTTTTCCGTATTATCTAGCCATTTTTGGGATTTACATGCACTCACATCATTCCATTTCCCATTTACTAAGAGGTTACAAGTTAGTGAAACCAACATTTTCATTTCAATACGGCCTTGAATATTTCACATCTATGTCTATATAATTTATATTTATTTAAAATTATTATTCCCTATAATTTAATGATTTTTTAAGGTAATAATATAATATCTTTTAAATTATTTAAAAATGTTAAAATTAATCTTTTCAATTTTTTCATCATGGGTTCTTTTCTACATTCATTATAAATCTATGAAAACAAACTCACTTAAACAAAATTCTTCATGAATTCATTTTATTACTTTTTTTACTTATCCTTCCAATAATTCATAATCATATATTTATAGTGGTTTTCTACAATAATGTGTATTCTGATTTGATGGTGGATTTTTTATTTTAAAAATAATGATTCATATTTTTGATGAATGAATAATTGGATCTAATTCCACTTATGTATATTTTTTTTCACCTCACATTTATAATCATTATATATTTTTATTTTCAATGATGAAATATTTATATTTTTTAAATTTGTTTTATTAAATATACTCATTTCACCCCCTTGAAATGGGTTTTAAGTCACTTTTATGTTTTTTATAACCATGTTATATAAGTTTTAGAAAATTATTTTTATTATATCAATACCATTTTTCTCTCAGAATATGATATAAATATATCCCTTGGAGTTATAATTTAGGTATAAAACTTTAAAATTCATATGAAATTTATATTCTTGTTAATTGAAATTTCAATATCAAATTATGCAATTATTGATATATTCTCTTACTATAAAATCCTAATTTATTATTTATCATATCTTCTTATAAATGTTTTTTATTCTTGGTCTACAATATCTAATCAATCTTAAGCATCACCAGGTATATTACCTAATGATACCATCTATATTTTTTTTACCTAGATGGAATATGAACATTTTTTTTCTAGAAATCATTATAATATCTGTTTATTTCTCATTGGTTAACTATCATATTATGAAATTATGATTATTTTATTATGTGGAACAAATATGCATATATATTTTATGATATTACATGGGGGGCCAAATTTAAATATACCACAAATGAATTGTGTAATATTTTATATCTTATTAGTTGACACATTTGGTACAGGAGAGTAAACAAGATACAATATAGGAATCTTTCTGCTATGTTATATTGTATTGGAATAATTCCATTACTAATGATTATGATGTGATGTTTTCTACTGTATCCATATTTTTCTGAATCCATGATCTGATGATGTATAATTCTTATTTTGAAAGGAATCGTATTTTTATTCATGAAATATTAACCATGTTTTCTTTGGTATGAATTCTTTACGATTAATTCATCTTCCATGATCACTTTCTCATACAACTGTACTATCTTATTCTAAATTATGATCTTCGATTGGTATGATTTATTTTTACCCATGATAACTAATTAACATCACCCTTGTATTGTTTTATTTCCCAAGGTTATCATTAAGAGTTCCCTATATAATATCTATATAAGGGTATAATGGGTTGTTAATTTTTTAGCTGATGTTGATGTTTTATCTTAAAATATGTAAATCTTAATTGAATAAGAAATATTGAAATTTTATGGGAAATATATGAGTTTTGATTATTAACATTGTATCTTAATTCTCTAAAAATTTAAACCTAAAATTTTCTTAGTTATGTAAGTGACTCAATAGTTGTTAATGAAATTGTAATTATCGATGGTTCGACTTAGACCACTTTAGTAGGAATAAAACCAATTAATAACTAATATATGTTTTTATCACAATATTTTGGGACAGTGGGTCTAAAGAATCTCAATAATGTTCAAATGATTATTCTAATAGTTGAAAAATTAAATTAATTCTGCTTAGGTGCCTTAATGTTTTTATAGGTGATTATCTAAGATATTAGGTATGTTTTACTATTTCCATATGAGATAGAGTCCATTAGGGTCACACGCGAAGTGTATATAGAATCTCAATATATTATATAAAATTAAAATTTAATAATAAATTTATTTTTTTGTTTTGATGAATAATATTTATTAAAATAAAAGTTTATCACATAAATTCAATAATAAGATTTTATTTTTTATAATCTATATGTTGAATTTTATATCCCATTTAATTATTCAAAATTTAATAAATAAATAAATATTTACCATCAGGTTTAGTAAAAAAATTAAAATAAATATTTATTTGTGGAATGTGAATATTAAAATAAATATTAATTTAAATATTTCGGTAAAAAATATTTATTGGTGGAAATGGATAATGTTTAATGATATGATGGAAATGATATAATTTTATTTAATCTTATTTATATAATATAAATTAATTTATTTAATAAATTATTATATAATAAACATATTTTATGGGATATAGTAATATTAATATTATATTTTGATGTTGGGAATTACATAGAATAAATAATTTTATAAGGGTCATTGTGTAATTTCCAATATTCAATTGTACATATACATTATAAATTATATAATTTTTTATTTATAGTAGTTTTGACCTGACAGATACACATCCTCTACAATTATCTTAATCCCTAGAGAGAAATCATCCCTTCCTCCCTCTCAAGAATAAGAAAAGTGAATAAGATATCATTTTTATGATCCATAAAAAGTAACAAAATAATGTAGATTATTTTTTTAAAGAATCCAAGGCTTAAAAAATTATGAGACTCATGAAACATGTGTGGATATATCTATTTTAATTGTCACTTGTATTATACACCAAAATAAACAATTTTGACAAGAGGGGTGATAAAATATTGATTATGGAAGATTATTATAGATGAGGTAATAACTAATTTAAATTAATTATAAATTAAATGTATATGAAATATCTAAGAAATTTAATATAACAAACCTAAATTATAAAATACTAATATTTTATTTGACAGCATATGCGATACACAACACTAATCTTAAAAAACAAATGAAATAAATTTCATTTAATTTAATCTCCTCGATTGATTGCAGAACATCAAACCATGAGTATAGATAAACTGTAATATATTATAAAATTATATCCTAGAATTTAAATTCGAGGATATTCGTTTTAATGACTAAATTTTTCAAACTATGTTTATCTATTTATTATAAATAAAATAAGAATCATTTAAAAGAAAAAGAACTATTTTATGAAAAAACATTATTATTTTATAGAAGATGGTTTAGTCTCACTTTGAACACATAATATAGAATTAAATTTTATAATTTCAGAAAATATTTTTCAGAAAATAAAAATATATTTTGAAATCATATTATAAAAATTTATCTTCAGGTTAATAATTTGGATTTTTATAAAATATTTTATTTTTTGATGAATAATAAAAAAACTCTAAATTTTTATTTAAAATCGCCATTTCATTTAAATTATTAAAAAATTGATAGTATATTTTTATTTATTTTTAATGTAACATTATTTAAATTATATATATATATATATATAAATCCAATTTGTGTAATTTTAATTATTTTAATATTTAATTTTAAAAAAAATTGTAAACATTGAAGATTTCCTATTGGAAAACCCGCTTTCTCTACACGTCTACCAGATTAATTTTAGATTAAAAATTTCCCACCTATGAGAATATAATTTTTAAAAATGAATTATATATTTTGAAAAATAATAATTTATATTATATATTTTATTTAACTTAGTTTTTTTACTAAAATGAATAATGAATATACAAAAAAATATGTATTGTTATTAAGGTAAAAATTGTTTTACCGCTGGTTCAACTAATAAGATAGGGGTTATAATGACCTAAAAATATTTCTATTATGTATCTTAAGGATAGTTTTACGAATTATAGAGTCTAGGGTTCAACAATAATTTATTTTTTACACTTTTTTCATGTAAAAAACCTAAATACACCTTTTTATTATCAAATATTACAAGTGTGCGACTCACCTCACATATAGAAGGACCCCCCTCAAATATCATATTCACACCATTAAAAATATTTTTATCAAAAAATAAATTCAAAATATCCTCTGAAATTCCATCATATCATCCTAGAGTCCTTATTTTTGTAATAAAGGTAATCTAGGAAAGATTTTGGTGCACTCCAAAGGTGGTTACCCAAAGAAGAGGCAATGTTTATCAACACACATTTTTTATTGTATATCTTTATCCACCACCTTATATTATTATTAAACCAATATGATATTATAAAATATGTATATTAAATATTATTAATTTTTGTATGTTATTTTATTGACATTGAACCATCCATACTTCCATCAAAATGGTTATAAAATCATCATTAATATGTATGGGGGACTACTGCATCCCGAACTGAAATAATTTGGTTTCTATTAATACTTCTCTTTGTTGGGCATGAGGATGGATATAATGTATGTGTATGATATTTATAACTTAATTATACCCTTTTAGTAATTATATTATATTTATAATTTTTTACTTTAGATTTCTTTGCATATGCAATAAAATCGCTTGTGTGTACGGGGGACTACCACCTCATGCAGTGATGTGATTCGTTTTTCATGAATGATTTACATGGAAGGTAATAAAGATAAATATAATGAATATATATGATCTAATATAAATAATTATTAAATTTATGACATATTTATAATTATAAAAATAACACATATCATTTTTATTCCTACACTGAAAACTTATAACGTCACTCATTTACGTATGGACTAGCTCCTTCACAAAGCGATGGGACACTATTTTCATCACCACAACTCATGTATTATATATATAAGTGTATTTAAAGATATAATATGGTGTATATATATAAATATATGATATTATGATCATTTTTGAAAGATGAAATATTAATTACCTCATTTCAATAATTATTTTTGAGAAATGGAAATGTTACTCTTGCATATGTACGATATGCCGTCTCCATGATCGTAATGATATTAATTTATAAAAAATTTCTTTACGGATTAGTATTAAAAGAATAATTCATATATAAATAATATAATTATGTCAAAATAATTATTTTAGAAATTTTTAAATATATATTATTTGTAGGAATCAGGTCATTCTTGATAAAACCTTTTCAGAATCCAAAACATAATTAATGATTTTTTATCAAAATAGTGATAATATATTATAAAATGATCATAGAAGATATTATAAATATTAATTTGATTCTATTATATGTTAATAAAATGTTTAAAAACCACTATATATTAGGTTAAATTGTAATCAATCAAAAGGAAACATGAGGTAATAGACTTCATCTCAATTTATCGTCACCGAGGTATAATGTAATTTTATATACCTAATTTATTTTATATGGTTTATATGAGTACTATTTTACATTAAATATCATTATTAATTAATAATTCATGGAATTTTATGTTTCACTTTTAATTATTTTAACCAAGGGTATTTGACTTAAGAATTTCAATGTGGTAATGAATTTTATAACTCAATTTCTTTTCATTGGGTTATATTACATCATCATCATTTATATTCTAAGATTATGTGTAAAATGATTTGTTTTATATTTTGTTTTATTTACAATTATTTATGTGTATTTTATAATGATACACATAATTTATTCATTGATTAGTTCTCACTTTAAGGTTATGATCATTGTAAGGGTTCGTTTTACCATCTAATTCTAATCAAGATTGTTTATTCTTGAATTTATATTGATGAAAATCATTTTACCATTTACTAATAAAAATTTTAATTTACATCTACTTTATTTAGTGAATATATTTTTAAATAATTATACCATTTTTACACACTTTGTTAGTTAATGTAACTGATATTTTTTTAAGAATATCCAGCTTTATTTTAAACATTTGTAAGAAATCTGTGTTCTTTTAAAAACAAGTTTTATAAAAAAAGTTTTCAAAAATGTATTGTAATTTTTCAAAATGATTTATTAATTATATTTTTATATATTTTTTCTTTTTACAAAATGTATTTATAGGAATCTTCATGGAAGTTTCAAAAAAAAATTCCATGTTTCATTTTAACTAAGACTGTAAAAATAATCTTTGTTTTAACATATCCAACATGTACATAATTTCATGTCATTATGACCACTAAATGTTTTAATGACTTATTTACTATAATATATGGTTATTTTCAACGAATTTTTTTATAAATTTTTTGTGATCTTTTTTTATGTGTTTAATATAAATAAGAAAAGGTTATTTCCCACAAGAATTTTATTAAAGATCATTTTAGGGTATATCTATTCATCAATGACAAAAAAACTTTTTTTTTCATATACTGCCCTAAGGATATGTTTTATTATTATCTTCCAAGTTATTCATCTGGATAGTTTAGGATAATTTTAACTAATGATAATATTTACATTCAGTTCCTTGATTCATTTTTGAAATCATTAAATTTCCTTTAAATTATCCACATTATTATGATCATTGGACATTAAATTTCCCATGAATATCCATATTATTTATATTGGATATTCTTAATTCTTAAAACATATAAAATTTATTTATATGGTTCAATACATTGAAAGTAATTGGTTTGACTGGGGAAATATTAATATATCCATATTCTTTAATCCATATGTATATTTGATGATAAGGAACAATGTTCATCAATTAAATCATTTATTGGATATATGAAGAAATATTGGGACATGCACTGATGGGTGAGCCATATAATTATATATCCCTTAAATGCATCTGTAGTCTCAGGAGGGAAATCAGTAAACTATCATAAAATGAGATTCAACATATAGTTTTAAACCATTTTTGGAATCTTCTTTATAGTAGAGGTCTCAGGATTCGTGAGATAATGATGTCCAATAATTGACCATTTACTTCATTATAAATTTACATTTTATTATCCATGTGATTTCACAATGTTATTATATTTGGATTCACTTAATTGTATGATTACCGATTAAATGGATTATATTTTACGTTATTTACATTTAAATTTTTATTATGATTTATAATATTAGGATATTCATGTTATTTAAATTGAATTTGTGTTTAGTGATTTTTCATTCCACGTTGATTGTACTTTTTTATTCTTGATAGCTTTTGTTATACATTACCTTTACTCATAAATTGAGCTCTCCCTTATTTAATTTCTTTTCTAGGATTCCATGAAGCATACAATGATTAATTTTAAAGGATATGTGATAGGAAATAATTATATTCTTGAAAAAACACCATAATTTGTTTCTTAAAATGTAATATGGGAATCATGTATATATCTAGATTACCAAAATAAAATAACATATTTGGTCCTTGGGGATGAGATTCCTTATAACTTTTTCCAATTTAACAAAGAAGTCACCAGTTATAGGCTACAGTGGTTCTGGTCACTCAATTTGGTATGAGAGAAATTTTACTGAAAACCTTGGGAATAATATACAAGAAAACACAGTGTAGGGATCATAATGATATGTTATACACTGAGGATAAGTATTGAAGAAAATGATAATGTTTTGTTAAGACATTTATTATGTGGTTTTTTCTTGAAATAAATCATTTTCATGATACCACATGTGGACATATTTTTGAAACATATGTACCTTTGGGTAATAAATCTGAAAATGTATCATTTTTATTGACCTGGTCCAGACTTGGTGTATGAAAATAAGCCTTACTCTACACCTGGTTTAACACTCATAGGGTATATACTTAGGTTAATTCACATTTTCTTTACAATACAATTTGAATTATTTGAATAGATTATGATAATGAATGAACTAGTTTAAACCTAAGGTGTATTATATTGAAAATAAGACATCTCAAAGGAACATGAGAATGTTTTATATACTGAAAAGAAAGACATAATGTGATGAATTGTTGCGAAAAAGATTTATATTTCTATAGATGGATATAAATTCCATCCTTGGGACCATTTATAGTTCGTTGTCTTAAATATGTGTTACTTGGTTATTATTCGAGTAAATTACCTCTTATAAAGGTCAACATATATACCTGGGAAGGTCCTATATTGAAATAAAATGGTTGAATAATTTATTTTTCAGGAATTAAGATATAAATTTTTGTGGTATTTTTACTAATGATGTGTTTTCTATAAGTGTCATGAAACATCTTAGTATTTCTCTAAAATTTAGAATCATATATGTCTTCATTAACATAATATTTTTGGATAAAATCATCAGTTTTTTAGAATAAGATTGATCATATATTCAATGTATTAAATACAAATTTGGAAAATTTATGTGGTAGGAATATAACACGATTAAGGATATTTTTGGATAAAATTTGTGGGAAAACAACCCTTTGTTTTAGTATAATCTTTAGTAAAAAATTTATTTAAAAAATAATTCCCTAAACTCATGAGTTTAAAGGTATTGGTAACCTTTAGGGATTATCATATCTTTGATAATGGGGAATTATGGGTTATTACCTTTTTTGGGAATGTTATAAGATATATATATATATATATATATATATTTGGTTTTAGAAAAATGACAACACATATGTCAGGTGAAAACCCATAATATACAAAATGGTTATAGGGTATGAACCCACAACCAAAGGATTATAAGAGACTATCCTCTACCATTGAACTATGCGATATCCTAGTTAACAGGTCATTGTTTTCATTTATATGATTTAAAAAATAAATATTAATGATGAACTAGTAGTTTTACTTTTTTAGGTTTGGAGTATAATGTATTATATTGGAAAGCTTTTTCTAACCATATTAGTTTTTGAAATTAGGTAGGGACATATTAAAAAAGAATTCACTCTATTAAGGATCTTATGATCCATTAAATGTGAATTTTAGTGATTTGTGGAGAAAAAAAATCAATTCTAGATATTTCTTCTTGGAGTAAGTGATGAATTGGGAATTTAACAAAGCACAACAAAATGATGAAATTGTGATTATGAAATAGAAACATATTATGTATGTATATTTCCATAAGTTCTTATATTGAAATGGAATTCCCCAACATTAGGAAATAGACCATGGAATAGAATTTTTATCTTATGACATTCATATATGATGAATCAGATGTTCTTTGAAAGCACCATATTTTTATGGTTTTGAGGCCCTTAACTTTCTATTGAACATTCACTTTATTATGACAAATAACACATGTCATTATCTATAAATAATCATGATTTTATTTCATTTATATATAATCACTTTACACCAATCTTATCCTACTTGGAAAGGAAATTATGTGATATTCTATATGACGATTTTATTTCCCTCTCTCTTATTAAGATGATGATTAATGAACCATTTTTACGATGTGGGTTTTCAATAAATAAGTTTTCATATATCAAACCATTTATTACCAAGATGATTTTTAAATTATGAGGATGAAATTAATTTAATTTTGTGAGAATTTAAAACCGTAAAATCTTAAAAAAATTATGTTGTATTTGATAACATATGTGACACATAACAATAAGGTTAAACAACCCATGAAATATATTTCATTTAATATAATCTATTTGATGTCTTATAAAACATGAAACCCCAAGTATAAATGAACAATAATATAGTATACCTTTATAATCTAGAAATTACATTTTTAGGTATTAATAATAGCAACTAAATTACTAAAATTATAATTATCTAATTATTATAAATAACCTTATAATAATTTAAAATGAAAAAAAGGTTTTCTCAAAAAATATTTTTTCTAAAATATTGTTTAGTCATGCATTGAACACATAATTTAAAATTAACTTGTATAACATTTTTGAAATTAATTTGAAAAACAAAAATTCATTTTTGGAATCATCATATAAACATTATTTTAGGGTGAATTTTTGGGTTTTTTTGAAATATTTAATCTTTTGGATGAATAGTGAAAATACTGAATATTAATTAAAAACTACCTTTTCGTTTAAATTATTTCTAAGTTTAAAATATATTTTTATTTATTAATAAATTAATATTAATTAATTAATATATATATATATATATTAGTCAAATTTAGCTCATTAGTATCATTTTCATCTTGAATTTTGATATGAAGACATTTTAAACCTTCGAACATTTTCTCTTTGAAAATCCACTTTCTCATCGCATCAATAAGATTAATTTCAAATTATTATTTTCAAGTTATCTGAATGAAATTTTTAAACAATTATTCCTTATTTTTAATTTTCATAATTTATGTTATATAATAAGGAAAATATATGTTTTTACAAAAAAATGAATAGTGATACCAATAAAATATTTACATCGGTTAAGGTAAAAATGGATTTAATAGGGGATAAAGTAAGAATATTGAGGTTTAAATGCCCTAATTCTTTTTATAAAATATATTTAATGGCCATATTTATATTTTAAAATTTATTATATTTGATATTTTTTCTGTTTTTATCCATTTTTCATGTAAAAACCGTTGGTACATCGTTTTATTTTCAAAAATTACAAGTGTGACAATCACCTCAGTTATAAATGGGCACCCCTATCCTCTCCCCTTCACACATTCATAACATTTTTGTTCTAAAAATACCTTAAAAAATAACATCCCAACATCCCTCCCCATTTCAAATAATCCTTATTTTGTTCATATATCCATCCTAAGAAGTCTTTTGGTAAAATCCAAAGGAGGTTACCTAGAGAATAGGTAACATTCATCAACAAGAATTTTTTTATTTTTTTATTAATAATACACCTTTAATTATTATGAAAACATGATGATATAATAACATAAAAATATTCCAAATACTTTGATTTAGTTATGTTATGGAAATAAATAACAACCATCCAAATTCCATCATATGTTGTTTGACGAAACGTCCACTACTCCATCATGATGAGCTATGCCTTGGTGCATGGAGAGTTACCAAGAACAAAGCCCACCAAAATTGGGAGTAAGTGTTCAGAATGAGTGTGGATGATGAAAAATAAGTATAAATATTTTACTATAACATTGTGGTGTTTGGTTTTGTCCAATAAGAGGAACTCGAGCGTAAAATTCCATTAAAAGTTTTGTGGAAATAAGAGTGACTAAGATCAACATGCCCAGTGAATAAAATATGAAGAAGAAACAACTTGTTCTATGACATATTAAATCCCAAACTAATAAATGACCATGTATATGACATTTTGAGGTCATGTTTGTGCGTCACAGTCAATGTCGATGTTGGATTAATGATAAAACATGGTCTACCCCACTGATTGACCAAATAATCCATGGATGGATGAAGAATTTGTGGTTTAAAATGTTTGTCCTTATAAACATGGTAGCTATCCCACACCAATAGTGGATGGAAGAATGTTGTGGATTAGTTTTAAAATAGATACAATGGTTTAAACAGTAAACCAGGAAAAAGAAATGGATACCCTCAATCCCATGCATTGGGTTAGTAATTTTTGAAAAGAACACAATGTGTATATTATATGCGAACAATTCTAATCGGTGGAACCGTGATTTGAAATGTGATATTGTCGAGATATAAAGTGCAAGCCTCTCTCATATTGGTAATTAATATTTTGTAATTATTTTGAGAGGGATTTGGATAATGTTTTAAAAAATATAAGATATAGTGTGGGAACAAGATATCTTGGAGTTACCACTCTATGAATACAATGGAAAGTTATTGTGTAAGGGGGGTTAATATATTAGAGGTGAGGATGACTCAACATAAGGATCATGGTGATGCTGCTCTAGATTAAAATTGCCTACACTTTAAACTATTTTATTTTAAAATTTATTCTACTACAACAATATATATTTTTCCTATAATACATAATGGTAGGTTTCTTGGGTAATTGGGGAAGGAAAGGAAACCCTCCTTTGATGCTTGAGTATATAGATTTTTATTCAGAACATGGGTTTGTTTTTATTGGTAATTTATTTCAATGTTTAATTTCAGTATAAACCATGAATTCGATTGTGCTTGAATATGTTTTCAAATTATTTAATGCATTGGTCAAGGATCCATCATATCCCTCTAAATGGTTATAGATATTTTTTATTGAATTATATGAATCTATGTCAAGAGTGTTCAGAAATTTATAACGCAGTAGGAATAAGCACTGGTTATACTCGGTTTACATGGGAATCAAAATATTTATTGGGAATTATTTAAATGAATTGAGGGAGATACAATGTGTCTTTTACACATTGTATAGAGGGTTGACCGTCATATAGTCTTGGTTAAACCAGTCTCCCATTCACCAAAAAATCAAGGGTGTGAAGAGAAAGGGTGAACCAACTACAATAAGAACACTGAATGACAAACAAGGCTGAACTATAGTTTTCCAACCACACATCAAATATTATAAAATAGAAAGAACAAAATGAAAGAAGGTAAAATAGTGAGGACCTATGTGAATGACAAGAACACCACCCAATACACACATATTTTATTAATGATAAAAAAATTGAAATTCTAATGGATAAAAAACTAGTATGAACCAAGAGAAATGAAGCCTATATATAAGTAGAAAATTTACAATAATCAAAATAAAAAAACCAAAAACCACAAAACAAACTTATATTGCGATAATGGAAGACAATACAGCAGTCCTACTATCTTAAAGATAGAATGATGCATTCAAGATACTGGGACTCAATGACTCACCTTCGAACCAACATGCATATGAAACTATAATGGAGAAGGTGAAACAATTCTTCAACCAAGGAAGGATTCTGTCTCCACCGTAAAACTAGCTAAAAGATGAATTTGGGGAGATCAACAGCCTAATACTGAACTCTGATGAAATAGTGAGCTTCGGATTCACTAAAGGAAAACATAAAGCTAATCTTACAGAAGAGGGAATAATGATAGAGTGACTGAAGAGACTCTATTCAAGCGTCCTAAAACCCATTGACACTCTCTTTCGCACCTCAAATAAAATGATTAATTGGATCATTCCATGAAGCCACATGATATAGAACACTAATAGTGAATTAAAATGAGGTACACAGGTGGATGGTACAATTGTAAAGGGTGAAACACCTAATTGTTGGATGAAAAACAATGTCATAGGGATCCCTATATTGGATAAGGAAGTTCAGGCAGTAAGGCTAAGGCCTACAGGAAGAGGACAACATGGTTTTTATATAAATGAGGACAAAAAGAACTAGTTATAGTATAAAACTGTGTTTTTAAAATATAAATGAGAAATATTTTCAAGCATCTGTAATGAATCATCCTAATGGGGTTCATGCTCCAACTCCCCAAGACCACCTTCAATTGCCTTGGGGATGACGACTAGTATTGAGTAGCCATATACCTAACATTAGAGGCCATGGACTAAATACCTACACACAAATACACATCTCCAAGACTATTCAATTTTGAAATGTGAAAAACTCCAAACAACTATGAATGCATACATTGAAATATGAAAACCAGGCTACGATAAGTAGTAAAGGAAAGAAAAAAAGGTCAAATACATGTCCACCACAAAGAATATGAAAAACATTACAACATATAAAGTCAAGTAGATAGTGTAGTCAAGATTCTATAGAAACACACCTCGATCTATCTGGCCTCACTAAACACCATCTGGTGCTTGTCTGTCTAGGACTCTATCAAAAGGTTGATCGTCTGCATAAGACATATCAGGTATGAGAAATTCCCATGCACGGGTGAGTTTAATTACACCCAGCAGGACACCCTGAAATGAAAAATAATACTACCAAATAAATATACACACCTATACACTAGTATATGTCTATATAACATATTATATTAATATCCAGATAAACTAAACAAAGACACACAGTCTAAAGGTATGTCACAACTATAAAATGCCAGCCTAGGATTCTAGTTCAATGATTCAAAAAAGCACTCATTCGAGAGAACATAATTTGGATTCCGAAAACACTGATTAAATATATTTGAGAGGTACTTCTGTCTGGGTCTCTTCATATTAAGTCTACACTAATGGTCATAACATATATGATATAGATGAGGGTAACCCACATGTTCATGTGGTATACAAACAACTTGATCTGGATTAACCTACCAAACCTAGGATCAACACTCAAGTAGTGTTGGTCATGTGAATGCCAAGAAATCCACCTAGGACACGTGATGAATAGAGGATTTCCCTCTGTTCCTCATGGAATTATTCCAACAACTCTATCCAATATTTCATGATAAAGTAATCTTTGTAATGTTTGTAGGTGGAAATTTCATTCTAACTTTCATGGAAAGTATAAGGGGAACACACACTAACGAAAACATTCCACTATACATAGAATATGGCCTCCAATTCATGTTTTATAAAGTAAAAATAATTTATAGAGGATTAAACTATGAGTTTTTATGGAACTAAATTTTTAAACTGGACAAAATTCAAAGGGAATTTGAGTTTTGGTGATTACCGGATAGATTTTTTGTAAACTGAGCTTCCAAATATAATTAAATGAATTTAGAAACATTAATGTATTGTTTTTTGGACTGGAATAATGTAATTATAGGTCCTTTGGGTGTATTTTGTAGTTTTAGGAGCATTGGGGCTGGAAATCCTTTTCTTGGAGGGTATACATAGGGCACACAGTTTGTCTAAAACAATGTGACACTAGGAGAAAACCATGTAGCCTTTATAAGTGGAGAAGAAGTACCCCAAAGAGAATGTGTATGGTTTTACAAAATTGTGAACCTATTCTATATGGTTAGTTAGAATTAGTTAGTACCTTTTCTCTATTAACTTCACAGGTTTCACATAGTTATGATAACCAGTCAAGACAAACCGTGTGATGTGATTCCTTATATATGGGGTGTTGCACTATTGTCTCATTGTTTGGACAAACCATATGGAAAAACAATGTGACATGGTTTTTAGTGGTGAAAAGATCATGTTTCCATTAATGAGGTTAAATCCTCATGTTTTCTCCTTTCTTATCCACCTGGAAGCTATGTGGGCCTCCTCCCTGGATCAGTGGGTTCCTCCTCCTCTCCCACCAAGGCTTCATGATAAATCTTCTGTCTGAAGCTAAAATCAGGCACCGTCAGTCTATATGAGTCATAATTGGCAAAATCTATATTAATGTTTTTCCATTACACACATATATTTATATTATTTGTTCAATTTGGATGAAAATTAATTTTACCTATCTTTTGGGTTTTCATCCATTCTTCATTTTTCTCCCAATCTATGTAAAATAAGGATTTTTTATTGGATGATATATCCAATATAAGAATTTTGTAGGTGGTATCATGATATTTTTAAGTTGAATGTTATATATATATATATCATTGTGTTGTTTGAAAATATCCAAGGTAGTTCCTTAAGATAGATGTTGATCTTTTGTATGAATTGATATGTTTTTCCTATTCATTTAATAATGTCCATTGATAAATGAATTATAGGTTGTGAACCAAGAAAATAGATCCAAAGCATTGGGTGTGTTGTTTAAATTAAATTTCCACCAGGATGGAATATGGTATAAATGCCTTTGTGGTGTTCCCTTTCCCCCTTTTCAAGGGATGTCTTTTTTTCAAAATACTAATGGTGAGTTAACATGTGAATACATTTGATGAATTGAATGTAAATTGATTTTCAAAATGACATGAGTTTTAATTAAATGATTTAATAGAAGGGGATAGATGTACATTCACTTATCCATGATTTAGTCATCTATTGAGGTGATTTCTAGATTTACTTGATTATGATTTTGACCTTGTATTAATTAAATCATTTAATGATACTTGTTCCCAGGTGAGTAGTTGCATGGAAATCCTTCAAAGTTTGGCCAATGACTTGATTCACCTTCTATGGAGAAGTTGAATTTAATGTTTTTTTGTGATGACCATATCTTGTTAATGTTTTGATTAAATTATTTTATTAAATGCTATTATTGAATTGTAAATTGATATTTTAATTGTGAATAGAAATGAAATATCAATTATGAATTGATTTTTTTTAATATGGAATGTAGGTTATATCCATTGGACTTTCCATGTAGTATCTTTTTGATCATGAGTTTATTATTTAAATGAAATTACCATGTTAGTTAAATTAATGGAAGAACATATAGGTTGGTCAATGCCTCATGTCACCTTATGAGGTGGGAGTTGAATGTGATGTTCTTGTTTTTGACCATGGCATGAATAAATTAAATGGATGCAATGAATTTAATCAAATGGAAACAATTAATGTTGGAATTATTATATTCTGTGTGATACATGGATCATATGAGAATGTATAGGGCATACTCAATGTGAATTTATTATATATACATTAATGATACTTGGACTCCCTAGTGGTCTTCCATGGATGGAAACTGTGGATGAATTTTATATGCCGAGTGATACATAGATGACGCAGAGGATTCCATTGAACGACTCAATGGGATGTGATTATTAATGTCATGTGTGATACTTGGGCTCCCTTAGAGGACCACCGTGGAAAGACTCGATTGGTAGTGACGTTATACCACACCTAGAGTGATACCTAGGTTCTATAGAAGTTTACTATGGATTGGCTTGTAGGGTGTTGGTTTTTATTACACCTAGAGTGAGGCTAGGATTCCAAAAATGGAATTCCAAAGATGGGCTAAGGTTTTAAATTGAATAATGAATGAAATGAATTTTGACTCGCTTGGTGAGACAAAGCACAAGATTAGATTCAGTCTTGACTAATACCCTCTAGATGACATGTTTAGGCATCTTTTGTTTATTTTATTGAACGAGGGATGTCAGGCTTGCACTGGTTGTCGAGAATTATAAATTAAATGACATTGAACTGTTGAATGACCCCAAATATTTTACACAAGACTAAATGTGAAATAAGGGACTTTTCTCAAAAGAATTGATTAGAATGTAATGGTTATAAATGAGAAAATAAAAATTATAGGATGTTTAAATTTGATTATTTTCTTACTTGTTATATATCATCTTACACACTATTGGTATATACATTCACTAAATATTTGGAACTAATAACGGTTGGTTGCATACTGATATTATTTCTCATACCCTGTTTCCTCCGGAATTGGGGATGATCTCGTTGATTTAAGATTCAAACATTCCAAGCGGTTTCTAACGAGTTTTTTCATAGAACCGGAAATGTCCAATGATTCCATATCCATTTGAACCTACTTTCCAAAGGAAGGCACTCATTATTTGTGGACTGATGAGGCTTAGGAATGTTCAATGGTCGAGAGGATGGGAGGTCAGACTCATCACACCTTTTTGAGGGGAATTATTGTCTACTCTGGGACTCTCTTTATAGATTTAAGTTATGTTCGTGAATCATTATTACATTACCAAGTATAAAATGAGCTTTCCTTTATATCTGACAATCAATGTTTGATATGTTGGAAATTTAGAAAATCTTTTATATGTATTCTAGGTTCTTCATCGATAGAGAATCATCTGTGTTTGTTTAGAGATTCTTAGTCAATGGTATCCTTTAATAAATTATGTAAAAGTCTCTTGGTTATTATGATAACCATGCTGGTTTTAAAGACACACAGTGGGGCACTTGAAGTTTATTGTCATTCAAAAGGACATAGATTATTTCAGAGTTTGGATCGCACGTACAGATGGGCTACCTATGTATCCTTGTTTAGGGAAGGAATCAGAAACCACGTATTTCGATTAAGGGAGTATGATTTTTATGCATGATTGTTGGCTCAAAGAAAGATGTCATGATTACTTTTACACTCTAAGCTCACGTGAGTCATGCTCGGTGTGAGAAATAAGAGGTATTGGTGAAACCGGACAATTGTGCCATGAAAGATGCAATGATGTGGGGATTATGTATGTATGACTGCCCAAATAGATGAGGATTAAGATTTAATTCAGGGAAGAGATCCAGGAATAGGGTCCATAAAGGTATATGTGCTTCAAGTAGATTTGGATAATCTAATATTGGGACTTACTACTAGGGGAGATTCCCAAGTTAGGATGGGACTTATGATTGGGTTTTACTCCTGAAAAAGAAGTCCAAATCAAAAGTAAATTAAGATTGTTTAAGGCTGTGGATTACTCCTAAGAAGAAGGCCCAGGTTAAGGGACTTGAAAAATTAATGTACATGGGGCTTACTCCTGAGGAGGATGCCCATATTTGAGAATGGGGATTACTCTTGAAAAGGAAGCCCAGGTTTAAGAGAATTATGGTTGGGGATTACTCCTGAAGAGGATTCCCATATTTGGGAACATTAGGATTGGGGATTAATCCTATGGAGTATGCCCAGATTAGGGGACTCGGGGCTTAATCCTAAAGAGGATGCCCATATTTGTATATTTGAAACTGAGGCTTATTCCTGAAAAGGAAGCCCAAGTTAAAGGAATTATGACTGAGGCTTACTTCTGAAAAGGAGGCCCAGGTTAAGATAATTATGACTGGGGCTTACTTCTGAAAAGAAGGCCCAAATTAATGAGGACTTGGGGTTTACTCCTAAGGAGGATGACCATAAATAGGGTTCTATCATCTTAAAGGATGATGTTGAATGAATGAAATCTCTAATTTTAGTGATATAAATATGTTTAAATCACTAGGTTTTGAGAGATGTTCCACGGAATTCTTTTCGGATAAGGAAGTCAATCAAGAAAACATGCCATAAATGGCTTTGAAGAGTTTATTGAAGACTGAATCTTGAATAGGAGAGGTGGAATGGCATAAAAGGGGTTAAATGGGCAGGAATGGAACCCAAAAATAGAAGGGCACGCAAGTCCAGACAGGTGCGCAAGTACTGCGTGGGTGCGCAAGTCCTGGTCGCGCAGGTATACCTGCACGACACATGGGTACTTGGGTGATTTTCAGACCTTAGGGTAATACTTGGGCGATTCTTAACCAAATCCTTTAGAATTATCCCGAGGTTCTTCCATAAGAGTGGTGCGCAAGTTTCAATGGATGGGTTTGGAGGCGCGCAAGTGTTTCCATTTCCCTTAAGGGTAAAACACATAGGCACACAAGTGTTAGTGAATTCTAAAACTTAAACCTTATTCCTTTTGTTTAGACCTTCTATTATAGGTAAAGAATTGGCTTAGAAGTGTTCAGAAGACTTGAAGAAGAGACATGGGCGTTTAGAGCTCTCTATCTGAATTATGGAAAAAATACTCTTCCAAATGGGGGGCCCACCGGGGGTATTTATAGGCTGGAGAAGACCCTGGGCGGTTTTCGAAGAGGTCGTGCAAGTCACCTACATGACTATTTGGGCCACGCGCAAGGGCACATGCGCGACCATGCTGGAACTTGCGCGACCTATGGGCAATGTTCTCCTTGTTCATTCCTTTGTCAATTTTTGATTTTTTTTCTACAAAGGATGAATCAATTTGGGCTAAGTTATTTTCCTTTCCATTCCTTTAGACAATGTGACAAAAAGGAGCATCAACAAAAGTCCCCCCTCATAGTTGGATCTAGAATAATAAGGATGTGACTCTGAGGAAAATAAGAAAACCAAAGGGAAAGAGGTGCACAAGGTATGGCGTGTAGGTGGACTTCGGGTGTGTAGGGTCCGGCGCACAGAGGTATGGCCACATCTATAAATAGATGGCCTCACTTTGCACAAAGCCCCCGACTCTCGCTCGTCCTTTTTTCTCTCGGTGGGAAAGTGGACTTCCATCTCTCACTCGTATGTTCTTCTTGTTTCTTTCTTTACGCTTCTGTTAAGGTATTTGGACTTGCGCGGTAATACCTGCATGCCCAATACTTGCGCGACCGAAGGAGACTTCTGCTCCAAATATGGGACATGCGCGCCTAAATGCCTTGGCCAATTTTTTTTTAAATTCCTTCACAATTTTTTATGAAAAATTAACTTACTTTAAGAGCTAATTATTCAACTTTTGTGAAGATCCAATGGCTCCCAAAAGAATCAGAACGACTGATGAACTAAAAAGAAAAATAATTGATGATATGAGGGACATCGTTGGCCATGATTACTATTCCATCTTTGATAGCACTCTTATGGATTTAGCCAAGTATCTGATGAAATATCACTTTTATTTCCTGCATAGCATCTATCTACCTCTGTATGGACATGGTCGTCTGCAAGATGTCAATATTCTAGAAGAAAAGAACAATCTCTCGCATTCCTAGTTTCAGTCATATACCAACTTTTCTTCAGCAAATTTCTCAATTTCAGGAACATTTTCTAATGCTAGAACAGTAAAGAAATCCTATATAATGCATTATAGCTCGTGTGCACCAGATCTGAAACCTCACAAACCTAAGATGCAACCACATTGTTATCCATCAATCTTTCGAAATTCCTAGATGGATCAATCCCAAGGCTGGATGGAGAAATGGGAATTCCATTCTGGAGTAGGGGTGAAGCCAACTTGGATGTGGGCTTATTGGGTGCGAAAAACTTGTGAAGAGTTTGTTGAGGATCTGAAGGGAGATACAAAGGAATGGTATGAAGGCCATTGTGGATGCCAAGAAATCACTCTATCAGGATGAAAAGAGTGAAGTTGGTCGGGTGCATGAGCTTCAAGTAGCTGCCGATGAAGCTCGGGATGCTGTTCATCAAGTAAAGAATTATGTTGACAGCCTCTTGTAATTTCTTATAAAAGAGAAGAGACTCCAATCTGTGGATGTCCTTCGAATTCTTGTGCATCAAATGGAAAGAATTATTTCATCTTCAATCACCTGTGCATGTGTTTTCCTGCTACCTTCTTTAGATTTTACCTAAGCCAATGGGCCTAGTAATCATACCTTGATTTTTACTAGGATTAATATAAATAACCCTACAAACTTTGAATCATTTAATTACTCAATATTAGCTAAATCATAAAAAATGTATGTTTAGTATGTTGGAACTTGACTTTTATAAGGAGTTCCTTTATCTTTTGTGGGCAGTTTAAAGTCATGCATGTCAGACATAAAAAGGTAAAATGTTTAAGGTCGAAATAGCTTTGACCAAATGAATGAGAATTGACTCAATTACTTGAAAATTTATCTGAAAATATATTACCATACTCAAGTATGAGGGAAAATATGTAAACTATGACTTATAAAAATTTTAATCTGAGGAGTGATATGAAAAAGAGATAAAAAGGCATTAGAAGAAGTAATTCCCAAGAATGAAGTTACCATTATTTAACAAACCCATTAGGGGGTTGAATTATGCAGGGCCACCTAAGGGCATTGGATGCATATTCAAATAATAGAATCTTTTGGCTGACATGTCCGTTATGTAGACTACTTATGCAAGGCCTCCTAAGGGCACGTGCTACATAGTCATGCAAAAGAACTCTCAGAAATTTCCTTTTCTACTGCTATGAAGCTAATGAATGTTTATGGGGATTAAAATTTTCCCAGGTATAGAGTTTGATGTATGGAAAGACGTACTTGAATATGAAGAAGATATTTTTAATCAAGATTTATCTAAGAATTGGATGAATGTTACTCCTACGAAGGTCTGACCCAAGAGTAGTGATGGAAAATATAAACCATAGACTTGGATACTTTCAGATCATGAAAAGGAATATGGGACAAATATGTTAATGATAGATATTTTTGTGGATCCCTTCATATTTTTATTAAGACAAATAAGGGAAAAAAAGTTTTCCTCCCAAGAATGAAGTTACCACTATTTAACAAACCCATTATGGGGTTGAATTATGCAGGGATTCCTAAGGGCATTGTCTGCATAGTCAAATAATATCATCTTTTGGCTGACAGGTCCATTATATAGACTACTAATGCAAGGCCGCCTAAGGGCACATGCTGCATAGTGAGGAAAAATAATTCTGAAAATTTGGACATTTTGGGATTAGAAGTCAGTAAAAGGGGTTGGAGATCTGAAAATATTTAATGTTAGGATTAAGACACATAATTATGGGTATTGTCCAATGTGTTCCGGGATGCACAGATCAATGCTAACCATAATTATGTTGTGGCTGGGTCCTGAATTGAAATATTGGACTTCACTACGTATCCCATAAGGATAAGAATCAATCCATACGTAGTTATTGAACTAAAGTTTAACGTCATGTGGGACAAAAGGATTGGAGATCCTAGTTTAACGTCATAGGTCTCTGAACATTATTAGAAATATACAGTGTGTGTTTTGAGGGGGAATTTTCAGCCAAGGGACTGAAAGTGGAATTTGGGGTTAGGCCCAAAAGACTTGGGGCTGGATTCGAGGGACACTCGAACTTTTCTACATATCCCATAAGGATGGAAATCAAGCCCACTTAGTTATAGAAATACCCTCTATACAAATTTTGTTCCTACATGTGAAGGGTGAAAGGGGACTTTAGTGTAATGATGGTTTGAACCAAAATAAAAGGTTCGGGCATTGCCATGTATGAACGTAGTCTTTGGAATAAAACATGATTAAAAATCAACGTAAATAATGATTCCCTCTCAGGTAAAGGTATCCAAGAAAGTTATAGTTTATTGTCACACTGGACAAAAAGGGATTTACAGTTTAACGTCATATATCATGGACGAAAGTGAACCAATGTAAAGATATTGATTCTGGGGGCGGTTTCATGAATCAACATCGTACGAGATGGAGGTGAACCGATGTGAAGAGATTGGTTTTGGGCTTAAACGTTGGGAGGTGGCCTACGTACCTAGCCTATAAGGAGAGGATCAAAGTCTGCATAATTCAATTAAAGAATGAATTAGTGATAAAGATGTTCTTGGGGGAAACAACCTAAAATGTGGTGTTGGGACTTATGCATGTATAGCGGCCCAGAAAAGGGTGTTATGGATGAAGTTTTCTCTAAGCTCAAGTGAGTCATACTCGGTGTGAGAAACAAGAGATAGAAACAACCTTAACGATGTATAGTTTAATGTCATATAGGACATATGAAGGGACTATGTAGTTTAATGTCTTGTAGTTAGGACTGTTGGTGCTGCACAGTTTAATGTCATGTAGTGGGGAAAAAATATAGTTTAATGTCATGTAGGATGTATTAAGGAATTTCTATATAGTTTAGCATCATGGAGTTAGGACGATGGGGACAATACGATTTAATGTCATGTTGGAAAAAAAGAGGACTGTGCAGTTTAATGTCATGCAGTAAGAACAAAAGAGGACACATTTTAACGTCATGTTGGATGCATTAGGAACCTTTTCACAGTTTAACGTCTTGCTGGAAGTAAGGGAATTATATACAGTTTAGATTCATGTATCTAGGACATTACATTTTTATGTCATGTTGGATGAAAGAAATGAAAATAGTTTAAAGTCACATGCATGGACTCTGAATGATGCAGTTTAACGTCGTGCTGGACAAAAGGGACATGCAAATAGTTTAAGGTTGTATGCATAGACTTTAACAATGTATTTTCTGTTTACAAAAAATACTTCTTCAGAAATATGGAATTGGTTGGAGTAGTGATGAGATCTCCATCCATTGAGATTAAAGAATAAGCTCCATTGGAATAGACCTTTTGTATTGAATAAAGTCCTTACCACTTTGGTTCAAGCTTGGGAGGTTTCTTTCCTGGTGTCATTGGAGTTCTGAGAACTATTACCAATTCTCCCTGAACGAATGAACGAAGACGAACTTTTTGGTTGAAAGATCATGCTATTTGATTCTGATAGACTTCCAAGTGGTGCAGAGTGCACAAGTTTTTCTCATCTAACCGTTCCAATTCATTTAATCACTTTTGAGATTCTTCATCTATATATTATTTATCACAAATGGCTACTCTGAGCGAAGGTAATTGAACTTCAATGGGCAAGACTGCTTCCGTTCCATATACCAGTGAATATGGAGTTGACTGTGTTGCAGTGCGGGTGGTGGTCTGATAAGCCCAAAAAGCATGAAAGAGTTTATCAGGACATGAATTATTATCTTCATCCACCATCTTTTGAAGTATATTTGAAAGATTCTTGTTGAAGGATGCTATCTGGCCATTGGCCACTGCATGATACCAAGATGAATGATTTTATTTGATGTTGTATTCTTGATACAACTTCTTCACATCAGATGAACAGAAGTTGGTGCCATCGTCCGTCAATATGGTATGATGGACACCAAATCTAGTAATAATGTTATACTTGATGAAGCTAACAATGCATTTAGAACTGAATTCCTTGAGAGGTATTTCCTCTACCCATTTGGAAAATAAATAAGTAGCATTAAAAATATACTTAAACTACTTAGCCGTAGCTGAAGGGTTAGGTCCCACCACATCAATTCCCCATGTGGCAAATGGCCACGAGTATTTAGCTGTATGAAGCATCTCTGGAGGTTGATCAATGAAGTTGGTATGTACTTGTCATGAATGACACTTCTTTATGAAATCAACACAATCTTGTATCATTGAAGGCCAAAAGTACCCAAGACTTCGAATCTGATCGGACAGTCTATGTCCAGACTAGTGGGCACCACAGACTCCTGCATGCACTTATTTCATGACAGCCACTGTCTCTTCACCATCAATTCATCTCAAGAGAATTCCATCAAAACCACGTTTGTAGAGAATTTTCTCTAGGTGATCTGGTCTATCATAAAGAGTATAACTGACCACACGGCGCCAGATTTTTTCTGTCTCAGCTCTATCAGGTGGAAGTGTTCCATTTTGAAGGTATTCCCTGATAGGTGTCATCCATCCTATAGTATGACTGTATGGTTTAGGAATAGTACTAATTTCATTAATTTCCACT
This sequence comes from Viscum album, assembly GCA_963277665.1. Classification (NCBI taxonomy): domain Eukaryota; kingdom Viridiplantae; phylum Streptophyta; class Magnoliopsida; order Santalales; family Viscaceae; genus Viscum; species Viscum album. The sequence goes on from OY728136.1 coordinate 382,378,258, forward strand.
GTTCGGGTTCGAACATAAGGTGAAATTGCACGACGGTGGGCAATACTGATGGTTGTCTCGTCCCGATTTGGATCTGCTAGAGCTGTGGCAATATTAGCCAGTGCATCCGCTTGAGCATTTTGTAATAATGGGATATAAGAAAATTCGGGTTCCATAGGAAATTTTGCCATTAACTCTCTGACGTAATCATCCAAAGGGATCAATTCTTATTTTTTGATTGCATAATCTCAATTGACTTGTTTGATTACCTGGTCTGAATCACCTTTCACCTTTATGTGATTCACTTGTGCTTGAAGAGACAACTCCAAGCCTATGATGAGGGCTTGGTATTCTGCTTCATTATTTGTACCACCTCCCAAAAATAAGAAGGTATAAGGTAGCAATTACTTTTCTGGGGAAATGAGCACAATTTATAAACAAACCTTGTTGAATTTAGGATTGTCCATTTTCCTCCCAGTTGGACTTCTGGAAGCACCATCAAAGTACATTTCTCATTCCTGAGGAGTTTCTTGAATAGAGAAGACTTCCTCATCAGGGAGTTCAATATCTGAAGATGTATCTTTCACTGAAGGGTGTTTAGATAGGAAATAAGCTAGAGCTTGGCCCTTTATTTCCTTTTGAGACACATACTGAATGTTGAATTGCTGCAAAATAACTTCCCACCTTGCCAGACGTCCTGTAAGCATTGGGTGACTATGGGTGAATTTGAGAGGGTTATTGCGAGTTACCAGTTAGACCTCGTGATGTTGTTGGTAGTTTCTCAACTTCTGAACTGCAAAGATTGATGCCAGGCAGCACTTCTCAATACTTGAATATCGGGTTTCTACTTCAAGCATAGTCTGACTGAGATAGTAGAGGTTGTTCTCATTCCCAGCATCATTCTTCTAAGCAAGAAAGGCACCCAATGATCGCTCTAAAGCAATCACATAGAGGATAATTGGTCTTACTTCAACAGGTGGCATAAGTAACGGTGGACTCAAGATATACTTCTTGAGAATATCGAATGCTACTTGACATTCTTCAGTCCACCGGTAAGTGACTCCTTTCTTCATCAATTTGGTGAAGGGTAAGATTTTCCCTGCCAAATTGGCGATGAAACGCCGAATATAGGATAAGTTTCCTTGAAGTCCTCTCAATTATTTCAAATTTCGAGGAGGTGGCATACCAAGGATTGACTTGATCTTCTCAAGATCGACTTCGATACCACGATGGCGTACAACATAGCTGAGAAATTTCCCCAAGGTTACCCCAAAAGAACATTTTAAGGGGTTCATCTTTAAATTATGTTGTCGAAGCTTGCGGAATATGACATCCATATCAGCCAAGTGATTAGAATGTTGTTTGGATTTAACCACCAAATCATCCACATAACATTCAACAAACTTCCCTAAAAAGGGTTTGAAGATACGATGCATGGAACGCTGATATGTTGCACCTGCATTCTTTAGGCCAAAGGGCATTACCTGATAGCAAATCACACCCTGAGGGGATCTGAATGTTGTAGATTCCTTATCTTCTGGAGCCATTCAGATTTGATTATACCCAGAATATCCATCCATGAAGGAAAGGTATTCATAACCAGCTGTTTCATCGATTAAATGTTCTGTAATCGGAACTGGGAAATCATACATAGGACAATGCCGATTAAGATCTCTGAAATCAATGCAAACTCTAATTTTCCCATTCTTCTTTTTCATTGGGACAATATTATCCAACCACTTGTGATATTCAACTTCTCCAACAAAGTTATCATTGATAATCTTATCCACTTCAACATTAATTTTGGAAGCATAGGTTGGGTGTGTTCTTCTAGCAGCTTGTTTGAATCCTCGATGTTCTTCTTGAAAACCGAAACGATGAGTGGAAACATCAGGATCAAGCCATGTAATTTCTGTATAGTTCCAAGAAAAAATATATATTTTTTTCTTTATAAAGGAAATATACATCTCTTGTTCTTCAAGAGTCATGGCCGCACTGATTAAAGTGGGGCGTGGATCTTCATTTTTACTCAGATTGATTTCTCTGAGTTCATCCACAGTGGTAGAGAAACCCTCTTCAAATACTGGAGGAGCATCTCTGAGATCTTCCTCTTTTCTTCAACATGTGTTACTTCTTCTGTTTCTACTTGCATAGTAGACGATGAAGCAGAATTTACTTGATCAGAAGAGATGTTAAAATTTGAACATCTTGAAGAAGAGGCTTCCATTTCTGACCCAACTAATGATGAAGGGTCTTCCATGGGTAATAAAGAGGAGATGATGGATTGAGAATCGACATCATTGTTCACCTATGACATGTCTATAACTTCTTCTGTCCTGGTTGGCGAAGTATAGAATTTCTAGATTTCAAAAGATGAAATGAAGACATCTCCATTTGATCTTTCATCATTCCTTGGTGGATCACCAATTTCTCCCATGTTATCTGGCTCGATTTCCGTAATTGACATTATGGATATTTCCATAAGATTATTTTATTTTGGTTCTATTTTGTCAATTTGACCAATAGGAAACACATAATCTTTGCTCACATGTGCTAATGGATTTACTGAAATCTTCTCCAAACCATATGGAGCATTAACTTTGGTAATCTCCCTTGTTGTGGATTTCTCCCTTCCATTCGTGTGATACAATTCCGCGTCAATGTATTGAGATTCACATGCCTTGAACGGGGCCTTATCACTATACAATGTCCCAAATTGACCATCGAAACAATACTTGAGACATTGATGGTATGATGAAGGGATATCCACATGTTGATGTAGATAGGGTCTTCCAAGTAAGATGTTGAAGGCTGAGTCTTTATCAACAACCATGAAATCTGAATTGGATACAAGATCTCCAAATTGAGTTCTCAGTGTAATTTCGCCCAGTGGTTCTTGTTCATTTTTATCATATCCTTGTAACATCATGGTAGAAGGAGATAAATCAGATTCCATGAGGCCCAATCGACGAAGTGTACGAATGGGCATGCGGTTGACTCATGTACGACTATCAATGAAAGCTCTTGGGATGTCTACACCATTGACCTTTCCAGATAAGTACAAAGGTCAAATATTTCCATGCAAGACATAATCTTCATCTTCATCAGTAAAATATATCACTGTATGGCATTCTGCCGGATTATTCTCTACATGGTAGACTTCAGCTGCATCAATTTTAGTCTCAAACTCCTGAGGACTTGAAAAAGCCTCGATGAGGGCCTCCCAAAGATCCTTCGATAAATTAAAGGCATCCAGAATTGATAACATGGCCGGTACTTGGGCCAGGTGTTTTAATACATCATACTTTTGATCCAGATGTCTGCGTTTCCCAACCGGAACATGTGGATTAGCAGGTGCCTTGAAAGTAGATGCTTTGGAATTTGATGCATCTTGTATCGGGATAGAAGTTGGCAATATTCCTGGTTTTGGAAGATTAGACCGATTAGATCCATTTCCTTGTTGAGAGGATGAAGGTGGAACCCCCAACCAATCCTCCAAAATAACTGTGCCATGACTGAAATTTCTATTGGTGGAAGAACTTGCTTGTTCTTGCTGAGCTCGCTGAAGGGATCTACCACGAGTTTCTAATGCATACATAGTTCTAGAAGGGGTAGAATTGGAATAATGGCTTCTAGGATATCCACATCTTCCTCTGTATCCCAGAACCCTAGAACTCCCTCCGATTCCACTATTTGATATAGGGAATTTGGGCTCATCAAAATCGAAACCGTGAGTGGCATAATGATCTATTAAGTGAATCATATTAACAGAACCAAAGATTAACTCTTCATCTGATGCAAACTCTACCTGACTAGGCAATTTAGGTTGTGTCGTTTGGTGGGGCAGTGCCCATTGCATCGATGTAGATGGAGTGAAATCTCCCAGAGTCAAAGACAGATTAGGCTTTGAAACATACTCATCTTCTTCTAATTGTTCCTCTTTCTTGGAATTGTGTCGTTTCTTTGATGATTTTCCCTCTGATGAAGAGGGTTTTACTATTGCATTTATGGCAGAAGTCACAATTGGATTCTTCAATTGTGATCGCAAAATAGATTGAGTTTAGTTGATCGCCTTTCTGGCCATCCAATCATCATATTTATGTGCATTTTTTCTTTTGACTTCTTGCCACTCGCCTTCCCCCTCTGGAACTGTAGAAGTAACACATGCTACTTGAGCTGAAAAACCTTTCAGTTTAACTTGTCCCAAATCGACCATTTTTTGCTGGAGGTCCATGAAAACAAAACAGTCCTGAATGGGATGCCCCGACATTTGATGAAATGGGAAATAGTTGGGATGGTCTTCATCTCCTTCCTTGTTTGGCCTCTTGGGCCTTGGCAATTGAACCAAATTATTTTTCAGAGCCAAAATGAAATAACCATGAACTTGTTCATTTCGGAAATAATAAAAATTTCTCTTCAAATCCTAAAATTGTTTTCATCTTTGATCTCTTTGATCATATTGATGAAACGGCCTCTGTTGTTGGCTCTCAAGAGGTGGATCCCTTCGAGAAGATGAAGGTTTTGAAGTAGAAGCAGGTACAAGTTCTTGTTTAAGCATAACTATTGCAGTCTCTACTTTACCCATTCTCCTTCATGGAACTGATGAAATTTTACGAGCTTTATCGTTATTCTTTATTAGATAATCTTCAATATGTTGAGAGATTGAAGTATGGTGTCGAAACCCTCATGTGTATTTCACAGGGATCAGTGGTGTGCGCAACTCATCACACAAATTTTCCACACCGATTGGCAACAATTCCTATTGAGGGAGTGCTAAGCTTAGAGAATATGTTAATCCCAACCAGTGAGCAATGAAATCTGAGACACTTTCATTCTCCCTTTGCTTACATTTTGTAAGATCAAAAACTATTGTCTTTGTCAACATTGAGCTGAATTGGAGAAGGAATCTTTGGCGAAGATCCTCCTATCTAGTAATTGACCGGGATTCCAAGCTTGTGTACCAGACAAAGGCTGGTCCTTGCATGGTTCGCACGAATCATCTGAGTTTCACTGCTTCTTGTTGTTCCGGAGTTCCAATCATAGGATCGCAACAAGACACATAATGCATCAAATTCTATTCAGGGTCGCCTGATCCATTTAAAATAGGGAATACAGGGTTCCCAAAACATGATGGGGGAGGGATTGAATCTACCCATTCAGGGTAAGCTTTCTTTTCTGGTTGAACCTGTGCATGCTTCCCTTCCATAGTCTCTAACCAAGATGTTAATGACTCAATGGTAGTTATTAACTTTTGAGAAACATCCGGTTGAACTTGGACTTGGGAAGGTGCAATGGATGGAGCTGGTATAGATGTGGTGGCTGGTGCTGCAATAGATGGTAGCACTGCCAATTTTTTTTGCACTTGACCTGTAGGATTAGACCTGTGAGGGTGTATTGATAAGGGAGGATATTCTTGATCCATCTCAGTATCCAAAACAAATTCCTTTGACTGACTGACTCCAGCATGCTTAAGAGGAAGACTACCCTGAAGTAGTTTTGCATTCATCCTCCTCAATTCCTACATTTCTTCCTCTTGTTGCACAAATCTTTTCTCTAGTGAGAGAGATTGGCCTTCTCCATATGAAGGATATGTAACCTGATTATTTCCCTTCCCCTTGTTTGATCCCTTTCAGAGAGGGGGATGTGGGTTATTTGATGGAACACCCAGATTCTGGGTAAACCATTCATTTCGTGTACGCACACCTTCTTCATTTGTGTCTATGCGTAAAACTTCTTGAGCAGGAACCTCTTCATCTGAGTCCCCTGAGTGAGCCTCATGTTCTGGAGGATCAGCAACAATGGCATTATTGAAATTTATTGATGCATAACGCATCACATCCCTTCTTTCAGCATTTATGTGATATTGTCTTCTGTCATGCCCCTGATGAGACATTGCCTTTTGTTGATTTGATCCCTCAGGAACTTCTTGGAAAACCATAATTTGGAGAGAATATCTTTATAATTTGGATCTACGTTCCTCTTGTGGCTTCTTCCCCAATCGAGAGAAGACCGAATTTCACTGAGGAGGGGATTGATGATTTGAAAAAGTCCCCAGTCTAGTGGACTGGGGCTGTTCCTGCTGTTATCTCTCATCTCCTTGAATCCTATTAGTTCATTCTGAGGGTTTGGTTAAAAGAGTCCCTAGTCTAGAAATCTGGGGTGGCTCTTTACATGTTATATATGAGACTTTCGTAAAATCTCTCCTGATCCTGCAGACCTTGGTCCGGAAATTAGTTGCTTTCATCAACCTGCATCCACTTTTATCACCTAGTTCAAAAGACCTATGGAATATTTCTGACACTTTTGTCACTTGATGATGTGCTTGCTCCATACAAGAAGCCTGTTCAATATTCTCATTTTCTTGATGCAGGAGTAATTCAACAACTTGTTCTTTGTATGCTTAATTTTGAGAGGAACTAGTTGAATCCTTTTCTTAGTAAAGCTTTGGATTACAAACAAAACCCATTGACTTTGGCCGGCCATGGGAAATAACATTGCATGAAACCATTTTCGGCGGGCTTTTCTAACTGGAGATCACATTAATATGTAGTGCTCCATGAACACCCCATCCCCTTATATGAATATCAGATGGGGCATTGGCAATTAACTGGTGCAATCTTCTTAGTGCGCCAAGGCCTGAACACTGAAGGTCTCTCTGCTGCTTTTCAACCTTTGGATATCGAGAGACTGATAGAGATGCCAAATCAATCTGACATTGTAACCCTTCCATTATCTTAACATGATTTTTATATTCATCATATTATAATACTTTCTTTTTCAACTGACAAAGAGTTTTCCATATGTTGAGACAGATATCATGAATTTCATCTTCCTTCAACATTGCTGGAATGTCATACTGAGAGTCATCCATAGGCCAAAACATGACTGGAACTTCACCTTTTGCTAGTTTTTTTCTCATGCTCAGCATTTCCTCTTTATCATTTAATGAATATTCTTCTACTTGTTTTGACCAGAGCTGGTGCTTCCTTGTTGCTTCATCGGATTCAACAAGACTGGTAGAGAATTCCCTGATCAAACTAGAAGATTAATGACTTGGGGGTGGTTCGGAGAATGACCTACACCTCGGGATATCTTTTGATTGAGAAAGTATTTCAGCTGCTAGCGATGGAGCATTAGACATGACGGGTTTCACATTTTCATGTGCCTCAAGAAAATAGGGCTTTCTCAGCACTGAATTGTCCATTGGATCATTTTCTAGGAAATGTGCATCACTACTGCAGAGAGGACCTTCACAGCGAAATTCATCATAATGGGGAGGACCACCATGGTGGGTTATAGCAAAAGATGAGATCTCTTGCTCCTTAGTCTTCTGGCCACACAGAGGGTTATTGTAGCTCTCATCTGAAGATGAAACTTCAATATCGACCGAACTGTCATGAAGCAATCCTTCATGAGGAAGTGTCTGTTGAAGACCTTCGGAATTAATGTTCCCACTATTGGGAAATGAGGGAGTAGAATCTTGGATTCCAACAGACAACTTTCTGAGGGCTTCAAGAACTCCATCATCGAGCAAATCCTTGTTACAGATTGGCTCTTAATTTCAGGACTGTGCTGGGCGGGTCTTCTACTTAGACTCCTTCTTACTCACCTTAGAGACCACTTGTTGACGAAAGTGGATACTCTAAGCAGGTGTATGTGCCTGATCAGGAGAGATGTCCAGGTTCGGCTGACTATCTCAACTCAAATCTGGTGTATGTACCTTACGTGGTTGTCCATATGACATGGGGAAGTATGCCCCACAACCCTCTTGGACTGGAACAATGGTGTGTATCTACTCCGGAGTGATCTGTTGATGTGTCACTCCACTAGTAGGGATAGATTTCTATGTCATTCCCTGAGATGCTGCTGAAGCTGTTATAATATCCTAGCAAGCATCCAGAATATGAGCTAGGATTTTCTTTTTCTCATTCACCATTGATAAAATATGCATGGTGACTTCAGTTGTTGGAACGGGGATATATATCCATTCTGTTCTTGGAGTAGGTGTGTGTTCCTGATCCTGTCCTCCTTTTCCTATCAGTGAATCACGATAGTACTCAAGTGTGGGGGAAGATAATTGAGTCTGCCTCATGTTTGTCATCGGAGCTTTCCGACTAACTTCTCTTGGTGCTACCAAACGAGACTGTTGGTAGGCTTGATCAATACTATCAGGTGTATGTGCCTGTTGATTGTACTTCACTGAATGTGGATGACGAGATCCATCATATGTAGTCAGACGATCCTGCTGACTAGATGAGGACGTATAAACAGGTGTATGTTCTTGCCTATAGTACTCTTCCGGAATTGCCTGGCGGGATTGGGGTGATTCTTCCAGACGAGTTTTCTGGACATTGGAATTAAAACAGACGGGTGTGTGTTCCCACTCGTTGCTTGCCACCAAGTTAGGTTGGTGGACTTCTCTGGAGATGGCAGAGATGAGAACTTGCTCACTGTTAACTGGATTTCGCCTCTGGCGATTCTTCTTGCCTGCTCAGGTTCAAGGAACCTGAGCCGAACGCCAGGAGTCGATACCCTCATCATGTTGAGAGTGCATTGTCGCACGAGTCTGGCAGTGATTGTTGATGGGAGCCCTCGGGAAGGACTCCAGTCTCCTTGAATTAAGGCCCTGAGGGACCTGATCATTCACCTCCTCAGAATATGGAAGGGAATGGTGATTGTGTTCCAGGGATAACGACCCGAAACAGTTGGAGACGATGGTTAGCATCGCCTGCTATTTAATCACTGGTCGTCGCTGTCCGGACGACCCGTGTGATTTGTTCACTTGGAGGGCTTGTCAAGGAGCCTCCAGAGTTGGAATAGTACCGTTTTGACGATACTCATTAACCAGCGCATTTGATACCTAGTTTTGAAGATGCTGAGTAGGTGATGTCATCTTCAGAGTGGACGGCGATCCAGCTGAAGTAGCAGTAGTGGCATTCACAGTAGAGGTTTTCACAGCAGAAGTATTCATAGATGTGAACATAAGAGAAGCCATTTTGGAAATGCAGATGATCTTGGAATAGAGTGCCTGTTTGATATAACATATGTAATCAAGATAAATTCGGCCACTAAATATTTTTTATAAGCACATATGTTATTGATCGCTTTGTTTTCCCCCTCATTGAGTTTAAATATGGGCCTAACAAATAAGAAAAACATCATTTTTAACTTGGTTAAGGATTCATGTCGGGTTCACCATTTTTTTTTGTTTCCTCTAGAATTGGGGATGATCTCATTGATTTAAGATTCAAACATTCCAAGTGGTTTCTAACGGGTTTGTTCGTAGAACCATAAAAATACAATGATTCCATATCCATTTGAACCTACATTCCAAAGGTAGGTGCTCATTAGTTGTGGACTTATGAGGCTTATGAATTTTCATTGGTCGAGAGGATAAGAGGACGGACTCATCATAGCTTTTTGAGGGGGATTATTCTCTACTCCGGGACTCTCTTTATAGATTTAAGTTATGTTCATGGATCCTTATTACATTACCAAGTATAAAATGAGCTTTCCTTTATATCTGAAAATCAATGTTTGATATGTAGGAAATTTAGTGAATCTTTTATCTGTAATCAAGGTTCTTTATCGATAGAGAATCATCTATGTTTGTTTAGAGATTCTTAGTCAATGGAATCCTTTAATATATTATGTAAAAGTATCTTAGTTATTATGATAACCATGCTGGTTTTAAAGCCACTCAGCGGGGCACTTGAAGATTATTTTCATTCAGAAGGATATAAATCATTTTAGAGTTAGGATCGCACCCGAAGATGGGATACCTACGTATCCTAATTTAGAGAAGGAATCAGAACCCACGTAGTTCGAGTAAGGGAGTATGTTGTTTATGCATGATTGATGGATCAAAGAAAGATGTCATGATTAGTTTTACACTCTAAGATCACGTGAGTCATGCTTAGTGTGAGAAACAAGAGGTATTGGTGAAACTGGACAATTGTTCCACAAAAGATTCAATGATGTGGGGCTTATGTATGTATGACTGCCCAAATAGATGAGGATTAAGATTTACATCAGGGAAGAAATCTAGGAATAGGGTCCATAAAGGTATATGTGATTCATGGAGATTTGAATACTCTAATCTTGGGGCTCACTCCTAGGGAAGATTCCCAAGTTAAGAGGGGACTTATGATTGGGTTTTACTCCTGATATGGAAGTCTAAATCCAAAGTAAATCAAGAATAGTTAAGGCTGGGGCTTACTCCTGAGAAGAAGGCCCACGTTAAGGGACTTGAAAAATTAAGGGACTTTGGGATTACTCCTGAGGAGGATTCCCATATTTGAGATTGGGGCTTACTCTTGAAAAGGAAGCCTAGGTTTTTAGAGAATTCTGGTTGGGGATTACTCCTGAAGAGGATGCCCATATTTGGGAACTTTAGGACTGGGGACTACTCCTAAGGAGGATGCCCAGATTAGGGGACTTGGGGCTTACTCCTAAGGAGGATGCCCATATTTGTAGATTTGAAACTGGGGATTATTCCTGAAAAGGAAGCCCAAGTTAAAGGAATTATGACTGAGGATTACTTCTAAAAAAGAGGCCCAGGTTAAGGGAATTATGACTGGGGCTTACTCCTGAAAAGGAGGCCCAAATTAATGAGGACTTGGGGATTTCTCCTAAGGAGGATGCCCATGAATAGGGTTCTCTCATCTTAAAGGATGAGGTTGAATGAATGAAATCTCTAATTTTAGTGATATAAAGATGTGTAAATCACTAGGTTTTGAGAGATGTTCCACGGAATTCCTTTCGGATAAGTAATTCAATCAAGAAAACATGCCATAAATGGCATGGAAGAGTTTCTTGAAGACTGAATCTTGAATAGGAGAGGTGGAATGGCATAAGAGGGGTTAAATGGGAAGGAATGGCACCCAAAAATTGAATGGAGTGCAAGTCCTGGCAGGCGCGCATGTACTGCGTGAGCGCACAAGTCCTAGGCATGCATGTATACCTGCGTGGCACATGGGTACTTGCGCGATTTTCAGCCCTTAGGGTAATACTTCGACGATTCTTGACCAAAGCGTTTAGAATTATCCCGAGGTTCTTCCAATAGAGCGTTGCGCAAGTTTAAATGAGTGGGTAAGGAGGCGCGTAAGTGTGTCTATTTCCCTTAAGGGTAAAACACATAGGTGTGCAAGTGTTAGTGAATTCTAACACTTAAACATTATTCCTCTTGTTTAGACCTTCCATTCTAGGTAAAGAATTACCTTATAAGTGTTCGGAAGACTTGAAGAAGAGACATGGGAGTTCAGAGCTCTCCATTTGAATTCTAGAAAATATCCTCTTCCAAATGGGGGGCCAACCTAGGGTATTTATAGGCTAGAGAAGACCTTGGGAATTTTTCAAAGAGGGTGCACAAGTCACCTACGCGACCATTTGGGCGGCGTGCAAGTGCACTTGTGTGACCATGCTGGAACTTACGTGACCTATGGGCAATGTTCTCCTTTTTCATTACTTTGTTGATTTTTTATGTTTTCTTCAATGGATGAATCAATTTGTGCTAAGTCATTTCCCTTTACATTCCTTTAGATAATGTGTTGAAATGGAGGGTCAACATACCCTTCTGGGGACACCATTTTACTATGGTACCTGAGTAGACCCTTTGTCTATAGGACCATATACTCTTTCTTCTATTTTATTAACGGTACTTAGGAGTTCGGATCATAGGACCAAGTGGGGGATGGAGATGCTCATGGAGATCACCCATAGAGTTTTGTTTATTTTTATTATTTGAGTACTATACTGCATAATATACCTTTTGTATGTCTAATACTTATCTTGTATCATTTTATGGACATGCATTCAAATTTATATATTGGCATTGGCCATTGTTTACTTTCAGTTGATATTATTAACTTCCATTTCTATTATTGGTTTCTATAGTTATTACAACACTGTGTTACTCAAACATGAGGGTATAGTCTGCACACTGTCACCTTCTTAAACCATTGCTGCTAGTTGATTTTCTCTTGAATATGGGGAGATGCACTTGAGGCTAGGTGATGAATGGTTGGGATAATGTTTCTATATTTATTAGGGAAAAGACATTACAAAGTTCCATGAAAGGTATTTTTCCTTTATCTTACTGTTTTGGGTTAGTATACAGGAGACAATGATTGTGTTAGCACTTGGTAAATAGACATGATTGGGACTTATCACCCCAACCATGGGAAAATGAGAAAGTATCCAGGGCTAGGATTATTTTTCATGATCATTGATACTATAGTTGATTTTGATTTCACCTTTGGTGAATTGTGCACTTTCTAATGCTTTTTGATTTATGAATTTTTTCCCTTGGCCTTTTACAATAAGGATGAATCATTAAATGCATCATAGTAGGCACAAAAAAGTTTATATTCCATGCATGTGACATTCCAGACATTTATATTAGTGTACTTCTTGCTAAATTTAATTTTCTACATTATGTGTTATACCATGCTTTTTATTATTTGCATGCATGTTATATTCCATGTTAGGTGTTATGGTTCCATGATTATTTTTGTTCCTTGTTTATTTATATCTTAGCATGAATTTATAAATCATATTACAGGATGGTTGTTAATTAGCATGTTTCTCTATGTTTAATGCTTATGATAACTTGTTAAAATTTGATTTCGGGGTATGAGAATGTTTGCATTGGTAGAATTTTGTTGGTTGCAATTTAAACAAGAACCAGTTCTTGGATATATGGTTTATTTGAACCTTGAAATTGGGGAAGGTAACCCGTATACTCAAACTATCCTATGTAATTTATATGTATATGCCAATATAAGTGTAAAGGATGGTATGGATAAACTGTTAATGTGAGTTAGTTTTGATTAAATGGGATCCAAATTCCAACAGGTAATGTGTATGGGCACTTTATGGTCTGGTATATAGACACCCATAAGACTGAACTCTTATATAACTCTGGTATATTTATAGACTATTATAAATGTGAAAGCTTTGATGTTTTGAATGTATACAAAGTTATTAACTTTTATAATTCTCTATTGGACCCATGTAGGTCAATAGGGGATCGTTTCCTATTTGATAACTTAATATAGGTGTTTTGAAACTTTTAAAATTTAACAACTACTATTGTGTTTCTTTTCTGATGAATCCTGGTTGGTTATGAGGGGCCACTATAGGACTCCTCCACTATTAAATGGAATTTATATGATAAAATTGAAAATTAAGAAAAGATTTATCTTAATTATTAATGTTTTAAAAATCATTTTTGATAAGGAATTTTTTTGTTATTTGATATTCTAGATAAATCAATTTCCATTTGCATTTATTTTAAAATGGGTACTTATTTTATTGTTTTAAATCATTAAATATTCATATATTGGTGTGAATTAATGAAATGGATTAGGAATGGAACCTGATGTGGTGTATTTTGTTTTAACCCTAATGTAAAGGTCGTTAATGTTTCCCTTTTATATTAATTGGATTAGAAGTTTAAGAATTTTATCTAGGATGCTCCCTATTATCAATGGCCTGTATGTTATTCTTTTGAGCCTGGAGACTTTTGAAGGCATAACCCCACAATGGGTTGATGTACATTCATTATTAAGAAGATATCCTATGGTAGGTATCACCCTTAAAACCTAAATTCCATACTAAATAACATGTGTCTTTTAATTTTTGGTGTCATTTGGGTGTCATTGTCCCATGTAAGATGCTTATCTCTTAAGAGAATCCCATGTCCAAATGGGTGGTCATTGTTTGGTTTACCATTTTTCTGGCAAGGATCATTGAGTGATTCTTAGTTTTAGAAGGTTAGAAATGCCTCAGGCATGGTTGGACTCCTTGTAGGTCTTATGACCCAATTTTTTCTTGGGAGAATCAAGAGGTCATCAATTTGTTTTATAGTCATATGAGATAGAATGACATTGACCTAGTTTTTTGTGTGATTCATCTGAAACTTGATTGCATTGGGTGGAAATCTTATAGACTGAAATAGGAATGTTCCAGTTTTTTTGACACCTCAGGGTAGGGTAAGATGGTATACATAGTGGCTGTTGAGTTACTAAATGACATGATGAACCGATAGAGATCAGTATAATTGTAGAGCCTTGTGCCATTTAGTCAATTCTTGGATCATATATAGAGTAGAGTGACCTGGCAGATAAAGGGATTTTGTTTATTTGAATGCTCAATAGTACATTTTAGAGACTTGGGAATTTTTACATGCTGGCCAGTTTGGTTATATTTTTCTTGCCAAAAGATTTTACGTGGTGATCATGTTTTGTGGAGTATTACATGTGATTTTTTTGTGATTATGGGTAAACCATTCTTATGATAGGATTATTGGTCTTTTCATTCAATGAATATAATACTCCAAAGGTGGGGAGCGGTATTTTAGTTATGATGAATGTTACCTTAGAGGAAGAATGAACACATCCAAGGAGAACCTTTTTAAATGGACGTTCTTCTTGAATTACATTGTGTCTTTCATGTTTTGTTTCAAGTTAGTTTTTTGTCGTGAATACGGTGTTCATGTGGTTGGATTGGTAATAAACCCTTGATAAGCATCATTGGTCATGGTTAGAATTTAGTAGTTATGTTTTAATGACCATGTAAATTCCTTGGGTGGTATAGGAATTGTGATTAGTTTAATGAAGATGCATCAATGGGTGAAGATGAGATTATTTACAGAGGTCAAATAGAAGTCATTCGACTGTTCTTATCTAGTAATCCTTGAGACCCTCTTGGTGTTTTCTTCTTAATGACGATCTTTTCCCCTAGATTAACATTTTCCTTGATGCACTAGGAGATTTCTGGTTATGCACCAAACTAAAGTTAAATGTTTTGGGGCTTTCATTGGTGGTTTTCTCCATGATTCACGTTGGATTTGTGTTTCTTATTAAGGCTTCATTAGTCATTAGTGAAACTTGGGTTCCAATGGAGGAACACTGTGGATGGACTCATGGCCACAAATATTTTACTTTTACATGACCACCAAACAGGATGCTGATCTAGGCATAGTCAATGTTCTTATATAGACGTATTGGTTTTGTACCAACATAACCCTTGTAAACATGGAATATGGACTTCTTTTTCTAAGTTCCTTAGACATCATTTTGGTAAACTTGAGGGAATCATTGATATGTAGTTTTTCTCAAATGCAATGATTTAAAAGATAACGATTCAAGTGGTTTAGATCAAGGTTTCACCTTTATTCGTGCTAAGGCATGACTATTATAAATGGAAAGGTGATGGTTTGACTGAGGATAATCACCAGAAGTCAAGTATGATATTTAGTAGACATGGTCATTGTAAATGAAAAATTCCTTGGAGGAAGGAACTATGGTTCAGGTAGAGATATACCAACCATCTAATTTGGGAATCTTCAAAAATGGTTAGTCAAATGACGTTTATAGGCATGACATTAGAAAGAGTTGAGTACAGTTAGTGTCGAATAAATATTTTCATGGAAAGATGGTTTGAAATGGATAAGTGAGGTCGGTGGGGAATTGACCATTAATTGATTCAATATTCACCTGATGAGCGTCACTAGAATTTATAAGATATACTCTCTCTCAAAAATTCCAATGTTGGAGGTGCAGTGGGTTGTAATTGGTCGTTAAATTATAAGACCCATAATGGGAAGAATCATCAATCAAACATTCAAATAGATGAAAAAAAATTGGTTATCTAATTAAGTGGGTTCATATAAGAACCGTTAAAATGTTTTAGTCAAAAAATCTAGTGTTGGGTCAGGTTTTAACACTATAAGTGTGGTAAGATTGTGTAATGCTTTGATGTATGTTTGAAATTTAGAAATGAAAAATGACCTTTCGAGTCACTTCCTGACTATTTTAGGCTGGGTAATGTTTTTTTTATTTCCCTAAGGTTTTTGGGGATGATATTTTCTAAGGTGGAGAGTTCTTATGGCCTTGTGTTTTTGAACTAGATGAAATTCAAAGGTTATTTGAGTTCTGGTGATAACTGGATGAGCTATTTTGTAAACTGAGATTTGGAATGTAATTGTAATATTTGGAACACCAATTTTATTTTGAATTTTGTAAAGGAAAACGTGGTCCCCTATGTGTATCATGAGAATTCGTGTGTGTTGAGGACCTAAATACCATGTTGGAGGGTATTTATAGGGTGCACGGTTTGTATGAAACCAGGCATCCATGATAGAAAACTTTGCAACCATGATCAATGGAGCAGATGTACCTTGCATGGCTTGAGCACTATTTTACCAAACTACGTGAGGTAATCCCATATACATGGGGTGCCACACAGTTGGCGCATTTTTTTAAAAACAATATTTCCAAACCATGCAACTTGTTTTTTGGGGTTGAAAAGACCATTTTTTAATTAATGTTATCAAAAGATAATTTGTTCTCCTTCCTTCTCACCCTAGAAGCCGCGTCAGCCTCCTCCCTTAATCTGTGTCTTCATCATCCCCTCCCACCTAGGATTCATGATAAATCATCTATACAAATATGGAATTGAGTGTCGTCAATCATTATGTATCAGAGTTGGTAAGATATTTATTATTTATATGTTGTTCCCCATTTTTTTTTCAACAATGTTATTTTGGTTCAAGTTCTTCTTCCCTATTCTTATGTTCTTCATCTATTCATCATTTTTTCCTGATCTGAGTTAAATTTGGAGATGTTAAAATACATGCTATCCACTATAGACCTATGGTATGTGGTCTCTTGATTTTTTAATGCTGATAGTCTTATATATACACCATTATGTCATGCACCCAATTCATGTGAAGTGCTTTAAAATTTATTTTGATCCATGATATTAAATGATAGTTGTTCCATATTAATTTAATGTGGCATGTTGATTAATGAATTACAGTTTATGAATCTTGAAACTAGAACCACCCCATTGGGTGCGTTGTTTAAATAAAATGGCTATTGAGATTTCATATGGTATTGGATGCCTTTGAGGTGTTCCCTTTTCCCCGTGTCAAGGAATGCCTTGTTTTTTAAATTCTAAAGGGGATTTAACATGTCAATTAAGTGGAGGAATTAGAAGTAAATTGAATTTCAATATTAGATTATTTGTAATTGAATGATTTAACAGGAAGGGGTGGATTTCCATTCCCTTGGAGAGGCTTTAGACACCTTTTGAGGTGAGGTCTAGATTGACATGACAATGGTTTCAACCGTTGATTAATTAAAGAATTGAATGATTCATGTTCCCATGTGAGTACTTATGTGGATAGTCTTCTAATCGTGGAAAATGAATTGAGTCCCCTTCTATGGTGAGGTTGAATTTTATGTTTTTGGTATTGACCATGGAGTGTTAATGTTTTGATAAAATTATCTGATTAAATGTAATTATTGCATTATAAATTGATTTATGAATTGTGAATTGAATTGAAATATCAATTGTGATTTGGTTATTTTTTAAATATTTAATGGATTCCATATCCTGAGGCATTTCCATGTAGTTTCTTTTTGATCATGACATTCGTAATTAAATTAAATGCCTGCTTGAGTTAAATTAAAGGCATACCTTTTAAGTTGGTTAATTCCTTGAGTCACCTTCTGAGGTGAGTTGTGAATGAGATGGAATTGGTTTTAACAATTAAATAGTTAAATAAAATTGATGTAATGAATTTTATTAAATTTTAAGGGTTAATGATTTAATGATTATATGATGAGTGATACATGAGATCATAAGAGAATGTCATGGATGAAATCAAAGGGAATTGATTATATATTTCAAATTGATACTTGGACACCCTAGTGGACTACCATGGATGGACATTGAGTTTGGTTATTATATGCTGAGTGATACTTGGATCCCATAATGGATGATGAGGATGGACTTAAGGGGAATTTGATTATTTAATCCTTTGGTGATTCAAGATATCTCTTAATGGGACACTAAGGACAGAATCAATTGGAAGTGATGTTATACCACTCCTAGAGTAATACCTGGGTTCCTAATTGGTTTTACAGGGAGGAGCATGTATGGTGTTGGTTTATAATATACTTGGATTGATATTTAGATACTAACATAGGAATTCCAATGAATGACTTAGGTTATAAATTTATTAATGAATGAAATGAATTATGAATTGTCTTCCAATCCAATCCACAATCTTGGATTCAGTCTTGACTAATACCATCTTAATGTCCTATTTTGGAATATAAAATGCTTATGATTGTATAGGGGATGCATAAAATTTTTCAGGTCATAAGAATGATAAATTATATGAAATTGAATAGTTGAATGAACTAGAATTGTTTAAACATTCTTGATTGTAAAATCAGAGATATTATTAAATGAAATGATTACAATGAAATGGTTATGAATGAGAAATTGAACATTATAGGATGATTAATTTGGAGTACATCCTTACTTGTTATATATATTCTTGAAAATATATATATATATATATATATATATATATATATTAACCACTTGGATGGCACATACCATAGGTGGTTGACTACTGGGATTATGCATCATAGCCAACTCTGGCATCCATGGTACTAGGGTACATGAGTAGACCTTTTGTATACCATAACATGATCTCTTTAATGGGTTGTTTTACTCATACCTGGTAGTTAGGAGCATAGGACCAGGTTGGGGATTATGATGGTTGTGGAGATCGCTAATGTGGACTTTGTTTCTTTTTGTTATTTGATTACTGCATTGCATATTTTACCTACTATATGTATACTGTTTAGTTTTTATAATTTTCTGAACATTTATTCATGTTTTTATATTGGTGTGTGATATAATTTAGTTTCCATTATTATAATTATATTACACTAATGTCAGTGGTTTCTTTACTTATTACACAATTATTTTATTTAGACATGAAGAAATAGTCTCCCCACTATCACCTTCTTAGACCCTCGTAGCAATTCCAAAGCCTTTGGCATACTGGGATATGTGCTTAAGGCCATGTGGAGACTAATCCAACTATCGTTTTTATAGTCAGCTGGGTCGTGATGTTACAGCGTCCCTTGACCCCAGGTCCTACCAATGTAAACGACCAGTGTCTTATGCCATTATTCGTATAGAAGTACATGGAATGTAGGATTCCTATGTACTCTAATCGTTTTCTAGTACCCAACTTTTCCAATGTACCCATTCCTGTGTACAAGTACATGGCTTATCCCATATTTTAGTACAAGGCTCAACCCATGTACTACGGTCCAAGCCATGTCTGTGTATTGGAGTACATGGGGTTCTCCAACCTATGTACTCCAAATTTTGTCCATGTCCCTCTGAGGTACATGAAGAGTCACTAGGGAGAGACAAAATGCTTTGTGAAAGGGTCACACATCGCACGATACTTATCTCCTTCTGAAAACCCCATACACTACTAAGGGGGACCACATGTCATGTAGCTTTATCTTACATGCCATGTAGTGCATAATTTCAATGAATTATTGATCTGGTTCTGCACATCAGTTCTCACAACACTCTCTATTGATTCAGGGACCGTGTCACTGGTAAAAACAATGAAATGATTTACCCAAACCTCTACATTGAAAAAAATGATACAACCATAATATCTATTTTGAAAAAAAACTTGTAATACCCCATGCATCCATGGTACGTTTACCTTTGAATAATGCAATAGCTTGGGTTGTACGCAACATTGTGATTCTTACACATCACGACCAATCAAACTAGCCGTTATGAATAGTAATACCATATTTTTGAAATTTTATAAATTTTATCTTTCAAAATGGACTTCATTTTTCGATTCGGAGTATCAAAATTTTCTTAGGGTGAATTTTTGGTATTTTTCTGAAAAATTACAATTTTGATGAATAGTGAAAAACACGGAGTTATTGTTTAAAACTGACTTTTTATTTAAATAATTATTTATTTTATTTTTATTTTTTAGGTAAAAATAGATAAATAATACCTATATAAGGTAAATGTAATTCATCGGAGTTAGTTTATAATAATTTTAGATATATAAAAAGTTTGTTGAACTATTTACAGTCTTTTACCCACCTCTTAGGAGCATTTGCAAATTTACATAAAACAAAAATTTACCACTTCTATGAGTTAAATTTCAAAAATCTGAGAACAACGGTTGATATCATTAAGTTAAATGTGGTTCAATAAAATGAAAATAATTTTTGGGGAATAGTAACTCTTTACTTTTATTTACCACGGTTAAAAGTAAATAGGGTAATTAAGGGTAAAAATGATATTATTATTACCCTAAAACATGTCCAAATTGTATTGGATAAGTGTAATTCGACCAAAAACAACCTTAGGATTAAAATATGATTCTTTAGGTCCACTTGGATTAGTTTTGGACTTTTATTATTATTTTATTTAAAGAAGAGTTAAAAGAGCTAAAATCAAAGATTAATAACTAAAAAAATTTTAATATAGAGTTACACATAAGATAAATTCAACTATAAATATTAATTAGAAATAAGAAAAAGAATTACTACATAATGTTATTTTATTTATATTTTTTATACATTATATATTGTAATTTATTTATGACACAAGTATGATGCAGTAATTACCTAATTAATGAAGTATTAAATTAATTGATATTATAAATATACAAATAAATATAATTTGAGACTTTTTATGAATTACACTAATTTTATTGGTTAATATGGCCTACTAGGGTAGTTTAGATGATTTTTTTTCTAAGTAATAATGCTGTTGTGAATTTAGAAAAAACAAAATAATAAATAGTGTCCAAATTGTCATCAAAGAGTTTTTAAAACAAATATTATATTATTAATTGATATTATATTCTTAAAAATCTATGGTTTAGCCAACATACTTTTATAATGATCGGAGTATCATTAATGAAACAGTTGGGGTTCTCTAGGAAGTATATAGTATGTTTATTAACCACATAATATAAAAATACAAGAGACATGGTTAATGTCAAACTATTTAACAGATAGTTAAATCTATAAGATAAAGTTAATATAGTTACCGAAACCTGTCTAAAACCTATTTATTGAGTAGTTTTAGAGCCATACCCTCTATATAATTTAAATTATCCATTTTTACTCCATTATAAACCGAAAATTATTTTATTATAAAATAATATTTCTAGCTTTTCCTAAGGTTCCCCTCACCCCTCTTATAAAAGGGAACTTCCCTTTCTATCTAATCCACACCTTCAAAGCAATTTGGCCCGACCAACCTCTACCCAAATACCATATAAAGTATCCTCACTTCATCCTATATTCCTTCCATTAGTCATAAATCCATCATATAGATCCCTTCTGATCAAATCAAAAGGAAGAACCTGAAGAAGAGGTAAATATTTCATCACCTCTTTCAAGTTCCTTTCTTTTTCCACTTCCTTTTTCTTTGTTGTTTCCATTTTAAAATAATAACTCTGGTATCTTCTATATAATGTGATGTTATTATATAAATGGTTAAACCAAATTCATTATTTTATCCATCCTTTGAATGACATGTCACCATACATGTGTACGTACGACTTACAGTGTCCACGTCGTGGTGTAAATGTTATTCATTACATTAATATTTGGATGGGTATAGTAATGATGTGTAATTGATGTAAATAATAAATAAAACTTGATAATTATTCGGTATATATGATATATGATCCAATTATATATTATTTTGTTATCAAAAGAATGATATTTTCGCTCGTGCATACGTACAGATTACCGTCTCCACGAACGCGATGAGATTCTTTCCACATTGTATCCATTCAAGACTAGTTTTCATTAGATGATTAAAAATAATGTTTAAAGACATGATATAAATTTGTATATTAATATGATTCATCCCATACATAACAAATATGACTCAAATAACAAATAATATAAAGGAAAATGAATCCGTTAATACCCAAAACAACAATAATACTAAGATATTATTAACAAAGAAGTGTTAAAGGATCATATATGATATGATATTAATGTAGATGATTAATGTATAGTTTAATCACTATTATTTCACCATTATACAGGAGGTTAACCTAACTCGACAATGGAAAAGTACATGGTAAGTGTTAATTTCACAATCTCTTTATTATCCGAGGTTGTTTTTACGAAAGTATCTACTGTGACCTCTTTATCGTCCACATCCATGTTTCATAAAAATGTATTTCAAAACATACTTAATATTTACTAGACAATGGGGTAAAGTAATTTATACCCGAATTTGACCTTATATTTTTTGAAAGGAATCTTTCCGTCGTTTTCCAAACAAGGTACTTTTTGTCCTTTTTGACAAATTTAAGGTAAGAATTTTTTTTAACTTATACGGCAGGGTGAATATTTTCCACCATTATAAAATCATCAAAGAATCCCTTAAAATTTTATAAGAATATTTTCAAATATAAATGTTTTCTTTTATAATTACTTGAATTTTAAATGATTTCAAAATAGAAAGATATATTTCTCTAAAAAGGTTTTGATTTCATCTATGTCAACATACTTTGATGGATTTTATGTTTGTTTGAAGTTGATTTGTTATGATACAAAACTTCCATATTGTATTGAAGGTTTTGTGATATGTTTGGCTATTGATGTGTTATTTCATACCATTCATTGTTTATGGATAAAGTATTGACATTTCGTATGCCAGATTTGATAAGAAATTTTATGTTATGTTTAAATATTTTCATATGAGTAATGCATTGGACTTCGTAAGTGATGGGTGGAGCCTGCTATAGCTCCTCGATGCATTGGTAGGAAACAAGAGACAATCTAGTGTCATGACACAAGGTCTTGACAAAATCTTATTTATAATCTTGGCACAAGGCCTTGACTATGTGGTTATGAGAGTCTAGAATTATGCATTCCATCATTATGAAAGTGGCTATGGATATTGCTTGTGATTATTCAACTAGTAGAATATTCATGCGAGTTAGTAAATGGAATTATTTTATTTTATCTTTTCCATATTATGCTGAAGTTCAAGTTTAAATGTCTTTTTTTAGTCTTATACATTTCCTTAAATATTTATGCTTATTTATGTAAGCTTCCGCTATATTGATTTCCTTAGTGAGCATCTATGATCACCCCTTTATATGATTTAGTTTTCCCAGGATGTGAAGAAGTATATTATGACTGACCTACAAGGATAGTCTATGGGATCTCAATGTTGTATATGGAAACAATGTTGTTGTAGTTTTCCATTTTATGATGTAATGTAATCCTTATGAACGCATCTAGTACATCTAGTGCTACTAAACTAATCAGTCTTTTGAGACTTGATATTTTGGGTTCATTCCAATGATACGTAATAATGCAATGACTCTAGGCTTCTGGGATCGGGGCATTACAGTTGGTTTCAGAGGGAGTTTTAGTACAACCCTTAGAAAAAGGATTTAGAGAATGTCTGATTAGAGCACATATCCCTAAGATAGACTTTGGTCATTCGTATAGAAGAACATCCTAGAATATTAGTATTTTAGAGATTTTATGAGTTGTCGAAGCAATATGTCCCTGTCTGGATACGAGTAGGCAGAGGTGGCTCTGGCATAGATGTACCAATGGGTAAAACGAAAAAAAGTCTTTGAGCAAGACTCAAACGGGAACTGGTACACGACAACAGGTCTTGCTGAACTCTTTGTTACGGAACTCCCCAGGGATATGCTTAGGATAATTCTCATTTTCTATACAAACCATTATGAATGGTTTATGAGTATATAATTTCTCAAAGAATTTTTTTTATGATTATAGATTATATTGACAAACTGTTAAATTTATGTAAAGTGTTTTACAAGTTTTAAATTATGTATTTCGATTCATAAGATGATCTAGTTTATGCCATTGTTTAGAAATGGAACCTAGTGGAAGGAATGGAAACTGCATCAATGCACACACTCTATGTAGGTATTTCTCTCATGCTCAAGATAATTATAGTGGAGATGGTGATACAACTGGTGCTGATCAGTTTATCACTATACTGGTACAGCTCACACCGGTTATGAATAATAACCTTACCCATATAGAGCACCCTGATCCACAAGATAGAGGATCAATGTTATAACACCTCATGTGGAAAAATCCTCCAATTTTCAATGGGAGTACAAATCCATTAGTAGCTGAGCAATGGATAGAGTCCTTAGAGAAAATATTCCTTGACTGGGGGAGTAGCGAAAGGGAAAAATTTTGTCATAGTAATTTACCGCCTCACTGAAGATGCTGATCAATGGTGGTCATTGATTCAAAACACAAAGGAATATTATGAAGTATCATATATGGAATGAAGGGACTTTAAAGAGCTTTTCTTTGAAAAATACTTTCATCGTGACCATCGAGCGGATATGGAAAGGCAATTTCTGAGTTTGAGGAAAAAATTAGGATGAAAAATTTCTAGAGTATGAAGCTAACATTACAAGGATAGCGATTCAGGCTGCAGATTATATATGTTCCCCAAGAACAAAAATTGATCATTTATTTAATGGGTTAAAACCATTTCTCTGTCAAGAATTAGTCTCACAATCCTTCTTGTCGTACGAAGATATTGACTCATGTTCTATCAAGAGAGAAAAATAATTCTCTATGTCTTATGAATTTAAATCAAAGAAAGAGAATAAAAGATATGATGAATACTCGGGAAATGGAAATAAGGGGAAGAAAGGGAAAGTTGAATATCCATCATGTAGTAAATGTGTGATGAAACACCCTGGTACATGCCTAAAGGGAATGAGAGTCTGTTACAAGTGTGGTGAAAAGGCCACTAAGATAGTGATTGTAAGGTGAAGAAAGAGGCTGTCAATGTTAAATGATAAAATTGTAGAGAAAGGAAGAATTATGCGAATTAATGTCATAAGCGTCAGGGGAAATCACCACAGAAAGGGACAAGGGATAAAGGCAAGGGTTATGTTATCACTACTGCAAAGGTTGAAGCTCTGAAAGACGTGGTGGCATGTAATTTAATGGTTTCCTCATGTTTAACCAATGCTTTATTTGATTCTGGATCATCTCATTGTTTCATATCTTCCCAGTTTTCTAAGAAAATTAAGTATTTCCAATTTGATTTAACAAGGGAGTTGTCAGTCAAAAATCCTAAGGAAAGTATCTTCGTAAAAATGTTTTGTGAATCAGTTCCCATTAGGGCATATAAATGCTCTTTATCACCCGATCTCATCATCATACACATGATTGAATTTGATATAATCCCTTATATGGATTGGATTTCTGACCATGATGCAAAAATTTATTGTAAGAAGAAGGCGATTATGATTTTTGATGATGTTGATAAAGAACACCTTATCTTAAGAGCAGAATCATCACCACCTGATTCTTATCTAGATCTACCCCAGTGGCTCAAATAAATACAATTTTTGGGGAGGAAGAGAATGAAATAACTTTGGGTGAGGAATGGAATGTTCCAAAAGAGGATGTACCTATAGTGAATGAATATGTTGACGTGTTTCCATAAGATTTACCTGGACATCCTCCCAAACGAGATATTGAGTATTCCATTGATTTAATTCATGGATCAAGGCCCATATCGAAAACCCCTTATAGAATGGCCACTGTGGAATTAGTGGAACTAAAGAAACAACTAGAGGAATTGAGTAATAATGGATTTATTTTCCCTAGTGTTTCTCCATGAGGATCCCCTGTCATTTTAGTTAAGAAGAAAGATGGATATATGAGGTTGTGCATTGACTACAAGGAGATCAATGCTATAACAATAAAGAACAAGTATACCCTACCTCACATTGTTGATTTATTTGGACAACTTCATGGAGCTCAATAATTTTCAAAGATTGACCTTGGATCTGGATACCATCAGTTGTGCGTGGAGAAGGAAGAAATTCCAAAGATAGTATTTCAAACCATGTACATGAATTACGAGTTTAAAGTAATGCATTTTGGATTGACTAATGCACCCTCTCTCTTCATTTATCTAATGAGTAGAGTTTTCAAGGAATATATCGATGTTTTTTTGTGGTATTTATTGATGATATCTTGGTATTCTCCAAAAGCTACAAAGATCTTGAAAATCACTTGCGCATTATTTTGAAGACTCTTAGAAGACATGAATTATATGGGAAGTTTAGCAAGTGTGAATTCTGGCTTCAGGAGATTTCTTTTCTTGGCCATGTTGTCTCTAATGATGGAATCTTTGTGGATCCTTCTTAAGACCAATGCAATCCAAGAATGTCCAGCATTGACGAGTATAATTGAAGTACGCAATTTTATTGGTTTAGAAGGTTATTATCGGAGTTTCGTCCAGAATTTTTCCTGATTAGCTCACCCATTAACCACGCTCACACATAAAGGGGTTAAATTTGATTGGAAAAAAGTGTGTGAAGAATGTTTTGAAGAACTAAAGAAAAGATTAGTCAATGCTCCTATCTTGACTCTACCATTAGGGAATGATTGGTTTTTTCTTTATAGTGATGCATCAAGGAAATGACATGGTTGTGTCCTTATTTAGAACAATAGAAATATTTCCTATGCATCACGACCATTGAAAACTCATTAGAAAAACTATCCTACTCATGATCTTGAGTTAGCAGCGGTAATATTTTCTTTGAAGATTTTGAGATACTATCCCTATGGTGAAAAATGTGAGATTTATACTGATCATAAGAGTTTGAAGTATATTTTATCACAAAAAGAACTCAACATGAGGCAAAGGCGGTGGATTTAACTAATAAAGGATTATGATTGCATGATTCACTACCACCTAGGGAAAGAAAATAAGGTGGAATATGCTTTCATCAGAAAGGAATCATGGAGTTTTGAATAAGATTAGAGTTGAAAAGGATCCTATATACATTGATCTAGTAAAAATTGATATGGGAATCACCATGGAAGGTGAAACATCAATACTTTTTCAAATGGTTTCCAAACCATCTTTACTCGAAAGGACAAAAAGTTATCAGGCTGATGATCAGGAGCTTCAAAAAAGAATAAAGCTGTGAATAATGGGAGATTGAGTGACTTCGTATATGACGATGAAATTTTTAAATTTGGGAAGAGACTTTGGGATCCTAATATACATGATCTAAAAAGAGAATTTTGGATGATGCTCATAGATCCAATTTATCTACACACCCTGGGAGCACCAAAATGTATAGTGATTTGAAGAAACATTTTGGGTGGGACAACCTGAAGAGGGAGATTGCTGATTTTGTGTCAAGATGTATGGTTTCTCAATAAGTGAAAGCTGGAAGGAAACAGCCTGGAGGAGTCAGGAATCC
Source organism: Viscum album (assembly GCA_963277665.1). Classification (NCBI taxonomy): domain Eukaryota; kingdom Viridiplantae; phylum Streptophyta; class Magnoliopsida; order Santalales; family Viscaceae; genus Viscum; species Viscum album. The sequence goes on from OY728136.1 coordinate 382,405,373, forward strand.
TCTTCCCATACCTGAGTGGAAATGGGATAATATTATGATGGACTTTGTCATTGGACTACTAAAGAATTCTAGAAAAAAAGATGCAATATGGGTCGTTGTTGATCATCTTACCAACTCAGCATATTTTCTTGCTATAAGAGAAGATTCACCACATGAACTATTGGAATGGATATATATTAATGAAGTTGTAAGACTTCATGGTGTACCAATATCGATTGTTTCTGATTGTGATCCTTATTTTACATCAAAATTCTGGAAAAGTCCTCAAAAATCCCTGGATACTAAACTTCATTTTATCACTACCTACCACCCCCACACTGATGGATAATCAAAACGGACTATTCAAACCTTATAAGACATGTTGAGATCATGCTCACTTGACTTTCAAGGTATGTAAGATCAATATTTACCTATGGTAGAATTTTCCTATAACAATAGCTTCCAGTCAAATATTCAGATGGCACAATATGGAGCATTATATGGAATGTGATGTCGCACACAAACCTGTTGGGATGATATTGGTGAAAGAAAACTCATAGGCCCAGAACTGGTTAAGGAAATGATGAAAAATGTAAGGGTAATCCAAAACCACATCAAAGCAGCTCAAAGTAGACATAAGAGCTATGATGATAACCGAATGAAGGATTTGGAATTTCAGGTAGGAGATCATGTTTTCTTAATGGTATCTCCATGGAAGGGTGTTATACGTTTTGGTAAGAAGGGAAAATTAAGTCCCAGGTACATTTGACTGTTCAAAATTCTACAATGAATTTGGGTTGTAGCTTACCATTTGGCAATGCCACCAAGTATCTCTCCAAAGTTCACGATGTGTTACACGTATCACTATTGAGAAAATACATGACTGACCCAATGCATGTACTCACCTATGAGGAATTTGTACTGTAACCCGATCTGTCTTATTGCGAAGAGCCTGTCAAGGTTCTTGGTACAAGAGATCAAGTGCTGAGAAACTGGATGACTCGTCTGGTAAAAGCTCTATGGTGAAACCATATGTTGGAAGAGACAACGTGGCAACCTGGGGAACTTATGATGAAGAACCACCAAAATCTTTTTATGTATAAATTATATAGAAATTTTTAGGACAAAATTATTTGAAATAGGGGAGAATGTAACACCCCAAGCTTTCATGGTATATTTTCCTTTGAACAATGCAATAGCTTGCGTCTTACAAAACTTCAAGATTCTAACACATCGCGACCAATCAAACTAGTCGTTATGAATAGTAATACCCACTATTGGTAATTTTATAAATTATATCTTTCAAAATGGACTTCATTTTTGGATTTGGAATATCGAAATTAGCTTAGTGCCATTTTTTTGTATTTTTCTGAAAACATTCAATTTTTTATTAATAGTGAAAAACACTGAGTTATTGTTTAAAACGGATTTTTTTATTTTAATAAATATTTATTTATTTAAATATATTTTTGGCCAAAATAGATACATAATACCTATAGAATTTCAATGTAATTCATTGGAGTTAGTTTATAATAATTTTATATATATAAAAAGTTCATTGAACTTTTTACCATCTTTTACCCACCTCCTAGAAGAATTTGTAAATTTATATAAAACTTAATTTTACCAATTTTTTGAGATTAATTTAAAAAAATTTAGAGAAACGGTTGATATCAGCATGTAAAATGTGGTTCAATAAGATGAAAATAATTTTTGGTGAATAGTAACTTTTTACTTTTATTTACCACGGATAAAAGTAAATAGGGTAATTAAGGGTAAAAATGATATTATTATTACCCTAACACATTTCCTAATTCTATTGGATAAGTGTAATTCAACCAAAAACAACCTTAGGAATAAAATATGATCCTTTAGGTCCACATGGATTAGATTAGGACATTTATTATTATTTTATTTAAAGAAGAGTTAAAAGAGCTAAAATCAATGTTTAAAAACTAAAACATTATAAATATAGGGTTACACATAAGATAAATTTGACTATAAAAATACATTAGAAAGATAAGAAAAACTCCTACATAATGGTATTATATATATATATATATATATTTTAGACATTAAATAATTTAATTTATTTATGACCCAATGATGATGCAGTAATTACCAAATTAATGAAATATTAAAATAATTGATATTATAAATATCCAAATAAATGTAATTTGTGACTTTTTATGAATTACACTAATTTTAGAGGTTAATATGAAATATTAGGGTCAGTTAGATGAATTTTTTTCGAAGTATTAATGCTGTTATAAATTTATCAATAACAAAATACAAAATAGTTACCAAATTGACATAAAAGAGTTTTTAAAACAAATATTATATTATTAATTGATATTATATTCTATAAAATCAACGAATCATACAAAAAAATTATAAAATGATAGGTGTATCATAAATGAAACACTTGGTGTTCTCTTAAATGTATATAGTATGTTTATTAACCATATAATATAAAATTACAAAGAGACATGGTAAATGTTAAACTATTTAACTGAGAGTTAAATCTAAAAGATAAAGTTAATATAGTGACCCAAACCTATCTAAAACCTATTGGATTAGTATTTTACGACCCATTACATCATCATCCTTTAAATATTTTATTTTTTAGCCTTTAGAAACAGAAAATGATTTTATTATAAAATAATATTTCTTGCTTTTCCAGAGGTGCGCCTCACCCCTCTTATAAAAGGGAACTCCTCCTTATCTCTAATTCACTTCTTTTAAGAAATTTGTATCGGCCAAAATCTACCCAAATACCCTCTCAACTATCCTCCCTTCATCCTAGAGTCCTTCCTTGAGTCATAAAACCATCCTATGTATCCCTTTTGATCATATCAGAAGAAAGAACCTGAAGAAGAGGTAAATATTTCATCACCTATTTCAAGTTCATTTCTTCTTCCACTTACTTTTTCTTTGTTGTTTCCATTTTAAAATAATATCCCTGGTAGATTCTATATACTGTGATGTTATTATAAATATGTTACAACCAAATTCGTTATTCTATCCATCCTTTGAATGACATGTCACTATATGTGCGTACGTACGGCTTACCGTCTCCACGTCGTGGTGTAATTGTTATTCAATATATTATTATTTGGATGTGTATAATAATGATGTGTAATTTATGTAAATAATAAATATAAAATGATAATGATTCTTTATATATGAAATACCATCCAATTATATATTATTTTAATATCAAAAGAATGATATTATCGCTTGTGCGTACGTACGGATTACCGTCTCCACGAACGCGATGAGATTCATTCCCCATCATATCCATTCAAGATAGATGTTCATTAGATAATTAAAAATAATGTTTAAAGACTTGATATAATTATGGATATGAATAAGATACTTTACATCAATAAAATTGTTTACTCAAATAACAAAGAATATAAGGGAAAACGAATCCGTTAACACCCAAAACGACTATTGTAGTATGATATTATTAACAAATAAATGTTAAAAGATCATATATGATATCATATTAATGTATATGATTATTTTATAATTTAATAAAAATTATTTCACCATTATATAGGAGGTTAACCTACCTTCGACCAAGGAAAAGTACAAGTTAATGGTTAATTTCAGAATCTCTTTATTATCGGAGGTTTTTTTACGTAAGTATCTACTAGGACCTCTTTATCATCCACATCCATGTTTCCAAAAAAAGTATTTCAAAACTTTTTAACTATTTACTAGACCATGGGGTAACGTCCTTTAAACCATTATTTTACCTTATGTGTTTTGAAAGGAATCTTCCCATATTTTTCCAAACAAGGTACTTTTTGACATTTTTATCAAATTTAAGGTAAGAATGTTTTATTAACTTATACAGAGTGTGCGACTATTTTCCACCATTATAACATTGTCGAAGTATCCATTACTATTTGAAATGAACAATGATAAATTAAAACCCACCAAAAAGAGTCTAAAAACAAGTACAACATATAAATTAAGATAGGGACTAGTGTTAAGATACATCAAGAACACACCATGGTCTGTTAGGTCTCACTAAGAACCAAATGATCTTGGTCTGTCAAGATCTCTATCAAAAGGTTGATCATCTTTATAGGACACATCAAGAGCAAGAAAAACCTATGTAGGGGCAAGCATAACAATATTCATTTGGATAACACGAAACCAAAAAATCATACAAGAATGGAAATACAATAATATCTATATAGGTATATTTATACAACACATATAACAAGTGTAATGTCCCAGACACGATGATCTACCCAAATAGTGCTAACGAGTTGGGAGTTACTAACCTTAGGTGCACCTCCTAAAATGCTAAAGGCTATCGATGAGCTAAAAGGGTGTAAACATGTATTTTGGGGAGGCTACAACCTTTATTAAGAAGACAAGGCATTGGTATGAGCCTAATAATAAAACATGAAGCAGAAATAAATAACTCAACAGACTCGAACCAGACCCACATAACAGAAGAAAAAAATATCAAATAAATATGGTAAGAAATAAATAAATAGAATTAGAATACTGGATACCACTTACAACTAATTCTCAACAAATAATTCATGCTTCCATAGTAGGTCATTCATGTCAAGTTATAAAGGTTCCCATAGATAACCATTAATAAGTAAAAATAAAAGACATGATGATATAGTAATGAAATTCAAATACAACTAATCTTCTACTAGGCATGACCACAATGTTCATACCAGTCTCCATGCCAAACATCACTGTGTTCCAACTTCTGAAGCTCTTCCTTTTCATGTACATAAAAACATAAACTCTACCCACATCCCGAATGGCCCAAGTATGGTGTAAGTCGAATCTCAATAGGATAACACCCAATGGTGCATAAGTAGTAAAATATTTTAATTAAGAATGAATCTCTATGTTAACTAAGAAGTGTGATGTAGTAAATAAACACAACCTCCATTGGTGCCCAACAACCACCCAGGAGTGTCACCTGCTTTGGCCAATGCCAGAATATCTACAGTAAAGAGAGTCCTTAGTCCCTAGACTAAGGTACCCCTATAGTCACAATGTCCTAGTTAACCCTTAGGTTCCACCTTAAATATGTAAATTGGCAACATGTGCTTCCTCACACCTTATGTCTCAAGTACCGACGTCTCGAAGGCATGCCCAAACAAAAGTATCCTAGTCTTTCTGACCCCTGCTCAGAAACTCATGTTGTCCCATGACACTACAACAAGAGGAAACACAATGCATGTACTCAGATAATAACCATAGGAAAAGTGGTTTCTACCATTATATGAATAAACGGTAGAACAATGATGTCTTCCCTCAATCACATAACCAGGTAGCCTCATTGCTACCAATCAAAGCCTCCTCACCTTCTTCATGGATTCGTATGGAAAGCACAAAAAAACCAATAGTAATGAAGCCAAAATTATCGGGGGTGTCATCCCACAAAAATGGTCGAAACTAACTCATCATGGTGTTAACCTATGTGCACATGACTCAAGAAGCTTTTGGGCTTCACAGGTGAGCAGCAACCACCAAAATTTGAACCCAATACCATACCATATATAACTACTTGTGTCCCTCCATCAATGTAACTCAAATATAATGGCCATGCTATCCACATATCCCCAGACATGCCCAGATTGATAGTCACACTACCTCAAACTGACGTCCCTGACACCCAATATTGTTTTCAAAGCAACCTATGTAAATTCAGGCAATTCCCAACCTGCGATCAACACCACTCTAGAAAATCTAGGCCATGCCCAACAAACACAACGGTCACAACATATTTAATCTAAAACAATGCATATATATATACAATCTCATTTAAACCCTTTTAACATGATTTTTTTTGCACTATCTATCATCTATCAATTAGATTCATAGAGGTCTTGAAATCCTCTGACAAGCTTAATCAAGATTAATCAATTTAAACATAACAATATGAATCAATATAACTCATTTAAAACCATTTTAGCAGCTCCATACCAAAATAACCCAATGTAAAAAGACCTCTCGGCCAATCATGCTCAAGTATAATAGGTAATGGAATACCAAAAAGAATCCCACAGGGTATAATAATCAAATTAAAATTCAATAATATGATTTCTCTAAAAAACCATTGCGCTAAAATACGCAACCCCAAAATGTCCAAAAAAACACAAAATGACATATGCACCACCTACCTAATACTCATATGATTATCCTTATCTAGTACCGGCCTATAATTCATTCTATAACAAGGATGATCTATACAATGAGTATAAACACTCAAACTCCTATAACTTTGTCAAGAAACGAAATCTTGAAGAATAGCTCAGTAGGAATCAATTAGATTACTGGTGGGGTTTTAATGGATCTGATGATGTTTGAATTCAACTTTGGAAAAAGGATTATGAAGGGAAATGAGTCTCAGCCTGCTTCTTGTGACACCGTGGTGAAGGGGTTTATTCTACTAATGCAAAATGAGGATAATGACCATTTTATGTAATGTTTACAAAGTACACGGTGTGTAAATGGGAATACAAGTCATGTGGGTTCTTTTACTGTTACAAAGATGAATAAATTTCACCTACCTACCTTCAAAGTCTTTCCGACATGACCAAATGACATGGTTAATTAAATTCATTATGTGTACATGTATGATCCTCTCTACCCTTACTGATATACCCTCACACCATGTATAACCTTTACACGACCACTCTGAACACAATGTGTATTTATGATTACATGGTGTGTGACTCCAAAAAATGTCGTGTGACTAGTTTTTACAAATACCTAGCTAGTTTTCTATTTTTTTACTAAAAAAATACAAATGGAAATGAAAAATTGAGTCTTTTACCTCAAAGGAAGAACTGGATTCTTATAAACATCCCCACTTAAATAAAATTTTCCCAAAATTACCCTTCCAATGGTGGAGAAGGAACACTCCAAAACAACTTCATCCCAAAGAAGTTATCAATCAGAGGTCTATCAACCAATTTACAGACCCTTGGTCCTCCTGTGATGTTTCATCTACCCTGCACCTCATCAAGTGCTTCCATGTCACTTATCACAACCAAACATATCCCACACTATATCAGTGCCCACCAAGTGCCCATGGAATCCATGGAACAATAAGAATATATCGACCCATTCCCTCCTTATCCTTTAAGTAATCTATTATAGAGCCATTAGAAACCAAAAATTATTTTATTATAAAATAATATTTCTATCTTTTCCAAAGGTACCCTCACCCCTCTTATAAAAGCACACTCCCCTTTTCTCTAATTCACACTTTTTATGCAATTTGGCTCAGCCAACCTGTACCCAAATACCCTCTTAACTATCCTCCATTCATCCTATAGTCCTTTGTTTAGTCATAAATCCATTCTATGGAGCCCTTTTTATCAAATCAAAAGGAAGAACCCGAAGAAGAAGCAAATATTTCATCACCTCTTTCAAGTTCCTTTCTTCTGCCACATCCTTTTTCATTATTGTTTCCATTTTAAAATAATAACTCTAGTATATTCTATATACTGTGATGTTATTAAAAATATGGTACAAACAAATTCATTATTCTATCCATCCTTTGAAAGACATGTCACTATACGTGCGTACGTACGGCTTACCGTCTCCACATCGTGGTGTAATTGTTTTTCAATACATTATTATTTGGATGGGTATAAAAATGATGTGTAATTTATATAAATAATAAATATAAAATGATAATTAATATGTATATATGATATTCCATCCAATTATAAATTATTCTAATATCAAAATAATGATATTGTCGCTCGTGCGTACGTACGGATTACCGTCTCCACGAACGCGATGAGATTCATTCCCCATCGTATCCATTCAAGACTGATTTTCATTAGATAATTAAAAATAATGTTTAAATACTTGATATAATTCTGGATATTAATAAGATACTTCTCATCCATAACAAATATGACTCAAATAACAAATAATATAAAGGAAAACGAATCCGTTAAAACACAAAATGATGATAGTACTAAGACATTATTAACAAAGTAATGTTAAAAGATCATATATGATATCATATTAATGTATTTGATTCTTGTATAATTTAATAACAAGTATTTCACCATTATACAGGAGGTTAACCTTCCCTCGACCAAGGAAAAGTACAAGTTAAGGGTTAATTTTACAATCTCTTTATTATCGGAGGTTGTTTTTACGTAAGTATATACTGGGACCTATTTGTCATCCACATCCATGTTACTTAAAAATTTATTTCAAAACTTTTTTACTATTTACTAGACCATGGGGTAAAGTCATTTATACCCTTATTTGACCTTATGTGTTTTGAAAGGAATCTTTCCATTGTTTTCCAAACAAGGTACCTTTTGATCTTTTTGACAAATTTAAGGTATGAATGTTTTATTAACTTATACGGTGGGTGCGGCTATTTTCCGCCTTTATAACATCGTCTAAGATTCTCTTAGAATCTTATAAGAATATTTTCAAATATAAATGTTTTCTTTTATAATTACATGACTTTTAAATGATTTCAAAATAAAAAGATATACTTCTCTAAAAAGGTTTTGATTTCAACTATGTCAACATCATTTGATGAATTTTAAGTTCGTTTGAAGTTGATTTATTATGATACAAAACATCCATATTGAATTAATTTTTTTGTGATATGTTTTACTGTGGATGTGTTATTTCATTACATTCATGGTTTATGGATAAAGTATTGACATTTTTATGCCAGTTTTAATATGAATGTTTATGTTATGTTTAATCCTTTTCATATGAGGAATGCATTGGAATTACTAAGTGATGGGTGGATCCCCTATAGATCATTGATGCATCAGTAGGACTCATGAGACAAACTAGTGTCTTGGAACAAGGCCTTGAAAAAATATTATTTGTAGTCAAGGCACAAGGCCATGACAATGTGGTTATGAAAGTCTGGCATTATGCATTCCATCATTATGAAAGTGGTTATTGATATTGCATGTGATTATTTGACTAGTAGAATATCCATGTGAGTAAGTAAATGGAATTATTTGATTTTATTGTTGGCATATTATCCTAAAGTACAAGTTTAAAAGTCTTTTTTTTGCCTTATACATTTCCATAAATGTTTATGCTTATTTATAAAATCTGATGATATATTGTTATCCTTACTGAGAATCTGAGCTCACCCCTTTCTATGTATTATTTTTCTTAGGATGTGAAGAAGTATATTATGACAGACCTTCTGAGATAGTCTATGGGATCTCAGTACTGTCTATTGAAACAATGTTGTTGTAGTTTTCTATTTTATGATGTAATTTAAACATTATGAATGTATATTGTACTTCTAAGGATACTAAACTAATCGGTCTTTGAAGACTTGATCTTCTGTGATCATGCCAATGATACGTAATAATGCACCAAATCTTGGCTTTTGGGGTTGGGGCGTTACAAGACTATTTTTCATTCTTCATTTCATTCCAAAGAACAAGAAACTGGGTATCGAAAACCATATGATTCATCACTGCTTCCATCATCTCACCAACATCGTAGCATTTCAATCACAAATCTACAATATGAAATCATTACGAAAGAAACATGATGCCCACTAATGGATTTCATTAGTATAGTTTCAAGTCAAAGGCCAAATTAAGAATTCCCATGACTAATGAATAAGTTGGGGGATAAATGAAAAACCATAAATTAGACAAATTAACCTTATCTAATTTTCATGTTTTCCTTGATCTATCTTCATTAGAATGAAAATTAATGTTAAATAATCACTATGTAACTATACATGAAAAATCCATATAAAAATCCATCCATTAATATGCACAATAAATGGATCAATCCTTTTTCAATCGAACCACTTTCATCATAAAAATTAAGAATAGAGAAATAATAAAATATAAAAACATCATACCTTGATTCTTATTGATCTTAGATGGTGAATGGAGTTTTTACATGATCATTAAAGAGATCCTTGGATTTCATTTCACTTCATTCGTTGATCCATGATCTAGTTACTGTTTTCTTGAGAGGGATTCTCCATTACTCTCTCCAATAGCTCCAGGGTTATGAATCCGACAGTATAATTTCATCATAAGAAAATTTGTATAGAATATTTTATGTAAGTGCATCAAAAAATTAATTAAATATTTTCACTTAATTATATATATATTTTAAAACAATGTTAGAATTTACACAAACGCCCCTTACAAATAAAGGATAATTCACACCTAGGGTAAAACCTATTCTCTGAACTCGATGATGCCCTATGATTTCTAATATGATCCCCATGTTTATAATGTATTCAAATTTTTGAAGAAAAATTTATGTGTGTTTAATTTAAAATATTTAAAATATATCAAACATTTATTCAAGGAACAATAGACTTCAAAATCACACGTCGTCTTAGTGCATGGTCTAAAAAATAATCCATAAAATATCAAAAAATAATATATGGAAAATATGAGTCATTTCATTCTTCCCTCTTTGGAGATTTACATAAAAAATCCATAAAATTGACAACCCAATGATATGTGGGTGTCGATCATGAATCTATGTCTCCCACTCCCGTATGCTCTACTAGAGATTCTCGTGTAGCCAAATGACGCACAATAAAGAAATATATTTACCAATAAGGATCCATTCATGTCGATCCTCAATAAATTTCAGGGACTCATAAAAGTTAGCTTCATCCTTGATGTCCATCTTACCCAATTAAATAACGTGTGATGTGTCCTGCACATACCTACTTAGCTACGACACATGGAAGACACCGTGTACTGATCTAACTTCAAATGTAGAGCTATGTTGTGTGACACCTATCTAACTATAAAAAGTATCTAGAAATGGGGAATTAGTCTCATAGATAGCATTACAACTAGATAAATATCTATAATCCACATTGAGGTGAAACTTATAGGAACATGTTGTCTCATTATATGAAATCGAAAGGCCTATGTCATCTTTCTGCTTAAGTATTCTAATAGCCTTTTTAGCCTTCATCCACTCCTGTATGATATTCACCATCTCAGTAGATTCTCGTACCTTATCTGGGACCATATTTCCAACAATGTGGTGACCTACAGGGTCCCTATACAAAGCCTTAAATTGTTCCATACTGATTATGGAATGATATATCTTGTTGTATGCAAACTCCAAAAGTTGTATGTGGTCCTCCCAAATTACGGCCAAAGTCCGAAATTTATTTTCAAAACAGGTTCTACAAAAACTAAATGGTCCACTCTATTTGGTTATCAATTTTGGGTTGAAACGTTGTGGTCAAGTGTAAATGAGTCCCAAATGCCTCCTACAATCACTTCGACAATTGAGATGTGATGTGAGCATCATGATTATAAAATACCAAAGATGTTACTCCATGGATTCAGACTATATTATGCACGTATAGTCATCCAAATATCTTTACCTAACTTTACTATTGAATTGTTAAGAAGTTAGATGACTTGATGAGTCTTTCTACGATCACCTAGTTAAAATCATGTCCCAAAAACATATGTGTTAATCCCATCACGAAGTCCATGGATGTCCCACCCCACTCCCACTATTGAACCTCATGAAGATGAGCTAAAATCAGTGGAACTTGCATTTTAACCTTCATTTATAGACATGTAAGTCATAAAGATAGAAAATTTGAAACAGCTCCCTTCATCCCTAGCCCCCAAAACTGGCATCAAAGTTCCTGGTACATGCCTTCCACACGTGGATGTACCACCAAAGGTGATGTATGAATCTCTATCAAAACCTCCTCCTGGAACTTCATTGGTACTATTTGGATTCCTCTATGAAGAATGACAAGATCCCCATGATTAGAAAATCCATCCGGAGGATGTCAAGTGGATATCTGAGTATGTAGGTTTTCATTGTTTACATCCCCACATTGTGACTCCACGAGTCACTATAAATGTAGAGGTGTAATAACCATCAAATGGAAGTAAGCTACTTCATCATTATCCATAAAGTATAACTACAATGAGGCCAACTACTTTGACACATCATTAAATAACTATGAACAATATCTATTACTAATAGAATCTACGACTACCTTCCTCTTCCCATTAGTATGGACAACCTCAATGTCTTAATATTGGAAAAAATCTATACATCACCTATGCCTCATGCTATGATCATTCTAAGAGAAGATATTATATAAATATTCTGATAATAATAGTTTATAAAACACTCACCCATCTGGTTGTTTCACCACATCTTTATTGAAAAGACTACATCTACTAACTCAAGATCATGGGTCATGTAGTTACTCTCATGTTGTATCAACTAACATGAACCATAGGAAATCACCACTTTCATATGCATTAGAAAAAAACCAATCTCAGTTCTTGTTACATCATATAACACTATTTACTCAGCACCGTCAACTAGTAATATCATGATGGGAGTTCTCATAAAACTCTTCCTCAAATACTGAAATGCATGTTGGAACCTCTCTATCCAAATGAAAGGATACCACTTTTACGTCAATGAATTCATGGATGCTCATATCTTAGGGAAATCATGTATGATTATCTGTTAATGACCTGATTACTCAAGGAAGCTCCACACAACTATCACGCTCTTGGATGGCTCCCATTATAACACTTCCACAACTATGGCTTAGTCCATTGCCAGTCCATCTGCTAATATAATGTGTCCCATGAAGTGGCCTTCCTATATACAGAACTGAATCTTATAGAGATTTCAATAATGATTGTTCTCCTAGAGTACATATAGAACCATCCTTATGTGTATCACTTTCTCCTACTTGAAAACCCAGTAGATAAGGATATCATTGATGAATAATTCCAAAAACCATTCTATGTAATGATGAAAGATCATGTTTATGTGTCCCATTAACACTTAAGGGGTTCTTGTCATGCCAAAAAACAACACCAAGTACTAATAGTGACTATCCTAACATCTGAACACCATATTCATCATATCTTCATCAAGTACTCACGACTAGTGATATCCTGACCTCAGGTAAACCTTTGAGAACCATTGTGACCATATCTACAGATCAATGTGGGCATGGACCTCGTTAGTGGATACTTGTTCTTCATAGTAACATAATTCAATCTCCGATAGTCCATTCATAACCTAAAACTAACATATGACTTCTTGGTGAACAAAACTAAGGATTCCTAGGGTGAAACACTAGGTTTGAGAAATCCATTTATCTACAAGTCCTCAAATTGCACTCTCATCTCACGAAGCTCTATGGGAGTCTTCCAACATGTTGTCCAAGATAACTATGTCATCCCAGGGAGCAGATAAATGATGAAATTTATATCACAATGGGAAGATAATCCAATAACAGTATAAGGGAAGACACCATCGTACTCCCCAACCACTACAAGAAATTGGGAAATTATAAAATCCATTTTATTATTGTCTAGGATAGCCATCTAATGAGAAATCAGTTTCACCCTCCTTTACATGAGTTCATATAGTGCTGCCTAGTGTTCCTTTTCACTAGAATAGGAGAACATAGTTCCTTCACTATCAAAACACCAAATCCTCCACCAGAAACAGTATATCATGGAATGAACTCAAGAAAAATAGTCTATATTGAAGATGGTTTCATAATTCCTCATCACTTCTATAAAGTGATCGCAACATGAACCCTCACTTCCATTAATTAGGCCCCACTATTAGCACAATAGTTTGATTTCTGAGTCATCTTCAGTTGGGGTATCAAAGCATATAGGTCAATCCAAAGGCACAATTGGAATACCTATATCCCATAAAAGGTATGCGGGGAGAAAGAAATTAGTATAAACTATGTCTATCAGTACTGGTACTAGGGTATAAAAGACACATATTATACCTAGAATCATTCCTCGAGCTTATGGGTCATAAGACTCGACCACCTGCAGCTTTCCCTACCCCTATCCTCATTCTCCCTGAGCCTAGGTTGTCCACTTGGTGGAGGTGGTGGTAATAAATCAAAGAATCTACCACTTACTTCTACTATTACATATCCTCTTCCACTTCTGCTAACCTATAGTCTGGACTGTTTATACCATTGTCTATGCCTTGTTAGTCAATCCATGGTCTCTCTATCTTCTATATGGAGGGTCATACAATCTCATATATGAAGTCACCCAAAATCACATGAGTATCACCACCTCTCTATTTGGTGAATGTAACTATCTTTTGAGGACTGAACTGCAGAACCACTTTCCTATGACCTCATTCAAAATTTTTTGGAAAATTTGGGTTGCTGGAATGATTTTGGATCCATGCAATCGAGGTATCTACTTTTGTATTCCCACTACTAGGAACAATTGGTTCAGTATGCTCATTCAAGATACTTTCAACAACCAAAGCCTACTCTAGAACCTCAAAATAATTAAGAATTCCTAGAGGGATAACACTGGTCCAAATTCTATTACACAATATTTTATTGAGGGTCTTATCACCAATGAACTTATTAGAAACCATATCCCTTGAGTACCTAGAGAGGTTGGAAAACCAAGATGAATACTCAGCTACTACCTCACAACAATACTAGTGTTTCAAAATCATTGTACATGTACATACCTTAGTGTAGTCGGTGAGAAATTCTCTGTGAATATTTACTCAAACTCTGAGCATAGTAGAGTTGTCTATTGATAATACATGGTAACCAAACTCCACCATCATCCTACTAACCCATGATGAAGGATCAACTCGAGGAAAACCATATAATATGATGGTGACATAACCAGATAGAAATATTAGGTCACTGTGTCAAGACAGTCTTTAGAAACTAGTGGGTTGGGCTCACCTTATAACATAAGTGGTCTTTGGTGTGGGAGCTCATAATGTTTGTTTCGGAAACACACCACATCTACTGGTACTATGGGATCCCTGGGATTATCTATAGTTGGTGGTATATCTAGTCCACCACCTAGACGTAACATCTTGGTATTTTTCCCTATATTGATGCCTCATCACTAAGGGGATCATCCTCTTGATCATGATACAAAATCCAAGCAGGAAGACATCATATTGGAATCCATAAAAAACCAGATGTACCATGGTCAATAAGTACATATGGAGAGTAGACTCTAAAAGGACATGGATACCACAACCCATTCTTATATGATATGTGTACCAATGGATACACATATCTAAAAACAACTAAAAAACCATGAATACATACATCTAAATACTGCATCCACTATATGAAAGTGTGTATATTAAAGTGAACAATGATAAATTAAAACCCACCAAAAAGAGTCTAAAAACAAGTACAACATATAAATTAAGATAGGGACTAGTGTTGAGATAAAACAAGAACACACCATCGATGGTTTGGTCTCACTAAGAACCATCTGATCTTGGTATGTCAAGATCTGTATCAGAAGGTCGATCATCTGCATGAGACACAACAAGAGCAGGAAAAACCTATGTAGGGGTGAGTATAACAATATTCAGTTGGACAACCTGAAACCAAAAAAAGAATATAATAATGGAAATACAATCATCACTATATAGGTATATTTATAAAAAACATATAACAAGAGTAATGTCCCATACTCGAAGATCCACTCTAAAAGTGCTAACGGGTCAAGAGTTACTAACCTTAGGTGTACCTCCTAAAATGCTAAAGGCTATCTATGAGAAGAAAGGGTTAAAACAGGTATTGTGGGGAGGCTACAACCACTCTGAGGATGACAAGGCATTGGTGTGAGCCTAATAATAAAACATGAAGTAGAAATAAATAACTCAACAAACTCAAACCAGACCCACATAATAGAATAAAAATAATTTGAAATAAATAGAGTAGTCAATAAAGAAATAGAATTATCATACTGGATACCACTTGCAACTACTTCTCAACAAATAAGTCATGCTTCCATAGTTGGTTATTCAAGTCAAATTACAAAGGTTCCCATAGATATATATTAATAGGTAAAAATAAAATTCCTGATGATATAGTAATGAAATCTAAATAGAACTAAACTTCTACTAGGCATGACCATAATGTTCATACCAGTCTCCATGCCAAACATCATTGTGTTCCAACTTCTGAAGCTCTTCCTTTGCATGTACATAAAAACATAAACTCTACCCACATCCTAAAGGTCCCATTTATGGTGTGAGTCAAATCTCAATTGGATAACACCCAATTGTGCGTACCTAGTATATTATTTAAGTAGGAATGAATCTCTATGTTAACTAAGAAGTGTGATGTAGTAAATAAACACAACCTCCACTGGTTCCCAACAACCACCAAAGAGTGTCACCTGCTTCGGCCAATGCCAGAATCTCTACAGTAAAGAGACTCCTTAGTCCCTAGACTAAGGTAACCCTATAGTCACAATGTAATAGTGAACCCTCAGGTTCCACTTTAAATATGTAAATTGTCACCATGTGCCTCCTGACACCTTGTGTCTCAAGTACCGACGTCTCGAAGTCATGCCCAAACAAAAGTATCCTAGTCCTACGGACCCCTTCTCAGAAGCTCATGTCGTCCCATGGCATGACAACAAGTGGAAATACAATGCATGTACTCAGATAATAACCATAGGAAAAGTGATGTCTACCATTAAATGAATAAATGGTAGAACAATGATGTCTTCCCTCAATCACATAACCAGGTTTCCTCATCACTACCAATCAAAGGCTCCTCACCTTCTACATGGATTCTTATGGCAAGAACAAAAAAACCAATAGTACCGAAACCACAATTATGGGGGGCATCTTCCCACAATAGTGGTCAAAACCAACTCATCCTGGAGTTATCCTATGTGCACATGACTCAAGCGGCTGTTGGACTTCACATGTGAGCAGCAACCACAAAAATTTGAACCCAATACCATTCCATATATAACTAATTGTGTCCCTCCATCAATGTCACTCAAATATGATGGCCATGCTATCCACATATCCCCAGACATGACCAGATTGATAGTCACACTACCTCAAAATGACATCCCTGACACCCAATCTGGTTTTCAAAGCAACCAATGTAAATTCAGGCAATTCCCAACCTACGATCAACACCAAGCTAGAAAATCTGGGCCATGCCCAACAAACACAAGGGTCACAACATATTTAATCTAAAACATTTCATATATATACAATAACATTTAAAAACTTTTAACATGAAAATTTTTCTTGCACTAGATATCATCTATCAATTGGATGCATAGAGGTATTTAATGCATCTGACAAGATTAATCAAGATTAATATATTTAAACATACCAATATGAATTAAGATATTTCATTTAAAACCATTTTTGTAGCCCAATCCCAAAATAACCCAATGTAAAAAGACCTCTCGGCCAATCACGCTCAAGTATAATAGGTAATGGAATACCCAACAGAATCCCATAGGGTATAATAGTCAAATTAAAATTCAATAATATTATTTCTCTAAAAAAACCATTGCGTTAAAAGATGCAACCCCAAAATTTCCACAAAAACACAAAATTAAGTATGAACCACCTACCTAATACTCTTATCATTTTCCATGACTAGTATCGGGCTCAAATTTGTACTAGAATAAGGCAGATCAACACAATGAGTATAAACACTCAAACACCTATAAGTTGGTCAAGAAACAAAATTGTGAAGAATAGATCAATAAGAATCAATAGATTACTTGTGGGGTTTCAATGGATCTGATGATGTTAGAATTCAACTTTGGAAGAAGGATTATGAAGGGAAATGAGTCTCAGCCTGCTTCTTGAGACACTGTGGTGAAGGGGTTTTTTCTAATAATGCAAAATGAGGTTAATGGCCATTTTATGTAATGTTTACAAAGTACACAGTGTGTAAATGGGACTACACGTCATGTGGGTTCTTTTACTGTTCCAAAGATGACTAAATCTCCCCTACCTACCTTCAAATTCTTTCCAACATGACCAAACGACATGTTTAATTAAATTCATAATGTGTACATGTATGATCCACTCTACCCTTATTGATATACCCACACACCATGTATAACCTTTACACAACCTCTCTGAACACGATGTGTATTTAGGAGTACATGGTGTGTAACTACAAACAATGTCATGGGACTAGTTTTTCCCAATACCTTTCTAGTTTTCCATTGTTTTCTAAAAAAATCCAAATGGAAATATAAAATAGAGTCTCTTACCTCAAAGGAGGAACTATGTTCTTATAAACATTCCCACTTAATTAAATTTTTCCTAAAATTACCCTTCCAAGGGTGGAGAAGGAACACTCTAAAAGAACTTTATCCCAATGCAGATATCAATCAATGGACTATCAACCAATTTCCAGACCCATGGTCCTCCTGTGATGTTTCATCTACCCTGCACCACATCAAGTGATTCCATGTAACTTCTCACACCCAAACATATCCCACACCGTATCAGTGCCCACCAATTTCCCATGGAATCCATGGAATAATGAGGTCCCACATTCCAGGGATTATCAAAATAACCTCGTGCCTCACAACTCAATCACAACCCACATCCTTCATAAACTAATTCCCATGGAACCCCAAGTAACTCACATCCCATGGATGCATCAATACCTAATCACACCACATAACCTTAATCTAACAATGATCCTGATTCCAAGCACCTCATGCATATATAATCATGCACCCAAGATGGTGCCAAACTTCTGACTAGTGACTGGTCAATCCATATATTTATATATATATCATGTGCACCTCATACAATCAAAATGGAAATTCCCTAATTGGCTATGAAAAAACAAAAGGAAATCATAGCCACACTTGTGGCATACCTTGGACAGTCATCTGATCATTGGACTACAAATCCCTTAGAAAATCCATGACATTCACCTGGCATGAAACATAGCTTCTTGAGGCCTGACCTCCCTGTAGTTATGCACCGACCATCGACCACTGACCCCATTACTGGGTCCTATAATATCTTCCACGTCCTCCACATGAAGCTAAACCTCATCTACCTTTACTTGATACTAATCCTGATCTAACCTCTGATGCTTGTTCCTTCTTTGGTCCCTATATACTAGATATCTGAAAAAGGTGGCCTGCGGAACCTCTCAAGATGCCTAACCTATCCACAGGACCGACACTCATTTAGTTTCTTATCACACTTAGTTTGTACATTCCCTGACTACCCACAATGAATGAAAACCACATCTAAACTTCCATGAGGATGTATAGCTGAATTCTTTCCCTGACCGCCCTACTATATCTCATCCGAAACTCGTTTCCTTCCATCTGAACAATCACCTAAATCCATCGCCCAACCCATGTAATACCTTTCCATCAAGTTTCCCTTAGCTATGCGCACCAGATTAACCACCTTTGAGAATGAGTACAACCTAAAGATGTTTATCAGCTCCCAGATGGCGTGTTGTAAACTATCTTCAGAGTGCCTCACCCTTAAAATGTCATCTCATACCATTCCTAGTGTAAAGTGAAACAGCTTAGTAAAATAAGTTTTACATTCCATGATAGACATGTCACCCAACTAAAGGCTCAAGAATTACTGATCTCTCTCTTCCCTCAGTCTCTCTGAAAAAAAGTACTTGATGAATATGCCCTCAATGTCCTTCCAGTCTAGTCCCTAATGTATATGATCCTAAACCAATGCATCCCACTAGTGCTTATCCAGTCCTCACAGCATGTATGTCGCCAGCATGACCATTCACATTGGAGGCATCTCAAGCAGCTCGAAGATCATCTACATGCTCTCTATGAAGTTCTCAACCACCTGCAGACAACCCTCACCCAGAAAAAAGAAGCAGGTGCTAAGATATAACTTCTGAGTAAGGTAATAAATAGAGGGATCTATTCCTTGATCACATATGTCAATCCAGTTTAAAACATATACCAGGCTAGATCGATGATGCTCGTTGAGACATGGCCCGAACATTGTCAAACCTTGAAGATTCTATGCCTACAAAAGATCAATAACATAATCTTATCCATGATCCTATACATGCGGCTCATGATATGCCTACCCATTAGGGGATTGAACCTTATCATGATCTTTCAGCACTGTACCATCACTCACTTGATGTTCCATTGATCCGTCAAGAAATAACCTGATGAATAAAATAAATGGTACTCTAACTAACATATATAACAAGATATATATATTTATAACATAGATAGAGAATATATTAAAGAGGCGGTATATAAAAACTACCCTTACTCTTCCACACAGCAATGATGCCCCATGGCCTCCAGGCCCCAGGGCCTACTTTCCCATAGTCAATAGAGCCATGTATCAAAAGTACCTCAGGTCATGCCCATCCTGAAATCCAATATTTCATCAACCCAATAACCAAGTCACCCAATACCGGTGATCAACATCACATCAACCATTGTACTTACCTAATCTTATAAGAGTTAGGCACATTCACTTCCCACATGCAATTTTATGTATATTTAAATCATGACATATCACATTATAATAAAAGAAGAAATTCTGCCATGCATTTCACCTTTTTTCTGTTAGAATTTGATATATATCCCATGGTATTATCACTTCACAAAGAATATGTGTATATTTGAAATTGAAATACCTAAAATATATTCCTATCAAAAACCGAGAAAACACACCTTTCCATACCAGGCCAAAGTCAAATTTTCCCTTACTACACTGGTTCGAGGGTCAAATATCACATCCAATAACATTAAAATTCATGTGAACCACTAAGGTGGAAAAATTATAAATTACAATCATAGAAAAAGAAAAATAGTAATTCCCACCCAAGGTAATTTTTTCCATCCCTCATTTGTGGGGTTGCGAGCACACAAGAACAAGGTAGAAACCCAATTCTAAAGACTACATAATCATTAGTCTACCATATCTGAAATAGTAAACCAATAAAAAAATGAAAAGGTAGTCTCAATCTCATCTGCTGCTAGTCCAAAAGTACTACAATATCCTAGTCTTGAACCTTCCTATACTACCTATTTGTAACATCCCAAACCCAAAGAGACACCTTGAAAGTGCTGATGGGATGAGTATTATTGACCATAGGTGAACCTCAAGGAATTACAAAGGCTTCCAACTAGTAGTGAGGGTGTACACAAGTATAGTGGGAGATCTATACCCTCTCATAGGATGAAGTGGCACTGGTGTAAGCATAATAATAAAACATGAAGTGGAAATAAATGACTCAGTAGACTCATACTAGACTCACATAGTAGAAGAAGAAAATATCAAATAAATAGAAGAAGTGATAAATAAATATAATCATCATGATAGATTCAACTTGAAAGTAGTACCAAACAAACAATTCATGCATCTATAGAAGATCATGCATTTCAAAGTACAAATGCACCCATACCTAACCAATAGAAGGAACATATATTTACCATGCTGATATAGTAATGAAAGATAATTAGAAATAAACTCCAGATAGGCAAGACCACATGGTCTATACTAGTCTCCATTCCAAACAACACTGTGATCCATTTCATGAAGGGATCCCTTCCATGAATATAAAATTGTAAAGCCTATACATATCCCGAAGGGCCTGTGCATGGTGTGAGAAGAATCTCAATTAGATACCACCCAATGGTGCGTACCTAGTATTTGTGATTAATTAGACATGAAAACTAGTGGAACAACAATGCCTATCATCAAATAATAACAAGAGGAACAGTGATGTCTTCCCTCAAATGAATAACAAGAGGAACAATGATTTCTTCCCTCAATAACATAACCTGGTAGCCTCATCTCTACCAAACTAAGTCTCTGCACCTTCCATGTGGAATCCTACAACATACATCCCCAAACTAATAGTACTTAAACAACAACTATCAAGGGCCTATACCCATACAAGTGGTCAAATCCACCTCATCACAGAGTCAACCTATGTGTACATGAATCAATCAGGTATTGGTCATAATGGGTGAGAGGGAATCACCAAAATAATAACCCAATGCCACAGCATCTCTAATACCTCATGCCCTTGTGACCATGTCCCTCAAATGCAATGGAAATTCCATCCATGTATCATGTGAAATGCCCATCCTGACAGTCACACTACCTCAAAATGATGTCCATGACTCCCAATACCATTTTCAAAAACCACCCAAGTAAATTCGAGAACTGATCAACATTACTAAAGAAAATTTGGTCCATGCCCAACAAATCCAATGGTCTCAGCATATGGAATCTCAAACATCACATATATATATAATCACATTAAAACACTTTAAACATGAAAAAAAAATTAACTAGTTGTATTGAACAAGATATCAACTATCACTGGGAATCACTAAGGTCATGAAATCCTCTAACAATCTTAATCAAGCTTAAAAAATTTAAACATTCCAATACGAATCAAGATAATTCATTTAAAACCATTTTAGCACCCCCAACCAAAAATAATCCAATGAGCAATGATCTCTCACCTAGCCTCACTCAAGAATAATAGTTAATGGAATACCCAATGACATCCCATAGGGTATATAATTCAAATTAAAATTAAACAATAGGGTTACCCTAAAAAACCCACCATTGTGCTAAAAGACTCAACCCCCAAATGTCCACAAAAACTAAAAACAAATTAATCCCCCTACCTCGTACTCTTATGATAATCCTCATCTTGTACCAGCCCTTAATTCATTCTAGAATAATCCAAGTCTACACAATTATCATAAATGCTCAAACTCATATAAATTGGTTGAGAAAAAAATCATGAAGTATGGATAAATAGGAATCAAGAGATTACAAGTGGGGTTCCAATGGTTCCAACAATGTTTGAATCCAACATCAGAAAAAGGTTTGGAATGAAGAATGAGTATCTGACTACTACTCATGACACCTAGGTGAAGGGGTTCTATCCACTATTGAAAAACAAGGCTAATACCGATTTTATGTAAAATTTAAAAATTAAATGGAGTGTACATGGGACTACATGCCATTTAGGTTCATTTATAGTTCCAGAGACATCCGAATTTCACTGACCTACTTTCCAGGTCATTTTGACATGACTACACGACATGTTGAAGGAAATACACAGTTTATAACACCATGTATAACCCTTACACGACCTATCTCTTCAGAACATGTACATAAGAGTACATAGTGTGTAACTCCAAACTTTGTAGTGTGATAGGTTTTTCCTTGTACATAGCCAGTTTTCCCTTTTTTTCTCAAAAACAACTCAAAAGGAAAAAGGAAAAAGAGGCTCATACCGTAATGAAAGATTTGGGTTCCTACAAAAATAATATATAGATATACATGACAATGACACAAAATCTAAATTTAATTCACATCTATAGTATTCTAGACTATGATTCTAGATCAAAGATTCCACAAATCACTCCTTGAAGAGAACACACTCCTAAGTCTGATGACACTAATGATGTCATTCCAAGATGTACTAGTCATCGGGTCTCGTAATTGGAAGCCCATGATGAAGGTATATAGAGATATGATACATAGATGATGATCACTCCCAAGTAAATTTCTTATACCAACAAATTGATATAGATTAACGAACCTAGTTTAGGATTGGTGGCTTCATTGTGTTGTTCACTATTATACCAAGAACTCCCCCTAGGGAATGAAGATGAATAGAGGATCTCACTCCGGGACTCATGGAAGGATTATAACAACACTATACAAGATGTCCTCGTAAAGGGATGATTTATTATGTGTAAAAATAAATTACATGCTAAACATCAGGGAAAGGATAAGGGGAACACACCTTAAAGAAGCATATCCATGATATAGTGGAAAATGGATCCATGCCATGTTTTATAATGTACAAGAGATGTAGAGGGGGTTAAACATTGTGTTCCTTGACACTGGGTCCTACTTGTATAAATGACATATGTCTCATGCATGTGTCCATGTAGAAGTACACAAAAAATAGGCTCCCTATTTACTCTACTTGTGTTCATGTACACAACTTATTCCATGTATCAGTTCCTATGTACCAGTACACGACTTAGCCATTATACTATAGTCCATGTTGTGTCTATGTAGGGAGTACATGGAATTCTAAACACCTTTTCTCCCACAAATTCTCATGCATCCTTTGAGGTTTACACTAATTCACTAGGGAGAGATCACACACCATTTGATAGATTCAGACACCATGTGATACATATCTCCATCCTGATGCCCTAGTGACTGCTACGAGGGTCCACATGGTGTGTAGCCCTAAATTACACATAGTTTCATGTGGAATTTAGCAAAATCCCATAACTTTTTTTGTTCATCCATTAATTCATCTCTGAAAATCAATTCGGTGACCATATCATAGTGAAAAACAAGGAAACGCTTTTTCTAAGAATCACCATCGATGGAAAACATGTTTTGGCCATCAAATCTGTTTTGAAAACTAGATCATTTTTATTTCTTCATTGGACCCCAAAGAAAACACAATCCAAAGCCATTTGATTCATCACTCATTCCATAATCACACCACCATCTTGTATTGTTGATCTAGGATTAACAACATCAAAGTGTTGTGCAAAGAATCAGATGCACAATGATATATTTCATCAATGGATGTCAATCGACATGCCAAAAGATAAACCCTCATGATGAATGAAGTACTGGGGGTAGGGAAAATTTACAACAAAAAATTGGAGGAATGACCCTTCTCCAATGTTTATTTTGTCCTCGATCCATCACAGTTAGAATGAAAATGGATAATCAATAGTCACAATGTGATTATCTTAACAAAAACCTTTCAATAAACTCATCCCAAAATATTCACGATGAATCGAACAAACCATCAGTTGATTGATCTGAATTCATTATTAGAATTAAGAATGGGGAATGAATCAAATCAAATAAATGTACTCCCAAAATTTGGATTGATCTTTGATGAGGAATAGAGTTGTGACTTGATTGTTGTTGAGGACCTTTGTTTACATTTCACATTTATAATCGATCCATGATCCGGTTTCCATTATTCTTAGAGGGATCCTCCAACACTCTCGACAACAGCTCCAGTGTCATGTGGACAACCCTATAATTTCTTCATAACTACATTCTTATATAATATTTTAGGTCATTTCATCTAAAAATTAATAAAATAATTTAACTGAATTATTTTATTTATTTTATTCCCATAGTGGATTTCTCACAAACGACCCATGCAGACTAATTATATGTCACACCTTGGGTAAAACACAAATTCTAAACATAGTGGTTCCATTAGATTTCTGATCCAGTCCCCCTTCTAAATTTATTCCTCTTTTTCAAGAAAATTTGGTGCATGTGATACTTATTATATTTAATATATTTTAAACATTTAATATGGAAACATCAGACCTTAGAATCATAGGCCATCTCAAAACATGATCTAAAAATTATTTCATACAATAACAATAAATATAGATGAATTATCTAAGTTATTAAATCATTCAAGAGAATAAATATAATATAATTTTTTAGAGTATAATTTTAATATGAAAAAACTAAATGAAAATCCATAATTTACAAATCACCATCATTTTCAATTGAAATTGGAATTGTTGTTGAACCTATGGTCATAAAATCAGAACCAAGTTCAAACTATATAAACAAAAATTGAATTTAGATAATACCAATTATTTATTCAAACTATCTATAAGTTTATAATTAGTGGGTATCATATTGACACACAGGGTTCTTTATTCTATAACATCTATAATAATGTGTAGCATATTGTCTATGTTTTTGGACTTACCATGAAATACTATATTTCTGGTCAAATGAATGGAATATTTAATAAGAGAAAAGAAACATATAATATAATTATAAAGAAAAAGTTTGAAATATAATTCTTTAAGCCATGGGGAGTTTTTCACTACATCCATCAAAGAAGTATACTCAAATTATGTATTTGAAATTGAAACTATAGACTCCATGATTCCATTCCAAAAAATGGGGCTACCACTAGACTTGAACAGATAACTGGTCAAGGACTTTTTTTTCAACATTACTAGCTTTGTATGCATCTACATATCTTAGAACAATGTAAAAAGTGTCAAAATCTTTACCATAGCATTGGGAAAAATTAAATCTGTATAAGAGATATCCATGAATATATTTAAGATCATTCCAATGTGGCTTCCCAGGCATGGATTTAAACCTACTAAGTGTGAATATTTCATAGTAAATATCATGTATGGTGCTAATCAAAGAGAACATAATTCTACAAACAATATCAACATAATTGATTTTAGACATGAACTATACATCACCAATTTTTCTGGGTGTTTATGTTAAAGATAGTTTTATGTGATTTAGAAGAGGTATATTAATATTATAGAGAAATTAAAATATAACTATCTTTAATAAAATAATTAAAATATTCATCCTAAGATAGATAAAGCAGTTTATCAAGTCTATATCTAATGATTTGAACACATAAAACCTACTTTTCTGCACCTATGTTTTTCATTTGAAACCTTTCATTTAATTGTGATTTCAATGAAATGATAAGAATCATATTCATTAAAATGATAATAATGTCATCAAAAAATTTTAGCTAATAAATCATGAAATTTATAGTTGATTTATATTAACTCATGAATCATATTGACTCATGGAAATTTTTTATCTAACATAAATGAATAACATTTCCTATACCACTTACTAGATTATTGATTTAATCCATACAAGTATTTTTTTAACAGGACCACTTAATTTAGTTCAAATTACATAGAATAACCATTAAATGGTTTCAAATAGATCTTCTCATTTAAATAACTTTGTAAAAAAGTGTTTTTAACACCCAATTGTTCAATTTAATGATCACTATAAGAAGTAAAAGAAAAAGAGGAATGAAATATGTTTTACAAAATTAGGGAAATAATTTCATAATAATCAATACATTATTTTAAATGGAATCTCTTAGAAAATAACCCTTATTTTTATTTGATTTTATTTACCTCAATGTTATCTTAATTTCTCTTATAAATCATCTTACAACTAATTAATTTTTCATTGGGTGGTTTATTAACAATAAACCAATTGTGATTCATTCTTGGGGAGTGGATTTCATTATAAAAGGAAAAGAAACACTATTTTGTGTCTTTTTCAATTAAGCCTAGCCTATATGTTTAAGGATTATCCTCTATAAGATCCCCAGACACCTAGAATGCACAGAAGGCCATGTCTTATTAGAGGAACGGAGAATGAGATCTTGGGACCCTCATTTTTCTATCATGGGTTAACCGGAGATCCCAATCATTGGAAAGAAGTTGTGATTTAGAATGTAAACTTGTAATGGACTCAAAATGAGCGCTAATAATGGACTGAGGTGTAAGTAGAGTAGGATAGAAAATATCCTCAATGATTTCTAGGGAATCATCTTCATCAGCCTGTTCTATGGCTAGTTTATGGATTCTAGATGTGGAAGATATAGTTTCACAAGAAGAGAAAACATAAAACACAAAATCCCTAATAAAAAAACACTTTTGGTAACCAAGATTATCTACCCAAAGTGTATACCCATTAACACAGTCATGATACCTAAAAAATGAATTTGAGATAGCATGGTTCCAGTTTATCTTTTTTATGATGTGAATAAGCTATACATCTAATGTCTATTAAGTAGGTATATGAGGGAGGATTACCATTAAAAATTTATTTAGGTGTTTTAAATTGATTTTTAGAATATAGAACTATATTAATTTGGTAGAAAATAGTGCTAAAAACATTTTCCTAGAATGATTTAGGGAGCCCCGAGCTTGAAGAATTCTTCATAATCCTTCAATAATGGTTATATTAATTCATTCTTCTTACCTGTTTTGTTGGGGGGAGTTTAAATAATATTTATATGACTTTTAATACATTCATATTCATAATATTGAATCTCTTCAATGGATAGGTTTTATTACGGACCATTTTTTCTCATGGGTTCAATTTTCATCCCAATTTGGGTTTTAACCAATGTTTTAAAAGTTTTAATGTTTTGAAAACAGAAGATTTATTTTTCAGAATGTAATTCAGACATTTTTGAAATAATCATCTTTAAAGGTTATAAAATAATATCCTCGACCATGGGAGTTAGTCCAAGATAACCGCTATGGGTTCGGAAGAATGTATTCAGGGGGGCTGTAATCTTCAAAAGAACACATCTTAAAAATAATCCTTTTGACCTTTCCCATCACACAATCTTCCCACATTGGATGATTTATTTGTGGGATATCACTCAATACCCCTATATTGCAATGTTCTTCAATTACCTTGAAGCTTACATGCCCTTATTTAAAATGAAAATGAATAGTGTTATCATTATTGGTGGAATAGACACTACCCAATTTTAATCAATGGGTATTTCTATTCAATACATACAACCCATTGATAAGGGGCCACTTAATTATGGTTCTGGAGAATTTAGTGATTTTTAAAATATCAGATTCATATCTAAAAGTTAACCCTTTTGTTATTTATAACTACTAAGGAAATGAGGTTTCTTTGAGGGATGGGAATCCGTCCAACATCATGTAAGGTGATGATGGAATGATCGTCTAGTTAACAAAACAGAATATGTTTCCTCAACCTTTCACCTCTTATTATTACCCAATAGGACATATCCTACTACAATACTTAACAATTCTAGGAATGACTCTCTAAAAGTACACATGTGAAAAGAACTACCTATGTTTATGACCCAATCATGATTGCGTTCATGGATTGACACATTAAGAACTAAGTAAGTTTCATAACTTATGTCAACTAGAAGGGACTCATCAATGAGCTATTTGGATAGAAACTCATGTTTGATTTTCCTAACTTTGGGATAAATATTCCCAGTTTTACCTCAATAGAAGAAAGTGTATTTCATTTCCCTATAACAAGACATCAGTTTAGTTTATTTATTATTCTTGATTTTCTCACTAGTAAAATATTTCTTGTTACCCTTAGATTATGGCCAACCCCGGAAGACTTAGCTCTCTTCAAGGGTTAGAGTGAAGTTATTTCGAAAAAATTGTTGAATTAACCCTTATATAGGTTAAAGAGTATAGAACATAGATTAGGATCTCATCATGTGTGTTTTATGTTTTTTATAAATATATTAAAAGGATCATTTTTTTATCCTCATCATCAATAATCACATTAATGTTGGATAAATCTAATATAAACTTGATAAATTCATCGATATGAGATTTAACAGAACCACAAGGTATCATTTTAAATGTTAAAACACGATGATTTTAATAAGGTCTACCAAAAAATGAAGTATTCATGTATAAATTCGTTATTTTAAGCCAAATAGTAGCAGCAGAATACTCATAATCAACATTTCTTTTTATTTTACCACCTAATTAATGAAATAAGAGACCCATGTGCTTTAACTAACCTATCAAGGGATACATCTTTATCATCAGTAGTTGTTTGAACTGTTTGATTTACTAATATAATAGGTTTTTAGGCCCAAAGTGTGATTAAATTAGGACTTACTAAAACAGTAGGAATCTCATCATAATTCGTCACTAGTTAAAGTCATTATTACCATCAAATTTCTTGATTTTATATCACATTGTTGAAATGTTTACCTAAATGAAAATGTTGAGTTATTAGGGACAATGTTAAGTATACACCCCAATAAACTACTAATATCTGGGGTAAATGATTATTATAAAAATAGATAAAAATGAATAAGAATTAGATATGGGATAGTGTATTTTAACAAATTTATTTGGAAAACAAAGGATATTTAAGAAGTGAGGAATGTGTGCAAATCAAAATAGAAACCAAAACTGGAAAAAAGAAATAGGAATCAAATAAACCGTAAAAGAAATCTAGTGATGATCTGATACCAGTGTGTGAATGGGAAGGGTGAACAGAGTACAACTAGAATCTAGGATCATAATTGATAATATTTCAAAATATTGTAAGCACTATAGAATATGTGATAACAGTAAAAGAGTTATTCCTGAGGCAAAAAATGATAATTCAAATTTTAACATCCTATGATTTTATGGAATATGTTCTATGAAATTATTTTAAATTATTTGATATATTTCATTACATTCAATACACAGTTTATCTTTTATAAAAAGAAAAATAAGTTTGTCTTGTGTTGCATGTAACATTGAGTATCTTCGATAACTTGGGTTACATGAAAGGCGATGTCTTATGAGATAACAATATATTACTAATATTATTATTTAACATGGATGTTTTCACCTAGTTTTTGGAATAGAGGGAGTGGATAGTGATAAATAAATTATTTAAATAGTTCTACACATGTTTATTAAATGACTTCATGGGTATCTAATGAATTACAAATGTATATAAAAACTATTGAATATAAAGGATGTGTTTTTATAAAATCTATTCCTATGAACAAAAAGATTTTTTATATTAATAAATTTATTTTATCACTATTAGTAAAAAATAATAATGAAATTTATAAATTATATACTCAATAAAATATTTTTCAATTCATTTGATATGTTTTATCAGTATAAAATAAGAATAAAACCAATTTTAAGCATAAGAATCTATATTTCTCTAAATGGTTGTTCTACCCCCTTTGAATTGTAGAATTGTTTTAATTTTTTTAAAACAATTTATGTTAATATTTTAATAAATAATTTAATATTCATAAATAAAAATATCAAAATTAATTTGGGGTGATTTTTTGGTATTTTTTTGAGAAGTAACATGTTTTGATGAATAGTGAAAAACAATGAATTTTATTTGAAAACTACATTTCATATGATTTATTTATGAATTAAAATTATATTTTAACTTTATTTTATGTTATATTGAGTCAAATAATGAATATTTAAATCCATTTTAGTTTATTGGAATCAAATTCACATTGAAAATTTTTATTAAAACATTTCAAACATTTAATGTTTTTAACTTTTATTACATATTGTTTCATCTCATTTGTGAGATTAGTTTTAAATATAATTCTTTCACTTATATGGTTAAAATTTGAGAAAATATATTTAATATTTTCAATAAACTTTTTTTATAATTTCTACTTGGTAAATTTAAATTTTTACCAAAAGTAATGGTGAATGTATTTAAATTTAATACGCAGATTATGTAAAAAATTAGCTTACCTAGTGGTTAAACAACATTATTAAGGGGAAAATGACCTGTAAACACTTATAACACTCATTGTATTTAAACCTATCAACCTAAATGAATGTATTATCACTTTATATGAGTTATTGGGTATAGTATTCAATGAAATTGACCCATATAATAATTTCAGAAAAGAAAATGAGAAAAAATATAATATTCTTCCTTTTTATTTTCTATAAAGATTCGGGGATATGAAAAAACTATATAAGTTTGGTTATAAAAATATTATTAAATATAAAAGAATTTTTTCATCATAAGAATTTATAATTTATTCTTACAGATCATATAAATACACTAAATGTCTAATAAATGCGATCGAATGAATTATTTACTTAATAAAAATAAATAAACAATACTAAAAATACTAGAAGTACAATAAATAGAAGAAATTTTGGGTTAAATTATTTTTATATATTATTGTATCATGATACACACATTTCAATATATTATATTTTAATTTCCATATTTTTGTTACATTTTTTAATTTAAAAATATATATAATTTCATAATTAGCATTAACGTTGTTTTATAATTATTGATATTTTATTAAATGATTAAAAAATTTATAACTATAATATAATCTTGAAAGATATTTTTATAATGTTGCTAAATATCATATATGGTCTATTCATGGACCAATTGATCTTTTATAATGATCTTATTGACCCATAAATAAAAAATCATTGTTGGCATAGTTAGGGTTACAACAGTATTTTTACACGTTGATTTTGCTTCTAATAAATTTAATTCCCAAAACACATGGATTTTTTATTTTATAATTTGGTATTATTTTTTAAAAATAGTGGGTCTATATTTTATATTATTTCTCACTTTAATTTATTCTTAATGGCTGAATTATAAATGTTGTAAAACTAGTTACAATAATGAAAAACCAAAATGAAAAAATAAGAAAATTTTGGATTTAAGGAACCAAATGTTTAGAAAATGCCTTTATTTTATATGGTGTGAGTTTGGATCGACCATATTTATACCAAAATATGTTATTTTTTAACCATGAGGTATGTGAGACCTTCTGATAGTGTTTACATTTATGAATTTACAAGAATTCCACTCCACTTCCAATATAAAATGGTAGTCAATATCCCCCATCATTCACCCCATATCATGAATTATGGCTTATACAAAAACTACCAAAATTAACTAAAATATTTTCATATTGAATACTAGAAGCCTAATATTTGGAAAAAAGAATACCAATGTAGTCCGTTAGTGAAAACCTGAAGGGGTTACCTAAAAAAGAGGTAACTATATTTTTATAATAACTTTTGCATTATTTCATTATCCATCCCAAATTTTATTACTAAATTAGTGTATAATAAAATTAGTATACTAAATATAATATTATTTTGTTATTTTATAGATTTGACCTAAACCTACCAAAAATTCCATTAAATGTGTATCAAAATTGTTGTTCGTGTGTATGGCAGACAACCGCCTCACGAAATGAAGTTTGTTTTTTACTCAACCACATTTTACAGTTCAAAATTATGATCTTCATAGTATTATTATATTACATATATTATGTTTATGATATATTTATTCTTATTTAATTATTATATATGACACACCTTCATGCTTTCAATTTTTTGGAAATAAGGTAATGTTGTTTGTTGATATCTCGACTGCTACTTCCTGAAAGAAATGTGATTCATTCAAAATTTACAAGGAATTTATTTAGGATGTGTGTAATAAATATACGTGAAATAATTAATTATATAATAATTTTATTATTAATTATATTTATGTAAATTTAATAATTTAAATTTTTTCAAACCTTTGCACACATTGAAAAAGTGATAATGTCATTCGTGGACATGTGGGTTGCCACCTCTTCAAAGAAATGCTATTCTTATTCTTTTCATCATCACATAACATGAATGATATGTATAAATATATATAATTATATAACATGGTATTTATGATATAATTATAATTCTATAAAGATAAATGTTACTTATCTTTTTTCAATAATGGTCATTGAAAAATGTGGACATTACTCACACGTACGTACGACCTACTGTCTCAATGATTGTATTATTGGTTAATTTTTAAAAACTATATTCCATGATTTTTTTATAAAATAGTAATTGATTTATTAATATGTTGATTATATAATTATTATTATTCTTCATATTTCTAAATAATGATCCCTTTGACCAGAGTTGACCTTCCAAAGTCTTTTTCGACACATAAACCGAAAATGTTAAAAACATCTGATGTAAACATAATCAATTAAGTTATTATATATAACTTAGTAATAAGTGAAATAAAAGTAATATTAAACATGAAATATTTTGTCAATAATTTAAAAAATTAACATAAGTCTATTATTTAGGAGGATAAAGAATAATCATGACAAGTCAAACTCAAGGTAAGGGGATTCTTGTTAATTTACATTCCATTAGGTCTTATTTGCTTTTATGGTCCAAATTAATGAAATTGGGTGTATCTAATTCCCTAAAAAATGTTGTTTCTTGATTTTAATATATTTGATCATATTAAAATTTTCAATTGATGTTATTATTGTAGTTATCTCATTAATCAAATGTTACTCAAGTAGTAATAGGATTTCTACTCACACTTTTATTTCTATGAGACTTATTCAATATTCAGCACTTATTTTTATTGTAAGGTGTATATTCTACCCATGAATATTTTTTATTATTACTATAATTAAATTTATTTGGATTTACCTTTCCATTTTTTATCCCTTTTTTAATGGGGTATACTATTTCAATGATTCCAATGCAGTAATGGTTTTTTCCCCCAATTTTCTTTATATGAGACATTTGTTATATTAATCACTATCTTTATTTTATGAGATAAATATAATAATACATTAATGTAATATGTAATTAATATCATTATTGTCAGGATATTCCAGGTTTCACAAAACTACATTCCTTAATGGTGCTTATGATTCAAACTTTTCTATGTGGGGTGGGTTACATTGAAGGCTTAAGGATTATTTCCCTCATGAATGTTTTAACGATATATTAAGGGAAGTTACATTCATCAACATCAATAAATATTTTTTGTTATTAATCCCCCACTTAGGAATGTATTTATTTATATAATCCTAATTATTTGTATGGATGGATTATGTTTGTTTCAAATATATTTTCATCAAACCCATTTCTATACTATAGGTTAATCACGTGTCAGGGAGAATGTTTGGGAACACATTTTTTCATTGAGATAACCATGTTTCAAATGGATTGTTATGGAAGCCATTTATTTTCCATACAATAACCATGTTTAAAATATATTTTTAGGGAACACATTTCTTTTCTACAGGATACCCATGTTTCAAATATATTTTAATGTAACTCCTTTATCTTTTTATGGGATAACCTTGTTTGAAAGATATTTTTATTAAACCTATATTTTTTCTATAGGTTAATTGCGTTCCAATGAGATTGAAATAATATATGTTTATTTTACAAGGGATAATCAAGTTTTAAAAGGAACAATTACTATTTATATTATCCTTATTCAGTTTCGGGTTATGGAAATATTAAATAATGGGGCAGCCTAGATAGTGTTGAGTGAGCCTGTTAATGCTTATATGATGGGGTGACCAAGATAGAGTTGGGTGAGACCTTTACAAATTATATGACGGGGTCACCCATGTTTCATTGGGTGACCCTGTTATAGATATTAAATTCAATGGATAATGATAATGATGGATGTCTTCTGCATTGTTATTCCAATTAAAATGTTTTTGAAAGGGTTTTATAAAAGTTATGTTTCAAGTAACAAACAAGTGTTTTAAAATATTTTCATGATTTTATAATGGTTCACATTATTTATATTGATATCACATGGCTCATTATTACTGATTTTGATGAATCATTACTTTTCCATGTTTTTATATATGATGGTCCAGGTATTCAATTTTTTGGATTATTTTATCATTCACTCATGCACTGTGATTTGTTCATCATGACCTTGTGAAATACTATAATAATTGATAAATTTCTATTGATAATACATATTTTTACCCTTACCAATAATCTGACCTCACCCTTAATATGATTCATTTTCCATAGGTTTTAATAAATTATATTACACGATTTATTTCTCAAAACAAATTCACATGGTTGACGATAATGTATTAATGTGATCAATAAAATATTGGTTAAGTGGGAGAAATATTCATATAATGTCATATGATTTGTTTATATAGGAGTTTTTCCTAATTAAATAAAACTATAAACATTATAGGTAATCTTGAATGTATACGATTCAGGTTTTCTTTTTTATGTTTTATGTTTTAGATGAACATTTGAGTTATAATTATTAGCATAAAATCCAAAAATGTAAAGTTAAATATTTCAACATAGTATCTGGGAGTGTGGGTTCTAGGATATTATAAATATCTCTTAATATAAACTAATCACAAAAATATAATAATATTTGTGAGAAAAATAGTTATGAAACATGTGTGTGGACCAAAATCACTACCTCAAGTATATGATTTGTTTACTTTACCCAATAATTACCATGATTAGTGTGACAATGTTCAGAAAATAGAATGTTTTGTGGCAGATTTCCTACTAAGGAATGTCCAACAACATCGTCCCTGAAAATTAAATTCCCAAGACCAACTAGGATTTAGAGCCTAAAGACATAAAGATAGAGCCTTCTATCTGAACCAATACACATCTCCTCTATCATCCCAAGAAGAATTCCAAAACCAATCACATTTTAATCAAATATTCAAACTGACCAACCTCTATCTAGATTATCAAAAACCCACTTCTCTCTATTAAAATATTCTTTATGAGAAAACTTCTACTAGTGTACTACCTAGTAAAAAAATATCTTCTAAACATTTTAATGGGATGAAAGATAATGTAAATGCTAACAAACCAATTTGGTAATTGTTTAGAAACATGGTCACAAAAAAAGAAAAATATCATCCCAAACAGTCTCAAATAAAATGGATAATGGAATAATGATAAAAATTATAGATAGAATTTATATTGGACCTCCCAAACCATAGAAATATCAATTGAAACATGATAATATCATGTCTAGATACACTAAATAGATATTTGAAGGACAATCCCAAAAACCTTGTGGAGAAGAAGAAATGATGGAAGAATAAGGAAGGATAATAATATACATGAAAGAAAGAAATGAGGCATACTTACAATGGAATAACATGGATAAAAAATTCATCCACATACTATTAACCTCATTAATTAATCATTCTAGTAATGTTGAAGAATGTTAATCTAAATAAAAATTAAGAAAACATTTTATAATGTAGAGATAAATATTCATATTTTTGAATTCATCAAGAAAATTAAAAAATATGATAAATTTATCATGGATATTTGTACCAAAAGTAATAGGATTGATGGGAAGGAAATACCATGCTTAATGAGAAGATTTTATTCCATTTTCACACAGTTATTTCCAATAAAATGTCAATATATATGGACATTATATATTAAATTCACCATAGTATTGTTATATTTATCTAACAATCTATATGATATAGGTTATTCTAAAAATGTTATGTGTCACTACGTTATTTCATATTTACAGATAAGAGAATTAAAACCCACAGGAGTAGCGATTCAATTTGATAATAGTAGTACCATTTTTAGAATATGTGCTAGTAAGAGTTAAAGATGTGGTTCTTCTGGACAACTTCTTTTTTCCTTACCATTGCAGAAGACAGAGAACCAAGACTTTATCCCACTATTTTAAGAAGAAAATTATTGATAATGACAAAGTCAATTATAAATATAGATCAAGGAACGCCAAACAAGGAGTTTGGAGAGAGTACTATGAACTTCAATATTTTTGACTCTATGTGGAACACTTCATGTGACCATTGACTATTTTCTCTATCCCATGATAAAGGTACTAAACCTATTGAATATA
Source organism: Viscum album (assembly GCA_963277665.1). Lineage (NCBI taxonomy): Eukaryota > Viridiplantae > Streptophyta > Magnoliopsida > Santalales > Viscaceae > Viscum > Viscum album. The sequence goes on from OY728136.1 coordinate 382,442,240, forward strand.
CATATATGTTCAGTGAATTCTTATCGTTATAAAATTAATATTGTGTGAAGAATACCAAGGATTATGTGGCTATGAAAAATATAGAAATTTCGTTTTTATGTTAGAAGTATAAAATATTCTATGTTCTTTAATGAATCTGATGATTTATTAAATTATGGGGATGATTAAATGAATTCTTATGCAAAGGGAATTCTTGTTTTTGATGTGTGGATCTATAACAAAATTTCATATATTAAAAAAAATTAAAACCTCTAACAATTTATTTAAATTATGAATACTGCAAAGAATGAAAAATAATACTTATGATCATTTTTAATACCTTTTCTAGAATCTAGGAGAAAACAATGATAAAAATTTATAAAAGGAGTGTCCATGTCATATGGAGGAGATTAGGTTATACCATATGAATAAACCCCAAAATATTATCACACATAATTTTGTAAGAGGTAGATTTGTGACCCATTATATAGACTCAAAATGACACTAAATACCTCTACCATGGAGGTAGTAAGGAATAAGATGGAGAATTTGTTAGTAGTATACATAATTTATCCTTTTTTAGACTCACAATGGGTCATCCCAAACCACATAGTTCTCAAGAAATTTATCTTGACCATTTTAAAGAATGAGAAAAATTAATTAATTCCCATGAGATTCCAAAATAGTTGTTGAGTGTGTATTAATTTATGAATTCTAAATAAATTCACTAGAAAATACCACATTCCCATTCTCTTAGTTGACCAAACTCTAGAAAAGTTATCAAGAAGAAAACCATAATTTTTTGATTTGTTTTCAATATATTTTTAAGAATCCATTACTCAATTGGACAATGAAAAGAAACATTTCACATATAGCATAGGCACATTTTCAACCAAAAATATTCCATTTGGGTTTTGAAATTCTCTATGTAAATTTAGAAGGGGCATATTTTGTAGATTTTCATATCACATTGAGGACTACATGGAGGTATTATTTGATTACATTATTATTTTTGGTAAATTATTTTTACCAATGTTTGGGAAACATGGAATGTTTTTAAAACATGTGTTAGAAGGAATTTTTTTTTTCAATTCTGAAAATTGTCTTTTCATGGAAGATAAATGAATAGTATTAGGACACATAATTTCTCAAAATTCAATGAGATAGAAAAATATAAAGTTGTAGTGATAAATTCATTACCCTATCCAAATTGTATGAAACATATTATATATTTTTTAGGCCATATAGGATTATAGATAATATTTATTAAGGAATTTAGTAAAATTACTCTTCCTCTTTCTTAGTTATGATTAAAATAAGTTGATTTATATTTTAATGATAAAAATAGGGATAATTTTGATGATTTGAGGAGGATAATGATCACTCTACTAATAGTGACACCACAAAATTTTGAATATTCATTCATTCTACATTATGATGGTTTGAATCATGATATGGGGGAATACCCACCTCAAATAAGTGAATGAGGACCAAAAGAAGTTACTTATACCACAAGAACATTAAGGGTTACTCACAACCACCAAAAAATATTTCCCTATAATTATTTTCTCATTAGATAAGTTCCAATCTTATTTTTTGGAACTAATGTTATTGTATTTTTTGACCACATAGATCTTAGGCACTTAAAAATTAAGGGAAATGAAAAACCTTGGCTAGTCATATGGATTTAACTTTTATAAGATTTTCACATGGAAATTAAAGATAAAAATGGTGCTAAAAAATAATGGATGATCATCTAATTAGAATTCCTAACACTGTCGAAGCTGAAATTACAGACACGTACCCACTAAATGACCATATATATAATGAAAAATATTATATAATAGAATATAAAGTACGATGGTATGCTGACATGATAAATTAATTGGTGAATTATCAGTTACCATGACATTATATATTCTATAGAAAACAAAAACATAAATATGAATCTAGATTTTATATTTTGGTGGTTCTATTCCATTGAAAAACCTGTAATGACCAAACAATAAGACTATGTGTTTTGAAATGTGAAACAGATTGTATTTTTGAGTTTTCTAAACATTTTAACACCCATAATGTTTTTGATTTAGTTCTATATAATTTTTTTTCTTTGAATTCATTTGTTATACTCAATACCAAGTTCAAAGAAATCATGATATACAATTAAAATATTTTTATTTAATATAAAAATAATCACCTAGATTTAATTTTAGAGGGTATGAATATGAAAATATAATTATGGAAAAATTATTGTTTATAATTAATTAATTTTTTATCAATTAAATATAAATAAAAATAAAAATAGTTTGAAAATAAATGAAATTTTTTTCTAAATTACTATTTTTTAAGCACAGTGTGTTTTTAATATAATAAATTTTATTAATCATTATTAGTCAATAATTTTATCAAAATTAATATACTATATATGAAATAAATTTTTTTTACATTCATCTATTTTTTTAATAATGTGATTGGAATAAATCATGTTTAGGCCTAAAATGAGTATTTCAAAAAAATGCTTTTATTGCCTTTGGCGCACTTGTTTTAAAATGAATTTATTTTCCTTACTAAATTTCAATTTTGAAAAATTTATTTAATTTTTATAATCATGTGGTTCAAATTTGTTAAATATTCCTCTTTTACTTATAAATACTAGAAATATTAAAATTTTGTCAACCCGGTAAGGGTAAAATGGGTAAAATAATGTAAAAATCTAAGATAAGGCATTAAAAATTATATAACACATGAATTTATACTTTTGGATGAGTGGGGGTCAACAATTTACATCAATGTATCAAATAGACATCCCCTTGGTTCCATAATAATTTGAATTACACTTTTATATTAACTTATGAAAAGAATAAAAAAATGTCAATCTCTTGACATTAATATCTTGAAAATACTACATAAGGATAAAATGAGGACAATTTCAATTAAAATTTGTTATTTTATATATAAATTAATTTTATTATCTTATTAATTTATTTATATATTTTTGTATTTGAATAATTATCATAAATTCTAATAGAATGCTGACAAAATATTAATTCAATAAATGATATTAAATATATTCAAAGTATTACAATTGATGTAAATTACTATGTCACATAAATCTTTAAAATACATATTACTTATTATTGTAATTTTGGAATGAATATATTTTAATTCCATATTTTTGTTTTTTGACTTTAAATTCAAATTATATTAGTAGTTCTAAAACCGACTTTAAGGATAATTAATAATAAGAAATATTTTACTAAATGATTTAAACGGCCTAAAAATAATATAATAAGACAATTTAATGGAATATAGATGAAAATATTAATCCTAGTCCCTTTATGAGTAATTTATCCATTTATTTTAACATTTATAACCCTTTAAAATTGAAATAGTTAAAACCTCAGCTATGGTTAAAATTAATTAATGATGGGATTAATACAAAAATTTAAGGCTTGAAATGACACAAAATTCATTATAAATTTCATTTGATATTGTTACATAGAATCTGGAATCATTTCATTCAAATTTATTTCCATTGTGTTTCATTTTTATTATGAATTAATTTTTATTATTTTAATCTTTTTATAAATTCCAAGAGTGGCACACCTGTAAATTATATAAGGTAGAATGTTCTTTCTCTTATTTACACCACATTAATACATTTATCTCAAAAAATCCCAGAAAAATTATCTTCTTAAATTCTTTTTACATGGTCTAGAGGTACTAGTATCCTTAAAAGACCTATTATATGGTCCTTTGGAAGATATTAATGGAGTTCCTTAAAGAAGAGATAATCTCCTTAGCAGATCACTTTCATTTAACATGTTATTTTTACACCTCTAAATAAATCTTATTTATAATGAAATGGTAAATTAGGTATCATAAATATAATTAAATGTCATAAACATTATTAATTCATAATTACCCTCCCTCTTTCCAATCACATTTGAAATGAAAATATCACTCATGCATATGTACAACATATTGTCTCTACGTAGTGATACAAATAATTTTCATAACCATATTTTATGGATTTGTATTATGATTTGTTTATGGTTTATAAATTATATTTATGAAAAAAGTGTACATTTTTAATGAAAATATAATTTCTACCTTCTTACCATCCAATTCATTTGAAAATGATAACGTCGCTCATGTGTTTGTGTAGACCACCACAACCACCAAGCGATGTGATTAAACATACATTTTGTTTTAAATGGAAGAAAATAAGGATTAATTTGATGAATATATATTATTTATATGAAATTATAATGATTCATTAAATGTGAATTCATATTTACCATTTTTTTCATTCCATGCATCTAAATGTGAAAACCATGTTCATGCGTACGCAAGACCTACCTTCTCCATGAGTAGTGTATTTCATTTTCCTCTGTATAACATTAATTGATAACTTTATATATATATTTATTATATATAATATTTATATAATTATTATAATTTATGATATCATGAATCCCTGATCAAATTACAATAAATAGAATTACAACACCAAAATTCATATGAAAAAACTAAATAGTTATCAACCCATAATAATAATTTTAACAAGGGGTTATTAATAAACAGGTTTGAAAATTTTATAAATGTATCACATATTATATTATAAATATTTATATTATTTTGTTAAAATTATAAATAATTTAAATTTATTATACAAAAGGATAGAGAAATTTCGAAGAGAGTGGAACTCAAGATATGGGATTTATGTTACAATATCATTGTTTACTATGATTATTTATGATTAAACAAGAAATGATTAATTTACTGATCTAAATTTCCATAATATAATTAATTATATTATACTCTCATCAGTTCAATATAATACATATATTTCTTTCACATTCTTTTCTTTAAGAACTCATGAGACTAGAAGAATGTTTTCATGGGAAATCGAATTTATTTCCTTTTGTTTGAAATTGGTTTCCCTTCATTGTACATATTTTATAAATTTATTTTAAGTTTTTTTCTATTAAACTATAATTTTTACTTTATAATTATACCAAATTTATTTTTTTAAAAATGGTTCGAAAAATCATTCTATAATTTTCTAAGCAACGAAGCTTTTATTTTTTTAAGAGAAATTTGAAAGGAATATATGTTTCAACATACACGACGTGTACATAATTTACCAAAATAATGGACAATCAATGATTTTAATATTAATTTATGTGTATACATGTTTATTTATAATGAAAAATATATCCTTTATATTTGGAGAGTTTTTATATATTAAAAATGTTTTTTCAAATTAAAAATGAAATTTTCGTAAAAAATGTTCCACTAGTATTTTAACAGAGTTTTTCATCAATGATGATATCGATTGATGTTACCTAATATTTTATATTGATAAAAAATTATACTATCCATATTATTTCTAATAATGGTTTATTACTCTGATAAAAAAATGATTATGAAACACATTCCTTTTCCATGGGTTATGGTATAATGAATTTATTAAATAATTATAAAGCCCATTTCTTTTTAACGGGTAATAACTAGATAAAATGTTTATGAATCCTATTTTTTACATAGGATTTAATATTATTAATATCATATTATCTTGTAAAAAATATCATTATGATTTTCTTTATGTGATGGGTGCGCATAGAATTATATATCCATCCAATGAATTGGGTAAAGATGGATATATCATGAAGATGGGAATTGGGAGTGAACCCAGTTAGTAAGGGGCTCTTCCAACAATGATAATATTGAGAGTGAACCTTGAATAATATGATGTTTTTGGGATTTAAACCAATCCACTATTATATTCTTATTAGTTACCCTTAACTACCACATAAAATATTTTCTATACTTATGTGTTTTCCACAAACAAATGTCTTGTGATAAAGTTTTTCTCCCATTGATCATGTTCATTAGTATAATTATTATTTGTTAATTATGTACTTACAGGATTCATTCCATGATTAAACATTATGATCTACAATATATAGGTTATGGTTTTCAATTATTAGGATAATTATCTCAAACCCTTTTTCTCAGGTTTAGTTTTAGTGACCATTGATATCTCCCTTGTTTACCCTCATTGAGAATCTGATTCACCCTTTCTTATGTTTCCTTTCCCTAGGTATTAATGAAAGTTATTAAGTATAATATTTATATTAAGAGTAATATTTATTAATAGATTAATGGCAGATGATTTAGTTCACTTACAAACCTGTTTTTATATATCCATGATTCAAAAGATACTATACCTACATGATTCTCACATGGATTTTTATGTTATGTAACAACTATTTATCTAATAATATATAATATCAATGTAAGAAAATTTTGTTTGGTTAAAAACATTATCTGGTGTAGTTAACTTTAGACCTCATATATCTACAATAGATGTTTTATAATATAGAATTTATATGTCAAATTTGTTCATGTGTTCTCTTGAATATTATAAGAACTTTGAAAAATGTAAATTTTAAGGAAACATTTAAAAAAGGAAGGAGATGCCTCCTAATCCCATTATATTTTGTTAAAATTTTTATTTTTGGGTAATGTATTTCATGGGAACATTTCTTATATCATTTACAAAATCATGAAATCTTCCCATATTTTTATTATGTCAAAAAATGGGTGGAATCCGTACCAACCAAAACCGATGATGCTAATGATTTGTGTGATTTTTTATGGTCCAATATTTTCAATACATTTGGAGTTCAATGAGACATAATCATTTCACAAAAAATCACTTTTTCAATAGTTTAACAATGGATCTAATTAAAAATTATAAAGTACGTCATATGAAATCTTCACCCTCCAATCCTCAAAAAATGACTGAGATGAATTGTCCCAATGAATAATTTAAGGAATATTGAAGAAAATGTTTAAACTCAATAGTAAGGATTATATCCAAAGATTATATTAAACATTTTGGACCTTCAAAATAGAATAAAATAAAACCAAATGTAGGATCCCCACCTAGTTGATTTGTCTAAAAATTTATTACCTATCAATGGAGTTTTAGAATAGAACATATTGGCTATAAATAAGATGATTATATACTAGTTTCATGATGGAAAAGAGAAGAACTTACAATTGAAATATCTAAATCAAATTAAAATAAGGGCTTTGAAAAATTCTATAATCCATAAACAGAGAACCTGAGTGGGTATGGAAAAGCTAATCCAACCAAAACAATTCCATTATAGAGGCCAAGTATTTCTCTAAAATCCCATACTAAAGCTAACAAATGGTAAATTTTCTTCTAAGTGGTATGTTATATTGATATATACTAATTTATATAGTTTTGGTGTGGACTATATGAGGAATTAAGATGAAGGAATCTCATTTACCATTAATGGGAACAAATAGAAAAATTACAATTGGAAATCTACCCCATGAACCGGTGGAGGAACTTACACTTCTCTAACCTATCTATTGATCACTAATCTTCATGTCAAGTGGATCCAACAACATTAAAAAAAGTAAATTTTGTATTCAACCCATGTTTTATAGGTTTCATAGGATTTATCAATTTATTATATAACCACTCTTCCTTTTTCTCATTAATCTACAAATCAGATGGTCCCTACACTTTTTTCGAGTTTTTGATAGGACCTTTTGAAACATTAAAGAACATGGTATCCTAGAAACATTAATAATATAAGGAGAATTTAAAAAGTGATTTATATGGAATGAGGAGTTCCCTTTTAAATTCAATATCTTTAACTCCATATATTATTTTGAATTTGTTCTTGAGCCATAAAAGAGATTTTTTATACCCACCCATATATATTTTTTACTTCATAATCATGGATACAAGAGTTTCGAAGGAATCCCATGATGCTATGTTTTATATTTCTTTGTTAATAATATTTTATGAGTAATGTGGGGTGGTTGAATTATTATTGGTAATCATAGGATAATTGTTTATTGAATCATGATTTAAAGGAATTATATGATTTGTGTAGATGATATTTTTCACTATTTTTATTAAATTGGATTTCAAAAATTGATGAAGATTTATTTTTAGTAATATTAAATTCCACGAGTGATTGTGCCAATTATTTTCATTATTTCTAAGACGATTTTATACCATAAGTATATTTCATGAGGGATATAGGGTCAAGATACCTACACTAATTTTCATTGGAACATGAAAATGATATTATCGTAGAAAGTCACCTTTAATTTGGTTAAGGTATTTTTATTTATTTATCCCATATCATTGATGCCACTTTACACTCTCCTCGGGATCACCACCCTAGACACTTGATGCTTCCACCTTCCACCTTCGAGATCATCAAACAGTCACACATAGCTACTTAAAAACACCATGACAGAAGCTAGGACACTAATGATTTTTACATGAAGCACCATGTACCTAGATATATCATTTCATAGACCTTTTAGTATCAAATGATCATTTTGAAAGACATTCCACTGACGGTGAACCCCTAAATGAGTTGTAGGATGATATGACCACTACATGGCCATATTGAACTATACCATGGTGCATAGGTAGGTCCTATGAATAAAACTACCATTGAAATGGAGGGTAAGTCATGATGATGAGTATGGTCAATGAAAAATGGGTACAATATTTTTTCTACACCATAGTGGTGCTTGGGTATGGCTAACTAGATAATCAAGAGCATAAAACTCCATGAAAAAATATTTATTAATAAAAGTGGATGAGAACCACATGAATAATGAATAAAATATGAGGAATAAATTTCTTATGATATTCTATAATAACGATGGTCCATGGTAGACTCATAATTAATAAACTAGAAAAAACCAGTGATACAAATTGTCAAAGTAGTGTTTGTGTTCTTCTTATTGGGATGATGTTGGATGAATAATAAAATATGTTTTGTTTCAACCAAATTCAGATGTATCTAGGGATGATTGAGGGACTTAAGGTTGAAAATATATTAACATATACACATGGTTTCTATCCCTTGGAAAATAGTGTATGGAAGAGTGTGAAATAGAATAGAAAACACCTGAGTAAAATTTTTCATGGTGCTATAAAATCTTAAAAAATATATGAGGGGTTAGGTAGTAAAAAAAAAGTTTGAGGATACCCTCAATTCCATTCACTAGGTTAATAATTTTTTAGATGAAGTTAGTATATATATATTGATCATAAATATATGGCTAATAAATATATATGAAACCTTGATGATTTGAAATGAGATATGGTCGGGATATAATGTGAAAGCCTAACTCTCATGGGTAAATAATTCTTATAATTTTTTAGACATGGTTTCAAATTATTTTTTAAAAGGGGACGAAAAGGTGGTTGAATGAGATAACATGGAGCTCTGTCTCTATAAATATATAGCCCATCTACTATACATGGGAGCTTAACAAATCATAGGTAAATATGATTCAACTATAGGATTTAAGTGTTTCTTCCATGGATTTATGCTACCTACCATTTTATATTTCTTAATTATAAAATGACTTATACCCATCCTTAATATTTTTTTCTTCCAAAATGTTTGGTTATAATTATTAAGTGAATATAGTTGAGAAGGAAAATATCTTGTTTTTCTTGACTTTAGGAATTTTGGAAATGATAAAACTACCTCTTTTATTGTGAATTTATTTTATTCTTTAATTGTAGAATAAATCTTGAATGAGATTATGTGGTTAAGGATCCATAATCTCCATCTAATTAATCTATTATTAGATAAATTTAATGAAATGTGGCAATGTAGTGAGTGTTTAATGATTTATATCACATGGGGAAGTAACAATTGTTATACTTGTATTACTTGAGAGTCGCAATACCCAAATAGGTATTTCCTAATTTAATTGAAGGTGATTCATTGTGTGTTTCATACAATGGAAATATTTTATAATGATGTAAGGAATCTTTTGGATACTCTCACAAAAATCAATAAACTAAGGGTGTAGAGGGGAACTGATTTTGGAAACTCTCATTTATCAATTAATAAGAGAATGATATACATTTTAGAATATGATGACATCATTATAACTGTGAAGAAAAACTAGACATGATTTATTTTCCCTTATTTAAATTTTAATGCCTATTTTTTTGTTTAGTCATAAACATCAAAACACCATCATTACTTTTCTAATCAATGAATCGATTTACGATTTCAGAAATTATTTTCTATAAATGAGTTTTGTCAATTATATTCAAAAAAAATTTGTTTTAAGTGTATGTGGAAAAAATATTTTTAATATGGATATGTTTAAAAAATCACTCTCTACATACCATGTGTTAGTGAAAGAGTGAATTCATCAATATCAAAGAGGAATGAGTTACTTAGAAAAGTTAGTAAAGTATCTCGATATTCGGATAAGTTAATCTAAATAATATGTACTGATGAATCATTAGATACTTTTCAATGAATGATTTATTGTATTATGAAGTAATAATAGATCATAGTGGGATTTTTTATTCTAGTTAAAAATAGAAGTTTTAACAAGGATCATGGGAATATTAATTCATGGTTATGAATTTGAATGGATTACCATTTTATATATAAACATAAATAGTTTTGTTGAAATGAAATTTGATGGGTGGATGATAGGTCCACAATAATTTTTAATGATATATACCATTACAGGGGGGTGGTGAATTAGGATATGTAAATTTCTTTAAAAGTAGTCAATATAACTATCTACAACCTCATATCCCTAAAATATCTAGTCATACTGATTAATAGGCCAATTTATATATTATTATTAACATGATGATCAAATTAATATACAACTTATCGTTTCATTAAAAGAATTTATCTTGTAAATAAATAAATTTTTGGGCCACAAAATCAGGAATTTTTGTTTGGAAATGTATGTGTTTCTTCACAAGACCAAATGCAGTGAAGAACAGTGGACGAGATCAGAGAAGGAAGGGAAACATGGTGGCCAAGACATAGAACACATACGGTGTCTGGGAGGGGTTTTTGGCCGTAGACCAGGTAGCGGGAACGGTATGTGGGAGTGGTTTATGAAGACCGAAATGGTTCATAAATACGGTTTGCAGTGAATGGAATGTGGTATATAGAAGGTTTGATGGTTTGTGGTATGAAAGTTGAGAATGTTGCCACATAGGAGAAAAATCATATGTGGACCGCAGTGAAAAAATGTTTAGAAGAATTGGTGGGGTACGTGGGTGGAGGATCTGTGAACGGTGGTGGATATACCGAATCAATGATTTGGAAAACCATTGATTAGAGGAATTGTGAGATATAATTATGTAACGAACCAAACCTTAATTAATGAAAATTCCTCTTGATATAATTAAATGTATTATTATGGTTATATAAAATGGGAACTTCATTGGTTTTATGTTTCTAGATTTTAAAATACCATTATGAATTGTGACCGTTGCTAATATAGTCGTTGAATAGTGATCACATGATTAGTATAAATATAGATCTTTAACAAATCCAAACATACATAGGAAAAGGAATTGATGGCCTCATCTAGTAGACATTCCCCATACGAAGCCCATTTCTCAGATCTCGGAAAGGAGGTGGCGTTATTGGGCTTCTCTCTTGACCAAGGACAAGCCGAGCTTGAACACATTAATCTTGAACAGAACTGACTACGGGAGAAGTGGATGTTAACAGTGATTAACACCTGGTCGATGTTATCTGAGACACCCCAAGACTCTGTCACCATCGCACACCATACCCTTCGGACTTATGTGAGTGTAATAAGGGGCTATGTAACCAGACCCTAGAACTTTGACGATGTACATTATTTTTGTATAAATAATGTGCATTCCTTTTATTATTGTTAGTTTGTAAATAGGTTTTTAAGCACAATTTGAATTTTTAGTCAATATTCAACTAATAAATCTATTTTGATGAAATAAAGGATTTTTTAATTAAATATTATTTTAATAAAATATTATTTTACTTTTTTAAAATATGAATGATCATATAATTTTATGAATGCAATTGTAATTTTTATAAAGGATTGATAACTATTATTGTCAGAACCCATGAATTTTCGGTAAATGAAAGTTTTTATTTTAAAATTAAAAAATCACATATTTATAAAATTATTTTGATTAAATGTATATTATTTTTGTAATGTAGATGTTAAAATTATCCAATGATGAATTTTTCATAATTTTATGAGACAGTCGAATTTTTGGTTATAAATTAAATACATTTTAAATATATAATGTGTTTTATGACCTCACAATGAAACAATAGTGAGGTAATAAAATAATATAATCCTTAATTTCGTCCAATATATCCTTTAGAATTATAATAATGTGATCTTAGATTTTTTCTGATTTATTTTACAAAGTTTTTGTGGACCCTCAATGACTTATAAAACATTTTGTCTTTTTGAATTGTTTTCCTTGAGAGTGTGACTCACCTCGACATAAGAAACCCTATTATTTTAATAAGTTCTTCCATTGGAATTATAAAATATAGTTTTTCCCACTCCGATTTCCAAAAACCATGGGCTGGTTTGTGGTATTGATTAGTTTAATGTGAGGTGTCCCAAACCTAAATAATAAATAATTCCCTCTCCTTTCCTATATAAACCCACCCAAGATCCCACTTCCTCTTCACTCAAAGCCTTTGTAATTCGACCAACCCCTTATCTCCTCTCTCTATAATCCTCCCATGGGGCCCCTATCTCCCAATAATCCCATCTCGAACCTCTCCCAAGCCATTGTGATCACACTTCCAAGTATGGGATTTCTTCCTTTCTCATTTTTGTCTAATTTTCTTTAAGTTGTTATTCCATTTTGTTTTCAATTAAAAATTTTGGGGTATGATTTCACACCACCCCAATATTTACCTATTTATTTATGTTTTATGTGAGACCCCATTCTCTCTTATTAAAGCCTCCCATCTACACATATTACTATGCCTAAATTCGGTGAGGGAATTCTCTATCCCCTTTAACATCCAAGTAATTATTTTGTATTATGCATCCAAATTCCATTACATTTGTTGGGACATGTATCTATAAGACCCCATTACTGTCCACTTCTTATACACATGACGATACACCCTTTTCTATCTCATCAACTATTTTCACGAATCCTTATGTCACACCGTTATGCTGCCGAAATTGCACCGTGTTTTTCCAAACCAAGATCAATGTGTAGTGAATACCATACCCATATTTCTATACAGGGTATTCACCATTATGCACATATACCTATTGAAAGGTACTTTCATGTTTTTATTCTACATAAATTAATCATGGAATAACATATGATGTTGATTGATTCCATTTTATTTGATCCATGTGTCACACTTATGCATGAAATGAAATTCTTAAGAAGGGCATGCCTTGATAGCGCTCCAATGCATTGGATAAAGTATAATATCATTATACATCATGTAAAATTGGTGTTGGAACTTCCTAATTCAAGTGAAATGAGGTTTTACTCATGATTCATGTGCAATTAGGGTTTACTCATGTTCCATGTGAAATGAGCTTTAGCTCAAGCTAATTCCATGTTAAGTTTTATTACCACATTTCCATGTTATGATTATCAAGTTTTATCATGCCTTTATGTTCATGTTTCTCTAATGATCCATTGATATGCCTATTGTATAACATGTACTGTATTCCTCATGTTATTCCATGTTTATTCCCTTACTGGCATTTATATCTCACTCTTTTCTTATGCATGTCCTCAGGTTATCATATGAAATATTAAGTACGAGGGAATGTAGTTGTCATGTAAAAGATGTTTTTAATAAAGTCTTTGTGTGTTTTATGTTCTAATATTTTATGTAATGTTCCTAATCCCCAAAGACACTAGACCTCTCAATATTCTATGTTGTATGAAGTGAATATTTTATGTAATAAATCTGGTTTAAGTGTTTAATAAAAAGAAGGTTTGTTATAGTTTGTATCAGAAGATAATTTTAGTTATTTTTGGGATTAGGATTAGAAAACCCAAGTGAAGACTAAGAGACAAGAATAAGTATAATAATAACATCCCTAAGTATCATTGAGTATTTAGTAATTGGTCTATCATGAAAATACATCCATGTCTGGATACGAGTAAGTAGAGGCGGCTCTGGCACAGATGTATCCTAGGGTTAAAACTCGAAAACACCGGTTTGAGCAAGACTCGAACGAGAAATGGTGCACGACAACGAACCTTGATACACTCCTGGTTATGACACTCCCATGGAAAATTATTTGGTAAATTCATAAGCATAGTATGAACCCTTATTAAGGGAATTAAAAAAATTCCCCTAAGAATATATGTTTGATAGTAGATCATGCATAGCATAGATTGAAGCCTATAGATTTATAAGTTAAGGAAATATAAGGTATTTATAAGTCATAAGTTTTGTCTTTGGATAACCCTTTATGTGTTACCCCTAACTTTCCTTTTATTCCAGCCAATAGATGGTAATAGGAGGACTCGGGCTAACAACCGATGTGAAGATCAATGTGTTGACTGTGCTAATTAGATGCCCAATATGATCAGAGTGGGAATCGCAAACATTTTCACACTTCTTTATTAGTTAACACATTCTTTGAATATAAATTTGGGTCAAAAGGAACATTCAACCCCCCCCCCCGAAATAAATAACAAGTCGCTATTGAGAGCTTCATGAGACAAAGGCCTCCTACTTTTAATGGACCATCTAATCCCTCAATCGCTGAACAATGGATCAACTCCATTGAAGAGATCTTCTCCATAAATCAATTTTCCACAAAATATAATGTTCTTATAGATTCTTATTATATGAAAGGTGAAGCTGATCAGTGGTGGATGTTGATAAAAAATACAAAGCCTAAGGAAGATATCGAGGCGTTGGAATGGAAGGATTTCTAGAAGATGTTTTTCGATAAATATTATCCATGTGCCCTCTAATATAAGATGGAAAGGTACTTTCTATACCTCCAGCAAAATTTTGAAGAATCATTTGAAGAATGTGAGACAAACATCAAAAATATTTCATGATATTCCTCTGGCTTTGTCATTACCCCCTAATGCAAGGTTGACCACTTCTTTGGTGGGAAGAAACCAAGCCTACGGAAAGCGTTTGCGATCTGTGACTTTGACAGCTATGTGGAAGTTGTCCGATGTGATGTCAAGGATCAAATGGGGGTTGGAGAGTCTCATGGGTATAGTGGGGATATTAAGCATAAGGTGGACTACAATACTGGTAGTCAAATGAATAAATCCAATAGTGATAAAAAGATATAGCACCTCACTTGCCAAAAGTGCGGAAAGAAGCCCCCTGGATATTTTCCTAAGGAGACGAGGAAATGCTTTAGGTGTGGAAGAGAAGGGAACCTAGCTGTTAACTGCGGACAAGAAAAACCCGTGGCTATAATAGAGTCGAGGAATTCTCCATTCGAACCTAAACTTGTTGTTCATTTCTGCAACTGCAAAGAACCAGGGCATCATACAAATCAGTGCCCTAATCCAAGAGTTTTCAGAAGAAACCAACAACCTCCATGGAACTAAGGGAGAGATTTTTCAATCACTACTATCAAAGTGAACCCTGAAAACGAAGTGGTGACAGGTACAGTAGATATTAATTCATGAATAGTGAATTTACTTTTGATTCAGGTTTTATGAATTCTTTTTTATCCCAAAAGTTCAGTAGAAAAATCCTCACACAACCACAAATCATGGAAGTAATGATGTTGGTGAGTACGGAAAATGGGGCCATCATTTCATCCCATGAATATAACTCATCCCCTGTCATAATCTATGGATTGAATTTCTAGGAGAACAACTTCATACTCCCTCTGGTGGAATTAGATGCAATTATTTGCATGGAATGTATTTTCTTATATAGAGCCAACACAAATTAATGTGATAGGGATGTCACTATCCATTTTGCGAATCGACCCCCGATTCTATACAAGTTCAAGGAGGAATATGAATATTCTTCAGTTCCATAATTTCAAGTGTGGATTTTACTGACCTATGATCATGCATATCTAGCTCAGATGATTGAGTCTAAGGAGACAACCATCCTTGAAGACATGCCTATTGGGTGGGAATTTATTGTATTGTTTCCTGTGGAATTTCCTAGTCTTCCTCCTAGAAGGGATGTTGAATTATCAGTTGATCATATACCTAGGGCGTTGCCAATATCCAAGACTCTATATTGAATATATTTTGTGGATCTTGAGGAGCTGAAGAAAAAACAATAGGAGAATCTAGAAAAATGGTTTATACACCCATGTGCTTCACCATGGGGTGCACCAGTCCACTTCATCATGAAGAAGGATGGGTCAATGAGACTCTGTATCGATTATCATGAGTTTATCCAAATCACGAAAAAGAAAAAGTGTCCTCTCCCACAAATTGATAACTTGTTCAATCAGCTGTGTGGAGCACAATACATATCCAAGGTGTATTTGTGGTCGGGCTATTATCAAGTAAGGTTGAAGAAGGAAGATATCCCCAAGACTTCTTTTCGTACATGATACCGGCGCTATGAATTCATAGTAATGCCTTTCAGACTCAGTAATGTTATAGAAATATTCTTGGACATAATTAATATAGTCTTTAGGGATTAACAAGAAAAATTTGTGGTAGCCATTATAGATGAAATTATGATTTACTCCAAAACCAAGGAGGATAATGTGGAGCTTATAAGAACTGTACTAGAGACCTTGTGGAAGACAAATCTCTATGTAAAGTATAACAAGTGATAGTTCTGGTGGAATGAACTCTCATTCTTGGGCCATATCATCACAAGGAATGGGATATCTGTGGATCCCACCAAAATAGATGCAATTGAGGGATGGTCAAGGCCAACATCAGTAATAGATATCAGTATCTTCTTGGGGTTAGATGGATATTATCGATGATTTTTGAGAAATTTCTCATGATGGCACAACCCTCTTACCAAGATAACTCAAAAGGGAGTAAAGTTTTCTTTGAGTGATTAATGTGAAGAAAGCTTCAAAGAGATAAAATGGAGGCTCGTCACTATGCATGGGCTCACATTACCCACAAGTGGAGATCTTTTGGGGTATTTAGTGATGCTTAGACGAAGGGCATGGGCTGTGTGTTGATACAAAATGACAAAGTCATTGCCTCTGATTCATGGCAATTGAAAGTTCATGAGCAGAATTATCCAACACATGATTTGGAGTTGGCTGCGGTGATCTTTGCTTTAAAAATTTGGAGACATTATCTCTTTGGGGAGAAGGGTGAAATATATACAGAACACAAAATCCTCAAGTATATATTAACATAGAAAGAGTTAAACATGTGCCCAAAAAGTTGGTTAGAGCTAATCAAAGTCAATAACTGCTCAATCCATTACCACCATGGGAAATAGAATAAGGTGGAAGATGCTCTAAGTAGAAAGGCCCCAAAAATTCTATCATTAATGAGAATTGAGAACGATCCAATATTATTAGACTTGATGAAGATGGGCATGGGAATCATAATGAAGGGAACATCATCAATCCTTTCACAAATGATTGATCAACCATCTCTTTTGGAAAGGTTAAAGGATGCTCAAAAGGATGATGTGAGAATTTAGATGAGGGTGGAAGCTATCAAAAAAGGGAATTCCTCAGAGTTCAAAGTTAATGATGAAAGAATTGTGAGATTTGGGAAAAGACTATGTGTTCCATCAAGTCCGGAACTGAAGAAGGAACTTTCAGATGATGCACACTGTTAAAATTTTTCTATTAATCCAGGAAACACAAATATGTATCGAGATCCCCAAGAGAATTATTGGTGGGATAATATGAAGAAGGAGATCACTGCGTGTACATCAAAGTGCCTGTTGTGTCAGAAAGTGAAGGAAAAGAGGCAGAAGTCCAAGGGATGATGTGACCATTACTCATACCAGCATGGAAATGGGAGAACACCACCATGGACTTTTTCACCAGACTTACGAATACACTTAAAGGAAACAATGAAATATGGGTTTTTGTGGATCTTCTTACAGAGTCTGCACACTTCATTGCAATTCGGGAGGATTTTTCATTGTATCTGCTGACACTAATATATCTCAGTAAAGTGGTAAGGCTGCATGGAGTACCATTATCTATTGTATCCCATTGAGATCCAAGATTCACCTCTATGATTTGGAAGAGTCTTCCACAGGATCTAGATACTGAGCTGAATATCAGGATAGATTATCATCCTCAAACAGATACCCAGTCTGATTGGACTATCCAAACACTTGAGAACACGTTGAGAGCATGTTATATGGACTTTAAAGGAGGGTGGTACCAATATCTTCAACTAGTTTAATTCTACTACAATAACAATTTCCACTCGAGCATCCGAATGGAACCTTATGAAGCCCTGTATGGGAAGAGGTGCATAACACCTCCATTTTGAGATGAAGTCGGTGAGCATAAGCTGATAGGACCAGAAATGGTCGAAGATATGGTGGAGAAGGTGAAAACTATTTAGCAGCATATCAAGGAAACCCATAGTCTAAAAAAGAGTTATGCAGACATCCATAGGTGAGACCTTGAGTTTAATGTTAGAGATATGGTATTTCTATGCATATCCCCATGGAAGATGGTCATAAGTTTTTCAAAGAAAGGGATCTTAAGTCCTAGGTACATCAGCCCCTTTGAAATTCTTGATCGTGTCGGGGTTGTGGCCTATCAACTAGCACTTCCACCTCCCATGGACAAAGTACATGTCATCCTTCATGTATCCCTATTAAGGAAGTACATACCAGAACCTTCACAAGTACTCTCTTTATAGGTGGTACAGTTGGAGGATGATCTTTCATATGAGGAGCAACCAGTGAAGATCGTATATCGTAGAGAGAAAGTTCTACTAAATAAGACAATGCCCCCCATTAAGGTGTTGTGGAGAAACTACAAGTTTGAAGAAGGGACATGGGAATCAGGGGAAGTAATGAAACAGAGTTACCTAGATAAGTTTTAGTATGGGAAAAGGAAAATTCGAGGGCGTAATTCATTAAGGGGGGAAGATTGTTACGACCCAAACTTTCATTAAAGAAAATTTATCTTGATCTAATTAAATGTCTTATTGTTGTTATATAAAATGTGAACATAATTGGTTTTATGTTTATGGATTTTAAAATATCGTTGTGAATTGTGATCATTGTTAATATAGTCGTTGAACATTCATCACATGATTAGTATAGATATAGGGCTTTAACAAATCCAATTTACTCAGACAAAGGAAGTGATGTCCTCATCCAGTAGACTTGCCCCATACGAAGGCCATTTTTCAAATCTTGGAAAGGAGGTGTCATCATTGGGCTTTGCTCTTGACCAAGCCCAAGCCTAGCCTGAACATATTTTTCTTGAGCGGAACCGACTATGACAGAAGTGGATGTTAATAGAGATTACCACCCAAGCAATGTTATCTGAGCCACCCCAAGAGTCTGTCACCATCGCACACCTTATCCTTCGGTCTTATGAAAGTGTTATAAGGGGTAATGTAACAATTCCTTAGAATTTTTACATTGTACATTTTTTTGTATAAAGAATCCGCATTCATTTATTTATTGTTACTTTGTAAATAGTTTTTAAAGCACAAGTTGTATTTTTAGTTAATATTCTTCTAAGATATCTATTTTTATGTATTAATGGATTTTTGAATTAAATAAAATTTTAGAAAACTATTAATTTACATTTTATAAAATATAAATGATCATATAATTTTATGAATGCAATTGTAATTTTTATTAAGGTTTGAAAATTGTTTTTGTCAAAACCCATGAATTTTCGGTAAATGTCAGTTTTTGTTTTAAAAGTAAAAATTCACAGATTTTAAAATTATTTATATAAAATGAATATTATTTATGTAATCAGGATGTCAAAATTATCCAATGGTGAATTTTTCATAATTTTATGTGACAGTGGAATTTTTGGGTAAAAATGTAATACTGTTTAAATATATAATGTGTTTTATGAAATCATAATGACCCAATAGTGATGTAATAAATTACTATAAACCTTATGTTCAGCAAATATATTTTTTTCATTAAAATATTTTGATTTTTTATTTGTTTGATTTATTTTAATAAACTTTTGTTGACCCTCCAAGAATTATAAATCATTGTTTCCTTTTACATTGTTTTTCTTGAGTGTGTGACTCACCTCCACACAAGAAACCCTATTATTTCAATAATTTAGGAAATTATCCTTATAAAATATTCTATTCCACTACCCTTTGGAAAAAACCATGGGCCAAAACCATTGGCTAGTTTGTGGTATTGATTAGATTAATGTGAGGTGTCCCAAACCTAAATAATAAAGAATTCTCTATATTTTCCTATATAAACCCACCAAAGATCCCACATCCTATACACTCAATGCCTTTGGAGTTCGACCAACCCCTTCCCTAATCTCTCTATAATCATACCAAGGTGCCCCAATCTTCTAATAATCATCTCCCAATCCATTGTGATCACACTTCCAAGTAAGAGATTTCTTCCTTTCTCGTTTTTTCAAATTTTCTTTAAGTTGTTATGCCTTTTTGTTTTCAATTATAAAATTTGGCGTATGGTTTTTCACCTCCCCCATACCATCCTATTTATTTTTTTTATGATGGTAGACCCCTTTTTCTCATTAAACCCTACCATGTACACCCATTACCGTGCTGAAATTCTGTGAGGGGTTTCTCTCTCCTCTTTTACATCCATGTAATTATTTTGTCTTATGATTCTAAATTCCATTAAGTTTGTTTGGAAATATATCTATAAGACACCAATTACTATCAATTTCATGTACATATGATGATACACCCTTTTCTATGTCATCAAATATTTTCATGAATCCTTATGTCGCGTGGTTATGCGGCCAAAATTGCCCCATGTTTATCAAAGCCAAGATCATTGTGTAGTGAATTCCATACCCAAGTCTCTATCAAGGGTATTCACCATTATGACATATACCTACAGAATGGTACATTCATTTTTTTTATTCTACATTACTTAATCGCGTAATAACTTATGATGTTGACTGATTCCATGTTATATGATCCATGTGGCACAGTTATGCTTGAAATGAAATGTTTAAGAAGGGTGTGCCCTTATAGCGCTCAAATTCATTGGGTAATGTATAATATCATGATACATCATGTGAAATGGGTGGCGAATTATGCTAATTCATGTGAAACGAGGTTATACTCGTGCTTCATGTGCATTGAGGGTTTACTCATGCTCCATGTGCAATGAGCCTTGGCTAATGAAAATTCCATGTTAATTGGTGTTGCCACATTTCCATGTTATGATTGTCATACTTTATCATGACTTTATGTTCATGTTTCTCATGGGATACATTGATATTACTATTTTCTAACATGAATTGTATTCCTCATGTTATTCCATGTTTATTCTCTTAATGGGCTTTCTAGCTCACACCCTTCTTATGCATGTCCTCTGGTTATCCCATGCAATGCTAAGTACGATGGAATGTAGTTGTCATGTAAAGGAAGTTATCAGAAAAAATGTTCTTTGTTTTTTGTTTTATGTTGTTACGTAATGTTCCTAATACCCAAAGACATTATACCTCTCTAACATCTATGTTGTATCAAGTGAAGATATTATGTAATAAATCAGGTTTATGTGTGTAATAAAAATCATGGTTGTTATAAATTACCTATATTAGGATCACAAAAACCACCGATTATGAGAGAGATAATATCATTAGAGAAAATATCATTGCTCTTGGAAATCAGTGAAATCTGAAAGTTGTTCATTAGGAGGATTTCAATGAGGAAAAATATTTCATTTAGAAGAAATTCAGCCAATGAGTTTTTATGAGAATCAAACTTGCAAAGGAAGAAGTACGTAGAGGTGCAAGTATGGTATGCAGTGGAGGAATTATGGTACACAGAGATGGATGTCTGGTATATAGAGTAGAGATGACCTATAGGAGAAAAGGCATATTTCAAGTAGATAATAGATCACATACAGTGGGTGGTTCTTATAGGAGGTTTGCAATGTCGGTATGTGGAGGAGATACATGACATTGAAGGAAGAGGCAGTCTGTAGATGGAGGGCAGTTCACAGTTGCAAAAACAGTATGCAGAGGAGGAGTTTCTCATTCCAAACCTAGTACTCAGTACGCGAGAGGAGAAAGTGGTTCACAGTTTTCTCAAGGAGCATTGAAAAAGAATCAAATCAGTTTGTGAATGTATTTTCTAGTACCTAGTAGAGCTCAGGAAGATGGATTTAATTTGTGGGTGAAAAACGAACATCAAAAGAGCATCCACCAAAAGATAATGATGTAGTAATTCGGGAAAACTATGTAACTTACATGTCCATAAATTGTGTTAATACTACATGTCTATAATCTCTTAGTGGATTCATTTCCCAGAGAAGTGAACAAAGGATGAGGAGACATATACTCTTTCCCCTGGTAGTGAGCCAGTGAAACCAAAATAGGGTGTGATCCTTGGGAATGTAGTGATAACACCAAAATCTAGTAAAGCTACTGAGCATGGGAATAAAATATCTATCATGAACATTGTACTCATTAATGGAAGTGATCATTAGGGAATTTGGAACATCGGCACGCCATCGTTGTATGCTCCTTGTGCGTAGCTCGATGAGGGTGAACCAAGTCAAAATCACTATGTCTTGTACATGATTTTATATCTTTTCATATATTAATATGATAGGAAGAGAGAGTTGAGTTTTGTTTAAAAAATAATAAGAACTGAAGGGGAAGAAGTTTAAATCTTTCATACCCTAATTCACCCCTGGATATTATACCTTGTGAACCAAACAATTGGTATCAGAGGGTAATGTTGAAAGCAAGTGTTTATCTCTCATAATATGAAATATTGGTGATCAACCATAAAGGAATTATGTTATTCAATGGAATTAATTTTCAACTATGGAATAATAGAATGAATAACTACTCCCAATCATTAGGGATGAATTTATTCATAGCACCTATGCATGGAATATCAGCTGACATCAATAGTGGTTCATTATCAGAAGCTGAAAGAAGGGATTTGGATGATGAT
Source organism: Viscum album (assembly GCA_963277665.1). Lineage (NCBI taxonomy): Eukaryota > Viridiplantae > Streptophyta > Magnoliopsida > Santalales > Viscaceae > Viscum > Viscum album. The sequence goes on from OY728136.1 coordinate 382,465,140, forward strand.
TCTAGTGGGATAAATGCTGTAGGGGGCCCCTATCAGATACAATTTATACACAAGTTATGTCTGGTAAAAAAGTACATGAAATGTGGAATTTGTTTTGAACATTTATGACTATGACACCAATGTATGTGAATAAAAGTTGTAGGTTTTGTAGAACAAGTATGTTGATCTCCGAATGAACCCCAATGGGACCATTGATTCCTTATTATATAGATAAAATGTTATAGTGGAAGACATATATGGTCATGTAGAAGTCATTGATGATTTAAATATTGGGAAAAGTATCTTGAGGAAACATATACTATAGTTCAATCCAAATGATTTTGTGTTGGAAGACAAAGACCCAAAAGAGATGATACTAGATAACCTAAACAGTACCCTTTTAGACTATGAAATTAGAAATGATGATAATAATGATGTTAAAATGGGGATGACCAAAGAAGTGGAATTAAAGACCCTGAAAAATCACTATGTTAAAGATAGTCATGTGGAGGAAAATTTAGATAATTTCATTTCATTTCTACCCTCAATTTTGTAAAGGTGAAATTGGAATTTCATAGGTAACTTCCATTTTCATGATTTCAATGTAGAATGATTGAGTTTTTTCATTAAAATATTATAATAATTTTGATGATGATAATGAAGACAATGATAAAATTCCCAAAAATAAGTATTCATCTAATTTGAAAGGTAGGAGAAGTACTAATTGAGGGTTCTTCAAAAAGAAAAATCTGAATCCAAAATAAGATTAATGTTTAGAATAATATAAGGTAAAAGAGTTGGATGACTATAAGGATCATAAAGTAGATTATTTGGTGGAAATTTCTAGTAATTCATTAACAAAAGATGAATGTTACAATAAAGAAGGAGAAATTGATGGAAAATTTGATCTTAAGACTGAAATAAAATCTACCCATGAAGGGGTAGATATTTGGAGAGCCAAAAAAAGTAATATAAATAAGTTGATCATGATTAAAAACTCTAAATGCAATATATGTATGAATAAAATTCTAAACTGAATGCAAAAATTGAAAATCTGAGGTCTTCAATGCTAGGAATACAAGAAAATGTTGTTGAGTACAAACTAAAATTTGAAAAATAGAAAATATGAATTGATAGATTGACCGAAAGTGGAAAAGAACAAATCATATGTATCGAAGAACTAGAATAGGAAGTTGTCAGTCCTGGAAGAGTAGTTAATGATCAGGAGAAATTATTAACTCTTGGTTCGACATCAAGAAAGTAGATCATACAGTCAGCATAAAATATGAAATTCTAGCAGACTGGTCGAGCAGAATAAAAGGAACAATCAATTATATATAATACAAATATTATGGGGTTTGATCCAAAATAGAACGCATTTATGGTTAAATTCAAGCCACAAGAACCCACTCCAAGATTGAAGAATTATTTGGTTATGAAGTATAATCAGAAGATTCAGAGAACCTAGGGCACAACTAGAGGTGCATCATTTCCACACATGAATGTACCCTAGATAATATTATATTATTGTGGTAAGATGAGACACTCTAAAAATTTATGTTTCACATCAAAGTTGTACCAAAGGGAATAATACAAAGAGAGGTGGTAATTCAATGCTCAAAATTTTAAGTCTTCATTTGATGGTGTTTTTTTCAGGTGTAAATGACTCATAAATATCCAATGATATTACAAAACAATAATGTAGAGTAATGTGTATATGTAGAATTAATTTTTTCATAAGAAGCAGCCAAATGTATCTTCAAAAGAGATAAAAATTCAATATCGATTAGCAGCTCTTTAGATTTAAGCTGGACTTTCGTATACTAAAGATGATCAAGATTATCATTCCATTTCATATATGAAGTCCATAACATGGGTCAAAAAGAGAAGGGAATAACAGATGGTGGTTTTAGAAATTGAATTCAATTCATCAGATCACACTATGATATGGATATTTGATAGTGGTTTCACATCCCATAAAATGAAAAATAAGGATAAAGTGACTGGAACTAGGTACGATAAAGATTATATCATTAGATTTTGTAATGATGAGGGATGGAAGATTTTTTATTGAGGAAAATCAATGTTTGGAGGTAAATATATGAGAGAAGCATATGTCGTGGTGGTTGAGGGGCTTGGTCAAAAATTGTTTAGTGTTAGTGAATTGTGTGACTCAGGTAATACCATATGTTTTTCCAAGAAATTTTATATCATCTAGAAATGTATGGTGTTGTTGTCTTGCATGGAATTAATACAAAACGGAATATCTACCTCATGATTGGAGAAAAATATATGTTCTTTCTATCCCAGGATGATGATAACATGTTATGGAATAAGCATTTTATCCACAAAATCCAAGCATCCATTGTGGATCTGGTGAAATATGATACTACTCGATACCTCCCAAGATTTTCATGTGATCATAATCATACGTGCGATGTATTCCAAAAAGGGATGATTATTCCAAATACATATTACCCAATGCTGAAAAAGTCAAAAAGATATATTGAGTTGGGGTATATTGATTTGTGTGGGACAATTTATCTAAGGGCTATTGATTGCAGGAGATGTTATGTTATCTTCATTTATGACTATAGAAGAATGGAATTGATTTCAATAATCACCCACAAATCTGAAGTGTTCAATTACATTACAAGATATTTATGAGAATTTGAAAATATTCTTGGTTAGAATATCTGAAAAATTCAAATAGATAATAGAATAGAGTTCGCAAATATCCTGGTGGAGTGTTATATTGAGAAACATGGGATAAGGTATCAAATTTCAATAGTAAGAACTCCATAGTAGAATGGAGTAGTTGAGGGAAGAAATTGGATTCTGAACAACTTGTTAAGAACCATTCTCATTGAGAAAGAATTTCTAGGGAAATTTTGGAAAGAAGAATTTATGGCAGTAACCTACAATTAAAATAGAGCTTTACTTTTTCTGAAAGAGGACAAGATTCCACATGAGTTATGGTATAGAAATAAACCTTCATTGATTTTCATTCGAGTATTCAAAAGTAAATTATTCATTCTCAAAAAATAGAAACACATTAAGTTTAAATTCCTTGGGGATAAATGGATATTTCGTTGATACAGAGTAAAATGAAAACCATATAAATGATTCAATTAGTGGTTTGAAATGATAGTTAGAATTCACGATCTGAATATACTGAAAAATAAACAAAATATTCATAAAATTCATGATTAGAATCAGGAGGACAATGATAATGAGTTGTGTAGGTCAGGCTGCACTCCAGCTCCCAAGGTTGATTCAGAATAAGACTCATATGATTATAATAAATCTATGTATTCCCATAGACCAAAAAGAAGAGCTGAAATTGATCGGCAGATCATAATTGGTAATCATACAACACCAGTTTAGACAAGGAGGATGAAGTCTCAATATAATGAATCATACATATCAAAAGTGGATTCTAAATTCATTTATGAATTTTCTAGAAATGAGAATTAGGTTCCGCCAATGAACGAAGAGCTTTACCAAATTGAGAAGAATCGGAAAAGGAAAATTGTTTTGGAACCAACTGACAAGAATTTTATCGAAGAAAATGGCTCTTTCACAACAAAATTAATGAATATGGTGTTTTGATTCAAAACAAAGAAAGACTAGTGTGCAAAGGTTACTCCTAGATAGAGGGTATTGATGTTGATGAGAAATTTTCACTTGTTTTGAGGGTCGAGACAATTAGATTATTTTGGCCATAACAGTTCAAAGAATATTTAAGGTTCTCTAGATGGATCCCATTTAGCATTTCTGAATAGAGTTTGTGAAGAAGAGGTTTACATTGGGAAACCAAATGTTTTTATCATTCATGAAGATGAGAATAGGTTCTGTCAGCTGAAGGAGGCATTATATGGTTTGAAATAAGCACCAAGAGCATGGTATTCAAGGCGAGATTAGTTTAAAAAGAAGATATGTTTCTAGCGTGGTGGAGTTGATTACAATTTGTATTTCAATAAAGAAATTTTTCAAAGGATGATGGTGTTCGTTTATGTCGATGACATAATATTAAGTGGATCACATGAAACATAATCGATGCTTTTTTCTGAATACATGAAAAGAAAGTTTGAGATGTCGATTATTAGTGAGATGACAATTTTCCTTGGATTATTGGTGATGCAAGGAAGTAAAACACTTTTATTTCTCAATGTAAATATTCCAAAAAGGTTTTGATAAGGTTTGGAGTAGAAAATTCAAATGATATAAATACTCTAGTTTCTAACTAGTTGAAACAATCCCAAGATGATGAAGGTAGAGAAATTAATATAACAAAATATACGTAAATTGTTGGATATCTATTGTACATAAAATTGACATGGCTTGATACTGTATTTTCCCCATGTCAAGTAGATAGATATGAAAAAATATTCCCAATCATAGCCACATGATTCAATTAAAATAATACATCAGCATAATAAGAGAACTGTGGAATTTTGATTAATGCATAAGGAAAAATCACAACCAGTGAAATTGGGATATACATATGAAAATTGGGATGGATCAGTAGATGATAGGAAATCAATGTCCAGAGGTTCCATTTATCTGGGTGGGTTATAAATTTCATAGTTGATAATGAAATAAGATTTCATTTCATTGTGAACCGTAGAAGATGAATATACTACAGCTACTCAATCTTACACACATCTATTGTGGATGATGAAACAACTTGAGGATATGGGAGTTACAATGATGTCTTCAATCATAAATCATTTTGTTAATTAAAGTGTTATAAATATTATAAAAACCATGTCCATCACTCATGGAAAAAGAAAATTGAAATCAAATATCATTTTATCAAGGGGATGTGGAGAAAGGGATAGTTATTTTGGAGTATGTTCTAACAGATCTACAAGTTTCAGATATTCTTATAAAGGCCTTACCAAGAGAAATATTTTAATGGCATCGAATTGATCTGGGAGTCCTTCTGAATCCCCACACAAGAAAAAGTGGGGATGTGGGAACCCCCTCTCCCTGAGGTATGGTGTCTTTTCCTTAATGTAGTGATTTATTTAATTACCATGATGAAAAAACATTGAAGTACCCTTTGAGTTCACTGACAAAGGGGGAGAAAGTGTGACTATTATAGGGGGAAAGACATGGGGAGAAGTTGTTAGGTGGATCAGTGAGATAATGGGAGTTGAAGCTGAGTTGGTATAGTTTGGAGGAGCTGTAGCATAGGGGGGGTATTAAATCTAATGAAGAAAGATGTTATTGACCAAGGATTACATATCATGATAGAGGAGGTTCATGTTGAAAGCATATGATTGGTTTCAATAGTCGGTGTGAGGAATGATGTGATTCAATGATGAAATTTTCATTATAATATTGTTTCTCATGTCGAGTATGGTTCATGTGGCCATAAAGAATGTGTTTTTTAAATCACTGATCACTATCATAATTGCGTGAAGCGAATGGTGGTTTAATATGGAAGGAGTTTTAATGATGTATCAAAATACGAAGAATTGACATGAAAAGATTTTTCAACAAACCCTAGGGTAGAGATCGGTTGGAAAAAAATACATAAATCTATTCTTTCTGTATGTATCGGGTTTGATTGTGTTTTCTGAAAAATCCATATGACCATAAATGAGTTTGGTTGGTGCTTTTCATAGACAAGTTTTTAAGGTGGTGTAGTTTCCTTGTGTTTGTGATATTTTTTTGCATCAAAATTGGAAATTTTTATTGAAAATGTGTAATTTTATTAGTAGGATTAAACCATGTGATGAAAGGTGAACAAAATCGATAAAACAAGAGAAACATAGTTCCCAGGACATGGACCACGTAACATGTATAGGAAGGGTCATGGTTATATACTAAGAAGAGGGAACTGCATACGGGAGCGGTTCATGAAGCTAGAAACAGTTAATGGAAACAGTTTGTGGTGAAGGGCATATGGAATGAAGATTATGTGATGGCACACGGTATGGTGGAAGATAATAGTGTTGCGTAGGACAAATGGAACTATGTGGACCGCCGTGAAATAATAATTCATGGAATTGGAGCGGTTTGCAGTAGGAGGATCAGTATGTGATGGAAGCTATACCGAATCAAAGATTTGGTAAATCATGGATTAGTATATTTTTTAGATATCTTTTCCTATATAAGAGTCACTAATCCCACCAATTATCAAAAGAGAGAGAGTATCATTAGAGAACATATGTTTCCTTCGTGAATTCGGTGAAATCCATATGTGGTTCATGAGGAGGATTTTCATGAGGAAAAGTGGTTCGTGTGGAAGAAATTACACCGATGGGTTTTTAGGTACTTAAAACAAACTAAGGACATAGTACAAGGACAAGGAAGTCTTTTATACATAGGAGGAAGTTTGGTATGTAGGGAATTATGTCCAGTATGTAGAGTATAGATGGTCTAATGGTGGAAATCCGCGAACAGAGAATAGTTCAAAAATATTGGGTGATTCATAGAGGAGGTTTGTAGAGTTGGAACATAGTGGTGGTACGCGACAACGAAGTCATAGGAAGTCTACAAATGGAGGCCAGTTTGTGGTTGTGGTAGTGGGATGTGGAGGAGGTGTTCCATGTACCAAACCTGAGACTCAGTACACGGAAGGAGAAGGTGGTTCGCAGTTTTCTCAAGGAGGCTTGCAAAAGCATCAAATTCATTTTCGAAAGTATTTTAAAATACCTTGTAGTACACAAGTAGGTGTATTTCTTCTGGTGGTGGGAAAAGAAAATTAACAGAGAATCTACCAAAATATGAGTATGCAAGAATTCATAAAAATTAAGGGACCTACCTGTCCATAAACCATGAGTGGATTCCTTTCCAAGAGAATTGAGTTAAGGAAGAGGAAGACATTGGCCCTTTCCACCAGCAATGAGCAAGAGAAAGTGGAATCGGAAGTGACACTTGGGAATGTATTGAGCATACCATAAAACTTGTAAGTTCAATGATATCGGGCATAGAAGATCTATCCCAAACATTATACTCATGATTGGCAGTGAGCCTTTGTGAATTTGGTACATCGAAACATCACCATTGTATGTTCTTTAGTCGTAGCCTAGTGAGGGTGAAGCAAGAAAAAATAAATTTCTCATGTGTATGATTTCATATCTATTCATATATTTAAATAAAACGTAGAGTGAATTGAATTTAGTTTAATAATGAAACAATATCTGAAGAGGAAAATGTTTTAATATATCATACCTTGATTTTCCACCCACTTAGGGTATTTGACCTCATAGACCTAACATTAATATTATTATAATTTTATTTAAATATAAAAAATATGAATAAATTTTTTTAACTTTTAGTTTAATTTTCATTTTGATTGATAATTTTATATTTTATGTTTATATTTGTATGGAATTTGTGGATTTGTATACTTTTATATTAATTGATGTTGCTTTGATTTGTAGTATAATGACATATCAATCCTCTGATCCAGTACATAACTTTAGAGATGATCATACTCACACATCTTTGGATGAACATACACATTCTCATGTTGATGATACTTTTCATCCTTCTCTACATGAGATGTCTACTTCCACAGGGGAAAAAGTAATCAAGGGTTGATAAACATTTCACCACATGTTTACCAAAGTTATCAGTTCCTCTTAGATCAAAAGATAAGATACCAATGGACTTTCATAATAACAATATTCCAAATGGTTCAAATTCAAAATAATTCTTGTCTTTAGTATCAAAATAAGATATAAGAAGTGTTACTATTTGATTTTGAAGATTTTTGAATTGTTGACTAAGCGACACTACCACTATTGTGGGAGACCCTTTAGGAAATCTTGTTTGTTATTATTTTACTTATAATGAATTTGTTATGTTAAGGTATTTTTTCCACTTCTAAAAAGATGAAATATGGTTTACTAGACAATAGAGAAGTCAGGAGGAAATGATTATCATTGGATGTTATGAGATAGAGGGAATTTAAATCATTCATCACAACATAGTCTATTTTTTGGAATAGAAAACATGAATAATCTTGTGATATATATCCATTTATAGATAAATATACAAGGAAATAATTTTTTTGAAAGTAGATGATGAGAAGAGTTTTTAGTAACTAAAATGTTACCTTTTTTAATATATTTTATATTAATTACCCTGTTAATGATTTTTTTATTCTTAATTATTCGTTTACTATAATCAAGAAGATCTAATATATAGATTTAATCTAGAAATGTATACCCTCATATGTTATCTCTGTGAGTGTATAACTTTTTGGAAGAACACTAGATAAAATAAAATCATCATAGATGAGAGTTGATTCATTTGGATATGGAGATGTTTCACCTGAGAGACAAGAAAATTTGAAGAGGGATTAGTTGAAAAAAAGATAATATCTTATAGAAGAGTCAATAGTAGTGTCTGATAAAATTGTAAGATGTTTATTTATTTATATGAATTAAATCAACTCTTTATATATTGTGATTCATTAAATGTTTTATCAAATATTCCAAACTATATTTTCTTGAGGATCAGAGCACAGAAGTGGTTTTTATTGCTGATGGTAAATAGAATATTTTAGCTGCAAAATTGGGAAACCCTAAACACCTGAGCTGTGTATGAGGATAATTGGTAGGTGTATCAGTAAGAAATGTGTTTCCACATTTAGAAGATTCAAAAAATGAAGCAATTTTTTTTAAAAAAAGATTCTTTGGAAGATAAATTTCTGGATATTCAATTGATGATGGATGAAAGCATCAGAGCTTCAGTACATGCAATGTTTAGAGAAATGAATAGTGTGTTTCGACATGCCGATAAGAATTCTCCACCTCATCCAGTAAATCCCACTACTCTTTATCCGACTCACACATCAATGTTTCATGAACCCACTCCTTTTAATATAACACCGACTCCCCGTCCTCCATAACTTCCATGTTAATATGACTTATATTTCTATGATCCTCATCATATTGTTTCATATTGAATGTTATATTATAAATGCGATACCATTCCTCTTTTATAGACTGAGATAGAGCTTGATAGGGTAAATGTATAGTATATAATAGATATATTTTCAAAAATACAATGTCCTACAAATGAGTTGAGTGTTCTTGGACAAATTATTGGTCATTTTTTAGTTTTTCCATCTAGATTACTTCGACATATTTCCATAGAAGTATTTATATGTTATATTTTATTTCATTTTGTTATTAAATTTTTTTTCTCATTTTATAGATTATATATTTTTCTAATATTTTTATAGGAATACTTTAAATGTATATAAGCACTATACAGACAACAAAAAAGTCATTGTGTGATGACTTCAAATATAGATTCAATTTGTCTTGATCGATTGTAAATATATACAAATATATTTTTTGGAGTATATAACATTCCAATTGATGGTTCTATTTGTGGGTGTGCAGTGATTGTGATGATTTTCAAAAATGATATCATGGATCATATAGCTAGGGATCAATTGGATATCAACACGATTCATTTTTTTTCAATGTATGTCAGTAAAAAAAAATTTCTTTTAATTTATTGAAAATTTATAATTATGTCTACTTTGAATTAGGTATCAATTTAAAATTTTTACAGATCATGAAAATAGAGATGTATATGGATTTATTTACTCACAATTTATTTCTCCTATAGCTTTGATAGTGACCAATACTAAAAGAATATTTTATATAGATGAAATATTTCAGATGAATTCCATCATTCATTGTTGTATGTTTCCATATCATCAAAGTTATGACACAATTTTTCCCATGTTGTCTTATATATCACCTATAATATTAGAAACTCATATTTTATTTTAATTTATATCAGTGGTCATTTGATATTGGGTGTTTTTTCCAATAGATAAGACATTGAATTGGATATGATCTATCCATAGTGAAGTGAGATAAAATTTGAAGAATGTGTGGAAAAAGTATGTTTTCGTATTTTAAAAATTTTCTATGTTATAATGATTAGAATTTTCTTTATTCATATTAGTTTAAAACAAATAATGGAATTTTTTAGAGAGAAGATATGAAAAAAGATCACCAAGATCATATTACTTCTTTTAATTGGTTTCCCTATTGTATTGAATGTTATTTTCCTAAAAGTTTATATTCCAAATTTTCGAGGTGTTTGTCTATTTATTATATTTCTCTTATTTCAAATTGAATCAAAGTCCAATAATGGATGATTTTTTATTAGAAATTATGATGTAGGTGTTCTGTTTAATTTTCCTTTATATTTTTTTCAGTTCTAAAATTTTTCATCATACCGCACACAAGATATCCCATACATTTTTTTTTACCATTTACAGACCATTAAATTAAATTTTGTATCTTGATATACACATTATATAACACTACTATACAACAAGATAAGGTAATTATTTGAACATGGATCACCCCTTTTGGGTGAGTACCATTATTCACCCTTATTGGCCATTGTTTTTTAATTGAAAAGAATACCACTTAGGTATGTTTAGTTTGACACCTAGAATGGGAATTGAATAAATGATAACAAATTAATATTTGGAATTAAAATAGTGAATTTCTACTGACTTGGACCAAAATAATTTATAAATTTAATACTTGGATAAAAATGTAATTGAATGTGATGTAATAATCCAATAAATAAATTGCTTATTCAATAACTACGAGTACCATGAGTCCATTAGAGGGTAATGGATTCACCATAAACAACACTTTAGGGTGTGTGATGTTAATTGATTTATTGGATACAAAATTTTATTTTTAACCAAACACAATCATATGGTGTGTTGGCTTATCCCTATTGATAAAATGACTAATTGGAATGTAATAAACTAGGAATGATATAACCATGTCAGTTTTCTTATTGGGAACTTATAATTGAATTTTGTAAAAGAATATTTAATACTTTATAACTATAAAATTATTTTTAAATCCCTATGTTTAATTATTGAATTGAATGTTCTTACTTATTATATTATACCTTTTGTGCTTAGATTTAAAATGTCTTTAGGATGTTTAATTTACATTGAATATAATGAATAAAAAATTTGTAATTAGTTTTACATGGATTAGTTCTTCATACATTTATTTCTGTTAGACATGAAATGATTAATCTGTTATATATAATTCCTTGGAAATAGTTTTCCATGTTATTGATTAAATTCATTGTACATATGATTCTTCATTTACAATTTAAATAATTGAACATTGTGTTCCTTGTTATTGGCTGAAACAATTGGACATGGATTTCATTATTATATTTTAATGTTATTGGGAATGAATCCCAAATTAATTATTGAAATCATTTGACATTGAATTAAACATTAAATTATTAAAACTAATGGGAATGGTTCCCCATATCATTATCTATTAAATTGTGGGGTATGATAGATGATAACTTTTTGGCCATAATCATAAGATGGTTCCATTTTTTAAATATCATATATTGTATGTTTATCTCTTGACAAGAAATCCATGGTTTTATACCATAGACCCTCAGTTTATCTATATAAAACATGAATTTATCCTAGATTATTTATTAGGATAAAGCCAACAATTTCGGTCTAGGATCCCATAAAGAGGTTGATACTAATTTTGGTTATGTTACCTTAAACATTTATTTTTTATATACATGTAAAATGATTAATTTTATATTAATAAATATTTATTCCATTAATTGTTTTTGTGCCCTACTGAGTTTTAATCACACCTAATTTGGGCCACCATATTTTACAGTATGGTCCTTCTGACTGTATGATAAGACTTGGATTGTGCCTCATTTTTTCCATAATGTTTTCTAGGAATTAAATAAGAGTAGAGACTGAGCATGTACTCACGATTCCATTACGACTTAGAGAATTATGAGTATTTATAATTTTTTTTGTTCTATCCTAATTGATTTTTTTAACATCTAAATATTGGATTCTTGTTTTTTCCCATATCATATTCATTCATGGACATTTATTTGGCACATTTCCTGTAATCTATTAATATGACATGTGAGTGATTTATTCATCTTTCACTCATTATTCAATTTGTTTAGTTATTCCATTGTTTATTACAAATAAATTTGTTATATTATCCCCTTGTACCACTATTAGACCTATGATTCTATTCTTCATCATCTGGCATACATTTAGGCATGCTGGAGGTCTTGTCGAAGCCGACCATGAATATTTATAGAGTTAACCGATTTTTGATGTGACATAGTGGTGTCAAATGATTATTTTCTTATCTTAATACTTTGGGGATGGTATAGAAAATACCATCAATTTTTCATCACTTGGTAAATAATTTTTGTCTAGGAATAGACAACCCAAAAACGGGGGGAAAGATAACATTTCATGGGATGGTAATGGTGTTTAAGATGTTTGTAATTACAGTTGATTATTATGCCAACTGGATTGATTGGTGTACATTTCAATTATTTAATGATATATGGTATTTACCTCATGGAAAGGTATGAAAAGGAATGATGTGGGTCCATACATTATTTCAAGCTCATATGCTTCATATATCACCATAAGATTTATCATTACTACATGTTTTTTTATTTAGCATTATTATTTAAAGACCATGCTTATGTGTAGTCTTATTTACATGCAAGTTTTTTCTATTGAAGATATGGCTTTCATGGAAATATTTATGGATTATGGTAAGGTAGATAATAATTTTTCATCAACCAAAAGGTTCTTTCCTATATAGCATGGTGGTGAAATTCTTTTTAATCATGGATTAATTAATTAAATAAATTATTTTTTAAATGTATTAGGATGGATGCAATGAATAAAATACAATGCATTATATTTTCATTGATATATTCATTATATTATTATTTATTTTTGTTAAATGGGTTGTCAATTACATGTCAAAAAGGTTTTTACCTATATAACATAGTAGTGGAGACCTATATAGTTGGATCCTTATATTATTCAATCATCATTTATAGGCGAGTTTTAGAATAGTATTCCTATCAGATAAACCCATTAAGGTTGTGTTAATTTTTTTATAGAATGGTTTTGAATGGGATTCTTACAAACAAGATACTAATTATAATATACAAAAAGTTGAATCGATAAATTGGGAATGAAATCCCATATTTCTGGACCTAAAATAACATGACATGACCCATTGGAGGTCTATTTTGATATTATTATTCCCTAGCACCTAAATCATTGGGTTTATGTGATGCTAAACGAGGGGGTTAGTAAAATTTTTAGTAAACACATATATGGTGAATGTCTAAATTTATATTGGAATCATACATCAATAGACCTCTTTAAAAAGATAATAGACTGTATTTATAGTTTAGAGAATTATTCATATGAGTCATCGGATAAATAAAAATCCAATTAGAAATTATTTATTTTTTTCATCTATTGAATGAAATTTAAATTTTATTTTACTTTTCCCATATGTGAGAACTTATTAAAAAAATTTTAAAAATTATATTATAAGATAATATAAGAAATAATATATGAATAGTTTTATAAATGAATGTGATGGATGGTTTACACTAACACTAACATTGAAATTTCATATATTTCTGCCCTTTTAAAGGTTTATAATTAATTTATATTGATGAAAATAGATGAATTAAACCCTTTTCATTATCTTAATAATAATGAACCCTCATATAATGGGTTTCATTAAAATTTCCTTTAGGGTTTCTTTAATATGGAATGTGATTGTTGTATATAGGTATTAATTGAATTCTTGTCTGCTATTTCAAAATAGTCTACACCATGTGTTAAAATGATATTTTTTCCCATTATGGTATCACTATTCGAAATATAAAACTAGTATACTCTTTAGGATACATTTGTGTCATAGTAAGTAATTTATGTCTGACAATTTGAATTCAGTTGGAATCCTAGATGATGAATTGACACCTCCAGGGAGATGGGTGGGATTTTTGGTAAGTTGAACCTTAGGTGGTAATTTTTTTATGCTAATAATTAGTGAGTTTTATATCCTATATAAATTTACAATATCATTAAGACCATCTATGGAGAAATCCTTTATGAGGATGCATGAGAATGACCAGGGCATCATTGGATGAGTTTTTATGGTTTATTTTTCATGATCGAGTTGATTGGTTAGTTTTGAACCTCATAGGTCTATCATTTGTTTACCTACTTCAATTCATATTTTTAGTGAGAGTTTATAGGATTGTAATATTCTATGTAATACGAGACCTTAATAGGAATGTGGTTCTTGTGTGAGATACCTTATTGATAAATGGGTGATCCCAGTGGAACTATTTGAGACATGATCAGTATTTCTACGTGGGGGACATAGAATCCCTTATCATTTAATTATCCCATTTGGCGTTTGATTTATTTGGTTTATTCTAGGAAAACCTATGCTAGAAGTTTTCCCAGGGTTTACATTTTATATTAGTGTAGTGAACATGGTTTTATATTCATTTTGATATTGATTCATGGGAAGTTCACCATTCATGCTATATAATCCTTATGATACATGTGGTTTTTGAGGAATCCCATAGTGTGATTATGTATTGTGAATAGCTTCAGTTGGAAATATCTTGTGGGTGGATGAACTAATTGGCCAGTGGTTCTATTCTTGTTACATAAATTTTGGAAAAACCATCATGACGATGGAGTGATTTTGATAAAAATAAGACTAGGAATCATCCAAATTTTGAGGAGGAGTTCCATGGGAGGTCCTATTATGTATGAAAATGATGTTCAGTGTACCACGGTAATATTGTAATTGTTGATATATGAGTCATGAGATAATGAATTGTGTCATGGATCTTATATTTGGAGAGTGTACACCCACTGTTCACGGTGAGAGAGAATTTGTATATGAATATTGTGCATGGTGTGGATTAAATCATTAAAAAATGAGCTTCCATGTGTGCATCATGGACTAGTGGTTTTAGAAAACTAATGATTGGTTGCTTGGTGACCAAGAATATTTTGAAATTTTTTAAGGATGTTTCCATATGATAAGGGCTAACATGGATTTAGATTGGATTCCCCAAAATGGTTGAACCATGTGGTGACCTTGAAATGAATTTTCATGAGACATGGTGATGGGAGATTCTTAAAACTATTTTTAACCTTGTTTAATATGTAGGTTGCTCCATAATAGTGATACAGTCCAATCAAAAGAATCATTGTGTACTCTATCTTCAAAAAGGATAATGTACAGTATCATAATATCATCATTTTCACACCAATAAAGCATGAGTTATGTGTTTATCTATAAGAATATTATTTTATGGTTGGAAAAAAGGAATCCATGAGTGTCATGATCGAGGAGAAGATAAATTTAGAAAATGTGGTCAGGTTTACTACATTTTATTTTTAATGGTGGTAACCCTTTTTTACAAATAAAATGTGGATAATGCCATGGAATCTAATATTAGAAATGAGAATGAGTGATTACTGATGTTTTCATAAGCATGTGATAATGAGTAGGTTATTTTACATTCTAGTAATAATGTATGGGGATGTATGGGGCACATGATATGTTAATATGTTTTTAATTTCATTGGTGTGATGAAAATAATGCTTATAATGAGAGGAGTGGGATTTTAGCAATTGTTGGGAAACCCTCCTGTGAGAAGGGTCATGAGACCATGATACTAGTATTGTGGTAGTTTTTTGGGATCTTATAGATCATTTGATGAATGAAATTAAGTATGGAATTATTTTTCAATACATTACATGGAGAATATTAATTATATACTTGATAGAGTCCATGTGTAGGAATCAGGAATCATAGGATTTTCGATGATCAAAATTTATATTGGATGAGGAATAAATTGACGCATATAATTTTGAATGATAAATGTAATGAATCAGGGATGCTAAAACGTTAACAATTCACCTAAATTAGGAAAATTTATTTTATAATAATTACCAAAATGGTCTATGGGCACCTTTAGACTCAAGCATTGGAACCTAGTTATAATGATGTGTGGGATGTTAACCTATTTATTTTTTGAAAGCAGTTAAGAGGTCATGGTTTAAAATTATTTTAAAAAATATCTATATATAGCCAATGATGAATCATAACAAGCATGTTTTTCATATGATTTGAGTGAATTCTAATAGTTTTAGGAGACTTTTCATTGCATATCTAGTGAAAACTGGTTATTTATTTCCGATTGGGAATCAACTTCTTTGATCGAATTAAGATACTGAGGGAGTTTTTTCATCCGTCACATAGTGGAGTGAGTTTATAAACATGGAAAGTATTTTTATAGTTTATTAAAAATATTCATCATTAAAAAAATTTAGCAGTGGAAGGAAAATCACTAATAGTTGTTCGGTACAATCTAGAACCTATGGTAGGGAGTGCAAGAGTGAATTTGATAAAGGATTGGACGATGAGATTTTGTATTGGGTAATAATATTTTTAATGACTTAGTTGTGGTTATGTGTATTGGCTAGAATAATAGTGGATTGATGTTTTAAACATAAAATCATTTTTGGAAGTAAATTGGTTGTTTTAAAGAACACCACATCCTTTTAATTGAAATTTACCAACCCAAATTTGTCATGTTATATTTTTTTCTACCCGATGTATTTTCTTGTTCGAGTTGTATAATGGTAGGAGGTAATAAGATCTTTTGATTTGGATGGATTTACATATTGAATCAAATTTTAGTTTTTCATTTGGTTTGAGATCCATCTAACTAATAGTAAATTAGAATATAATTTTAAGAGTTGTAATTCTTAAAAGCATTGCTTTTATATGGGATTGATGTACAAGGTGGTGTCTCAGTTCAGTGGAAATGTTTTAGTTATATCAATATTTCACATATTAGTTTAATGAAAAAAGGGGTGTCACATGGTTAGAACATTGTTAGTGCTAATAGTGTTGCCAACCCATGTGTCCCTATAGGGGTTTCATGTAATTTGATTAACCATGTACTTGAGGCCGCAATTCAGGGAAGGAACTCTTCAGTATATTAACTATGTGAGTGAATGGGTTGTGCATAATTTTTGTAATCATGCAAATAGACTATGCAATGTGTGAAGGTGACAAAGTTCCAAGTGTATAACTTTCAAACCTTTTGAAAAACCATTATCATAAATCATGTGAGTGTGTGCCTATTGGATAAAATGAGTCGCAATATTGGTATGTGGTTTAGAAAACCGTACGACCAAACCAATTACCCCAATAATGTCAGAAATTTTACTATTTTCCACTCTAATGTGGAAAATAATGTGGTACAATATAGGGGAATGGTTTATATTATTTTACACCTTCTTCTATTCTCAATCATGACCATTAGTCTACTTGATCTACACTCTCCCCTCCTCTATAATTTGAAGGATCTCCATCATCTGAGCTCTAAATTGATTATCACTGGTTTCATTGGTCACCAATGGTTAGTCTCTCAGTCCTATATATTATTTTCTCCATTTTCCTTTTGGTATTGGATTCTATTTCCATGTGATCTCATATCACATATTTTTATGTTTTTTCTATTTCACTGATTTCCCTCATTTCAGCTCAAATTAAATCCCACTATTGAACAAGTAAAGCATCACATGAATGAGGTATGTGGTCATTATTATATTCCTTAAAATTAATTACTTTTATAAAATATATAATTCAGAAGAACTCCAGACATATTACACATTTTCCTTAAAATTTATAAACAGTTTTATTAATTTTTTAATCTTTATTTATAAATTCTATGACATACTTACACATTGTGAGACTGATGTGATGTTGATAAGGAATACCCCTTCCAAGTGTTCCCCATTATTTACCTTCATTTTCAAGAATTTATAATTGTAATAAGACACCCTTATGTGTCTTTTGGATAACACCTAGAATGAAAATCGATTAAATGTTTATTAATAAATTGTTCTAAATTATAATATAGAATTTATTCTATCTATTTCCCCTTTTAAATTATGGATTATCCTATTAGATAAAAAGGAAATTCATAAATTATTAATACTAAAATTAATATATTTATCTATCCATGAATTTTATTCAATTTAATCCATTGGATATTAATGGCTATAGTATAAAACAGCCCTTATAAGGTGTGATATTGAATGAATCATATGATTGTGCTTGTCCATTCCTCCAAAAACCATAGTAACACGTGTTGTCTTATATATATTGATTGAATGAGTAAATTGAATTCATTAAACTGTGAATGGGATAACCATGTAACATGGACAGTTAGGATCATATAGTTTATTAGTTAATGTAATATTTTAAATTATCGATTGGTATGAGTACATATCATGTACTATGTCAATTTATTGAATGAAATGTTAATAATTATTATATAAAACCTTTGGAGAACCTTGGGTTTGTATTTTGAATGTCTTGGGTGGGATCAAAATCTATATTTAAAAGAATGAATTATTAGTTTTCAACTAGTTAAACATGGAGTTCCACATCATCTATTTATTGTTATTTGACATGGAATTCATCATCCCTTATATGCAATTCATTGGACATGGTGTTCCACATTATTGATTGAAATAATTGAATACCGAGTTCCTCATTATTGATTTATATCCTTGGAAATTGTGTTCCTAATTATTTATTAAAATCATTGGACATGTGTTTCCTAATTATTTAGTTAATGGTTTTGGACACGGAGTTCCTTAATATTTTTTGAAATCATTGGACATAGTGTTGGACATATTGGATTTGAATCCATTGTATTTTTGTCTTATCATGTTCATCCCTTAATATTTATTTGGAATCATTCTAGTTATTTTTTATTATTATCTCTCATGGGTTTTCTCAACATATGATGTTTATTACATTAATTTATTTTCTATGTTTTTTATTACCAACCTAGATAGTGTAGTCTTTCCCCTGTACCTCTATTAGACCATCACTACCTGTTAAAATCATATGAATTATGGAGAGTAAAGATATAAATCCTAACTAAAACTAGAATTTAATGTATATAAATTGAACCATGATAAGATATGATAAGTCCCAATGTGTTACGGTACCATAGATGTGGATATAAAGTTCATTATTTTTGTTTTTTTCATAACTATTGTAAGGGTAAGAGAAATTCTATTGATAAATTTGGGTTTTTATTCATTAATAAAACCCCCTCATTCAACGGATTTAGGATGACCAATATTACATAACATATTTATATATAAAAAATACTGTAACCATTAGGGGGTTACCTGAAATTTATTTTTCCATTTCATCCATTTAATTTATTTTTCTTATATATTTTTAAATATATATTTTTATTTTATGTATTCAAGTAGGATAATAGACTATGAATATATTGAATGTTAATTTAAATACCAATAATGTTTTCCTAGACAATACTCTCTATTGTATTATGCAATAAATTTTATTATTCATTTTCATTCATAATCAACATGAAATATTTAAATTCATACTGAAATTTAAATAAATACAGCAATTGAAATAATTTTGGGGGTGCATAATTTTGTTAGATATGGATTATCTTCCCATTATTTTGCTTCAACGTTTTTTTATAATTGAGATCAATTGAATACCAATACACTATTAAATAATTTATCATTTATGGTTGTTTATTATATTAATTTACGAACATTCATATGATTGGTAATATGGTTAATCACATTAATTAAAAAATTTGGGATACATTTAATATAAATTAAATTTGAATAAGATTCATATGAACACCTCCTAGAGATAAATATGTAAAACCTTGAGGTTTATAATCATTATATTTATTTTTTTCTGATTCACTTTATCTTTGGTGAATCTTGGAAGTTGTTTTTTTGAATTTAGAACATATATTATATAGCATGAAAAATCCTGCACATTTGGAGATACTAAAATGATAATTTTATTATTTTCATTATTGATCATTTCAAAATATATTCAACTGAGCTTGAAATTGGATTCCTTTGAGATCATTAGAGATCATAAATACCAATTCAAATAGAATCATTTGAAACTAAATCACGTTCCACCATTCACATTCATAAAATTCAATTCCAAGAAAATAAATATTTATTTACGGCGATCATTTTTTATGAATATCAAGATGAAAAATATTAATAATTGAAAATAAAATTTTGAAAAGAAATTAAAATGATATGTAGAGTAATATAGGTTGTTGAAATTCATCGAGACCTAAAACTATATATAAATAAATAAATAAATACTTTTGATTAAAATATTGAATGGTGAATTAATGAAAAAATAATTGTACTATAAATTGTTTGATAAATGGAATATCACAAATTAAAATAATTACTCTTTTGGGAAAATATATGGTATATTAGATGATATATATTTTTTATGATTAAACTACCAAATCATTCATTTTTCATTAAGATCCAATCTTTCAATTTGGAGATTTTAGGTTTATTCAATAAAATTCCAATATTATGAATTATAAAAATACATATACATATATTTTGATAATTTATATTATTTTTTCATGTGATTTGACGAATGGTAGTTTCAATAAACCTATGGAATTCTTTCATCTATCCTAAAAAGAGGGAAAAACATGAAAAAAATATTTTCCATTGGGTGAGAGAGATACATATATAGGAATGTAGAAATGAAACATTTTTTTGGGGAATAAGAGATTGAAATAAATTTAATGTGAAAAATATGAATTTGGGATGAAATATATTTGAGGAAAGATAGATTTTAAATAGATTTGATAATTAACTAACACATTATTCTTTGAAAATTTCAACTTGGATGTTCTGTATGTTTTTCCTAGGATAGAAAAAAATACTAATGAGTTTGTGAAAAAGAACCAATTTTTCATATTTTATTTAACAGAATCATTGGTTGTATCCCCAACATTTTGATAATATATCTATGAATATCACAATTTCATTATATAATAGGTTTTTTAATTGTTTTAAATATAATCTAATTTCTTTGGTTTGGTGTGATCTTAATAATATTCTACATAAAAATTATGCACACTAATAATGATTTGGGTCATCTTAATAATTTTCTAGGGAAGTCAAACTTGTATAAATATGAAAGAGTAAAATTATATTGAAATATTTATGTAATAATAAACTCTAAATTTTCGTATAAATGTCAGACAAAATAAATGTTTTTTGAATCAATGTATGAATTATTTATTGAAACATCAAGTAACGTGTAAATTTCTAATATATGACATTAAAAAGTGTAGATGGAATCACATATGATTAAATGTTAAATATTACAACATACATATTGTAGAATGATATTTATATAGGATTAATCCAAAATATAAAATGGTTATGTAAAAATCAATAGGTAATTATATATGAATAACCCATGCTCTTATATAGTTTTATATATATCATGAATGATTCTAGAAAACTATTTCACATTTTTTCAATGATATCTATTTTAGGGAAAATCTAATCTATATATGAGGATATATATACATTGTGACATTGGGAAAATGAATATAGAGGAGAAGGAAATTTTGATTTTCCTTTGTTTGTTATAATAAAGAAAATATTAATCTGACTATCCACATGGACAATGATTCTGAAGATAAGAAGGAGGAGATGAAGGATTTAAAATCAATTCATAACATACATGGAAAAGGGTATAAAAATAAAAGAAATTGGTAGCATACCCATCCACATGTACATAATCTATAAATATAAAGATAATATGTTTATGACCTTTATTCATGTCAATTGAAGGAGAAAGACGCCTCCATTTTTCGAGATTTCAGTGTGGTTTTATTTTTTATATTATTTTCCATTGTAGTTATTGTTTTAATTATATTGGGATTTTAATAGGTGATTTATTGTTTATATTTTTTTTTCTGAAATTTTATTTATCACACTCATGATTGTGAAAGGGTGACATGAGGGGTAACTCCTAGGATGATTAAAATTTTATCTAGGGTCACTTCTTTATTCCATGTTTATTTGTTCTTGTAAAATCCTTGTGAATTTTATTAGATATAATGGTGTCTGTTGGTGATGGTATCTGTTACCTTAGTTTCCATTGTTTTTATTCTTGATATAATATATATACAATATCTTTTTGGTCATGGGTAGTTATATAATGGAACTAATGTTTTAGTCAAGACTGAGTTATGATTGAAATCATGACACATACAAACCCACTAGGACCACTCCAGGGTGGTGATAGCATGAGTTTTCCACCTCAAGACAAGCACTAATTGGTGAAAATGTGGTGGCTAAAAAAAGACTAAAAAGAAAATATGATTATTTATCCTATTCATAAATAATGACATAAAAATAAATATAACAACAATGAAAAAATTCATCAAAGATAAACATATCCACATATAATGTAAAAAATGAAGAAATAAATATTTTCAGCATCAATAACATATAGTGACAAAAGCTTTCAAAGTGGGAATGAACACAAAGGATACAAATACAAGGGTTTGAACATTTAACATCCATAAGGAAAGGGAATTCCCCCATGTTTCACCTTAATAATCTCTGATCATCTTCTACAATAAACCCAATATGACATGCACATGCTATGGTATCACATATACATTATCTCAATTATATTCAAAGTGTTAGAAGATGTCCCTAAACTATATGTCATTTTTAGAAACACACCACGAGTGGAAAATAAAACCCATTAAAGGGTGAGTCTAGATATACCTTGTATCACACCATAAAAAAAGTCAAAAAGGTTTACTATCACCAAAAAAACTTGGGTAAATCATATTACTACACAATATAACCCATAGGAACCCCCAAAAAGGAAGAAAACATCACCAAACTAGAAAACACAAATTAAACCGAATTAGTTAGGGGCCACAGTCAACTATAACAAATAAATCATTCACACCACATTGGAACTCAAACAGTTCCCAAAAATTATGGGAAGACACAACCCTATCCATGTCCCCAAAAATAGATGGTTGTCTCTGAATACCCATAAAGGGAACCACCCCAACACTCACCAAATATAAACCCCAATGAAACGAGAAATATAATATGATAAAGAATGTACACCCAACCAAGTTACAAACTATCCCTAATATAACCATAATGAAACCCATAGTAAGAGTATATAAAATCACTATCAATCCCTTAATCCATGTGGAAGTCCATATTCCACAAAAAGATCAATAGGGCTCACAACTAATAGAACCAAGCATACCTTGAACATTGAAGGAAATTCTAGGACATAAACCATAGAGATAAATCCATACTTCAGACAACCTAAGGGGGGGAATATCGCCCTAACCAAATATCACACATGATAGAATCTAACAGTTTCATATTCATTTGAAGGTTTATACTAATAATTCATTGGAATAGTAATCGGGACTTATGATGCTCATCCCTAGAAGGTGGACAGATAGGTAATAAATGTAAGAATAGTACATTCCCCTAGTCCTAGAATGTATGAGGCATCCATTGAGTTTAGTCACCGAAATCACTCTCATTTCCAAACTAAGAACACTCAAATGAGGCCCATTCATTACTGTAACATGATACATTGATAAGGGGATACTAACTCTATATATAGATCTATCTCTTTTGAATAATAACTATCATATCTGATTGACCAATACAACCATGTCTGGGATGCCACAACATGCTAAGGTGTCAAGACCCATCCCCCAAGGCCCATGTTGTGAATACCCCAAGCCCACCTTCCATAGGCCAGGGGATGGAAAATAGCATCGGAAAGGCATATCCATAAAATGGGAAGGAATTTCCTTTTTAACCTGCATAGAAAAATATTCCAAGAACCCTACAAGACTCTACCACAAAGTATCTACTGTAGTTAAAGTGTACTGAAATTAACGGTTTTGGAATACAAGCCCAACCGAAAATTACAAGTACAATTTAAAAGTAAAAATACTACTGAAAAGTGGAAAATAGCTCCTGGATCATCCATCAATGATCCGACGTAAAAGATAGGTACAACTCAAAATCATTGGTCCCTACATCATGTCACGCCAAAGAGTCCACTTCCAAGTACCGTTCAGTCTGGTATCCCTCTGCCTCGATCAATGATGTATGTCGTATGCACTTGACACAACAAGGTGCGAGTGTATCCCATGCATGTGTGACTATAATGATACTCAGTAGGGACCTAGAGACCCCTGTAGGTCTCCTAGAGTTCCACAAATGAAATACCACAAAGTAAGAACTCAATCTCAAAGCACGAAGCATTAGTCATCAACTCTACTCAGGTACATTCCCATACATATACCTAAGTTATCATGACATAGTAATCTCATACATGAGAGAATAATACCAAAAGGTAACACCATGAATGTAAAATTACCACATAGGTAACACCATGAAAATTAAATTTCCATATAGGTAAGACCACAAGGACAACACCACGGAGGTAGAAGTACCACACATGTAACACCACAAAGATAGAAGTACCTCACAGGTAACACCAAAAAGATTGATGTACCACACAGGTAAAAACACGAGGATAACACCACAAAGGTAGATGTACCACAGAGGTAAAACCACGAAGACAACACCATGAAGGTAGAAATACCACACATGTAACACCACGAAGAAAACACCAGGAAGGTAGAAGTACCAAAAAGCATACACCACAAATACAACACCACGAAGGTAGAAGTACCACATAGGAAACACCCAAATGATAGAAGTACCAAATAGGTTACAGCATGAAGATAACACCAAGAAGCTAAAAGACTCATCTCATAATCAAGTATAACATAAGTACAAAAGAACAGATGACTGGTCATAAGCTAGATTATCTTATTCTCTTAAGAGGAACTGCTTTTGACCCACACAGGATCGATAGGTAATAACCCCCGCTGACCCACACAGGATATGACCCACATAGGATCTATCCCCCATAGGGTTGGTGTGCCCTAACCTACATATGATTGGTGAGCACATACCCACATAGGATCTAACAGATGCTGACCCTCACAAGATCGATATATGCTAACCCACTTAGGATCTATGTTCTTTAATCATGTAACAGCCTGCTACAGGATTCCTCGCACCTGGTGCACTCTAGTTCTGTAGAGTCTGGCCCTCATGATATTAGGCATACCTCGACCACCACTAAGCTCCACAAAGGTGTTACCCAAAAGACTGCCATGTCATAAGAGTTCGAACACGATAGACGGTGTGTCAATCAGACACTTGGTCTATGGGTTATATGCATTTTAGATATGAGGGCCCGATATGATTCAGGATTGATCCAACCCGGTCATACTAAAATTATATCAAAAACTTAGGTAAATTATACAAAAAGGACTGTCTCAATCTAAGGATCCCAACACTATAGATAGTTCCTCAAACAGACGTCTGGCTGTCACGATACGTCCCTTTAAATGTTTCTGGGTCCGGTTGGGCCCAAGTCTGGTCCGACCTAGCCCGAACCGATCCGGGACCGACCCAGATGGGCTAGGCTGTGGTCCAGTCTAGCCCGCAAGGGAACACAACCTACCCTGCAATGGGGGGTATAGCCCGATGGGCTCGTACGTCCTGGCCCGCGGTGGGGTGCGGCATGTACCGTGGTGGGGTGCGACCTGACCCGCAAAGGGGCAGGAGGCATGCTGGACTCGCACGGCCCGAACCACGGTGGGGTGCGGCCAGACCCACGGTGAGGCGCGGCCAAACCCGCGATGGGGTGCAGCCAGACTCGTAGTTGAGCACGACCTGTTGGCATGTGCGACCCACTAGGCAGGGGTCTGCTTGAGCTGGCACGGGAGGGGAGCGCCCCCACCCCCTATTTGGAATGTGAAGCAGCAGCACCTACAGGCGATTCCATTACACCGCGGGACCATATGCTCCTCCACCGTCACAGTGTCGGTGTCGAGACTCCTCCACCGACACATTGGTTTTGATTCCCTCCACTTCCACAGCCGACCGGGGTGTCAGCCACCTCGTTCGACCAATGCAGCATACGAGTTGTGAATGGTTCCTTCGACAACATGGGTGCATTGCCTTCTCCCTCGCGGCTAGCGTATGCCGGTCACCACCTTGGTACCCGTCGGCGTCGGTCTCCATTACCACCGTGCCGGAGGCCTTCCGAGGGGCACCGGGTGAGCTCCGATGACCCATTTTTTCCATCCGATGGGGTCGTTGAACTTCTCGGGACAGCACTGTCGCTTCTAGAAATTCAAAATTTGGGTTTTGTTCATCCCGAAGAATCACCCACAAATAATGCACAAACATTCATCAAAAGGGACAAGGGACAAGGCCTTCTTCATTTGGCCCACACCCTCTATGATAGAATGATAGGAAGAGGGTAAGAAGGATTCAAAAAACTCTTGAAAACAAATCAAGATTAAGCACTACCTCAAGAATTGTATAGAACACCCGGGATTGAGGAAGTGTGTTGGTATTCACCATCCCCCGCAACTAGCCTCCAGCGATGTTGCTCAATCATTGATCTTCAGTTTGGGGTTTCATTGTTGATCATCACCACTCCCCTAAACTGGTTCCATCCTTCAAGGGTTCGGCGTCTCGTAACTTAGTCAGCACTTCATTGCTTGGTGAAGAAGTGTCGACACCTCTCCCAATGATCCAAAAAATAGAAGAAGGGGAGGGTGTCTAACAGTAGTAGAATTTTTGAGGCTTCATTAATAGGAACCTTCCTAAATTTTAACAATGCTATTACATAGGAAATGAAGGGTCAAGCCAATTAATTACATTACACACCGCTGGTCCCACATTGTTGCTTGTCCGTTGGATGAAAAGAAAGAAATAAAATAAAATATCTATGTTATCTTATTTATTCTTATAGATGTCTAAATCCTAACTTTTTCTCCATACCTACTAAGGTCGAAGTGAATTATCCCTTATGTGAATCCCGATGCTACGAATTCAACGGTTCCCTCTATATATTAATCCGAGCACCAATTCAAAAGTTAGAAAATGCCGCTAGTGCATTTACTGAACGCACCTTAAAAATGTTCTGAAATTCATTCGGGGAGCACCGGGCCTTGGAATCGCATGCCATCATTTTTTTCAGACTCATAATAATTCCATATAATTTTAAAAAAATTACATGGAAAATCTGGATTTTACATTTTCCCCACCTTAGGACTTTTAATCCCTGAATACCATAACATAGACTAAGAAAACAAATGGGGGTACAGAGCACGAATATGAACCTCCCGATCCCATGTAATCTCATGGAGGTTCCCGTGTTTCCTAGGAATGTGCACCAGGGGTATTGATAATCCACAAAGCACCCGCTTCTATCGATCCACAATCTCCCCTAGAACCTCCGTAAACGTCGCCCTATCATAAAAGTATACCTCTCCGGGGTCGATCACGTGAGACTGGTCAGGCACATATATCTTCAGATGGATATGTGGAAGACATAGTGCACCCTCTCCAACTGCAATGGACGTGCCTAGCAGTATGCCACATTGCAAATCCTCCGATGTATCAGAAATGGTTCGATTAAAATCAGTGATAACTTGCCTTCTCAGTAAAATCTATGTAAACCTCTTCGAGGTGAGACCCATAGGAAGACATGGTCTCCCTCATCAAACTCAAAAAGTTCTTTGCCTCCTATTAGGATAAGAATTTTTTCTACTCTGTGTAGTCTTCATCTTCTCAAAGATGATCTGCACCTTCTCAGTGGTAGCCCGTACAAACTCTGGACCCAAAAATGCAGACTCCCCGGGGTCTGTCCAGCAAAGATGGGATCTAGAAGGTTGACCGTAAAAGTCCTCAAATTATTCGATACTGATGGTGGAGTGATAAATTTTGTTGTATGAAAACTCCACTAAGGGGAAGTCATCCTCCCAACTGTGGCCAAAATCCAGGACACTTGCACGAAGCATGGCCTCTAGTGTCGGAATGGTCTGCACTGTCTGACCATCTGTATGAGGATGAAAGGCGGTGCTTAAACATAGTTGAGTCCCGAATGACTCTTAAAATCCATTCCACAAATGGGATGTAAAACGTGTGTCACAATCATGAATGATCGTGGATGGTACCCCATTGAGATGCATAATCTCTTGTACGTAGAGGCATCCTAAGCCCTCTTTAGATCCCAACACTCAGATAGGTATGAAGTGGTCTGACTTGGTGAGTCGGTAAATGATCACCTATATGGAATCATGTACCCTATACATATGTGTAATCCATGTCATACAGTCCATGGAGATACCATCCCACTTCCACAATGGAACCTCTAGTGGTTGTGCTAGGCAAGAAGGAACCTATTTCTCGGCCTTCACTTACTAAAAAGTGTGGTATCGTGAAATAATCTCTTCCACTTCTTTCATCATCTCAAGACACCAATGCAGATGCTGAAGGTCCTTATACATATTCGCTACACTAGGATGCACCTTCAGAGGGGATGTATGGAATTCCCTCAATACCTCCTCCTATAGCACCAGCAGTACCATGGTATGTACTCTTAAGAGGATGACGTGCTCCCCACTTTCAAAAAAAATTATCAGGGGCCTTCTTGAGGATTTCTGATCAGGTCTAGCTTCACAGACAATGACCCAAGATGTGCCTCTCAAACTCACTAATGAAGTTTGGGAGTGAAAGTCATAGATTGGAGGTAACTTTCTCCATCTCTATCCACAAAGGATATTTGCCACGTGGCTAGCTGCTTTGTCGCCTCACTTAGCAACTGTAGACCAGACCACCTACTGAGTGCATCTACTACCATGTTTCATTTCCTAGGTGTATAGACTATATTAATGTCAAAGTCATGGAGGAACTGTAGCCACCGCTGCTATCTCAGGTTAAGGTCCTTCTAAGAGAAGATATACCAGAGACTCTTCTAATCAAAGTAAACATTAAAATGTTCACCCATCAAGTAATTACACCACATATTCAGGGTGAATACCACTGCTGATAACTATAGGTCACGGGTAGAGTTGTTATTATCATGTTGTCTTTGTTGTCTTGAAACATAAGTGATCATTGCTCGATATGTCCTAAGGACACATCCATGTTTGGTCCCTAATGCGTCGCAGTAGACTACATACCCAACGCCCTATTCTGGTAGCCTTTGGATGGGGGTACTCATGAGTCTCTACCTTAGCTCCAGAAAACACTTCTAGAATCTCTCCATCCACAATAAGGGTTATCCATTCTTCCTCAATGATGACAAAGGGTGCTACAGCTTTGGAAAAGGTAGGCACGAATCTCCGGTAGTATCCCGTCAACCCGAGGAATCTCTACACCTCGGTCACACACCTCAGTGCCTCCCAAGAAAGAACAACCTCTATCTTCTCCAAATCCACTTCAACTCCAGCCTATGAGATAACGTCTCCCAAAAAGTGGACCTCTCATATCCTGAACTAGAAATTCGAGAACATAAAATAATTCAGGTGCCTTAGAGTGTATCTAGAACTATCTGCAGATGATAGGCATGCTCCTCCTCAATCGCTGAGTATATCAAGATGTAGTCGATGAAGACCACCAAAAACCGATCAAGGTATGGCTGGAAGATCTTTTTCATGAGTCCAATGAACACTTCTGGGGCATTGGTCACACTGAAAAACAAAACAAAGAACTCATAGTGTCCATACCGACATCGAAAGTTCGTCTTCTGCACATCCTGATCTCATACTCAGATTCATGATAGCCCGATATGAGGTTTATCTTTTAAAACCAACGATCTCCCTTCAACTGATCAAAAATATTATGAATCCTGGGATGTGGATACATGTTCTTCACGATCACCTAGTTCAGGCACCCCTATTCCACACAGAGTCTGAAACTCCAATCTACCTTCTTGGGGAATAAATTTAGGGATTCCCATAGAGAAATACTGGGCCTTATAAACCCCTTTATCTGCAAGTTCTCCAACTGTACCCATAACTCACGAAGCTCTGCGGGAGCCATCCGATATGCTGGTGTAGATATTGGTTCCTTCTCGGGATACATGTCGATGTAAAAGTCTACCTCCATATGTGGAGGTAGTCCTAGAACATCCTTCATAAAGACATCGACATTCGGGTCCACCACTACTAGATAGTTTGGACTCTCAACATCAACTACCCCAAGGGTAAGGCTTTCCAACAAATGTGTGATCGGCTTCACCCTCCTCTGGGTATGTCCATATTGTGTTGTAAAGGTACCATTCCCACCGGTGAAGGAAAACCTAGTCCCATCCTCGTAGACACACCGCACATTGTGCCTAATACAGTCAATCTGGTCATGGACTGTGGATAACCAGTCTATACCCATGATGATCTCTTAAGGCCTTGACTTTGCTACTAGAAGAACCCAGTCAAAGCTCTCGCCTCCTATAGTAAGGTCAAACTGCTGACACTAGTGGGTAATCATCAAAACTCTACCCGTAGGAGTCTCTAGCCATAAAGATCGAGCCAACGGCTCCACAAGAATCTCCGAGCTCTGAACGAGGGTCATGGTGATAAATGAGTGACTAAAACCCGTGTCCATAAGTACTGCAAATATGGTTGAGTGGACACTGATTTTACTTCTAATCATCTACGCAACACCATGGTCGTAGGCCTCAGCTTCCAGGAGTTGATCTTGTTCCAGTCCAGCTGGTCCATATTGTCGGGGTGGACAACCTAGAGGTAGTGGCGGTATAACCTAGAATCACCACCCACTACCTACTACATAGCCATATCCTCTTCCATATCTTCCTACCACCGGTATACCTCCCCAATAGAATATCTACCTCTACCTCAGTGGTACCTCGATTGTCTACTGGTCGTCCGTAAGGAAAGTCGGGCAGTCACGAGCCATGTGACCCTACGTGCTACACGAGTAGCACAACCTGCTCCTAATATGTCCTCCTCTATCCCATGATCCTCACACCACTGAACCTATATCATTAGGTCATCCACCAGAATCCATGGCTTTCTTGAACCCCTACATCATCCGTCTATTGACTTCTGTAGATGACTCTGCTACCTAAAATTCAGTGGTGGATCTCGTCATCGGTGCCTACTCAGCTTGGAATCTCTTTACCAAAAGTTCTATTTCTAGCACCACAAACTATTTCAGAATGCTTAGGAATATCTTCGATGCTCTGATCTCTCATAGGATACCATTCTCAAAGGTTTGGTCCCTAAAAAAGGCTCCCATATCATGTCAGTTGAGTAGTATGAGAGATCAGTGAACCTCACCGAGTACTGGGCACAGTCATGCTTCCCTACTGTAAGTGCAGTAGCTACTGTATATGCACATAGCGTAGAGTCACTGGGACAAAGACTACCCTAAAAAGGCCCTTGAAGTCCGACCAGATGAGGGTCACCTTGTCATGTATATGGAGCATCAAAATCCACCTTCTCCCAGCTACTTCTTATAAGAGACTGGTTTCTAGGATCACTATCAGATCAGTTGGTGCCCCAAATAAGCGAAAATATTTAGCCACAACCTCCATCCCATCCTCATTCGCATGTGGATACATCTTTCCTCAGAACATTGGAGGCATATACCTCTATAACTCATGAAACATTCTCAGTCGGCATGCATCATATACTAGTGGTCTGGTGGAAACGACTGCCCTACGGGTAGTGGTGCTGCTGGTACACCACCTGAAGGTGCTAACACAATAAGAGGTCCATGCACTGAGGCCTCATCACTTGGTGGGATGTCATTGTGTACATTCTCATGAATACGGGATGGCTGTGCATGTGGTGGCATCCTAAAAAAAATCGGTTTTACACTATCAATATATTATACCTGGTGAGCTAACTCGAAGATATCACAAGAATAACTTTTCAAAAACACACGCAATCAGTGTTTCGGTGCACTGAGCCAGAAATCGAAATTCAAAGTCCTTGTGTATGGATATGTCAGCTATCGCACCATCACTAGATTCCCCAAACTGAAAACCAAACTCATAAAACATAACACTATTACCTCATTGGAACGATTAGAGTCCTAGTTCTTCGGTAGAACCGAGTCCTCTGATACCACATTGTCACAACACACCCCTGGGGCCCATGCCATGACTACCCCAATCCCTCTTTCCATAGGCTAGGGGCTGACGAATAGCACTGGAAAGGTGTATCCCTATAACGGAAAGGAATTTCATTTTTAACCTGTATAAACACATAATCTAAGAACACAACATGAAGCTACCACAAAGTTTCTCTTGTAGTAAAAGTGTACTGAAAGTAAAGTGGTCATAATACAAGCCCAACTGAAAAGTAAAAGTACAAATAAAAAGTAATAATACAACTAAAAAGTGTCACACATCTCTAGGATCATCCACTGTGGATACTACCTGAAGGATATGGTCAGATCACGATTAGTGGTCCCCGAATCACATCACACCAAATAGTCCACCTATGAGTACCGTCTAGTCTTGGCTCCCTTAGCCACGGTCAATATTATCTGTCATCTGCACAAGACACCACATGGTGCGGGAATCTTCTATGAAGGGGTGAGTATAACGATACTCATAAGGGACCCTGAGACCCCCATAGGTCTTCCATAGTTCCACAAATGAAATAACTCAAAGAAAGACCTCAATCTCAAAGCATGAAGAAATAGACATCAACACTAATTATGTATATTCCCATACATATACCTAAATTATCAATACACACTCATCTCATACATGATGGAAGAATACAACAAGGGTAACACCAAGAAGGTAGAAGTACCACACAGGTAACACCACAAAGATAGAAGTACTACACAGGTAGGACCATGAAGACAACACCACGAAGGTAGAAGTAACACACAGGTAAAACCATGAAGATAAAAGTAACAGATAAATAACACCACGAAGATTGATGTACATCATAGGGGACACCATAAAGAAAACACCATGAAGGTAGAAGTACTACACAGGTATCCCCACGAAGACAACGCCACGAAGGTAGAATTACCACACATGTAACACCACGAAGACAACACCACGAAGGTAGAATTACCACACAGGTAACACCACAAATACAACACCACAAAGGATGAAGTACCACACAGGTAACACTACGATGATAGAATTACCACATAGGCATCACCATGAAGATAACACCATGATGGATAAAGACTCAACTAAAAATCAGGTATAACATACATAAAGAAGTAGATATTATTAGTTGTAATCTAGATCATCTTATTCTGTTAAGAGGCACTACTTTTGACCCAACATGATCTATAGGTAATAACTCTCACTGAATCACATAGGATCTAACCCACACATGATCTAACCCACATAATATCGGTGTGCACTGACCCACACAGGATCATAGAGCGCTGACCAACACAGGATCTGATAGATGCTAACCCACATAGTATCGATGTTCTTTATTCACATTAGAGCCTGCTATAGGAATCCTCGCACTTGGTAAGCTCGAGTTCCATAGAATATTCCCCTCGAGATGTCATTCATACCTCGATATCCCCTAAGGTCCACAAAGGAGTATCTCAAAGGACCGCCATGTTGTAAGGGTTGCGATAGACGGTGTGTCATTCAGACACCTGATCTTTGAGTTATAAGCGTTTTAGTTTCGATGGCCCGGTTGGATTAGGGTTCGATCAAAACTAAATGTACTCCAAATGTCTCCAAAACACAAGTGGATTATACAAAAAGGATCATCTCGATCCATGTATCCCAATGCCGCATACAGTTCATCAAACATATGTCTGGTTCTCAAGATATGGCCCACTATGTGTTTTGGGGTCCGGTTGAGCCCGAGTCTGACTCGGTAGGGTGGGGCCATGGTGTGCCCATCCCAGTGGGAAAAGGGGGGTGCAGACTGACCCACAATTTAGTAGCCAGCTGGAATCACACGACCCGACCCAAAGTGGGGCACAACCCGACCCATGGTGGGGCATGGCCCACTGCCCTGCGCGGCCCAACTCACAGAGGAGCGTGGCCCACTGGCACGCGCGGCCTGCTGCACAGGAATCGATTGAGATGGCATGGAATGGGAGCATCCCACCATGTTTTTAAGACAAATAGGTAGTGCCTAAGTGCACTTACAGATCTCTGTGAGACCCACTACAGGTCCCTCCACCACGGCATTGGAGACGCGGTTCCTCTGGCGGCGCGCGTGTTGCGCTATCCTCTACTTCTGCATCCAGCCAGTGTGTCGGTCGCCTTTTCTGACCGACTTGGCTGACAAGATGAAACCAATTACTTTGTAGGTGTGGGTGAACCTCCTCCTCCCTTGTGGCTAGAGGGTTCCTGCTGCAGCCTTGGTCCCCACCAGCACCGGTCTCCAGTACCGCCGCACCAACAGCGTTTCGCGGGTCAGCTATTGAGCTGTGGTGGCCTATTTCTTCCTTCTGAAGGTGTCATTGAACATACCAGGACCTCATCGTCACTTCTAGCTCTCAAAATTTGTGTTTCATTCATACCGAAGAATATTTCACGAAGAATGAAAAATCATTCCACAAAAGGGTGGAGGGACGTGGCCTTGTTTGTTTGGCGCGTGCCCTACATGTTAGGTTGATAGAAAGAGGATAGGAAGGATTCAAATAAAAAATGAAAAAATAAAATCATGATTAAACCCTAATTCAATAATGATGTAGAATTCCTATTATTGAGGATGCGGGTCAGTGTTCTTCGTCCCCCGTAACAAGACTCCAATGATATCGCTCGATCATCAATCTTTAGTTCGTGGTTTTGGTGTCGCTAATCACAGATTGCTGAAACCAGGTCCATCCATTAATGATTTGGCATCTTGGGACATTGTCAGCACATCATTTCTTGGTGAAGCATTGGTGAAACCTATCCCCAAGCTCTACATAAATATGAGATTTGGAGGGGTTCTAACGCTCGTATAATTTATGAGGGTTAATTAATTAGAACCTTCCTAAATTATAACGATACTATTACATAAGAAATTATGGGTCAAGACAATTAATTGATTGAAACAACGTTAGTCCCATGATTTCACTTGTCTATTGGAGGAAAAGAAAGAAATAAAATAAAATAACAATGTTTTTTTATTTATTCCTTTAAAAGTCCAAACCAATATTTTTCTCCAGATCAACTGTGGTTGGAGTGAAGTATCCCTTAAGTGAGTCTTTTCGCTAGGGATTCAACGGTTCCCTTGTATTTTTAATCTAATCACTAGTTCAATTGCTAGAAAATGCCACTCAAAAATTTATAGAACGTACCTTAAAAAAGTTATGAAATTCATTTCGGGCACATGGGGCCTCGGAATCACACACCGTCAATTTTCCCAAACTGAAAACAATTCTATATAATTAAAAAAATTAGATGGAAAATATGGGTTTTTAAATTGGGGTTAGATTACAAATGACGAATACCATCAATGGAAATAATAGAATACACACACCACAAAATAGAGGATATGAGTAATCAAAACCTTGAATAGACGACTGAGACCTTACCCAATTAAGTGATACTGACTCTGTCAATGAAAATGATATTCTCACTCCACTACCAAGAACGTAGGCTTAAGAAATGTATATTAATCTTATTTACTATAATGGTGACCATATATGTATCAAATTTGAGGATCCAATGAAACGACCATTGATGATTCTTTATAGACAGTACTCAACATCCCATGATCACAACATGAGATGAAATCCATAAGGTATAAGTCATATTATTCTGAATTTAGACATTCCACTATGGCCGTATCGGCACCTCTATAATATGAACATAGTCCACTCTCCCCAAAACAATCTCCACGGTGTAAAAGTTGAAATAGAGATTACACCAAGACTCTTATACCTAACTAAGACCTTCGACACTATACAACTATTATGAGGGCACTACATATTCCAGTATAAAAACTATGTTTGATGTTGAAACATCTTCTTAAATTCCCAAAACCACTATCAATTTTCTGAGTAAACTAATCTCTGAACACAATTGAGGATCTCATTCCCAATGTCAGAGTGTTTCTTGGGATAATATAACACCATTAGAACCACTATACGATTAAATCTTGGTCCTATCATTGCCACTAAAGGAATCTGATCTAAAACCATAACGGCATAAAATTTCCATAGACATGTATCATTTATGAGAGCATAATTATCGCATTTTTCACTGAATGATACTCCGGATTGACTACTTCTTGTCGTAAATATATCCCCATGGTTAGAATACTTACATAACATACCCGAAACACCATTATATGTTGTGTAAAAAAAGTATACATATTGTCCTCCCAAATTCACACATTTGTAGACCTCTTTACTCGAGTTGGTATATACATTACCAGTACACGATATGGGCTATAATATATGGGATGTATACTACAGGGGACCCATATTTTATACCATATCCTAGGTTATGTTGTTTAACCGAACATATGTTGTACATATACATTCTATATCTCCCAAATGTGTGGAAAGAACACAATATTTTGGAATTTATTTTCCTTTAAATGAATTCTCTATCATTGATAGAGTTAGTTACATAGAACACTGAGTTTAAAAAAACCATGATTTACAATAAAATAATATTATTTAAACCTAACCATTATAACATAATAGTTAAAATTAGTAGTGTGAATTGTCAAAATATTATTATTATTATTATTATTATATATATATATATATATATTATAATCCCAATACATTAATTAGTTTTTAATTTATACGTACACAATTTTTTTTAAATTCATTTTATACTTCAAAGTTATTGTTTTCCTAAATTAGGTTTTATTTATTTTTATTGATTAATATTACAAATAATTTATACAACTTATATAAAAAATTCAACAACAATTTTATAATATATTGATTCAATATATCAATATTGTGATAGGCTAAATCATTTGGATATTTTGAAATGATTAATTTTTCAATAAATAGTCAAAATACTATTTTTATGTAAAAGTAGAAATTAATTTTATTAAATCCGTGTAATTATTATGTTGAATTATGTTTTAAAATGGATTTTAATAAAAATAATATCTAGTTTAATAAAAAATTCTAAATAAAACTCTATAAAAATACTTATTATCTTATATTTTGGTTTAAAAGTTACTTTTATCCTTGAAATTCATTTATCAAAAAACTATTTTATGTTCATAAAATTTTCCCATTTTAATTAATTAATATAAAGCTTAATGAGAAATGAGTTAAATAAAATGTATATTTTTTATATTTTTCTAACAAAATTGATATTAATATAATTAATATTATTAGTTATATAGTAAATGTAAGATCATTTCATTATTGAAAAATGAAATATTATGACAACCCACCGTTTCATGTGCTGGTATGATTACTTTTAAATTAAAATCATCCACTATTTTTTGCTAAATTTGATAATGTGAATTTCATATTTTTATATATTTTAATTCTAATTATTTTAATTTTCAACTGCATTTCTTTTCATTAGTAATTATGATTATTTAAATGAATTGTCACCTCGTCAAAGGAAATAATATTATGTTAAAATGATAGTGTTATATTTCTTAATAACCCTATCGCATTAATTTATCAAAATTTATTAGTATTTTCTAGAAAATTTACTCTTAATGAGATAAATAACTTATATAAAATCATATTGTTGAAATATAGAACTCAATCCTTCCTTTTTTGAAGATAAATTATATTTTTTTATAATTCAAATGTTTTTTGTTCGATTCTATTTAATGGTATTTTCGGTAGATATTACTTGTTTTTTTACATCCGAATTGAAATAAAAACATTAATTTTTATATTATTCATAAATATAAATTTTCCTAATCCAATGAATTACTTTATTTATTGGTTAAAATATATTTTCCTCTATTATCATGCTTTTTTCTCAAAAATTGTTTTTCGTGCATTTTTTGTTGTTATTTTAAAAGTAAATTATAACTAAAATTAAAATAAAATATTAAAAATTTGTTTCTAAATAATTATTCCACCTAAAAAAATTTATTTAGAAACACCATCTATTATTTTGAAAATATTGTTCATATCATAGTAAAATGATATGTAATCACAGTTAAGAGTTAAATGGTTTTAGATTGGTTTTTCTAGAATGAATTTCTAAAATATATCCCACTCTTTCCCAAATTTATTATTTTTTAGTTTATTTGATCATTATTAAATAATACATTTGAAATTTTCAGTCCTTGGTTCATATTTTCATGATTATAATATATATTATTTATTATTTCTGGAATTTACATGTGTGGCCTTTCCCTCCCCTATAAAAGGATATCTTATATCCTCTATAATCCCCACCTAGTGAGTCTTATATCCTGGAATATACCTAACATAATTCCACAAATGATACATTAATCATGATTTAAATATTATTTTTTTATAAAGTTCCATCTTTTCGTCTCAATAAATAGTTATAAATAATAATAGAGATTTGTCAATTTTATTTCTTATTGTCCCCCTAAATATATGGTATATATTATAAAAAATATTTTTATGTATCTTAAATATTATTAATTCTTATTATGATAATCTAAAGACCATTATTCACATTTTTCCATCATATGAAAAGGGAAAGCATATCTCGTGAATTCGTATGACACACACTGTCTGCATACATATGTTATTAGTTTTTCATCAAAAAATAAAAAAATGGTTATAATTTTGGATATATACTATACATATTATATAATATGTATTCCCAGTAGGATAATTATTGTTCAATATTCTTTCAATCCATATTTCAAATGGAAAAGACAACGTTCATGCGTATGTAAGATCTACCATCTCAATCAATTATGGAAGTCAATTTTCTATCCCCAACTTATATTGATGACACTAATTATGTATATATTAATTTTCTTTGATATTTATATCATTAATTAAATTCTAGATATGATGTAACAATGATCAATGAACAAATACTAGGACTTTTGAACTAAAATAATTGTGAAAAATAAATCAATTGTCACCCGGAATAGTGATTTTAGTAATGATTTTCTATAAACATGTTATTAGATGATTCAAGTAAAACATATATGGTATTATATATATATATATATTAATATGTTTATTTAATATATTTATTATAAATATATATTTATTATACAGAAGTTTTAAGCATGTATAATGCAAGATATGACATTAGGTATCAAATATATATCTTAATTTTATTTTTTTGAGTCACAAGCAATATACATCAAAAATACATATTTTTTATTTTATAATAAAACTTTTAAAAGAAAAATTTGAACCATAAAAAATAAAACCAAAATAAAATATTTTGAAAAAATCCATCATATCCCATATACATCCAGATCCAAAAAACTACACCCTAAAAATACTAGTTTCGAATATCAAAAAACAAATCCCTATGAAGACCACCACCAACGTCGACTCCATAATACCCCACAAAAAATACCATTTAATAATTTGAAAATCATAAAGCAGTCATTATCATTCATTGATAACCATCATCTCGGGACACACAAAGATACCCATTATATCATTGTCTCCATTTCAGACCCCATTATCATCGAGATCACCGTCATCGTCACTGTAGAGCACCATCAGGGTCAATCATCAGCACCGATTAATAGAAATCACTATATACTGTCCTTACCATACCTCCAATTGAAACTTCCATCAGCTCTAAGCATATTAATTATAATAGAACCATAATCACCCCCTTATACCATCACCGGGAACCACCATCTTCACAGAGGATAATACTACTATCACCTGAACATGAAAGAAGAATGCATGAAAAGACCTGAATAAGGGATTTGGATTTTATACCTAGTATGAAAGACCAAATATAGAGAACCAAGAAACATTTCCTCCTCCACACTACATTCCCAAAACCACATCAAATATTATACTCCAAAACAATATAGGATAAAGCTAATGAACACAAGATATGAACACAGAGAGGCCAATATGGAGAAAAAAACAGAGCAAACACAAAGTATGGAAATTCAAGAAAGTGAGTAGGAAGGTCACTGCCACGAGAAAGATGAATGTGGAAAGAACAATTCAAATAAGGGAGTAAGAATGAAAGTCTATAAAGAAGGAAATATTCTAGTAGTGCTAGAAAGTCTATCTTCCACCATCCCACTCACCCAAAATCGAAGCATATTCCGAGCTCCAAATCCAACATGGAGAGATGCTGAGAAATGCAAGGCCAGAGCATAGAGAGGTGGACAGGGAGAAAACCAGATCATAAGAACATAATGGGGAAGGAGAGTGGGAGAAAAATAAAAAACTAAGAGAGAGCACAACCTAGAGTGAGAGAGATCCACCACCAAGAGTTTATTAAATCCTAGGAGGGGGAATCCATTACCTTTGATCGGGAGCGACCAGGCGAGGGGGGAGCCATCCCGAGAGACAATCCATATACACAATTGGCATCTTATTTCAGAAGTATACACCAAAACTATGTTTCTTATTATGTAGTTAATGAATATTATGATGTATAAATACCCATCTCTGGTTAATACCTACATGGTGTTCTTATTTTAATGGAACCACAATTGTAAGGGACTTATGTTATAATCTAATTTTCTATTAGGATTATTTATTATTAGTTTTCCAATGCAGAAATTTTATAAAATATATCATATGAATTAAAAGAATGAACATATCATTATTATATATAAATATAGATTTAAATATTTTCCTTTAATATTCCACATTATATGTCTTCAATAGATCGAAAGAATTGTTTTCAAGGAAAAATAACATTATTTCTCTCATGTGTCCAAAATCCATTTTATTTGTTATATATGTTTCTGAAAATGAATTCAATAATAATTTAAATATTATATATAACTTTTTAAAAATTTATATCAACCAGTGAATAATTTTATTTAATATCGTTTAAATGGAATCTTCTTATCATATTTTGAATGAGGTACTTTTATATTTTTTCCAAAATGTTAACGAACTAATTATTTTAAGAAAGACAACATGGATGCAATTTTTTTCCACTTTGAATGATTGATTATTAAAAAATTACTTTATAATATTTCATAGTTATTTTTAAATAAAACTTTCCCCAAAATATTTTAGTAAATATATATATTAATGAATTGATTTCAACATGAAAAATAGAATTTTCCCCATGAAATAAAACAATTGATTTTTTAATGGAATTTTCATTTAAGATGAAAGCCTTTGATGTTATTTATTCATTAACATTGATATTATACAATGATAATATATATATAATATTATTCTAATGAATTATTCTTATGATTATGAGATGTTTATGGAACCCATATTTTTTCACTGGTTATGGTGAAATGTTAAAATGATTATAAAAGTCATTTCCTTTCCATAGTTACGATATGTGATGAATGAATTCTGATCACGTGGTAAATATATGAATAAATTG
This sequence comes from Viscum album, assembly GCA_963277665.1. Classification (NCBI taxonomy): domain Eukaryota; kingdom Viridiplantae; phylum Streptophyta; class Magnoliopsida; order Santalales; family Viscaceae; genus Viscum; species Viscum album. The sequence continues at coordinate 382,506,206 of OY728136.1, forward strand.
TGGTTATATGATATGTGGTCCAAAAATTATATATCCCTCCATTCCATTGGGTAAATGTGGATAACTCATTGGGATAATATGTTATGTGTGACTAGATTCCATGTTCCCAAATTTCAGCAGTACCATGTTTTCAAGTCTATTAGATTATTTAACGAGCTGGTTTTTATTTCCATAAGATTATATGAGGACCTTATTTTCATGTCCATATTCTTATGTCAGGACCAATAATCATGTCCATAAATTTATAAGAAGGAATTATATCTTTTCAATAAATTAATAAGTGATAATTTTTCTATTTATACATATTTAAAATATTATATGGTTATGTTTTTTTCATAATTCCTATGTCTATTTTATTCTTTTAGGGATCCTGTTCAAGAATTCCACTATGATTCATGTCTTATTTTTTTTAAATATTTATTACATGAAATAAATTATTATATATTATATTGGTGGTATGGTTTTTAAATGCCAACTTCACGGTATCATTCCCCTAATTTCATGTTATTAATATGTGGACATTGATACCACCCTTGTTTACACATATGGTGAATCTGAAATCCCCATTTTTTCATCTTCCCTTTAAATAGGTTATGAATAAAGGACTCAATTAGGGTATTTCTATGTTAATTATTATGTGCAATGATCATTGTTGAATATTTTTAAGATCATTTATGAAATTAATATATTGTGTATATAGTCACCAAATAAAATAAACCTTAATGATTCTAGTTTGGATCTTAATTATATGTAATAAATGTTAATCTTATATTATGTAATATGTTAATATGAAAATATTGGGGAAATAATTTATATGATATAATAGTTTAGTTAATCATTTGATTTTAGGATTTGAAATGATTGGTGAAAACCATGAGGACAATCCAATTTATATAATAACATCATAACAATTTTTAAAGGAATAGGTTATCTAGTTTACCAATAAAAACAACCTTTTCTTGATAATATATGTAGATTCAGCTTTGGAAAGAATGTATCTATGGATAATCAATAGAAAAAGAGTTTTTAAAGTATTTCCTGGACATCATTTTGGTGCACGGTGTGTAATCCCATATAACTCAACTAGTTTAATTCTCCTTAGTGATATACATAGATTAATTTTTTCCCATATGAACCATTAGGAAAGATTTCAATAGATTATAACTAATTATATAATATATTAAACTAAATGTGTTATATATTTGAAGGAAGGTGACATGATTTAGACATCCAATGAATTCTTTTTCACAATTATAAGATTTCTAATTGTGGCTATTATTTCTAAATAATTAAATTTTTATTTTAGACAGTGGTTAGATCCTAGAAAAATATCATGAAAAATGAATCTAATGGACAATGAAATGATTATAATCATATACAACCAATTGTATTAGAATAAATATTTCAATATTTCATCAATATTCTCACTCATCCCACATTAGAAATGAATTGTAACATGGTTTATATTATATATCAAAATTAAACATTGTGGGAGAAACAGGAAAATGAATCTTTTATATGACAACATCTACAATCCTTCTTGTGGAATTATGACCCAATTAATTAAAAAAATATGATCAATGAAATGGAAAGTATATTTTACATTGTTTAATTATCTAATAGTGAGAAATATTCCTTAGACATTTATCTCGTGGAAGGAAAGCATATTAAGATTGGACTCTTTCCCTGAATACAAGAAAATAATGGGAAATAAAATTGATTTAATATAGGGAATTTATGTATCACTAATCAATAAGTATTTTCTAAAAACTAATCAATCTAAAATGGAGAAATATTTTCTAATGATGTTATTATAGGATGTTTAATCCATTTTTACTTATGAATTTGATTTTACATGAATTTCGAGGTATGCTTCTAGTTTTTTTTCAAACCCCAAAAATATTGGTTGAGAGATTCAATAGTTTCTTGAAACTGATTCATTGAAATACAATATAAATAAGGGACTTTGAAATCGATAATGTTATAATTATATTTGATCTAAAAGTGGAAATTAATGTTATAAATCCCCAAGGATATATAGATATGAAAAGGGAGATAGTGATTTGGGGAATCCCCAATGGTATTCTGCATAGAAAGAAGAAAATGATTCATCCTTCCATTTTCTGAAAATATATGAACGAGAATGTAGGAGATTCAATAAAAGTAATACTATGTTTTTTCAAATGTGGGAGGCTTAACTGTCAAAAAATCGAATGAAAATGTGAGGTGAAGAGGTCGGTCAATGAATTGACTGAAGTGGGAGATCAATTGAATTCTCCATTAACAATTTTGCGGTATATGGGCAATGATTATTTAAATTATGTGAATAAATATCATAATTTAATGGATAATGGGGATAATAATCCACACCAAACTCTGATATCAAATGAGGAAGGGAAATATTATGAAATCACAACAATTGAAATGATTCAGGTTAATTGGGGCACACTTATCGTCTACTACATAGTGGGGGATTCCTTGAATATATTTGTTTGAATCAGCCTTTTGAAAAATAATAATTTTCACCCTTGAATATGTTTGTATGAAAATACAATGATTTTTTTGGATAATATAAGATGTTATATAAGGAATAAAGGGTGAATTATATTCTATAAGAATATTTTATTTCATTGTGTAATTATTTTTGGAAATGATTATAATATATATAAAAATATAAGATCATGGTTTATACATTATGGCATGATAAACTAATTGTAATTAAAATTATTTATTGATAACTGTTTTGTTGATCAAGAAACAATATAATATTGAATCATTTAAATATTTGGTATTCAATTTTGGTGAGGAAATTTTATTAGGATCTTTAGGGTTTTCAACTTATTAAATTTAATAAGTTAAACTGTTGGTGTCATTGATATGGTTGTAGCGATTGAGGTATTTAATTTTTTCATATTGGATAACATGTACTAACCATTTTGGTTTTGTAATGTATATATATAAATAAAATACAATTTCAATTATTTTATGGATATTATGATTAATTAAATGTGATTATATCATTAAGAACAAATTTTCATACTCATTTCATAGAATTTGAGTTGAATTGTTAATTAATTAATGTAGAACCAAATGATGAAGTTGTTCTTTTAAAATAAAATGAAATCAAGTATATACATCTTCTCATGTTATCTATCTTTATAGTAAGATACTCTCTCAAAATTATAAAAATCTTACTGGAATTAAAATGATACTAATATACCTAAATTTCTAATGAATTGATGGTATTTTCACACCTACCAGGGGTTGGTTATTTGGTGATTAAAATTCTCAAGACTATGTTTTCTATCACTCTCTATTAGTACATAGTTTGTATCATATATATTTATAATTTGTCATCGCTCCAATTCTATCCAGACATTGGAAACTAATATTTTTTATTTATATTATCCTTGATATTTCTCGTATTGTTTTTCAAAGGATTTATTTATCCCATTGTACTATGTTGGATTTTAATCAAGATATTTTCAAATACTGAGATTTGATGAAAAAGAGAAAAATGACGTGGTAAAATTTATTTATGGTTTTATAATAAAATACCTCATGATATTAGAATGTTTTTCTTTCTAAATGAATTTCATTTCGTCGGGATATTGTGTAATTCCAACACCAAGAATATAAAAATTGCCTTATCCTCTTAAAAAATTATTATATTAAAGTGACTATTATAACATAACTGTTAAAGTTGATCACATGAATATGAATTACTATATTATAATATATATACATTATATAATTCATTACAAATAGGCACTAAATTTTTAGTAAAATCACTTTATACTTCAATAATACTTTTTCTTCCAAATGGTTTATTTTCTTTTTGTGAGTCAATACTGTATTTATTTTTTACACCATTAAGAAATTTTATTTAAGTAAAATGATACCATTTTTTATTTAACATATTATAGTTAAAAAAGTATGAATCATTTAGAGGTTTTGAATGGATTTATTTTTTAGTGAATAGTGAAAAATAATGATTTCTGTAAAACATGTTATTTTTTTTAATTCATGTATTTTATAAGATACATTTAATTTTTGATAATATTTTATAATAAAATAATATATATTTTTGTAAACATAATAAATCTAATTCCATAGTTATAAATAATATATTTTATTTTCGTATGGGATTAATTTAATTAATAAAAATAGTTTTTTCATATTTTTTTGATGTGGATAGAGTTTTTCCATTTTAATTAAATAAATTACACATAATTATAATATCAATTAATTTAAATTTAAATAATATATATCTAACTATATGAATTTATATTCATATTATGATTATCCCGAGTCATGTAGTTTACATAATATTATATTTTTTCCTTGAAAAATTATTTTAACTAGAAAATTTATTTGGGATGCACTTTATGAGATTTATTTTATCTTAAATTCAGCCACATATATGAAGAAAATTTTATAAAATTTATTAATTTTTTATAATAAAAATAAATAATATTAAAAAATATGTCATACATTATTTTTTCCATTACGAATAGGGATAACGGTAATGAATTTTCACCAGTGTAAAATATGTAAAACACGGTTAAAAATATAGAGTAAAATATTCAAATAAACATAAAACATTAAATTACAATATTTTATTAGTGGTATTCTACCAAAGGAAATATTATTACGTTAAAATAAAAATTTTAAATCTAAAATTTGAAATTGGAAGCCCATGATTGAAATTATTAATGATAATTTCTATTTTATTAATATTTAAAACTATTTTTGAGTCTTTAAATTTAATTACATAGTTAGAAGACAACATTGAGATTTGTCATACCTAAAAAGTAAAAAAACCTGAATTTTTTTATCAATTATGAAAATAATATTTTATTCATATTTTTTAATTTATTTAAAGGTTATAATGTTTTTTCTCTTAAATGTGGTATTTTCCTAAACACTAGTTTTATGTGTTTTGCACTCTTATAATAAAATTAATTTTCACCGAAAATATAAATTAAATCTGATAAAATTTAATTAAAATTTGGAATCAACATTAACTTATTTTTTATAAGGTAACTTTAATTAATCATTAAATAGTTTATTTATCATTGTTAAAATAAAGTTTTCATAGTTAATAATTAAATGGGTTTGATGTTTTTTATCTAGAAGATATGGGTTAATCTATTTCCAAAGCCTGTCTAAAGGAGATTGGTTGCAAATATTGAAACCCTATAACATGTTATATTTAAATTTTGTGTTCACATGTTCCATTTGACATTATTATGATATATATATATATTATTTGACATTTTATGTAATTCCTCATGTGTCTTTCCCCAACCCAATAAAAGGATAACACATATAATCTCCTCTACACAATTAATAATCCTTCTATCTCTAACAATAACATGAATAATTAATTAATATCATTATTAAACATGTCTAAATGCTTTTGATATTTCCAAAATACCATCATTTGTAGGATTATGTTTTAATCCAATGAAGGGTTTTCAACAAATAAGTATAACTCTTTACCTGACGTTTCCAATTTTATTTCATATTATATGTACTATAAATATATTAAATTAATTACAAAATAATTAATACAATATATTAAATAAAACCAATTGTTATGATGATTATATAATGAACATATCCACATTCTTTCTATCCCATGGAATGTGAAAACATACCTCTTGTGTACATATAACATATTGCCTCCATGTAGTTGCTTAAATGATGTGTTTCTCCAATTTACTTGAATGGATTTAATTATGGATATATATTATATATGTTATATAATAATGATAAGGTAATGGTTTATTATTATTTATCTATCTTTTCATACATCCTTCATAATGTTAAAATAACCTTCGTGTGCATGAAATGCCTACCATCATCTGGAACAGTGCAACTCATTTTCTATCTCCACCTTTTTTGTATGACCCTAAATATGTTGGAAATGAATTTATATGTTATTTTATTCACAAATAAAATTATAATGATGATTTTACCATTATTATTATATATGGATATAGTCATCTGAATAAAAACATACAAGAAAAATGAATTAGTTATTACCTAGAACTATGACATTAGTGACCAATTATTAATAAATAGGTAGTAATATGTTAAAATTAAGACATTTATAATATGATATATATGAATTTGTTTCTTCAATATATGTATAATTATTCTATTTTTATTATACGGGATATTCTTACTCAAATGAATCAAGATGCGACTTGGGGAAATGAATTTTTTTATCACTTTTATTTCAAAGAGACACATACTATATTCACCACTTGTACCTTTCATAAAGTTTATATACTACCCATTAATGTGTTTTTGGATTATTATATTTAAAATTATTGGATATAATTATTCATATAATTTTATCTCTTTTAAGTTGATTTTATAAAAGTTACCAATATTGTAAATGAATTATGTTAAAATATCAATTTTTCAGGATTTTTTATAACAATGTTTCCATTGATGAAATATTATGACCTGTATCTAAAAAATTCAATTATTTTTAAATAATATATTTATTTCTAAATATAACATATTTAAATTCCATTTTCTTTTTTTTATGTACTAATGTTACATGAATAATATTTTTAGGTAAAACCAAATGTATTTCTCTCTTCGATCGGCAATCCTTTTCCTTCCATATTAATGTTTTCTGAAAGGATTTTCAAGATTGTTTTTTATAATATCATTTTACTATTTGAAATTAATTCTTATCCATGTTTTTACTTACTATAATATATTTTTAAGATAATATCCCTAAAAAAATTTATGCGATGTTTATTTCACATTATACCAACAATTTGATTGGATTTTTTGTTTTAACATACATGATATGAACATAATTCCCCACCATCATTAATCCTTAATTTTTTGATGAATATTTTATAAATTTTCATTATTATGGTCATATATTGCTTTCCCATACTATTTTGGAATCTTTAATAATTTAAAGAAGGTATTTTAATGGAAACAATGTTATATTTCTCAATTTATTTTCTATGATTTATTTTAAAATATTCTTCACCTATGATGACAAAAATATGTATCCCTGGGGATATGATCCAATGACACCATAATTATTCATTTTTTTGTATATGTAATGATTATAAAATGGATACATTTATGAATCTCAATTATTATACATGGTTTTGTTTAAATAATGAACTTTTTATAAAACATGTTTCTTATCCATGGAAAATTATGTATAATGAATTTTTTATAATCTTATAGAACACATCAAAATAGTTTTTGAATATGTGATGGTTGGAACCGAAAATAAATATCCCGACTATGAATAGTGTAATAATAGAAAACTCGTGAGATAAATACTTAATGTGTGACCTTGATTTCTCTTTGACAATCTTATGTGTGTACATTATTTTAATATCTATAAGATTATTCATTAACCTATCTTTTATGGAGATAAAATTATGATTTGACCATGTTTTAATGTTTATAAAATAAAATATGGACCTTGTTTCACATCCCTAAGATTTTGAGTGGTCCTTCTATTATGTCATTAAATTAATAATTGAAATTTCTTCCATGTATTCATGTTAAAAATTTTATAAGATTACGAATTTTCAATGTTTTATATCTATATTAGTCTCTCATGTTTCATGTTCCTTAATACCATTATTATTTGTGTCTTATGAACTACAATGATTTATTCTATTACTATGAATTGTGATTTATGATATACATTTAATGGTTTCAAAATGATAAAATCTCTTTCTTATTTAATTATGATTTAGTTATGATTAAGTGATCATTGATATCTCCGTTATTTAACTATAATAAGCATCAACATCAACCTTTCAAATTAATCCATTCCAAATGATATGAACAACAGTTTTATGTAGTGTATGTCAAAAAATAAACCTCTGTAAGATGATCCTTGTGGGTTATATTGAGGATTTTTCATAAAATGAGAATATGGTGAATCTAATATCTAAACACACTAAACCAGTATGAATTTGGCATGCATCATAATTTTAGGTATTGAATATTAATCTAATAATTATTTCTAAAATCCTTGGGTCACTATAAATGGTTCATGGACATGTATATATCAAGACCTCATCTCGTGCATTTGAGGGTTCTACCAGATTAGTACATTAAGAAAACATGTTGTTTGGACCTCATCTACAATGTGGGACACATAAACATACTAAAAAACTTATTTTTTTGGAGACTACACACCATGTAGTCTATAATTCTAGAACAAATTCACTGTTTCAAAACACAATTAAACTCCAAACACTATAGATTCAATCCAAAAATAATAGAAATAAAGAACGAAAAAATTATAGATCTCCAAACCAAATTACGGAACCAAAAATAAATTATTATGATGATGAGTAGAAAATAAATATCCACACCTCATGTGATATTTGGGCATTATCATAATCTATCACATATAGTCCATGATTCATCGTCATTGCATCATGATCTATCCTTTCTCAATCCTTTTATTCACCAACACATATTATCTCCTCCCCCTCTCTCAATTTGTATCCCCGATGGGGGAATATAAGAAATATTATTCAATAAATGTATTGGGATTTGTAATTGGGTTGGGTGAATTAACAACCCACTAAAAAGACTCATCCAAGTCTTGTAAACATAATGATAATTTTAACATAATTTATTTAAACACCTTTAACACCCTAAGCTTCCATAGTACACTTCTCTTTGAAAAATATTGTAGCGTGTGTTGTACACAACTTCGAGTTCTAACACACACCACAACCAATAAAACTAGCCATTATGAAAAGTAATACCCACTTTTTGAAATTTTATAAATTTTATCATTCAAAATGGACTTCATTTTTGGATTCGGAATATCAAAATTATCTTAGGGCGAAGTTTTGGTATTTTTCTGAAAAATTTCAATTTTACATGAATAGTGAAAAACACTGAGTTATAGTTTGAAAACATGTTTTTATTTGAATAATTATTTATCTTATTTAAATTTATTTTAGGTAAAAATAGATACATAATATCTATATAAGTTCAATGTAATTCATTGGAGTCAATTTATAATAATTTTAGATATATAAACAATTTGTTGAACTTTTCACCGTCTTTTACCTATATCCAATGAGACTTTGCAAATTCACATAAAACATAATTTTACCGCTTCTCTGAGTGGAATTTCGAAAATCCTAGAGACACAGTTTATATCAAGGAGTAAAATGTGGTTCAATAAGATAAAAATTATTTTTGGTGAATAGTAACTTTTTACTTTTATTTACCACTATTAAAAGTTAATTGGTTAATTAAGGGTAAAAATGATATTATTATTACCCTAACACATGTCATAATTCTATTGGATATGTATAACTAGACAAAGAAACAACCTTAGGAATAATATATGAACCTATTTGGTCCACTTGGATTAGATTAGGACATTTATTATTATTTAATTCAAAGAAGAGTTAAAAGAGTTAAAATCAAAGTTTAATAACTAAAACATTTTTCATATTGCGTTATACATAAGATAAATTAGATTATAAATATTAATTAGAAAGATAAAATGACTTCCTACATAATTGTATTTTATTTATAATGTTTAGACATTATATAATTTAATTTATTTGGGACATAATGGTTATGCAGTAATTATCTAATTAATGAAATATTAAAATAATTGATATTATTAATATCCAAATAAATGTAATTTGAGACTTTTTATGAATTAAAAAAAATTTAGGTTAATATGACATATTAGGGTTGGTTAGATGTATTTTTTTTGAAGTAATAATGCTTTTATGAATTTACCAAAGACAAAATACTAAATAGTGTCAAAAATAACATAAAAGACTTTTTAAAACAAATATTATATTATTAGTTGATATTATATTCCTAAAAATATAAGGTTCTACCAAAGGACTTATATAATAATATTTGTACCATTAATTAACAACTTGGGGTTCTCTTATAAGTATAATGTATGTTTATTAACCATATAATATAAAAATACAAAGAGACATGGTAAATGTCAAATTATTAAACTAAGAGTTCAATCTATAAGATAAAGTTAATATAGTGACCAAAAACTATTTAAAACCTTTTGGTTGAGTGTTTTTCCACACATACCCACCATATCATTTAAATAATCCATTTTGGAGACATTATAATCCGAAAATGGTTTTATTATAAAATAATATTTCTAGCTTTTCCTAAGGTGCCCCTCACCTCTCTTATAAAAGGGCACTCCCCATTCTCTCTAATTCACTCCTTGAAAGCCTTTTAGATAGGACAACCCCTGACAAAATATCCTCTCAACTTCCAAAACTTCATCTTATAGGCCATCCATTAGTCATAAAGCCAATTTAAGGATTCCTTTTGATCAAATCAAAAGGAAGAACCCGAAGAAGAGGTAATAATTTCACCACCCTCTTTCAAGTTCATTTCTTCTTCCACTTCTTATTTATTTGTTATTTACATTATAAAATAATAAATCAAGTATCTTATAAATAATGTGATGTTATTATAAATATTTTACCACCAAATTCATTATTCTATCCATCCTTTGATTAACTTGTCACCATACGTGCGTACGTACGGCTTACCGTCTCCACGTCGTGGTATAATTGTTATTCAATACATTATTATTTTGATGGGTATAATAATGATGTGTAATTCATGTAAATAATAAATATAACCATGAAAATGATTCTTTATATATTATATACCATCAAATTATATATTATTTTAATATCAAAAGAATTATATCGTTGCTCGTGTGTATATACGGATTACCATCTCCACAAACACGATGAGATTCATTCCCCATCGTATCCATTCAAGACTAATTATCATTATATGATTACAAATAATTTTTAAAGACTTGATATCATTATGTATATGAATAATATACATCCCATCCATAACAAATATGACTCACATAACAAATAATATAAAGGAAAACGAATCCATTAACTCCCTAAACGACTTTAATACTAAGATATTATTAAGAAAACAATGTTAAAAGATCATATATGATATCAGATTAATGTATATGATTCTTGTATAATTTAATAACAATTATTTCACCATTATAAATTAGGTTAACCTACCCTCTACAAATGAAAAGTACAAGGTAGGGGCTTATTTCTCAATCTCTTCATTATCCGAGGTTTTTTATACGTAATTATCTACTGGGACCCATTTATCATCCACATCCATGTTCCATAAAAATGTATTTCAAACCTTCTTAATATTTTATAGATTATGGGATAAAGTCATTTATACCCTTTTTTGACTTTTTATAAGATTTATATAAAGGAATCCTTATGTCGTTTTCCAAACAAGGTCTTTTTTAACCGTTTCGACAAAATTAAGGTAAGAATGTCTTTTTTTAACTTATACAGCGGGTGCAGCTATTTTCCACCGATTATAAAATTTTTTAAGCTTAACGTACAATCTTATATGAATATTTTCGAATTAAATGTTTTAATTTATAATTATGTGACTTTTAAAAGATTTTAAAAAAGAGATATTTCTCTCAAATAGTTCTGATTTCATCTATGTCAACATCCTTTGATGGATTTTATACTTATTTGTAGTAGATTAAATATGATACAAATCATCTATATAGTATTGAATTTTTTTTGATATGTTTGACTATGGATGAGTTATTTTTATAACATTCATGGTTTTTGGTTAAAGTATTGACATTTCGTATGCTAGTTTTATTGCGAATGTGTATGTTATGTTTAAACATGTTCATATGAGGAATGTATTGGACTTAGTAACTGACGGGTGGAGACCGCTATAGGTATTTGATGCATTGGTAGGTCTCATGAGATAAACTAGTGTCTTGGAACAAGGCCTTCACAAAATCTTATTTGTAGTCTTGGAACAAGGCCTTGACTATGTAGTTATGATAGTCTGGAATTATGCATTCCGTCATTATCAAAGTGGTTGTAGATATTGTATGTGATTATTCGACTAGTAAAATATCCATGTTAATAAGAAAATGGCATTCTTTCATTTTATTTTTTCCATATTATTCTGAAGTTCAAGTTTAAAAGACTTTTTTTAGTTATACATTACCTTAAATGTTTATGCTTATTTATGAAAGTTTCTGCTATATTGTTATCCTTACTGAGCATTTGAGCTCACCACATTCTATGTTTTATTTTTCCCAGGATGTGAAGAAGTATTTTATGACTAACCTGTAGGGATAGTCTGAGGGGATATGAGTGTGGACTATGGAGACTATGTTGTTGTAGTTTTTCACTTTATGATGTAATCTATGAATTATGAATGTATCTAGTTTTCCAAGGATACTAAACTAATTGGTATTTCGAGACTTGATCTTTTTTATCATTCCAATGTTATGTAATAATGCAAAGACTTTGGGTAACTAGGGTTGGGGTGATACAGTTGGTATTATGGAATGTTTTGTGCAAATCATGGAAGCTAGATTTAGATGAACTTTGATTAGAGCACATAGACCTAAGATGGACTTTGAGGAATAGTATAGAAGAACATCCTAGAATTTTGGTATTGTAGAGATTTTTTGAGTTTTCTGAGCAATACATCCGTGTCTAGATATGAGCAGGTAGGGGCGGCTCTGGAATAGATGTACCAAGGGATAAAACCCAAAAACACCACTTTGAGCTAGACTCGAACGGGAACTGGTGCACGACAACGGGCCTTGCTACACTCTTGGTTACGACAATCCCTGGGGATATGCTTAGAATAATTCTCATTTTATTTACAAACCATTATGAAGGGTTTTTGAGTATATACTTGTTCAATGAAAACATTTTTATGATTATGGATTATATCAATAAACTGTTCAATTTATGTTAAGTGTTTTACAAGTTTGAAATTATGTATTTCGATTCATAAACTAATCTAGATTATTACATTGTTTAGAAATGAAGCCTAGTAGAAGGAATAGAAATAATATCAATAAAAACACTACATGTAGTGATTTCCCTCCTGATCAAGATAATTATAGTGGAGCTAGTGATACAACTGGTGTTGATCAGCTTATCACTATACTGTGACAACTCACTCTGTTTATGAATAATAACCTTACTTGTATGGAGCACCCAGATCCGCAGCGTGGAAGATCAATGTTAGATCAGTTCATGAGGCCACAACCACCAACATTCAATGGGGTACAAATCCTCTAGTAGCTGAGCAATGGATAAATTCCTTAGAGATAATATTCCACGCCTTGGGGAGTAGCGAAAGGGAAAAAGTTGTCATGGTATTTTACCGCCTCACTGGAGATGCTGATCAATGGTAGTCATTGATTCAAAACATGAAGAAAGATTATGAAGTATAAAATATGTAATGGTGGGAGTTTAAAGAGATTTTCTTAAAAAAAACTTTCCTCATGACCATCGAGTGGATATGGAAAGACAATTTTTGAGTCCGAGCCAAAAGGAGGATGAGAATGTTGAAAAGTATGAGTCTAACATTACAAGGTTATCAAGGCATGCTGAAGATTATATACGTCACTGAAGAAGTAAGATTGATCATTTATTTTATGGGTTAAAACTGTTTCTATATAGATCATTAGTCTCATAATCCTGCTTTTCATACGATGTTATTTTTTTATGTGATATCTAGATAGAAAAATAATTCTCTAAGTCTTCCGAATTTAAAGAAAATTAAGATAAGAAGAGATCTGATGATCACTCTGAAAATGGAAATAAGGGGAATAAGGGAAAAGTTGAATATCCATACTACAATAAATGTTAGAAGAAATACCTCGGTACATGCTTGAAGGGAATTCTAGTCTGTTACAAGTGTGGTGAAAATGAACACCACGCTCATGATTTCAAGGGTAAGAAGGAAGCTACCGATGTTCAATGCTACAATTGTTGGTAAATGGGACATTATGAAAATAAATTTCCTAAGCATCAAGAAAACATACCTCAGAAAAGTCCAAGAGATCATGTCCAAGTTTACGTGATCACTACTGCTATGGTTGAAGCTCCAAAAGATGTGGTGGAAGGTAATTGAATGGTTTCCTCAAGTTTAGCCAATGCTTTATTTGATTCCAGATCATCTAATTGTTTCATATCTTCCCTGTTTTCTAAGAAAAATAGATATTTAAAATTTGATTTAACAAGGGAGTTGTCAGTAAAAATTCCTAAGGGATGTATCATTGCTACAAAGTACTGTGAATCAGTTCCCATTAGAGCATATAAATGTTCTTTATCTGATTATCTCATCGTCCTACCCGTGATTGAGTTTGATATAATCCTCGGTATGGATTGGATTTTGGACCATGATTTAAAACACTATAGTAAGAAAAAGGAAGTTACAATTTTTGATGATGATAAGGAGTACCTTATATTTAGAGAATAATCGTCACCACCTAATTCTTATCAAGATCCACCCCTAGTAGCTCAACTAAATTCAATTATTGGGTAGGAAGAGAATGAAATGACTGTGGGTGAGGAAAGGAATGTTCAAATAGAGGATGTACCTATTGTGAAAGAATATGTTGATGTGTTTCCAGAATATTTACTTGGACATCCTCCAGAACAAAAAATTGAGTTTTCCATTGGCTTAATTCCTGGTTCAAGGCCCATATCAAAGACCCCTTATAGAATGACCACTATGAAATTAGTGTAACTAAAGAAAAAACTATATTAATAGAGTAATAAGGGAATTATTCACCCTAGTTTTTCTCCGCGGGGAGCCCCTGCTCTTTTTGTTAAGAATAAAGATGTATCTATGAGGATGTGCTTTGAATACAGGGAGATCAATGCTATACCAATAAAGAACAAGAATCCCCTACCTCACATTAATGATTTATTTGACCAACTGTACGGAGCTCAATGCTTTTCAAAGAGTGACCTTCGATCTGGATACCATCAATTGTGTATGAAGATGGAATTTTGAAATTTGTGAAGAGACTTTGTGTTCCAAATATACCTGATCTAAAAAGGGAATTGTTGGACGATGCTCATAGTTCCAATTTCACTATACACCCTGGGAGAACCAAGATGTATTGATATTTGAAGGAACATTTTTGGTGGGACATCATGAAGAAGGAGATTTCTGATTTTTTGTCAAGATGTATGGTCTGTCAACAAGTAAAATCTATAAGGAAACATCCTAGATGAGTCATGAAACCTCTTCCCATACCTGAGTGGAAACAAGATAATATCACGATGAACGTTGTCATGGGACTAACGAAGTCTCTTAGAAGGAATGATGCAATATGGGTCATTATTGATCATCTTACCAAGTCATCACATTTTCTTGATATAAGAGAAGATTTACAACTTGAATGTATAGCAAGACTTCATGGAGTATCCCTATCGATTGTTTCTGATCATGATCCACATTTTACTTCAAGATTCTGGAAACGTCTTCAGAAAACCCGAGAAACTGAACTTCGTTTGAACACTTGATACCACCCCCAATCTGATGGACAATTAGAACGGACTATTCAAACCTTAGGAGACATGTTGAGATCCTACTCACTTCACTTTCAGGGTATGTGGGATCAATATTTACCTTTGGTATAATTTTCCTATAATAATATCTTCCATTCAAGTATTCAGATGGCACCATATGAATCGTTATACAGAAAGAGATGTTGCACACCAACCTATTGGGATGATTTTGGTGAAAGAAAACTAGTAGGCCCATAAATGGTGGAGGAAACAATGGAAAAGGTGAAGGTAATCCAAGACCACATCAAAGCAGCTCAAAGTAGGTAGAAGAAATATTCTGATAACCGAAGGAAGGGTTGGGAATTTTAGGTAGGAGATCATGTTTTATTAATGGTATCTCCATGGAATGGAGTTATACATTTCATTAAGAAAGTTAAATTGAGTCCCTGGTACATAGGAACTTTCGAAATTCTAGAATGAATAGGGGTTATAGCATACCATTTGGGAATGCCGCCAAATATCTCTAAAGTTCACGATGTGTTCCACATATCACTGTTGAGAAAATACATGCCTGACCTAATGCATGTAATCACCTATGAAAAATATAACTGGAACTTGATCTATCTTATTGTGAAGAGCCCATCAGGATTCTTAATACAAGAGAACAAGTTCTGAGAAACCTGACGACTCGTCTGGAAAAAGTTCTACAGAGAAACCATAAGATGGAAGAGGCAACGTGGGAACCCGAGGAACTTATGATGAAGAACCACCCAAGTCTTTTTATGTAGTAAGATTCTAGATATTTTGAGGTTGAAATTATTTTAAGGAGGGGAGAATGTATCCCCACAAGCTTCCACAGTACACATCTCTTTGAAAAATACAGTAGCGTGTGTTGTATGCAACTTCGAGTTAAAACACAAACTACAACCAATCAAACTAGCCGTTATGAATATTAATACCCAAATTTTGGAATTTTATTAACTTTATCTTTTAAAATTAACTTCATTTTTGGATTCAGAGTATCGAAATTATCTTAGGGTAATTTTTTTGGTATTTTTCTGAAAATAATCAATTTTTGACGAATAGTGAAAAACACTGAGTTATAGTTTAAAACTGAATTTTTATTTAAATAATTATTTATTTTATTTAAATTTATTTTAGGTCAAAATAGATAAATAATACCTATATAAGTTCAAAGTAATTCATTGGAGTAAGTTTATAATAATTTTAGATATATATTTTTTTTGAACTTTTCACCGTCTTTTACCCATCTCCTAGGAGAATTTGAAAATTCACATAAAACATAATTTTACTGCTTCTATGAGTGGAATATTGAAAATCCAAGATAAAATGTTAATATAAATGATTAAAATGTGCTTTAATCAGATAAAAATAATTTTTGGTGAATAGTACCTTTTTACTTTTATTTACCACAGTTAAAAGTAAATAGGGTAATTAAGGGTAACAATGATATTATTACTACCCTAACACATGTCTTAATTCTATTGGATAAGTATAATTTGACCAAAAAAACCTTATTAATAAAATATGAACCTCTTTGGTCCACTTTGATTATATTAGGACATTTATTATTTTTTAATTCTAAGAAGAGTTAAAAGAGTTAAAATAAAAGTTTAATAACTAAAACATTTTTTAATATAATTATACATAAGATAAATTTGATTATAAATATTCATTAGAAAGATAAAAATATTTTATACATAATTGTATTTTATTGATAATTTTTAGACATTAAATAATTTAATTTATTTATGACATGATGGTGATGCAGTAATTACCTAATTAATGAAATATTAACATAATTGATATTATAAATATCCAAATAAATGTACTTTGAGACTTTTTATGATTTAAAATAATTTTATAGGTTAATATAACAAATTTGGGTTGGTTAGATGTATTTGTTTCGATGTAATAATGTTTTTATAAATTTAGGAAAAACAAAATACCAAATAGTGTCAAACATTACATAAAAGAGTTTTTAAAGAAAATATTATATTATTAATTGATATTCTATTATTAAAAATCTAAGGATCGGCTAAATGAATTATATAATTATATTTGTACCATTAATGAACAACTTGGAGTTCTCTTAGAATTATATAGTATGTTTATTAACCATATAATATAAAAATACAAATAGACATGGTAAATGTCAAACTATTTAACTTAGAGTTAAATCTAAATGATAAAGTTAATATTGTGACCCAAACCTGTTTAAAACCTATTGGATTTGTATTTTTTGACCCATACCTACCTTATTCTTTAAATAACCCATTTTTGTTCCATTAGAAACCGAAAATTATTTTATTATAAAATAATATTTCAAGCTTTTTCAAAGGTGCCCCTCACCCCTCTTATAAAAAGGCACTCCCCCTTTTCTCTAATTCACACCTTAAAAGCCTTTTGGTTCGGCCAACCCCTGCCCAAATATCCTTTAAACTTCGCTCGATTCAACCTATAGGCCTTACATTAGTCGAAAAACCAACTTAAGGATCCATTTTGATCAAATAAAAAGGAAGAACCCAAAGAATAGGTAATAATTTCACCACCCTCTTTCAAGTTCTTTTCTTCTTCCACTTCATATTTATTTGTCATTTCCATTATAAAATAATAAATCCATTATCTTATATATATTTTTATGTTATTATAAATATGGTACCACCAAATTCACTATTCTATCCATCCCTTTAATAACTTATCACCATACGTGCGTACGTACAGCTTACCGTCTCCACGTCGTGGTGTAATTGTTATTCAATACATTATTATTTGGATGGGTATAGTAATGATGTGTAATTCGTGTAAATAATAAATATAACATTATAATTATTCTTTATATATGATATACCATCCAATTATATGTTATATTAATATAAAAATATTGATATTGTCACTCGTGCGTACGTACGGATTACCGTCTCCACAAACACGATGTGATTCATTCCCCATCGTATACATTCATGAATAATTTTCATTAGATGATTAAAAATAATTTATAAATACATGATATAATTATGTATATGAATAAGATACATCCCATCCATAAAACATATGACTCACATAACAAATTATATAATGGAAAACGAATCCTTTAACACCTGAAACAACGATAATACTAAGATATTATTAACAAAACAATGTTAAAAGATCACATATGATATCATATTAATGTATATGATTCTTGTATAATTTAATAAAAATTATTTTACTATTATACAAGATTTTAACGTACCCTTGACCAAGTAAAATTACAAGGTAAGTGTTTATTTCACAATCTGTTCATTATCCGAGGTTGTTTATACGTAATTATCTATTGGGACCTCCTAATCATCCACATCAATAATTTTTAAAAATTTATTTCAAAACATTATTACTATTTTATAGACTATGGGTTAAAGTCATTTATACCCTTTTTTGACTTTTTATAAGATGTTTATAAAGGAAACTTTCCCTCGTTTTCAAAACAAGGTCTTTTTTAACCTTTTCAACAAAATTAAGGTCAGAATTTATTTTTTTAACTTATACAGCGGGTGCGGAATTTTTCCACCGTTATAAAATCATCTAAGCTTATCTTAAAAGCTTATAAGAGTATTTTAAAAGTAAATTCTTTATTTTATAACTATGTGACTTCTAAATTATTTCAAAAAAATAGATATTTTTGTCAAATAGTTTTGATTTCATCTATGTCAACATCTATTGATGGATTTTAAGATTATTTGAAGTTGATTAATTATGATACAAAAATCCATATAGTATTGAAGCTTTTGTGATATGTTTGATTGTGGATGTTTTATTTTTATACCATTCATGGTTTATGGTTAATGTATTGACATTTTGTATGCTAGTTTTAATACGAATGTTTATGTTATGTTTAAACATATTAATACGAGAAATGCATTTGACTAAGTGACTGGTGGAGCCCGCTATAGCTCCTCGATGCATCAGTAGGTCTCATGAGAAAAACTAGTGTCTTGGAACAAGGCCTTGACAAAATCTTATTTGTAGTCATGGAACAAGGCCTTGACTATGTGGTTATGATAGTTTGTCATTATGCATTCCATCATTATGAAAGTGGTTATTGATATTGCATCTGATTATTTGACTAGTAGAATATCCATGTGAATAAGTAAGTGGAATTATTTCATTTTATTTTTTTTCATATTATGCTGAAGTTCATGTTTAAAAGGCTTTTGATTTTGTTATACATTTCCTTAAATTTTTATGCTTATTTATAAAAGTTTCCACTATATTGTTATCCTTACTCAGAATCTAATCTCACCCCTTTCTATGTTTTATTTTTCCCTGGATGTGAAGAAGTATTTTATGACTGACCTGTAGGGATAGTCTAAGGGGATAGGAGTGTGGACTATGGAGACTAGGTTGTTTTAGTTTTTCACTTTATTATGTAATGTAATACTTATGAATGTGTCTAGTGTTTCTAAGGATACTAAACTAATAGGCCTTTCGAGACTTGATATTTTGTGATCATGCCAATGTTATGTATTAATGCACCGAGTCAGGGTAACTACGGTCGGGGCATTACAACCCCAATTTTTGAATTTATTCTCATATTTATAATTTCAATCATAGATTCATATAGGTGATAACTATGATAAAACCTGAGGAATATATTTAATATATTTTTATAAATATTAAAATCTATGAATAACTCTCCAAATATAAAGTCTAAACAAATATCATCACTTGGGTAAATGTGCATTTTTAAATCAAGTATAACATCATAATTGTTTTTGTGGTTTTTCTCTAAAGAATAGTTACAATTTTATCATTTTAAAAAGCCATAGTATCTGAAACTCTAAATCAAGATAAAGATTTTTGTATTGAAAACTAGGATAACTATATCCTTTCCACCTTATTCTCTTTCCTATATGGTGTTACATATTCTTTACCCATCATAGTGGATGCTTCCAAACTATGTGTGTCTAACCCTGCACAAACCCACCAATACTTCCCCCCAATATAAATTAATCCATTACTGTATGACTCTCTTAAATTTCATAATATACCAAATCATTAAATGTTTTTTACATATTGGGAATCATACATCCACCATGGTACATTCTTGATGCATCTCACTCCCCACAGTAAGGGGGAGGTGGGAACCCCAAACATCCCATTTGAAACAAAAAAATAAATAAAAAAATCTTATATATCTCATGTATTTCGTCAACCAAATGGAAAGATCCCATAATTACCTATGATAAATATCATATAGGAGAACATGTCGAGGATTATTGGTTCAGTGTATCATGGAAATGTCATTCCACTGATTCATAACCCATGAATGACTATAGGGTAATATTTTTTGTACTATATTCCTTAGCCAGTATCTCATCCATACGGATAATTTAATCTAACAACTCTAGAACCCAAGGCTGATATCTGTAATCTCTCTTACCCCAGTAATGAAGCCTTGGGGGAGGGTAACCACACTAATTTATTTTGAGAAGAAATCAATAAGTTTTACCAAAAACAATCACCACATCTCCTATGAGAGAACAGAATCTAGATAACTATTTACTAGTAATCATGTTCTCTCAATTTTTATATTTGAGTTGTTCAACGCATCTCTTCACAAGATGATAGACTCCCAATGATAAAATAATCTTGGGTAACATACCATAGTGGATTCAGTTACTAAAAAATGGAATACCACAACATATATTAAACCATAATTTATATCCTTCAATCTTTCGGAAGCAATATATAGCCATGATTTTAAACTCATGATAGAACATGTTACAACCACAATGGTCAGTATTACTCCCAACCTAGTTCCTACAACCCATAATGTAGAATATGATTAATCCTCTACATTTGATGAACATATTGATAGTGACCACTATTATGAACTATTACAATGGTTGATTGATCACCTCTATGATAACAGAAATCGACCTCACCCAACCGTGGAAGATTCCCTAGGGAATCAACACCAAAATATTCTATCATCACTGAAAGAAATGAGGATAAATATATATCTCCATGCGACACATGTGGACTAACTACACTAATCTAGAGTCCCATTAAATTTCCCTAACACCAAGATGAGAAATTTAACATATTGCGAAAAGAGAAACTGAGTGTTAAAAATCACTCTCCCCCAGGCATGGTACTTTATATTTTTTTTTTTGAATTTATTGATTTTTTTGTACTCTAGACACACCAAGGGATGATATATTCATTGAAAATTATCCATCCTCTACGTAACATCTATGAGAAAAAGTATGAACATTATGTAATCCCCTTCACAGTTGAGGGGAGTACCCATCTATCCATTGATTCTAATCATCTCATCCAACACGCTATACTTAATTCTCTCTAATAAAAAGTTCCCGACATAAATCATCATCCTAAATTAAATACCACCCCAAAGAACACCCTCAATTAGGGTATCATAAATATTCATCACACAAATCCAATCTGTCACTGATCGCAGATCATTGGTGATGGTCTAACACCTCACCAAATGTATATAAATTGATTAATTGGAAAATGTAATCACATGCGGTGGATCTGATTAAACAAATAATGGGGTATATATCACACCATTTGGTAAGAATTATCATATAATATTTCATATAAAACATCAGTATCCATCGATATTGGTAGAAACCTCTAACTAGGGGGGTGACTATTCTTTTTCATGAGGGACCCACACCTAATCAAAAAATTGACGGAACTAACGTCATCATAAAAAATAACCTCTCTAAATGGGTGTCCCATTACATTCCTAGTAGGGTACATAGACTCTAATATAGTTTTGAGGACCCAAACCTCATCAAGAATGAGGGGGTACTAACCCCATGTCTTAAAAGATAACCCTCACCCCACAAATGGAAATCCACAGCCCTATAGCCATGTCTGGGGGTTCTGAACTCTACAATCACATATAGGGGACCCAACCATTGTTAGGTAACATCTTACATATTAGGGGTAACAAATAAAATGAAGAACACATATCCTATTTATGCTATTTCGAATTGTGTAATATTAAACTGGTAGAGAGAGAATCTATTTCCAACAAAAAACACTTGGTGGGGAAAATTTAGTTCTTAAATAACAAGGTTTTGACATTTAGATTATTGAGTGACCTACTCTCAAAAATCCCTTGTGCCTTTGAAAAGTCACATAGGCACCCATCATTAGCATATGATCAGTATCTCACCTGTAATTAAACCCATTATATATGGAAAATCAACAACAACATTGCATATAATTGACATCACGATTAGTTGTAGCACCCTAAAAGAAACAAATGCACATACCACCATATTATGAATGAAACTTAAAAACTATCCCAATGACCAATTCAATAATTTTGGATGTTATTCAACCACATTTTCAAATTCCTTGAATAAGAATTTATCGACCACTAAAACATAGATGGCATCCCTGAAATGAAAACAAATTTAATGAATCTCATGAATTGTCTCCCCAAATATCTTAAACAAAACACATGAGACACCTATTTGAAAATTTTCCCCTAAAACAGCCCAGTTCGATACCACTATGAAATGATATGACAAAAAAGGACTCCTCCTAGCTATAAATATGTTGAGTGGTCAAACCCATCCCCACTCATAATCTGATAATAATTGGTAACTAATTCTATAAAATCACAAAAAAATTATAAGATTCCTTATCCCAATCATTCATTATGAGTGAAAAATACAAAAATGAACTACTAAAGAACATAAAGAAACATGATATATGTATCTATTTAAATGGTAAAACATAAATTAATAAACATTTTAAACATCCGTGATATATTTTAAAAAAATGGAAAAATGGAGGGAGAGAATATAACACCTAATATTCTGAACTGATGTGCTTTTTCCATCCATGGGGAAAGGGTGTTCATAATGATGTTTCATCCTCTTTTGAAAAAATCAAATGATACAAACCCAATAAAATGTGAAAATTCTCCATCTATTTCATTTTAAATATCTCCATGAACTTTTTTCTTTATATGAATTTTCCATCATGCAAATCATCTTTACAAACACACCATGTGTGGGGTACATATCCCAGGCATTGGTGGGTATAAATATACACAGTATGAAATCCCAGAAAAGGGGAGAAGGGTTATAAATTAGAAAAAAATATTTATTAATTAATTGAAATCAAAATACAACCTCAAGAAACAACATGCTAATAAAAATACATAAACAATACATTGACACAAATTTCTCTACATATGATAGGGTGAGTGAGATCAACTTTAATGACTCATGGATATTCCCTATTCAGACGCCTGAATAGATATAATGGTTGAGGGGAAAATATATCCCACCTTATTTTCCACAACAAATATGGACCACTTTATTAACATGGAATGAAATTTCATCACCTCAAAAATAATCATCATCACACCACAACAAAATATAGATGTATCCCCATCCAAAGAAGGTGTGAACAACCCCACACATGACTATCCCAGTCAAAACAACCACCAACCAACAAGGTGAGTAAATAAAACCATCTACAATCCATTGTTCACTAAATGAGTCCACGTTCTACTCCATGCTCACCATAGTGTATAATCAATAAAACACAACACTCATGTTTTTCAAAGAAAAGTCCAGGTCCCGAATGATGTAGAGAATTCTTGAAATTATACAATCTGAGGCGATTTGGTCACCTCTAAAAAGCATTACACAAAATAGGAATATATTTTCCTAGATTAATTCATCGGGATAAACGAATAATTAAATATAAGAAATCCCATAACATATCCAACTACTATCAAGAATTAAAACGTATATGTAATGGAATGATGAATCCCATTATTTGAAAATATCTAATCATTTGATCCATCAATAGTGGTTATCCATCACAGACATCTAGCCATTAAATCCAATATCCATCAACGGTGACCAACACATTTCCAGGACATTTTACATGTAGGATGGTGTGTCATCCATAGAAATTAAACCTTATTTAGGTAATTAAAACTTCCAATACTAAGCTACTACTACAACTGCATTGGGGATCATGAACCACTCCAAGTGATGTGTCCATCTCTTTGGATTATCATCACCATGAACACAAACAATTTGGTTTTACAAACCCACCTGTGTGCCCCATGTCATGAAAACCTGATACCCACCTCATGATGGAAAGGGCCTGGTGAATATCACTAAAGGCATTATCTTCTATGTGGATGGTATTTTCCTAAGTACCTATATGCATACACACACACACAAAAACCCACAATGCTAAAATGTAAACAAGAATACCATTAAGTTAACCACTATGAGTAAAAGTAACAAACATTATGTAATGTGTCTTGAATACTTTCCCAACAAAATTTCAAGTATAGTCTATGCAATTCCATCCATGGTAAACCCTACCCCAGAGGGTAGGTGAAGGAGGTTACTTTTGATGTCGTAGAAGCACACCTTGTCTATTTGATTTCACTGGGCACCACCTTGTGATGGACCACCATGGTCTCTGTCAAAGCATCTATCATCTTCCCAATACACCACATGTGAGAGAAGATCCCACATAGGGGTGAGAAACACAATACTTATTAAGGACCCCAAACAAAAAGGTAAATATAAAAAAGGAAAGTATTAACTAATTAGATTACCAAAGTGGTACATGAAGTCTAGCCTCTAAGAAATAGAATCGAGAGAGAGATTCACTACAATAATCTCACATTGGTAGAACATATAGAATAGAAATTTAGGCAATTAGTTTTAAAGCTGAGAATCATTTATTTCTAAGGAACTCATCCCTGATGAGTCACTGTGATCTACTGGGCCACTTATGTCCGTTCATCTATTGGGCCCCTGAGGTCCACTCGTCTTATGGTCCACTGAGGTATGATTGTCTTCTGGGCCACTATGGTCTACTCATATGTTGGGGCACTAATTTCGGGTATTCTGTTGCGCCACTATGGTTCACTCGTATGAGGGGCCACTAAGGTCCACTCGCCTGATGGGCCAATCAGGTCCACTAATATACTGGGCCACTAAAGTCCCCTCGTCTGCTGGGCCACTAAGATCCCGTCATGTGCTGGGCCACTGAGGTCCACAAGTATTCTAGGCCACTCAGGTGTGCTCGTCTGCTAGGGCACTGAGGTCAGGTCCATTTCTACACATAGTGAAATTCATTCTGGGAGAATCTAATCCTCAATCCATCAGTAGTATTTCAATTTCAATGAAATCCCACATTTATTATGTTAACAGTACAATATAGTCGTAGGAGTACCAATGTCGCCAATGACATAGCAATAAGATGCACGATTTGGAACTTATTCCAATTTTATTGAAAAGTGGTTGGTTGGGGTTCTGGTCCACCCCGACCCGATTGGGCTGACCCGACCTGGGTCCTACCTGGCCCAGATTTTACCCAGATCACTAAGCTCGGTCCGACCTACTTGGCTAGAGTTCCGACAAGCTGGACCCCTCCAGTCCAACCTAGTGGGATGCCCGGGGTGCCACATCTTCTCTGGAACAACCA
Source organism: Viscum album (assembly GCA_963277665.1). Classification (NCBI taxonomy): domain Eukaryota; kingdom Viridiplantae; phylum Streptophyta; class Magnoliopsida; order Santalales; family Viscaceae; genus Viscum; species Viscum album. The sequence goes on from OY728136.1 coordinate 382,532,107, forward strand.
GCCACTATGGGCTAGTTCTTCCTCCACCGGAGGTGGTGACAGGCACATCCCGCCAGAATCACGTGGCCAATAGTTAGTTGTCCACCTCCCCCGCAAACGGTCCCACATACCACATGGAATCCCTAACTCTTGGTTCATCCATGGGTCACCTGTCTTAACACGGCATCATGGATCCCCTATATCACAACCTACTGGCTATGAACTCCTCCTCTGTGGTGCGCTACTGACACCGGTGAGTGGCAATTTTCTTCTGTGGCCCCTTAGACTTGATGTTGCAGTTCATTCCTTGATCCAGAGGTCCTGCTACGTTCCCCGGGTTACCGTATTCACTTCCATGTGACCCAAGTTTTATCCTCATCGATCTAGGCATCTGGCCATATTCAGAAACACCTGAAAATAATCTGACGTGACGACATGTGGTCTGTCGCCGATGAATGCAAGGGGGAGAAGAGATCACAAGAAACACCCAAGGTGAGGAATGTTGGTATTTTTTGTTTGTTTGTCATTCATAGAATTAGAAAAAGGGAAGATATAGAATTATCAGAAGTTATATAACCCTTTCTTTAATTCAATAAAGAAGAGTTCCCAAACCTGTTTGCAAAATCAAGTAGTGGATCAACCTTTTTGTGAGTTTATCGGCATTTACATTTTTATAAAGAAAGAACGGGGAAGGGAAATCACATAGAAAAGTACCCCTTACCTCAAATTTGTATCATTTTTTCGTGATGATCGATGTATCATCGTCATCACCCATCGTTCCTTGATGCTCAATCCATTATCTGTGGTGATTCTTCATTGGTTGATCACCAACGCAATTCCTAAAAAGGTTCTGAGTAATGCTAGATCTTATTACCATGACCCTGTATTCAATTAATCTATTAAAAAATGGTAATGTGTTTCATAGTTTATTTTACACTTAAGCCGCACAGTCAATACACTATTTCATTTGTTAAAAAACATTTCTTTTATGATTTAGTTTCAGATTTGTTACCCAGTTTAATTTAATAAATGAAATATCCAATGTGACAATGCATTACAGTGAAAAAAATAGAATAAAATAAACCTTTTAATTTTATTTTATTCTTCCATAAATTTCGTAAAAATATTCTTTTTCCTCATCCCACGTTGGTTGAGGTTATATCCTTTTTTAGGTAATGTATTCATTCTAGATGAAATGGTTCCCTAAGATTTTTATTCAGGGATTCCGTTTAGATGTTTCCCAAATTGTTCAGGCATGGTTTTTTAAATAAACATAAATAATGATAAAACAATTATTCTGGACTCACTGGGCCTCAGAATCAAGTTCCATATGAGTACCCTATCTTGAAATAATTTCATATAATTTAAAAAAATTACATAGCTTTTCTGAGACATTTTATTACCCCCACCTTAAGTCTATACATCCTCGTAATTTAAAACAATGTCTAAACAAAAAAATGTGGGTACTAAGAATGGATTTGTGCCTCACGCTCCCAAGTTCTATACTAGAGATTCCAATGATACAATAGAACATGCACAATAGGTATGTATTGTCCATAGAGGATCTGCTCCTGTCTGTCCCCTTTGTTTACCTAGAACTCCACAAACGTCGCCCCCTCATCAATGTCTTGCTCTCCCTGTTGATTAAATGTTATTGGTCATGCAAGTAACTCCTCTAATATGAAACGTGAAAGATATTATGCACATGATATCTGAGGGTGATGTTCTAGGAGGTATTACACCTCATTAACTCAGACCAAAATCTGGAAAGGGCTGATGAATATTGGAGACAACATGACGCCTTGTCCAAATCTCTTTAATCCCCATCGATGTGAGACACTAAGAAAGACATGGTGTCCCCCCACGAACTCCAATGTCCTCTGAATCCTTTCAACATAATATTTATACCTACTATTTATAGTTATCATCTACTCTAGGATGACCTGCTCTTTCTCGGTGGTAGCTTGTACCAACTCTAAGACCATGAGTGCTGACTCCCTAAGGTCTATCTAGCATAATAGTGATCTGCATGGTCACCCATACAGTGCCTCAAATGGTTCCATAACAATGGTAGAGTGGTATCTATTGTTGTTTGTGAATTCTAAGAAAGGTTGATGATCCTCCCAATTGGGACTAATGTTCTAGATTCAGTAATGAAACATTTCCTCTAAATCATTGATAGTCTTCTCTGTCTGACCATCCGTATGGGGATAGAATGTCATTCTTGAACGCAACTGCGTCCCAAATGCCTCCTACAATCTCTTCTAAAATTATTATGTAATGCATGTGTCTCGATCTGAGACAATAATCTATGAGACTCCGGGGATAAAATATATCTCATAGACATAGATGCATCAAAAAATTTATATTGATCCCTACTCCTAGATGGGTAGAATGTGGGCCCACTTTGTGAGTGAGTCCATTATCACCCAGATGATATCGTTCCCCCTAGCCATGCATGGAAAACCTATCATGATGTCCATCTAGATACGATCCCACTTCCACTCTACTACCTCATGTGGCAGAGTCAAGACTGTTATAACTAGATGCCCTTCTTTCACTAGCTAAGAAGTGAGGCACCGAGAATAGAACTCAACTACCACCTTTTTAATCCTTATCCACCAGTACTTACGTAGTAGATCATGTTACATATTTTCCACTCCTAGATTCATCTCCATCAGGGAGGAGTGTGACTCCCTTAGAATCCCCTATGACAATTCCCCTTGAGCAATGGTGATCTCTATGAATAAGAAGACATATTCCCCACCTATCAAATATCTACTAGTAGTTTGTCCTGAGGATAATTGATCACGTTGGGAATCTTAGTCGACATCCACCAGATGTACCTCCCTAACTCACTGTTGGAGAGGGTGAGTGGCAACCATCAACTGATGTTATGATAATCCTTCACCATCCATGATGGATATTTACATCACCACTAACTGCTCTGAATCTTCTCTTAGAAAATACTAACTGGATCTCTGATTAAGCACATCCACCCCCACATTTCCCTTCCCATGAGTATAGAATATGTCAAATTCATATTCCTAGAGGAACACTATCCACTAATGCTACCTCATGTTCAAGTCATTCTAGGAGAAGATATACTTGAGAATTTATTTGTTAGAGTAGACGGTAAACCTCTCTCCAATCAAGACGTGTCGCCACAACTTCAATGAAAAGACCACTGCTACTAGCTCCAGGTCATGGGTCACGTTATTCATATCGTGTTGCCTCTAATTATGTGAATCCTAGGTGATCAGTGACTAATACTAAATTAGGCTACAACCATTTCTGGTCCCTAATGCATCATATAATAAAACATACCTGATCCCCTCCTTTTGTAATCTCAAGATGGGTGCACACATCAATCTCTGCCTCAGATCCAAAAACCTCTATAAGAACTTCTCCATCCACATGAATGGATTTCCCTTCTAGGTTAAATTAGATAAGGGTGTTTCTACCCTCGAAAATGTAGGCACAAACCTCCGTGAGTATCTATCAAACCCCAAGAAGCTCTACACCTTAGTCACACTTGTGGATGGATCCCAACAAAGCACTGCCTCTATTATTACTGAATCCACTAAAACTCCAGTCTCTGAAATGGAATTTTCAATAATATTTACCACTTGAATCTAGAAATATCACTTTTTTAGCTTCCCATTAATCCAGTTCTCTTAGAGTATATCCAGGAATATACATAGGTGGGTCACATGCTCCTCCTCGTACGCCTTGTACCCCAAGATGTCATCAATGAAGACCACGATGTACAGGTAAAGGTTAGGCAGGATGATTCTGTTCATGAGTCCCATTAACACTACTAGATAATTGGTTACACTAAAGGGAATAACTAAGAACTAATAGTGTCCATATTGACACCTAATGATTATATTCAGTACAACCTCATCCTATACAAAATGTTGATGATAGCATGATATGAGGTCTATCTTTGAGAAACTTATCACTCCATTCGGCTGTTCAAAGAGGTCATACATCTTTGGAAGTGGATAATTTTTTATTCATAATCACTCGAGTAAGGAACATGAAGTTCACACACTACCTCAAACTATTGTCATCCTTCCTGAAAAAAAAACTATGGCACCTAATTTGAAACACTGGGCTTAATGAAGCCCTTCTTATGTAGGTCCTCTAGATGTATCATTAACTCATGAAGCTTTATACGAGATATCTGATATGTCGGTGTGGATATTAGTTATATCCTACGGTATATCCCAATGAATAAGTCAACCTCACTATGAGGAGGTAATCTTAGAACATATTCAAGAAAGACCTCCTTGAACTCGTCCACCACTGCAAGAAATTGAGGAATCCTCTCATCCACTACACCAAGGGTAAGGCAATCCAAATGTAGAGTGACCGACTATATCCTCCTCTGAGTAAGTCGGTCATGTACAGCAAGAGATCCATTTTTTATGGTAATGGATAACCTAGTTTTATATCCATGGACACACCACACTCCACACCTAAAATAGTCAATATGAGAATGGGTTGTGGTCAACCAATCCATACCTAGAATGACGTCGTAAGGCCTCAACACTGCTACTATGAGAACCCAACCTAAGATCTCACCTCCAAGACTGAGCTCGCATTACTGGTAATAGTGTGTGATTGTCTAATCCCCTCCCTTAAGAATATCTAATTTTAAGGATTGAGCCAACAGATCCACTTGAATCTCTAAGCTCCGAACAAGGCCTCTAGAAATGAATGTGTGATTAAAACCTCTGCATATAAGAACTACAACTAAGATGCAGAAGGCATATATCATACCTCTAATCATCTCTGGAGTGTTAGGTTTGTATGCCTCTACCGCCTACTGCTTGACTCACCCACTTTTCACTAGCTCTCAACGCACATTTTGGACCACACGGGGGGTGGTGGTACAATACCTAAAACCTTTTTCCACTATCTGGTGCAATTACTGCTCATCTACCATGTTTGCCTCCCTACGACCCACCCAACTCGACCCACTGCCTCTGCCTTGGTGGTCCCTTGATCGTCTGCTGATTGTCTATACAACATGTTGGGAAATTTTCAGGAATGTTTCCCTGACCACCACACGAGTAGTACACCATGTTCCTCTAATGACTCCATATACCTTGAGCTCCTTGCACTGCCGATCATGTGTCTTGGGGTCATCCCCTGAAAGGATTGACTAGATTGGGGATATGCTCCAGCTGGTTGGTACACAGAAACCGAATGCTGTACCGCCTAGTTTCTACTGGTAGCTCCTACTGTTGGCGCCTACTCTTCAAAGAAGTTTTCAATGAGTAGATCTCGCTCTAGCATCCTAGCTTGTGTAGGTATACTAAGTGGTACCATGGACACCCTGATATCTCAGCATAATCTATTCTCAAAGGGATGATCCCAAAATAATGGGTCTCTAATAATGTCTGTACTGTAGAGAGAATGATCTATTAATCTCACTATGTACTCTGCTACTATCTTGATACAATTTTGTCTGTGTAGAATATCATGTATATGAACAGTGTGTAACGTTGCCGAAAAGAACTCCATAATAAATAGAAACTCAATTTTTATATAGGTGAGGGTTTCCGAGTCATGTGTTTGGATCGTCAAGCTTGACAATCTACCCCACTGAGCCTTGATGATGGATCATGACTAAGATCACCATTTGGTTGATAGGTGTCCTCACTTGATGAAAGACTCGCGTAACTGCCTCAAGAAAATCCTACGCCACCTGGGGGTCAATCTAACCCCTAAAACGAGGAGGCCTCTTCCTATAGAACTAATCTATGGAAATGATCCTACGTACGTACCCTAACCATAACGTTGGTAGGTAATGCTTGTAAATGGGTGGTGGTAACACAAGTGCTGCACCCAGTGGGCCATCTCCAATATTGGTCCTCGTATTCATGCGTAATCTCTAGGTGTACCATTCTCATGGTCACACACTAGATTCTTAAATAGGTTTCTGTGTTGTGGAATCAAGAAATAAATCAAGATGAACCACAATAAATAGATTATACATGGTCATCTAACACTAATTCAAGAGGGAAATGAGAACACCCTCAATTCTTCTATGATACAAGAAAGTAATTTTTTTTGGTACTGAGTTGAAAAAAGGAATCAAGGTCCACATGTATTGATAAGTTGGCTGCCACACCATCACCCAACTCCCCAAGTTTGATAGTCAAACTCAAAACATTTGACACTATTTCACCTAAACAAAAGCAAAATCTCTTAGTCTTATCTGTAGAATCGACATCCTTTGATACCACATTATCATGACCTGTCCCTCGAGGCCCAAGTTGTTACTATCCTTGGCCCACCACTCGATGGCCAGGGGCTAACGACTTGTGATTAATGTATTCTCCCTTAAGTGGTTGGCATTTTATTGAGTTCCTGTACGCATGCACACAAAAAGACACACCCAAACCAATAATGCTGAAAAGTAAACTAGCATTACACTAAGACAACCAATGAGAGTAAAAGTAAAAAACTAGACGTAATGGGGCCTGAAAAAAATCCCAACAAAAACAAAATAACATGCTCTTGAAGTCCATCTTTTTTAAAACCTACATGAATTTCATGTCAATGTGGTGTCACCTGAATTTGTTGAATTACGCCTCGTCTATCGAAACTCACTATGTACCTCCTAGTTCTAGACCACCAAGGTCTATGTCAAGAAATCTGTTGTCTGTACAACAAATAACACATGTGGGCAGAGCCCGTGAAGGGGTGAGTAACCAAATACTCAGTGAGGACCAAAAAACACAAAGGTAAGTACCATAATTGAAAGAATTCATGAATGAGAATAACCAAGAGGTAAAAAAATTGTATCCTTTAAGTTGTACAATCCACAGAGAGTGCCACTAGAGTCAGCTCACATAGGTATAACCTAAATTTTAGAAATAATGGATATCAATATTAATGTTTAACATATAGTACTGATGAGGATTCCCAATAGGTCATAGGGGTGTACTGGGAGACTGAGGTCTAGTCGTCTTCTGGGCCACTTTGTTCCGCTCATCTTAGGGGCCACTAAGGTATTCTGGTTTATTAAGAAACTATGGCCCAATTTTCTGCTGGGCAATAGAGATCCGCTGGTCTATAGGGCCACTCAGGTCCCCTCATTTGCTGGTGCACTTAGGTTCTCACTTCTGTTGGGACACTATGGTCTACTCATCTTCAAGGCTTATGAGGTCCACTCATCTATTGTTCCACTCAGGTCCGGTCGTCTGCTGGCCCACTGAGATCCACTTGATTTCCTCTCACAACACTCTTGATTAAAGTAGAATTTAAACCTCAAGACATCAGTTATATTTCAATTAAAATGAAAACTAATATAGAGTATGTCAAAAGTAATGTCTCTTCACGAGGGTCTCAATGTTCATAATGTCTAATCAATTGGAAACACAAGTTGGATGTTATGCTCGTTTTAGTAAAAAAAAGTCACATGGGGTTGGGGTCCAGTCTGACCTAGCTCAGGGTTCACAGACCTGACCAGGTTCTGCCGACCCAACCTGTATCTGACCCGGCCTCGTTCGACCCATCCCACTAGGCCCTAACAGTTTACCCATGGGTCTGGCCCACTACACTATGATATTGGCACCCTAGCCCTCCTGGGGAAACCCATATTCTCCAGCCTAGCGTACCAAATTGGATCGGTTTGGCATCCACCAGATGTGACAATGGCTGTGTCCCCTCAACTTCATGTGGATGAAAGTTGGCCGACCACCTCCCCCTCATGTGGTCTTGTAGACTGTGTGCCATCATCAAATAGCGGTCTGACCGTAGGTCTCCCATATTGACATGGCGCCCTACTAGAAACGCGGTTCTACACCACAAAATCCCACTGGTCGTGGACTCCTCTTCTATGGCGCGCCCTCGCAATCTGCTGTGGGCCACCGGGCATGCTCCGTCGGTACGTTATTTGATCAAAATGGTCTTCTACATTCATTAGGTATTTACGATCACTACCACGTGTCCCAATTTGTATCAACGTTGATATGGGGTTCCCGTCACATTAAAAAACTCTCAGAAATAATCTAACATGACCATGGAGGTCCACTGATTAAGAATGCTTAGGGGAGAGGAGATCACAAGAAATACCCAAAGCGATGAATGTTGGTCATTTTGGTTTTCCCTTCATTCGTCACATTAGAAAAAGTTAAGATATCACATGATGCCAAGTTATATTCCACTTTAATTAATCACTGAATAATATTTCCCAAACCCTCAAGAATGATCAACCTGCAGATAAACAAGTCAGTGAATTGATATTCATTTGTCGTTTTTATAATGAAAGAATAGGGAAGGGAAAATCAGATAGAGAAGAACACCTTAACTCGATGTTGGATTGTTCGATGGCGAAGATCAAAGTATCATCATCTCCCAAAATTCCTCAATAAAAAAATTGTCGTTGGTGGTGATTAGTCATTCATCGCTCACCTGCACAAATCCTCAAATGGTTCTGAATAATCTTGGACATTTTTCCCATAGCCCCATATTCGATTAATCTATTTAAATGAGGAAAAAAGTTTCATCATTTCTGTAATGCAGTTTAATTTATGAAAGAATTTTTTTGTTACACTAGTATTTTAGAGTCATTACGTTGTTTTATTTATGAAATGAATTATCCTACATGATGTAGCGTCACAGCAAAATAATTTTGAATAATATAAATTATTTATGTTTATATTATTCTCTCTTAAAACGCCTGAAAATTATCTTTTTCCATCGACCTGTTCTGGTGGAGGTGAGGTCATTTTGTTGGTAATTTCATCATTATGGATTCAATTGTGACCTTTTATTTTTAATCCAGGTTCCTGTTTAGATGTTTCCAAAATCACACTTGCACGTTATTTTAAATAAACGTCAATAATGTTCAAACACTTATTTCGGTCTCATCAGGTCAGATAATTAATTTTCGTCTTAGAACATTGCCCGAAATAATCCCATATAATTTAAAAACATTATATGGTATTTTTGAGACATTAAATTTGATCTCATATTTTGATAGGGTCTTTAATGATTCATACCCAAGTATAATGGATCCCAACCGCACCCTGCTGAGGGAATCTGACTCCATCAACCAAGATGATCTTATCACAACTTAACAAGTCTGTTAATCTTATATAATGTATAAAAACCCAAATATTTGATTTTAATACAATATATTCATCAAATTAGATTTTATATTGAGGTTTAATGTTAAGAACTCTCCTCTAAAAATCCTCCATCTCCCTCAATTGTAACATAAATGGAATGTGAAATGGTGATAATATATTGCATTTAATGATGATTCTCTAAGAATTTATTCTCATATAATGAGTACATAATCCAATCCCCTATTTTGTAAACCCTATACACCTACACTAAAATTAACAATATGGTGCTAGGGGAGAATGTAGGACTCCACTACGAATATTACACATGAATAAGACTTGATGAATTATTATATTTTGAAGAGGGAACTTCTTACAATTGAATAGAAGCCAGCGTTTGTGACCCTTTATCTTATGATAATCCCATTACATAAAATAATTCATAGAAAGAATAGATCTATAAATATAAGAAAAGTCCTCGTGATTGAGGCTTGAATGTTACTTATAATGGTTTATATCCCTTGTATCATTTACACTCAATCATTAAGTTTCAATAACCGCCACTAAAAGATTGCAATATTCAACTATCCCCACCACATTTCATATCGAAATATTTAATGTATAGACTACATAGTTTTTAAAATATATCTCTAGTTTTATAGATATGGGAAATCCCTCCAATAGTATAATGCACGACATGTTAAATGAGTAACTATCATTTCCAAACAATCCTCTATCTACAATTGTTTCTCCTACCAAGTCAAAGTGTACATATCATGTATATGATATATAATATAATTTATAGAGTGTAGAATACAAAGGAACCAATACATGTGCCCTATCATTATTCATGTCATGTAACCCAACATCATTTGTTTTTATACACACCATGTCGAAAGCATGAGGTTTCTAGAAATATACATTGATATTACATATATCGTGAATCATAGGGGCCTAACATTCATGTACATATGACTAAAATTATATGTGAACCAAATCTCTAACATTAGATGCATAGACACAAAAATTGACATGTTTTAGTGATATTAAATTCCATACCACTATGAATTTTAGATGCAATATTCCTACAAACAACACAATTTTTCTTAAAACACCACAGATTTGACCCAATTCCAATGGAAATAAATAACAAAATAAATTTGGATCCAAGAAAAAATGATTGAAAAAATGAATCAAAATGAGGCAGAATAAAAACAATCTCTACTAAATGGTTAATTTTTTTACCTTCTTAATCAGTCACCTCAAATACTTAATCCATATTCATTGCACTATGATCTATCCTTGATCAATCCCTTTGGTTTTGTCCACAATCACTACTCTATCTCTGTATAATTTTACAACTCTAACGGATTATGAGAAAAAATTAATTTCTAAAAATGCATAGGGAGATAATAGTTTTACTTTAACTAATAAATCCAATTTATTTGAAATGGAATACTGACTAAACGGGGATGAACCAAGATTAGAACCCAAATGAAAATTACATATTTACTTGGAAAAACCCCCCATTCTGTCTTTAACTGCAGAGTCAAACATTGTATCCTATATATAATTTTTGAGATATCAGAATTTTTACCCAAAATATAATTTAATGATTTATATAGGCCTTGGTCTCCAATTTCTAAATCTTTTACATTGTAAAAATTAAAATATCTACAAAAATATTGTGGAAAGTGATGGATTCACACTAAGAAGAGTTGTTTCTCACACCTAATATTATGGGAATGCTTCATATAGAACACTAGGGATCCCTATCTTAATTTTATGATCAAAAAAAATTATTATCAAGGATGATTGTGTGAACTATATTCACATACTCATATAATTATATCAAGAATGATAATTGATGGACCATAAAGGAAAACAACATCTACCAATGGGTTATATTACTTTCTATTGTTCTTTTATTTGTTATTATTTTTCAAATTTCATCATTAATTTTTTACTTTGTTTATGCCCCATTTTTTACAGTTAAAATCCCTAAAAATATTACTTTGTAATATAAACCAATGGTTTGTGACTGATCTTTGAGGTTCCTTTTAAAGTGAAGCCATTGTTTGCCACTAGTCATCTCCCTTTAAAATAAAAATTATGTTGATTGGGACCCCATTCTAATAAAAGTATAATTATATTATCAATGAAAACAACACATGAGTAAATACATTATTTGGAAATTATATATATATAATATCCCATGATATATAAAAACATTTCAAAACACGAGGATTGATGTAAGTGAAAAGAAGATGTCTCCCATTCATTATCAATGGGGAGTCATAAAAAAGAATAGAATGAATTAATTGAACAAAAAACAGATTAATTTTGTTAGAAGAATGAAAACATGGAAATAAGTAAATCCGGCATAATAAAATAAAATGAATTGAAGAACATAAAAAATCGAAAAAAGAATAAAAATATAAATGATAAATAATGATGAAAGCTAACACTAAAAAAGGTAGTATGAACAGTTGATGAAATACTCAACACGGATAAATTTAATCAAGGATGTATTAATTTTAATTGAAGTGGATAATCAGGAAAAATACATACATTGTCTCCCAGATACCACTACACATTAATATATTATATTTTTAGATGATGAATCTTAGAGTGATGCAATGAAATATTATTCTATAATACTGAATCAATGGAGGAAACATGAACTTGTGGGATATGACTCATAATGGGTATTGTATCATTGATCAAGGACATGATAAAAATTATTTTAAATAGCAAGAATTACTTTTTTTACATGAATTATCTTAAAAATTCATTATAATGGATCAGAAGAATTTTGGATGAATGGGGTTGAAAATTTTACAAGGTATAATAATAAGTCATTAATACAAAATGGGTTAAATGATTATCTAGTTGGTTTCAAACATATCAGAAAATAAACATAGTTTTAAATTCTAGTTTTCCATATCCATAAATATCTAGAAAAACATGGTGTTCAAAACCTGATATATGGTAGTATTAAGTGGTTTCAAACCTTGAATAATTAGGAGTGTTATATATATTCATATTGGAGTTGTTTATTTATTAATTATAACATGTGTAATCTTCTACGATTCATAATATTAAAGTACACTATACGAAAAGTACAATTTTGAGTATTGATTCTATAATTGGTGTTAATTACTATAATAATTCATATATTGTTAGTTTAGAAAATATATTGGATCTTTTTCTCATTTGGGGAGGTGAAACACACTTTTTAGGAACTATGATCTTGTAATACAAGAAATATCATATGTTTTCTATTAAAGGTGGTTTCAATTATGTTATTATATTGTATGAGATAAATGATTGATTTTTTAATGGATATTTATTTATTAAATTATGTTACTACTATTAAGATATCACGGAGGGATGTGAAGGAATAAAAATCATGAGTTTTATGGATATCTGAATCGATGTGACTTCAATTGAAGTCATTTATGTTTTTAGCATGACTTCTTAATTCTTAAACCATGTTCTGAAAAAAATTGTTTTGGTGGGCCTTTTAATGATTCATTATTGTTTTCTCTGTTTACATACTAAAAAAAAGTATTCATTAGAAATTATAGAAAGATGCTTTGATATTTAGAGAAAAAATATTAATTAGTCTTATAAATTGGAGGTTATTCCCTGGGTAACATAAAGAGGTGACATCAAATAATGAAAATTAAATTTAATAAGGTGTTGATCTTGAAGAATATTTTTTAGGATAAAAGGATAAATTTATATTTGGGGTAAACATATCTTATGTTTCAATAATCATGTGGAAAACAAGGAATAATATATATATATATATATATATATATATATTTGGAATAACCTAAATTTAATGTGAAATCAATTGGTTGATTGAGATGAATGTCATGAAGAAGTTATATGATATCGGGGGAGATTACAGTCTATTTAATATGAATTTTTGGAAAATTAGATTATGATTTTATGGAGTTACCGAAAGAATTTTATTTAAAATGGTGGTGAATAATAATGAATAAATTATTATATTATTTGAATTCAAAAAGTATATTCAAAAAGGGAAGTGTGTATCCTAAATTAAAAAATCTCAATTGTAGTGATAAGGAGAAGATTAATAGGAAAATGGGATAAATGAGTAATTTTAATTCCATTATGAAAGGGATAAGAAAGAGTGTACTATATATATATACAATTATTTAGAATATTTAGATATATATTATGGAAATTGATTTATATTATAATATAAAATAAATTATTAATGGGGATAATATTGAAAAAAGACTCCATAATAGATTTTTTTCAATCAATGATGGATATGATGACATTCAAGCTTGTATTTCAATAATGAAAAGGATGATAATCAAGGAGAACCTAGATTTTGTTCATGGAAATGTAATAATGATTATAGTTATAAATAGAATAATATCAATAGGGGATAATAGTTGCAATTAAATTTTTTTATGATGAAGGAAAATAATGATAGAATAATGGAGTGGTCTATAAGTGAGAAGATATCTATGATATGGTAAATCATGAATGATGATGAATTTTATTACCATATATGGTTTTGGATGCATTATATTAACATTATATTAATTGAAATATGATAATGAGAATATCAAAAAGGCTTTGTAGAAGTATCATATCCCATCAAATTTAATAACTATAATTTGGAAAGATGATATTTTTTAAATGAAAGAGATAATTGATTATTTGAATTTCAGGATGAAATAAGTTTTCAAAAAATTATATATTGATATATTTTTGATTTTTAATGGGTTTTATGTTCAAAAAAATCATTTAAAGAATTCTACAAAGGTTTTTTATTATAGATAAAAAAACTAGTTAATAATTAATTAGGTCATCCATTATTAAACATATTATATTATAGTTTTCGATGAATTTGTGGTGGTGGATCACACCCTAAAGCTATATTTTTCAATGTTAAGTGAATATTTTTACTAAAATAATGAGTCTTTTAAAAAATCGTGAAATGATGGATTCTATAATTGTAATAATTATTATGTAACTTTGAAATTCACACCAAAATAGTTAAAGGAAGGAAAATGAGAATATGGGATCATAGTTAAATTTCAATCCATGTAACATTAGTGTTTCTTTTGCTTTAATTATTGCATGATGATGTGTTATATCTGGCCATAATTAATAGGTGATTAGTATGGAATGTAAATATTTAATAGATATTTATTAAGATCTTGAATTGAGATTTGATCATATTTTTTTCAACTAAATGTAAATTTTAATCTTAAAATAGTATCATTGGTTACTCATGAATGTTTGGGTATCATAGGCATGACCCACTATAATATATTTTATTATTATACTTGGGAAAATATATTTTATATTGATGATCAAATTTTGATTTCAATGATGATGTGATAAGATCCTAATTTGGATGATATATTCAAAATTGTTTGAAAAAGTTAAACCCATTAATTCCCTTACTATAGAAAGAGTGATCTTTGTGGATTGGATAATTGGGAAATGATCCAAGACATTAAATTGAGGGCTTCTTGAAAGTAAGTATTATAAATATTATTGTGGATATGTTTGTAATGGTATAAGAAGAATGAAAATTATTTTAATTAAAAATATTGAAGATATAATAATAAAAATATACTATTTACAACTTTAGTATTATAATTTAATGTTATATGTTAATATCGTATAATAGATTTATTCATTATATTGGGAATAGTATGGATGGAATCAAAGATAATTCCAGTGTGAAAATGTTTCTTCATTTTTTTAGTTATAATTTAAATAAATATCATTTTGGTAACTCAAATTTTCCTTTATCATTATGTTTTAGATAAATTATATATTAAAAGATAACAAGTATGTTGAAGTGGATTTTACAAAATCATAATAATATTAATTTATGAATGTAAAATGGTTCATCCTCATATATTAATATAAAAGAGACAATCTATTTTATAATACATGAATGTATGTACTAAAAGTGGTGTATTGATATGCAAGGAAATGGAGAGTGATTTGGTATGTATCCCATAATATCTATACCATTAAAAATGTATTTCACCTTGTTATAGAGTGAACATGAACACAATTTTATATGAATTGAATAATTCATATAAAGTAATTTAGTAAATCAAGAACATAATATGTGAACTCTCCTCATATTTATTACATCAAAAGGGAACCAAGTAAAATTATATAAATTATTGTAATTTATATTCCTTTGTATTTGAATATTAATTTTTGATGGTGTTATTGAAGGAGGGATATATTGATAAAGGTCAAAATGAAACAGAAAAAACATGTATTGATGGGTTAGAATTAAGAAATAACATGTTTAATTCAAATTGTACTATAAATAAACCACATCCTAGAGTTCCTTATAATTCATATCAAAACAAACTTGTATGACAAAAAATAATCGAATGAAAAATTATCAAATCAAAACCAATGGGTAAACTTCACATATAAAATCTAGTGATTCACTTATTATTTCATTATGAGAAAATTTGATTTAATTTTTAAAATTTGTTAGTTAAAATTCCACTAAAATTTATTAGATTAAATATTCAAATGTATACGCCCTTATTCCTTGAGTTCCTACTCCCAATACCATACATCCCTAGGTTATTGGTGTATTAGATGTAGACAGGCAGAAAATGCATGAGTATGTTGATCCTCCTATGTTCTGGAAACATATCATCACCAATAACTAGAATTTTCCTAATAATAAACATTATATGAGATTAATTTCAATTTCCAAGGTCCCAACCAACCCAAGTAAAAATTATTCACACCATTGGCATTAACCCATGTATGCCAAAAACATTTTACTATTGTAATGTGTTTTAAAATCCCATAGATATGTTTATTTAACCATGAATAACAAGGATCATTCCTGAATCCAATTTTTTTCATTAATTTTAAAAATAATGAACATACAAAAAAATTTGACATAAAACAAGGATTTGTATTGGAATTACATAACATAGAATTTAAAATAATACAATCTACTTGATGTGGTAACATACAATAGAGTAGTATCGGGATAAATAAATAACATATGAAATTATAAATATAATTCATCCCATTCGATAAAATATATGAACAGTAAATAAAAAGTAACTATTTGATAGCCTCATGACTAAATCAAAATAAAAAATATGAATAATTCTTCATCAAAAATACAATTTTAATCCAAATATATTAATCAATACCTAAACTTATACATGTTCCAAAAAATAATAACATGAATGATTACCCCAATACATCAAAACGGAACACATGCACAGTAGTAGTGGTGAGTCTAAGGACCAACTAAATATTATGCCACCCTTCTATACTCATTGAGTGCTAGTGATTGATAGTATTCATGATTAAATCCTAAATGAATTTTCTTGTTTTATAACTCAACCTATTAGAAACATAACCCCCAAATGGTTATACATGAGATATATATACCCCAAATGGCCCTAAGGCCTATATTTTTATTAATTTTTTGATAATACCCTTTTAAAGGGTTGAATGGGAACCCTTACATAGACTATAGACTTTGAGACATTACAAGAGCTGAATTTCATTGACGAATTCATATATATTTTTACTACTTCAATATTAGTCTCCCCAACATAAATTTCATGTTGTCTTATCTCTACTTTCATATGGTTGTTCAGATAGCAATCATATATCGAGATGCATAAGCTAGTTTCGAAAACAAACATTTTGAATCAAAAGATTCAATTGATACTACATAACATTGAGAATGTCCCACATTCCTATAATAATTATTACCCATAAATTCATATTACAGGGATATATACACCACAATCCCAATAATATCATTAGAAGTAATCTTCATGAGGACTCACTGTATCAATTAAAACAAACTCAATAGATTCCACCTTGACTCATTGTTCCTATCATTTCCCATAACTAACCAAATAATTAATAACATGGGAAAATTATTAATGATATTATATGATAAAATGATCTATATCTAAAATCTACCGTCCTTGAAATAAGAAATGAGTTTTGAAATTCATCATAAAACATAAAATATTGTCTAGAAACAAAATCCCTTGATAATTTAATAGATTAAAAATAATTCGTTAAAGATATTGGAATAAACACCCCTCACCCATAGTTATCATGAGCATCCCCATAAATTATCCCTGATCCTATATATCTATCAATATATATGTAGTTTAAAGACTACCCATAGATAATCTTTGGCCTTATCTTTTATATTGCATGTTTATGTGTGGTGGAATCCACTATTTCATTATACTACACTATGGCTATATATTGATCCATCAAATAGGTCATCAGGATAAATACAATGATCACTTAGATCATTTTTTACTATAATAATAAAATATTTTAATCTTTTGAAAATGTCATATTGTAGGAGAAACCTTTAATTATGTGGGCCTTCTCAAATATATGTATTTTTAAAATCATCCAAAGAATCTTCCACTATATTTCTAAGTTACCCCACCATTTCAATGTTTTTCCTTGTTCACCATTAATGAGGGAATATCTATATTGATTTTAATAACATCGAGGTACACCGAAACTCATATGTAGAATTAAATTTTCACTTTGAAATAAAAATTGTACCCAAAGGTCTTCATATACCTCATCTATAAGGACCCAACATTTAACCATATCATAATATTCAAAATTATGTGAGGAATAAAATATATTAAAGTTGAGTATTTTTTAGGTTTAATGTTTTATTGTATTAGGTCTTAACACATGTATTGAAAACCATATAATAAAAAGTTTGAATTGCTGATCAATATCCATTGTCGTATTATATAATGCATTAAAAATTATCAATGATTCATTTTCAAAAAACACCTCATGAATTTCTACATGAATAATCCCATTCCAATACCCATACTTAATCCATATTAAATTAATTTTAAACACATGGGATGGGAAAAAATATCATTAGGTGACATTAAATGATGAAAACAGTTTATCTAGTGAAAAAACATGAAAACCCAAGGAAAACATTTTCTTAAAAACATATATTATTACCCAAAGATAATAAATTAAAAGTTAAAAATATAAATATCATAAACATTCAAAATAAAATAATTTCTTTTAAATCTTATTTGGAAACATAAGTAATTAATTTACATTCCTTGTAAAGAATCTAATGGAACCCTTAAAGGGCCTATACAAATTGAAATATCCATACGAAAAACTTCCTATATAATTATTTTCAAAACATAATAATTTCCGAATTAATTAGAGAACTCTCTTAGTGGATCCATTGAATATGCTATTAGGATTATCCTAGAGAAAGAATAGGGTTCAATAGATCATATAAATAATTTTCAAGGGTCATATCAGTAATAAAACATTTTATACTTTATGAATTTAAACATAAAACCCATGAAAACTCTTTTAATCCCATATGATAAACCCTTTGGATATCAAAAAAGAATTTATTATATAAAACCATTTTCAATTTATATAATTCCCAAAATATGGTAAAGAGAGTTTTTATTTGAATAAAACATAATTTCATGTAATAGAATCCATACATTAAATAACAATAATGGTGGTAAGAAATGTCAATGTCTCTATATACATTAAAATACAACATTCCTTTTGGCTTCTTTAATGAAATTAATATATACTATAAAATAATTTATTTTGGAAAACCATTGAATGAAAAAATGTACTATATAGAACAATTATGGACATATAAAAAAATTTACTAAAATATGTTTTATAAAACATGAATATGAAAGTAAAATGGTTTGACAGAAAATTTTAAAATATGATTTTTTAAGAAATGTTCCTTACAATGTTCTTGAATTGTCATGTGTGTTCATTATCTTCATAAATAATAAAATTATATTAATAATTTACATTTATAAAATCTTGTTTATGTATTAATATTTTATTTATTTTAAAAATTACCTTGCCAAACACAATTATTTAATCAATTATGTTTACATTGAATGTTTTAAATATATTAGGGTTATATGTCCAAAATGAATTTCGTAGGTCCACTATGGTCATAAAGGTAATTATTTCAGAATATCAAGAATAATAATATTTAATTAGCTATAAAATTTTTAAATAAATTATATATTTAAATCAAATCCTTTAGGATTGTTATGAAAATTGGACTACATTGTGATCATTAAGATTGTAGGTCATGTGTTGGCATGAGAAAAATTACATTTTTCAGTGATAATTATAGAATAAATGTAATTAATATCATACCTTTTATTATTGATAATAATATAAAAAATACCATATTATTTCAACAAATGTAGTTATATATATCATCTATGTGATTTGGTGACGACGAAAATCACATCACTTCGTGGGGGTGGTAGTCCACACCTACACATGAACAATGTTTTCATCATTCAATGTACGAAATAAAATTATATATTATCATTACTATGTGAAAAATATTTCATTAATATCAGTAAAATTTTCTATATATCAAATATATTCATTAACATTTCCCTTATTGTGTCACGAACCAGGCCGGGTCGCCATCCGACCCGGCGCCCGACCAGGTCAGTGGAAAGGCCTGAAGGGTGTTCCCGATCCCCACGGGCTGGCAGAAGTGCCCGGGAATCAAGTGTAACCTATGGGAACGGTTTACCCGAAATGGTATACGCAAACACTAACAAGATAATAAAAAAGAATATGAATCGACAACCAAAGAGACCATTAAACTAAAATCAAAATTTAAAGGTTTACAACTAGAACTAACGTCAAAAAATAAACGACAACAAAAAGACTAAAACTATAACTCAAACCTCCAACCGACAAGAGTGGTATAGCATCTGCACGCCACAACACCAACCTACACGAGAAGACCATCACCGACCAAAATCACAATCGCTGAGCGCGGTGTCACAACCTGGAATACACAAGGAACAAAGTCTACATACACCCGAAGGTGTATGCAGGGTGTGAGAGAAAGGCCCGGTAGGACGTCACCCAATAAAAAGGTTCCATGCCACAACATAAAAAGGACAATTTAATGTGCTTATTCAAGTTATACTTTCCAAATTCTTTTAAAGAAAACTTTTACAATCCAAATTCTAAAGGAAACACTGAAAGAACTCATTTCACAAACATGATTTTTAAAGAGGAAGAGAAAAGTTCATTATGGGAACACACACACTCACACTCACACACAAACACACACATACACACACACACACACACACGCACACACCCAAGTGGTCCTCCATATGCTGACGACAAGAACCACGCCAAAGATGGTAGAGCACTATGGGTAAATCCCCTAAGATTCATCTAGCTTGAGTGGGACCCTAGAACCTCGTGTCTCGGTGAAACATGGCTTAGAAGGCCACGACCCTAAAAAAACATGCCTTAGAAGGCCACGACCCTCAGAACACGTGGATTAGAATTCCATGACCCTCAGATATCATACGTTTAGTTAGTGTTTCAATCGTCAATCCAGCTAAGTGAAATAGGGACGATACCCATCCGGTTTACTAGCGCACTAGTTCTAGTCTGCCCACCTAGATACCCAGGGTCTTCCCTTATGATCAATCAAGTTTCAAATTCACATAGTATATTTCTTTCTCATATCACAGACCAAACAATATATTGCACACCAAATTCACCATTTGTATACCCAAACAACATTTCAAAAACTCACGCACACCCAAAATACCTTTCTAAAAATACACCTAGCATTACCTAATCATTTCGAAAACCCCCATTTGGAAACACTCAAAGAACATAAACAATTCGCACAACATAGAAAGCATTATTTCAAGAACACAACAAGGGTCGACATAAATAAACACACCCAATTGCGAACAAGAGATTCGTTCAAACCACTTGATTAAAAAATTATCCTTAAAACTAGTTTCACACCAACCACACAATTATCTGGACCATCTACACCTAGAACCCAACTTGAAAAAATTTCACCAAAACAACACAAATTTTTACGTGCAAAGGCAATTTTAAAATAAATTTCACACTCAACTATTCTAAAACCTCACTTGCACCATATAAACAATTTATTAAAAAAAATTAGGATTTACCCCGATAAGGTCGAAATGAAAAAATGATCGTTTCTAAAGAAAGAGAAATTTTCAAAACGCATACATGTCAAATAATATATATTTTTTTAAAATGCATTTCGCATAACCTGTAAAGAACGACAAACCATTTATACAACAACAAACATATAAACAATAAGGCCATACTATTTTGGAAATTCAATTTCATCAAACGAGCATGCCAAACCATTTTAAACATAGATCACCTCACGCAATTAAATCATATAACATATTAAATTAACCAAACAACCAAATTAAATTATCCAGAGGATGTAAAGGCATGGAACCACCTACCTCGAGATAGTGGAGGATGGACCAAGTTGAACCAAAACATTGCGAGCTTGGTGCGAAACACCCGCCGCATGACCATCGCACCTCAAAGGACCTCGCGCAAACCCAAAACACGAATTCAACAAAAACTTCATGTTAGAACCATATTATCAGACCTTATTTCCTTCGGAAAAACAAACCCGAATAAAAAAACTCAAAGAAAGAAATAAATAAATAGTAATTAATGCAAAAATAATAATAATAATAATAATAATAATAATAATAATCAAATTAAGGAGCATCGCTGGACTTGGGAGCAGGGGGCGGCGCTGGACTTGGGAGCTAGTAGGAGGGGGCTGCGATGGGTCGAGGGCTGCCGGGGGGGAATGGAAGCAGCGCGAGTGGGAAGGGAGGGGGCACAGCGCCACCGAAGGGGGAAAGGGGAGGCCAGTCCGGCGAGAGGAGTGGAACAGGGGAGGCAGCGCGATGGGAAGGAGCAGCGATCTGCATGTGAGAAAGAAAAAAAACGAACCAAGGTAAAAAGGGGGTGCAACCCTACAGAAAAAAAAATCAAAACAAACAAGATAAAAAATAAATAAATAAAAATAATCATAATAAGGTAATGAAGATAATAATAATATAAATAATAAATTAAAACAAAATTATTAATACTAAATAAAATAACATAATTAAAACGTTAATAAAAAGAGTAATAATAATAATAATAAATATTTATGATGATTATTATTATTATTAGAACTCGTAATTCATTTCATTCTTCCCATTATATTTTTTTCTAACTACCTTATTCATATAATTAAATTTATTTCTTTATCAGTAATTTTTTTTAAAGCGGCACGCCAAGCAGGCATGCGGAGAACCAAGTGAGGCCGTGCGGTGACCCAACCAAGGTCGCGTGGTCTCGACAGCGGCGCACTAAACGTCGTAAAGGCCGAAAAGTGTGTTTCTAAAAAGAAAACATAAATTTTAAAGTCGGGCCTCGAACCAAACTATCTGATGCCCAAAAAAGATAATAAAATAAATAATATAAAAACGACGGGTGTGGCAATTCTCCCCACCATAAAGCTTTTAGTCCCCGGAAATCCACAACCAGAACCAAACCCCAAAGCAGAAAAACACACTCCGTTAAAGGTTCAAAGGGGATCCCCACAGACACCAAGAAATGAGAGGAAAAACATCGTGATCAAAGAAATTGATTCAAATGACAACCTTACGAAACGCGAAAAAAGACTTTCTGATATGTTTCGCTCGCCCCCAAAGAGCTAAAACGCCTCCAGTTGACTGATCAAGGAAGGGAACTTTTTCACCCACAGAATCCAACTTCACAAGCCAAAACACCTCAGGCACTATTAAATCAAAACCACGCACAATTTGGATAGAATGAACAAACAATGTTAAACCACGTCCACAAAATACTCTTATCGCTTATCACCAAGTCATATTTAAAAACAGAAGAAAACGATCAACATGGGGAGGCCCGTGGGGCTCCCCACCATTAGAAAGTCACTGACGCTTGGAATGAGACTGGAAAACCGACACGGTGAAGTTCGAGCGGACTCCCCGCCATCAAAGAAAATTCCAACATCGATTAATTCTAGAGACATTCGTGCGAGACCCGATGTGGGTCTCCCCACCGTTAGGACTGATAGAGGGTAAAAAACTTTCAAAATTCTCAAACGGTGACCAGACACCCCACCACAAGGGGCGGGGAGGGAGGGGTTTGACTACTGGGGCGTCAAAAGTATAACCCAATACAAACCAGCATTTCCACATTCCTGGATGAACATTATTCAAACTTTGAGACCGACCTACCCAACATGCTCTCATAAGGACCACTAAATCGATTGCATCCAGTGGGATGCGACCCCCAAGACTTTAATGCACGGGACGAACACTCCTCCACATGGACACGAAAACCTTATGCAACCAGACGGCTCATCTGAACAGAACCACCATAGAAAACAATCTATGTTGCTTTCACTCTCGACACCAATGATAGAAAGAAGGACAGGGTCCCATACACTCCTAGGGTTCCTGACCACGTGCCAGCTTCACTCCGAGGCCTATGGACGGATCTCTTCTGCTTGAAGCATATTCTGCCACGCAGTCATACATGGAAGACTTCCGAACGGAGCTTCTCCTTTTGGTGTCACACTCAAACGCACTGCAACCGAGACAACACCAGAAAACACAACACATTACGACATCCAACTAATCATACATAGAACATTCACCAACACAGGAGCTGAAATGGTGCATGCACATCACCCTTTGTCACACTGGATGAGAACACGACACCACAAATCGTCACCTGAACAAGACCATTGCTGTTGAGAGGAACATTATATGGAAAGGGAATTCAAACTGAGTCTTAGACAAAACGTGATTCCAACAAATGGCCATAACGGCCTCATACGACTGGGTCTGCCAAACTAGTGGCCTAACACGAACCTTTCCTTAAACGAAACAAACCAATGACCAGAGGTCATTTAGAACGATAGACCACACCAACAACTTGGGGTCGCTTCAAAACCACCGTTGACTATCAAAGGGACCGCATGATGCAAGACATCACCGAAAATGACCCTTGCAGCTAATGTAAACACTACAAACCCTTCAATACATCGATAAGCATCGATAGCTCTCAATCGCCTTCACCCTTCCCCACTAGAATTTTTTCACCGCTTCTAGGGGAAACCATCAGACACAACGATTTCAAATTTCATACCCGACAACTAATACGGATCAATGAAACCAAAGAACCTATCAATTTCCCTCGCGCCTGTCATCCCGTTGTGAGAGGATCCACTTAACCGAAAAGAAAAAGGAAAACACTTAGCATTATCACTCAAAAGGAAGAGTCCTCGCTTTAATCAACTGGATGGCTGGCCAACAATGGATTACCTTTGCCATGCTTAAACCGCATATTAACGCTTTATGGGGGGCATACACTAGTCAAGAAAGAAAACCATGGACCCAACCAAACAGGCTCAGTTGTCAAGACATACCAGAAGCGCACACTAAACGTGCGAGGGAACCACTGAAAGGGCTTCCCAAAGAACTTTCAAAATAATTCACTAGCTACACGCTTGCCTACCAACTTACAAATAAGAATTCAAACTCAGGACACAACCACTCAGAAAGAGCCATCGGCTCAAACGCCCCACATATGACATTTTCAAAACACAAGGACACGCCACACAAACACCGGTTATTTAAAAACACCAAATTTTCCATTAACAAAACATTTTGAAAATAAGAAAATCCAGTGGGTTGCACAAACACCAATGGTTTCCCATGGGCCTCACACATGCATGTTCCCATGCCACACAGGCACCCACCTCATACCCATCCAAGAACTCATCCACTCGTGCCATTACCCATTTCCCTTTTCGCATACACTCACGCATGTGGTTGCCCATGAGAGCGCCAAGGGTCAAAACCAAACCTTTCTTTATTTTTTTTCAAAACCAAAACATCTAACCCACGCTTTTCAAACCTCACACACCATTTAATTTTTAAAGCGCTTCACTTGAAAACATTTTCCAATACCAAAACATTTTTACTTAAAAACCAAATCTCACAATTCCAAAACAAAGAGACGAGAAGCAAAGCAGGAAGAAACTAGGGACAGTGGGTGATTGGAAAATATGGTTGGCGGCCATACGTCGATCACTCCACTTGCCATAGAGAGTATTTTAGAACAGTGTCCCCGGCTCCACAAGGCTTTCCAGACCCTGTGAGCTCACTATGACCACTGACCTTACTCCCTTTTCATTTCCCTTAGACACAATTAACCACAAGAACCAAAGACTCAGACAAACCTCAACTTACGTTGGTAACTCGATTCCCGCCATGAGGTGTGCTGGCTAAGCACCTTACTCGTAGTCAGGACGTCAGGTACCAACAACCTTAATTTTGGTCTACTCTGACTCTATCTCAAAAGAACACGACCCAAGAGAGCAAACCTTGCGCTCTGATACCATTTTGTCATGAACCAGGCCGGGTAGCCATCCGACCCAGCGCCCGACCAGGTCCACGGCAAGGTCCGAAGGGCGTTCCCGATCCCCACGGGCTGGCACAAGTGCTCGGGTATCAAGAGTAACCTATGATAATGGTTTACCCGAAATGGTATACGTAAACACTAACATGATAATAAAAAAAGACTAGGAATCTACAACCAAAGAGACCATTAAACTATAATCAAAATTTAAAGGTTTACAACTAGAACTAACGTCAAAAAATAAACGACAACAGAAAGACTAAAACTATAACTCAAACCTCCAAATGACAAGAGTGGTATAGCATCCGCACGCCACAACACCAACCAAGACGAGAAGACCATCACCGACCAAAATCACCATCACTGAGCACAGTGTCACAACCTGGAATACACAAGGAACAATGTCTACATACACCTGAAGGTGTATGCAGGGTGTGAGCGAAAGGCCCAGTAGGACGTCACCCAATAAAAAGGTTCCATGACACAACATCAAAAGGAAAATTTAATGTTCTTATTCAAGTTATACTTTCGAAATACTTTTAAAGAAAACATTTACAAGCCAAATGATAAAGGAAAACACTAAAATAACTCATTTTACAATCACGATTTTTAAAGAGGAAGAGAAAAGTTCATTATGGGCACAGACACACACTCTCTCTCACACACACACACATACAAACACACACACACACATACACACACACACACACACTCACATGCAAGTGGTCCTCCATATGCCGACGGAAGGCACCACGCCAAAGATGGTAGATCACTATGGGTAAATCCCCTAAGGTTCATCTAGCTCGAGTGGGACCCTGGAACCTCGTGTCTCCGTGAAACGTGGCTTAGAAGGCCATGAACCACATAAAGCGTGGCTTAGAAGGCCATGACCCTCAGAACAGGTGGCTTAGAAGGCCACGACCCTCGGATATCATACGTTTAGTTAGTGTTGCAATCATCAATCCAGATAAGTGAAACAGGGACGATACCCATCCGGTTCACTAGCGCACTAGTTCTAGTCCGCCCACCTAGATACCCAGGGTTTTCCCTTGTGCTCAATCAAGTTTCACATTCACATAGTATATTTCTTTCTCATATCGCAGACCAAACAAGATATTGCACAGAAAAGTCACCATTTGTATACCCAAACAACATTTCAAAAACTCACGCACACCCAAAATACCTTTCTAAAACTACACCTGTCATTACGTAATCATTTCGCAAACCCCCATTTGGCAACACTCAAAGAACATAAACAATTCGCACAACTTAGAAAGAATTATTTAAAGAACACAAAAAGGGTCGACGTAAATAAACACACCCAATTACAAAGAAGAGAGTCGTTCAAACCACTTGATTAATAAATTATCCTTAAAACTATTTTCACACCAACCACACAATTATCTGGACCATCTGCACCTAGAACCCAACATGAAAACATTTCACCAAAACAACACATATTTTTACGTGCAAAGGCCATTTTAAAATCAATTTCACACTCAACTATTCTAAAACCTCACTTGCACCATATAAACAATTGATTAACAATTTTAGGATTTACCTCGATAAGGTTGAAATGAAAAACATGATCATTTCTATAGAAAGAGAAATTTTCAAAACACATACATGTCAAATAATATATTTGTTTAAAACGCATTTTGCACAAACTATAAAGCACGAACAACCATTTATACAACAACAAAAATATAAACAACAAGACTATACTATTTTGGAAATTCAATTTCATCAAACGAGCATGCCAAACCATTTTAAACATAGATCACATCACGCAATTAAATCATATAACATATTAAATTAACCAATCAACCAAATTAAATTATCCAGAGGATGTAAAGGCATGGAACCACCTACCTTGAGACAGTGGCGGATGGACCGAGGTGAACCAAAACATTGCGATCTTGGCGCGAAAGACCCGCCGAACGACCATCACACCTCAAAGGACCTCGCGCAAACCCAAAACACGAATTCAACAAAAACATCAAGTTAGAACCATATAATCGGACCTTATATCCGTCGGAAAAACAAACCCGAAAAACAGAACACAAAGAAAGAAATAAATAAATAGTAATAAATGAAATAATAATAATAATAATCAAATTAAGGAGTGGCTTAACTGGAGGGGTGGCCGCCGGATGGAACCCGGAAGTGGGAGGGGGTCCGGCGGGGTTCCTGGGAGAGGGGTGCGATGCGCCGGGGTAAAGGAGGGGAGAGGGATGTGACGGGCCGAGGGGGATCCAGGGACGGAGAGGTGAACCAGGGGGGTGTGGGGGTTCGTGGGAAGTAGGAAAGAAAAAAAAGAAAAGCAAAAGAAGGGGCTACGGGATCCAGGGGGCCGGTGGACAACGACGGTCATCGAAAGGGGCATCAGAGGGGAGCTCTGGCGTGGTTCCGAGCTGGAAACAGGGGGGGTCATCGGCTTTTCCATCGAACGGTGCAGGTGAGGAGGGCTTAAGGGGGAAACGCAGGCTGGGAGCAGGGGGCGGCACTGGACATGGGAGCCAGCGGGAGGGGGCTGCGATGGGTCGAGGGCTGCCGGGGGGAATGGAAGCGGCGCGAGTGGGAAGGGAGGGGGAACAACGCCACCAAAGGGGGAAAGGGGAGGCCAGTCTGGAGAGAGGAGGGGAACAGCGGAGGCGGCGCGATGGGATGGAGCGGTGATTTGCAGGAGAGAAAGAAAAAAACGGACCAAGGTAAATAGGGGGGTGTAACCCTATAGAAAAAAAAATCGAAACAAACAAGATAACAAATAAATAAATGAAAATAAAAATAATAAGATAATAAAGATAATAATAATATAAACAATAAATTAAAAAAAAAAGTATTAATACTAAATAAAATAACAAAATTAAAACGTAAATAAAAAGAGTAATAATAATAATAATAAATATTTATTATTATTATTATTATTAGAACTCGTAATTCATTTTATTTTCCCATTATATTTTGTGCTAACTACCTTATTCATATAATTAAATTTATTTCTTTATCAATAACATTTTTTAAAAGGGACATGCCAAGAAGGCGTGCAGAGAACCGAGCGAGACCGCGCGGTGACCCAAGCAAGGTCGCGTGGTCTCGACAGCGGCTCACTGAACGTCGTAAAGGCTGAAAAGTGTGTTTCTAAAAAGAACACATAAATTTTTAAGTTAGGACTCGAACCAAACTATCCGATGCCCAATAAAGATAATAAAATAAATAATATAAAAAGGACGGGTGTGACATATTTTCATCCATGAAAATTATTAGTGAAAAAGTGACATTGCTTCATGAGGCAGCAGTCTATCGTACATACATGAAATGTCATCATATCCTCTATGAAAAGAAAATTAAGAAGAAATATATGATATAATAATATGATATGTATAAATATGATAAAAATATCATATATATATATATATATATATATATATATTAAATCCATCATTATAACAAGACATGAGTGGAGACAACGAGAAATTATTTACATCGGTTCATGAGGTGGTATTTCATTTTACACACGAATATTGATTTTGATTCCAATTTTATAGAAGAGGTGATAAATTTATTTTGTGAAATTAAATTAAAAAAATTGAGTGTGTAGAATATATAAATGTAATTATATTAATATAGTAGATGAAAATTTTAATTTAGGTGTTGATGAAATAATATAAAAATGCATTGTTAAGCCTGATAAATCTTTTTAGGACATCCATATTATGATAGAAACAGTATCCCTCATTTGATATACTTATGATAAATCTAATTGGTATAGGTTGTGGTGAGGTAAGTGATGAAGTTATTTTTTTGGTATTTAAGGACTCAAAGGGCCTTCTTTTTTTTGAAGTGGGGAGGAAAAGAGTTGTCCATTTATATCTTTGGTGAGTGGCATAATTGTAATTTCTGAAAAGAGAATGGTTTACCAAGATTTTTTACGTGCCAAAAAAATTAGAAACTAACCATTATTGATAATTTGTTAGTATAAAGTCAAAATAATGAAAAAAAAAATTATAAATTTTTTATGTCATTTTAACTCAAATTTTTTTAGTTTCATCCCTAGGTAAACTAATTTTAACCTTAAATGCAGAAATGTTTTCTACTATTTTTACTATTTATTATGATCATAAATTTAATTGAAATTAAGATATAATATAAATTATATTTATTAAAAATAGTTAATCCATTTTAAAAAATTAAAGTCAAAAATGTGTAAAATGCTAAAAATAATTTTAAACCCACAATCGTTATGAAAACGTGTTTTTCAATGTGTGTCTTTTCAAGAAAATGATGATTTTATAATATATATATGATGAGTAATAGAAATTATATAAATTTTAATTAATAATGAAAGGTATATAATTTTTAAATTTAATTTAAATAATTATTATTTATGGTTTTTTAAATTAGTTAAAATGGATAAATATTATGCACTCATAAATGTTTTCTAATAAATAATGTTTTTAAAATTAAAAATAATCTTATACTAGAATCGAATATAAATTTAATTCGAATATAATTATATCGATGAAATATAACTAATAAATAATTATGTGGCTTTAAATCATACTCATAACATAATTGCACATTTATATTTATTAATTTATAGAATAAATACTATTTTTACAAAAAGCAGTAATTTTCACTTTTCAAGAAAATAGATTTTCTGAAAAATACAGAAATTTTACCCTAAGTTCATTTTTATATCATTATTTCCAAAATATAATTCATTTTTTAATTTAAATATCTATCATTTATAAATTAACCTTTTTAATAATACATTATAATAAAGTAATTTATTTAAAAATATTTATATTTTGATATTAAAATTACATAATATTTTTATAAAGAATATGCCATTATAATTCATTTTAAAAACAAGAATATGATTTTTTTTATTAAATGGTTTGTTATATTATTCAACCATTTTTTAAATTTATTCATCATAATTTGATTAACTTGTTAAACTATTAGGGATACTTTTCTATCATAGAAATTTTAGATTACCTTTTTCTTCTTCGACAATATTGTTTGTCCATAAATCTATACATTAATAAATTAACATATTTAACAAATAATTACCTCTAATGTATAAAATATATAGTGAATATTTCTTATGGGAAATATTTTATTCCAAAAGAAATACATCATGGATCGAAGTATGAGATGAATCTTGCATATATTTCCATAACATATAAATAAGAAATATTTTTTTGTAGCTGTGATAAAATCAATGACAAGGACTTTCAGAAGGTAAATAATCTAACTTTCTACAAGATTATATATGGTCTAATTAGCTGTGAACATAAATTTACCTTTTAAAAAAATTTCTAATAATTTTCAATAAATATAATTTAATAAGAACTTGGCCCCCTATATCAAATGAAAAATCATTTTCTAGTTATATCTATATCTTCTCTTCCTTCTCTAAGACATCATTATATATAGGTGAATCTGCTAACCCTTATCAACAGTTTCCTATAATAATTCCAGTTCCACTGACATAATTTATCCTACTTATCCCAAAAAATATATAATACAACAATACATTCAAAACAATTACTCAAAAGGTTTAATAAATTTACTATAATGAAAACTATTAATATAAGAAAACCTAGAAAATTATATTTGACCGTCCATACCTCTTGAGTAATCCATTTGAAAAAGAAAAAATCTTATCTTCCATATTATGAATTATTCTCTTAGACTGTCCATCTAATTGAGGACTAAAAAATTAATAGAAATTTTATTCAGTTCCTTAAAACTTTAAAATTACTTTCCACAAATAATATATGAACCCGGTATAACAGAATGATAAAATAGAGTTTAGAAATCCATGTATTCTAACTATCCACTATAGAGATAACTGAGAAACCTAATGTTAATACATTTTATCTCGAATGAAAAGGAAATATCGATACTTATTTAATATGTGAAAATAACCACAGTCGCATTGTTACCACAAGATGTATTTTTCAATCCCTCCACCGAATAAATTTATCTATTTTCTAGTTTCTAATCAACCAATGGAAAAGGATTTAATATTACCTTTAGTAATGGTCATTATTATTTAACCTACTGAAACATCTTAGAGTTTTTGTTAGTTTCTACAACATATCATTTCATTCCATATCATCAGTAATACTCTTAATGTCATCTATACGTCATAATGCTTCCATTATAAATTGAAAATGGGGATCTATGATTTTTAATAGAGAATTATAACTTTAACTTGGAATCACGTGGCACACATTATACCATCAAAATTCTGAAGAAATGTTATTTTTTAGTATTAAATATTGTCATGCAACCCCTCATAATGGATTATGACTTTACCTAGAAAATTGATCCTACATTGGAGCAAGGTTAGTTCTTCTTGATATAAATGATTGTGTTAATACATGAAACAAAAATGAGGACTTCCCAACATTCAATAATTATAGGAAAAAATTCATAAAATCAGTATCAAAATGGTATTTTTTCATTAATAAAAAATAGAATTGTCATTCAAATCATGGGTAATGTAGATTTTTTTTGTGAAAATAATCAGAAACGTTTTTTATTCTACATAATGGTTATGAATCATGAAATCAAAATACATGATCAGTTCTAGAAATTATCTTTTTATCATGATCAATTATTTCTATTTTAATATATAATACAAACATTTGTGATCAGTTTATAATTCATAGTTTACACCATATAAATGATTCCTCAAAATTTTTAATCATTAAAATTCATAAGGTAATTTTATATAATTAGTAGGAAATTTTTACTCATGAAATTTCATTTTTTGTGAAACAAACTAAATTAACTAATCATTCAAAATCAAGGAAAAATCATGTCCCTTCACAGAAGAACTTTTGTAAATGAAAAATTAACCATTTCGGGAAAGAAGTTCCCAAATTGGATCAATGACCAATAAAATTTTTTGTTACTAAAATAAATTTTCACATCATTTTTCCCATATGAATTTTTCCTCTTTTTGAGTGATCATAGTCAATAGAAAAGAAAATTGAGTAATATTTTTAAAAAACATTCAATTGTAACCCACTAATCCAGGAGAAACAAAATCTCAATGATATTTGTGGGACTTGACAGTTCTTTAACTAATATTTTATATATAGGTTTAATAGTTATTCCATAAATAAAAACAGACATTCCAAGGATTAAAATTTATTGCAACCATAAATCAAACCTAATAATTACTCCATATAGTTACATTTCTTTTTTGGTTTAAAAAATAATACACATGTGTCTCTTATTATTCTTATATCTAAACACAACAAAAAACATTTCCATTATGTGTGTTAAAATACATGTTTTCTATTCAATACATGACGTGTATTTTTTAGGATAAACCAATTCATGAAATGTAATGGTTTTTCTATGGAATGAAAAAGTCATACATTACAAAAGATCTAAAACCATTGATGATGTTTGAATTATATGAGGATTTTTTAAATGGGGTTAAACCCCATGAATAATTTTCACTATATCACCTCTATTTACTCTTTTATATAGTGTATCCTTTTAATGCTTCACAAATACCACAAACCTAGGATTTGATCCCATTCATCTGCCTGACCTCTTGTTATAAAACTATTCATCATATTTGAATCAAGTCAGTAATATCTTCCATCTTCTTCCTTCATTATCCATTTCATCTCACTGGCTTTTTCACAATTTTATTGTGATTTAACATTCCCCATTCGATTGATTTTTTTTATTTTCATTCATTTTAATTTAATATGGACCAATCCAAATGTAACAAACCAAAATGCTAAAATATTATTATTTTCCCAAGAAAATAATTTTAAATAGTATCATACACACAAAAAAAGTATATCATTATTAATGAAGTGAGAATAATGGGAAATATGACCATTATGATTAAAAAACTTTATTGACCATTGGTTAGTATGACCGTTGGAAACTATACTCATGGTAATAATTTGTATGTTATAATTTCTAAGTAGAAATGAAAAAAAATAATTTACGAAGAAAGGGGAAACTGTGGCCTCAAACAATAGATTTGTGTTGTATGAATCCCATTTTTCAGAACATGGGGGGCGGTTGGATCACGGGGGTTCCCTCGGGATGAGGACCAAACCGAGCTTTATCATGTGAAGTTAGAATGATATCACATATGGGATATGGTCATGTTAGTGGAAATTACCTCTCGATCAATGTCAATTGAGTCTCCCCATGAATCTGTCACCATCGCACACCATACCCTTAGTTCATATGTGGGTGATATACGAGGTTATGTTTCAAATATTTAGTTACAAGAAGTGTAATTCCAAATTATAAATAAAATTTATATTCCATAATTTCTATTTTAAGGATTGTTTTTCATAATAAAATAATATGATGAATTTTGGAAGTTAAATTTTCCAACCCGAATTGTTCTTTTTAGAAGATATGTTTTTTTAATTATACTAATGTATCATGAAAAAATATATATATTCATTAAAAAGTATGATAGAAACAATATTATTTAAAAATAAATAATTTTTAATTTTTTTTTCATATGTCCTAAATTTTAAAATGTAGATTCTATCCACTGCTATTTATAATAAATATAAATTTTTATTATTAAAATTTAATATTTTCATATTTATAGAATTATTTTAATAAAATAATTATCATTTTTGAAATCAATACATAATAATTGGTTTATGGAAAATTTAATATTATTTTCTAAAACACTTTATTTTTCCTCTAATAGTAAAAATACAATATGAGTTTTCCTGTATATTTGAATACTTCAAAATCATGTTATATTATTTAATAACTAATCAACAACAATAAAAGAGATAAAATAATTTATTTTATTAATAGAAAGTATTATAATATCTTTGAAACAATTTAAGAACCTATAATTTACATTCAAGATTCTAAAATGGAAACATTGTCATTAAAAACATTATTTTGGTGGAAACATTACATTTCCAAGACAAAAGAATTTATCTAAATTGAGGATAGAATATTTTTTATTATAATTACATAAAATATTACCCATGTTTCCATAATCATGGAAAAACACAATGTTCATGCCCATGTTTATTATTTTCCACAACCAAGGTTTCCAATGCCGATATACAGAAATTAATAAACAAATCCTCCAATTTTTCTTTAAAAAACCATTAATTTCCCAATTTAAATTCAATCTCAATCCATCTTATATGAAACTCCATTATATATAATTTCATTGTATTCCTATTAAGGTTTCCTCAATCCCCCATGTTCCCAATCCTGATGTTTTAGGAGTATCTCATTAAGGTAAGAGAAATCTCCACATCTCTTTTTCATTAAAGTTCCCTCTTTATTCGATATGCCTTAGAATTTAAAAATCTATGTTCATTTATCGACATTTTATTATCCCTTTACTGTAATAAGATAATTTTAGGAATGATATAACTTTTTCCCACACATTTTACTATTTTCTAAAACCATACTTTAGACCTGTTATGCTACCAGATTTACTTCTCAAAATATCTTTTTTCTCCTCAAAAATTTATGTTTAATACATTTATTTTGAAAACTAAAACATATTTATTTTATAGCAGTATTCTTCATGAAATAAAAATTATATATTTTATTCATTAATTAATATACATGAATCCATAATTATCATTCCTTGTGTTAAAAATGAAATTATGATCTCGTCTTTAAGCACATTTTAAAACACCAATATTTTTTATATGAAACCCATTTATTTTATTTTCCACTTTTTATTTATGAACTATTTTGATCTATGTAGTTAAAATAAATTAATTTACATGAAGGGTGCTCCATGATATCACTTCCATTAATTGGGAAACTAATTTATCCTCTATATATCACATGTTTTATGATACCTTGGTGAATAAGAATGGTAATATTTATGATCCCTTGTTGAAAAACCATGTTAATATGCTTATAAATGTCACACATAAATGATATAGCTGTATTTTTATTTCATAATTAATTTACTATGTATAAAGATATTCTTAATATACCATTTTTCATTCAATAAGGATATTCGTATTGTTCTTGTTTATATTTCTCAAGAATACTTGTAAACTACTTCCCATACATTCCTTTTGTAGCCTTATACTCACCCCTTTATTTTGATGTATGTCCACAGGTTGTGAGATATAGTATATGTACTTAGGATAAACCTTTAAAGAATATTATTATATATTATAATAATGATTTATGTTTTCCTGTACCATGTAACTTTTTTACAAGAAACTATGGTTTGAAAGATCATCTCTTTGTATAAGGCAATGAAAAGATATTTAACAAAAAGGAGATATGATATAGCATACATATAACAAAGGTTTTTTTATTTATGTAAATTCTGATTTGAAAAAATTATGGAGAACCCTTGGTATATGTTTAAATATAGAAAAACATCCTATTATTTTAGTTTTGTTTTAAGTATCTTGTTTATGAGGAATGAAATTATTGTGGGGATAAGAAAAAGTAGATGTGGTGCTAGCACATACATATCAAGGGGTAATTCTTGAAAACACCGCTTTGAGGTAGAATCCAATTGGCAGAAGTTAATGACAAAAGTCCCTAATAAATTCTATTTTAACACTCCCATGAGATGTATTTGGTTAACGAAAATCATTTTATGAACCATTATTAAGGATTTATCATAAATGTAAATGTTTTTAAAGAATAACATATTTAAGCATGATATTTTATGACATAAAAATTCAAATATAATTAAAATATTATTAAAATAAATATGTTTCATACAATGGTTTTCTTCTTTTGTAAATTAAAATAAATATGAGGAACGCCTTAAATGGTGAGCACAATGGACCATGCACCGATGGTCTTCCAATGGAAAATGAATTGGAAAAATTCAACAGAATGATAATTATATTAACTTGAGTTATCAAAAAAGAACACGAATAAAGCTAGGATCCCATATTCACCTCAAAGGTAGAAACATTCCATGGTTTCCATTATACGTAAATGAACACCATTATTAAGAGGTACTAGTATCCCATTGATTACAGAACATTGGATAATCTCTATAAAAATGATATGTTCTATACTATATTGTTTGTAACAAGAGAAATTCACCCTGATTGTGTACATAATTGAGTGAAAAGATTTTCAATAGTGGAAACTAGTTAATTAATGAATCCAATAATGAAGATTGATTCTATGGATAGTAAATAATTCTTGGGAATATTTTTCAAAAATTATTTCCCTTGTTCGATGATTAAAAAATAAAACAATGAATTCATAGAGATTATTCAAAAAGAAAATGAATCAGTGGGATTCTATGAGAATGAAATTACAAGACATTATCATTACACCAATATGTATTTCATTTTTTCTTATATAAAAAATTTCATATTCTTATGTGGATAAAAACCACATTTATTGACGATTTTTTCCAATCACAACTATGTCAACTATAATGAGATAATGTGGTGTGATATTATGGTGGAACTGTAGTTTTGTGAGGCACACCATTCCAATTTATTGAATGAAATTATGATATAAATGGAGCCAAGATTTTATAGGATCATTGATCACATAAGTGGAGGAAATAAAGTGAAACTTCCTACATGAAAAAAATACATTAAGAAGAATTCAGGGAACTCATTTCATGGGAGTGGGAAATGTTACCATTGTGGAAGAGACATTAAAATTTCTTGGAAATACCATACTATGGTGAATATTAACCTTATCAACAGTACCAACAAATGGAAGATGATTCAGACCAACCATGAATTCCAATTATTCATGTGTGAAAAAATTGGTCACTTTTCTAATTACCATCTAAATAAAAACACAATAGGGGGGGATCACCATCAACCTCATCAAAGGCCAAGAAAGAAAGGTCAATATTTTTCTATAACAATGGTAGAATTTGAATATAAAAATGATGTAGTTGAAGGATCTCTCATTTTTTCTCTCAAATATTTCATGTACTTTGTTTGATTCATTTTCAACTCATTTCATTATTATTCATATGTTTACAAAGAATATAGAATCAATCCATATACTTATTGTATCCAAGTTATCAATCAAGGATCATATAGGGATTCTACAAGAATCAAAAGTGTATAAAAACTCTATTTTTCACTTTGGTGAGAGAAATATCTTCAAAAATGTTGATTCTATTCCCATGCTATTATTCGAAAACATACAAATAGTGGACTGGATGAAAAATTATAATTCTAAGACCAACTTCAGAAGCATGGAAATCACAGTACACTTGAATAGAAAACCAATAGTTGTTTTCAAAGGAGAGATATGTCGACCTCATATTTGTGTAGAAGCACCTATCATGGCCTTATTTATAGAAATTTTTAGTGAATATGAAAATGGAAATTGATGTATTCAAATAAAAAATGTCCCCACTATTCCAGAATACATTAACGTATTTCGTGAGGAGTTACCTCAACCACCACTAAAAAGAGAGGAAATATTCTCTATAGAATTCATGGAAAGATCCAAGGTGATATTAAATAACATTAATTTAATTAAAAATTTGAATCTATATGAATTAATTAATAAAATACAAGATCTTTTTGAGAAGGGTTTTATCAAACCAATTGTGTCTCCTTGGGGAGCACTTATTCTAACATATAATAGGATGGATGGATCAATGTGACTATGAATTGATTATGGAGAACTTCACGATATCACAATAAAGAACAAGTACACTCAAAAAAATATCGATGATTTATTTGACCATATTTGTTGGGTAAAATTATTCTCAAAGAATGATCTTCTATAAAATTGTCATTAATTCAAGGCGATGATTAAAGATATCCCAATGACTATTTTTTGATCATGTTATGATAAATATGAGTTTTTAGTAATTCCCTTTATCTTATTTAATTAACCTTCTATATTTATGTATTGGATGAAAAAATTCATCAAGGACTACTTTGATAAATATGTGGTATTTTTTATTGATGATATTATAATATATTCAAAATTTTGTGAGGAGCTTGAGGATCCTCTAAGAGTTATGTCAGAAAATCCAAAGAAGGAGTCCCTATTTGGGAAATTCCCCAAATGTGAATTGTGGTTACACCAAGTTTCTTTCATGGGGAAAATTATAACTAATGAATAAAAAACATTTGATTCTTCTAGGATAAAGGTTTCGAATGAGTGGACTCATCCAACCGTAGTAATTGAGATTCATTGTTTCTGTGGTTTAGCAGGATATTATAGAATGTATTTGAAAAACCATTCATGACATTCTAATCCACTAACAATGTTGAATCATAAAGGTGTTATGTTAATATAGAAAATGAATTGTGAAGAATTTTTATATGTGATAAAGAAGATATTTGTTTCTACAACCATATTAACTCTTCCCTATATTAAAGAATGAATTGTTATTTTTAGCGATGAATCTCGGAAATGGATTGGGTGTGTCCTCCTAAAAAATAACATGGTAATTTCTTATAAATAAGTGATGGATTTTTAACATGTCTTGGATATTGATGTTTGAGACAATTTTTTCCATCGAATGTCACCAGGGAAGTGATTCATGTGCTTCAGGAAGAATAGGAATCATAGCCCCAGGTACATTGTCACCTATGAAATACATGATCCCATTAGATAAGTGGCCTAACTACTTTCACATCCACATTATCTACGTCATGTTCATGATGTATTATATGTATATCTACTGGGGAAGTACATACATTTCCCCTCACATGTATTGAATCTAGAGGCGGTTCAACTGGAACATGACCTCTCTTATGGGCAGTAGCTGTTGGAGATCTTGGACTGTAAAGGCAAAATTAAAATCAACAAGACTACCCACCTTTTCAATTTTTTATTGAGATAAAATATATATGAAGAAGAGACATGGGAACCAGTGGAGGAAAGGAGAATTATTTACCCACAACATTTCTCAACTGAATGAGGGAGATGAAATATCAAGGAGGAATTTTCCCAAGGGGGAGTAATGTAACAACTTGAAAATTTTAAATGATATTTGTTTCCTAAGAAAATGTGTGGTACATTAAATATTTTAAAACAAAACCATAACACTTTAATAATGATGTTAGT
Organism: Viscum album; assembly: GCA_963277665.1. Lineage (NCBI taxonomy): Eukaryota > Viridiplantae > Streptophyta > Magnoliopsida > Santalales > Viscaceae > Viscum > Viscum album. The sequence goes on from OY728136.1 coordinate 382,571,595, forward strand.
ATAAATGAAATGTGACCATCGTGATTCAACCATTTTTTGACCATTGGTAATTGTTACCATTGGAAAAATACACTTGGTAATAATTTTTTTAAAATAATTTTTAAGTAGAAATGATAAAGAATAATTAATGAAGAAAAAAGAAACGATGGACTCAGCCTGTAGAGTTGTACCATACTAAGCCCAGTTTTTAGAGATTGGGAGGGAGGTTGCATCATTAAATTTCTCTCATGACCAAGCCCATGATGAGCATCAACAGGTTAAGTAAGAACAAAATCATTTATGGTAGAAGTTCATGTTAATGGAAAGTACCATGCAATCAATGTTATTAAAGCCACCACTTGAATCTATCACAATCTAAAACCATACCCTTAGGTCATACTCATGTGTAATATGTGGATATGTGACCTGACCTTATTTATATAAAGTGTAATTCCTTTCTTCAATTAAAATTATTATTTTATCAGTTTAGTTTTAAGTATATTTTTTTAATCTAATATAATATAAAAAATATAAAAAATCAACTTTTCAGATCCCAATTGTACTTTTTAGAGGAGGAATATTTTTTTAATAAACTAATTTAATATGAATAATATTTATTTTAATAAAATAGTATGATAAAAATGTCTTATTTAAAGGTTATTTCCAAAATAATTATTTTTCATAATGTTATAAAATTTACTATGCATTTTCTATTCACTATTATTTTGGATAGATAATGATTTTTATATTTAAAATATAAAATTCACATATTTAGAGAATAATTCTGAAAAAAATAAATATCATTCATGAAATCATAACTTAAAAATAAGGTTAGGGTGAAGAAATGAGACTTTTCTAAAATACTCTCTTTTCTTTGAATAAAATGAATACAGTTGTAGTATTTTGGTATGTTTAATAATATCTTAAATATGTAGAAATAATTTAATAAAAAATTAAACACAATCCATAAAAAATTATTTTATTAATATCATGTCTTATTGTATTTTAATAAACTTCAAAACCTATAATTTACTATCCAAAGTAAAAAATGGATACATTAATAGAAAAAGAATTATTTTTTGGAAACCATAGTTTTCCATGCCAAAATAATTAATAAATAATGTTGATTGACACATTTGGTTTAATATAACACAATATATAACATATGTGTCCAAAAATATGGTCAAATTCATTGGTAATGCCATTGTTTTTTCATCTTCCACAAACATAGGTTTTGATCAATGATATTTGGAAATTAATATAAAAATAATCCCCTTTTTCTAAAAATTCCCCACATTTCTCCACATAAATTCACTAAAAATCCATCATATAAAAATAAATAGACGTTTTACATCCCATGGGTTACTCTCTAGGTGCCCTCATGGCCCTAAGGCCCCAATAATTATTTTTTCTTCGTAACTTTTTTTTGCAAGGGAAATCATCACTTCTCTTTTCCATTCACATTCACCCTTTATATGGCATGTCTTCCAATTTTGAAACTAAGTTATTTTCTCTAAATATTTAATCCATTGAATGGAATAAATTTATTTTATGAATGGTATACCGTTGTTTTATCTTATTTTACCTTGTTCTATAACCATGGTATATAACCATTTTTTCCCAGATTTACTTCCATAAATTTCGTTTTTCTATATTTGAAATTTTCGTTTATTTTTTTTAATACACAAACCTCTTTAATTTCTATTGTTATTAACATTGATGTAAAAAAAATTATCTCATTCGACAATTAACAAACATGAATCCTTCATTCCATTACCACGGTATAAAAGTTTCATAATGATCCTGTCTTTATACACTTTTTAAAACGCCGTGATATTTAATTTGAAAACCCTTTCTTTTATTTTCCACAGGTTATTTAATAATTTTTTTATTCTGATCTATGTGTAACACATTAATTAATACACATGAAGGGATATCCTTGACAATGCACTAATTCATTAGGCAATTAATTTAATCTCTATACATGACATGTTTTACGATACCTTGGTAAATACCCTTGGTAATTTTTATGATACGTCGGTGACAAACCATTCTGATAAGCTTATGAATGAATCATCAAAATTTTATAGATATAGTTTCATTTTATGATTAATTTAATTTTTAGTAATCTATGCCTCATGTTCACTTTCTCATTCAATAATTTTATTCTTAATGTTCTTATTGGTATTCCTAAATATCACATCTAAATCTCTTCCCCTGATTTCCCTTATTGGGACGTAACCACACCGCATTATTATTATGATTGTCCCCATGATATGAGATATAGAAAATTTACATAGAATGTATGTTTTAAAAATTATTTTAAGTGGATTATAATAAATTTGTGAGTTTTCATGTATTATATACCTTTTTTTATGAAACTAATAACTAAAAGATCATATGTTTGTATAATGTAAGGAAAAGTTATGTAATGAAAAGGCAGGATGCTAATCCAAATGCCGATACTAGAAAATTGATCCACTAAAGAAATAAGTTAGGTTGTCTAAAATAATCCCTAATTTATTTTATATGAATAATATGAAAATATATTATTAACACTAGTGTATCTGTGCATTTCCATAAAAATACATTTACCATTGGTTAACTTTTCATCTTTGATGTAAATAACCATGTGCCTCATAATTCATGTATATATATATTAACCCATCGAATATTTCCACCCCATGAGGTATGCCTGTAAAATTTTCCTTGTTATTATAATTTATTATGTGACCAAACCATATACTATATGGTTTTATCCTAACTACAAAATGTAATGACAACATTGCATTTAATTGAAATAGTGCGGTATGACCATGTCACGTGATTAAATAGATACCATGATTATTACCTTATTTAATGTTTAATTTCAATTAATTATAAGTAATTTCGATCACATATACTTGTGATACAAGGGAATTGAATCTATTATACATTTGATACTTAAGAATGGAGTCCCATGTACTATTTAGACTCCATCATGGCATCCCTTTTACTTTTAATACTTAAGAATCAAGACCATTATACATGTGATACTGAGGAATGGTGTTCCTTATACATATGATAATTTGGAACTAAATACCTTATACCATTGACATTTGGATATAGAATCACATATACCTGTGATACTCGTGAATTGATTCCATTTAACTAGTAATAATGTCGAAATGAAACCATTATGTCTTATGATACTCAGTCATGGACCAAGCGAAACATCCAAATGCGTGAATTAACATTGGGCGTAGGCCGATTAATGACATGTCCCTTGGGGTTATGATGTTTAGGCCACCGTGGATAGGTACGCAAAAAAACCATCACCTCATGTTAAAAATTCAATATTTATCACCTAAACAATGTGTAAATAATGTAAATTGCTTGTACCAACTCATAGTGTGAACTTACCAGTCACAACTGGAAACTGACTCCATGTACACAATGTGTGCTTATCCTGAACCCTATAGTAAACCCAAAAAACTGTTTTTAAGGATTATTTTTCAAAATAGGGACTTAAAAAAATAAAAAATTACATGTTAAAGGTAACAAAATGATAAAACATACCCAACATAAAAACCTTATGTCCATAGAAAGCCTATGAATAGTCATCCATGCCAATGACATGAGGCCATTTCTCTCTCATCAGTGCCTCCCTATCCCACATCTCATGAGAATTAGAACCATTATTCCATAGCACACATACCAAATGTATCATCCTCCCACAAAGGTCTTTGCTCCTAGAATCCACTATCCTAAAAGTTTGCTCAGTTAAAAATCTATCAGGCTTGATCTCAAGATCTCTCAAGCTCAAAATTTTAGATTAATCCAGTAGAAACATTCTCAGCGGAAAAACAGGGAACAAGTTATGTATTGACAGTAGATGTGGTGCATGTTCCATGTGGTACACAACATCCCCCACCTATTCAACAACCTCAAAAGGTCCCGAAAGGCATGGCCCATACTTTCCTTTCTTCTCAAGCCGTTGATGACCCAACTGGGGTGAAACCTTTAAGAACACCGTACCACCAACTAAAAACTCCAATGGTCTATGACTTTGATCAGAATAAGACTTATATAGGCATTGTACTGTCCACATCCTCCGATAAATTAACCAAATCATTGTTGTCATCTTCTCCACCAAGCTTAGTCCAAACAATGAACATTCACAGACCTATGACCAACACAACTATGATTTACAAGGTCAGTCATACAAGGCCTCAAAATGTTTCATTGTGATCAAAGAATTGTAAATATTGTTATAAGAGAACCCAACAATCCCCAAGTGATATTCCGAAATCTCACAAAAGTTGAAAACATAGGCAAGAATCATATCCCCAAGAATATGTATAGCTCTTTATGTCTGGCCATTTTACCGTGGATGGTAGGCTGTGCTCAAACAGACTTGAGATCCCAGTGCCTTCTGAAGGCCTCTACAAAAGAATGAAGTGAACCGAGAATCTCTATAAGAGACAATAGTATATAGAACTATGTAAAAACAATCAATCTCTTTTACGTAGATATTCACCGACTCCTCATCTATGGCCATATCTTGAATGGGTATAAAGTGATCTAACTTGTTCATCCTTTTGATAACAACCCATATTACATTCTTCTTTCTCTGAGTATGAGGAAACCCAACCACAAAGTCCATAGAGATCTCATCCCATTTCAATGTAGGGACTAGATGCATTTGAAGCAACCATTGAGGTTTTAGGAGCCTGGGTTTCACCTGTTGGCATGTATAGTAATGAGAGAAAAACATAGCAGTGGCCCATCTCTTACCTGGACACTGGAACTACCACCTCATGTTATAGAACATCATAGTGGTTCTGAGGTGCATAGCCCATTGAGAATTATAGAAAGCCTTCATCACTGCATCTATTGAGGTTAAAGGCCCAACGAAGTTATTCTGATATCATAGAACACCCTATTTGGGGAAATACCATTGGAAAACTATCTTCCCATCATAAAGAGATCTCTAATGATACGAAACTTATCATCAATCTCTTGTTCATGAAGAATCATCTCACTAAGATAAGACGTCAACTACACACTGGCTAAATAATCATCAACCTCTTCCTCATAAATTCCAATATGCATCTACGCAAATAGAGCCATCAAATTCTGATCTTTTGAATATTATTTTACATCTGAGGCCTTAAGTTCCTTGGTTAAGCATCAACAATGACATTTCCATTCCCCCGGGTATAGGCGATGTCAATGTAAAAAAGACATCAGGGTCTCCATTGTACACATCTTTGGAAGATTAAAATCTTTTTGGGAGAATATATAACTTAGGCTTTTGTGGTCAAAATACTACTTATGCATTTTTTTTCAAAAATGTAATGCCACCATCTTTTAAGCGCGTGCATCACAACTTCAGGTTTTAGATCGTGGGTAGGATAATTTATCTCATATTTCGTAAGATGGTAAGATCCATGTGCTATTACATGATCACCATGTGTATGAATTCAGCACAATCTAGAACCTGATGCATCACAAATGACCACATAGCACTGCTCAGCTTCAAGAAGAGTTAACACCGGCGTAATAGTGAATAGAAATTTCTGCTGAACAAATGAACTTTGAAATTTATCCTCCCACACAAAAATCACCCCCTTCCGAGTCAGAGCAGTCAACGGAAAATAAAATTTTGAGAAGTCCTTTTCAAACATGTAGTAATATATAGCTAAATCCAAGAAGTTGTAGATCTCGAAGACTTTATGTGGTTGATCCCACAACATAAATGACTTCTCCATCTCCAAATCAACTGATAAAAAAAAATTAGACACTGTGTGTCCCAATAATTTCATTTCCCAAAACCATAAATCAAACTTGGAATTTTTTGAATAAAGGAACTGATTTCTATGTAGTCTCCAAACTATTCTCAGATATTTCACATTATCTTCCATGGACATGGATTAAAAAATAATGTCATCCACAAATACTACCAAAATGGTATCCAGATACTCTTGGAAATTTTTTTTCATTTAATCCATGAAAACTATAGGAGAATTTTTCAATCCAAAGGGTAGAACAGTGTACTCAATGTGCCTTTACCTACTCTAAAAGGCTGCCTTCTGAATGTTAGATTCTTTTATCCTCAGCTGATGGTAACCAGATGAATGGATTATCTATGAAAACAACTTCACCCCTTTTATCTGAGGAAGCGCACCATAAATCCAGGGAAAAAGATATTTGATCTTTATTGTAACATTATTGACCTTTTGATAATCGACACATAAGAAAAGGGAACCATCAGCCTTATTAGCAAAGAGAATCGGCACTACCCAAGGTTATACACTTGAACGAATAAATCCTTTCTCAATAATGTAGTCCAAATTATACTTCATATATTTCAACTCAACTAGTTCCATGTGTAATGTGGTGATAAAGACAAGTTGAGTGTCAGGCATTAAGTCAATACAAAAACATAAACTCTCTCACTAGTGGTAGAACAGATAAATCTAAAGGGAACATATCAAAAAAAAATCGGTGACAATAGGAAAATATCACCACCCATTGGATCTTTCTCCAGGTAAAAAGAAAAAAATGATATCATATTCCCCAATGCTATATATTATGGTCTGGTTCTACTCAAACTTGGGTACCACTCTCCTTAAAAAACAAGTAAAACACAACTGGGCGTAGTAAAGTAGACCCACCAAAGATAAAAATCAATTTTTGCTTTATTTGATATGAGCAAATCCATCCCAAATACGATTTCAGGATATTTCATATCAAGAACTAGAAAAATCTATGTTGGCTCAACTTATGACAGAGAGAATACATATACATGACTATGAAGACCCTACTCTTTTTTCGTACCAAGGGGTGTAGTAATATCCATTTCACAAGACAATTTCTCCATATGAATAAGAAAGTAGGTCAAAAATAATGTTCTAAATTAAAGAGTTACATTCACTGGTATCAATAAAAGAAGTCACTAATGAAAAAGAAATTGTAATGGTACCTATTACGGTCACTAGAACCATGAAAACATCCTATAGAGACACTTCCAATGACTGAAGAAGCTTCATTCTGAATGCTTGTGGTTGGAACCCTTTTGATTGTGAATTATTTGATTGTGTCACTATGTTAAGAGGATCTGATGATCCAATACCACTGCGTGGGGTAGAGAAGTTATGGATGAACATATATAAGTGTCATGAACATATACATGAGCTACAGTTCATTGGTGTCTTAGTGAAAAACCTCATATAATTTCCTAGATTTCCACATTTGTATCAAGTAAAAAATATCCTCGTAGAGATATAAGGGATTTGGAATGACTCTTCCATCAAGAACATCCATGAGGTTCACCACAATTGTTTTTTCCTTTAATGGATCCAATGATTCCACTAGGAGAAAAAGGAACTCCCATCAACACTATCTTAGCATCCAAGTCCATCTCAACCATCATCTCCCAATCCAAAACATGAGCATAAGTGGGATACATTACTAATAGTACATGAGAACAGATATCTGATCGAAGTCCCAACAAAAACTGCCGAGCCTTCATCCTCCCATTTTATGATATTTCAAGAGAAAACAGAACCATCTCTAAAAAGAGATTTGAATTATTAGTTATAGTTTTGTCAGTATACTAAATCTTTAAAAACATTATAGCCTCAGCAAACATCATCAAAAATGGATAAAACTTATTGGTAAAAAGAACCATGAAGTATTTCCAATATATTCCCGCATGTTTCCCTATAGTCACCATCATGTTCCACCATCTTCTGCTAGGTCCCTCTAGCATGATGGTGGAAAACTTCAACCTAATCACTTCCAGTGTCTCCAATAACTCAAACATATTTTCTATCAAGAAAAACCATTTCTCATTGCATTGAGGATTAGTGGAACGTTTGAAGGTAGTTGGATTATGCTAAAGGAACTCTTAAGAATGATTTGGATTAATGTCCCCTAGAGGATCCATAGCTAGAGAATGAGTGAGAACTGGAGGTGGTTCCTGTCCCAAAGCATGGACAATGGGTACAATCACCTAAACCAAATTGAGGTTGACGACATGATTTTCTTACTGAGGTTCAATAAAAACCTTTTCTATTTCGTAATTAGCATGTCTCCTTAGAGGCATGATGCTACACAATATCAAAAGATTAAAGAAAAACATTAGATTAAAACTGAAACAATGTATAAAGAGATAAATATTCTCAATATAATGGAAATCAAGATCTGAAATTCAACCTATCCAATTAAATATGGGGAATATACTAGAACTAATCAGCAAGACATCTTTCCATAACCACACCTAGTGACTTTTGGTTCATTGATGTGAGAGATGGCCATACACTTAATCAAAAATACCTCCTATTTTCCGACAAGATTTCAAAAAAGAAAACTGAATTAATGAAAAAGGAAGTTCAATAGCCTCCTCTGATAGCAATTTGTCACAAACCAGCTCAATTACCCTAGTAACCCGACAGCCGAGCCAGTTATGACATGACCTGAAGGGAGTTCCCAATCTCCAGAGGATGGATACTAGAACATGGAATTGTAAAACATATAAGTGGGAATGATTTTTCTACAATAACGTGGAAGCAAAAGATAAAAGACAATATGAATATCAATAGGAAAACTCCACTACGAGTAAAAGTACTTGAATACAGAAAGAAAAAAGATCCAATGCACTAAAACCCAATGTATTAAATAGGAATAAAAAACCCATGATCTCTATGGAAACAACTTACTACATCTTAAACTCATCAATTGGATCCACCTCCAAGAGATCCCTTCATTTTGCTCTAGCCTAGAAGAAGAAAGTCTATAGACACCCAAATAAAAACGTAGTGTGTGAGCTTAAGCCCAATAGGATACCCCCAATGAATTTATAACAGATGCCAAATATAGATTATCGAAACAAAATAATTCAATTTTCAAAATAAATAGTCCTTGCAATTAAAAAACACATTTTTAACCAAACATGCTTATGAGTTTCGATATGATGGAAAAAATCATTTAAAACACATGATTTAATTTACAGGATATGGAATATTTCTAAAACATTGGAGTAAGAAAATAATTTATATAACCAGTTTATATAAATTCATATGGCATGTAATATAGTTCCAACAAACATTGGAAGAAGTATATATCTCAAATATATATAAAAAAGTGAGAAAAATAGTCAGCATGCAAAAGGTGTGATAGTATTAACCAGCTATAGGAGTCTTCACTCATTATGTAAACTCATCAAATTGTGTATACACACATCCCTATGACAGTGGCCAAAGGAGACTCATCACCAACATGCCAGGGATGTGACCCACTACATGTATGTTTCATATTGTTTTTATAGCGTAGAGTGTATCAAATTAAATAACTAACTAACTAAGGATTTCATGTTCTCATATATGGTAGGAAAACTATTCTAATACTACATAAAATATGATCAATCCCATTATTCCATTTCAAAAACGAAAATTTTATTCCATTTTATACCAAAATAGGTTTTCTTAAAAATAGTCGTTTTCCCAAGATAAAAACACTTGTTTTCTTTCAAATCGTTTAAGCCATTTTTTGGAGTTTCAAATACATTAAAAACTAATTCCATCTGTTTCCCTATTAATTTACTCTGTTATATTGAACAATTTAATTGAAAACATTTACATAAAATCCATAATTTAAATTAAACAAATTAAATAATCCAATTTCCATAAACCCAGTCCAATTCAATGTAATTGATGGTTTTCCCAATTTCTATGCCCAAACAATTTCAAATAGTATAATTCATTGGAATTGGGTTTCTATCAAACCAATTAGAATCATGGTTAAAAAAATTAATTTAAATCATCAATTGAAATAAATCAAGAAATTCAATGGTAATCAATTTGGAAAATCACAATGGAACTACCTGTCTATTTTCAGAAAAATAAGACTCACAACGACACCCATCAACGAAAATAAATGTATAGAAGACCTATGAACTTTATCTAGGTGTAAGACACAACACCACATGACATGAATCCATCTATCCTAAGATGAACAATTGAAAACCCAGGAGGAGAGGAAGAGGGAAACTTGTATAATGAGGGGTAACACATACCTAGGAATCTCACTACAAGAATAAATAATATCCCAAGCTATTTTGTTCGATTTGGAAGGACTTTATTCTCTCAAAAATGCACCAAAAATTATTTACGTTGGGAGATATGAAGTCTTGAATGAAAAGGACCGAAAAAACAACCAAACCCATAACTTTCAATGGTAGAAAGACAAGTCACGATGTGTACTATGTGGTCATGACATATTGGCCACACTGGATAAGTATGCCGTAAAACCTATAACCTCATGTAAAAAATTTCATATTTATCACCTACATGATGTGCACTTCAATTAAACAGTGTGTAGCCTCTCCATGCGTGACCTCCCTTTTCATGACTTGAAACTGACTATAAGTAGACGACATGTACTTCAGATAAAAAACATCTTCCTGTCCTGAAACCAGTAGTAAACCCCAGAAAACTATTTTTAAGGATTTTTGAAAGATCTCAGACTTAGAAAAAGTGGAATATTGCCTATTCAAGGTAACATAATGTCACACATATATTCATTTATTTTATATTGAGCAATTTAATTCTTCTGTTACACGGTGTTATGAATTTCTATTTGTTTAGTATTCCATGACATATATTTTCATCTCATTGAATATATTTCTTATGATTTTTATGAGTTCTGCGACTGATATATATATATAAATAAATATATAATTTTTCTAACGTTCTTGTAAGGTAATGGGATTAATTTTTGGATACATAATGTTCTAGTACAAAGTTAATTTGTTTCTAATATATCTTGATATTTACAACTTATATAGTATATTATTCAGCATTTATTAATAGACTATTGGTCACTTGGGATAGAACATGTCCAAGTTAGTGATAAACAATATTTAATCGTTCAATTTAATTTTTATGGGAATTTATAAATTATAAATGGTGATTTATTTAATTCAACCATTTAAAAATTATTTTATTTTAAAAACAATGAAGTTAAATGAATTTAAATTATGAAAGGAAATGATATCATTTTAATGGGGATTCAAATATAAAAATGGGGGACATGTACCTCTATTACATGCATTTGAATCTATGCATACTATGACTCTTAAATTATAATAATAAAATTTAACCTGACCCAGCCCCTATAGTAAGAAGTAGCCAGTGTCTCTTGTGTTTATTATGATATGTGTGTCGCCTGGACTAAACTTTTGGAGGAGGCAGAGGGGTTTGAACTTTATTATATATATATATATATATATATTCTTGTATATATTCTGGTCTTATAATAGTGTCTTATTCCATTATGAAATCTTATTGGAGGCATGTGACAGGAATTATTAGAGATATTCTACCACAAAGTCCTCAAGTCATGCTCCCTGAGGGTGGTGATGACTATACTCAAGTGGTGGCGGGACTTGGGCCACCAGTGTTACCTCTAGTAGAGACTCTTATTAAACCTATTACTATACCTAACATGATTTAGGATGCACTTTTTCAAGTGGGTTCCCTACAACAGGTCTAGACTATTTAGGTAGTTATGTGGTGTGCCCCTTCCACTATAAAATAAATTGTTTAATTAATCTAAATAGTATTTCCATATATAATTTTTTAAAAAAATTATATTTCTAAATTTTATAAATTTAAATTTGTAATATTTAATTAGTTTTTGAATCTATTATTAAAAATGAATCGTAAGATAAATTTCTAGATTTTTTTTTGCAAATTTTGATAACTGAGTAACTAATGAAAAATACAAATTTTCTAATTTCTATAATTTTTAATATATTATAATGATTTAATAATGGTTTGAATATCCATATTTTTTTATAGAATATAACTATTTAATATGTAAAATAATGAATTTAAATGAAAATTTCCAACTCATAAATCTATTTTTGAAATTCGTGATATCAAAGTAATGATTTTATTTAAATAAAATACTATTTTTCGTTATTCTCTATCAACAAAGTTCAAAAAAGTATAAAATACGATTTTTTGGTTTTAAATTCAAATAAGACACATTTAATTTTAAAAAATCAACTTATTTAAATTTTTATAAATATTGAACTTTATTTTTTTGGTGTAAATTTATTTTTATACTAAAACAATGATTTTTCTAAAAATAGTGCACCATTTTATTTTAGTAAATTATATTAAAATTGGTTTTAAGGAATATTTGAATTTAATCAAATAAAATTTTTTCCATATTTGGAATCTAAATGTCGAAATATTCTAATGAGGTAAATTTAACTCTTAGTCGTAATGATTTGTTATCAGGGTAAATATTTGACACAATGGTAGTGGCGGAAAGGGTTAAGGAAGGGTGGTGAACTAATAGATTATGATTTAAATATATCTAGATCTTGTACAAATTATATTGTTTATGTTTATTCTGACAACATTATATCATATCATTGATGATGATCTAAATTCAGTCCACCCCCAAGAGAAGTACATTTATTATATTTTAATCTTCTCAATATTTTCACGGGTTCCACTCATCTATCAAACTAGAGGAAACAAAATCTCCCCCCTTTTACAGATACATTGAGCACTATATATCAAAAATTTCAATACAATACAGATTCCAAAATCTCTTTAATTCCTTTTAAATGTCATAGTTCTGACAAAAAATTTATCGTCTAAGGATTAAGGTGTAATCCAAAGGATCATATCCAAGGATATATATATGGCTTAATGCAATACATCAAATTTTATTTATAATCATACAAACATCAAATCCATTATAACGATATGAATATAATTACATAATTTAATATAATATATTAAAATTTTATTATGTTCATAGAAAAAAAATTTATAACACTTTTTTATCTTTTGGAAAATGAAAACTATACTCGTTCATACATGTGGACTACCACCTCTATGATGCATTGTGATTGATTCTTCATGACCACCTCCCATATGTGGTTATAAAAAAAATTAATGGATATATATTAAATATAGAAAATATATATGATATAATATATTAGGTTAGTTATGGTAAAATTTCATTTGAAACATACACACACACACACCACACACACAAACGTCTGAAAGGCTGGTCATTGGCCCCCCTATGGGATAACCCAATAACACAACTACTTTATTACATTATATATTTTTGAATTTAAGGCATAGTGGGAATGAATCCCATTAAAGAACGTGTATTCCCACTGTTGGATGGCCCGAATTCCATTATAGGGATAATGTATCAAAGAACCCATTATCAACTATCAACACATATAATTTTCTTTAGATAGAACAACCTCATAAAATAGGGCGTAAATATTAACAATTTAGTAAATAAATACATAAAATTATTAAATCGCGTAAAAATAAAAATGATCATGGAATGGAAATGAAAAATTTTCTTAATAATGTAAACAATATATATAACTTTAATATTATTGATTTAAAGAATGTATGAAGGAAATTGATACTCAAATAAAGGTATTTTTTTATAGGAACCATGTTTTAATGTTCTACATAAAAAATTATTCTCTTCCATATCTAATTCCTTGAAAATGTTTCAAGAATGTTCATATTCATGCATCAATGATTGTTAAATTTTATTTTAAACAACATTTCCATTTCATACTTTTTTTTCTACAAATTCAATTTTATTCTTTCTCTATGGGACATGGTTTACACCATTTATCATACATATAAAAAATGTTTTAAATAATTTTCAACATGACCCTAATTTTAGTTCATCATATCTATTATTCATTGTTATGATTATTGTACAATTTTCAATGATTTTTCAAGGAAAAACTATTTTTATTATTTAAGGAAGTCTATAATATTAGAGTTTTTAATAAAGATTATGTTCCACATTTTTTCTCTAAAAAAAGTTAACATGATTCTATTATGGGTTAAAGTGAGTATTTATTGGGTTTATAATGAAAAAATGGAATGTTATAATTGTTTTCATAATTATGTATGATGATGGGTGATTCAGTTTTATTTTACTTCAATGCATTTCAAAATAATTATGTCTTTGATGTCGAAATATTATAGTTAATTACATTGGTTACTCCTATTGAAATGGCTCTATGAGTTATTTATGGATATTTTTGAAAATTATGTATATATTTTCTAACATGGTTTTTAAATTCATTCAATCGGTATTAATTTAAATCTAGTGATTTCAAAAAAAGCCATGTGAGCCTTTAATATGGATATCTTTTTTCATGGAATTTAATTTTTATGGATTATTCTGTATTTTATTTACTTTTTCATATTATATTAATGAATTTAGTGGGTTTTAATTAATTATGTGGAAATATGGATCATTTTTTTAAGTGATTAAAATTTTTTATCCTAAGAGTTTATTGTGAAAAGGTGAAAAAATTTGTGATTTATTAATTTTCATTTGACTAATAGGTTCTTATTATTATTATATCCCTAACTATGAAATTTTTCCTAATAACAGATTTTAAAATATTTTAATTGTATCTACATATGTCAAATAATTATAAAAAATTAAATATTTCTGTTATAGTGTCATTTCTTAAATGAATAAATGATGTCTTTAATGAAACATTAGTATAAATGTATGTCCCCATTTTTTCGATAATATGTATAAATTTTGAAATTTTCCACCATTAATTGTAAATATTTTTATAATTATTTATATATATAAATATAAATCATCTTTTCAATACAATAATATGTTTTCTTTGGCATTAAATGTGTAATTATTTTTTTTATGATATAGTGTTTTATAGTTGGTTTAACAGAATGGGCTTATATTACATTAAAGGTTATGATGGTTTTAAAAGACAAATTAAAGAGGCTATAATGTTTTGTTACATTAATATGAGTTATCATTTAATTATTATCATGATGCATTATCTAATCCATATCTATTCAGAAATTCTTTCCACCGAGGAAAAAGTGAGACAAAGAAATTAGTCAAGTGAATAATATATTTTATAACTGGTAAGATAAAAAATTTAGAGTCCCATGTGAGTGGTATTTTATATAAACTCAATTATCATAATAAATAAATGGTTTAACTCTTGAATTTGTGAAATTTTATTTTATATTTAGAGATATTTCAATAATTTAGTATTTCATGAAACAAAGAACTATAAAATTTTAGGTATATTTAGAATTATTTATATCTAAATTAAGGATCAATTAAATAGATATGAAATTCATGGATTCTATAAATTAAGATAATTAAATGTTAAATCATTCTATTTAGTATTTTAACGGTAATTCTAATTAGTCATGGACTACAATTATGAATAAAATGGAATAAAATGAAGTTGATTTCATGGATTAGGTGGTATTTAAGAATGTTTCTTTATGATAATTATTTCCCTAATATTATTTTATATAGGATGGAAAGAAAATTTATGGATTTAATGAAAATTAAAGGGGAGTGGTCTCTTCTTGTGAGCAAAATTTAAAATGACAAGATATGTATGAACTATATTTTATTCGACATAATGATATTAATTGATATATTTTACACATATTTAAAATAATGATTATGAATATATTTGGATTCTCATGATTTTACATTATTTTATGAAGTTATGTTAGGTTCTGAGATACTTGTGATGGGGTTTTATTACTATTATGTACGTTGTGATATTAAATATAAAAAGTGGTAATTATGGAAATAAATATAGTTGTTTTAAAAAAATAAATCATTAGGTTTGACTCTAACATGTTTCAAATGTGGTGAAATATATTTTAAAAAATGTTTGATAATATCAATAATCTATTAACTATGTGGTAAATTTTGTAATTTTTTCATGATTTAATGAAATGTGTTTTAAACATACCTAATATGTGAAAACAAAATTTCTATTCATATGTGATACGTTTTAATTGAAATGATTTGGTTGTTCACAAAAATTTATTTATGATGTTAGTTAGTCAAGGTTGGAATAATCATGATTGAAATAATAAAATTGTTTAAATGTATATTTCAACCACCATGATAGATGATAGAGACTGAAATTCAGTGGGAACATGTAGATTAATTTTTTACAAAAAATATTCAAATGAATTGTATGATTTTGAATTTATGAGCTAATTTATATCAGTAAATTTTTTTATTATAATGGAAATATCGCCTTAGTAATTTGGGACATATATTTTAGTAAAAATTCAATGTAAAATTATTATAGAAATAGATATTTATAAGAACCTCAATATTTTTTATGTGATATGGATTTTCCTAAAATACATTTTATCTTGTCCTTTATAGAGTTTGATTTAATTTTGGGTATAAATTGGTTTTGCGTTTATCATTATACGATTGATTAAAGAGATAATATTTTGCTATTCATTTTTTAGAATGAGTCCTAATTTGTATATAAGATCATGTTCATTCCATTAATAAAATATCTAGAATGAGAGATATATTCATGATAGATGAGAAAGTATATGGATTTAAAATTATTAATTGTATGAAAATAAGGAAATATTTAAAATAATAGAATATTTAAAATACAGGAATATTTAAAATAATAAAATATTTAAAATTATTCATGTTCTATGTTAAATGAATTTTATATATGTATATCCTGATGATATATCATGTGTTATTTTAGAATTGGGATGTTGAATTCACAGTTTACATGGTTCCTAATGCTAATTAAATTTCAAACATTATAATCTAATGAATTTAAAATATAAAATGGAATTGTAAAAAAGTTACATGAGGTACATGTAATGGTTTTCATATTCACGCAAAATTTTCATTTGGTTAGTCCCATTTTATTTCTTAAATATATGTATGCTTATATTGACACTTCTATGAATTATAAACCACTCACTAACATTACTATTATGAACAAGTTAAATTTTTTGAGTAATGATTCATTATTAGATCCACTATAGGATGCATATTATTTTTCCAATATTGACCTCAGATATGTATACCACCAGAAAAAAATACAAAAGAATACATTCCAATGATAACATTTCATAATTGATGTGAAAATTATGAGTTTTCGGTTTTGGATTCAAGGTTAAAAATAAAACAACCTATATTTATGGATATTATGAATAAATTTTCTTAGTGTTACTACATTTATTCATTATATTACTCATTTATAAAATTTATATTATTCTAAAATATGATATCAGTAAAATTTACCAATTATAAATTTTTTTATAGTGGATTTCAACCTTTGGAATAGTGTTTCTAAATTTGGACTAAGTATAGATATTTCTAAAAAAATGATGAATTTTTTTTTATTGAAACATGTATGTGAAATTACATATTTTATTGGTTTAGTGGGTTACTACAAATGTTTTTTTTGAAATCATTTATTATTTACCAATCCCACTATCCAAGATAACATGAAATAGAGTTAAATTCATTTAATAAACAGATGTGAGGAATTTATTTTGGGAATTGAAAGGAATATTTGTTGTTATTGTAGTTTTAAACATTCCACAATGAAATTAGATATCTTTTATTTATTGATATTATCTAATGAATGGAATTGTCTATGTTTGATTCATTATTATTAGGTAATTTAATCTATATAAAAAATGGAAAACCTATGAGAATAATTATACTACAACTCACCTTGGCCTCGATATAGTATTTTTTTATTTAAAATTTAAGAAAATTATTTATATGGATGGAACATGAAATATATTTTGATTATAAAATTATAATGTATATATTCTTCAAAATATTTTTTAAATGAGGCTAAGATGATAAATTTAACTGATAAAGGACTATTATTTTATAATTCATTTTCAACCAAATAAATAAAATAATTTATATGATTCCTTTTGATTAGAATGTAATGAATAATTAATTTTGTTTCATTTGGAAAAAAATCCTTTGGATAAAGATTTAATGAATATTAGAATATGAGTTGTATATATAAAAACTAATTATCTTTTGTTTTTAGTATGAATTTATTAATATTTGTATAATAGAATTAATCATGATAAAAATAAATATTATATCCTTCGTTAAAATATTTAATTAGTTATGAATTGAAATATTCTTGAGTTTAACATAGATAAATAATGTGTTACATTATTTTGAAATAGATTTATTGTGTTGATTGTTTCCCAAATGAGAAAAGAACTTATGAGTATGGTTTATATCCCTTTTTCGTCTTTTCATACACATATTACATTGAAACATATAAACCATCAAGAATATAATTGGAGGGATGGAATTATGAAATATAATTAAAACATATCAATGAGACGTATGACTCTTGAAGTGGTTCATGATTAATGAAAACAATTAAAGGAGATTATTTAGCATTTTCTAGTTACTGAATTGAAATGGAGGGTTATAAACATGGATAGTATAGTGGTATTACCATATATGTAATAATGATTTTTGGGTAACAGTATATTGATTAACTAAATATGAAATTTTTTACATTTCAAAATATTATGTATTTTGACCATACATCTATATATTATGTTAGATGTATAGTTTGGTTTCAAGGGACCCACCTATCCATTTCATATTACCGTGATCCCAGATTTTATTCCATTTTTTTGAATGGAAAATATAAGACATTAATTAATAAATTATATTTTAGTATGGCTTTTTATCCTTTATCTAATGGTTAATAATATGGGTCAATTGAGTAATTGAATGATATAATTTGGTCTTTGACATTTTATTTCCAAAGATATTGGAAAAAATATATTTTATTAATGATTTTTATTATAATATCGATTTTAATTCCAGTATACATACATAATGATTTAAGGCATTTTATAAAAAGTAATTCTAAACTATATTATGTGGGGATGATGTTGGTGATATAGTGTTCTTCGGAATATTATTTTTATATATGGTTGTCCTGAAATTTAACAAGACTCAGCACCATGTGATGGTAGCATAGAGTAGGTAGAAACTTTATCCATGAAATAGGAGGAACGATATTTCTTTTCAGGTAATGGGAATTTTTTTAATGTATGTTTAAAAAAGGTGTTATGTATTTTGAAAGAAAAGTAAAAATATTCCATGTTATATAATTCTATGTGAAATTCTATATAAATTGGGATTATTTTGATATATAGTATATTTAATCAATGTTTATGTAAAGAAAATTATGGTATTATTATTTAATTGTTATGAAAATTTGTAACTTTATGCATCTTATGTTTTTAATCTTGATGTTGTACTCAGAAAAGATAATATTTCATATATAGAAAATAAATTTTTTATTATATATCATATATAGAAATATTTTTAAAATAATTAAAGTCACTTGATTAAGGATATATATATGAACCATATGATTAACTAAGCAACACGAGAATCATAAATATATATGGGTGAAATTTCTCCTCACCTATTTAAGTAATGAATAAAATTATGATAATATAACTTATTTTGTGTGAAAGGATGTTAAATCCTATGTAATCCTAGAAATAAATCAAATTTATAATTTTGTGTACTACATTCTGAATAATATTTTTATCATTGTTATATAAAAAAATTACAATCTAAAAAGTTATAGATTAATTTAACAATATATTTTTTCTAAATATTACATTATATTATATAAAAGTTAATTTTCATAATTTAGAAATTTTAAATTATTAAATAGAATTATTTTTTTTCTTCAGAGTGTAATCAATAAGATTCAGATATTCTATTTCTATTTAGCAAAAATAATTATGTTTTG
Organism: Viscum album; assembly: GCA_963277665.1. NCBI lineage: Eukaryota > Viridiplantae > Streptophyta > Magnoliopsida > Santalales > Viscaceae > Viscum > Viscum album. The sequence continues at coordinate 382,591,240 of OY728136.1, forward strand.
AGTGAAGAGTGAAAAATACTAATTTTATAATTACTATCAATTCGATGATATTACCAAGAAATAATAATAAGATAAATTTTTTCAAAAAATGTTTATAGGGAAAGTATTTGTTTTTCATGTGATATATTATATTATAAAATATAGTATTGAACTATTAAATCTATGGCATAAAATTTTGAAATTATTATAAACCTATCATTCAAATCAAAACATTTGTTGGTACCTCTATTTTAATAAATATTTATTGACGATATAGTTGGTTTATCTAGAATGGCCCGAAGGCATTAGTTTTTATTTTATTATAGATTATCCCCCTTTTAAGGGTTGAAGGGGAACCCGTACATGACCCGTAGGACCAAGGCACAAGGCCCGACATGAATTTCAATACGTAACACAAATGACTAGAGGAATACAGTGCCTAATACATTACTCGTAGGCCAAACCCACTTGAACTACCCCTCCCCATCTTCTGCATCATATGATCTCCTAGCTCCCCACCTTGAATTGATGATCGGCTAGCACTGCCCCATACAATGTTTTTTGTAACACCCCAAGATTTTATGAAAAATATTTTTTTAATTTCATTAATGTCTTGTGTTATACGCTACACCAAAAGGAGGTTTCACAACACACATCTCTGACCTGGCTTGAATTACACGCAATCGTGACCTTCCACGATAGCGTGTGTTGTACGCAACACCAAGTTTCGCTAAACAACGATATGCTATTAAGATATTATTAAAACTAGCTGTTATGAATAGTAATAACCACTTTTTGAAATTTTTTAAATTTTATTTTTCAAAATGGACTTCATTTATGAATTCGGAGTATCGAATTTAGCCTAAGGTGAAATTTTGGTACTTTTCGGATAACTTTCATATTCTGATAAATAGTGAAAATTACTAAATTTTAATTAAAAACAACTTTTTTAATCGAAATAATTAATAGTGATAAATTATTAATTTGAGTGGTTTTAAAGTATATTTAGAATATATTTTTACAATTTAATACAATGTTGTTCATTGGATGTAATTTCACATTTAAACCAGTTATAAACAAGTGTCAATCTTTTGATAGTTATTATCTCTTAAAAACACGCTATTTGTTGTGACAACGGAAATTAATTATAAAATTAATTAATGAAACTTATATGTAGGGAATTTTGTAAAATAGAAATCATTTTTGAATTCGGAATATAAATTATAGCTTAGGGTGAAATTTTGGCATTTTTCTGAAAAACTTCAATTTTTGATGAATAGTGAAACCACTAAGTGGTAGGTTAAAAACTGAATTTTGCATAAAAATTAATTTTACCGCTTCTGTGAATGGAATTTCGAAACTCCGATAGACACGGTTGATATCAGTAAGTAAAATGTGGTTCAATGAGATAAAAATAATTTTTTGGTGAATAGTAACTTTTTACTTTTTTTTACCGCGGTTAATAGTAAATAGGGTAACTAAGGGTAAATATGATATTAATATTACCCTAACACATGTCCTAATTCTATTGGATAAGTGTAATTAGACCAAAAATAACCTTATGAATATAATATGACCATTTAGGTCCACTTGGATTAGATTATGACATTTAATATTATTTTATTTAATGAATAGTTGAAATAGTTAAAATCAAAGTTTAATAAGTGAATCATTTTTAATATGGGGTTATACATAAGATAAATTTGACTATAAATATTCATTAGAAATCTAAAAATATTTCCTATATAATGGTATTTTATTTGTAATTTTTAGACATTAAATAATGTAATTTATTTATGACACAATGATGATGCAGTAATTATCTTATTAATGAAATATTGACATAATTGATGTTATAAACACCAAAATAAATGTAATTTGAGACTTTTTATGAATTCAAATAATTTGATAGGTTAATATGATATATTATTATTGATTTAATAAACTTGTTTCGAACATATAACTCTGTTATGACTTTCACAAAAATCATATATCAAATAGTGTCAAAATTGACACAAAATAGTTTTTAAATCAAATATTATTTTATTAATTGTTATTTTATTCCTAAAAATCTAAGGTTAGCCCAAATGACTTAGATAAGGATATATATATTAATAATACACAATTTGGGGTTCTTTTGTCATGTTATAGTAAGTGTATTAACCATATAGTGTAAGAAAACAAAAAGACACGGTAAAAGTTAAATTATATAACTTAGAGTTAAATATAATTGATTAGGTTAAAATAGTAACCTAAACATGTCTAAATCCTATTGGTTGATAGTATTTCGACCCATCCCCACTTTAGCTTCGAAATAAGACCCTTTGGAACCATTATAAACCGATTTTTACTTTAATATAAAATAATATTTTGAGATATTCCTAAGGTGCCCCTCTCTTCCCTTATAAAAGGTCACCTCCTCCCTCTCTTCCTCACACAACTTTGAGCCTTCAAGCTCGGCCAAACCCTACCCAAATCCATTATCCACTTCCCTAGTATCATCCTAGAGGTCCTGGTCTTCTTCAAAGACAATCCTTAGTTCTTTAAGTGGAGGCTAAGAAAAGGCGTGTCAAAAAGAGGAGCTTCGGACACGTACACAGCAAATCGGACCTAAGGTAAGGGAAATATCACAAACTCATTTTTATCCGAGATTGTTTATACGTTGGAATTTAATGGGGTGTATTTTATCATCCACATCCATGTTTCCTCAATATGTAATATTATTTCCATCCAACTACAAATGTTTAAATCCAATTTTACCCTTCGGTGAGTTTTTAGTAAAGAATATGAAAGGAATCTTTTGTCGTTTTTCATAGGAGGCACTTTTTGACTTTTCCGAAAAATGTACGAAGAATGTGTTTTTTAACTTATACGGAATGAATGGATTTTTTTTAAAACATTATTTCTAAGAAGAATCCTTTACAAGTTTTCAAGTTTATTTTTAATCAACTTCTTTTAGTTTAGAGTTGTATGACATGTTAAGAAATGAAAAATGTTTTTGAAGAAGAAAGGATATTTTCTTCAAGAATGGAGTTCAAGATATTAATCAAAATTATTTTCCAACTAAGATAATAAAGGGTACTGTTTTTATCCCTATTATTACATTGATTTGATTATGTTTTTATGGATTTATTTTTTATGAATTCCTTTATTGTATATGAATTGTTTTATGATGTCATGATGTTTAAGATTCTCATTTTTATTACATGGGTTATGCAATGATGTATGATTTATGATTTTGTGGCACACATAATAATGGTATCATTATGAGATGGGTGGGACCTATATCTCACTCCAATGCATTGGGTAAAGATTTTATATCTCATGAGATAGACATGGCTGGAATGGTAGGTTATACCGGTTCAGTGAAACAGGACTGAAACGAGGGTGACTCAGTTCAGAAAGGGAATTTGTCCACTAAGATAGTCTTGGCAATGAGTCTTGACTAACAAGAAATGATTCTCTATGATAATGTGTGTATGACACAAAGTTTCATGTTTTAAGTTATGATTATTGGGATTTCATTTCACTACTATGATTTATCCCATGTTATGAAATTATGCTCTCTTTTGTAGGTTAAGATTTCCAAAAGTTATGTTCTTATGAATATGATGTGATTGATTTCTCCTTTGTTTACCGTTACTGAGCGTTTGAGCTCACCCTTTTATGTTTTCTTTTCCCCAGGATATAAAGAAAGGTTTTAGGTAATAAAAGGGAAGATCTTTATGGGAGATATTGAAGATCTTTCACCACGATTAGAAGATTACGTTCCGAGTTTCCAAAGACACTAAACTATTACGATCCTTGTGTGTGTATTTTTTGTTATGTACTAAGTATTCCTCAATAGTAATGTAATGTCCATGTACGTCAAGCTTCGGGTCTCTACAGTTGGTATCAGAGGAAAGGTTTAGTCAACCTTTGGAAACTAGGATGCGAGAACTTTAGTGAGATCCCTAGAGATATTTCTAAGGTATGTCTAGGGATGTCTCTAAGGTTAAGTATGCATATAGGTTATAGTCCTAGAATTGCACTAACGATCTTAGAATTTAACCTAAGATGTTAGATATTAAGGGTACTCCCGTTTTATTATGTTGTTTTCCCTAGCATGATTTTTGCCTCTCACAAGATTCTTTTTGTGTTTTAGTTAATGGAGGGAACCAGAAGGAATTCGTTTAACATTGAATACAATGGAAAAATTGGTGACTATGAGCAAAAAAATTGTGTAATTCCTAGAGATAAAGATATTGTGATTATGCCAAATCAGTCATCGCGATATATGGTTAACAAGGTGAAATTTAGTGGTATGCCTAATTCATCAAAGAAGAGGAAGATAAACTATTATGCATGTTCACATGTTGAGGAGCATAAAGAAAGGAAGATTGAGATTTCTAAAGAAGGGAAGAAGAACCTTGAGGAATACCTCAAATGGAGGGACCAGTGTTATCTGTGTGGAGAAAAGGGTCATAGAGTTACAGACTGTTATGTAGTTCAATGTCTTATTTGTGGAGAACATGGGCATTACCCAACTCAATGCCCTGATCTAAAAAGTTACTTCGAAATCCAGGAAGGACTTCTTCCAGGACAATCATTGAAGTGGATGGACTGAAGTGTTTATGTATTGGTATTCAGGAATAATGTTGTTGAGGTACTTTTATGGTGTATTGAAATATTTATGTATTAGTCTATTGTAGTCTTCAATAAGTTTAAGGTACTGGTAACCATGAAAAGTGATTCAAATATTTTGGAAAGTAGATGATATGTGCATAATGAAGGGATAAGGAGAAAATTAAATGTTTAACAGTATTCACGAGCTCATGATTGATATAAGGACTAAGTGATATCATGGTTTGAGTATATAGAATTTTGAGGATTTTGGTATGTGGAAAGTGTTAACGTTTAACTGCATTCATGTTTTCAATAAGGTTCAATGGGTATTCAAGAGAATAAATGATTAAGGCCTTTGAATGTTTAGAATGTGACCAACAAGACATATCTTATGATATATGGGGATCAACGATGGTATTAAATCTCTGGTAATCGTTTTCACTATATAATGAGAGTGGACTGAAGTATTATGGATAAGCCTAAGGATTGTTGGACATAAGTTAGTATTGTTTAAGGATAGATTTTTTTTCGATATTATTGATGGGATGTTATAGTAATATAGTTTTAGAAAAAGGACAACCTGCTGGACGAGCGACATCCCATCACGTCGGACAAGGCTGTGGGAATTGAACCCACAACCGAAGTGCGACTGGCCTTTATCGCCTACCACTGGCCTACAGGAAGTCCCTGTTTTGTAGAAACTAGTTTCTATTATATTAAGAAGTATGATATATGAAGTATAAGTTAATTTTAGGAACCATATATCATTAATCTCACTATAGATGGACTTATGTATTTTTTTTGATAACTTTTCTATACTTTTGAGACAGATGGAATGACCCATCATTCTACCACATCATCTGCTAACACATCACGAATGACAAATTCAACTTCATTTCTTTAAGAGATGAAGTATAAATTGTCCAAAGAATGACAAACAGTGAGACTATACCAAAATCACGAATGTATTTCTTCTAATTCCAATTTCATCAACTTTGGGGAAATGATATTGAAAACCAAAAATGTTGTCCTAGTGCTTGTATATCTCATTAATCAGATGGTACCTTAGATCGTCACAAATTTATGGATTTATGATTGCTAGCTTTTCCATAGCCATGTTCTCTACCACTCTCCATCAGAACATGATGGTTAGATTTCTCTTCCATATCTATATTTTCACCTATGTGGAAACCCAGTGATTAGTTTATTTGGGTAACCATTACGTTTCATACTTTAGTTTTTAAATATTGGTTTTGGTATTCATTTTTACGATGTGGGTTTCGATTAAAGAAACTTTTGAATAGTAAACCATATATAACCCTGACGAATTTCGAGGGAGAAATTCATTTTAAGGGGGGTAGAATGTAACACCCCGAGATTTTATGATTTTTTTTTTAATTTCATTAATGTCTTGTGTTATACGCTACACCAAAAGGAGGTTTCACAACACACATCTCTGAACTGGCTTGAATTACACGCAATCGTGACCTTCCACGATAGCGTGTGTTGTACGCAACACCAAGTTTCGCTAAACAATGATATGCTATTAAGATATTATTAAAACTAGCCATTATGAATAGTAATAACCAATTTTTGAAATTTTGTAAATTTTATTTTTCAAAATGGACTTCATTTATGGATTCTGAGTATCAAATTTAGCTTAAGATGAAATTTTGGTACTTTTCGGATAACTTTCATATTCTGATGAATAGTGAAAATTACTAAATTTTAATTAAAAACAACTTTTTTAATTGAAATAATTAATAGTGATAAATTATTAATTTGAGTGGTTTTAAAGTATATTTAGAATATATTTTTACAATTTAATACAATGTTGGTCATTGGATGTAATTTCACATTTAAACCAGTTATAAACAAGTGTCAATCTTTTGATAGTTATTATCTCTTAAAAACACGCTATTTGTTGTGACAGCGGAAATTAATTATAAAATTAATTAATGCAACTTATATGTAGGGAATTTTTTAAAATAGAAATAATTTTTGAATTCGGAATATCAATTATAGCTTAGGGTGAAATTTTGGCATTTTTCTGAAAAACTTCAATTTTTTATGAATAGTGAAACCACTAAGTGGTAGGTTAAAAACTGAATTTTGCATAAAACTTAATTTTACCGCTTCTGTGAATGGAATTTCGAAACTCCGATAGACACGGTTGATATCAGTAAGTAAAATTTGGTTCAATGAGATAAAAATAATTTTTTGGTGAATAGTAACTTTTTACTTTTTTTTACCACGGTTAATAGTAAATAGGGTAACTAAGGGTAAATATGATATTAATATTACCCTAACACATGTCCTAATTCTATTGGATAAGTGTAATTAGAACAAAAATAACCTTATGAATATAATATGACCATTTAGGTCCACTTGGATTAGATTATGACATTTAATATTATTTTATTTAATGAATAGTTGAAATAGTTAAAATCAAAGTTTAATAAGTAAATCATTTTTAATATGGGGTTATAAATAAGATAAATTCGACTATAAATATTAATTAGAAATATAAAAAGATTTCCTATATAATGGTATTTTATTTGTAATTTTTAGACATTAAATAATTTAATTTATTTATGACACAATGATGATGCAGTAATTATCTTATTAATGAAATATTGACATAATTGATGTTATAAACACCAAAATAAATGTAATTTGAGACTTTTTATGAATTAAAATAATTTTCTAGGTTACTATGATATATTAGTATTGCTTTAATCAACTTGGTTTGAACATATAACTCGGTTATGACTTTCACAAAAATCATATATCAAATAGTGTCAAAATTGACACAAAATAGTTTTTAAATCAAATATTATATTATTTATTGTTATTTTATTCCTAAAAATCTAAGGTTTGTCCAAATTACTTAGATAAGGATATATATATTAATAATAAACAATTTGGGGTTCTTTTGGCATGTTATAGTAAGTGTATTAACCATATAGTGTAAGAAAACAAAAAGACACGGTAAAAGTTAAATTATTTAACTTAGAGTTAAATATAATTGATAAGGTTAAAATAGTAACCTAAACATGTCTAAATCCTATTGGTTGATAGGATTTCGACCCATCCCCACTTTAGCTTCGAAATAAGACCCTTTGGAACCATTATAAACCGATTTTGACTTTAATATAAAATAATATTTTGAGATATTCCTAAGGTGCCCCTCTCCTCCCTTATAAAAGGGCACCTCCTCCCTCTCTTCCTCAAACAACATTGAGCCTTCAAGCTCGGCCAAACCCTACCCAAATCCCTTCTCCACTTCCCAAGTATCATCCTAGAGGTCATGGTCTTCTTAAAATACCATCCTTAGTTCTTTAAGTGGAGGCTAAGAAAAGGCGCGTCAAAAAGAGGAGCTTCAGACACATACAAAGCAAATCAGATCTAAGGTAAGGGAAATATCACAATCTCATTTTTATCCGAGATTGTTTATACGTTGGAATTTACTGGGGTGTATTTTATCATCCACATCCATGTTTCCTCAATATGTAATATTATTTCCATCCAACTACAAATGTTAAAATCCAATTTTACCCTTCGGTGAGTTTTTAGTAATGAATATGAAAGGAATCTTTTGTCGTTTTTCGTATGAGGCACTTTTTGACTTTTCCGACAAAAGTATGAAGAATGTTTTTTTTAACTTATACGGAATTAATGGATTTTTTTTAAAACATTATTTCTAAGAAGAATCCTTTACAAGTTTTCAAGTTTATTTTTAATCAACTTCTTTTAGTTTAGAGTTGTATGACATGTTAAGAAATGAAAAATGTTTTTGAAGAAGAAAGGATATTTTCTTCAAGAATGGAGTTCAAGTTTTTAATAAAAATTATTTTCCATCTAAGATAATAAAGGGTATTGTTTTTATCCCTATTATTACATTGATTTGATTATGTTGTGATAGATTTATTTTTTTATGAATTCCTTTATTGTATATGAATTGTTTTATGATGTCATGATGTTTAAGATTCCCATTTTTATTACATGGGTTATGCAATGATGTATGATTTATGATTTTGTGGCACACATAAGAATGGTATCACTATGAGATGGGTGGGACCTATATCTCCCTCCAATTCATTGGGTAAAGATTTTATATCTCATGAGATAGACATGGCTAGAATGGTAGGTTATACCGGTTCAGTGAAACAGGACTGAAACGAGGGTGACTCGGTTCAGAAAGGGACTTTGTCCACTAAGATAGTCTTGGAAATGAGTCCTGACTAACAAGAAATGATTTTCTATGATTATGTGTGTATGCCACAAAGTTTCATGTTTTATGTTATGATTATTGGGATTTCATTTCACTACTATGATTTATCCCATGTTATGAAATTATGCTCTCTTTTGCAGGTTAAGATTTCCAAAAGTTATGTTCTTATGAATATGATGTGATTGATTTCTCTTTTGTTTACCCTTACTGAGCATTTGAGCTCACCCTTTTATGTTCTCTTTTCCCCAGGATATAAAGAAAGGTTTTAGGTAAAAAAAGGGAAGATCTTTATGGGAGATATTGAAGATCTTTCACCACGATTAGAAGATTACGTTCCGAGTTTCCAAAGACACTAAACTATTACGATCCTTGTGTTTGTATTTTTTGTTATGTACTAAGTATTCCGCAAAAGTAATGTAATGTTCATGTACGTTAAGCTTAGGGTCTCTACAGTTTTACTGTGCGTGGTCCCGCTTGCGGTTGCCATACACTATCATTCTTCTAATCTGGTCTGCTCTGCTTCTGCTGACTGCTATTCTTGTTTCTCTGATCCTATTATGGGGCCTACTTTGTGTGAATTGGGCTACTCTATGGTCTCAATGGCCTAAAGGCCCTGTGGCCCTAAGGCTGTTTATGGCTCAAAAGCCCTTGAGACATGTATGCCCAAACCGGTGGGGAGTAAATAGAGAGATAATGTTTCAAATATCTCTAAAAACAAGAATAAATATGGTTTATCTGTTATATATAGACCATAAATTATCATATATTTAAAACTGATCTAAATTTGAACAACTTATTATAATAAATAAATTTGATATATTTTAATGCTTTTAATATTTACAAAAGATCCAATTATATCAACCCTTACATTACATACATAGATATCACATAAATTTAAAAGAATACTTAAATCATTATGAAAACATAGGCCTAAAGGCCGTATTATACTAGTTTTTTTGGAAACATGGAATCATTAACAAGGGCACAAAAGTGAAGTATATTATCTACCGTTAGGTTATCCATGTAAAGAATCATACATGCAATATATCTTCCTATCCTTGGGAAGAAAACATAAAAATGGGTTAGATCAGATTCTCTTTATGGGTAAACAAGAGAGACATGTAAGAATAAACATGAGAAGAAAGGTATGATAATGTGATCAAAATATTAGAATATTATACCGTACATATAAAAGAACGTAAACTAGAATCATGGAATAAGGAATTGAAGTTCATAAGACATGAATCAAAAGGAAATAAAGAACATAATCCATGAAATAATAACAATGGAATAAAAGACGAAATTTTTGCAAACATATAAGGATATAATATATATATATAGTATCCAAGACATCATTGTGAATACTATCATGGTAGTATGGTTTCAATCCCAATAAAATCTTGGTAGTCATCGTTCACTCACATGGCCTTTTTATTTGCATGATTTCACTCCTCATACAATCTTGGTAATCATGGTTCACCTGTATATTGATCTTAGTAGTAAATGATCCTTCCCAATACAATATTAGTCTATCTAATGAGATATAAATCTTAACCCAATCTACTGGAGAGAGATATAGGTCCCACCCATCTCATAATGAAATCAGACATTCCTGTACTATAAAATCAAATAAACTCATACCATAACCCATGAAATGAAATGGGTATTATAAAAATGTAATCAAATCATAACCTGTGGAATAGGATAATGGTTTCATAACCATTTCATCAAAATCATAACCCGTGGAAGAAAAAAATATTTCATAAATGTGTAACTTTTGAAAGAGAAATGGATTTCATATTCATATAACCCATAAATGTAAAATGAGTATCATTAATACCATGACATTAAGAATAACCAATTCAGAGAAATAATATTAGTGAAACCTTTAGATCATTTCTTAGAGAGGCATGAGTAACATCAAAAAATATCATATTAGATGAAAAATAAATCTGATATGTCTTTCAAAAACACTTAAATAAATTTTCATGTCTTAATTAAAAAATTATTGTTAACAAGAAACCATTGAAAATCATTTTCTTATAGAATTACATGATAATTTATAAAGAAGATGTGAAATAATTTAGTAACCCCTTTTCCTTGAGAACTTATAAAATAATAATCAAATCATTTTTAAAACATTTTTATTTAAAAACACCTTGACAACATTAAAAGAAATATGGAAAACGTTTTGAAATCAATTTTTTTTAAAATACATTGAAAACATATAAATAAGGATTAATATAATTTTGAAGACTTTTTTCCTTGAAAATTATAGAATAATCCTTAAAAATTTTTGAAAATATTTTTCATTTAAATCTTGTAAAAGATGCTTGAAAATATTTGGAAAACCATTTTCCTTAAAAAAAATATAAAATAATCTTAAAACCCATTTGAAAAACACTTTTCTTGAAAAATAATTTCAATATTAATAATTAAATCGTCAAAAAATATTTGAAAACAATTTTTTTTAACACTATTTAAAAATGCTCTTCAAAATTAACCTTTTAATCATGCAAAGAAATCTTCATAGAAATGACATAGGTAAATCCATACATTTTGTATGAGGTAGTAAGAACATTACATTTTCATGGTAAAAGGTTAGAATAATTCGTTTTTTGGAAACTGAAAAAATGATTAAATTGAAACATTAGTAAAAGTAAAAAGGGAAAAATAACTTTTACGATTATTGGTGAATTGAATAATATTCTTGGTAACCCTTTTTGGAAAATATGGTTTGGATGGAATACTGATTTCCAACAGAAGAGATGTTAAAGTCGGGATTTATTTAAAAAACATAACTGTATTATTTACCATAGAGTAAAAAAATGGTACCGATACATAAATATATCATGAATAACTGGTGTATACAAAATTGCATTAATTTTCATTAGATATGGATTATAATATTTCAACAATTTAAGAATAATCATGATAATTCTCAAAAAGAGATGAGATTGTTTCAATAAACATTTATCACTTAATAACATAGAACCATACCCCATATAGGAATGTGAAATTAATTAAATCGTATAATAACATAAAATAAAGTTTATTCCGGACAAAAAATGTCAAATTGAAGTTTATACACCTCAAAAAATAATATAGCTGCATAATAAATCATGTGTCTCAAATAAGGCATATTTAGAAAAAAACGATCTTACCTATTTGGTAGCATTTGAAACATTAAAATTTTGAAATATAGATCATAGAATGGATATGTAAATACCCATAAATTTAATTATAATAATAATTTAATACATCCATTGGTAGTATACACACAACATAAAAGGAATGGGTGGTGAATAAATCAGGTACCTCCCAGAAAAACTGTGAGATGAAATTCTATTACATTGTGTATTGACTCTGAGCATACTCATTAAAAACACCTTTATAATTAATATAAATTTATTATACATATATTAGAAAAAATATTTTTTTAGTTAAAATAACATATATTGTTTTATTATATCTTTATATTACCCTTTTGTAAAAAAATATATGTTATGGTTTCACTTTAGTTAATATCTGATTTGTTTTTATAATGTGTCTAAATTTTTTATATCTTTGGTACCTTTACATATATCATGATTTTATGAATGTAAAAAATGATTTAAATATAATTTATTATTAGTATATTTTTAATATAATAATCCATAGAATATAGACGTATGAAACCAAATACATTTTTTCTTGCAGACGGTAGGTCGTATGCACACATGAACGATATTTCTTTTTGATTTTAGTGATAAAAGAAAGAAAGTAAAACTCATATTTGTTTGGATATATATATATATATAATTATTATGGTAGATTTATTATATCATATATATCATATATATTAACTGATCCCATATTTAATACATTCCATGTAGTGTATGAATGAATCACATCACTTTGAGGGGGTTGTGGTCCACACTTTCTCAAATGAAATTATCATAGTAACATCAAATAGAAAGTAAAAAGAGATGTGTTTTAAAATTAATAAACAAGATTAAAAAAATAATATATATAATATATTACATATATAAATACAGTTTCAATAATAATGTGTTTTTTGTGAGGTGGTAATGGAAAAATGAACAATCATCATTTCGTGAGGCAGTAGTTTTCCGTACACAAAAACCAAATGTTCGTTACCCATTAGATAGTGTTGTGTGTAAGTGTATGTAAAGAAATTAGAATAAAAAACTGGTATATTTTGGATACTGGTGTTTTTTAAAAATCATTTAATAAATGGACTTGAGTGGTTAGATATATAAAATAAATGAATGCAGCTTGAGGGAAGAGATTGCCTCTTAATCAGGTAACACATTTTTGTTTGTGCAAAAAATAATCCTTGGATTTATATCTTCCAAAGGGGATGATTATATGAGTAAGGGAGTTATTTTTCTAATTGTATTGGGAAGATAATGGAGGAACCTAAGTGTTCTTATAAGTCTGATGATAAGGGAGAGGTGGTGGCGTTTTATATGGAAGGGAGAGGATGTGGTGGTATTTTTTTAGAAAAAATTGAGCTTTACCCACATTATAACCTAAAAAATTAATAAAAAACTAAAAAACAAAATATAAGAAGGTTCATGTCCAAATAATGGCCATAAAGGTAGTTTTGGAAATGTTTCTAGGTCATTTTGTGTCTTAAATTTATGTATTTTCACTTTATTAACCTTATTTTTCTCATAACCATGGTAATTAATTTTAATCACTATCACTATTTTTTTTTCAGAAACATAGTTCATGTTATTAGAAATTATAAATTATTCCAATTCTAAATTTGGAATCGGTTTTAGCATATTATAATCAAATAAGTGATAAAAGTATCTTAAAAATTAATCCCACTGACGGGATGACACTATGAGTTTTTAATGTAAAACGTTCAAATATTTTCTATGTTTCTTAACAATATTTCTAATTGAAATGTATTAATATTTCCTAATTTGAATTAATTTATAATAATATTATCTAATTATACATTCAAACCAATTTAAAATGTAATTTACCCTTTTAAATAAATTTGATGAATAAGTTGTTTTGACCCAAAATACAGTATTTTTAACTCTTCATTAAACAATAAAACTAAACAAAAAAATACCAAAAATTTGTCATACAATAAATTTTCTGTTTCCCTTAAAAATATTATTTTTATTATAAAATATTAAATATATAAATTTTTCAAAAATTAGATTTAAAAATGTTTCTGCATTAAACATTTTTGAAACAACATTTATAAAAAATACAAGTTTTTATTTATAAAATTGTGTTTGTTCTTACATTATAATTATCAAATATATTGTATGAATATATAAAATATTTGTTTTAATATATGAAATATATATTAATTTAATATCACCCACTAATTATATTTAATTTAATTTTATAGGGTAAAATATCTTATAAGAATAATAATATTTTCTATTATATTCAATCGGTTTTTATATTTATTTCTAATTAATTGGCCACCTATGAACTCATTTTATATTTCTGCAAACAATATATTTTCATAAACTGGATAATATTATTCATAACTAATTATTTAATTTCGAGGTTATAACTTTTTTATTAAATGATAACATTTTAATGTTATAATATTTTTATGTAAAACATGGTCTTTCATGTTATGCAAGCCATCAAAGAGAGTTGTTGCTATGTATAACACAAGATACTTCAATGTTCCATGTATAGAAAGGTGAAATTTATGTTTTGTGTAGTCCATGAATAAATTGGATTTCATTATAATGAAATCCAAATGTAGTTCTTTAACCTAAAATAAACTATTTTTTCTTCATGCGTGAAATGGAAAATATAAAAAAGGTTCAATTAATTTGGAAAACATTTCAAAAAATATCTGGGTGTTACACTAATCCTCTCTATTATAAATGATATCCCCATTTAGTCACCTAAACACAAACAATTATAACATTATAGAGATAATTCCCTACCCAAATACCTTTCAATGTCCTTCTTTGCATCCTATAGATAATATTCTATCCAAAATTCTAATCATAGAAGGATTTTGGTGTAGGATAAAGGAAGATATCTGATGAGGATGTATAAGCATAAATTGAATACATTCATGTTTATTTCACCATCTTCATCCTTCAAAACTATTCTAAAAATACTAATATATTGATATATGCATCACTAATATACCAAAATATTATTATTTCGACAGATAAAATATTATCGACCTTAATTCCATATTATGAGAAATGATAATTCTACCTGAGCGTACATGTACACTACCACCGACATGAAGTGATATGTTTCGTTTTTCATAACCACATCATGCCGGTGTTTATAAATATTGTTTTGAAAATTAAATTTCATTTTTATGAATTTATGTGATTTAATAAAGATAAAATAGTATTTAAGGGCTTAACCTCCAATTTAATTGAATACGGAAACATCTATTGTTCCTATATGTGGACTACCATCACCCAGAAGTGATGTAATATAATTTTCATTTATTCCAAAAAATATATAGGCATAAGAAAATATTTAATGAGTTAATATTATATTTATTATAATATTAAGATTCTATAATGATAAAACATTATCTTCATTAAATTGTTTTGATACATAAAAAATTAAAATGTCATTCATATGTATGTTTAGATGACCACCTTCATGAAACAATGTATTTCATTTATCATTGCTACTAAACATTTATTGATTTAAAAATATATTTAATCTAATAAATTATTTTTTTAAATTAATTTTATTTTTGAGATGATGTATCCATCGCCCATTTAAATAAAAGGAATATATATAATGTAATGAAAAAAATAATAATTCATAATCATGTTAATAAATAATACAACTTTATTATTTTGGTGTTATAGAATTTATGAAGAAATTTGGGACTCAAGGTATGGGATTTTTTCCATAGGACCATTTTCTAATGTTCTCAATTAAAAATCATTCTCATCCATCTCCATGTTATAAAAAAAAGCATCAAAAAAATTATAATTATATATCAATGATTCTTAAATATAATTTTCAACAAATTTTTATATTTTTAAAGAAAACTTTTTTTATATATGAGGAATTTTTAATTATTTTTTTAAAGAGAAACAAAATATATTTTTCCATTTACTAAATGACCACATTTACCCTCCATATTACACATGATTAATTATCAATCAAACTCTATATTTTTACATGTTTTTATTAAAATATATTATTACCATTATTCTTGTAATTTATCATTTTTATTAGTTCTCGAGGAATTGGATATTCAAAATTAATTTTATTCAAAAAATTGAAAGTTATTTTCATTAAGGTAAAAATGGTTATCAAAATGTTTTATGATATAAACGTGAATTTTTTTTAAATTTTAACATCTTGTATTGTACTAGGATATTGTATATAATCACATGTGAAATCAAGATATTGATCACTAATGAAATGGGTAATTATTTATTCTTTACAGAAAAAATGATACAATTATCATGTTAGGTCACACATATTTAAATAGTAACAAATAATTAGTTTAACACTATCTGAAATCTGATATCCCACATTTCATATAGTGTTTTCAATTATTGGGATTAGTTTTATGGTATATCTATTGATTTTAATTGGACCGTATATTATATATTAAATTTTAATCATTTTTTAATGGTAAATAATTTTCCTAGATTCCCAGGTTTTATCAAAACTTATATATATAATATGGTTCAACTGAGTAAAATCCCACAAAAATGTTATATTGGAAAAATAATAGAATCTTTTATCAAAGCATTAAAGAGTTCAACCATAATCCCTAATGAATTAAATCACAATCGTGTAAGCATATTTCAAGTGATCTACTAATTATTAATAATTAGGTTTTTACACAAGACTCTATCTAATGGGACAAGATATAAATATTAATAAATAATAAATCTAATAAATCCATGTATGTCACACAATGTGAAACAATCCCCATACAAATGTGGAAACCAAGAATGAAAATCACATTGAACTGATTGAAAGGATTTGAAAATAGAAAAGGTTTTCATGATTCACATATCTTATATCCATTATAATCTCTCACACATTCCTATGTCACATGTCCACCATCTCCAAAAATAGTATGACACTAAAAAAATATGGATTACTCTATAATATTAATTACATTGAATATCTAATACCTCATTGTTACTCCCCACCGTAATTCACTCTATTTTAGTATGTTCAGAGGAAACTATGAACTTAAGTGTGCCTCCCCATATTATAGAGGCTTCCATCTAGAAGCGAGGGTGTAACAACTCAAGTACCTATAAAATAATTTGTTTTCATTCCTCAATTAAATAGTTTAATTCATTATAAATGTATAATAAAATAAGTGGTATTTATTGATATTTAGGAATGTATAATAATATAATAGAAACATCATCTTTGAAGGTATAAATAATGTTTATGTTTTATATATGTTACCATATGATATATTTATATAATGGATTAAGTAAATATATGTTTTTAAAATTATAAATTAAGTGTTGGTATTTTGGTTACACATATATTTTTTATTTAAAATTTTATAATTAATATAATGATTTGAAAGATAATTTATATTCATAAAATCTATTCATAAATTAATATCTGGTTGATTTATGATAATAATATAATTTTATGAGAACTTAATTAAATTTTTAAATTATTATAAAATCAATTATAATTTTAAAACTGGTATTTTTCAAATATATGTTGATTTTAGTTAAAAATTAATTTCCTCATATTTGATGTTTTTTAATAAAATAGAGTTCATATATGATTTATAATCAAAAAAATTAGAATGAATTTATTGGATTTTTTAAAATAGATAAAATTTTGGTGATTAGTGAAATACAGTAATTTACTATATGTGATAAATACATGAATTATTGAGATATATATGATGTATGGATTTTTTAATCCCATAATTGTAAACTATCTTTCATTATTTTACTGAATTTAATTATAAGGTTCCATCTATTCATAGTGTGGAACCAATATAAGTAACTAATTAAAAAAATAATAAAAAAGAACCTCTCTTCTCCACTATAAATATCACTTATCACCACCTATTTTTGCCACATCTCAAAGACTTGTAAGTTGTTTAACTTCTGACCAATTCTATTCTCAATCCTCTTCCCCACGTCTAAGACATTATGTTATATCCAAAAGGCCAAAACCATGTCTCTTCAAGAGGTTTTCAAGAAGAATAATTCAAGTGGTAAAATTTCCTTTCATTTTCATTTAATTTTATTTCCATTTTCTATTATTTTATTATTCCCTCCTAAACTCTCTTCATCCAAGTGACATGAAAACTCTCTCATATTACATATAATGTAATTTTATTATGTTATTGGAATATCCGTCATCAAAACTGTAACATCCTAATTAATTAAATAATAATACATTTTTAATAATATTTATGAATTAGATATTAATTTTAATTTAAATGGGATGTTATGCCTGATGGAAATCTTGATATGCATCAACCGGTTTCTCTAAAATCTTATGTTGCACATAAGTATGAGAAATACTAAAAAAATAAATTAATAATATTATTATTTTTAATGGTTGTTATCGCCTAGCTGTTGTGTTATAGGGAATGAAAAAATAAAACTATTATGTTTACAATGTTTTTCAAATGTTTTTAGATTAGTCAAATAAATTATATTTGCTTAAAAAGAGAATAAATCAAATATCATGCATAAAATACTCTAATATTTTTAAATTTTAGTTTTCCACCTTTTCATGTAAATCCTTTTTTAAATATCATATATGCCTCTTTTATATGTTATATTAGAAAAAAAACTCTTATTTATAATCGGGACATAATATTTTTGTTTGGTTAAATTTTTAGTATTTTTCTAACAAAATTAATTTTTTAATGATTTTTGAAAAATACGTAATTTGAATTCAAAATTTCCTTTTCATGCAATTTAAATAAATAGATAGGATTTATTTTGAATTTATTTTAAAGTTAAATTGAAATAATTTGTTATCAATTAATACATTTTTGGACATTGCAAGTTGTTTTAAATTTAAATTAGATTTAAAAACAACTAAATATTTTGATGGATTATTTACTTTTAAAAACCAGCAGTCATGTTTTGACTATATGGATTAATTATAAATTAATTAATTCAACTTAAGTGTTTTTACTTTTGAAAAATTAATAACATATTTGTAATCAGAATGTAAAATGTTCCTAAATATTTACCTTTTTTATACATTATGAATAGTAACATTATTAATTATTTTTATTTACCATGGATCAAGGGTAAATGTGGTAAATAAATATAAAAATAATATTATAATAATATAAAATTACACAAAATGTGTACTAATTATTTTTGATAATTTACCAGCGTCCAAGAAAACACATGGTTTGACCATATAAACAATTTTTCTTGCACTAAAAAAACATGGTTTGAGCATTTGACCTTTTGGTCCACCTGGGTCTGATAATGAAATTTTATATCATTTAATTTCATGTAATGAGAAATATAATATAAACATGCATCTTCATACAAAAATTGTTTTACAATGGGTTAATATAAACGATATATTGGACAATAATTAGTAATTAGAAATATAAAAATATTTACAACATCATGGTATTTTATTTATAATTTTTATACATTATATAAATAAATTTAATTATGAGACAATGATGATGTAGTTATTTCCATATTAAATAAGGAATCAAATAAATTATATTTTAAATATTAATGTAGATATTATTTGACATTATTTATATCATCAACAATTTTTATATGTTAACATGAAATTTTTGAAGACTATTTATTTCTTTATTTTGATTTCATATCTGTGTTTGAATATTATTTTAATTCAATAAACTTGATAGTGTAAAAACTGACATAATTGATATTTTATAAATATATTAATTATTAAATTATTTAAAAATAAGGATTTTTTAAAGAATATAATATTATATAATATAAATGTTCACTACATTTATATTTTTTATAGTTTTACCAATATAAGTAAAATTAATACCCTCTTAATAATTAAATTGTTGTAACCACAATCATAATTAGAAGAATATAATTAAAGGTAAACCAAAATGATAATTTTTAAAATAAACTCAATACAAGGATAAAAATTATTTTATGATATTATTACAATCTATTATCATATCATATTCTATATTTATTAATTTATATCAATTTATATTAAATAATTAATTATATATTAATTAAATATTTTAATATATTCAAAGGGTTCCCCTCTCCTCACCTATAATTGGTACCCACTATACTCTTCAATTAACACATACAAAGAATTTTTATCGAAAAATAACTATAAAAACATTTTCTTATAATCCCTCCTCTCATTATTCATTCATAATTTAATGTAGAACACCCTTCATAGAGGAGTTAAGTTGTTCTATAAAGGTGATCATCTAAAGAAGAGGTATCATTTTCTTTAAGTGTTTCTATTTTATTTCTTCTTCCACTATATTAAAGTATCCCAAAAATATGATGAGATAATAACTAAAATATCATTAATATATAAAGATGTTATTATTTTAATATAATCCCCTAAATCCATGTCTACTACCATCAAATTTTAAAGTAATTAATCGTTCGTGTGTATGTGTAAATTAACACCTCCACAAATAGATTTAATTTTTTTTCATTAATTTCTATCATGACTGGCTATAATTATAGAATTAAAATTCATATGTGATATTAATTACATACTTATAATTTTAAAATAATAATATTTCAATTATTTTATTACCTTCCATGCACATATAAATGATAACTTTGTTCATGTGTACATGTGAACTACCACCACCACTAAGTGGTGTAAATCGTTTTTTATTCACCACATAACATATATGATAGTTATAAGTATAATTTAATTATTTTTATGATTTTAATAATATCATGAACATTATGGAAAGAAAAAAATGATAATTAAGTTATTTTTTTAATAGTCAATATTAAATGGAAGTGTAACTCATGTGTACATATGACCTATTGTCTCCATGATTATAATGTTCCCCATTTTTCCTATCCATTATGAATAGTTCAAATTAAAAAGTTTTATTAATGTATAAAATTGATCAATATTTCCTTAATACTATTCTCGATATGAAGGACTTATGAAAAAATGGACTTCTAACATCATATCATGGTCATTTTCAACTCAAGAACTGAATATCGACAAAAAGTCCGACATGAACTCAAATAATTAACTAATTGTTATAACCAGGTAATAAGTGATATTAAGGGAATAAAAAACAAGGAAAAGGTTTTAAATAAATTATAAATAAAATATCTTTATTATTCAGGAAGATAATAAACGAACAAGGAATGTCAAACTCCAAGTAAGGGAGATCGTCTCAATCCCCTATCATTTAGGCATATTCTGATTTATACACTTCTTTATTTTGTGCACTGTATAACAAAAGGATTTTAATTTTAATTTTATTCAAAAAATTTCAAAATAATCTTTTTATATGAATATTTTTACAAAATTAAAAAAAGAAATTTTTTAACGTATGTGGCGACCACGACGTATCCACAACTATGACAATTTTTTCATATTGGGCTTCCTCTACAATATGTAATGTTTTTTTAAAGAAAAATGAATACCATATAACTTTTTCATGTATTTTTGTATTTAAAATGTTTTCTATAATAGTTTTGTAATGTCAATATCATGAAATTATCTATTTTTATTACAATGTAGAAATGTTATTTTTCATTTATACTTATTTTATTTATTATTATTATGTTATGGTTCTTGGGATTCCACTACAATATGTAATGTTTTTTAAAGGTAAATAAATACCATAAAACCTTTTCATGTATTTCTTAATTTAAAATGATTTCTATAATGGATTTTTTATGTCAATATCAAGAAATTATCTATTGTTATTACAGTGTAGAAATGTTATTTTTCATTTAATCTTATTTTATTTATTATTATTATGTTATTGTTCTTCGGAATTGTTTATGTATACAACTAGTTCCAGGATAAACCCAGAGTAGCTGATCCCATGATAGCTCATAAATGCAATGACTAACGATTCATAGGTAAATGTTATTGTTTCTCTTAAAATATTTAGGAAATATACTATGATGGGTATTCCAAAAATTGCACTGAAGGTTACTCTCTAAGTATCTATGAAAAATACATTGTGATTATGATATGGATACCACAAGTTACCTTTATGATTTATGATTTACATGAGTTTTTCTTTAATCTTATTATTTCATGAAATATGTTAAATAGATTTTTTATTGATGGTTAAATAGTATGATTTCATAGATTTATATGTATTCATATACTAATGGCATCATTCCTTATTTTATATCTCGTACAAATATTTTTTGCTCATCCCTAGTTTTAAAAAAAAATTCCACAGGGTATAAAGATATGTAGAAGGAATAGAGAAGTCAAGATGAAAATTGTGAATATATTTATCATGAAAAATTATTTATGATATATGAAAAAAAATCATAGCATGTATATGTGTCTACTTGGTAATAGTTGAGTTGTAATGTAATTGTTTTGGTACAATTCCCTAAATCAATAAAAATAAAATATTCTCAATGTGAAATAAATTCAAATTATTATCTTATCTCAAGATTATGTAATTTTTAAGGATGGGGCCTTATAGTTGGGATCATATTTTGGTTTAGATAACATTAGTAGTTAGAATATTGTTATATATATATATATATATATATATGATTTTTTTACTTTATAGTAAAATTGAAATGAAATAGAATTCGAAGATTACCCTATTGATTCATTTAAGATATGTTTTTTCAAAAATGGTTTTCAATATAAAAAATTGGGCAACTAAGCTGGGATGACATCTAGAGGAAAATAACCTTCTAAATCAGAAACCTAAGATAGTCCAAATTGGAACTAAAAAATTTGTTATAGTGATGGTGAATTTGAGTCAGGCTATAAATTGAGGAAGTATCTTGGGGTGAGATCATCCAGATCAACCACAAAAAAACATGTCAGTGTCGGAGAATTTCACGAGGCAACATCACCCATCATTCATAGGATCATCTGAGTTTGTGTTTTCTAAAGGGTGCATTAAAGCACTTGAAAAGAGATTCAATGTCATGGGGTGCTCAGAACATTAGAATGTTTTTCTTGTTCTTTACCATTTTGAAGGTGAAACTGATCTATGGTGGTTTATGTATAACAATTTCATATAATTTAAGGATATTTATGCTCTTGATTAGGATGAATTTTAAGGTACATTTAATTAAAAATATTATCCTAAGGAAGATCGACATTGGTTATAAAAATAATTCTCATAATTGAGGCTGGAAGATTACTCAATAGATACTTATAAAGTAAAATTAACTCGACTAGCAAGTTATGCTCAAAATTTTATCAGAGATCATGATATTAAAATCAATCATTTTTACTCAGGATTAAATAAAAATTATTAAATCTAATTAAATACTCGTGAGTTAAAAAGTTTTGAAAAACTTGTACAATGTGCGGAGAATTTGGAAATGGTGTTTTCCGATGATCTAATTTTCTTTAAAAACATCATAATAAGTGGTCAAGGTGGCCGGAGAAATGGAATAGTTTATCGAAAATGTATAATGGTAGGAAAGTTAAGTTTACATTTTGTGAAAAAATGTGGTAAAAATTAGACTAGGTATTGCCTTTTGAATTAAGGAAAGGCTTTCAATGTGGTAGAACGGGACATAAGGCTTGTAATTGAACTGAAAAAGGGAATGTTTGTGGTAAAAAAATATGATTTATAGTAAATAAATTTTTTTACGTTCAATAAGATGGGTTATTATGTGAATAATTGTTTGATGAAGAACTAAAATGATGGGAACAACCAGAATATAAGTAGAAATGTGTGTTGAAATATTTGGAACTACATTAGTAGATTTTGGGACATTAAATATAGTGGTATCATGTACGATTTTTTTGTTATTTTTGATTATTCCACTGTGTTGTTTGATTTAGGGTCTACACATTCTATCATTTCTGAGAAATTTTCTGGTAAATTATAAATTCTACCAAAAGAAATGAATCTTTAACTTATGGTGAAAAACATGGGAGAAATGTTTTGGAGAAAATAAATTATTAGAATTTTCTTTATCCTTATTTGTAAAAATAATTTACCATCACACGATGTAGTTTTTTCTAAAGTAAAGCTTGATGTTATTTTGGGTCAAGATTGGATTTATGTTTACGAAGCCAGGATTGGCTGTTGAGGTAAAGAGGTTTCTTTTCAAAAAGACATTCATTTTGTGGACAAGAATGAACCCCTGCCATTGATAACATATCAAGAAGCTGAGAAAATATTGAAATATAGAAATTAATTCTTCCTTGGACATATTTTTGAAGGAAAAGAAATTGCTTAGATTAATGATTTTCAAGGGTATAATGAGTATCTTGATGTTTTTCCTGATGATTATCCTGGTATTATACATGATTCAAATGTTTAATTTATTGGTGACTTAGTTCCTGATGCTAAGACAATTAAAAACCCACCTTATTGAATTTATCAAATTGAACGTTAAAAGCTAAATAAGCAATATCAATAGTTATAGGATAATTGTTGCATCAGACCAAACACACCACCATGGGTTGCTCCTTTCATTTTTGTTAAAACTAAAAATTGTTCAATGAGACATTACATTGATTATAGAGCCCTGAATAACATCCCTATTAGGAATAAGAATCATTTGCCTCATTTTGGTGACTTGCTTGATCAGCTCTAGGGAGATTAGTATTTATTAAAGGATGACTTGAGTTTGGGATACCATCAGTTGAAATTAATGGAAGAAGACATCATAAAGACCACATTTCATACTTGGTATGGCCATTATGAATTTCTAGTAATACATTTTGGGTTAACTAATGTACCTATTGTATTCATGGATCTTATGAATAGAATATTTCTTGAGTTCTTGGATAAGATTGTGGTTTTGTATATTGATGTCACATTTCAATATTTTAAAAGTAATAATAAGCATGAAATTCATCTAAGGATAGTTCTGAAAACCATAAATAACTGGCTTGGGAATGTTAGAAAGTGTGAGTTTGGGTTCCAAAATATTTCTTTTCATGGTCACATTATTTCTAAAGATTTCATAACTATTGATCCTGATAAAACAAAAGATTCATTAAATGGTCAAAACCAATAAATATAACTCAGAATAGAATTTTTCATTGTTTTGAAAGCTATTACCAATGATTTTTTGAACAGTGTTCCTAGTTATCTTGGCCACTTACTAAGATAACATGAAAAGGTGTTATGTTCATCTGGAAAAAAGAATGGGATGATTGTTTTTCGGAATTGAAAATAATATTGTTGAATGCTTCTGTTTGGGCATTACATTCCATAAATAGAGAATTTTTTTTTCTAAAGTTATTCTTCATTGAAAAGACATGGTTGTTTCTTAGGGTATAATGATCAGGTAATTTCACATACTTCACGTCAGTTGAAAACTAATGTGTTAAATTACCCTACACATGATTTGGAATTAGAAACTATTTTTTTGCTATAAAAATTTGGAGGAATCCTCAATATGGAGTAAAATGAGAAATATATACTGACCAAAATAGTTTAAGGTATATCATCACTCATAAATAATTGATCATGAGATAGATGAGATGCATAGAATTAATCTAGGATTGTTACTGCACGATTCATTATCATTTAGGAAAGGAATCTAAGTGGATGATGCTTTGAGTTGGAAAAGTAATTCTACATTAACCATTTTACATTTGGAACATGATCATTTAATTGGCGATTTGATGAACTTTGGAATTGATTTTATTAGTGCCGTGAATTATTCTATTTTGTTTTAAGATTCTGTGAAATCATCTTTATTAGGTAGAATTAAGAAAGCACAAATAGAAGACATTGAGTTGTAGAAAAATGTAGAATTAGTATTGAATGGTAAGTTACCTGATTGTAACATTAATCAAGATTATGTTTTGATATTTGGGAAGAGATTATGTGTGCCTTACAATTCACAATTGAAAAATGAGTTGTTATTTGAAGCATATAGTTCTTTATTTTTAGTACATCATGATAGTACTAAGATGTACGGAGATCTCCAAGAGTATTACTGGTGATATGGAATGAAAATAGATATTTCTAACATTACTATGTAGTGTTTTACTTATCAATAAGATAAATTATTTTGGTAGTTAGTGAAAGGGATTCTTCAGTCTTTTCCAATACCAGAGTGGTAATTGGAAAAAATATCCATGGATTTTGAAGTGGGATTAGAAAATAAATATCGAGGTAATAGTGTGAAATGAGTAATTTTTTAAATATTGACTTTATTTTCTCATTTTCTTCCTATTCGAGATATACAATCTCTACATCAATATTCTTGATTATATCACAATGAAATTGTTAGCTTTCCTAGAGTTACTCCATCCCTTGCTTTTGATCATGATTCCATATACACTTGTATCTTTTGAAAAGGCCTTCAAAAGTCATTGGTCCATGAATTAAATTTTAGTGTTGCTTTTCATTCTCAATCTAATGGGTAATTAGAATGAACAATTCACACCATGGTGGATGTACAACACGAAATTTCAATATATTTCCAAGGAATTTGAGATCAACATCATTCTTTGGTTGATATTTATATTAATAACAATTTTCATTCCAGTATATAGATGTCACCATTTGAGGAATTATATGGAAAGTGTTGTTAAACTCTAGAAATGTGGGATGAAGTAGGTGGAAGGAAGTTGATGGGGCCAAAATTGGTAGAAGAAATGGAATATAAAGTTTAATTGATTTAGAAGCAGATGAAGATATCTTAGAGCAGGCAGAAAATTTATGTAGATAAATAGAGGATGTATCATTTTCATGAGGTAAGAGATTAATTAGTCCTCAACGGTTTTCTATGAAAAAGTGTGTGTTGGGACCACATTGTTTATGATGATTGTATTTGTTGTCAACAATTGTCAATATCAGTCAAAATGAAGAAGGACTCAAATGTTCATGGAGATCAGCTTAAGTGAGGATGCCTGGAAAGTTGTTATCAAAATCATTTCATTGAATTTCATACATTGGAAATTCTATAGGAAGTAAATTTAGACGATTGATGTACTGATCCTTAGTTCAAAGAACATTTTTCAAAGGTGACACATAGTTTACAACAATGAAGAATTGTGAGGTATCATAAATTTTTGGATGATTAAACAAGAAAGAGTATTTGAAGTAGACCATGAAACTATTCAAGATTTCATGAGATCCATGCAAGAGCATACATGAAGAATAGGATCATATGATTTTCATGATGTATAGAATGATTCTACTGGAAGAAAGGGAAGTTTCTCTACTTCCCATTGAAAACTAGACGATGTTTAACTGCTATGTATTTCACAAATATAATAAGTTTCGAGAACTTTTGATTCAAGACATATGAAGTAAAGATGGAGAAATGATGATTCCAGTCATGTATAGTTTTGATTGGAATGAACGGTGCTGCTGGAAGATAGAGAAGTTTCAGTACTTTCTATTGTAAAACTGGCGATGCTAAAGCTGTTTGATCATAGGATACATACCAAGATAGTAGATTTCGTGATGAAAGCTGAAGAATAGTTATGGTATGCAGTGAAGAGAACAATGAAAAAGGAACAAACAATCTGGAGGCAGCATAAAATTATGTTTTAAGGT
This sequence comes from Viscum album, assembly GCA_963277665.1. Lineage (NCBI taxonomy): Eukaryota > Viridiplantae > Streptophyta > Magnoliopsida > Santalales > Viscaceae > Viscum > Viscum album. The sequence goes on from OY728136.1 coordinate 382,618,710, forward strand.
GGCGCCGTTTTCCAGTGTTTTCCAAATTTTAAGGCCCGAAAATTGGGAGATGAAATAAAATTATTAATCCGAAAGAGGAGGTTGCACGAAAGATTAGAGAATTGGAACGAAATAGGAGGTTGCATGAAAGATCGTAGAATTGGAGTGAAATTGGAGGTTTCATAAAAGATTATAGAATTGGCGCGAAAAGAAGTTTGTGCGAAAGATTGAATAATTGGCGCAATGAAGGGGTTGGAGGGAAAGAAACTTGCGTGCCAAAGGCAACATAAAATGGGGTTTTCTTCCCTATGAATAATTCACAGACCAAACATTAGAAAATGGAAAAGGAAGTAAGTGAGCGGAGGATTTAAAAAGTCTGTGAAAGATAAGGTTTTCGTGAAAGAGACTTATGCGACAAAGGCGGCGTAAAAGGGGGTTTTGCGCGTGAGGCTTGTTTGAGTTCCCAACATCAAAAATTGGTAATGGCATGAAGTGTGCAAATGATTTGACGATGTGTGCGAAAGAAAAGGTTGGTGAGAAAGAGACTTATACACCTAAGGCGATGTTAGATGGGTTTTTGCATGACACACCAGGATCTTTCACGACGGATCGGGGTATTTGCACGTAGGGGTCAATGAGGTCTATAAATAAGAGGTGACTCATCCAACAGTGAAGGCTCAACAATTAAATGAAATCGGAGCTCTAAAGTGCATAAGAAAAATATGCAAAGTTTGATGCGTGAATGAAAAGGAGTTGCATGAAAGAAGTAGAAGTTGCAAGTATCAAGGGAGTTGCACACAAGATATAATCTGCACGCAATATATATGTTGTGCTCAAGATAGAAGTTGTGGACAAGAGGACATCCACAAAAAAAGTTGAATGTTGCACGCAAGTCATTAATTTTGTGCACAAGTTTCCTAATATGGTGTGAACGAAGGACTGGGATCCCACAGGCCTTTGATAGGTGCATAGCACTCTCGAAGTGACTTTTTGGAGAAGGATGTACCATGAACCATTCGGTATCACGAAGAGAAGTAGAACCACACTCACACAACTGGTGTATAAAACTCTCGTTGTTCTTTGTGAAGTGAAGAAAAACTATATGTGAAACTAAATTCTTATCTACATGAAGAAATATGGTATTATACCGATACACTCTCATGTAGGTATTGAGAATTGAAGAGAGAGATGAAGACGCCACCGTACAATTCTTTATTATATTGTGTCAAAGAGAAAGAAGAGAAAAAAAAGAATAACAGAGTATGCCCAACTGAAGGATGACAATTATTCAGGGCATTTTAATTCAGATGACGCCAAGTGAACTGATCTTTATAGCCTGTATAATCACATTGGTATATGTGATTCTATCCCATAAGAGAGAGGATGTTTTAGTGCAGTTGATTATTACACTAAGTAGAATAAAGAAAGAGTCTAGTTCAGTAAGTGTTTCACTAAAGAAGAAGAGAATGAAAGAAGGATGAATTTCTTGCCTACTACTTTGCAAGTAACCATGTTAAGAGCACTAAAGAACACCAAGAGCAGAACCTACCTTATCAAGAAAGAAGAAGACCGTCTCTATAGGCAGTATAAAGAACCATCTAATGGCTGCAAGTTGGACATGGCCATTACCAGTCTAGGGAATAGGATTGTTTCCCACCACCCTCTAAAGTGTAGGGACTCTCACTAGCTAGAGGATTTCATTACTAGCCACTCCACTGTAATAGCATATCACATCATAGTGGAGAATCCATGAACTGGTCATATCCATGCATGGAAAGGACATAACTACTCTTATTGAGTGGTGAACCTTGTAAAAATACCATGTACATATTATTTTTGCTTTCAATTATTGCATGCGATAGGGAAAAGAGAATTTGATAATCATGATCCTAACAATTCAAGAGGTATAGGAATAAAAGTTGGAATTGGTTTAAAAAAAATCCCCAACACTGAATCACCCCCACCCCCTCTCAGTGTTAGGTATATCACAAAACTGGTACTCTTAGTGTGATGCGTTTTTTGTAAGAAGGGGAAGTTGAGTCTATAGTTTGTTAGACCTCATGAAATCCTAGATAAAGTTGGATCAATTGCCTATTGAGTGGATTTTCCTCTGCTTTTATCCTAGGTAAAGAGTGGTTTTCATGTTTCAATGGTATAAAGATATATTCTTGTTCCATCTCATGTTTTGAGTATATAAGTAGTTCAGTTGGAAATGAATATTTCGTATGATGAACAACCATTCTAGATTCTAGAGAGTAAAAATCATTTGTTGCTAAATAAAATGATTCATTATGTTATAGTTTTGTGTAAAGACAATATTATTAAAGAGGAAACATCGTAATCTGAAAATTCTATGAGGGATAAATACCCCCACTTATATGATAAGTGATTAAAATTGTGAGAACACAATTTCCAAAAGGGGGAGAGATGTAACATCCGAGGTAATTAAAGAATAATACATATTTTATATTATTAATAAATATGATATTAATATCACTTTAAATGGGAAACAATGATCAATAGCATACACAACACGAAATAACAGGTTTCACTGAAATATTATATTTCACATAAGTCTGAGATATACTGGAAAATAATTCATTATTAATAATGATATTCTTCATAGTTGTTATCATTCATTTGTTGTATTAGAATGAATAAATAAAAATAACTATATTATTTTTACTCATGTTTATTAAATGTTTTTACTTAATTCTAATAATTTTTGGAGGATTAATATGAGAATAAATCCAATTCTATGCATAGAATACTTCAATGTTTTTATAAGGTAGTTTACCAATTTTTTATTGATAACCATTTTTAATTCTAGTTTATTCTCTATTTTATATGTTATATTTTACAAAATATACTTCTTCTTTATATGTGGGACATAATAATTTACTTTTGTTGATTTTTTGGAATTTTTATGATAAAATTAATTTTTTTATGAATAGTGAAAAACTATGCATTTTAACTCAAAAATACCTTTTCATACAATTTATTTATATAGATAGGACATCTTATTAATTGGTTTATAAGTGTAATTGAATTAAGTATTTATCATTCAATACAATTTGGATCATTCTATATAATTTCACATTTAAATTGTATATAAAAAAACTCAATCTTTTGATGGTTTTTACTTTTAAAAACCCGCTTTGTTGTATTGACAAAGTGAATTAATATTAAATTAGCTACTGCATATTGTGTGATTTGAATTTGGAAATTTGGATTGTATATTTTGAAATATAATGTCACGGCCCATCCCTTAGAGCCCGTGTCGTGACTACCTCAATTATGCCTCCCAAAGGCCATGTAAAAGTGACTAGCATCAAAGGCGTTATCCTGCAAGTGTGAGGCATTTTTCGAGTACCTATACACATGCACACTCATATCCTCATACCACAATGTTAAAAAAGAAAAAAATTAATCCCACTAAGACTAACACTAAGAGTATATAGTACACGATGAAAGTAAAGGGGGAGAAATACAAGCCCAACAAAAGACATGTAGTAAAAAAGGTTACAAAAGTCTCTAGTAACCAATACGCTGAAAATCCTACCTGAATCAGAGGTGAAGAAAAGACGCATGAAGCCGTAAAATTACACCTCGTTTATCCAATTTCATTTGGCACTGCATGTTCCTCGACCACCAAAATCTCTATCAAAGTATCAGTTGTCTGCAAAAGACATGACACGTGCGGACAAAAACCGTGTAGGAGTGAGTTAAACATACTCAGTATAGACCCAATCCACAAAGAAATGAACACTATGAAAACTAAACAAGATGTAATGGATTGATCACATGGGTATAACATAATGTATATAAATTAAAAATATCAATCGTAAGGAAAAACATCTTGTATTTTTGTGGGATTCCTCCCCGATGAGTCACTGAGGTATGTCGGGCCACTGAGGTCCTCTTGTCTGTCGGGCCATTGAGGTACGCTTGTAGTCACTAGGGTCTGATTGGATACTTAGGTCCTCTAGTATATTGTGCTACTAAGGTCCACTCATCCACTAGGCCACTAAGGTCTAGTAGAATTTCGAGCCATTGAAGTCCGCCCGTTTACCGGGCCACTAAGGTCCACTCACCACTCCCCTCTCATCACAGAAAGTTGTACGATTTTTTCTTATAGTGGGTTTGATTAAAGAAGAATCTACTCCTCAAGACATCGATCATATCACAACATCCTCCGAAACACAATTGGAGTATTCTAAAAGGACAATCTCATCACAAAGGTCTCAATGTCGCAAACGACTCATCAATCAGACCAATGGTATAGATGTTTGGTCTATTTTACTTAAAAGGTGTTGGATGGGTTTGAGCGAGTCCGACCGGACCCGACTCGGTTTGTCTGACCCAACTCAACCTAGTCTAACCTCATCCTGGCCATTTGGGTCGTGGTTCTGGCCTGTCGAGGAACCCCGGCGGCCAGGTCTTCCTCCAGCCTTACCCCTGCTAGCAGGCTGGTTTCTTCCTAGCGGCTGGATTTCCCCTGGCTAGGCCCAAGTTGGTGGACTTATTTGGTCTAGCTCATATGCGGCAGGTTCCGCGTCCACCCTACGTTGCTTGTCTAGCTTGGCCTATCGCGTCCCCCACACTCGGTTCCATGGATCGTGTGTAAGCACCAACTCGCGGCCCAGCCTCGGGTCTCCTGACTTAACACAGGGCCCTACTAGCATCACGGTTCCGCACTGCCGCGACCTGAAACAGTGCCCAAATGGAACCACAGCCTCCTCTATGGTTGCTCGCTGCCAGCGCGGGCGACCTCCCTCTCGTGGCCGGTGCGGCACACTACCTCCCGTAAGTGGCCGCTGCCGCGCGCCACCTCCTGCACGCGGCCATTGCCGCGCGCCAGCTTGCGCACGCGCCTACTGCCACCCACCACCTCGCACACGCGGCTGTTGCCACGTGCCGCCACCTGCCGCCTACCTCCATTGGCCACCTGCTAATGACCCCAGTCCACCTCTCGTGGTGGCTTTCGTGGGTTCCACCCCCACCGGTCTTCAAGCCGGCGACCCCCGCCACCGCCGCAGTCCTCCTAGCTTCATCCATCTATGGCCGCCACTACGGTCCTTCTTAGAAAGCAGTTTCAATTACGTCATGAAGAACAAAAAACAAGGGGCAGAGTAGAAGAATAAACAATAAACACCATAAGGATGGACCACAACCTTTGTTTGTGTCGGTACCATTCTTCCCCGTTAGGAGTTAATGAAGGATACAAAAACAAGAATCCCACTTTGTATTACTGACGCATGAAAAATTCCAAATCCTACAAGAAAAAACAACCCACACATCAACTTGATAGTATGTTGATCCAATTTCAACATTTAAAAATAATGAACCGGGGATCCAATTCAAAAATAACAAAAACCCTACCTTGAGGTTGGATTGTCCGTCGAAGATGATCTCACTACTCTCATTCATCATTTATATGTCCTTCATTAGAGTTCATTCTTGGATCGTAACTCATTAGCACAATTCCACCAAAGGTTTGGAGTGGTCCCGGATCATGCCAATGATCCATCATCGGTATAACCATTAAAAGGAGAAAATATGTTTCATCATTTCCGTAATGCTGTGTTGCTATGTCATTGAGTTGCTTCATTGATAAAACAACGTTTTGGTTATGCTCTATTTGCAGCATCGTTATGTTGCAACGAAATTCAAAATTCATATAAAATACAATTAAAGGTTATTTTATTTTTCTCTAAGAAATTTCATTTTTTAAATTTTCTCAAAGAGTATGAAAATTATCTTTTTCCATCGACCCGCACCAATCAAGGTTTATTCCTCAAGTAATGTGGTCATTCCATTGCAACAGTGCCCTCGTATTTTTTATTTGGAAAACTATTTAGAAGATTCCAAAATCGCTTTTGTGCACTATTTTAAATAGTCATAAAAAAGTTCAAAAACATATTTCAGGCTCACTGGGCCTCAGAATCTAGTTCCTTCAGAGCACCTACTCTCAAAATAATCCCATATAATTTAAAAAACATAGAATTTCCAAGAATTAACATTATCCCCACCTTTAGGGATTTACATCCTCATATGCCAAAATACAGGATAAACAAACAAATGGGTTACTGAGCTCAGATCTGATCCTCCTGCTCCAATGTGCTCTCTAGGAGATTTCCATGATGCCACTCAACGCACACTATAGGAATCGATTTTCCCCGAAGGGCTTGCTCATGTTGATCGACAATCTATACCAGGAACTCCGTAAAAATCACCACATCGTCAATATCCATCTATCCCCAGTTGATGACGTGTAAAGGATCATGCACGTACCCCATAAAATAGTGATATGTGGAAGACAATATGCACCCAGTGCATTGGTGGGGGGAGAGCTCGACAATATGTCACCTCTCAATCTCTGCCTAGAATCTGAAAACGACTAATGAATCACAAAGATAACATATTTTCATGACCAAATCTCTGTAATCCATGCCAAGGTGAGACATGAAGGAACACGTGGTCTCCCTCATCTAACACCAATGGAATCTTTCTCCTATTAGCATATGATTTTTCTTTCTATGTGTAGTCCCCATCATCTTCTAGATGATATGCAATTTCTTTGTAGTAGCCTGTACTAACTCTGTACCCAAGAGTGCGGACTCTCTAGGGCCTGTCCTATATAACAGTGATCTACATGGTCCCCCACATAGCACCTCAAACAGTGTCATACCAATGATGCAGTGGTAGTTGTTGTTTTACACGAACCCCAACAGTGGTAGGTGATCCTCCTAACCATTCCCAATGTCCAATATACACACTCAGAGCATGTCCTCTAAATCCTAGATAGTCCCCTCTGCCTGACCATCTTTCTATCAGGGGAAAGTTGTGCTTAATAGAATATGAGTCCCAAATTCCCCTTACAATAACTTCCACAATCGAGATGTGAAGAATGTGTCTCAATCTGAGACTATTGTCGATGGGACTCTGTAGAGTCGAACAATGTCGTGCATGTGGAGGCGTCCCAAGCACTCTACTAAACCCTGCTTCATGATGGGTATGAAGTGGGATGACTTAGTGGGTCAGTAAACTATAATCCAGATGGTATCGTTTCACCTAGATGTGTGGGGTAAAACTATCACGAATTCCATTGAGATACCATCTCATTTCCACTCTGGCACCTCATGTGGCTGAGTCATGCCTACTAGAACCTGATTCTCCACCTTCATTTGCAAACAAGTGAGGCACTGAGAAATTAATTCTTCTATTACCTTCTTCATCCCAGGCCACCAGTATTGAGTTTGGATATCCTGGTACATCATTGTCACTCCTGGATGTACTTCCAAATGGGAGGTGTGTAATTACCTCCGAACATCCTCACATGATGCTACTAGTACAACAGTGCACCCTCTATAAAGGATGACATGCTACCCAACTATAAAAAATCAATCAAGAGATTGTCCTAAGTAAAACTGAGAACTTTGGGCATCACAGTCAACATAAAAAATCTATGCCTCCTTAACTCAGTGTAAGAGTAGGGTAGTGACATCCATCATCTAAAGATAAGCTGCTCATTCATCATCCATGAAGGATGTCGGCATCGCCGAAAACTGTTCTGATGACTCACACGGAAACTGCAAACCGGATCTCCGGCTGAGAATGTCATCTACCATGTTTCACTTCCCAAGATCATAGACTATCTTGATGTCATAGTTATAGAGTAATTGTGGCCACAACTGATTCCTCACATTTAGGTCCTTCTATGAGAGGATATACCTTATACTTTTTGGTCGAAGTAGGCATTAAACCATTCTCCCATCTTGGAGTGTCACCACATCTTCCGGGAAAAGACCACTACTACTAGCCCTAGATCAGGGGTCTCAGAGTTCTTCTCGTGTTGCGTCAACTATTGTGAACAATATGAAATCACTACTTTCTCCTACATCATGACACAACCTAGTTCAGTCCACGATTCTTTGCAGAACACTACATATCCAATGACATCCTCTAGTAGTATCAGGATGGAGGCACTCTTCAGTGTCTGTCTCAGTTCTGGAAAAATATGATGGAACCTCTTGAACCACACGAAGGGGTTTCCCTTACATAGAACGGATTATAAGGGTGTTGCTACCCTGGAAAATTTAGTCATCAAACATTGGTAGAATGTATCCAAACCCAATAAACTGTGAACCTCAGTCTATTTTCTAGGTGGATCCCAAATAAGAACTTCCTCTATCTTTACTAGACCCACTGCAATTGTAGCCTCTGAAATGATGTGTCATAGAAATCGGACCTCCAGAATCCAAAACTGACACTTCGAGAACATGTCATACAACTAGTTATTTTATAGCGTATATAATACAATTCGCAGGTGTGTAGAGTTCTCCTTCATAGACGCCATGTACACTAGGATGGAATCAATGTATACCATGATGAACTTGTCTAGGTAAGGCTGTAAGTTCATCTCCATGAGTCCCATGAACACCATTGTGGCTTTTTTAATGCCGAAAGGAATCACCAAGAAATCAAAATTTACTTTTCAACATCTGATGGATGTCTTCAGTACATTATCATCCCATACATGAAACAAATGATATCTTGATCTAAGGTTTATCTTCATGAAACATCATGCTCCCTTCTGCATATTAATGAGGTCATCAATCCTTGACAGTGGATACATGTTCTTCACAGTAACTTGGTTTAGGCACCATAAGTCTAGGAACAAGCTCAAACACCTGTATCCCTTTTTGGAAAACAATTTTTGGGATACCCATTGTGAAGCACATGGCCTCATGAATCCCTTCCCCAAAAAATCCTCAAGATTAAACCTCAACTCATGATGTTCCTTGGGAGCCATATGATATGCTGGTGTGGATATCGATGTCGTCTAGGGGTACATATCAATGAAGAAATCTACCTCTCTGTGAGGATGTAATCACAAATTATCATTATGAAATACATCTTCATACATTTCCACCACTATGGGAAAAATAGGACTCTAATCATCCACCACACTGAGGGTGAGTCTAGTTAACTGATGACTGATTGGATGCACTATCCTATAAGAATGTTTGTACTACACCGCAAGCATTCCCTTCTCACCGGTGAAGGAATATTTGTTCCCACATCTATTAACACACCGCAATTCACATCTAAAATAGTGGATCTGAGCATGAACTGTTGATAACCAGTCGTTATCCAGGATGATAATGTAAGGCCTTGACACTGCTACTAAAAGAGCCCAGTCGAAGTTATCGCTTCATAGAGTTAGCTCACACTATCAGAAATAGTGTGTAATCATTGAATCCACTCTCATATGAGTTATTAATAGTATGGATTGAGCCAACGGATCCCCAGGACTCTCATAGCTCTGAACATGGTCTGTGGTAAGGAACGAGTGACTAAAACCTGTGTCTGTAAGAATTGAATCTAAGGTGTAGAAGAAAAATATCATAACTCAAATCATCTATGGAACCTCGTGGTTGTAGGCCTCCATCGCCTGAAGATGGTATCTCCCATATCCACCAGATCTTGGAGATCATGGTGGACCAACTGTGGGTGGTGGTGGTAGCACCTCGACCCTCCGTCCACCACCTGCTGCTCGGCCAGCTACCGTGCCATGTCTGATGCCATGTAGGCTACCCTGGTTGAACTTTTTCCTCTTCCTCAATAGTCCCTTGACCAACTATCGGTCATCCTCATAGAGAGTTAGGAAATCACATTCCATTTTCCCTTTCCCGCCACATGAGTAGCGCACCCTTCTCCAATGATGACTCCCTCTACCCTAGAGGTATCATACATATTAACATATACCCTGGGGTCATCCCCCAAAATATATGGCCCACTTGGGCCCCTATGTCTACTGCCTTCTACCCACGTCAGAATACTCCACTATCCAATGTCTACTGGTATCTCATGCAACTTGTACCAGCTCTATGAGGAAGCTCTCCATGATTAAGGTCCGCTCCAACACCCCTTCCTAAGTAGGGATGCTAACGAAACCTTGGACACCCTGATCTCTTGGAATAGTCCCTTCTCAAAAGCCCTATCCCTAAAGGACGGGTATCACATCATGTCCATGGAGTAGTGATAAATCCCTATTAATCTCGCTGAATACTCCACCACTATCATGCTACCCTATTGTAGGTGCAGTAGCTCCTTTATGCACAATAAGAACAACATCGTTGGAATGAAAGCATCTATGAAGAGACACTCAATGTTTTTCATTGTGAGGGTCCCAAAATCGTGTGTTTATATCATAATGCTCCACCATCTTCCTAAAGATCCCTAAAGAAGGCTCGCGACTAAAATCGATATCTGATGGAGAGGCGTACACACCTAACAGAAGAATTGTATAACCTCCTTGATATAATAATTTTCCACTTGGGGGTCAGTCTCCCCCCTGAAACTAGGAGGTCCTTTTCATTGAAAATCATATAATTCATTTATCCTACATGTATCCTCTACAGGTTTCGCTAGTAGAAACAACTGATCAATGTGTGGTGGCATCATAGGTACACCTCTTTGTGGTGCCATCTCTAGTACTAGTCCCTATGATAATACCTCATCACTAGGTGTACCATCCTCATGAATCCTCACTACTAATCTACATGGTGGCATCCTAACACATAACAACATGATCAATGATCAATAGGTTATACCTGGTGTGATGACTCTGACTCATGAAAAACATGAGGAAACACTTAATTTCTATAGGATGCATGAGACTAGTTTTTTTATTTTTTGAGTTGAAAAGACAAATTCAAGGTCCTAGTGTATGGATATGTCGGCCACAACACCAACACTAGACTTTGCGATCCTGGAAGTTGAACTCAAATAATTCAACACTATTTCACAAAAAAAATCGACATACTCTTGGTCCTTAAGGTAGAATCGACCTCCTTTGATCCCAATTTTTCATGACCCGTCCCCTGGGGCCAGTTTCGTGACTACCCCAAACCCACCTACCAATGGCTAGGGGAAGGGTACTAGTTCTTAAGGAATTATCCTGCAAGTTGGAGGCATTCTTCGAGTACCTTTAAACACACACACACTCTTATCCTGAGCCCAAAATGCTAAAAAGGAAGACATGTGTGCCACTAAGACAACCACTGATAGTATATAGTACAAGATGAATGTAAAGGGGGCCAAAATACAAGCCCAAAAAAAATTATAGAAAACTCTATAGTAACTGGTCTATAGAAAACCCTACCTGATGTGTAGCTAAAGTGTAGCTGCTGAAAGTAGTTGGAGTAAGCCTCTCCTATCTGATCACGCTGGGCACTGCCTAGTCCTGGACCACAAAGGTCCCTATCAAAGCGGCGGTTGTCTACACAATACAAGACTTGTGAGGGAAAAGCATGTTCATGGTTGAGTGACACAATACTGAGTAGGGACCCCAAACCACAAAGAAATAACCACATTGAAAAGTACACACAATGTAATAGATAACTCACAAAGGTATAACATAAATTATATAATGTAAGAATATCAGTCGAAAGGTTGAACATCTTGTACAAATGATGGAATCATCTCCGATGAGTAACTGAGGTCTTCCGGGCCACTATGGTCCACTCATCTGTCTGGCAGCTAAGGTCTGTAAGGCCACTGAGGTCCGCTTGTCTACTGGACCACTGAGGCCTACTCATCATCTTGGTCATTGAGCTCCACTCGTCTACCAGGCCACTAATGTATGCTCATATTCTACAATACTGATTTCTACACATCTCTTGAGCAACCTTGGTTCACTCATATGGTGGACCAATGAGATCTACTCACCACTTCCTTCTCATCATAGGAAGCTGTAGGATTTCCGCTTGTAATGCACTTGATTCAGGTGGAATCGACACCTCATGCCATCGTTCGTGTTTCAACCTCCATAGAAACACAATTGGGAGTGTTCCAAAAGGGACATCTCATTAAAATGGTCCCAAAACCACAAATGTATCATCAATCAGATGCACATTTTGAAATTTATGCTCATTTTACTAAAAAGGGGACGGTTGGGGCCAGGCTCGGTCCAACCCAGTCAAACTGACCCAATTCCTCCATCTCGACCCAGTCGGGCCTGGACCAAAGACCAAGAAAATTTTCCATGATGGAGCTAGCCAGTATGGCCATGGGTCCATCCTGGCGGGTCATTTGCGGCCCAACTGGCTTGTCTAGCAGCCTGGTTTCCCCTAGCACGACTCATGTTGGAGGGCCAGTTTGGTCCTGCACCGATGCAGAAGGTGCAGCATCCACCCTACATACTATAGTTGGCTCAGCCAAATGCCATCCCAATACATGGTCTTGCGGCCCAGTAGTGGGCCTCCTGTCCTGATATGGTGATGTGGTTCCGCACGGCTGCAGCCCGCTGGCCGCGGCCTCCTCCACTGTAGTGCACAACCACCCGCACATGGGTGCTACTGCATGATGGCATCCCTTGCCACCTTTGTGGCCTTCCGTCACCACTGATGCTGTCCTTATGGGACCATAATTTCCACTACTTCATAAAGAAAAGAAAAATTGGGGTGGACAAGAAAATTGCATGAGAAAAATGCAAAAGAAAGACAATGAACATTTTTTTTGTCTACATGATTTTCCCTTGTTATGTGTTTAATGATTTATAAACAAAACATGAATCCAACTACCGATATCATCCCATGTGAAAAATTACGAATCCCATAAGAATAGATGACCCATGGATCAATCTGTTAGTAGGTTAATCCACGTTCATTGTTTAGAAAGAACAAACAAAGAATCTAGTTCATAGAGAACAAAACCCCTACATTGAGGTTGGATCCTTCATTGATGAAAATCACACCACTATCTTTTGTCATTTATTAATCCATCGCTAGCGACTGTTCCTTGATCTTCACTAATCAATGAAATTCCCCCAATGGTTTGGTGTGGTCCTCGATCATTCAAACAATCCATCCTCAGTATAACAATTAAAAAGAGAAAAAGTGTTTCAACGTTTCGGTTACACAACATTGAAGAATCGATACACTATGTCATTTATGAAATAGAATTTATGTTACACTCAAGCTACAACATTGTTATGTTTCAAAGAAATTCAAAACTCAAATGAAATAAACTAAAACGTTATTTGTTTCCTAAATTTAATTATTTTAATAAATTTTCTAAAAAAATTCAAAAGTCAACTTTTTTCCTCAACCCACGTCAATCGAGGTTATGTCCTCCCCTATCTAAATTCGTCATTTCAGATGGAATGGGGCCCTAATATTTAAAATATAGGCACCCTTTTAGATATTTCTAAAACCTCTCACATTTATTATTCAAAATAAACATAAATATGTTCAAACACTTATTCAAGATTCTCCGGTCCTCGGAATCAAGTGACGTTTGAGTGCATGATCTCAAAATAATCCCCTATAATTTCAGAAAATTTACAGAGTGTTTCAGGAACATTACATAGAAAGTCCAAATTTTGTAAATAGGTAACATTTATTTCTAGAAAATTTTGAATTGTAACGTAAGTAATTATTTTTATTTATCATGGCAAAAGTTTAAATGAGGTAAATAAGGGTAAATATAAAATTATAATAATATAAAACTAACCTATAACATGTCCAAATCATATTGTGTCAGTTATGGGTGATGAAAAAACACATGGCATGCACATTTGGCCTTTGGGAACCACTTGGGTGGGATAATTACATTTAATAACATTAAACTTAATGTAAAGGAAAATATAACATAAACATGTATCTTCTTGATAAATAATTTTAATAATGGGTTTATAAAAATGTTTTCTTTTTTTATAAATAGTAATATGAAATCTACAAAAAATTCTTCATAATGGTATTTTATTTATAATTTTTAGACATTAAATAATTAAATTTAATTATAACACAATAATGATGTAGTGAATACATTTTTCACAAAGGAATCAAATAAATGATATTATAAATATTAATGTTATTATTATCTCATATAATGAACATAATAAAAGATTATTATAACTGAATATAGCATGTTACAACACTATTTAATGATATGATTTGAAGTTATATATCTATTTAGATTTTATTTAAATTCAATAAATTGAATAGCGTAAAAATTAACATTAGTGATATTTTATGAACTTATTAAAGTATTAAATAATTAAAATATACTAAAAATATTTTAAAATAACAAATTGAATATTATATTTTCTAAATGTTCATTAATTATACAATTATGGATAATTAACTACATATAAGAAAAATTAATCTCCTCTTATTTATTAGATTTTTTTTCCACAATTAAAATTAAAAGATAATAATTAAGGGAAAATCAAAAAGATATGATTGGAAAAAAATAAATCCATTTAAAAAATTATTGGATGAGAGGATTTTGAAATATCCTAATCATTGATTCTTTATATCTCAATTTTTTCCAATTGGATTATGAAATTTATTTATAATAATTTAATACTTTAATACATTCCAAGGTTGCCCTAACCCTCTCTTATAAAAAGGTACAAACACTTCTCTTTAATTAAAACTAAAAAAGTAATTTGGGTCATCCAATATCTATCCAAATATTTTCCATGAATAACTCCCCAAATTTTTAAAGCCTTCGTTTAGGCAGAAAACCCTTCTTATATTTGTCATTTTGTTCTTCAAAGGCGATCAAATGAAGAAGATGTATCGTTTTCATTAAGTGTATCTATTTTATTTCATCTTCCACATCCCTCAAATATCCTACAACCATGATGGTATAACAACTAAAGATTCTTCAATATAAAAAGATGTTATTATGTTAATATCAACCCCTAAATCCATTTCCACTATAATCAAAATGGAAATATAATCAATCATATGTGCCTTGGTGTGAATTATCACCTACTTGAAATAATTTTATTATTTTTCCATTACCATTTATAGATATTGGTTATAATGATGGAATTAAAAATAAAATCTGATATTCCAGTCATAATTATCATTTTAACTGAATAATATTTCAATTAAGTTATTACCTTCGATGTTTATAAAAATGATAACGCCGTTCATGCTTACGTGTAAACAATCACCTCAATGTAGCGATACAAATAATTTTTTTACTACATCACTTATATGATATATATAAGTATAATTTAATTATTATCAATATTTTAATAATATCATTATAGTTATGGAAAATGAAAATATTTTTTTTAAAATTCGACTACTATCAATGAGAAATGAAATTGTTACTCATGCATACGTACAACCTACCATCTATATGATTATAATGTTTTTCAGTTTTCATAACCATAATTAATGGTTAGAATTAAAATGTATGATTAATGTATAAATGTTATTATTATTTCATTAATACTATTCTTGATATTATGTACTTTTGTCAACATGGACTAGTGACATCATACCATGTTCATTTTCGACTCATGAACCGAATATCGAAAAATTGTTTTACATGAACTCGAGTAATTAACTACTTGTTATAACATGGTCATAAGTGATATAAAGGGAATAATAAACATGAATTTTTTTTATACAAGTATAAATTAACCTATGTTTATTATTCAGGATGATGAAGAATGAATGAGACATGTCAGACTCAGGGGAAGGGACATCATCTCGATCCCCTTTCATTGAGTCATATTTTGGTAATATATACTATGTTCATATATATGATGTATAATAATCCTTGTTGAAATTTAATTTCATTCAAAAAAATTCAAATGTGTTAGAACCCAGATCTTTATTTCAGGTAATTTTTCCTTTTTCTAGTGTTTCTGAGGAAAAGTGGATTTTTCGGGAAATTTCTTAAGTACAAAATGTGTACTTTTAAAGTACATGCCACGTACTTAGTTACCATATGTTGCAGTGTGCTGTCCTTTTGTGGTGACCTACAGACTGCCTAATGCGGGGGCCGGTTAAGGAGAGTACATACCTTGTACTTATAAAGTACAATCCATGTACTTTCTTTTTAAATAACTAAACGGATCGGGGTCGCGTCTAATTGGCCGAAGTATCTTCTTCTTCACCTTCTTATACCGAGAGTGTTTGTACGACACCGATCTTTTACCGAGCCACCGATCGAGCATCCATTCTCCGATTCGACCTCCATTGATTGCATTGGGACCACCACGATAATCTCTTCTTTCGTCTAGAGCTTTGTTTCCTGATTTTTTCATCTTCCAAGAGTTATCTTCAGTTAAATTTTTTAGATGTTTTGGTAAATATACAGAGTTCTAAAGAAATTAAAGGATTGAGATTCATGTATGTCGATCATACAATGCTGATGTTGGTGATTTGTTCAATTTTGTAGATATTCTTTGAGTTATATGTGAAACAGTTCCCAATAAACATGTTCGGGGTATTGCATGTTTATAGTTTTAGTCTTGTTAATTGCCTACTATGCCTATATGCCTGAGTAGAGGTCAATTTAATGTGAATAGGGTTAATTTCTATGCTTTAAAGGTGTCTCCCATGAATGTTTTGTTTATGACCATTTGGTCTCACTTAGCCTTTTAGGTTGTTGTGCGTTTTATTACTAGGGCTAATAGGATGGAGTGATATTTTTATCTGACATGATGTTATGTTGATGACTGTTTAGTCATGTAGTTCTTGAGGTATAAATCGAATGTTATTTATATTTTGCGAATGATTTCTTTGCACGGGGCTGCGGGAACCTGGTGTAGTGAGAAAATAAGGGAAATTGACATTGAGGGCTTTATGAGAGTGTCTGTTATAATTATCACGCTATGAGAACATAGGGGGGATTAACGATGAGTCCTTCCTCAGAGGGTATATAGTCACGTTAAGAGGCCACATGAGGAATTGACATTGAGTACATTCTCAGAGGGCCTGTAGATTACCATTAAAAGTCTATAGGGGGAATTAACGATGACTGTTTCCACAGAGATTCGTTGTTATGTATTCTCTTATATGGCGACCCAGAGGGGTTAAGCTGTGAGAACTACCCAGAGGGTTTCTTGTATTTGTTTTTGGTTTATTAAATACTTAAAAGTTAATGTTTGTAAATGAAACTAAAGAGCTGTTTACTTTTGAGTACTTCATAGATTATGCCTCTTTTTCCTATTGACTACCATATATATTCACTAACTGGTAGGCACAAATCTTTGGGAGGTTTCCTACTGGGATTTGTCCCACACCCAGTTTGAGTGATGTTTTTGGGCCCAAATAGATTATATTGATGTAGGTATAGGTAAGGGAAATCACCTTTCTATGTCAGGTACATGATTGTTGTGTATCTGGGGAGCATGGGACCAAGCTAAGGCATGCGATGCAGTGGAGCATTTTATCCAGTTTCTGTTGAAAATTTGTTTAATATTGTATTCTAGAATTGTGACTTGTTTGGATCCTTTCCTAGACATATGTATCATGCATCATTAATACATGTGTGCTCTAGTTTTTTATTACTTCCTTTGTTTTCCAATAGTATGTTTTACTGCTTTTTATATTTCTATATATTTACTTCCAGTGTGTTACTCTGCCAATGAGGGCATAGTTTCTCCACTATCACACCCAAGGCCCTCACTGCTAGTCGGCAGCCTCTGGTATTTGGGTAAATGCGCTTGAGGCCATGTGACCAACTGGGCACGGGGTGCCTCTGGGCGCCTTCCGGAACCAAGACATTACAAAGTGCTATCAAAGGAATTCTTTTCTTCTCAACATACTGTTTAGAGCCTATATCCAGGGATAAGAAGGAATATGTACTTGGTAATAAGCTGTGCCCAGGAGTAGCTAACTTGTGTATAGGTAAAAGCCAATTTACCACATATATAGTGATTTTTCTTATTTTCCAATTATTACAGTTGATTTGATGTCACTATTTGGTGATTCACATGTTTTGTGCTATTATAATTTATATTATTATGGTTCTATTTCTGTTTCATCCTGATGAGATGAGGGAATGCCATCTCATGCATCATATAAGAACTTGTTAGAAATTACTTGTCATGAATTCTTGCCATGTGTTTCGGGTGCATTAGTGATTTCATGTTGTTGTGATTGGTGATGTTATAGATATGCATGTTTTTTTGATAAATAATTTGAAAAAATACATGTTGTTTGATAGGGTATTACAATTGTGAAAGGTTTTTTTTGAAATAATTCCAAACATCGGTTCTTGAGTGGTTATGGGCCCTCATAGATCTAAATTTACGGAATCATTGCCTTGTTTTCCTTATGTATGAAATGTCTATGATTCCATGATTTGATTCTTGGGGAGTATGGACCCTCACAGATCATAATTTTTCTCTTTAATGTTCATTTTAGTGTTTTTATGGGTTCCAGAGTAGTTTTGAGGCTTACTGTATGGGAAAACCCAAAATACATGGTGTTTAATGTTGGACACTCACACCAAGTGTTCTTCTGTTTGGGAATAAACTATTTTTCTTATGTAACCGTTGCGTACTTTATGTACATGATGTGTAGTCCATCACTGTTTTGCTGACTGTGTGGGTAGAAACACGGGGTTGAGAAATCTTGGTTAAACTTTCAATTTACCGAATGTACAAACAATGTAGTGTAGACCATGTGTCCACCCATGTGACAAACAACACAGATGGATAAACCATAGATCATACATGCCAGGTCATGTTTGGACACACCGTGTAGTGTTACCCAAGTAATCTGTCATGTATTAAACAACACTTTTCGGTGAAATCCTTTAAGTACATGTTGTGTCCATCAGGAACATGCTGTATTGAGTCAGCCATGTAACAGGCCATGTGACTAAGAACACGAGTTAGTTATGTTCTCCTAGTACATGCCATGTCTGGCACTAACACGCTATGTAGTCTAGTTATAGGAGAAATGTGTGGGTTATCCTTGTAGAAGGACTCAGTAAGGGTAAGATGATTCAAGTACATGACATGTGTTAGGACAACACGCTCTGTGTATGGGGTATTACCTGAACTGGGTAGGCAGATGTACACGCCTATGTGAAGGCTTAAGAGAAAATGCTATGTAAGAATTATACACTCCATGTATCCATGTTTTGAAATACATGAATGCCTTTTTCTCTTGTTACCTTCTTAAACTTCTATGTTTCAACCCTTGATAATATTAATCTAAGGTGTGCGCTTGACCATGCAGAGTCATGCCACTGAGATGTCATTCGGTTGTCTGCCAGTTGCAGGGTAGTGATCAGATGCCAGACATGACTAATCAGGGACTACCAGTATATCTTCTAGTTATCCCAATCTTGGCACCATTATTCATTCTGGACACAGGTGCTGACGCACATTTTCAAGAGGCATTTATGAGGTTCATGTAGGCCTTCCTTGGAGCACCGCCCCTACCCCGTCAATGATAGAATTGACCCGGGTTTTCCATCAGCAACATCCTCTCACAATCACAGGGGACTCAAGAACCTCAGGTTACATATTCCTTTTTAGAATTAATGCTGAAGATCTTCGAGAATCTGGAGATGCCTCAAGAGATAAGGGTGAAGCTTGCTATATACATGCATTGGGATTCCTCCAAGAGATGGTGGGATGTGATCTCAAAACTGGGATGCCAGAAATACGTGGCATGGGATGAGATCTAGCTTTCCTTCTATGACTTTTTCTACCCAGATAATTTGAAGGTTGATCGATCCCAAGAGTTCATGTGTTTGGAGCAGGGTAGCATATCAGTCATCGAGTATTCTTCTCACTTCACAGAGCTAAAGTTCTTTACACCCTTTTGAGGAGGAGATGATTTTTTCCTTGCATGGATGTCTGAGTATGGTCTTGGGAAGGATATTCAGGCTCAGGTAAAGAACTTCAGGTAGACATCAATATCCTTTATATTCAACTAGGCACTGATCATGGAGTGCAACCTGAGCAATTCTGGAGCTATGAGCTAGGGAGGTTCTGTATCCAAAGTTAGTGCATCACCTACTAATAGTAGGAAGCACAGTAGGGAGTCTTCAGGTGGAAATCTGAGGAGGTGGAACACATATTCTCGTATTCGGGTGGTGTGCTACTTGTGTAGGAACAGTGGGAATATGAGGCCACATTGCCTGAGAGACCTAGAGGAGTGCCGATCATGCGGTAATATAGGGAATATTTACCATTTCTATCAGTTATTTTCACTAGAAGCTGATGACATGGGTTCTTCTTTGACTCCGCATTTAGGAGAAGCACCACCATTTTCTCATCGGTTAGGGAACTGGAGTTCTTCGGTCCATACAAGATGAGGTGGTTATCATGGCCACGGTAGCTAGTTTCTAGGATTTCAATGACAAAAGAGTGGATTAGCTCAGAGGAATCAGGCATGGTTAAATGGTCGTAGTGTAGGTTAGACATTTGAACTGGATAAGACCCAACAAGAGAAGGATCTCGTACCCTCTATTTTTCGAGGCAAGATCCTAATTTCCTCAGTTTTAGCATATCCTATTTTCGATATAGGGGATTCCCATAGTTATTTATCTGTTTTTGTTGTGGAGATCCTTGGGCTCTTTATCCATTATTATACTGATATTTTTACGCTAGACACACAATTGGGTAAATGAACAGCTAGTGTGCGAATGTGAAATAAGTTCCCTCTGGAGGATTGTGGGTGTCCCTTTTTATTGGACCCTTATATCCTAGAGATGATGGGTTATGAAATAATTCTCAAAATAAACTTTATAGTTCCATTCTAAGAAGTTTTTGATTTTTATCATTGTAGGGTGAGTTTCTCATCACCGGAGTGCAGATCGTTTCTTCATAAGGCAGAATGGGATGTCCAGGTGAGCAGAACGGGACCCGAGCATCATGGGTTGGGAGGAGTTATAGGCCATATGGCTTAACTTTATCCAGATGACCAAGGGACTTCACATATGAACTTTTTTCTAGTGGTGGATTGTTTCAAGGATGTCTTTCTAGAGAAATTTTGAGGTTTGCCTAAAGGGGGAGAGGTGGAATTTTCTGTTGAGCTTCTTCCTGGAGTGGCACTGGTGTCTGTTCCACTTTATATTATTGCTACACCAGTGTTTCAGGAGCTCAAGATGCAGTTAGAGGAGTTTCAAGTAAAGGGTTTCATCCGACCTAGTACTTCTCCTTGGGGTTCTCCTATACTGTTTGCGAAGAAAGCATACATTGCCCTCAGTCTTTGTGTGGATAATCAAATGTTGAACCAGTTGACCGTCAAGAACCGATATCCCTTTTTGAGGATTGATGATCTCTTTGATCAAATTCTAGGAGCCTGGGTGGTTTAAAATATTGGCTTGAGGACCGGTTACCATTCATTGCGCATTAGGCCATTATATGTACCTCTTACAAGCTTCTAGAGTAGGTATGGTCATTAAGAGTATGTGGTTATGTTGTTCGGTCTCAAGAACATGCTTATAGGTTTCATTGCGCTGATGAACCAAGTATTCCATCCATACATAGAATCTTTCATGGTAGTTTTTGTGGACGATATCTTGGTTTTCTCTCACACTCGACAAGACCATGCCACACATCTTGAGATCATTTTGAGTTCACTGAGGTAGAATCTGTTATATGCTAAGCTCTCAAAATTCCACTTTTGGTTGGACCAAATTCTATTTCATGGGTCATGTTATCTCAGAGGCAATAGTATCGGAAGACCCATAGAAAATTAGAGCAATAGTTTCCTAGGAGCATTCGATGAACTTCTTTGAGGTATAGAGTTTACTAGGGCTGGATGGTTACAACATTCATTTCATACTAGACTTTTCACGCTTACTAGTGCCAATTACGGGCCTGAATTAGAAGGGTGAAAAGTTCTTGTAGTCAGATTCATGCGAGTTAGCCTTTACGGAGCTGAAGGGGAGGTTGACTTCAGCTCCGATACTATTTTTTCCAGAGCCGAGAAAGTTCGATACTGTTTACTGTGATGCATCACGTATCAGGCTAGGAGTAGTTCTTATGCAGGGAGAAGGGGTTGTTGCGTATGGTTCTTGGTAGTTGTGGAAACATTAGATGAATTACCTGACACACGATCTCGAGATGGCTGTAGTTGTTCAAGCATTACACTGTTGGAGACACAACCTGATGGGAGAGCATTTTTTGGTTTTCACTGACCACAAAAGGCTCAAGTATATCTTCCCTCAGTGTGGCCTAAATTGGAGACAACAAAGGTGGGTTGAGTACCATCATTCATTTGACTTATATCTTTCCTACACGCCTGTGAAAGGAAATGATGTAGGTAATGCGTTGAGCCGGAGGACTCACATACACAAAGTTCAAGAGGCTAGTAGTGAGTGTATGCTTATGGTTATGTTCTCTGAGATGCAATTGGAGGTGCACAACATATAGGGTAGACATTTCTTTCTTATGTAGTTTTTACCTCTACTCTACTTTATCGAGTGCGAATGAGACATCTATCAGATTTTGAATGCCTAGTCTTACAATAGAGTGTTTTAGGAGAGGATCCTATTCTTGGATGTACAATATGAAAGGATGAGATCTTTCATTTTCTTGGGCGTGTATGGGTTCCAGTAGACATACGCAAGGAGATGATGCATGACTTTCATTCCTCTATTTGGGCAGTTCATCCTGGTGTCACAAAGATGTATCATGATCTACACCATTGGTATTGGTTCTAGGTATGAAGAGAGATGTTTCTGGGTTTTTCAGGAGATGTTCCACCTACCAGGTGGTGGAGGCAGAGTATCATCGACCAGCAGGGATTTTGCAGCAATTAACCATTCCCTAGTAGAAATGGAATGATGTCGCGATGGAATTAGTGATGGGTTTACTGAGGTCGCCTTGAGGGAATGATGCAGTTTGGGTTGTCATTGAAAAACTAACAAATGTTTCTCACTTCTTGCTGATCATGGAAATATTCAGTGTTAACGAGCTTGGGGAATTGTACATCCGAGAGATTGTGCGTTTACATGGAGTTCCAAAATCCATTGTTACAGACAGGGACGCCCGTTTTACATCTCAGGTCTGATAGGGACACCAGAAGGCTTTGGGCACACAGTTACTTTAGAGTACATCATACAATCCCCAGACATATGGCTAGTCCGAGCGTACGATTCAGGGGTTGGAGGACATGTTTCGAGCAGGGATCCTGGATTTTTGAGGTTCGTGGGAGAAGAAATTACCTCTTGTGTATTTTTCCTACAATAATAGTTTTAATGCAACTATTCACATGGAACCTTATAAGGCTTTATAAGATAGGTCATACCGATCACCCTTATATTGGATAGAGGTAGGAGATGCAGCTATGTTGGGACCTCGTCTTTTCTAGGAGACCACAGAGTAGATAGAGTTGATTTAGTAGAAAATGGCTAATGCACAGTCATGACAGAAGTCTTATGCTTATCGATGGAGATGACCTCTGGAGTTCGAGGTCGGAGGTTAGTTTTTTCTGTTTTTCACACCGAGGTTGGGAAACAGGAGGATTAGGAGACAGTGTAAGTTTTCATCGCGGTATGTCAGATAGTCTGTAATTTTGGAGAGAGTCGGACTGGTTGCCTATCAGCTGCCGTTAACTCAAAAGTACCAAGCTATGAATGTTGTCTCACATGTTTCTCATCTTCGATGTTACTTCTCAGACCTATCTCATGTTTTTCAACCTGAGGAGGTTGTGTTAGAGGTGTATGCGTCATTTGAAGAGCAACCAATCCGGATTTTTGGTCAGAGTGTGAAGGTTCTCCATGGTCGGTCTGCTCCTCCGGTATGAGTGATGTGGCAGTATGGGCGAGTACAGGATAAGACTTGGGAGAGGGAGGCTGATGTACGATCACAGTGGCTAGGGAATTTCGAGAATTATTCTTCTATGCCGCTTTATTAGGGAAATTTGGGGAAGAATGTATTTAAGGGGTCTGTTTGTAAGAACCTGGATCTACTTTTCAAGTATGTTTTCATTTTTCTGGTGTTTATGTGGAAAATGGGAGTTTTATAGAAATTTCTTATGTACACGCTCTATGATTTATAATTAAATGTCGTGTACTTGGTTACTGCGGGTAGCCGTATGATGGCCATGTAACGACCGTGCAGACGACCGTGTGTTGTGACCTTTAGACCGCCTAATGGAGCGGCCGATTAAGGCAAGTACACGTCATGTACTTATAAAGTACTCACAATGTACTTTCTTTTTTCATAAAATTGAACATGATCTCATCTAATTGGAATAAGTACCATTTTCATCACCTTCTTTGAACCAAGAGCGTTTGAACCATACCGATCTTTTTTCGAGCCCCTGATCGAGCATCCGTTCTCTGATTTGACCATCGTCGATTGCGTTGGGACCATCACGACAAGCTCTTCCATCTTCTTGAGCTTAGTTTCCGAATTTCCTATTCTTTAAAGAGTGATCTTTGGTTAAATGTTCTATATTTATTTATAGATCTACGACTTTCTAAGGCAAATCACGGCTTGAAATTCATGCATATCGATCATACAACGCCAGGGTAGGTGGTTTGTTCCTTTCGGTAGATAGTCTTTGAGTTATATGGGAAAAAGTTCCCAATACCCATGTTTATGGTATTGAGTGTTAATGGTTTTAGCCTTTTCAATTGCATGTTATACCTGTACACTTGAGTAGAGGTCAATTGAATATGAATAGGGATAATTTCTACGCTTTGGAGGTGTTTCCCATAGATGTTTTCTTTATGACTATTTGGTCTCAATTTGCCTTTAAGGATACTGTGTTTTCTATTCCAAGTGATGATATGATGGGTGACTTTTTTAACTTAAATTTTGTTATGCTGTAGACTATATAGAAAATTAGTTCTTGAGGGATACTTTGGCCATGATTTATCATTTGCGCATGATTTCTAAACACGGTGGGTGCGAGAACCTGGTTGTGAGACCATATGGGAAATAGAAATTGAGGGATTTCCTAGAGTGTCTGTTAAAATTACCACTCTGCGAAACCATAGGGGGGATTGATGTTGAGTGCTCCCTCAGAGGGTCGAAATTTACATTATGAGTCCATAGGAGGAATTGACATTGAGTGCTTCCTTATAGTGCCTGTAGATTACACTTAAAAGACTATAGGGGGAATTGACAGTGAGTGCTTTCTCAGAGAGTCTTTGTTATGTCTTCCCTTGTGTGGAGAACTAGAAGGGTTAGGCTGTAAGAACTACCCAAATGATTTCATGAATTATGTTATAGAGATTATGTATTTACAGTTGAAAATTATTATTTCATGGGATTATAAGTATTCATAGACTAACAAATTCATTCCATATTTTATATCCCATACTATGTTTTTCATGTCCATCTAATGTTTTTGAATTGTTTTCTACAAGGTATATGGATGCGTAAGATAACTGAATAATTCACGATATAAATTTTGAATATTTTTAGCATGAAAAAGAAAACATGTTTTATGAAAAAATGGATAACGTTTAGACATGTCTACTTTGCAATAGTTGATATGTTATGTAATAGTAATGGATTAACTATCTAAAGATCACTACATGGAATGATTCTCAATGTGAAATAATGTAAACTTTTAGAATTAACTCTATATTATGTAATTTTTATGGCTGGAGCCTTATAAAAACTCTCATATTCTACTATTTATCTAAAAAATGTAAATATCATCTCTAATTTGTCGATTTACCGTCATCATTAATTATGTGTTTTAATTTTTTATTATTGCATTCATGTCTAGACAGAAAAAAATTATTATGGTTAAATTTGATTCTATTATACAAAGTTATTATTTATATACTGTTTTCGAACCAATAAATAAACATGATGTTAAATAAAATTATATATGTTCCTGAGGGTCATAAAAACCTCCCAAATAAATGAAATAATATTCATTAATGTTTTAAATAAAGAATCATCATATTATAAAAAATGATATAAGATATCATATAAAATTCTAGAAACATATTAACACCATTTCATTCCACTTTTTTTTATTACGTTCGACCAAAAAATGCATAATAAACAAACCCTGGAAACCATGAAACAAATGTACAGTAAAAAATTAAAGAAACTACTATTAATAAATGGGATAAAACATGTAATAATAAGATTATATATGGAATTATAAATATGAATATGGGTTTTTAAAATATTAATAAAAATATTTAAACCATTATAGAAGATTTTTGAACACAATTGATGTAAGATAAACCATAGGTAGGGGACTTTTCATTAAATTCTTAATTTGAATTAATATTTTTAAAAAATTACAAAGGAATTATTTAATTTATCATGTATTCATATTTTATGAAGATGTTATGGTTATTTTTGGAATAGATAATGATGAATTATGGGACCTATAACTCTTTAAATGAATTAGGTATCATTATGTTAGATTTAGACTACAATGGTTATTCCATGTGTAATTGAGATGGTTACACAATACGGTAGTCATGACGGTTAAAATGTATGGTATCCATGAGGGTCTCCAATTATATGGTATCCACGATGGTAAAAATATTAATTAATTAATTCCCCAAGATACCATTGTTAATTTGTTTATTTTTTCTATGTTTTATGGAAATGTCATGTTTTCACAAAGTATGTATATAATATATTACGGATGAGATGTATATCTTTGGGAAATGTTTTCATTTGATTATATGTATTGATTTACTAAAGCATCATTTGTCTTTTATGTCCTTTAATGAGATTTTTTTTGCTAATCCCATGTTTGTAATATTTTATCATAGGTTTTATTAATTGGAATGAGAAAAGAAGAAGCCAATATTTCCATTGTGAAATAATTTCATGAAAAGAACTAATATTTTGTAAAAAAAATTTGTATTATGTATGAAATGGTTTTTATTTATGTATTATCCAAATTTATTTTTGGTGGGTCGATATCTATGTATTATGACATAATTCTCTATAACTCTAAACTAAAAAGATCATTAGGAATGTAAAAAAGTAAATTATAGATTAATTAACAATATAATTTCTTGATTAATGTCGGGTTTTTATTGTTGGTATTAGAGAACCAATTGGGAAACATTAGGGGTCATTATGATGTTAAAAAATACCATAAATTTTATTTTCCTTATAGTTAAGTTTATATAAGAGAGAATTTATTTATTATTATTTTTTTCATCTAAAATACGTCCATTTAGAATGGTTTTCCATAGAAAAAACTGGGAAACTGATGTAGGAAGTTATAGGGAGGATGATAACTTTATGAATCCACAACCTTGGGCGGTGGGAATTAGAATCTAGTAGTTTGTGACCATAATTTATCATTTTACCTGGGATATAAATGGATGTGTCATCCATGTAAGCGAATAACTGGAGCGTCCAAAATAGAACATGATTATAGTGGAACATTTTATGAGGCAATACCATCCTTATTTTAGTGGATTTACATTCTTAGTGGTAACTGAAGGGGGGATTAAATCCAATGAAGAGATATTATATGTCATGGGGTGTTTAGATAATAAAAGGATAGTCATTCTATTTATATTTTTGGAAGTGAAGATGACCAGTGTTGGTCAATGGTTAATAATATCCAGGATAGTGAGGAGATTGTTGCATTGAAATGAGATAAATTTATGAATCTTTTCCAGGAAAAATAATTTCCAAAGGCTGTTCAGCATTGGATGGAAAATAAATTCTATGAATTGAAAGAAAAGGAGGAAAATAAAATTGTGGGGTATGATGAAAACTTCACCATATTGAAAAGGTATTCTCTATACTATATTCAAGATATTAATAGTAGAATCAATTATTTTTTACATTGGATTGAATCCATGTCACCTAATAGAATTGGATTCCCATGAATTAATAAGTAATGATAAACCAGTTCAATGCATTGAGAGTTTATAAATGGAGTTTAAGATCATTTGTACTTTTAAAATAAGAAAAATAAAAGTTTTAGATTCATTTCAATGGGTAACAACCAATCAAATAAATATCAATATAAGAAATTAAAATTTCTTTTTTGTGGGGTGTTTTGTAAAAATAATTGAGATGAATTAATTAAAATGTTTAGGAAGCGTTTTAAATGTGTTATGTTTGGTTATATAGCTTGTAATTTTAATGAAATAGATCTTAGTGTTTGTATGATTATATTTTATAAGAAAACTATAGAGTTTTTCAAATGTGGTGAGATGGTTCATTATGCAAATACCATCCCAAATAAAGATTAAAATGATGGAAATCATCTAGAATATTAGTAAAAATCTAAAATCAAATCCTTTATGGCTAAAACTGTATATTTTGGGACATCCAATGAAGTTTTATCAGGTTCATTTTTTTTCTATTATTTTCTAATATCATTTTTGATATGAGGTCTACACATTCTTTTATTTGTGATAAATGTTCTGCTAAATGGGAAATTTCACCTCAAGAAATGAAAAAATATATGGTAAAAAACCCTAGGGGAAATTTATATGTAAAAAGAATTTTAATAATCTTCATATTTTTCTCTATGTAAAGGAATTATGCTAAAACCTTATTGTTCTACCTTACAAGATTTTCATTTTATTTTTTTAGGGAAAGGCTCTGTTATTATCCTATTATAATTGATTGCATATATACATCAGTTATTTTTTAAAAAGTGTTTCAATTTTTATTCATGAATGAACCCACCAAAGTTAAAACATATCCAAAAGATAAGAAACTATTAAAAGATGGAAATTAATGTTATGTTGTAAATATTGATATAAATAAGGGAACTATTCAGAATAATGACGTTCTAGTGGTAACATAACACATTGATGTTATTCTGGATATTTTTTGGGGTTATATCAGATCTATAAGTTGAATTTACTATAAAATTAGTTCATAATGATAATTTAATTCCCAAACAACCTTATCTAAAATCACAAGTGGATCTTACAGAATTGAAAAAGTAGTAGAAAGTGTTTCATGATAATGGCTTCATCCATCCTAGCACCTCACCACGGGGTTATGCACATTTTTCGTAAAAAAATGATGGTTTCATGATATGTTTCATTGATTATAGATGATTGAATAAAATTACATTAAAGAATAAGTAACAATTTATTCACATGTATGACATGTTTTTTCATATCCAGGGAGCTTAGTATTTGTTACCTGATTGACATGACGTCTTGGTACATTCAATTAATTGTAAAGGGGGATGAAATTCTAAAAACATTGTTCTAAAAATGATATAGGAATTATAAGTATGTTATTATACCCTTTGTTTTGAAATACTCCCTTTCTAAATTTATGGATCTTAAAAATTGATTCTTTTGTGAATATTTGGGAAATTTTTTGTAGTGTTTATTAATAATTTTTTTTAAAAAAATTATATAGATCATTAAAAAAATTTATGGATTTTCCAGGAAAATCTAAAAGAAAAGTAGTTATATTTGAAATTTATGTAATTTGATTTTTGGTTGAAAAATATTTCTTTTCCTCAGAACATTATAAATAAAGATGGTATATGAGTTGATCCCACAAAAAATCTGGTTTAGGATTGACATGCCCTATAAATGTTACAATGATTAATAGTTTTCTTTGATTAATAGGTTATTACTAATAGTTTATTAACCACTTTTATCGGTTATCAGGAAAGATAACTAAATTAAAAAAAAGGTGATAAATTTATTTTGATAGAAGAATGTGACATTTGTTTTTAGGAACTGAAAATATGATTACTGAATGTTATAGATTTGGACTTGCCTTCCATAAATGGTGACCTTTTCATCTATACTAATTCTTCATTAATGAAACATGTTTTTTTATAATGCAAAGTGATATAGTAATTTCTTATACATAAAGACAACTGAAACACCATGAATTAAATTATCCCACACAAGATTTGGAATTAGCATATGTGGGGTTTTCCTTGAATGTTTTATGGAATACTTTATATGTAGCAAGATTTGAAATATATACTAACCATAAATGTTTAATGTATGTATCTAATCATATGTAATTTTATATGAGGTGGAGAAGATGTCCATAATTGGTAATTGATTATGATTCCATAATCAATTACACACCTGGAAATGAAAAAATTGAAGCACCTGCCTTTAGTTGAAAACCACATGCTACATTTATATTATGTGTATATATTAGTTACAAAATCATGAATATGTTATATTATATATTTTAAAATCAAATTTTACAAGAAATAAACTTTTATTACTAGATATGATGGTAGTAATGAAAAATCAACAAAATAATTATACACGGAGACAGTTAATCACCATAATTTGGACAGTGGTTTTTAATTTGGTTGAATAAGAGGAGATGAGAAATAAAATTGAAATGAGATATTACATTATAAACATTATAGTAAAATACGTGAACTATTCGTTAGTTGTAATTCAATGATGGATGAAGTATGTGAGGGAAAATTGACATAGAAAATAAAAATAAGAGAGGTGCTTTTTGAAAATTACCAATTGAATATTACCTCATATGAGGGACACCTTGAAGACCTTGTAGATGGTCTTTTAGTTATAAAAAAATTAATTCTATGTGAAGAGTGTGATGAGGAGATACTTGGGTAGATATTTGATTCAATTAATGTCTTGTGAGGGTCAAAGGGATGATGGGCGACCATATTTATACTTGGGGAGGGGCAGTTCTATTTAATTAAACAATGATTAATTTATAATTAAGGCCAATGATATTGTGGTGGAATTAATTTCCATAAATTTGGATTATAATAGACATTATAATGTATTGTTTTGGTTGATAAAATAACATGAACCCGCTAAAATTTGTAGATACTATTTATTTTTTTATTTTAACTTTTAACTTTAACAAATTTCACTATTTTACCTAAACTGTGATAAATCAATTTTTTACCAGAGTAACTTTTTGTTATTACTAAAAATGAAAATGATAGTGAAAAAATTTTGAATCATAGGAATACAAATATATTTTCCATTTTACCAAATTAAATTTACATGTTTTTGAAAATTATATTTAAAATTAATCTCCTAAACGCAAAAGGAAAATATAGTTTTAATGTGAAAAAGTTCTAATATTTTAAAATATTTCAGATATAATTTCTATTTGAAATTTATTCCAATAACCTAAATTGTATTTATTGATATATAATTTAAATTATTATAATATTAAAAATATATAATATTTAATTTAACTATATAAATAAATTATATGGAAATGTTGTTTTAATTTAAAATTCAATGTTTTCCACTATTCAAAAAAAATATAAACATCTTTGAAAAATACCAAAAAAATCAACCAAAGATAATTTTGATATTCTTATATAATAAATGATTTTTATTTTGCAAAATAAATTTATAAATGTTTCCTAATTTATATTTAATATATTTGTACAATTAATATGAAGAAAGAGTTCATTTTAGAAAAAATATTGCTTCTTTTTGCATAAAATTTGGTTAATTTTCATCGAAAGACTATAAAAAATTTCATGGAATTAAAATATAATTAATAATTAATATAAATTTACATAATATCATTAACTAATATTTATTAATTTAATTTATTATGATAATATTAATTTATGGGCATAAAAATAATTTTTTTGATAACTTCAATTGGTTTTTATATTCATTTTTAATTAATTTGTAACCAATTAATTTATAATATAAACATGTGTAAAATATATATTTATAATTTAGTTAATATCATTCATTCCCACCATTCCAATATCTAGGTGAATGCTGTCACATTTAAAAAATAATATATAGTCACCATTTTATGATCGACATGGTATATCATGTATAATATTGATTGTTGTGTTTCATTTTAAAAATTAATGTGATGTTATAAATGTTTTGTTTGTTAATGAAGGGAACTTGTTACATTTTTCCTAAAAAGGGTAATGAAAATACAAATCATTAAATAAATCCATAGAACCGTTAGAGATGATATATAAAAACTAAAAATAATTATATAAATGATCTACTACTAGATTTATAATATGTAAAAGATTTTGAACATCCAATTACATGAAACTAAAATTAACTAATTAATATATATTTTGAGACAGTTATAACTAGACAGGGTTCCTGATGAATCATTACTTACCACTAAAAGAGTATTATTACATTTCCATTCTATGGAGAATTTTACTAATGGTTTCTCTGAATAAGAATAGAAAAAAACAGTGAATCCATGTAAAAATTGATGATCCATAAATATTTATTAAAAAGTGATTCCGATAATACATAATAATTCCATATAGTTCATGAAATTAGAAACTATTAAGGACACCCTTCCAATATATTTTTCAAAATTCTTATAACTCCCATTATTCTAGAGAACCCACTCTCAACCCGATATAATCTTACATCATCTGGGGAATAACCAATAAATCATACTAATAGATATACTGATACAACTAGTTAAATCCTCAAAAAATCAACAATCCAGCCTTATACATGATGGATCCAAACTAAAGAATCTAAAAGGCTTGTTTAGGTGGATCATTTCTACTATAATTAACTGGAAAAATTACATCTCAAGTAAGCTTCCTTTCTAATCAATTCCTAACCCTGAAAATGCATATTTAATATCTTTTTGATGTTTTAGTGAAGTGAATATACATTAAGTGAGATGATCAAAATCAGGATCTTGAAGTGGAAAACCAAAAGAAAAATATGAAGAACCTGAAACCATGAAGGATAATAGGAGAAGTGACCATTTAAGTAACATCAATTTAATAAGTATAACATAAAATATATGATCGAAGACACACAACATCACCAAACACCCTTCCTTTAAAAAATAATCCTATCAATGAAAACTAGGCGATTGGACTAATTATAGGATTCTTTTGACACCTTAAAAAACATGTAAGTCAATGTACATGATCTGGATGAAATTATTGAAATATAACTAAATATAATGTTTCTAATGTAGATGGGTACAAATAACATAAAAATTCACAGAGTTGAAAAGGTAGAAATAGAAATAAATATTTCATCCCCTATAACTATGTAGTTTCACAAGAAATATCTAGGACTTGGATGTTTGACTATCTGTAATAATATAGGATAGTATAATTTTAATAATTTATTTTTTAATTAATGATCATTAACCAATATTAGGAATTATTATGTTTACTCATCCCTATAGATAGATGTAATTAATCCAACCATTTTTATAAAACAACTAGACAATTGAGACACTACATAAATTGTAGGGTTTTTGGAGGATGTCATCATCAGAGTCAATTGATTATTATTCCCTACTTTACATTTATCCTGATAATGGAAGATAAAATTTGTTCCACAAATTCACTGATCTTATTATGTATTTGGTTTTTGAAAACTACTAAAACATTGATAAATGTAAATGAAGGAACACATTTTAATTTTTTTAATTATTGATAATAAATTATTACAATGAGATTTATAGATTCAATGAAATACCTCAATTAAGAAGAATAATTTATCAAAATGTATAATTTAAATTCCCTTTTGTTCTAAAAAAGAAATTTAAATGTTATTTAAAATAATCAAACTAGGGGTATCTTTTGAGTCACAAAATCATTATGATATTTTTTTTAAAAATATTAATTCAGTATATAATTAAATTTATATACTGAATATTTGATCGAACAAGATAAATAATTTTTTAATAATTTGATAACATATGTAACCAATACTTATTATTTATATTAATAGGGTATATGTATGGGAAAAACTATGTTTAATATCCAAATAAAACACAAACCTAAACTAAAATTTAGGATCTTTCTGTCAACATTATAATTGAAATATTTAGAATGGAAAAAAGAAAAAATATTTCTGGTAATCTAAATAAATAAGGTAATAAATCAAGAGAACTATGTTTTGAAATTTATTTTAAAAAATTATAATTTTATAGGCATGTTTTTAAGTGATACCCCCTGGATTATTCCCACTATTTTTATGCTCCAAAATATACTGAAAAAAGACTAGAATCAACATTTTATAAATTTTATAAAATTAACAAAAACCCATTTGGATTCATAATAAATGTGGGTAAATAATTTATGATGAAAAATGAACCTTGTGACTTTGAAAAGACATTTATATATTTATTTTATGGATGAAATGTTAGAGATATTGGATTAGTTGTGACACATTTATATTTTTGAGGGGTTTTCTAGATATTTTCAGGTTCTTATAGAAATAGGAGATCAATAAAAAACTATATTTAATTTTCCATTTTTTATAATTTCATACCGAAGAATGCATTTTTTGTAATACAACGCACTAATTACATTACATCATTACATTGTAGGATTATAAAATTAAGATGTTTGAATTTTTTTTGAGTTATTTCACAATTACTATAGTATTAATGGAACTTTTTTTGTAATCATTCTTAAAAATTTAATGTTTTTTATACAGATGAAACTATAATTACATGGAATTAAATCTTGAAGCAATTTATATCATGGTGGAACAAGACACCATTTTGGGAGACATCATTCTTTAATAAGGAATTGATGTGGAAAAGGGCAATGTAGATATCATTTTTAAACATCCTAACCCCACCACTATGAATCATGTTTGATAGTTTTTGAAATGTGATGAATTTAATGGAATATTTGTTTGAGAGTATTGGAAAAATTCATTTCCACTGACAAAACATCTCATGTATGATACAAATATTTTATTTGAAAAATCATATAGGTTAAAATTTCACATGCTCCAAGAAAGGATGGAAACATCCCATATAATTAGTCTAGTGGCCTAATATCTTCCAATAAATGTTTTTTGGGATGCCATCAACCATGAATGTAGGAGTAGTGTTTTACTAGGCAATTTTTTACACTCATGTGTGATAGACTATGATTCAAAATATCTAGACACAACCAAAATAAATTATGCAATTACAGATATATAGTTATTGGTTATATTTGATGAACTAAAGAAAATTTCATTCTTGTTTTTAGGGAGTATAGTTTCATTTATTAGGACCATGAATCTTCTTGATTATTGGTGAAGAATGAAGATCAATGTGAAGATATGTAAAGTGGATTCAACTAATAAAAGAAATAAACATGGATATATCATGTAAAAATGATAGTGGGAACATTGTTTCATATCACATGAGTATTTTGTAGCAAAATAATAATGTAGAAACACCCATAAGAACAACCCAAGATGTTACTCTTTATAGTGAGCTATTTTATGAAATCACAAAGGATCCATGTTATGATGACTTGGTGAACTATTTCATCAAATCAAAGGTAACATCATTATTTTTTAAAAATTGAACGCTTAATCTAAAATAATAATAGAAATACAATGTTTGGTTGGCTATTTATTTATTTAAATTTTCTTGTGGTTGTGTGATTATAATATGGCTAATAAAGTGGAAAACATAGTTCTCACATTTTTAATAAATTTTAATGTGGATTATGTTTTTTACATTATAAAATAGATATTTTATTTCTGGAATCTATTTTTTCTTGAAAAATTTCATAAATGATGCATTTACTTTTTGATATCCATGTAAAACTACAAATTTATTGTTGAATTTTATAAAAGAACGTAAATTCCGAAACCATTTATTTTTTAGGAAATATTTGACGTATTTTTTAAATATTACATGCAATAATATAGTATTTATTTTGGATTTACCCGTATCAAACTAGTAGTATATTGTGTTACTAAATTGATTTAATCCCATGAAACTAAAACTAATGATTCAAAAGTGGCGATTCAATTTCTATGATCAAATAATTTTTGGTATTTTTTGAATACCATATCCAATAATTAGTGACTGTGGAGAAATTGATTTGTAATTCAATCATCAAAGTACTAAAGAATACATAACGAGTATAACATATGACTCTAGTACATATCATCCATAAAAAAATTGGATGGAGAAGGTATCAAATAGAGAATCACATAGAATTTTCGAATAAAAATTGACTCCAAATAGAAAGGAATAGAGCTGGAAGAATGATTATTTAGTTTGGTTTTATATAACTTCCATCAAAACATCCCATGTTATGTCACCTTATTAAAAAATTATTATCAATATTAAATCACAATAGTGGGGAACTAAAACAAAAAGGCTAATGTAATGTGATGAAATTGAATCTATAATTTAAATGATATGATGATTAGATAATTACCAGTGGGATATAACAAGTGGATGTAATTAGGGTACATTATAAGAAATCCCCACTATATAAATAAATTAATGAGTCTTCCCAAGATATGTTAATATCGATAAAATATTTTCAAATTGACGATAATGCGTTGTTGTTATCCTTGATGATGAAACTCATGTTAGTTAATAGTAATTAATAATGGAATAGGAAATTTTTAATGACTTCAAAATTTCAATGTATGTTGTTGAAATCAGAAGACTATAATAACAATAAAATTTTAAAGTGACATGGATGTATATGGAGTAGTTTCATGAATATTAATAGATAGAACCAATAAAAAACTCAAAACTAATCAATATTGAATATGAATATGTAAAATTATGTTATCCTTTTCAATCATATAAATCTATAAAATAATATTTTATTTCTGTTATTTCATAAAAAACACGATATAATTAAATAGATTTTGTGTCTATGATGACTGTGATTGATGAAAAAAATTACCTATAATTTAAAATAATATTTAATTATTTATTAATATTATTCTTCAGGAGAAAGGAAAATAAAAAAAAATTTGTTTTTATGGTTAATTCCACCCATTGAATGATATAAATAACCACGTTGCTGTGGGAATTATGGAAGAATTCTTCCACTAAAATTGTGGGAGGTGTTTTATAAAAAATATTAAATATTAATCAAAATGATAACAAGAGAAAACATATGTTGTAAAAAAAATTTAAGTAACCTACCCACGGAGATTGATTAGAACCACATAGATACTCCACAAATAATATTTGGATAGCATATATGAACAATAGTAAAATAATAATATTGTAGTTCATCTAGAAGTTTTCCTTATTCAATGAAGTACATAACATTATGTGTTAGCAATGAAATGTTATTTAGAGAAACATAAGATCTAGAGGCCCCAGATTTGTATATATGATCTAATTATTATATTTAGTCCCATGTGACACATTTTTCCTAGGATTTTTTTAGATCCATGTATATATATAATCATATAATACATATTTTTCAGAAACATGGATGAGAGAAATTAAAATAGTTTTTATTAAAAAGGGGTGAAAATATTTTTGGATCATAAATTATTAGATGAATAATGGGATGGTTATATATTTAAATGTCATAAAAGAAGAATCTCTGATGTGTGGAACACAACATATTAATATAATGTTTAGGGGATTTGCATTTAATAATGATTCCATTATTACAATCTAATTCAACTATGTTCCATTATTTTTATAACCCCAAAACAAAATTTGTTTCTTGAAAGGATGTGGAACCCATATGAACATGAAGGAAAGTTCCTTGTTCAATTTAACGATTCATTATCCATTAAATATAAAAATTTGGATTCAGTTATTTTAATGGTATTTTAATTTTTTTCTTTAATTCTAGATAAATTTTATAAATACAGGATATTGTTGAATTTAGAATTAAACTTGAAATACTTATTTAATAATTATTTCAATTATTTGAATGATTTTTTACATTTTAGGACAAATAATACATAGATTTTTTGTTTCCCCTTTTTCACAAGTAAATACTTGAATATTATTAGAATAAATGATTATATACAAGATGATAAAATTTCTAGTTTATAAAGAATGTATTGATACGTAACATATTTTAATCTAGAGAAGTGATGTGTTACATTTTCATGTTGTGGAGATGGATAAATAAAAAATTTAAGATCATATGTATAAAATTTATCGGGTTTGGTTATCATTCGAACAGTATTTTATAAAAAATTGATTTTTGAAACATATGTGATTATGAATATCATGTATATCATAATTCCTAGCTCTTAGAAAATATGGTACATTATTTATGACTAAATTTATATAAAATATAATTTTTATGGAGAATGGTCATATGTAAAATGATTTTTCTCAAAAATAGTAGATACATAATATTTTTCCAACAGGATCACGATACATAAAATGAATCTTATTTGAAGGGGGTCCTGTAACATTCCAATATTGTCCAACATCCATATTCATCATGATATGTAAGATGATTATTAAAAATAGAGTAATGTTTTATAAGATGTTTTTAGAGGAACCATGTGATACATAACATGTATCCATATTCCAAATTTGAGGGACTTCACGAATAACACCTTGTGTCCCTATATAGTCGATGTATTAGAATATTGTTCCCTATGAATATTTGATAAATAAAATTTTTTATATTTTGAACATGTGATAGTTGATAAATAAAATATTATTCAATGTGGAGGATTAATATTTGATATTTTTTTAAAGAAAATATATATAACTTAGGTTCCATGTCTAATTAAAATATCAAAATACCTAAAATTTAAAAAATAACAATTAAAATCCATTTTCATTATTAAAACTAAATCAAAAGAACTCCTCCATGTGATCTATATGGAATC
Organism: Viscum album; assembly: GCA_963277665.1. NCBI lineage: Eukaryota > Viridiplantae > Streptophyta > Magnoliopsida > Santalales > Viscaceae > Viscum > Viscum album. Next base: position 382,656,939 of record OY728136.1, read on the forward strand.
CATCCAAACTCAGAGAGACACAATAATTATGGAGAGGAATTTGGAAAACAATATTTTGTAAATGTTTATTTTGAGGCTCGCCACCAATAAATTTGTACACATAGAATCCATCAGAGGAGAATAGGCCATGGATATTAAATGAAGGGGGGGGGGGTTGAGGAAACCTGGAAACAATATAGTTTATCAATAAAGAGGATAAATATTGTTCTACCCATATAGGAGTATACACTTACGTAACATGTGTGTATCATTTATGTTTTGGAGAGACATTCTAAAACATTTATCTACTAATAAAAAAACATTATTATTATAAATTTGAAATGAAGTTGTCGCTATATGGTAGATAACTTCTGTTATTGGCTTGAGTTTTATTTTTCTTATTTTCATTTTTCTAATCCTTCTATGGTGATGGAACACTAGACCCATATTAGTCTAATGAAGATGATTTACACCACCCCTATTACGCAATTATATGATTTATTATTAAATCGTTCATGCTTGATTTCTCTGGATGTTTATTATATATAATACAAAAATATATTTACATTAGTAATTAAATTTAAATTAATATTATATTTTTATTTCTTCTCACATATATAACACTTAAATATTCTTCACTTCCCATATAATGGATTTATGTATGAATTAATTTAACTGTTATTGATGATCAATGAACACTATGTTAAGTATGAATAGATATTTCAATTATTATTGGATTTATATTATTAAGATAAAATTGACAGTTATGGGAGATTAATTGAGATCAATTATGAGTTTAGAGAGGGTTCCGGAGGGTTCCATTAAAATAATAATTTATTTAGTAGTTAATTAATGGGAAGTACAAGTTTAGAACACTAATTTTTAATGTTTGATTAAATATATTTTTTTACATTAAACACATCACATAAACCCACATATAATGATCAAATATTCAGAAGACAATGGCACCACAAAATTAAAAATAAAACACTTGAAAAACAAAATCCTCTTAAGAGACAATATGAGTCCCACATTTACTACATTTTACAAGGTTTATATAATTTTTTGTTGTGAAACATGAAAAATATACTACATAACATTGTATAATCTTCAAAATTTTTAGGTATGGATAATATCTTGTTAAATATAAACCTACACTTTAAAACAATGATTGATCTCTTATAATAATCAAATCACTCTATATTCACGAAATTCTAGGTGAATCATTTTATTAGTGCTTTCGTTCAATATAATTTCAAAATGAATCTCTTACAAAAGCCTTATGATATTATGAATCAACATATATAAATGATATTTTTTGGAATCTCCCATGAAACACCATCTTAAATATTCACAGGGTCCACTGAATGTTTTTCCACTAAAATTAAAATCCCTAAAATGAAAACCTCATGAATATGAACCTAAAATTTGTGACTATAAAATATTTTTTATTATCTTTATGTCTATTCAGAAAATTATCTAGAGTTTAAAAAAGAGAATCTTATCTTTGGGAGGACACCTTAATATTATCTATGATTTTGTACAGTAAGGGAAAAAATGTATTAATAATACCAACCTTATCCAGTCCATAAATTGTGGTGATGTGTTCAGCAATTTTAATATAATCAAAAAATTCATTTACCGGAAATACCTACTCATGCATGATGTCCATGAAATATAATATGTCTCTATTTGAAACTGGTGATAAAAACAATCATGTCAATATTTTATAACCCGTTATCTTCACATGTAGAATCAAATTTTACATTTATACAAGGAAGATGATTCTACTTCCTGAACACCTCCTCATTCAATATCCAGATAACCAAACCTAATCTCAATGAACCATTACACATGTCATCATGTAAAATAAAAGAACCCTATTGGTTACTTCTCCCATGAATTAATTCCTTCTCCTCAAGATACTTTAGAAATGACTTCAACCCTTTATGCACTAATCGAGTCATCCAAAATGGATGAATGGATATAGGATCTATACATGGAATAATATCCATTGTAAACTCAAACTCTCTATTTGTGGGAAACCCTGAGAATTTCTTACAAAAGAAAAAAAAGGAAATAGTCATTATTAAAAGGAAATATTGACTAACTTATTTCCACTTCTCAAAGAATGAATTTAGAAAGATAGGTCAAAATTATCCAATGTAATATATTTTCATGACTGAAATAACCTCTATGAAAGTCTCACTCATTGTTATTGGTCTTGTTGTCACACTAGGGAGACATGATATATACCAATCATTTGTAGTGGTCAATGTGTTCTCAATTCTGGGCTAGTCTATATATCCTAGTGATTAATATAAAACTGTATATATCTAATATAATAAATTATATGACAAGATTATATCTACTAATAATGACTCAATAGTATGGATAACAGTGATTTATAGAATATCACAACACTATGTGTATATTAATTAACATAACCCCATATAGATACACTATCATCATCCACAAATAGAATGAGAATTTAGAAAACAAATATGAATATTAATTATATTTATCTAATAAATAATTTACAATGGTGGATGAAACTATGATTGTAACATAATTGGTGGATAGTCCCTCACTGTGATCAACCAGTGTCATTATGGTAGAATGAATATAACATGGCCTCGATCCTTCATCTAAACATCATTTTCTCATATGATACTGAGAATAAAAACTATACAACCCATTATAAACCTATGAATAATGACCACCTCTATTCACTAACTAGGTGTAAGAGCTCCAATTATCGATCTAATGAAAATCACTTAATCTAGATTTTGACCACTAGTATCAAACATCAACATTACCAATTCATGAATGATAAAATCTTTGAAAGTCAATGTAGATTAATTATTTTAAAATATGACTGAGGAATTGAGTAGCACTTTGGTTAGGTATAATCCATTCTACCATACAAATAATATTTTGAGTCCTCCACCCATGAGAAGAAGATTATCCATGAACATGACTAGACTTCTTATCATCACACAATATTAAATCGTCAAAACTCATATTCCAAATATCCATAGGATTAGTCCCAGATAAAAAATTAGAACCAGACTAACTTGAAGTATTATCATCAACCAGGTTCCTCTTCGAAATATGATCATATTTCATGGCCTCTAAAAAATAAGCAATCCAAAAGTGAATCATCTCATATCATATTTAATGTCTCATCCCATTCTCAAAATGATGAACATTGTAATTATAATCACTCTCAAATAAAGGTTAAAAAAATAAAATTGGAAAAATGTGATTAATATACCAACATATGAATTCTCCACAAAAAAATTATTTATAATCTCTTGAGCCATATCCACTCTCTATATCTATGGAAATGAATTAATGAAAAAATTAAAATTATTGTACTTTGAAGACTACACCATATACAGATATTTATATATATATATATAATCGAAATTATAAGAATATCTTCATTATCCCTTTAATATTATAAATAGCATGCCTCACCCACCACGTAGGGGGTTTCCTAAGATGGTTGATGAAATTAATCATTTAATTGGTCCAAATCCTGGCAGGTAGTTACCTCCATATCTGTTGAATATTGGTTGATGTTTCAATTTGAAATAATGAATAAAACATGACATGTATGACATCACTCTAAAATCACCAAATAAAAATGTTTGAATAACTGGAACCATAATATCTTAGATATACCAGAACAATATTTAGTATAAGATAAACTAAGGGCTCTAGCTCAACGGAAAATAGGGAATTGTCTTCCCAAAATGCATGTTTATCAATAAATCGTATTATTGTGTAATTTAACTTCAAATCCTAAGAAAACACTAAAGTAGGATTGTCATATATCATGTTATCATACATTATTCAATTTTAAATTGGTATAACATTTATCAATGTTATATATACATCATACATACAAAGGTATCATATACCACATGCACTCACGTTTTCCTCAAATACCTTCTATATTGTGTAAAAATAAGATATATTTAGGCTTCAAAAAAAGTTTATTAACCAACGAATAACATCATAGAAATAAAAAAAATTATTTAAAATTCATTAGTCAAGATATATGAAGAAATTCTTATTGATTTTATGCTAATAATTTATATAAAAAACTCTATATTTTAATCACGATTTTCACCATTAAAAATTCAAACATATGTCATGGGAATCCTCTTTTAAAATAATAATTCCTGAAATTATACCTCTACAAAAAATTATCAATCAATAAAATAAACATTGTAAAATCACAAAAAAAATCATGGAATAATAATAAATCATCACTTCAGAAACCAAGAATAATAATCACATCTTAGTAAACATAGACATTCATAATATTTGAGATAGAAACCACAAGGTATATGTTTTATCTTATATTTTAAACATATTCATTAAACTATACTCTATATCATAAATAGTGAGATATAAGATACATTTCATGGGTACCACATTGTAGAATCCCACGATCATTCTCCACTAATGTGGTTTAATTGGAGTGATACATACCACATGCATATATCCTCGCAATCTAGAGGCTATGAACCAGTTAAGAGAGACCATGAACATTAAGAGGAGACTGTACAACTACAACCAATGACCATTAAAAATATTAGAAGAAATTATAATAAACATTTTTAATACTATTATAATATTTTTGAACATTATAACTATGAGAAAACAATAAATAGATATCAACCAACATATTATAAAAAGGTATTTTATAATAACTCGAAATTCATGTAGATTTAAATTGGACCATACCTAGTCTGATCATGTACAAATGATCTTAAAAAGAATACTACATCATCTAAAAAATTGGCCCTTAGTCCCAATCAATGTACATATTCCAAATAAGACAATTATATATACATTAAACATCTGGATTAAGAATCATTCCTTTATATATGTCTTGAATCACAAAATATTCTCCAGAACAATGTTGACAATGAAAGGTTTCAATATAATATATATGACCACATAAAATGGTCTCCCCAAAAAATCTACAATATACAGGTGCATCCATGGAGTGATAGGCCAAATTAATAACAGACACAAATATTTATAAACAAATTCACGGCTTCTGGTGCTCAACTAGAAAACCATGGTGTGACCATACGTACTTTAACATGTTCCCGGGTCTCTCTAAGTAAATCATAAAAAACTATAAGATATATGTTATAATACATTATAATTACTATATGGATTTCAACCGATAGTTAGTGTCTTCCACCATTTTTAGGAATATATGGACATGGGGAAAATTGTGCATACTACAATGGTCTTTACTCACAAGCTTCCTGACAAAACCATAAAAAAATGTAAGAAAAATGGAATGTAGTCCATGAATATTATCATCTCAACCCATGGTATATTCCTCATTAAAAATAAATATAATGATTAAGGGGACTTACTAACCTCGTATACATAGTATATCCCCTAGGTTATCAAACCACTTAAAAGAAAATTAGGGATTATCTTTCAAAAATATAGATGTACTCAGGTGTTTATTTATTTGAATGAATCGAAAGAAAGGGAAGGTAACTGAATGATAATGTGAATCGAAATAGGTAATAATAGTGAGTAAACTAATCAAAATTTCTATAATTTCATCCAAATTAGGGGAAAATGTATTGAGAATATGATTATAATAAATAAATTATAAAATCAATTAAATAAAAAGTTATCATTATATTGCTGGATAGAGTAAAAATATATGATATTTCTCATGGGTGTAACTAGGGAGATTTAAAAATATTCCCTCACCAGAACGTTATATATCAATAAATTAAATCCATAATTAGATGTAGGGAATATTCATTTAAGAAAGGTTTATTTTAGAAAATAACAAGACATTCCACATTTAGAGACTTTTTTAGTTTAATATATATATATATAACTACTAGAGATATTGATAGAATTGATTCAAGATCTAAATAGTTTTTTTCCTTGGTTATGGGGATCAAAATTTATATATGGATTATGAGATGTTGAAAGAAAATAGATCATAATAAGTAGATATGTTTAGTTTAATTATAAACATCCATTTAGTTACTATGTGTTGGAAGAACATGAAATTGATGGGAAATCCACAATGGTAGTCTAGGATGTTCAGAGTGAGGATAATAGATGAATAAAACTTCCTAAAAACTCCAATAAAGGTGATGAAATCACGTAATGTCCAATAAAAAGGTTATGAGTTGATAAACATGAATGAACATGAGTGGTTGATGATTCAGTGGGATCATTAGAAGTAAATTCCCAGGAAAATATAATACAACATTTTTAGGTAACAAAATAAAGCACATATATCATAAGTTCATTCACATCAATTTAGTTGATGACATCAACTATAATTATAATACCTGTTCATGGTAATGGGTCTGATATGAAAATTCTTCTATTAAAAAATGTTAGAGAAGCTATTTTTGTTTTGAAAAAATAGTATTTATTTATTCAAGGAAATTGGAGTCGTTAAGGAATGAAAAGCTGGATTAATTAGTGATTAATATAAATTAAGAGATGGATGAACTTCCAAAACGTAAAATAGGCACTTGATAATAAATAATCTTAATAGTTTAATTAAGAGTCTAATGAGATAAATCAATATAATTCATAGTTTATGGTGAATGGTATTGAATATATGGAGGGATTTTATTTCTCATAAATCATCTCCTCTGTAATTAAATTTTTTTCCATTCAAACAACACTAAATGTAGTGGCATCAGAAGATTTATATCTTTTGCAGATGGATTTCGATAATTTTTTTTGTCATGGTGGGTTTGTAGAAGTAATATGTATATATATATACAACAACCAATATGATACTAAAATTTGGGAAATTGAATTTATCATGTAGATTGAAGAAAATATCATATTATGTAAAGAAATGACCCTAAAAATGGAATGGATCATTGAAATCATTTATGGAATCAGAAAGATTAAATATAAGTAAAATTGATCATTACATTATATATAATCAATGGGATAATGAAAAATTCATCATTTTTTTTGTTTTACGTTGACAATATATTGCAAGATTGAATAGATAATAAATATAATTTTAGCATGAATAGGATGTTTCCAATTTTTTGAGATGAAATGTCATGGGAAAACAAAAAAGTCATTGGGAATGAGGGTATAATGAAATATAAAGATTGAAACATTAGTTATATCTCAAAATAAAAATATGTGTAAATTTAGTAAAATGTTTAACATAGATGAATGTAAACTTTTCACCACTTCACCTACCAGATTCTCTATATTTTCCAAGGCATAAGAACAATTAATAGAGGATGAGCATTGATTCATGTATATTTTACCTTATATATCTATTTTTCAAAGGTTAATGTTTATATGAGTTTTACATTACTAGATATTACATTTTACATGGGATTTGGTTGAAGATTTATGTTGAATAAAGGCAATGAACATCAAGATGTTGTTAATTGGGTCCTTAGGTATTTTTATTGATTTGATGATAAAGAAATTTTTGTGTGGAGAGAACTATTATAAGGTTTTATTGAATATGAAATCATTGGAGATTCAAAATTGTAGAACAAAAGAATTGAAATCATGTTTAAATATAGAGGATTATAATAAATTTATATTCAATGATTTTAGAATATCACATCATTATGTAAAATGGAAGGATCTAATATAGTAACAATTTTTTTTTGGAAAAAGATGATTTGGAGGAAATATTTTCTATAAGAAAAATATATAATTTCTCATTGGAGGATTTTGTTGTGACATCTAAAGTGAACCTCGTGGGTCTAAAAACATCACTCCATGAATGTATAATATACATTGACCTAATGTAACACTCCATTAGAAACATTTTATATAGGAATGTTTTACATCCCTATAAGAACACCTTTTTATCATAAGAAATTTCAATATAATGTTCAAGGTTTCACCGTTCCTTAGTGGTGCTTGGACGAACCAAAGGATAGTGGTGATACATTTTTTATTATAGAAGGAAACATGGCTTTCACAAGAGTTCCGATTGAAACTAACTTAAAGAAGTATTCATGTGGGATATTGTTGGGTGGTAATGTAATTTCCCCGGATCAGGCACATTCTCACGTTGTAAAAATGGTTCATTTTGACACCTCATGAACACCTCCCTGTATTTTAGAGGCTTCTGACTATAATTGAAGGTGTGATACATTTAGTGGGTTGTCGATACCCCTATTATGGGGTTTCATATCGATTAAAATATTCCCTATAATAGAATAAATCAATGTAATAAACGCAGAGGAAACCATAAAACATGACTCCGAAATAAAGGAGAAACCAAAGTACCAATAATAAAAAATCATGTATTGAATTATTGAAATATATATAATTATCAAACTGATTAAAAATACAAATTAAAATTTATATGATAAAAAATTAACCTAATAGAATATGGTCCAAAACCTCGTGTTGGAACACTCTCCGAACAATTTTCCATCCTACAAGCAACAAAGTCAAAAACTATCTCTCTTCCCCATGTCTAAAACTGTCCCAATTAATATTCAATGGTACTAAATAGCATCATGAATAGAGTGTGGGTGAAACATAGTAGGTAAAAACCATAGATTCAATATAAATACTCTAATATGAATTTATTACAGTAATGTAATTAATTTGTGTATTAGTTATTTCTATAATAAATAAAATACAACAACAAAATATTTTGAATCCTGTTGGAATTTATCTAAGAATGCATCAAAACCATGGAAAAAACCAAGATATACCCATGGTATAAAAAATAAATAGGCCAATCCCTATATATAATCATATAATCATGTGTTAGAATCATTCCAAATATATAAGTATATTATCTTGAGTCAGGGCATGGGCTAGGAAATAAGCACATCATTATGTGTCAGGGAATAGACCAGTATATAATAATATAAACATGTGTCTTGGAAAATCGCATTATATAATAAAATCAAAAACTTTTAGGGAATAGAATGATATATTATAATATCAACAGGAATTAGGGAATAGCCCGATATATAAGAATCTTAGAATTTGTCTGGGCATCGCCGGTTATTTCAGAATATCCAAAAGTGTAATGGCATATCAAATATATAATTATAATTTCATCTGTACGGAGTGAATTTCATAATAGAAATAATATAAAAACATGGACACATAAGAAAAAATGGTTAATTATATTAATTATAATTTGTATTTTAACTTACCTGTTTGGTTAATTAATTAAAAAATCCATTTTCCATGGTGAATATATTTTAAGAAAACATCTAGAACACATGTCTTGATAAAATAATATGTATTCAATTTTTAATTCATTATTTTAATTATTTTGATCACACAACTAGTAGACATAATCCATGTCACATAATTAATTTACCCCAAATTAATGTAACAAGAAATCTAAATTAGGATTATCATTTAATAATTAAATTAATTAATTAATTTTCATAATATATCGGCGCAGTCATAGTATTGCACATACATGGAATAATAAAATCGGACTATATGGTTATGATATATACCCCTACCATTAACAGGTGATTGAAACTATGCTTCAAACCGAAAATTCCAATATAGATGATGGATAAGATGGTAATATAAACAATCCAACATCACTACTGATCAGGATCCAAACCAACAATGACCATGGTAAGGAGATTACACTACATAAATTGAAATGAAAATGGAGTGTTCGGAAAATAAAGTATAACCACATTATATGAATTAGATTCATGATATCGAAATCTGTAATGAATGGGGAGACACCAAAATCGATAAGATATCATTACCCTTGGTTATGAGGATAAAGATACACCCAATAGGGAATGAAAAATTTATTTCATATAACTACTTAAATCTAATGGGAGGTATATCAAATGTAATTGTATAAATTTAAAAATCATGTATTCATTTTGAGGGATATTACGAATAACCCATCACCTTAGGATAATATTTATCCTATTAGATTGTTACAAGACATTAAAAAATTACACGACAAGTAATCTTTTCACACCTTGTAGTAGTTATCAGGATTTGTATGGGATAATTTAAATGTCGCGTAATAAGGCCCCAATGTTCAATGTCCCTGTAGATAATTTTTATCCCATTATATATAAAAGGACCTTAACCACCTCCTAATCCTTCCAATTCATGGAACCCCCCAAACCATTTAACATGATTATTTCTAGACTCAATTAATTCAAAAATTCATTGATCAGTAAACAATAATTCATTTACCCATCAAAGGATCTCATTTTATGAACAAGACTCGGCCACTACAACATAATTAAAAATTATATCCAATGATAATCATTTATCACAAAAAAACAAAGATTGAAGTTCCTAGAAAATGATGGGATCCTATATTCACCCCTCCAAATTAGAAATCATCTTAGTGTGGCTCCATGCATCACTGTGGGATATCAGGGAACAATGTGGGCCAATTTTCTTGAATATAAGACTCCCTCTCCCTTGTATCATTGAGAACACATCAATGATGAAACTTCACTCAAAACATAGAAATCATTCATCAATAGAGATAATTTTCACTATGATCCACAATCTTCAATTGATACTCCTTAGTAGATAAATCATCACTAAGATCAATATCTCTAATGTTTGTCAAATGATAAGGTTGATGATAATATCTCCAATGTTGTGACACATGAAACACATTTTATATTTAAATGTATAATGTTAGAAGGGATAATCATTATTCCACTGGATGGAAACTATCCAATATATCATATATCCCAATAAAAATGGGAGTAATATTTCTCCATTTCCTCATACCGTGTTTCCCCAACCAAGGAAAAAACTATAGGAATAAATGATGACATCCTCAAACTCTATTGGAAATCATTATCAGATAGAATAATATTTCAGCCTAAATTTCACTATCACCAACTACCTCATGCTGAACTGAGCATACTCAGATGTCTTCTACACAAGACTGACTCTAATAAGAACTGACTCACCTACATCATACCAACCAAGAGAGTAATGGAACTCCATTAAATAAAAATCCTCAAAAGGGTCCATTTGGATCAATGCACGAAAGATATTAATATATAGAAAATCATTGAGTTACATATGGTACTCCCATAAACCACCAAAATTTAAAATATAATTTTCTAACAAATACTCTAGATCATTAATAGTCTTCTCAGATTGACCATTAGTCTGAGGATGATAGGATGTACTTAGAATAACTAGTGATCCCATAGCCTTCTAGAGACCCTGCAAACACCACGATGTTAAATTAGGATCATAATTAGAAACTATACTCCATGGAACACCATAAAACCAAACTATCTCAGGCATATAAGTAATACCTATATCATTAAATGTGAAGGTCTCCCTAATAGGAAATAAGTGGGCTACAATCATCAGTCATTCCATGACCATCAATATTTCATCATTATTAAATGTTGTCTTGGTTAATTCTATTAGAAAGTCCAAAATGACATCATCCCATTTCCACTAAGTAATGTGAAGAGGCTGTAATAGTCTAATAGGGTTCATATTCTTGGCTTGTACCTATTATAAAGAAAAACATGTTTCAACAAATACTGCTACCACCTTCTTCATTATTGATCAATAGCACATTCTATGGAGACCATGAAACATCTTTTTCAATCCAGGATGTATCACCCATATAGAAGCATGAAACTCCATCATTATATCCCCTTGTAAAACCATAAGAACCCATAATTAGGCATAGAAAAGAAGTGAATTTATAGTACCAAGAGACCATCCAGATGGTGTCTCCCATCCATATAAGTTTACTCTCAAAACTAAACCACCCGGATTAGATAACTCTTATTCCAAGATCCGGTTCCAATGAACAAGTATAATAGATGTCGAAGTCAGAGATAATCATCCCTAGGCCTCCTAAACATCTATGGGCATGTCAATAAATGAAACCATCATCCATCACTCATCACAAGACTCACGTACTACCTCTATTTCATTCTTATAGTTAAAATCATTAGTAGACACATTTCCCATTCATGGTGAATAAGGTAACTCACAGTTGATGTATAGAAAACACTCAAACTAACTCATCTATTGATGTTTCAGTTCCCAATAAATAAATATGTAGCAGAGACTTCTGTGGTCCATGCATAACACAAACCTGTCACCCATGAGATAATGCCTCCAGTATCTCAGGGCTTGTACCACTATTTCAAACTAAAAATAGTGAGTAGGGTAATTCCCCTAATGCATTATCAACTCTTTAGAGGCATAATAAACCACTCAATACATTATTTTTTCAACTACTAAATGTAAACCCCTAGATGCATCACTATACATGGTAGATGCTTTACCCAACCCAGGTAATTTAAGAATAGGTGTTGAGGTCAGTATACTTTTCAACAACTGAAATGTTCCATTGCAATCCTTAAACCACACAAACTTTACTCCCTTCATGGCCTACACTGATATCGGTGCTTCAATACGGGATATTTCCTAGAAAAAGTTCCAATAATAAAATATTAATAGCTAAATTCTCAAAACACCAAAGACCTTATTGGGAATCTCCCAAGACACCACAATTGTAACTTTATTTGGGTTCACTGACACTCCTACCTCTGAGAGGATTTAACCCAATAAGAGATCATTATCAATCCATAAATATCATTTCGTTATAATTATATAATGTTGCTACTCTATTAATGAAGTAAAAAGTATTTCATGATGCTGTGAATTATCATATTTTTATTGGGAGTACACTAACATATCATCCAAAAACCACTAAAATATCCTCTAGGAAAGGATGAATGATCCTATTCATCCTGAACATGAAATCTACATATGAATTGGTCAACCAAATTGAAGTTAATATGAACTCAAACAATCAAACACTTCTCTAAAAAGAAGGACAAGGTATGTATAATGTTTTCAAAATCAACTAATGTTATCTACATCTCTAATTGATATTTGAGAAGATCATATTACCTCTCATCCGGTTGAAGAGATCATTTATGCATGTAAGATGATATTGGTTCATGACCATCATCTAGGTAAATATTTGATAATCCAAACATAATAAAAAAATCCCATCAACCTACATAGAGAAGAGAACTGGATAAACCCAAAGAGATATACTGGGATCTATGAAACCATTAGCTTATAGAACATCCACCAAAACTATCAAATCTTAAATCCCCCCGAGTACCAATCTATAAGGCCAGATACAAACTATCTATGCTCTTAGAACTAACTAACTCATGATCTCAGCCTCTCTCTTGGGAAAAAACATATATAATATGTTAGTAATAACATCACAAAATCCATCTACCACTAGAAGAAAAGAATTATATTGTTTCCTACCATAATCTGGTAAATTACTGTCTATTGAAGATATTATACAATTCAATTAACACAGAATTGATCATATAGAAATAAACTAAAGATACCACTCACCATGGTGATAATAGATGCCTCCTTCTATATATAGATCATTAAATATAATTTTTTAATATTCAATATGCACTTGACAATGAACTCTCCAATCCATAAGAAGGATCAAATCGATAATATTCATTTAAAACAAAAACAGTTCCCAAAATAAATGGTAACCAAAAATATCTAGAGAAAACACCTTAAAACGTTTGATATTTTATGAATAGACTCTCAATGGTGTTTCGATGGTTTAAACTCCACCCATCATTTCCACATCCAAGAACAAACCATTCCAAAATAGAAGATAAAATGGATTTTGATTGTCCCATAGAAGAAATAATGATATCAAGTGTAGATGAAATAAGAATCATACGTATGAAATTAGATGGTTCGTCTTCCACACTAGCTGGAGTAGTCTATATAACGTACTACTGAATCACCCCTCTCTTGTAGTATTTTTGTTCCTCCAATGGGGTACCACATACCATGTATCTACTAGAAAATACCATCATGCTCCCAAAACATATCAATTTAAGAATTTATAAGCCCCTTCCAAACATAGGTCCTATTCCCGATCCCATGCCATCACTATTGTGTGAAAAAATACAAAAAAACATCTATAGATGGCCCAGTCTACTACACACATAGAACTCAACATTGGTGTAAAGTCACAACAGTTGTTGTGGACAAAAATTCTACATAGAAATAATTGCAATGAAATATGGTCATATGATTTCTATTCATATCTCGGACCGCTCTACAAAAAACATACTTTATTAAAATAATCATAGTGGTGCTTCTTCCTATCTAAAATGATCTCTCAGTTCACCGTGATGAAATAGAATTGCGGATTCTAAATCCCTCTCTTAGATTCCATTCCTAGATGAGTGCTTGATTCCTCATGTCATCAAAACTAGTCAAATGAAACATGTTCACTTGCGTCCGAATCTCATTATGATGTCCATCCTAAATATGTTTCACCCTAGAGATCTCATCAATTGAAATTGATATAGGAAAGATGTACAAGTCTATGAAATGGACATCATTTTCTAGTAATAACATAAGCTTCTCTGTCGTGTAAATGAACTCAAGCGCTTTATCATCCCTAATCTTATTGGGATAGAAGTGGATCAAGAAAGTCACATCGATGTTCATGCAAGACAACATCAGATGTTGTCCATCTTCCTCAAAAATGTCCTACAATATCATGGAAGGTCCAAAAATTATTTATGCATAAAAATTCCCCATGATATCTGTAGGTTTCTAGAGGTTCATTAATATCATATGGACTGAATCAATCTAGAATTATAATTCATGGGGGCTTACCTCCCTAGATAAAATTTATAGATAATGTAGCTGAAACACTCTCATCAACTCATACATCAATTTTATAGTTTGAAAAGACTCCCATACCATGGATTGCATGACCCTATAGAAGATTTCATGAATCTATAAATTTATATGATTCTTCAGGGATATATTGAGTACCATTTCAGAAGTGTTAGGAGTGTGCTAATTTAAACTCTCTTGAAGATCAACCTGATGATTATGAGGAGGTATTTTACATACAGGATAGACACAGTCTTTAGAAAACTAGTTATAATAAAGTTTTGGACCTCAACCAGTTACTATAATAGAGAACTGCAACTCTGGTCTATCGAATCATTAAATACATGTGTTTCAACAAGATAGAGTTCATTTAAATCTATTTAGAAGATATAAAAGGTATATTATATCATAGATCAAATATGGTAGTATATATCTATAGATAAAAATATTTCCATATCATAAAACATGCACCTAAGTATATATCCCATTGTGCCTATCATGATGCATTAATAATAATTTAAAACCATACTAAACCATGAGTATACATCTCACGAAACATTAACATCACCAAACATTTTAATGACCTATGTCGAAATAATAAAAATATATAACCAATGATCATTTGAAACAACAAGACCATCCCAAGGACTCTGATTTTCCTCCACACATAGGTTAGCTACTCCCACACACAAGATCATTAAAACGTCACAACAAATCATTATGTCTATTATTAATTTCCCAAAAATTTTGTATATTGAAGATAAAAACATGTTTCCTTTGATACCACTTTGTAACATCACCTAATATGGAACATTCTTATATAGCCAAAAACGGTTGGTTTCGAGAGATCAATAACACCTCCCCATATGTCCTAGGTTTCCGACTAGTAGTGGGGGTATGTTAAATATAATAGGGATACAATACCATCTAGTATAGACAGTCATAGTAGCAAAGATAATCTACATTACCAAAGAAATCAATGTAATAGACATAGTGTGAACCATATAACACAACAAGGATAAAAAAGGGAATCTGACATACCAATAATAAAGAATCATGTAATGAAATTATAATATATATATATAAATTTAAAATAAAAAATAATACAAAAAATAGAATCATTTGACACAAGAAAGTCACAAAATACTCTGGTACTGAACTATAACATCCTGAGTTATTTTAAATGTTAACATAATGATCGATGGCATACATGATATGCCACATCGAGCAGAAACGAACGACTAAATATTATTATTTTATATAGTATTTATCACCTATCCAGTAGAATGGAAGGAAAGAAAAATGTTAACTAAATTATGAAAATATATTTGACACAAATTAATATAATGATTCATTGGTATCCAAATTGACATAAAATGAAACTAAAAACCAATTGAAAATGAAGGATGTATTTTTATGAAAATATATTAAAATATGAAATATTTTTCTTATAAAATAATTAAATAACAATTTTTAGATTATATTATTGATATATAAATTAAATATATGGCTTATTTTTCATCCTATTTGTTTTAAATTATTGATATAATAAGAAATTCAATATTATGGAAAAAAGAGTATTTTTTAAAAAAAACTTGTTTTAAAGCCTTATGATGGAGAACCTATTTTATATCATGTTTTTTACAAATTGATAATTTCTACTTGCAAAATTAACATCAACATTGAACGTGGGACCTCAAAATTTACATTTTTTGAAATTTTGGTATTTTTTATGATAAAATTCATATTTTAATGAATAATTAAAATTACTACATTTTAATTCAATGTTTCCATTTCATCAAATTTATTTATATATTTTTATTATCTTTTAAATTGGTATTAAATTATAAGTAATTTTTTATCATTTAATCTAATGTTTTTCATTGTACATAATTATACATTTAAGTTAGGTATTAACACATGTTATTTTATTGATGTTTTTTAATTTTTTAAAACTAATTTTCTCAATTTTTCAACATGATTAGTGTTAAAACTAATTTAACAACTTTATTGAATTTCATATTGAAAATAGATATACATATTTTTATTTCTTATGAAAAATTAGATACAATAAGATCAAAATAGTATTTGGTGAATAATAACTATATTATTTTATTACCACTGTAAAATTGTAAATAAGTTAATAAGGGTAAAATTAATTTTATAAAATTACCCTAAAACTATTCCTAGTTTTTTTGGATGAGTTATTTCTATCCATAAGAATCCTTGGGAAGATTTTGGGACCACAAGGAGGCACATGGGGTTGATTATCACATTTATAACATTTAATTTAATGTATTTGAAATTTTGTCATAAATATGTCTCTTCTTACTAAAACAATTTTAATATGAGGTTATATAAGTGATATCATCAACTATGAATAGTGTTTATAAAGTTAACTATTTTACCTACATCATTGTATTTTAAGTATAAATTTTAGGAATTAAATAATAAAATTTTACTGGGACAAAATAGTGTTGTTGTGATAGATTTTTTAAAGAACGAATCACAAAAATGATATTAATACTATTAAAATAAATATATTTTTTAATAGTTTATAACATACAAGAATTTTATGGATTAATATAACAGGTTATGATTTATTTAATAAAGTTTTTAAGATGTAATCATGTTGTTATGAATAATTAAAAAAGTCATGTATAAATAGTATCAAAATTGACATAATTCATAACGTAAAATATAAAATATTTACGTAAATGATATTAAATTTTAGAAAAATACAGTATTTGGAAAAATATCATAGATAACTCGTCTAATTTAAATAATAACTAATTAATTTTCCATTTTTAATGATTTGATAATTATTTAAACCCTATAATCGTAAATTACTTGATAATATGCTAAGTGTCAAAAGGGGATAAAATAAGAAGATAAGGATTAAAAAAATTAAAAACATTAAAAAATTAATTTTGATTTTGGAGATTCAATTAAAAATAACCATATCTTAAAAATAATTTATATTCGGAACATTTTTAAAAGAAATTGAATTCATATTAATTTAATACGTTTAATAATTCCAAGACATCCCCTCCCCTCTCATATAAAAGGCACTCATCTTCTCCATTACTTTAACATAAAACACCTATTGGGTTGGCCAATATCATACCAAATCATTGACCAGAATTACATCCCGTATTCTTGACTATATATTTTAGGTATAACACCCTTTATAGAGGTGTTATTTTTTTTATGAAGTGCGATCATCCGAAGGAATGTAAATGATTTTATTCAAGTATTCCTATTTTATTTATTCTTCCATTTCCGTCAAATCATATCCAACGATGATGATATAAAAACTACAGTATCCAAAATATACTTAGATGTTATTATTTACATATCATCACCTAAATCCATATCTAATTCCATTTAATATAAAAGGAATTACTTATTCGTGTGTACGTGTAGACTATCACCTCCACGAACTGATATAATTTATGTTCCAGAATCTTCTTTCATGATAGGTTATATAGATGGAATTAATGTTCATATTTGGTATTAATGAAATATTTACCATTATAATATAATTATATATCAATTATTTTATTATTTTTCATGCACATAAAAATGATAACATTATTCATGCGTGTGTGTGAACTATCTCCTCCATGAAGCGATGTGATTTGTTTTTAATCTCTACATCATTTGAATGTCATTTATAAGTATATTTAAATCATTAATATGATAGTAATGATGTTATAATAATTATTGAAATATAAAATATGACTTACATTTTTTCCAAATGGATCATAGAAAAATGGAAAATGTTAGTCATGCGTATGTACAGATTACCATCTCTATGATTGTAACATTTTTCAATTTTTCATATAAATATTTATTTAATGGATTTAATGGTTTAATTAACATATTGATGTAATTATTATGTCATTAATATTAAAATATATATGATGTATTTATGACCACATGGACAATTGACATCGTACCATGTTCATTTTCGACTCAAGTACTGAATATCGATAAAAAATTCGATATGAACTTAAATAATTATGTAATTTCTATAACATGAAAATATGTGATGTAAAAGGAATAATAAATAAGAAAAATGTTCAAAATAAAGTATAAATTTACTTAATATTATTATTATTGATGATAAAGAACTTATGACATGAGGCAAAATCGAGGTAAAGGGATTTATCTCAATCCCATTTCACTGAGAAGTATTTTGATATAATATACCAACTTCTTTTATATAATGTATATCAAACCTTGTTGTATTTTAATTTCAGGAAAAGTTTTTCAAATGTAATCTTTTTCTATGAATATTTTTTCTAAATGAAAAAAATTAACGTTCTTGGCGATAATGAATTTTATGTCATTGAAACAGTTTTTTGATTTTTTGAATTACTCAATAAGCTATAATTTTGTAAAATTAAAAATAAATACACATTTAATTTATTTTGGAATTTAAAATGGTATTATTAGTGGATTAAGGATTCCAATTTCTTTAAATTATATCTTGAGATTGAAATGTGGAAATGTTATTTTTTTCCTTTATGCTTATTTTATGTGATATGATTATGTTTTGGTTCATAGAAATTGTTTATGTATACGGGTGATTCTATGATAATCTAATGGTTGGTGAGCCCATGATTGGTCTTTAATGAATTCGGTAATGATAAAGAGTTAAGAAAAAATATATTTAGAAAATATATTTTCTGAAGGGTATTCCATACGTAACCATAAAGGCTACACCCTATATAGTTATGAAAGCTACAATGATGGTATGTTATGGCTGTCACTCAAAAACTTTTATGATTTATTATTTATATGGGTTTTACAGAAATAATATGATTTCATGAGGTAAGAATTTTTTTTTATGGGTTAAAATTATGATTTTCAGAAAATTTCCGCATGATTTTTAAATATTCATGGACAAATGGTTTTGTTAATAATTTTATATCCCATACGAAGCTTTTTCTACACATTCAATGTTTTAGATGACTTAAGATTTTTAAACAAAAAATAAGATTCCATGATGAACGTATTGATTATGTGTCTTATAAATAAATATTTTCTATCTTTATAAGGGTTTCCATTGGTGAAAAAATTAATTCTATGTATAAGTGTCCAAATGTAATGCATGAGATTACTACATAATTTTTTTCATAATTCCTTAAGAATCTAATCATAAATTATCATCAAATGTGAATTATTGTTAAAAACACTATAGTAGGTCATATTTAAGGTTGAGGCCTTATAGTTGGTATCAGAGGATGGTTTAGACCAATATGGAGATTAGGATGTCTTCTTAAGAGGTAGGGATATCATATGAGTTTATAATTTCCCGGTTGATAATAAGTTCAATTTCCAATGTATCCCTTTTAAGGATTTATGTTAGAAAGGATTAAGGTGAATAATGGTATTTATTGAGACATATATTATTGAAGTAATTATGGTTTATTACTTTTTGGGATGAAAAATGAATGGAATGAGATTAATTTTGATGTTAAAATATGTTATGGTTATTTTTGAAGATTTTATCTCTTCATTGAAATGATATAAAAAATATATAGTTTTTGAGAAAGGAAAACACATAGACGGTGTGACAACCAATCATGTCAGACAAGGCTGTGGGAATCGAACCCACGACCAAAGGAAGAGAAGGCTTTATTGCCTAACTCTGAACTATGAAATGTCCCATGTTTATATGGCTTATTCCTTTTAGTAAAATGATTTTATGGATTATGAATAAGATTATAAGGGTATTGAATAATAAATTTTATCTTGTAAGTCATTCACCATTTTGGGAATATTATATGACTAAGGTAAATATAATATTATGGGATATTATTTGGGGTGTTGTGGTTGAATTTAATTTAGAATAAACACTAATTTTAATTGTAAAAATAGCAGTAATTAAGGTATTTATAGATATAATTAGTATATCATGAAGAATATGAGAGTAGATTAATTAATTTTTGGTATGAGACTTTAATAGTGGTTGATGTTATTTCAATACTAATTTTAAAATTTATCTGGGAATAATATATCATCAAATACTTAGGAATGTTTTCTTTTAGTATTAGTTTGGATAATGTTTGTTCCTCTAGGTTAGATACCCATAGAGGGCGGGGGGGGGGGGTGAATCAGGAAATGACAGATTAAAACAACTACCTCTATTGATCATGTCTCGCTATTAAGTAAGACATTCTTCGCTCTCTTTCCTACAACATAATATAAACAAAAACTAAAGCATGCACATGACAGAGCGATTTTTACTTGGTTCACCCTCCATGGGTTACGTCCAAAGAGTATACACTGGCGATGTGCCGATATACAAAATCCACTAAAATCACACTGTTGTTTACAAAGTTCGGGATAAATCACTTCTAACCCCAGACTCATTGCCTTTACAATGTTTTGGGTCAGCTCACCGATTTCCCAAGGGTCACACTCTGTCCCTATCTCTCTGGCTCAGTGCTGGTGGAGAGGATCACATTCTTCCTCTTCCTTTGCTCACTCCTCTGAAAAGGATCCACTCATAGTTTATAGACCTGTAGGTCTCTTCATTATCACAAATGAATACATACTCTGTTGTATGTAGATTATCTGTTGAAGTCTAACTTTCACCTATATTTGAATCTCACTTTGCACTGAAGGTATCAGGAAATCTTCTAGCTTTCATGTTGCCCTGAATCACTGTTGTGCTACAACCATAGCTGGCACCCTTCTCCAATCCTGCGCACAAGTCTCGACACAAAATTTAAAACTGGCGCGCAAGTTCACCTCAACCACTTGTGCGACACTAGCTTCTACAACTCCAAACTTGCGTGACTCACACCCTTTTACGCCCAAACCAATTTTGGCGCACAACCATCAACTGTCGTGCTTCTTCAAAAACTAGAACACAAGTGTCAACAAACCACTTGCACGACACTCACTTTTTCAACTCAAAACTTGGGCGACTCCCTTCCTTTCTCTCTCAAACCACTCTGTATGCGCAACAATCAACTGGCGTAGAACCTCTACTTGTGCGAACACTCCACCACTTATACGACCAGCACACCTGCGTGACAGGAGCTCTGATTTTCTCTAAGTATTGAACTCCCATGGAATGAAGAGGGGTCAACCTCTATTTATAGGAATTTTAACACCCTTCACGATGGTGCGCAAGTCTCCTCTCGGCGCGCAAGTCTCTGCGCGCAAGTCTCTTCCGCGCAAGTCACTTGCACGACCAACCCTAAAACAAGGGCGCCCCTTTTCCCTTTGCCATATTTTTATGTTCTGATCTTGAAAAACATATGGCGTGCAAGTTTCCTCTCCTTCAAGAAAACGATGCCACCCTGCATCTTCTCTTTTTGTACTACCTCCAGACCAACCATTCCTTTGTCGACATTCTTGAATCAAACATGGATCGTTAACCACATCCCTTAAACTTGACATGCCACCGTGAAATCCATTTTGTCAACAAATTTTTATGTCATGGTTTTCTTCGTCAACAATCAAAACACAGATGTCCACTTTGTCAACAAACACAATCACCACAAAAATGCTTCAATGATATCTTGATGAATTTTTTCCAAACATGTAATTTTGAAGAATTTTAAGGATAATTAATTTTTGAATGGTCTATGTTGAGATTTTGGTATTATTTTTGAATTTTGGAGAATAAAAGTAGTTTTTCATCACCCAATGTTTTATTCCTCTTTATGAATAGTGTCATATTATCAAAATCATAGTGGTTTTGGTTAATGTTTCATGACATGAGAAAGGAAAAGTTAATCTTTTTTTAATTATGTGATTTTTTAGAAGTTTATTCATCTTTAACACTCAATGTTTGGAGAAAAAGACGAGTTTCAGTTAGAAATTGAATTATGGATGGAACACTATTTTTCATCTATGTATATTTCCTTATGTTATTAGTATATGAATTAAATGATTTCTTCCACATTATGAAAAATATCTTAAAAAAGTTTTATGTTATCTTTTTAAACCATTAAAACAAATACTAATTAACCCATCACAAGTTAGTAGTTTTGGGATTGTTAAATTTATCCTAACCATGTTTTATATCACCCTAAATTAGAACTTGATTGTTATTTTTCTCTTCCATATCCATTTTTTCCTACCTCAAACAATAGTATTTGTAATATGATGAGACCTTTGTACTGAACTTTCTCTCATTTAATGTGGTGGTTTTATTGAATCTTTTTCACATGTGTAGTCTCAATGATGTAATTTCAAAAATTCACACCTCATTTACCAACCCCAAATTCAAATTACAAGGAAAGAATATCCAAATTTGGGGTATGATGTTACATCCTATGTTTTTTAAGGAATCACATTGTTTGATAGAATACCTGATATGCCACATCGAGCATAAAGGAAGAACTAAATTTTATTATCTTATATCGTAGCTATAGCTTAGATACTATAATTAAGGAGAGGAATAATGTTAACCGAGTTTTGATAATATGGTTTAACCATGTTTATATAATGATTCATTAGTTAACCAATTAACATAAAATGAGATTAAAACCTAATTGTATATAACAGATGTATTTTTATGAAAAATATTTAAATGTGAATAATTATGTTTATAAAATAAAAAAATTACTATTTTTGGATTATATTAATGGAATATAAAATCTATATATCATTTAAAATTCATCATATATATTTTCAAGATATGTTATAAAAAAATTCATTTATACTGCTAAAAAAAGTATTTTACTAAAAAATAGATTTATCGTATTTTGATGGTGAACCCATATTAAATCACATTTTTTGGACTTTTATAATTTATATTTGAAAAATTAAGATTATTCTTTAGAAATGGTATGTCAAAATTTACTATGGTATAAATTTTTGTATTTTTATGATACAATTAAAATTCTAATGAATTGTGAAAAATACTACATTTTAATTCTTATCTACCTTTTTGACTAATTTATTTATATAGATATATTATCCATTTAATTAGATTTATATTATAATTAACATTTTTGTCATTTAATACTATTTTGGTCATTGAAATTATTTATACATTTAAATTGGATACTAACACATGTCAACCTCTTGATTGTTTTTTCTTTTTTAAAACCCATTTTCTGGATCCATCAACATGATTAGTGTTAAAGCTGATTTAATGACTTATGTGAATTGAATTTCAAAAAATAGACATGGATGGTTGTAATTTTTAGGGAAAATGTGGTCTAATAGGAGAAAAATAATTTTTCATGAATAATTATGTTAGTATGTTTTTTACCTCGGTAAGATGGTAAATGAGGTTAATTTTGGTAAAATTTATAAAATAAAATTACACTAATAATTCATATAAGATTATTTTATGAGTTATTTATAACTATAGGAATCATTGGTTATATTTTAGGACTTGATGGATGCACATGGGTGTGATTACAACATTTATATCATTTTATTTGAAGGAAAATATGTCATAAATAATTATCTTCTTACTAAAACAATTTTAATATGGGGTTAAATAGTGATATATTGGACTGGGAATTTCATTTAGAAGAATAAATAGATTTTTTAAATCATGGTAATTTTTTTATAATTTTTAAGAATTAAATAATTAAATTTAATCATGAAATAATGATGATGTAGTGATAGATTTATTATAGAATGAATCTAATAAATGATATTAATATTATTCAATTGATTAAATTTGAAATATTTTTTTTCCAATAAAGCATTTTCTGGATCAATATGACTTTTTATTATTGAGTTAATATAGTTTTATAAGAAATAATCTTTTTATAAATTATTAAAAATTCATCTATGAATAGTGTTAAAATTTACATAATTCGTAATTCAAAATATAAAATAATTAAATAAGTGAAATAAACTATATACAAATATAATATTGGGCCAAAAAGATTAAATAACTCTACCAATGTCATTAATGACTCAATAATTGGTCATTTTCATTATTTGGTTATTATTTTAACCCTATCAATGTTAATTACAAGATAAAATAATAAGAGTTTAAATGGGTTAAAAGAAAAAAGAAACGAATTAAAAAATATTCAAAGAATTCCTATTTTTAATTGAATGGTGGGGAATATACCAAAAATCATACTTTATTAGATAAATCATTTTTTGAACATTTCAATTTAAAATTGAATTTATATTAGTTTAATAATTTTTATAATTCCAAGAGTGTTCCTCCCCTCTCCTAAATAAAGGAACTCATATTTCTATTCCATACACTTAAAAAGCCTTTTGGTTTATCAAATATCTATGAAAACCCATATCTAGAATAACATACCCCAAAATTGAAGACTTATTTTTGGAAGTACACCCTCCATAGAGGAGTCAATGTGAGAAAAATATGATCATCCCAAGCAAAGGTAATGTTTTTATTTATGTGTTTCTATTTTAGTTTTACATCCACTTCCATTAAATATACTCCAAACATGATGAGATTATAACTCCAGTATAATAAATATATTTATATATCATTATGTCAATATGATCACCCAAATCTATCTCCACTTTTATGAAAATTGGAGGGAATTAATCGTTCATGCATACTTGCGAACTGTCACCTCCAAAAACCAATATAATTCACTTTCCATATTCAACTCCCACAAGTGATTATAAGAATACAATTAATTTTAATATATTATATTAATTAAATATTTTTCCATATAATATAATAATATATCAATTATGTTCTTATATTCCGTGCTCATAAAAATGATAACGTCATCTGTGTGTACGTGTGAACCATTATTTCCATAAAGAGATGTGATTTGTTTTTAATCACCACATCATATGAATAATATATATAATAATATATAATTGATTAATATGATATTTATTATTTTATGATCATTCTTTAATGATAAAATAAGACTTAAATTCATTTAATAATGATCAAATAAAATGGAAATGTTTCACATGCTTATGTAGGGATTACCATCTCCATGATTGTATCATTGGTCAAACTTCCATATCTATATTTAAAGAATGGATTTAAATGTATAGTTGATATATAAATGTGATTATTATGTCATTAATAATTTTATATAGATGATGGAAATATTACCAAATTGACTATTGACATCAAACCAAGTTCATTTTCGACTCATGTACCGAAGATTGACAAAACATTCAATATGAAAAAAAATTATGTAATAGTTATTACATTATAATAAGTGATATAAAATAATAATAAACATTAAAAGGGATCTAAGTAAGGTATAAATTAACATATATTTATTATTTAGTATCATAATGAATGAATGAGACTAGTCAGACTCAATGTAAGGGGCTTCGTCTCAATATCCATTAATTTAGGTATATTTTTATATTATACACCACCTTATTTTATACGGTGTAAAATAAACCCATTTGACCTTTAATACCATTAATAAGTTTTAAAAATTAATCTTTTTCTACAACGAGATTTACTAAAATTCAAAAGGAATTATTTTTAATGTATGCGATGGAAACAAATTTTCCTCCACTATGAATATTATTTGATATTTGGAATCCTGTACAACAGTAATGTTTTTTAAAGGAAAAATAAATTCCATTTTTTATATTTTGGAATAGAAAATGGTTTTTTGAAGAGACTGATAATGTCAATATCTTGATGTGATATCATGTGATTGAAATGTGTAAATGTTATTTTTCCTTTTATTATTGTCTTATGTGATATGATTATGTTAGGTTCTAATGAATTGATTACATATAAGGGTGGTTTCATGGTAAAAAAAGGGAGTTTGATCACATGATAGCTATCCAATTCATTGGGTAATGAGATGGAGTTAAAGGATATTTTTCTCCTAATATATTTAGTGAATATACTCGGATTGGTATTCAAAACGTAAGCATGAGTGTTACTCTCTATGTAGCATTGAATGGTATAATGTAGTATGATATGGATGCCACAATTAACCATTATGAGTTATTATTTCTACAAATTTTATAGTATTATATGGAGTCCATGAGGTAATCTATAGGGTTTATTTTTTATTGGTTAAAATTTTGATTTTTTGAATAGATTTTGAATCTTTTTAACTATTCATGAACTAATAATTTTACTACATATTTTATATCCCATAATAAGATTTGTTTTCTCATCACATGTTTTAAAATGTATTCCTAATGTATTAAGACTTACAATGAAAAATAATAGGCCATAAATAATGTATTTAGGATGTTTCTTGAAAAGATATCATGTTTTATTTTATAAGGGATTTCTTTGGTGAAAAAAAGGATATTGATTATAAGTGTCCACTTGTGATGCATGAGTTTACTAAGTTAAATTATTTCATTTTTCTATATATATTTAAACTTAAAAGATCCCCCAATGTTAAATCTAGTTCAATAACATACAAATACATTATTGATTAGGCTGGGAACTTATAAGAACCCCATTTCAAAACCATCTCAAAACCCCATGACATCCATTAAGAAACACAGTTAGTAGCATGGTCCATTTCGCCCATCTAAAATTGCATCTATGTAATCTACTCAGATACTAAATAGTGTCTGAGAGAGGGTGTGACTGAATTACATTAGGTTGACACCATAGTTTCTAAATAACAATTTTGATAAGATGTTCATGTAATAATGTAATAAACAAGTGAATTAATTAATTCAATAATTAATAAAATACAATTATAACCCACATTAGCATCCATAGAGAATGTCCTGACCTTGAATTGCAACCATGCCAACCAAAAAAATACACACATAGTATAACGAACAACTGGTCCGAGCCCGCTATTTAAGTTTCTATTTATGTTTTATAGAAAATCCTCGTATATAAACATCTCAGCATATTCCATGTCATGGCCTATTATATAATGATATCATAATATTTTAGGCGATAGCCTGGTATACAAGCATTTCAGCATGTTTTAGGGCCAATCCCAGTATATAAGCATAAAAAATGTCCCATGGAATAGATTAGTATATAAAAATATCATCATGCTCAAGGGAGTGGCCCGATAGTTAAGCATCTTAGCATGTGTCAAAACAAAGCCTTGTATATACCATTCTAATAATGTTCTAGGGCATAGCGCAATATTTTATCTTCCCAAAAAATGTCACCATTGTATATCTCAATAGAATGAATATCCCAGTAGGACCACATAAGAACAAATGGTTAATTCTACTAATAATCATTTGGCATTCGATTTACCAATTTATTTGATTGCACAATTAATAAATTTTCTAGGGTGAATCTATATCAAGAAAACACCTAGAATGTATTTTATTCTTAAATCATATGTAATACATAAATGATTCATTAAATTATAACTTTATTTATCTTAATGGGTATCCATAAGACAAGTCACATCATCAATTCAACCCAAAGTAATCCATTAAGAAATCCAAAACAAAATTTTCTTTCAAAAATTTGACTAATTGATTAATTTTCATGATGAATTGGCACAATCATAGTATTTCACGTTATTTGAAAAAGAAAATCATACAAAGTGGTTGAAATTTATACCCCATAACATTAATATATCATTAATGAAACTCTTTCAACAAAAAACAAAAAAAAGGACAAAGACACAAATGATTGTAAGTTGAATTCTAGATCATAACATACCAAGACCAAACAAAAAATGAGAATGGTAAATAAAATGCACTGTAATAGCAGGAGAAAAAATAGAGTAAAGAGAAATATGGAATAAAAACACTCCCTAGGAATTGGATATACAATCTGGATGTCCAAAATGAAGGGGGAGACTCCAAAATATCCTAATGTCCAACTTAGATAGAGAGTAGAACGGTGCAAGTGAGAGTGAATGATAAATCATCCACATGATGATACATAATACTACATGTCAGGATATTAGAGGTAGTGTAATATATCTACATGTCATGTTTCCATTTTTTTCGAGATACAATAAATATCCTATCACCTCAATTTAATATTTATTAGTGCTGACTATTATATGACATGAAGGGTTTACACAACAAGTAAAAATTTTACACTATGTACTAGAACATGACATGTTTTTTAGAACATACATGTTGTGTAATATATATACATTTAATAATCTTCTGGAAGATTGTTTTTAGACCATTTTTTTTTACAAATTTCTGGAACCACCTCATACACCTTCCAAATCATGGAAAACCTCCATAACCCAATTAACTCCTTTATACTCAAAATCTAGTGACTCAAATAAATATATGTTGGTAAAAATTATTTTATTTCCCAAATAAAAAATTTTCATCTCAAAATAAAAAACACACCCCAATGATTAAAGTCAAAAATTCCATATGAAAAGAACATAATAATAAAACTCAAAGAAGGTTGTACCCAGAAACGTATGGGATCTTATTGGTAAATACAAGATTTATTTAATTTAATGATCAAAAATCAAAACATTTTTCACTATAATTTCGGTAAGTATAAAGAGATTCAACTGAATGTGAATTAAACTATACAAGGAATATTATAATTTTATTCTACTGGTGAAATCAAATGGTGGTCTATAATATTCATGATCTATACCAAAGGCTATTTCCAAATGGATTAAACTGTAACTGTTTATTAAGAAAATTTGTCGAAATCAATAGTCTTAATTGTGATCAATAGTAAAATTCCATATGCAGGCTCTATGAAAAACTAGAATGGTGGTATGACCCAAAAAATTGGTTTTGATTCCTATAAAATGGAATGGGAGCCGACTTAGAATAGTGAATCCAATTAAAACATTTATCATATGAAATCACATTGTGAATTAGAGGTTTACAATGTGTTAATCATTCTGTAACGAGTTATTATTAATAGTATTTTTTGATTTATAAAATATTATATACAGTAATATGAAAATTACATAGTGTTAATTCCCATTAACATTTGAAAACTCATTATAAGGGAAATAATTTTTTTTTCAATTACTACATTTTATACATTTTTATATTATAATATTTACAGAACATATATTTTTTTATATGTTTGTGATTTTCTACTAATGTGTGAGTGAATGTTCAATTTATTATAGTGGTCAGGGTGTAGTGATTTCATCCTGTTTGTACTATATGTAGTGGGGGATGTGATCTTCTAAATGGTTGTTTTTTATTTCAATAATCAGCATAGAAACTGCATTGGATTAAAGAGTTGATGATTATATTTTCCTAATAGGAGATTAGGTGGTCATAGTTTCTTGATTATCCCAAAATAAATTTGTGTGATATAAAAAGTAAAAAATATGGGGATACATGAGCTAAGACATTAAGGTATTTTTAATGGTTACAATTTTGGATTTTCATATTATGGCATGTTTATAGATTGTGTGGTTTAGAATGTAATTGTGATTTTTGAACTGTAATTAATATTTGGATTTTCATTTTGATGCCAATAGGATTGGATCTGATATATAAATCCATTTGAGCCATATTTTCTAAAATATGAAAAGAAATTAATAGATTTAATGTTTTATATGATAATTTTATATTGGCTAGGAAGGTTTTTGGAATCATCTGATTTGATAGATTAATACTTTGAAATCATATCAAGGTGAATAATTTTTAGGTTACTATTAAGATATTTTCATTATACTATATTGTTTGGAAGAGAAAAACCTAATGATGGTGATAATTACATGTCAGCAGTAGATAGATTCTGGTAAAGAGTACCTCATTCATTATGTTAAAAATAGAAATTTTAAACTCTTGGTAAGTGTTCTTTAATAGATATGTGATAATGGATGGTGTTTTTATAGATTCTAATGTGATCCAATAAAATCCACGATGGATTATAAAATTCATGGTATTAGTTTTATTACCCAGAATCATTGGTAAAATGGATTGGTTTGATGATAGAAATAAGCTTGAGAATATTGTTGGGGAACAATAATAAAATATTTTTGTGTAATAGGTTACCAAATAACTATAATTTACAAATGAGTGATTTCATCCATTGTGTTGAGTTAGGGTATCAATGGAGTATATTATGGTATCTGGCGTGAAGGGGAAATAATGTAATGGGTTTTACATGGGAGTTTAGTAATTCTCTATGGAGGTCACAGAACCATTAATATACATTCACACCCATTCCAATATGGGAATATAAAATGAAAATTGTAATGGTAATTTTAATTTTTTTTAATCAAAAATATATGAGAAAAGACATAAATAATAATAAAATAGTTTTTAAGATATTAAATGGTGTTGTATATTGGGATTATGAAGCACCACGACAAAAAAAAAGGATTGCGTGTCTCATAAAATGTGATCCCTATGTAATATTAAACATGGATTACTATCTAATAGTATTTAGTGTGTTATAGATTCTGTTAATTTTATTGTTAGTGTGATGATGATATGAAAATCATTTGATGTAGAGTTCATATTGATTTCCAAATAATATGACCATTATTATGTATCTTTTGTGAGATTCTTGATGAATATCCTTCTGAACGTGGTGAATGATAAGTAAGTCATATTAAAAAAATACTATATTATTATTGGAAAATTATATATGGTTCCTAATAAAACACTTCATTTTTTAATTTAAATCTCAGATCTAAAATAATATGTGTGTTTAGCCACAAAAATGGTATTATTTATCATTTTTTATGTATAGATCATGTTTTAAGGGAAATCAATATGAATTATGAGCTTACCATAATGAAAATTATAAAATCTCCAGATTTATATTGTAAATTGACACTGAAGTGGGAGAGTTAAAATTTAGTGTACATAAACAATAGGTGTGGGTGTGTGAATCAGAATTGGTAATTTCATTATACAATGTTGACATAAACCATTAGAGTTTAGTTTCAACAATCACAATTTATTGTAAATATTATCCATGGAGAGAAATATTTTAATGATTAAGTATTATTTATTGGTTCATAGTGGGTTGGTTAGGGAGTGTTTATTGGAAGTAAACGTAAAATGATATCAATATTTGCATTTCATGTATAATCAATGATGGTATTTGTGATGCTGTGTTTGGGAGCATCATTTGATGAATGACATTGAATTCTGTTTGACTAGGTGGAGAGACTGCATTAGACTATAAGGACTGTGATAGAAATTAGGGGATTACAATCAATGATTCTCACTGGGGAAAATATATCGTGTGGTGAGTTTCCAATGACCCATGTTTTTAGGTATCAGTTGAATAAATAGGATTGGGACTCTATGAAATGAGATATTGGTAATTTTTAATTTGGTTATTTTCTTTACTAGATGAATAATTACATATATATGGTTTTGATGGTTATATCTGGTTTTGAGTAATAAATGATATTAGTAATGATTTAGACTGAAATTTTTCAATGTCTCTAAATAATAATTATTTATTTTGACAATATCAATGATACATTGGAAATGTAGTGATTCTATTTGAATGAATTTGTGGGTTAGGAAATCATAAAAATCTATTTCCCTTACCACCAGAAGCATGGTGGTAAGCCATTAGAAGTATGGAGGTCTTATTAAGTGTTTAGGGAGGTCCACCCAATATTCAGTGGAACCTTAGAGTATTATGTTGTCCATGACCATTATTTGATTTTTATAATCTAGTCATTTAACACATAATTGAGTCTTATAGAGATGAAAATTTAATTGAACAATCTAGATCTTATTACTAGCATATTTACACATGATTTTGGAATAATATGGTGTTATTTTCTAAGGATAATAAAGGTAATATCATCCTTTAATTCAAACCTTACTTCTCCCCCATCAGTCAACTTATTTTAGATTATCCCAATAAGATATTAATGTTACAGTTCAATGAATCATGGTTAAATATTACTAAGATGATGAGTCATTATATTTTAGTGCCTAATGTGATCATTATAATTGTAAATACTTGTGGTTGCACAATATTATGAAAAAGGTAAACCATAGAATGAGTTATCTTGGGGATTTTATAAAAATTTAAATTATTTAGGATTCATTCAGATATAAATCATGGATATTTTTTGTATATTTGAATCTAGGAAATTCCATGGTTCATAAGTATATTTATGTAGGGGTTTTAAGGGAACTATTAAACTCTATGAGTTTTTATTGAATAATATTTAGACTAATTCGGTTGAAATAATTATATAAGACTATAATTAAATAATTGAGTTTTTTCAATTAAAATATGGGATTATGCACTATATAATAATTGGTATAACATTTGTTATTATTTGGTAAACAAGTGTCTTGGTGCTAAATTAATGATTTGGGGCCCTAAATCATGTATGTGATATCTAAAATGTGGTATTCATGCACTGGTACTCAAGTCAAGATGACACTAATAAGATAAATAGGGTCTAAGAAAGTGATAGAAGCATGTAACCCTTTGTAATTAAATTACATGTCCCATTTTTTATGGTAATATTGGTGGACTTTTTTCATAGTACTTACTTTTGGGCCTTGGTTTGGGTAAAAAAATGGATTTCTTAGTAAATTTATCATGTGCGGTTTAATAATATATTATGTTCTTGGAGACTTTGGGTTACAAAAGGGGATTTAATGTGGGGGTGGGTTGTCAGTCCAATAAATCTCTGATGGGTAATCCATGTTATTGGGTGGTCATGAGGTGTACGAGGAATAATATTAATACTGTATATGCAAAATTAAAATTTATTTCCTTATTAGGTTTTAGTTACTATTCCAAATGTTTTTATATGGAATAGTTATTCGCAATACCAATTTTAAAAAATAATTATTAAATGAAAAAAATGAAAAAATATAATTATAAAATAAAAACACAATTTATAATGTATTTAAATATATAGAGTTGTATTGAATTATAAAAGACATTCATCCTTCAGTATCAACAAACAACACAAATCACTAAAGCAATGATATGATCTACATCCTATAAACATTATTCTTACAACTCAAAAAGAAAAAGAATTGATGAATGAATAAAAAATCAATAGAGAAAACAATAATATGATGAAAACAAGACAATAATATTTATTGTGGAAATGTGGTGAAATATCTCTTGAAAGAGGAAAAAATATGATAATAATAACAACCTTTAGATTCTTTTAAAAGAATGATGAAAACACAACTCTAATTTTCATTTTGTGGTTGATGGGTCCATTCAATATCCATGAAAATTATAATACCAAATTAAATCTAAGTATGTGATATAAATAGAAACCAATGATTATTTAATGCATTAAATTGACTCAAGGATTGAAATCTATTAAAAATAATTCCTGAGGTGCATATTAAGCCACAAAATGAGTTAAATCAAAGAAAATATCAGCATAAATATTATATTTTGTGTCCTTATGAGTTATTTAAATTCAATATACCATGGAATCCCATTTTATCATGCCCAGGAACAAAACCAATTTGAGGTATTTTATTTCCTGATTTTTAAGTGTAAATAATATAAATTACTCAATAACATTATTACATTTCCTAATAATTTTTTTTAATTATATAACTATTATTTAATTGAATATTATGTATTTCAAAAATAAAGAACCCATATTGTTTTATAATGAAAATATAAACATACCGATGATCAAATCACAACAAACCAAATAAAATATTTATTGTTATCTAATGTGCAATTCTGAGGGACATTTTTACTGTTAAAAATATTCATGAATCTCATTCATATTCATAATATAATATTGGTAAATAAAATCATATCAATGATTCCAAATTTATTATGAGTTTTGTTGTGATATAATTTATCACTTATCTATAATCAATGTTTTATTATCTTGAAAATCATTATTAAGCATGGGACATAGTATTTGTATATCCCATATAATTTATCTCAATTCTTAATTCCTATACTGAAAAAATATTTTATAATTATATGACATGTAACTATATTTGGGATGATCACACGCCTATAATGAAAAAACTGAACTAAATTCTAGGATATTATAAACAATCATATGAGAGGACTCATTCAATCATGGTTAATAAAATCACAACCCTTGATTAGTGTCATGTCCTATTTCTATATAATTAAAAAATTCTCAATTATTTTTTTTATAGATATAAAATTAGGAATCCCAAAAAGTTGGTAATCATTTGGATGACCTAAAATTGAAAAATAAATAACTTATTTTCAATTATAAAATAATATATACACAAACATTAAAATCCATGAGGTGTAAAATAAGAGCATCAATCGAGTTAAAATATCTCCTTCTAATATCTACGAGTGACTAATTTAATCAATATAGTAGTTGTGA
Source organism: Viscum album (assembly GCA_963277665.1). Classification (NCBI taxonomy): domain Eukaryota; kingdom Viridiplantae; phylum Streptophyta; class Magnoliopsida; order Santalales; family Viscaceae; genus Viscum; species Viscum album. The sequence goes on from OY728136.1 coordinate 382,691,801, forward strand.
CAACCCATATATTATTAAAATATACTAATTATATATTTTAGTTAAAATAATGTTATGAATTTATTCTAGTTATATTTATTTTAATATATATAATTATAGATGTATTTATCTATTTTTATAATAGTTATTACCAAATCAATTAGATATGCTTTATACATTAATAATTTTTTCATTTAATATTTGTCATAAACATTAATTTAATTAATGATTGAATGAATTTTTATAACAAGATTCCACATTCTTCACCCATTGTATTGTTATTTTATTATTAAATATTATTAACAGTAGTTTTTATATTAATTAAATGTATTTTTTATTTTTTTTATTATTTTGAAAATATAAAAAATAAATAGGACATGGATTGATACGAAAAAGTGATTTTTATATTAACAGGAAGTATCTTATGTTTTAAAAAATATTTATTATCTGAATATATAATGATTTCTATGTTAAAATTTAATATTCAATAGTATGTCATAGATCATAATAAAATTAATTTTATATTTTTCGTATTCATGTAAAAAATGGTCTTTATATAAATTATATGAAATTAATAAAAAATAACATTTGAAAGTTTGTAGTAATTTTGATATGTAATCGTAGTTTTTTAATCATAATAATGATGATAGATTATAAATTATATATTTATTTCAATTTAGTTTTTATAACAATTCAAATGACAGATTATAACAGACTATATTTGAATGAATATTGTTTATAAGATGAGTGATAAATTTAATTTTGAATTCCTTTCAAAACATGAGTTTAAATTCAAATTGAATTATTTTACCTATAAACACATGAGTACCATATAATAATTTATTAATAAATGTAGTATGATATAATATTATACATATGAAACATTATAACTTAATGAATCATTATTGAAAATAAAATAAAATTTGTTGTTTAGTAATAAAGATAAATTCTATTTTAAAAATATAAGATATCATGTTCTAATCGAAAACTACAATATTTTATTAAACTAGTGTCTAGAACGTTACTGAGAACTAAATAAGGGTATAAAACATGAAAAAATGTCTAAGTTGCCTAATATGTAAATTTATATCTAAAATAGAGGAATTAAAATTTGATATTATATTATTAATACACTAAACCTACTTTAAAAATAATAAAATTTGTTTAAGTGGAATTCTATGTCATATAGATTTTTTTAAATATAGTATTATATGAAAATTTTTATATGAATTTGTAATGTTTTGAAACAATTAAAATAAATAAAATATTAATTTTCAATGATAAAAGGTTAATTTTAATTGGTTAGATATTAAGAAATGTATTTGAAATTATTCTAAAATAAGAGTTCAAATTTGAATATAATTTTAGTTTCTATAATTTGGTTTTTTCCAAAACTATGTATAAAATTTTATAAAACTAGGGAACATATATTATAAGATACAATACAAAATATATATTATAAATATTATCTAGTAAATATAAATTATTTTTTATGTAATGATATATATGGAAATACCTACAAACTAAAAATTACCATTCTCACTCCATTTACATGATATTATTTATAATTTCATGATTTTTATTCCATTTTGTTGTATAATAAGGGTAACCATATTAATAATAAAGAGTTGGTAAAATTAAATTTAATGGACTGGGGTTATTTAAATTTTTTAGCATTATTGATATTTTATTTAATGTTCTTATGCATGTTATTTATAGTATTGATAAAGAACAGTAATTGGGAACCCCTTTTGAGATCAAGATGACATACCGAGAGACCCTTTATATGTTTTCATGTTATCAAAGACTAATATAAAGTTAATGAATTTATAGTTGGATAAAAATAATTTTCCCATTGAATATAGTTTGTGTGATAATACAAATGCTAAATAAAGAAGTAATTTTATAAAATCCATTTAATAAGTTATGGAATTAATGATGTGTTTTGTTTTTGTATGGTTTCTTTATTTTGTTTTAGTGATTTGTTTTACGTTGTCGTGAAGTGTGGATGGGATTTTGAGTTTGTAGGGTTTTTATACAATTCTTGTTTGGAATTTATATGATGTGGTATGTCGTTTGATATGTTGTGTAGTGGTGGTTATGTGAGGTTGTGTTGTTTGATGGTTGTGGCGTGTGATGGTTGTGGTGTGTGGTGCATGGTGTTTTTTATGTATGGTGGTGTTGTTCCTAGTGATGGCATAGTGTGATGTGGATGTGGTTGTTATGGTCAGATTGTTTGGCTATGGTGTTAGGGACATTATAGTTAATGTGATATGGGCTTGCTGTGATAGGGCGTTGTTGTGTCAGTTTCTCTGTTAGAAACAAAATAAATTTTTATTCGGAGAAATTATATGAATAAAGTAATGCATAGGTAATTGAATATAAATGTAATTATATTTTCGTTAAGTAAATTTTTTAATTAATAAATGTGTTGAGGTGTTTCATGAAAAATATGGATATGTTTGTTTACGTATGGTCATGTGGTTGGTTGCATATAGTGGTGGAAACCATTATTATGGTAGATTTGTGGTGTATTGGTGGTGATGGGGAGTATATTGGTGAGGTATTTGTGAACCCATAGATTTTCAATTTTGTGATATCTATATATCTTGTAAGTTTTTAATACTTATTTATCAACCCTATCATGTTGTATAAACCTAGCAATGCTCCTCGGTTCTGGGTTCCATGTTTTCTCCCAACATCTGGGATAGTGGAGATAATGATTGATAGATACACCATGTTCCCCACTCTCACTTCTTTAGTGATGACCCATAAATCTTAATGTGATATGTTCAGTGATAGTCGAAGTGTCTTCGGGTGGGATGAGCTGTGTTGTGGCTTTGGTGAGAAAATATATATATGGTGTGAGTCATTCTTTGTGGGATGAGAGAACAAGGTTGATGTCCCTCGCCTTCATGAAATCCTACTTCCCATGTTACATGATGTAATGACTTATGGTGTGTAAGATTATGAATATTTATATCGGTTATTATGTTATTATGTAAGATGATAACATCGAATGCTTGACCTTGTGTGGGTGTGTAGGAAGCGATGCATCCTGACACACATCAGAGATGGCTGATATATGATGTAATGTGATGTGATATGTTTTTCAGGGATGGGAGAAAAAGATATTCAATATTGGGTTGAGAAAGTGGTAAATTAGTGTGTAGAAATATTAGGGAACATTTATTTATTGTAATCATGATATTATATTATCATAACGGATTTGTGATTTGTTGAGTGATCCATGGTGGGTATGTGTGATGTTAGAAAAACTATATAGGTGCTTGTTGGTAATAATATTATTTAAATTCCACTTTAAAATTACCCTTTAAAATGTGAAATTAATACATTGGTTATATCACTAGTGTCTGTACATGAAATATTGAAATATGTATATAAAATATTTATTATGTTCCAAAGAGGACTTTGGGGGCCAAGATAGTGATTTCTATCTTGGGTTTAGACAATTGTTGGCTTCCTGTCACATGAATTGTATTTTTGTACATTATTTAAAAAATTATTATATTATATTATATTGGTTCATAAATTATGGGATGTTTTTTGGTTTATCGCTAAAATATTGGATAGTTAAATTTCATGGGTTTTTATCGATCTATATTACCTTGTTCTTTTATAAAAGGAATTTCCCCCATTTTTGAATTTTTGTACCATAATTGATTGTCCCCAACATGGGGACTACTAATGGTAGGAATCCAATTTCATTTTTATCATTACATCATTACAGTGTCTTTGGTGGTAAGGGGTCATTATAGAGTGGTATCAGAAGTATTGTTTGGAGATAATATGATGTTTGGAGTAACGAACAACAAGTTATGTATGGGTTTGTGGGGAAAAAGAATATATTGATATTGGTGAATACCATTTTCCAATGAGACAAGCTTGGAAAAAACTTTTTGGCCACTGTGATCCAATGGTTGGACTCTAGACTTACTGACTATCCATGTTAGGTGTACTAATTTACAGTTTATTTTCATAGGAGAGGTCCATACATCATTATTTCTAGTTATAATGTATAAATTAGGTTTTTTAGAAAACTAATCAATGAAATAGTATTTTATAATATTATATGCAACCGAGATTAAGATTTCTCTTGGGTTTTTGGGAATATATCAAGGTAGATTCCCTTATGTATATTAATTAGTTGAGGATTGGCAGGCTTACACATTTTATCATCGTCGTATCTACTCTATTGAGGCGGATGAGGCATGTTAAGTGGCTAGGAATCAGCTTCTCAGTCATATTATGTGAAATTATGAAGTGAGTGTCTCAGATTAGGAGAAAAATCACTAGTTTGAGGCACCCGTGAAGGATTTCGGTCTGATCCAAGCATGAGCTGAGTTTTAGGGGCCATTGAAAGTTAGTATGATACATAGAAAGTCATGTTATGTTTGGATACTCTTCTTTGACAAGGATAAGGTGGAATATGTGTTTCAAGAATTTCAAAAAGAGAAAAATTTAGAATTTCAATCATTGAATACGAGTACAAAAAATATGTAAGACCATCTCTTAATCTGAAATGGGATCTGAGATATACAGGATCTTGGGATTATATTCAAATTGAGCCTTAATTTTTTTAATATGTTTTTTTAAAATGGGGAGTACAGAGCATGGAATTTGTAAGAGACATTCCACCCAGTCTTCCGATATGTGTTAACTCCATTTAAAACCCATATTTATCTATAGGGGAAGAAAATTATGGAAGTTATATATTGAATGGTTTTTTGGGAGTTTAGAATCGATATAGTGGTTGGTAGGTTCTCTTTCAGAGTAGAAATTTAATATGGGGGTCATAGGAGTTCCAGAATACTGAGATCTAATATGTACAAAACTATTTGAGGAATATATAAGATCATTCATCAATTAGAGGGGGCTCTTGCGAACCTATAAAATCATTTTGGTTTCTATTATATTTCTATATGGGACTTTGGAACCACAAGGATTAGAGATCGATAGAAAATGGATTCTAGCACCATGTTGGTTATTAGGCCAATTTTTTATTGATGAAATTGGTTCCCCCTAGGCTATTTTATCATTATGGGTCACTAGTACTCATCATATAGAATGGTTTGGGTAACCATGGTATAGAAAATTCTTGATATTGTCCCTATATATATGTAACTAGGATAAAGTGTGCTTGTTGAGTCCATTAGTGGAGACAGAGGGGAGATTATCATGTCAGATTCATGCATTATATGTGCTAGTTCTTTTGAATCCCAATGATTTTTAGATAAGATTGGATTATTATATACCCTTGTTTTTTATGTGATTAATTTAATATTATTTCCCTCCTTTGTATCTACGTATCTCATTTTATCATTAGGAATGGATATGAAGTGATTTACATTACCCCTCGTATTACCTATCCCTGTTTGAGGTCATGATGCTTTTTATGATTTGAGTCTAGAATGTAGAATATTGATGAGAAAGAACCATTCAGTAAATTACTTATTAATACATAAAAAATAGATTTGTGATATTATTATTATTATGTATTATTTTTATTTTATAGTTTAAACCATCAATTTCTTCTAGAGGATATTTTTTTTCTATTAGGATATCCTATGAATAGAGATCACTGGTGAGAGAGGATCATAGATTGGTTGAAGGAACTTAGATCATCTATTATCTCATTTAGTGAATTGTTTAGTGGACTACCTTGTTGATGTTCTTCCTAGGGTTATGTGGGAGATCCTAGATGTTTTTTGGGATAAATTAATGGAACTATCCCCCCACTATGATTTTGAATTTGGGATATAATTTCTAGTCACTGCATCTCTGATTTTTATGGATCCCAATAAGATAGAACCTAAGGATTTGATTGATTAGAGGTTACATATGGAAGTTCTGATACATTTTGGTTTAAGATATCATAGTTTACCTCATATTTTTACTCATGTTTTGTGATCCAAAAAGGTATATGGTAGTATTTGGTTGGGTATAGACAACATGAGGTTGAATCAGAAGACTATCAACAATTGTTTTCCTCTTTTGGGGAAAGATGACCATTTCAAATAGCTTACATGTGATATTTGGTTTTATATAGTATATCTTTAGACTCAACATCACCAATTGATATTTTAATACGAGGATATATTAAAGGCATCATTCAAGTGTAGATTAGACATCATTCAATTTATGTTTTTTAGTGATACGAATGTAGTATCCATGTTCAAGGGGCTCATGAACACTTTGTTCCACGAATTTGTCGACAATTTAAATATCTATTAAACAATGTTATATTAATCCACATGAGTTTAGTGATGTATCATTTGGGGTTTCTCAAAATATTCTTGGATGTACTTACACACCATTATATCTATGGAATATTGTTTCTGACTGCGTTTTGGATTAGGGAGGTTCATTTTTCAAACATTTGGTGTCTCATCATATTATGGTCATAGACCAATTGAAGATTAATGTAGTTATTTCTTAAGAAGAACCCATGAATGTGGCATAGGTTCACTTTTTACTTGATATCATATGTTTTTATTAGAAATTTGTGTCCAATTTATTTTTATTTTAATCCATGTCAACATATTTCACTAAGATGAAAACATGTTTTGTGTGGAATAATTTGTGTCGATCAACATTCAGTCACATGAAGGATATGTTTTTTAGTGTTGTAGTTCTCATGTTTCTTAGGTAGGGTTTATTGTTTATGGTTATCAGTTACACACCCTATATGGTTTGGGATGCTTTTTGTGGCAGTATAATAGAGTAATCTATTCTTAGTATATTCAGTTATTTCTCCATTAGTGGAACTATTCCACCAATTATTTAGAGCTAGAGCCACTTAGGTTTTCAACAGTTTTGTGGTGGAATTTGGTCATCAGTATGCTCTTAGTAGTTATCAACAAACAAATGTTCATGAAATTTGTTTTCAATCTGTGGGATCTAAATATATTCCCGCAGTGTGGTATATATTTTTCCAATATTAAAATTTTTAGATCTATTAAAACCAAGAAAAAATGAATGTGGTTTTTGTTGTATTGATTTTGAACCCCCCAAGATGACATGTATCATAAGTTTATAGATAATTGGAAAGGGATGTAAGAGCTTTTAGTGATTAATATTGAAATCAGAGAGATAACTGGTCATTCTTTCATTTATCAGGTGATTCAGAGTTGTCTTTTATGAAGTGCGATGTTGAGTATCATTAGATTTAATTTGAGGGGGAGATTATGAATAAATGTGATGCTCATGGTGATGTTGTCGTAGGATGGTTGGAAAATGGTATGAAACTAGAGTTATTCAAGGGGCGGTTGTTAAGACCATAGGTAACATGTGATACATTTCTCCATGAGTTTCACAACTCAACAGTAATGGTACATACCATTATGACACTAATATATTTTTTTATAATGAGTTTGATTTGGTTGATTTGGAATAAAAGTTCAATTTCAGAAATTTTGGTGAGGTTTCTCTTCTATTATCAGGTGAAATATTATCACCATGTTCCTAGATATTTTGTGTAGTCCTTGGATGTTCCCACTTATAAATGTGAATTCATATTAATTTAAATTTATATAGGGTTACCCGGAGCTCAATGGGCATGTAATGTGGATTGTATGATATTGGACTAGTTGATGAATTCCACTCACTTTCAGGTGATCCATGATTCAAATATTCTGAATGTTTTTGAGAGGGATTATGTGGATGATGTGGTTTGGAATTAAGAGGTATTGAAGAACATAATCTCTAATTGGGATCCTCAATTTTACTTTTATATTGTGGAATAGTTTTCAAGATAATTTTAAATCCAAATTATTTTTTTATAAATGGTCTACACTATTTGACTAATGGGATGATGCTGAAAACCATATAGACATTGGTGAATATGTTTCAAGACTGCAACTTTTTCATTGGTGTAATTTGAGTAACGAATTATCCTTTGGTCATTTTTTCATCATGTAATAGCTATCAGTCTTCTCTTTTCATAACTTTTTTTAGGGTTTGTATGAGTGGAATGATCATTTTACATTGTTTTATGTGGATCTTGGGTAGTCATAAGTTCTTTTTTCTAAAGTGGTGTGGATAATAATCAAGAATTTCTATTTTTTTGAGAAACTACGATCGAATCCCAATAATATAAAAGTTCTTATGAAGATAATTAGTCAACTCCCTTGGTATTTGAGGATAGAGACCATGTTTTCGTGAGAGTATTCCCTTATTAAGGATTGAAGAGGTTTGGTCGGGGTAAGATTTATCCAATGTTTATTGGTCCCTTTGAGGTGTTAGGAAATGTTGGAATGGTGGAATAACAGTTTGTTCATCCACAATGGTTTGGAAATTATCCATGAAATCTTTCATGTTTCACTTATTTGTTAGTCTCATCACGATAACTGCCAATTCATTTCTTTGGGATAGTTTGATATTGAGGACTAGATGACATTGAAGGAGCGAATAGTAAGAACCTAGGATTGTAAAGAGAGTTTATTGAGTGGATGAACTATTCTTTTGGTTCACATAATTTGGAGTCATGGTGTCCAAGAAGAGATTTCTCATGGAAAAGAGATGCAGATGTGTGCCCAATACCAATATTTTTATGATTTTTTATTTTATATATTATATTTTGATGAATTTATGTTTGGATATTGTTCTGTTATGATATTTGTGGTTTCCTTTATGCATGATTTGTGATAAATATCCCACTATTTGAAAATGGTAAGACATGATTCCTAGTAAATACATATTAAACTCTAAATTGATTAAAATCATTTTTTAGATTTAGTTTATCCTATGGAATAAAATATCTTGACATGGAAGATGGTGTTCCTTGATTTATGTTCCTAGGGATGTGATGTGTGTTGGTTAATGTAGTTGTATTTTGGGTTTGTGCGGGATCATATATTTGTGTGGATGGTTTTTTTGGGAATGTGGGGTCTTGTGGATACTACTAAATGATGTTGTTTTTTCCTAGTATGTTGTTTTGATGTGCCTATGTGGTGATGTGGCTGTGTGTGATGTTTTATGGGTGTTTTAGATTATCTTTTATAAATGGTTGTAGTTTTTAAATTTAATGAAAACACAAAGAGGTATCTACTGAGGTGCATATTTAGATCCATTATTTTCCATTAAGTAGGTTTTTTTTTCTCAAGGGTGATAATCATTTTTGTGGAATTTAATGTGGTGATTCATTCCTCCCCATCAAATTACATTACTACATTGGTGGTTGGAGATATTATTAAGAGGTAATATGGGGTTCTGTTGAGGTTGGATATGCAACAAAACATCCAAAGGCATTTTATTCTATAAAATATGAATTTACAAATTGTGTATCTATTTTACCTCATGAGAAACTATTGAATTATTGATTGTGTTCATTTGATGAATTCCACATCAAATGAGTTAACCCGATGAAATATATGTTTACAAAAAAAAATCAGTTTATAATTTGGTTCCATGTTTATCACAAAAAATAATCTCATAGCTTAAAAATTGGATATACAACATTAAAATTTCATACATATGGATTTTATAGTATTAAATTGTGGTTTACGCCATATGATGGGTGATTTAAATGTTGGTTATAATTCTTATTCAACTGAATCTCTTTCTTTTTTCAGCCATTACATATCTTTGTTTGTGGGTAAACCCGAGCATTTTTTGAATATCTCTAAGCCCCACATTCTATTATTATGATTTTTTGGTTCTAGTGGTGTTTCATTAGTGATTTGTGGTACGACCTTCTCCCATTATCTGATGTTTTATTTTTTTTACTCTTATGAGGATTGACTATGGTGATGTTACGTTGGATTGGGGTGACTTTGTGCCACATTTGTTAAAAACCATTCGTATAGTTAAGTGTAATTCATGGTTTTCTAGTACGAATTGGGATTTTAGTTTGTTTCTTATTTTCTATTTGGTGCATTGTGATATTGAAAAGCATCTTCAGGGTTGGAAATCCTAAATGTCACTCTATTGACATATTATACGTGATATTTTCCAGATTTTGTTTCTTTAAGAGGACTCTAAATCTCAAAAATTAAAAATAAATAATTAAAATATTTGAATTGAGGTGGATGGAGTGTTTTAGGATGTTTTAGATACACTGATATTATATTTGATTTTATTATGTATTCTTCTTCCAATAATGAAAATAATAATTTCTTTGATCCTTGTTTGGTCTTTAAATGTTATTACATAACACCCTTTATGAAATCAGACCCTGAATAAAATATCAATTAATGCATATTTTTCTAATAAAATTTTGTTTGATTTATGATAACATTTATAAATAACGAAGTATAGTGTTAAAATCCATTAAATAAATGTTAGAACATAGGATGTGATGTTTTTGTGTATGGTTTATTTTTTCTAATTTCTTATGTATCGCATCATGTAGTGATGTGGTGGTGATGATTTTTTTAGTCATGGAATTTTGTGTGGGTTGGGGTGATGTGGTAGTTTTTTTGGAAAGGATATGATCTTGGAATTGGTGTTATAAGGTACATCGTGGTTATTATGTGAGGATTCTTTGTAGGATTATTGTGGTGCGATATTGTTGTGGAGTGTGGGGGTTATGATGTGAAATGGTGTGGTGCATTGTGATGGAATGGTTTGATGTGGATATGATTCTTGTGACCATATCGTTTTGTTGGTGTGGAGTGGTGATGAATATATATAGAAATTTATTTAATATATATATATTACATAATTTTAGATGAAAAATCGTTACATTACACAAATACACAGATTTATATTGTAATAGATTAGTGCATTTGAAAACTTGGTATCATATATAACTAGTCCATAAGTGAGATGCATCATCTATCATTGTTTTCCTAAATATTATAACCCGTCTTATGTATATCATACACAATAAAATTATTTGTATCCAGGGTAAGGGAAACATAATAAAAAATGAGCTCAGACGCTCAGTAAGGGAAATCCTTATAGATATATAAGCAAAACATGAACATAAGGGTATGAGAACATACGCATAACATTTTAAAAACACATCGTGCATATAAAATATCGTAGTCTTGATTCATGGAACACATATTGGTAGTTCATAAAAATAGATCATAAGGAAATAAAATAACACAATCCATGATAACATAAAATTACATTATGATATATATTTGTGGAATATACAAAATAATAGAAAATCATAGGTCAAGGATACCCACCAAGACATTAGTAACATGTTAGTCATTGACTAAACTCCCATGTACATAGTTTTTTCTTAGGATAACCTCATGTGTACCCTTTTAATGAATATAACATTAATCATTACCAAATGCATTGGAGGGAGAAATATATCACACCCCTCGCAAAATGGTAACCATACATATTTGTTCCAAAAAATAATAAACCTTTTAGTATATCATATTCCATGAAATGAAATTGGTTTCATTAACACATCATCATATAATATTCTATTAATATCCATAGGTTTCATAATTATTTATTGATTTCATCATAGAACATATTATGAAAAATAAGTAGGTTTCATAAAAATTTCATTATGATATTACCAATAGAATAGAAATAGGTTTCCTAAAGATCATCCCATTATAAAAACAAACTAATTTGATAATTAGTATGAACGACATCAATTGATCATATCCCCAGTAAGGCATATGTAATATAAACGGATGTCATCATAGATGTAAAATTGGTTTGAATGATAATTTTAATCCTTTGTTTAATAAAATATCAAAACCTCTTTGAAAAAAACTTTTTAACACATAAACCTTTTGGAAAATAATTTTCATAAAAAATATCCTTAAAAATATATTAATAAATCAACAAATTATATATAGTCAATAACAATGGATGTTTCATTAATTTCATACACATTAAAAGAGAGATTCATTGTGAATTTTTTGTAAAATAAAAAGGTTATTTTTGTAGAGAATTAAATTAATATACAAAAGAAAATGTTTTTAAAAATTTATACATTATAATTTTTTTAAAAATAATTGGAGAATAATAAAAAAAATTAGAAAACATTTTTATAGAACATTATTATTGTAGAAAAAATGAATTTCTGACAAAAGTGAGAAATAATGATAGATTTTCTTAATTTTTTTTTCTAAAAATAAAATATTAGTAAATATTGGCAAGTTGAATTATTAAAAAAATATAATTAATAATATTATATGAATTGAATACATTACTTTCTTGATATATGGTTTATTTGATTTTTTCATTAGAAGAATTATCATAAACCATTCTAGTAAATGATGAGATTGTAATAGAAATTCATTAACACTTGGGTAACAGTGAACCATAAGATCCATCAACTAATAACATATAATGGAACACAAAATTTTATGATAAAAAATAAATTCCTGATATTACGTGTCTATTGGGTTTTATATACACCTTGTAACAGAATATAGGAGCATAACAAAACCTACATCTTAAAGAAAGAAAATTGGGGGAAAAATAACTTAGAACTTTATTAACTAATTAATCATAGACCCGATGAAAGTGAGATCCAAAAATATATATTTAAATAACTATAATTTTCAGTAAATTAATAATAAAATACATTCTTCAGTAGAATATACACCACATCAATGAAATATGTGGCGAATTGTTTTTTTGTCATAAATTCCATCATAAATGTTCTAGACTCCTTTATAATAAATATATGATTATTATACATATATTATTTTACCTCAATTATATGTCATACCATATATTATATAATTATTTCCTTTTAATATCTATTTTAAATAATTCCATGTTAATGTCACGTTTCATGAAATAACTACTTTGGTTTTCCTATAAAATTTGATTTGTTATTTTTGTTCCTCTTACTATGATCTTGTATTTATAATCTATAGAATGTTAACAATGAAATAAATATAATATATATTAACAATATATTTTTATAGTAATATATATAAATTAGGGGTATAAAATGAAATACACCATTCATGGAGATGGTAGGTCGTACGTTGGAAGGAAAGTTGTATCCATTTTATGGTCAAAAATGAACTAAATATATATAAATAATATATTATAATTGAGGAGTTCTCTTTCATATATATCCCATATATTTATTAAATTCCATGTAAATTTTGAATGAATCACATCACTTCGTGAGGTGGTAGTTCTTTGTACACATGAACACCTTTATCATATTCCCACTATATAAAGAGTACGAAGGTATGTCTGGTATAATGATTATATAAAGCATAATAATATAATAAAAACCACATATAATTCATAAATATATCATTATAAACATCAGTTAGTGGTGGTAATGGGGAAATGAAGGTCATCTGTTTGCATGGCAACATGCTTTCGTAAACATGAATAGTAATTCCGTACCCATATTAATGGTACTCATTACTAGGTCTCCTCCTTAGGTATTCACAAAAATCCTTCTTAGGCTATATTTCTATCCTAAATATTTCAATGTGGTTATGATTAGGGAAGGTGGGAAGTGATTTTGGTTGTGATTGGATGATCCAAAATGGGTTGAATGTGTGAAGAAGAGATGAATGGTTGGACTTTTATATGTGAGGTGACCGGAATAATAGTAATTTTTTCCAAAAACATTTGTACCTGAAATTTCCACACTAAACAAGTGTCCAAAATTGGATGGGATTATAACCATGCAAATATACTATAAAAATATGGAAATAAAATAGATTTTATTCAAGTTTAAATTTTATGATAATTATTATATTTTTTAGATTTACTCCCAACAAACCCATATTGACAATAACCACTGTAAATAATTTTTTAATATTCAATTTTTTTTAAAAAATATGTTTACAAAATAATATGATATAAATTATTTTGATTAATAATATGGAATCATTTTTTCCAATTTTATGCCCACAATTTGGATGTTTTAATTAAAAACTAAGCCAAGAAACAGGATGAGAATGCTGGTTTTAAAAGGAAATTAGTCAAAAGTTTACAATGTATTTATATCAAAACTAATCATAATATTTATTCCAATGACCTAAAATTTATTAATTAATTTATAATTGAAATAATTTTAAATTAAAAATTATTTAAACAATAATTTAGATTTGTAATATATTAAATTAAATGGTAGTTTCAATTAAAGTTCTGAATTTCAATATTCATAAAAAATGAAACATTTCAGAAAAATACAAAAAATAACCATATGAAAATATTTATGTGCTGATATACCAATAAATGATTTTTTATCTAATAAATATTCAAATATAACGTAAAAATAATTTTTTTTTGGGAAAAAATAAGAATTTTTTTTCAAGATAGTATTTTTTTAATCATGAATAGTATTTAATGAAAAGTAATAAATTTTTGAAATATTTGATTACATTATATAAAACCATTATAATATTTATTTAAAAAATATTTATACTAATCATATCTCTAGGATTAATGTATAGGTTATAATGGTTACATTTAAATAATTGTATTAATTATATAATTATGTTTTGTTTAAACTCATCTTCATTGGTAAAATAAGATAACCCATTTGTTTTATGTTGAAGATTCTTAACTTGATATTTCACATAAAAAAATCGATAAATGAAACTGAATTTATTCATAAAAATTATTAACACATAGAATGTTACATTCTACTGCATTAAAATGTGATTTCCTATCAAAATTAGTCACTCTGATACAATCAAATAATGATACATATACCTCTTCATATCCATAAGTTACCCTATAGCTTCCAAAAAATTGTGTTTTTTCAAAAACCATTGAAAAATTGAGTGGTTTTTATTGAAATAAAATTCTTTATATTATAATTCACTTCAATCAGTTGTTCCTCAAATGATGATCTTTCACCAGTTGTATGACTTATGATTTCATTACATCTAATGGGTTATGGATATACTTCCTTTGGAGAGATACATGGAATACATCATATACTTGAGAGAGTTTTGGTGGGAGAACCAATAGATAGGATACTATCTTGGTATGATCAATAAATTCAATGGTAAAGATATACCATCATCTTAGTATCTATTTTTTTCTTGAATACAATAACCTTATTCAATGTATAAATTAATAGAATCTCTTTCTCACTGTCTTGAAATTATATATCCCTACATCGATTTTCAGTAAAAACATTTTCCATATCTATGTTTCCTTGATGTGTTGCTGAATTAATCAAACATTATATGCTATTTCTTCAGCAATCATATGTCCAAATATCTTTAAGGCTCCATCTTCAGTGAAACACACTAGAGATCTAATCTTCATTCCATATATGGATTCATGATAACCTATCTCAATTATTGAGTTAAATGTATTGTTGTTTGAAAATTAAAATAGAGTAATGACTTGATCTTAACCACTGCTAAAATCCAATATACAAGAACTACGCATATCCCCAAGGGTTTGAGTTGTTCTTTTACACTGACCATCATCCTATGGTTGATACACATTATTCAAACTCACATATGTATGGAGATCATTCTATAGAATTCACCAAATCATTCTGGTAAAACATGGATCCAGACCAGCCATAGTGGAATATGTTACTCCATGCATCCATACCAATTACATACTTAATATCATGGAAATATGATCTAGAGAGATGTCTTCTTTGATATAAATTAAGTGTAGTGACATGGTAAAGAGTTCAACAACATCACATATAGCATTATACCCATTATAAGTTTTCATTAGTCCAATGACCAAATCTAAGGGGTGATATCTATTTTCTATTCTTTTATGGGTAATGAATGTATCATCCTGTTAGAAATTTGACTCTTAGTCTTAATGTTTTGTAATAACAAGCACTAGGAAACAATCTTTTTGATGTATCTCTATATAATATCCCACCATAAGTACTCTTACAAATCAATACAGATCTTAGTACTTCCATGAATAATAATGAATAATAACTATGATATTTTAATATAAATTCCATCTTCAAATATAATATATGTTGAACAAAAAAACTGTTATAAAACTTATCAATCGATCATGATCGAAGGGAAACGTGATAACATTTATAACCCTCATTTCCATTACTAGATCACCATATTGTTCTCCATTGATACTAACATTTATTGATCATTGAAATTAAATTTACAAAGATATTATGTATCACCTTTTGTCATGATTTTAGGATTTATCCTTTTCAAATAAAACAGATTTAATCTTTTTTAATCCTCATCTGGGTTAATCTACCATGGTCATTTCGACTAAAAGAGACAACCACAATTTCCTCTTTCCTAAGGTGGTAGTGTAATGAGCATGAATAATTATTAATCAGCAATAAAAATTGTATTCATCTCATATTCAACTCATTATTTGTAAACTTATACATTATACTTTTCAGATCTATTTATATAACACACATTTCCCCATGATGATCATGCTTCCCTATATTTAATGAAAAAATTACAATATCTAACTCCCAGTCTTGATTTGGTTAGTTTTTCTCGTGAATAATTAATTATCTTGAACCATAATATATAACCATGTCCTTATTCATAAAACACATCCAAATCCCATATTAGATGCATCACTATAGATTAAAAACCCTTCTTTACTATAGGTTAATGTTAGAACATGTGTGATGAATAATATTCTATTGAATTCCTTTATTTTTTCATCACATTCATTTGTCCAGGATAACTTGCATCCCATTCAAGTTAACAATGTTCATTGGATAAGATTTCAATGATAAATTCTCTGTATACTATAAAAAATATCCTGTTAAACTAAGAAACATACATATCTTAGTCCCTATGGTTTGTTTGGGCAAACATTTAATAGACTCTATCTTTAATGGATTAAATTTTAAACACTCTATGGAGATTATAGAACCAAAATATGAATCATATTTTCAAAAAAAAATTATTTTTTAAATCATTTATATAGTTTCCCCTTCATTAAGGTATCTAGAACATTTCCCAATATGTCTTCATGATAATCCATTCTCCCTGAAAAGATAGTAATATTGTCAATAAATTCTACCAAAAACTTATCATTGTTTTATTGAATGAAACTATTTATTAAATACATAAAGATAGTGGGATAATTATTTGGATTGAATGGAATCACTATATATATAGAGATTTTATATACCTTATATGGAATACTATCTTGGGTTTATCCTTCTTGATCCTCAATTGATGATATACAAAATAAATTCTATCTATGAAAAGAATTGGGCTCCATATAGTTGGTGAAATGAGACATCAAAATACGAAACATGATAGATGTTATTAATAGTGATTTATTAAGAACTTATTTATAAATATAAATTCACATCATTCCATCTCTATTTTTTTAAAAAAATAGCATGTTTTACCCATGGTGACACACATAAAAAAATGAATCCCTTATCTTTTTTTTCTATATTTTCTTCGTCAAATCCTCCAGTCAATTTGGGCCATTAAATAGGGATTAATTCAAACTGCTATAGAACAATGGGTGACATCTATTGGGGCCTCAACATCACATTTTTTTTATTCTAGTATATTATTCATAAAAGGTATCAAACGATTCTTACATAATAGGAATATCATTGATGTCAACCTTCTTTCTAAATATTTGGGATAAACACCCCATCTAAATGGGAATGAATACCTAAACTATGGATGTGATCTGCATTTAATGTTAAGACATATATTGACACTTATATATATTCAAATGTTCGGTTTTAATATCAAATATTAAATCCCATCCTTAGTAATTGACTTTGGATTTATGTAGTTCATGGAAATCCATGATCAAGATAACATCAAAATAAACTAGAGGATGAATGACATGATTTTTAAGAATTATATTCCCACTAATTTCAACCATTGAGTTATCATAGACATAAGATGCAATCATCATACCATTAGGGGTTTTTAATGATAATTATATTTTTAATCATTTGGTTGGATTCATGATACACCTATAAAATTATATAGATATGAAATAATTATTAGAATCATAATCAAATAAAAAATTAGAATTTTTATAGTGGATGGTATGTGTACCTATCCCCACATTGTTATTTCATACCTTTTAAAAAATATTGATAACATGATATTTCCCATTCACTCATGTAATAATAGGTATTAGATGTAGGTCATTGTCATTAAAAATTAAATTTTGGAGTTCGTTATCATAACTCTCATACTTCATTCATTTCAAACTATGGATTGTGGGTTGTTCATTCTATGTATCAGTTTATATGTTTGTATTTTTGGATAAAAAATTTCCATATCGTTAAAAATAAATTGATATATAAATATCCCTTCCTCAATTAAAGCATTTATTTGTTTCCTTATTGGAATTTTTTCAATACTTCTTCCCTCACATTGATCATAATGGAAGGATCATCTTATTCTTTTCATGATTATTGTATTTTCATTTTCATTACATTTTTATTTCCTTATAAAATCCATGAGATTGATACATAACTCTGACCTCTATTTAAAACATGATATCACTTTAGAAAATATATTCATATCTATGGAAGTTTCTAATTCATAACAATCTTCAACGAATTGTTTTTAATCCAATAAAGATTATGTTAAACTTACCTATTGGATAGTTGATAATAAATGAAGTGAACCCTGACAGTCATGTAAAAGTTTTCACATATATTCAAGTATATATATAATGATTTTAATTTATCTCAAAGAACTCCATTTCAATACTCATATGTAGTATGTGAGGAAAATAATTATTGAAAAATAAGTACTAAAATTCAACCTAATCCATGGAGTCAATTTCATCACATTTCAACGTATTCATGATAAGAGTTTAACATTGATCTTCTATATGTTTCTAAAGTTAGACATCAAAAATTAATTTTTTATGTTCATAACACAAGATAATGGAAAATATATTATTGGGGGATCTGATCCATTACTCAAAAACTAGTCAACCAGAAGACCCACTAAATGATTGTTTACATTGCCTCATGATGGACTCAATTGATTGTGATTAGAATCCTTTTTTGTATGGATGTTAAATATGATATATGGATTTTGAATTTTTCATGATAATAAAATATTTATTTCTCATTCCATATCCCATAAAATTTGGGTTCATTGGAGGACAATAATTTATTTATCTTTCAGACATAACATTAACAAACATCCTGTGGATTCCATCCATCAATTATATACAAAAATAATATTGTAAGAAACTATGATCAAATGTAGTAACCACATAATCTATAAGAATCACTTATAGTATGTATAAATCATGAAAAGTTATATTTAATCTAGGAAAAAATAGGTTAATTTTATTTCATTCATAGTCATAATCTATATAAGTCCATCATAGTTGATTGTATTGTGTTTTTAAATTCCAAGAATTTATCTCTTAGCAGTTACAATATAAGTGTGCCAAAATCCCTGGTGTCATAAACTAGGTGAAGATCTAGTCTAGACCAATGATCCCATTTTGGATTTAGAATCCCTAGATACATCAATTATACCGACACATACACTTGTATTATAAGCATAAGAATGTAATTTCAAGGAAACCAGTGTCTCTATTATTTACCATAATTCCATGAAATTATCCTCCACATTGATTCATCCTTATAATTATCCATATATATGTCCATTGGTATCTCACTAAGGACTTCTCATCCTAGTTTCCAATTGATAACAAAACTGATCATATGATAAAAACAATAAATACCCGGGACCTTCATATATAGAAACTATTTCCCATTGCATTAAAAAACCTTAAATTACACAAACAATCACATGAGGATCATAATTTTTTATTTCCATTGGAAATATGGAAACATAAAAAACTTTTCCAAAATGAGCTACATTATCTCCCAATTAGTTATTTATAACAGTCACACTTCTTCAAAATATCACACATATTTAATTTTGGTATATGCTGGGGAAAAGCAAAATAGTGGGTGATCATGGATTCCATGTAAGGGAAAAAAGTGGTATAAATAAGTGTAACATGACCATAATAGTATTATAACATGATAATAAACATTTAAAACCATAACCTACATATCAATTCTCATGATATTTATTTATGAAATAAATATTAGTAGTTCATACAACATGGATCATTCGCTAACCATAGAACTTGATCCATGAGAGCATAAAATTATCATATGGTATATATTTTTGTCATACACATAAGAATACATAATATTATGTCATGTATTCCTATAAAGACATTCATAACATGTTTGGATTGGACTAACCACCCATGTACAATCTTTCGGATTGGGATTGGGATTACCTATTATGTACCCTCTTCTGTCTTGAGATAACATCATGTGTACTGTATGATCTAATATAACATTAATCATTTCCCAATTCATTTGTTGTGTTACGTTTCTCGCCTACCCGATTTTTAAAATGAAAGATATTTGTTCTAAAATATAATAAAATAGTCATAATATCATTACATATGAAATCAAATGGGTTTCATAAATATTTCTTCAAATCATACACTATTGAAAGGTTATAGGTGTCATAATCATTTCATCATAACACAACTAATGGAAAAAAAGATAGTATCATAATATTATCATCATAGTTTATCTTGTATAAGGGAATGTTGATTCAAAAACAACATTTTAACATAATAATAAATCACTCATTGAAACAATAATAATATATGCATTGGATCATATGTCCATTAAATATATGTTTTTTATAAATCTATTACAAAACCATAAAAATATTTCATACCATATATGATATAAAAATTACCATTAAGTATCTGTTTATTAACAATTCCATGTTAGTGTCACATTTTAGGTAGTAAGTGATTTGTTTTTCATGTGTTTTTTTTTATTTTTTTGGTCATATTATGTTGTTTCTGGATTCATCATCTCCAAAAAATTACCAATGATATAAATTAAATTTAAATCAATTATATATATGTTTATATTAGTCCTTAAAATTTAGTGATAGAAAATGAAATTCACAGTTCATGGAGACGGTAGTCAATACGTTGGGATCAACATTGTTTCCATTTTTACTGATTAAATGAAATTATTGTATTGATATGTTATCATTGAACAATAATATTAATTTAATACAGATCACATTTCATTATAAAAATCTATCCTTATTACCTTCCATGTAATGAATAAATGAATCATATCACTTCATGAGGAGACATTTCATTGTTCACATTAGTGACATTATCGATTTCCCACCAAATGGAGAGAATGAATGTTTGTGTTAATTATTGAATCCTAAATTATAATAATATCATTAATAATGTATATAAATTATATATTAGTCATTATATACTTCCTTGAGTGGGTATAATAGAAAAATTAATGACATCTTTTCATGAGGCGGTAGTTCACTGTCCACACGAATGAGGATTACGTAACTGATTATTCAGTGGTGGATATGGATCTTGATCAGGACAATAACTGAAAAAAACCCATTATATTGAATTTAATGAGTTTTTTATTTCATAATGGTATAATAATATTTTAATTATGTGGGAGAAGAAATAAAATAAAAACTGTCATTGATGAATGTTACCTCTTGTTCTGGTATCCTTCATATTATTGTAACAAAAGACTTCGTAGGTTGAATTTATTTAAAAAAAGGATTTTCAGATGGTCGAGGATGATTGGGAAGTTATTTTTGAAGGTACTACCTTATCAAAAAGGTATTTATGGAATGAATAAGAGAAGATAGGGGTGGTGTTTAATAAGTGAGGTGAGTGGCACACCTGTAATGTTTTGAATGAAATTACTCTACCCACATTTTTAACAAGAAAAAAGAGTCTAAAATGTCTAAAATTAGATCATTATAATTGATAAGGTCGAAATGATTCTTTAAAATAGATTTTAATAAATTTTATAGGTCATTTTAATCCGTACCATTTTAGCTTAACCCTTAGTTAACCCATTTATACAGTAACAGTGGTGAATAATTCTTTATACTTTTTCTATTCATCTTTTCAAAATTTAAGTTAAACATATCATAAAATATAAACAATTAAAATTAAAAATATTTAATCCTTTTTTTCAAAATAAATTGACATATGTGGATAAAAATAATTTAAAATTAATTTTGAAAACATTTTGTTAGATAATGTTTTTAAAGAGACAATGATTGAAATATTATAACGTATTTATATCAACATTCATTGTAAAATAGATTCCAATGACCTAAATAGTATTAATGGAATTATATTTGAAATAATTTTTCTTTTTGAAAAATTTAGAATATTATTTTTCATAATAAATATATTTAATGAAAATTCATTTTTCTGTAATTTTTTTTTATTTTCTACCATTCATAAAAAATTAATCTTTTTACAGAAATAAAAAAATTCTCCCCAAGTTATTTTTGAAATTATGATCTAGAGATGAAATTTATTTTATCAAAATAATTTTTAAATATTGTGAAAATATTATTTTATTAATTTTCAGAAAATGAAATAAATAAAATTTCTTGAGAATATAGTACTTTGAAAACATATAATGTCTTTACTAAACATTAAGTACTTTTAAGTAAATATGATTCTATTATATAAAACTATAATATTTAATATTTATAAATTATATATTAATATTATTATATATATGTTTAATGGATATGTTGTAACAGTTACATTTAAATATTTACATTAATAACATAACATGGTTTTTTTAAAACTCAGTTTATTTTATAACACATGTTTACCCAATGTTTCCTGAAGAAAATTGGTGTTTCATTTTCGAAAAGATATTAAATAAATTTAATTTATTATAAAAATAATAATTCATAATATCTTAGGATGTTATAATTATTGTTAATTTGTGGTGGGAATGTTGTGGCGTGGTGTGATTATGTTAGTTTCTCTGTTAGTAATCAGATAAATTAGTGTGATGAAAAATGAAATTAAAAAATTATTGTTTTGGTAATTTATTGTAATGCGTTAAAATTATATGTGATTTAAATATATTAATAAATAAATGTTGTGAAGTTTTTAATATAAATTAAGAATATTTGTGGTTATCTATCAAAGTGTGGTGTATTTTAGATAGTGGAGTAAACAGTTGTGATGGTAGACGTGTGGTGTAGTTATCATTATGTGAGGTATATTGGTATAGTTCTTGTAATACAATAGGTTAGGTTATATTTTATTTAATAATATCATGCATGATTATGTTCATTCATTACACTCCCCACCAATGTTGGATAACCATATCAATACTCGGTGTTTCTAAATTTGGGGTCTTTTCCCAATCATCTATGATGGTGGTGATATAGATGGATAACTACCGAATATTCCCCATTAATACATTCATAGTGATATACCAATTGAAATCAAATGATATATGAAATGATTTACTATTTCACTTCATGTGGTATGTGATGTTTATGTTGTTGTGATGAGATAGGATATATAGTGGGTTTCATGTGTGGTAGGAGGAGGGCATGAGGTTAATGTCCATAAAATTCATGATACCACAATTCCCAATTTATATGATGAGATGAGATGTGCTCTATTGGAAATTTTGTTTTTGAGTGAGACATTATGTGATTAAACTAGATGCTAGCACTGGGTCCAAAACCTTATGTGGATGTGTTAGGTAAAAATTTATCCCGAAATACATCATTAACAGATGGAATGTGATATGATGTAATTTGATCTGTATTGAGGTTATGAGATAATAGAATGTTTGGAATAAGGGTTAGAGAGAATAAAATAGTTAGGAAGTATCAATGGGGGTACTTTTTTATTATGATCGTCATGTTATATTTACACAATGGATGTCATATTTGGTGAGAGATCTATGGTGAGGCTAGGTTTGGTTAGTATAACATTACAAGGTGTTTTCAGTTGTATTATATTGTCACTGAAAAATTATAATTCTCTTTTCACATGTTCACATGAAGACTTGTTTATGTCCCTACTGAGTATAAATCCATGCTCAAACTACGTATATAAAGTATTTTTCAAGTTTCCAAGAGGTTATGATGCAGTGAGCTAGACATTTCTCGTTTGGTTTTGAACTGTTTTTAAGTTCGATTCAAATGAATTTTTGGAACATTGCATTGGATTATAACATTGGTTTTGGATTATATTTTACCATGAATTATCAGAATGTTTTTTGTTAAACATTATATTCTTTGATGGATTTTTATCAATGTTTTTCCTACCATCTTCTAATCTGGTTTTATTACAGAGGATAATGCCTCCAATTTGTTAAATTTTTTGTACCCTTGAAACTTGTCACCATCGCGGGGACTACTGAAGGTCAAGCACATAATACATTATCTATATTCTATGAATGTAGTATCATTAGAGAAATTGGGTTAATCCATTATTATCATCTGGATATTTTTTAACTAAATTTATCAAAATATCCTATAATATAAATAAAAATAGAGAGTTTTAGTTTTTTTAATTAATTATTTAGAAAATATGGTAACATATCATGAGTCGTGTATGGGTGAGTAATAGTCAAAAATATCTTCCACATTTAATTTATGTGAATATTTTCAGTTAAATGTTAAAATTTTCCACCATAAATATTTAATATTTATGAAACATTTATCAAAGATAGATTTAAAAGGGAACTCATCCATCCCATTTCAAAAAACTGAAAAATTCAAAATTTGTATCTATATTATTTCAATATATCTATATATATTTTCATATACATGTTGTCAATGATTTATTCTATTATAAAGTCATATTATCGTTTTTTTAAATTAAATATATTAGATATGACTCAAATAAAAAAATAATAGTTCCCAAGTAAGTCTTTCCATTAATATATACTTTTAATTTTCCTTTAATATTTTTTAATATCCACATATTATTCTTTCATGCTTCAACTACTATTATAATAATACACATTTGATCTTTTATTGATGATATATCATTCTTTGTTTCTCAAATTATTTTCTTCATAAATAATTACTATGTCCTTTGATTTTAAGATGGTTTTTGGATAGTTAACTTCTCCCCCTCAACAAGATGGAGATAGAAAAATCTAGGGTTACAAGCAACAATGGTAGTCCCCCACTTCCTCAGTTTCATGCTACATCCCTCTCCAACTATAGCCACACCAATAGTTATATCCTGGTCCGATCTTGGCCGAGGGTGGCATGACACCATTGACGATAGTATTGGAATAAATGAGAAGACAACTTTGATGTTGTCCCATCAAATGGATCTTGCATCTGATTCATATGAAGAACATGAAAAGGTGATACCTATGACATCGCATCTGGTATTGGCAATTGATTTTTTGCTGGATTTGTAAAATTGGCACCTTCGACAACATATCTAGCCACATGCTCTACCCTTGTGGCTGGATCTGAAGAACCAAGAGATTATTTTGATTGAAATGATGAAATAGGATTCAAGAAACCTATATTGATGGATACCATTATTTGTTTTCTCTAGAACATATTTGAAGGCCACTAGGATTTCAGCAGGAACCAAATCTAGTGGATAAATGTCTCTAAATCTAAATAATAATTCACTCTGGGAAAAATAATTTGTATGGGTTTATCATCCCATGTTGAAGATAATCATGTGAGGTTCTCCAAATGAAATGAAATTGGAAACAACTCACTTATTTCATGCATTGTTCTTCCCAAATGTGAGAAAACCATGAAGCTAGATGATATGGATAGAAGGATATCAACTATGTGGGGTTTCTCTAATTGGAAATGTGACTCTCTTGGTTGAGGTTTTTTATAATGTTTGTTTCCTTCAGATGAATTGAAGCATCGAGCATGGGGGATTGGTTCACTGTAGAAAGAAATTGGGAGGATTGATTTAGATGAATGATCATGGGACATTAATGTTTTTCATATGAAAGAAGAATTTTTTTCATGTTTTGGTTCATCTGCATGGATTGAATTGGGTTTTATGGAACCCAAAAACACTGAATGACATTTACATGGAAATTGGTACTCCCATAAATCATGGTTATAAGATTAAGGATATGCGGTTTGGGAAATTTTCTAGTATGCTGGTGGAGGTTGATCTCATATTCACAAGGATTAATGAGGTAGCCCTTTTTAATCCTTCTAATAACATTTTAATTGAAGTTAAGTATGAAAAAATAATCCTCCTTTCTTTTCTGGATGCATTGATATCGGGAACTCCATAGAAAAATGTCGAAAGAAAATCTAATGTGAGGGATGTGGTTTGATAGGTCACTCTATCGTCCTCTGTTGAAATAAATCAATTCTCAATGATAAAGAATTTATAAAAAACGTTTATCATGATACTATATAAGAGGAGAAAATTAATTATCAAAGGGATAAAGGTAACAGGATGATGGTCGTAGATCGACCAAGAAATTAAAATAATTTTAATGCATCCACTTCTAGAACTATGTAGAAATCATGGGCTTCTATCTTCTTAGAAGAGGTTAATGTCACTAATGTTGATATTCTGAACAATGTAAATAATGATAGATTGCAGCAAGATCATCCCCAAGCTAAAGAAAATTACTATGAAGTGATATTTTAACAAGTCAATGAGGAAGAGAATCAGCAATAGGTTTCTCATCAACTCCATTATGAAGAAGTTAATTACTTTGGTAAAATAAAGGGTAAACAAATATTATAAATTCCACTTCTAAAATTTTTAATGCTTCATCAAACACCACCATGGATAATAAAGGATTTATACTAGTTTCCTTCTTAAAGGTAAGGTCCTTGACTTTCCTCTAAGTGGAGGTTGACTATTCAACTTAGGAGACCCAAAACAAGAGACTCCTCCCAAACTAGAGAGGTTGAGACTATAAGGGAAATATCTCCAAAAAATAATAATGAAGAGTATACAGATATATTTGAATATGAAAACACTGATGTTGAGACCCAATATTAAAGGATTAAAGATATTCCACTAGGTGCATGATAATATATAGGTTGGGGGTGTGGGTGTGGAAGATCTATTGCTGAATAGAATTCACTTCGTGTGGAGGAAAGAAGACTATGTTAAAGATTGATGAAAAATTTAGGTCACTTGATATATCTTTGGGAACTTTTCTTTATATTCTGGTGGTACATCTGGTTCTTCTTTCTTTCTTTATTATTTTAAATAAATGAGGCACTGGCACCTCCATTAAAAAATCCAATAGAAAAGGAATTTGTTTCATAATCATAATTTTATTATAAATTAAAACCATAAAGGGAAATAACAAGAATTATATCCATTGATCATATATCCCTTAAGTCTTAAGTAACATCAATGGATTTCATCTTAGATGAAAAATTATTTGATATATCACATAAAGCACTATTGAGGAAAGTATTAATTTCATTATAAAATATCATAATTAAAATATAAAATGTATAAAATATTAAATACAAATATTCCTTAAAAATAATATTGGAGACATGTAACAAATGAATTTAATCATTGAATAGTGATGATGTTGAAAAAATATATTTCATTATGCACACGTTAAAAAAAATGCATTATCATTTACTATAAAATTTCAAGATATTCATGTACCAAAAATGAAAAAATATTACTTTTGAACTATTTTTTAAATAATAAAGCATGGGAAAATGTATTTAAAAATAATTTAATAAAGGTACAACATTATTTAATATAATTTTAGATAATATGGACATGGGAGATTAAATATTTTTGACTGAAGAGATAATTAAATTTTGGCTTTCAATAAAAAATGTATTGGGACCCTTGAGTACATAATAGAGCGGAACAAAGATAAATAATTTATTTTTATCTATTAACCCATGGATAAAACAAATTCATGAGTTTACAGAGAGAGAGATCAAGATATATCATCATTGAAAACATAATGGAAATCAATTTCAATAACCAAGGAGACCATAACATTAAAAAATTATAACTATTGTATGTATTGAATTGTAAGTCTATTGGAAGGAATAAAACTCTATGGATATTTATATCCCATTAAATTCATGAGAATAATCAAAAAATACATTAATGGGATGTATATACACTATAAAATACTGGTGATTATGTAATGTTTTCCATGAAAATAATATGGAGGTTTAAATATCTTACCAATTTTTTAACTCTTGAATCTTAAACCCCATAAAATAATAAAATAAAATGAACCATTTTATATCATAAAAATAAATATATTCGACATAAAAAATTTAAATTAGTATTTATATACAGCTTATAAAATAATATAGGTGAATAAAATAGAATTTTACCCAAAAATGAAATTTTGAGATGAGAAATACTTTACGAGAAGTCTCGACATTCTTCATACTAGCATGAACCTCATATATAATAAATATAGATTTATTATAAAAATTTTAAATAATTATAATAATATATATCATTAAACATATTTTTTAATTATAATCATTTTTTATAGAGACCCTCGCTTGACATGCATGGATACAACATCATTTCAGATGAATATTCAATACATTAAAAATATAAAAGTCAGATGACTGTAACAGTTTAGTGTCCTTAGAATCATGGAAACAAAATCATATATACTAGTGAAAGATATTCAACATCTCCCATAAATATCTCCACCTTTTTTACCTCTACCAAAAACCATTCATCATAATATTGGAAAGAAAACATAGAAAAAAAGTGAGATCAAATGCTCAGTAAATATTAAATGGGTATATATGTATTCATAATCCTAAATGCAAAGGGTATAAGAACATGATCAAAACATTAGATGATCATGAATTTCATTACAACGGTAATAAACATGAATCATTTCACAATGATTGGAAGTTCATACGATATGAAGAATAAATAAATAAATGATATAATCCATGAAAGAATGACATAGGAATAACACATGGAATTGTTTTAACACATAATCATATAATGATTTCCATAGTTGTTGAGGCATCACTACCAAGACCATCATAGTGGAAAAGGTCCATTACAGAACTGGTTAACCCCCTTTACCTTAATGTATTACTAAAATGGGTGACCCTCATTCTTTCCCTGTATAACTGAATTGAGTAACCCTTATCCTAGTCTTGTATCACTAAACTGTGTAACCCTCATTCAAGACCTATATTACAGAATTGAATAATTCACATTCCATTATTTTATTACTGGACCGAGTAACCCCTATTCCAACCATGTATTACAGAACTGATTAACCCTCATTCTATCCCTATATTACTGATCTGAGTAACCCTTCTTCATGCCCTATGTTATCTCATGAGGCATAAATCTTTACCCAATGCATTGGATGTAGATATAAGTCCCACCCATCTCATAATGAAATTAGACATACATGTGCCACATGATCGTAAATAAAAATTTCATAACCCATAAAATGAAATGGGTATGATAAAAAAATAAACATATCATAAACTACACGAAGAGACAAGTTTCATAACCATTTCATCATAAACATAACCCATGAAAAAAAATATTGTTTCCAAATAATATAACCCATGAAAGAGAAATAGATTCAATAAACATATAAACCATAATGGAGAAATGGGGTTCATAAAGACCATGACATTTATAATAACTCATTTATTGAAAGGATATGAATGGAACCTTTAGATCATTTCCTTGATAGGCATGAGTAACATCAATGGATGTCATGGTTGAAGTTAAATAATACTGAAATATCGTTAAAAAACAATTCTTGAGGAATTTTTTCTTTAGTTGATTGAAAAAATATTAAATCATAATCCCAATTAAAGATAATTTTCATATAAAATAACTTTAAAAACATATAAAGAATACTTGAAATCATTTTGAAACCCCTTTTCCCTGAAAACATACAAAATAATAATGAAAACATTTTAAATACCATTTTAATTGAAAACCCGTTGATAAATTATAAAGAAATATTGAAAAAATAATAAAAACTGTTTCATTGAAAATACATTGAAAACATCTAAATAATTACAGTTTTTTTTAAAATTTTTTCATTATAAAGACTATTAAATATTTTCATTAAATTTTGATAACGTTTTGAATACAATTTCATTGAAAATAATTTGAAAACCTATAAATAATGCTTAAAAACATTTTGAATAAAATTTTAATTAAAACATATAAAAGAAGATTGGAAAACGTTTTGAAAATCATTTTTAAAACAATTATCCCTAAAAATTACTTTTAAAAACATTTTATTAAAGGTAAACCTTTTAAAAATGCTAATGATGTTTCAATGGAATAACGATGGAGAAATCCAGAAATATAGTACGAGGTTAAAATAACATTTATTTTTCCATTGTAAATATGATAGAAAGATTCAATCTTTAGAATGTGAAAAAGAAGAAAATTTTGAATATATTTTTAAAATAAAAAAAGTGTAAAAAAAATTCTAGACATTATTGTATACTGGTATAATATTCTTTGATTTTTTTTTTGAAAACATAGATTTCTGAAAAATGAGAGGGTAAAGTCGGGATTTCCTAGAAACACATTCTCTAATATGTTATATACCAAAGAGTAAAAAATTGTTCCAATACTTGAGTATATAATGAAATACCAGATTATAATGAAATTCATGTATTTTATTTAGATATGGAACATTATAATTCATCAACAGAAGTATAAGAGTAAACAATATTGAAAAGAAATTAGATTGTCTAAATAAACACTTAGAAGTTTGTATATGGGGACCATGAAATCTATTTAAACGAAATAAAAATAACTATAGAATATCATGAATATATTAATATTCATGATATTTCAAGTAAAATGGATGTATTTACACCTAGATAAAGAGTGTTGGTACAAAATATCACATGAGTCTCAAAGAAGGCAGATTGTGACAAAACATTTTTACTGATTCGGTACGTTTTAAAACATAAACCCCATAATAGAAGTATCATTAAAAAGTAATTCAATTACCAAAACAATTATTTAAAATATACGTATAATACAATCATGTGTAGTACATACACCAAAAAAAAGGAAATATTGGTGAATATAACATTTATCTCATGAAAATTATAAGTGCGATGAAATCCCCTTACATTATGTCTTGACTCTCTCCGTACTCATACTAGACTTCTGTATGATAAATATAAGTTTATTATACATATTTTATAGAATAATTTTCTTATTTATAATACCATAGTGAGTTTTATTATGGCATCATATTACCTGCTTGTTAATGATCCTATGCTAGGTTTTCACTTCGGGTAATACTCACATTGTTCTTCGCATGTGTCTTAATTTGGTATATAATTTTTCATTTTACTAATATCATGATTCCAAAATTTAAATCAGAATATAAATATCAGGTATATACATCATAATTATATTATAATAATTTATAGCATCTATATGTATGAAATTTAATACACCCTTCATAGAGACAGTTAATTATACGCACACATGCTCATTATATCTGTTTTTATTATCGTACTGAATGAAATAAATTGAAATATATATGTGTATATATATATAATTGTGTGTGTGCGTGTATAATATTATTAAATTATAATTAATATATCAAATATATAATATAATTTCATTAAACTCATCTTCAATATTTATTTTGTGTAAAAAATAATAAGATAAAATAAATTTAAACCATCCTTTTAATAAAGAAAATTAATCCAATTATATAACATCCTATGAAACCATTAGATCAATATCCATATCTTTTAGTTAATCCTAGTACATATAAATTTATAATCTTATTCATATTATATTTTTCTATAATATTTAAAGTCATATTCCTTTCTAAATTCTAATACAATTTTTTTAAACCATGTTCACATATACAATGAAAATATTTTATCCAAATATCCATAATAACCATCACAATCTATATCCCAACAATAATTTATAATTATAATATATGATCCCTGATAAAAATATTTATCATAGTTATTTTATAAATAATTTTAATTATACTCATCCAACAACATCCTAACCAGTAAATTTATCTAAACCATTATTTGAAACAACCTATAAAAATCGTAAACATTACCATCACAAAATTTCATGTTTCTATGATAATATATCAAAACATCCTCATGACCTTTTTTAGAGATCTAAATTGGTAAGAGTATAGAACTAATAAATTTTTTTTAATCCCACTACATTGATATGTAACAAAAATCAATATATTCCACAAGACAGATTCTTTTCATAGGAATAACTTAAGAAAAATCAGTATAACATGATTTGTGTATTTAATATTCATTATAAATAATCCTTTATCCTAATAAAATCATTAAAAATGTGGGATGATAATATAAATCTTAGTAAGGTCATAAATAGAATAAAATAACTAGGATATAGAAAACATGAATAATTATGAATAATAAAATAAAACAAATCATTGAACTCCCATAATATCATTATCATATATTCAATGTTGAAATAAACTGATTTACACATATACATAGAATTTATATAGGATAAATCTAATATACAACGTAAGGAATAATTGATTTATTATGAAGAGTGATTGTAACATCACCATCATATTGAAACACCCCTATATTTTATGGTATGTATCTTTTTAAATTAAATATCTTCAATATCATAAGTTAAATAAAAAACCTATCTTTAAATAAACATGGAAATATTATTATAACATAGACTATAAGTTGTAGGGAACGAATAGTATTATCTGAATAATTCAAGCATAGCGTAAGAACTGTTGGGTGAGGTTCTGACATTTATTTTTCTGTAATCGATGATCAACCATTGATCAATAAGACTTTTAACATAAGTGTCCATGGAATTAAATAAAATATTTAGACAAAGAAAATATACACTAGATGCGAGAGGGAGCATCTTATAAATCATGTTTACAGTTAATTTATTTGATTTTATAATGAAATAATTGTCTGGGATTAGTTACTTTTTTGGTTCATGATTTCTGATAATCCAAAATGACCCCTCTATATTTTCTTCATTACGCTGGGTAAAAACCATCTGTAGCGGTGATCCACACATACTCTGATGGTATCCTAAAAATTCCACTCAATATCTAGGTGCTAGAACGGATAATTGAATGTGTTGCATTGATCAATCATGATCTCTCATTCTTGAAACTTGAATATCTTCTCTCATTTCTAAGAGGGAGAGAGAAGAGAGGTGTCGAGAGAGAATTATGGGCATTGAAAAATTCTTTATTCCTAACATAGAATTGGATTCACATATCTAGCCACTAGAACAATAGACATACCCATATGTTAATTGAGATTGGTTTTATGTTACAATATATAATTGTGTAACAGTGATTAAATATAATTATACATATTTCAGAAGACCCATGCCACTTATTAACAATAAAAATGACATTATTTTGTGTGATCCTATTTTCAAAAAAGGGAAACATATATAAAATAATGTTCCAAAAAATGATAATAGTGTTATTATAATTTCTGGAACCAATTGGATAGTCAATATTGTCAAACTTTTAAATAATTAATTAATCACTAGAAATAGTCATGGACAGCTCGAACTCCTCTTCATTTTATTTAACACCTGATTAAATATTTTATTCTCTTAAATAAACATTTTCTTAACAAACTAGTAAATAAATATTTATTAAATTTAATATAAAATAAATCAATACATTCTATTGAATATTCGGTGACTAATTACTTATTTAATTTATGCATTCAAATTAACATGACTAAAATTATTCCTCAATCTTGAGAATAATCTTTATTCCCTTAATTTAATTCAAATATTATTTAATTGAGACCACTAGAAACACATATTATGTGACCCTATAAGATTATTTCTAGTTTCCATTAGGTAGGCTTGACTAATATCAAGGATTACTATCTAGAAATGGGTTATGTAACCCACGAGAAAGTAAATAGCGTCTCAATGATGAAATCGACATATGAATACTCATTGTGTAATGTAACCCATTTTTTTCAATATCTCATCAAGAAAGTTACATGATGGTGCCATAAACCTATATTCTTGATACATCATACTTTGACTACATGAAATAAACTCATCGTTACACCACAACCATGGAATTTTGGGTGACGGTTCTATTTCAATCAAAGTATTGAGATTTAAACTTCTATAAACATGAAATGAAAACATCTTTCCTCAATATCTCCATTAATAACATGTCATTTTTTAGTCACCCAACATACCCTACCTCCTCACAACATATGGCATGATGGTTTTCATTAGAAAATATATGTTCGCAAGTCATGAGACATATTAATGAAAATATTAAATTATAAGGACCAATAAAAAATCACAAGGATAGGAATATCTGATAAACCAAAGCATTCAGAATTCCTACTGGAGTGTCAATTCATAGAACGTCATGTCTTAGAGATTATAGTGTGATAACTCCATGATAAAAATACTTATCAACATATGTGTACTCTAACTTGATGGTCAATATACTATGTGTCCCATCATAGTATGCCGTACATCCACATTGTTATTTTAAGAATATTGTCATTGCATTTCATGGTTCTCATCATAGCTGAGAACTTCCATAACCTTATTAATGTAACAAATACTCTGGGACATTATTACATCATAGTCATATAGAAAAATGAAAAATATGTAATAATAACTCTAATATTTAAATACATTAAATATTCATGTAATTAATTAAAAAATAGTTTGTTCAAGGACACCAACTCTAACAAAGTCCAACTTAGACTAGAGCCAACTTCCTACGACATTCAATCAATTAGACCTCACATGATGATCATGTTTCTACTAAGATAAGGATTTAGTCAAGGGGCCTCCATTCTATCTTCAATGGTAATTATGATCACTAAAACTTCACCTCTTTGAGAAAAATCTCTCAAGAGATGGTAATTAGGACGTATGTTCTTTGTATGTTAATGTGCCCTTGGATTTTTTTTTGTGAGAGCCCCCGCTATTGTACTATAAAAATATTGAGCAACCAGATCATAACTTTTATATACCACATCATGCACTTGGATGAAGCTGTGCATCGAAACTGCTTATTTCACTGCCTCATAAGATGCGATATACTTAGAATCTGCACTAGAATTATCTACCAACCCCAGCATTGAGCTCTTCGAGCACACAAAACCCCCTTTAAATGTGAAGATGTGTCCTATTTGCGGCTTCATGTCATCTTGATTAGTTTGGAAACTAGAATCTTCATATCTTATTATGAAAATCTCCTCCATAAACTAGGAACATATCCTTAGTATTCCTCCCATACTAAATGATATTCATAACTATAATCCAATGGTAGTCACCAATTGTAATGACCTGTAAAATTCAAGGAAATTTTTTTTCTTAATTTTCTTTGGGATTTTACAAGAATGCAGTTTCAGACGGCACTTGATTCCGAGGCCCGGTGTGCCCGAAATTTCTATCTGAAGTTTAGTTCGGGTATGTTCAGTGAACGAACGAGCATGAATTCCTATCTTATGAACCAGTGCTCAGAAACAAATTCCGAGGGAACCGATGGAACCGCAGCGCCGATAATTTCTTAGGAACGCTTAATCTGGAGTTGTGTTTACTCGAGAGAAGTTGATAAAAATTGGGGAAGTTAAAAATAAAAAATTAACAACAATTTTTATTTTTACTCTGAGTGTTTAATCCTTTGTATGAAAGTTGGGTAACTACACAACCTCCCTTGGGAGGTTATGAGGGTGGTGGGGCCCACACGAACCCCATCCCTTCATATCCTCTATCCCCCTCAACTCTCATTAATGTTGTTAACTTAAGTTTATTAAACTTATGGCATTAATGTAGTAAGTTTAATGTGAGTTTTGAAATTCTCACCCTTGAATTTCAAAAGGCTTGTTGTGTTAATAAAATAAGAAAGGTGCTTATTTTATTTTGTTGTTAGAGTTTTGTCGTTGAGAGATTTTGGGAAGAACATCTTCTTCTTTGACGAAGAGCGCGAAGAACAAACGAACTCCGACGTGGAGATCCGCGCCCTCGGAGACCGTCATCCGCGACACCAACCCGCGACGCGACGTCTTCTTTTCCACGACGTCTTTCTCCCGTGACATCTCTTTTTGTGACGATTTCTCGCGATGAAATCTCCGTCAACGTCTTCGAATCCTTGCTTCGCAACGCCGACGTTTGTCATCTCTTTAATCAAGGTAGGGGATTTATTTTTTTAATTATTTTCCGTTCGTGATTCTAGTTTGTCGTTCTTCGTGGATATACGACTAAATGTTATCGTTTAACGAGAGGGGGCTAGACCGCACAAACACGGCCAACCCTCCTCTTTATCCTCGTTTGATACTTTGTGGTTTGGACGGAATGGCGTGGTGCCGTCACACCACGTGGGAATCGCATGACATGTAATTCGCGGCGCCGTCGCGCCGCGCCATGAAGTTGAACAAGGACGTGACGCCGTCACGCCGCGTCGAAGAAAACCGAAGACGCTGCGTCCAGAGCGGGGCCGCGGTGGAGGGGCGCGGTACCGTCGCACCGCGCCGGACGAATCAAGGCGTGGCCAGTTTCGGGCCGCGGCGGAACTGGGTGACCAGCGGCAGGTTCCGGGCCGCCGATGTCGGCGATGGAGGAAGGACCGGCCGTCGCCGGTCCTTGTCGGAAGAACCGGCCGGCCGGTGTGGGCCTGCCGGACAAAGGATAGCTAGGGGAATTAATTCCTTCGGCCAGCCAGATCAAACGACCCCCATCAGTGGGGGGGGGGGGGGGGTTACACTTGGGGGCAGGCGTCCCCCTTGCAAAAACGGCTCGTCCGTTGGCTGAGCTGTCCAGCGCGCTGGGGCCAGGCTGGGCCGGGCCGACCCGGACCCGGGGCGGGTCGACCCGGTTCGGGCCGACCGGGAGGGGGGGGGGGGTCTCGGGCCGGGTAGGTCCGGGGCCGAAACCCCCATTTCGGACCGTCTTCGGTATTTCGCCAATAACATGGGCTACGGACCTCCGATCGATGCACCGTCAGTTGCGATGAGATCTTTGAATTGAGACGGTCGTTTCAGTATATTGCACTCAAGGTTTCAAAATACATTGAGTTCGGCTGGGTTGGTTCGTACACGAAACCAACCGGGCCCTCGGAGCGGAAATGCTCATATCGTAAGCTCCGGATGTCCGAATGACATGTCGTCGACTTTTTTGGTTTCCTCTTAATGAGACGGATCTTTTAGATTACTCTTCCCAAGGTTTGGACACAGGTGGAGTACGGTCGGGTTGGATTTTCCTTAAAAACCAACCGGGCCCCTGGGACGAAAAAAGCCAATAACTCTCAGACCAGGCGTCCGATTGACGCACCGTCTACGACGTTGATTTCCGGTTGACGATACAGAAGTTTTGGATACATAAAATCTGGACTATGTGTTAGTTGATGTATCAGCCTCTCGGCTTGTGAGCAGACCTTCCCGAACGAGCTTGCTGTGTGCGAGAACCCTAGAGCTGGCTGCGACTGCTACTGTGACTGCGACGACGACTGTGTAGATATCTTCAGTGGACTCGACGACGCCGACTACAGCACTCAGCGATCCTGTGTGGATCAGTGCTACCGATCCTGTGTGGGTTCGATCCTGTGTGGGTCAGTGCTCAGCGGTTCTATGTGAGCCAGCGGCTACAGATCCTGTGTGGGTCTGATCCTGTGTGGGTCATTGCGGGGGTTAGTACCTAACGATCCTTCGTGGGTCTGACGACTTAGATGGATCAGTGATCATCTCTTTCGTCTTACGAAGAAGTATACCTGTGTGAGCTGAATCTCGTTTTACTTTCCGGTGTGGACTGTGTTGTGTTATCCTGTGTGGATTTACGTTTTTCTTTCCTATGTTTATTGAGTTGTTCTTTCATGTGTGGATTACGTTTTGCTTCCTGTGTGGAATACGTTTGCTTTCCTGTGTGGACTGGGTTGTACTTGGGCTCAGATGTTGGAGTCGAATGAGAATTGATGACTTAGGTATATGTATGGGGATATACCTAAGTAGTGTCGGGTGTTACATTGTGATTGTATCTTTCCTTTGTGGTTTATCCTCTGTGGATTTTGGGAGACCTTCGGGGGTCTCGGGGTCCCTACTGAGTAGCTTATACTCACCCCTGTATGGGTTATGCCCCGCACTACATTGTGTTGGTTGCAGACGACAGACAGCGCTGATCGTGGTGGAGGCTTGCGGAGCAGGACGGTTCCTAGAGGTGTACCACTGGGCAGGACATACTCAGAGCGGTAGGCTGGACTGCGGAGCAGTGGAGGCTTTCTATACCCACCCTCCAGGTGGGATTCCCAGTGGACAGCTCGTCGTTGCGACTTTACCTTTCAGTTTCTATTTTCCCTTTCGAGTTGTACTTTACTTTCAGTTTGGGTTTGTAAACTGGCCCACTTACTTTTCCGCACTTACTCTTGTATCGGCTTTTATATAGTGTTTACTTCTTCCTATTGCTTACTCTGTGGTGCTTGTTTACTTTACAATGGCAATGACTTCCCTTTTTCCGGGATTTACGCCTTGGTGCTAGTCGCCAGCCCCTGGCCTATGGAAGGCGGGTTTGGGGTAGTCACGGCATGGGCCCCGAGGACGGGTCGTGACAAATTGGTACCAGAGGAGTTCGGTTCTACCCCAGAACTTTGGACTCTGATCTTTATATATGTGAAGCAATAGTGTTTAGCGTATTGAGTGTGGTTATCAGTCCAGGGAGTGCAGTGTTGGTGCGGCGGCCGACGTATCCATACACCAGGACCCTGACTTCTGATTTCCTACTTAATGCACAAAAACATTGATTGCATGTGTGTTTCAATTTTTCTTTGTGATTACTTTGTATCAGCTCACCAGGTATACTGTTCTGACCGTGGTGCACCTGTTTCCTTTTCAAGATGGCCCCACGATGGCAGCCAGCTAGGGTTCCGAGAGTCGAGCATGACGACATCCCACCGAGCGACTAGGCCTCGGTGCAGGGCTCTTTGTCAGCAGTGGCACCGGCGGTAGCTCTACCCACCGAGCCACCGATGCTTCCAGCACCATCCGCTGAAGATGCACGTCGCCTCAGTGCACTGCATGAGTTCCAGCCCCAGCGACCTCCCAGGTTCCGCGGGGAGACAGACCCCCAGGCAGCCGAGGACTGGCTGGAGGTAGTGGTGAGAGTTTTCAGGTTTGTGAGGACACAAGCAGACCTCATGGTGATCCTCGCAGCGAGCCTACTGCATGCAGCAGTAGACAGATGGTGGAGCTTGATGCTCCCAGTGCATGATGAGGCATCACTTCTCTGGACGGAGTTTGAGAGCCTCTTCCGCTCAGAGTTTGTCCCAGCCACCCTCCGTGCGGTGTGCATCCAGGAGCTTCATCAGCTACGGCAGGGCAGCATGATGGTCGCCCAGTACTCAGCGAGATTTACCGATCTCTCGCGCTACTCGACACACATGGTACGGGACCCATTCTTCCAGGCCTGGACCTTTGAGCAGGGATTGAGACATGAGATCATGGAATCTCTGATCTCCCTCAGCATTCCGACTTAGACAGGAGTACTGGAGCGAGCCCTTTTGATTGAGAGCTTTCTTGCTGAGTCTAAACCAGCGCCGAGACCCACCACAGGGCGGCATGTAGTAGAGTCTTCTGCAGCAGGTAGTCGACAGATGACTCTTGGGTCCAGGCAGACCAGACCCCCAGGCAGACGACCTCAGGACACTAGCTCACCAGTGCGGGGCACACAGCGTGGAGCCAGTCTTTTAAGAGGCTGGCAGTGCTACTCATGCGGCGGGCAGGGCCACGTGGCTCGTGATTGCCCGACCCGCCGTGCCAAGGAGAAGCAGACGGTTGAGGGACCACTGAGGCAGAGGCAGAGGGTCGACCGTGGCGGTCCGTAGGGAGCAGGTGGACGAGGCAGAGGAGCTGTCTGAGTAGCAGGTGGTGGGCGACGCTTTGAGGCT
The DNA here is from genome assembly GCA_963277665.1 of Viscum album. Lineage (NCBI taxonomy): Eukaryota > Viridiplantae > Streptophyta > Magnoliopsida > Santalales > Viscaceae > Viscum > Viscum album. The sequence goes on from OY728136.1 coordinate 382,731,444, forward strand.
TTACCACCACCACCACCAGGAGGTCCACCCCGGCCACAGGGAGCTGGCGGGCAGAGACAGGCACAGCTCCAGGCAGAAGAGGCCTACGACCACGACGCGCCCGAGATGATTCGAGGTACTATTTGTGTCTATTACACCCTTGCTACAGTTCCTATAAACATAGGATCGAGTCAATATTTCATAGCCGCTGCCCCTGTTCGGAGCTCGGAGATTCCGACAGAGCCATTGGCTCGATCCTTACGGCTAGGGAATCCTACGGGAGTAGACTCGACGATTACGCACTGGTGCCGGTAGTGTGAGATTACTCTAGGAGGAGAGAGATTTGGCTTGGATCTTCTTGTAGCGGCGTCGAGGCCTTACGATGTCATCTTGGGCATGGATTGGTTGTCTACATTCCATGCACAGATTGACTGTACTAGGCGCAAGGTGTGATGTGCACGCACCGACATGGGCAGATTCACCTTCACCGGCAAGAAGGGAGCCTTCGCTGCACAGGATGGACTTCCGAAGAGGAGAGGACAACCCATCACTCATCAGTTGGCTAGCCTCATCCTAGGAGCAGTTGACGTGCGGAGTCCTGGTTTTCCTACAGTGGTGAATATGTATGCGGAAGTTTTCCACGATGACGTTCCAGGGCTACCTCCTCGCAGAGAGGTAGGATTTTAGATTGACCTGTACCCCGGGACAACCCCGATATCCACTCCAGCATATCAGATGGCCCCTGCCGAGCTTCGAGAGCTACGGGTACAGATGGAGGACTTTCAGGGCAAGGGGTTCATCCGACCCAGTGTTTCACCCTGGGCTTCCCCGATATTGTTCGCCAAGAAGGTGGACGGGATCTTGTGACTTTGTGTCGACTATCGTCGCCTGAACCAGGTGACAGTGAGGAACAATTATCCGCTACCGAGGATTGATGACCTTTTCGATCAGCTCAAGGGAGCACGGTTGTTCTCAAAGATAGACCTCAGGTCATGCTATCATCAGCTCAGAGTTCGAGACGAGGACTTGCAGAAGACGACCTTCAGATGTCGGTATGGCCACTATGAGTTCTTGGTTATGCCTTTCGGCATAACCAATGCTCCATCAGTGTTCATGGACCTCATGAATAGGATCTTTTATCCATACCTCGATCGATTTTTCATGGTCTTCATCGACGACATTTTGATTTACTCGGTGACTGAGGAGGAGCACGCCTACCACTTACGGGTTGTACTAGACACAATCTGAGAGAACCAGCTTTATGGTAAGCTCTCGAAGTGCCAGTTCTGGATACGTGAGGTCCACTTCTTAGGACACGTCATCTCTGAGGCGGGAGTTGTAGTGGATCCTGCGATGATCGAGGCAGTGCTAGCTTGGGAGCCACCCAGGAGCGTGATGGAGGTGCGGAGTTTCTTTGGACTAGCTGGATACTACTAGAGATTCGTACCGGACTTCTCCAGAGTTGCGGCACCACTCTCAGCTTTGAAGAAGAAGGGGAAACCCTTCGTGTGGTTAGAAAGATGTCAGCAGAGCATCCAGGAGCTGAGACAGAGATTGACCGGCGCACATATCTTGAGGTTTCCTAAGGAGGGAGTAGGGTACGTAGTCTACTACGATGCATAAGGGACCGGACTCGGATGTGTCCTGATGCAGGAGGGGGCATGGATCGCCTATGGATCACGTCAGTTGAGGCCGCATGAGAAGAACTACACTACCCATGACCTGGAGTTAGCAGTAGTGGTCTTCGCTCTGAAGACATGGCGACACTATCTGATGGGCGAGCGCTTTACAGTCTTTTATAACCATCAGAGTCTCAGATACATCTTTTCTCAGAAGGATCTGAATCTGAGACAGCAGCGATGGATCGAGTTCCTCTAGGACTATGACTTTGAGATAGTCTATACTCCTGGGAAGGGGAACGTGGTAGCCGATGCTCTCAGTAGGAGGACGGGAATTCAACTACTTGAGGAGGCGACAGAGCAACTAGCCTCTTTGCAGATATCCTTCGTGGATATAGATGGACCAGCCTTTCTCCAGTCTCTCACAGTCACTCCTCCACTACTGTAGCAAGTCAGAGAGGCACAGCGTGGGGACACTGACTGTGAGATGCGGCATGCACAGATATACTCAGGATAGGCACCTGATGGTTTCTCCTATGGAGCAGAGTAGGACATCCTTTTCAGAGGACGTACCTTGGTACCAGTTGCTTTATGGTAGGAGGTGCTGAGAGAGTTTCACACTTCTCCTTTGGCGGTACATCCTGGAGTGGTGAAGATGTACCCGGATCTCAGACGACAGCACTGGTGACCGGACATGAAGAAGGCTGTGGCGGAGTTCGTTTCTCGATGCCTCACCTGCTAGCAGGTGAAGGCTGAGCACCAGGTACCAGTAGGCTTGGTACAGCCCTTGGAGGTTCCAGAGTGGAAGTGGGACGGGATATCTATGGACTTTGTGACTGGAATTCCATGCACTTCTAGAGGTCACGACTCCATCTAGGTGATTGTCGACCGACTCACCAAGTTAGCGCACTTTCTACCCATCCGAGAGCAAGGCTTAGTGGAGAGCTTGGGATGTCTTTACGTTCAGAAGATTGTGCGGCTTCATGGTGTGCCATCATCTATCATCTCTGATCGAGATGCTCGCTTTACTTCCCATCTTTTGAAGGGGTAGCAGGAGGAATTTGGGACACATCTAAGTCTGAGCATAGCTTTTCACCCTCAGACGGATGGTCAGACGGAGAGGACCATTCAGAATCTCAAGGACATGCTCCGTGCATGTGTCCTCAACTTTGGTCGCAGCTGGGAGGATCACCTACCCTTGGTGGAGTTCGCGTACAACAACAGATACCACTCCACCATTGGGATGGCACCATACGAGGCGTTGTACAACCGACCTTGTAGATCTCCTTTGTGCTGGACAGACCCTGGGGAGTCAGCACTTGTGGGATCGGAGATGGTCCAGGCCACGACAAAGAAGGTCTAGGTCATCCAGGAGTGGATGAGGATAGCTCAGAGCCGGTAGAAGTCATATGCTGACAGGAGACGGAGGCCACTAGAGTTCGAGGATGGCGGCCACCTCTTCTTGCGTGTCTCACCTCAATGTGGATTACGAAGATTTGGACGAGGCGGCAAGTTGTCTCCACGCTTCATCGGACCATTCCAGGTCCTCAGTAGGATTGGCGAGGTGGCTTATCATCTGGCTCTACCACCTCAGTTGCACCGGGTGCACGACATCTTCCACGTATCTCAGTTGAGGAGATATGTGCACGACCCGATGCATATCATTGACAGTGGGGAGCTTGACGTTGATGATGGGTCAACTTTTGCAGAGGTCCCATTGGAGATCGAGGATCGAAAGGATCAGGTCCTATGTGGACGGTCGATTCCTCTAGTGCGCATCAGATGGCAGCATGAGAACCTCCAAGAGAGAACTTGGGAGCGGGAGGCTCAGATGCGTGCTCAGTAACCTCATTTGTTTCCCTAGTTTTGATGTTTCTTTATGGGGATGTAAATCCCTGAGGTGGGGGTAATGTAAAGACTCGTAAAATTCAAGGAAAAATTTTATCTTATTTTTTTTTGGGATTTTACAAGAATGTAGTTTCAGATGGCACTTGATTCCGAGGCCCGGTCTGCCCGGAATTTCTATCTGATGTTTAGCTCGGCTACATTCAGTGAACGAATGAGCGGGAATTCCTATCTTATGAACCGGTGCTTGGAATCGAATTCTGAGGGCACCGATGGAACCGCAGCGCCGGTAATTGCTTAGGAACGCTTAATCCGGAGTTTTGTTTACTCGAGAGAAGTTGATACAAATTGTGGAAGTTGAAAATAAAAATTTAACAACAATTTTTATTTTTTACTCTAAGTGTTTAATCATTTAGATGGAAGTTGGGTAACTACCCAACCTACCTTGGGAGGTAATGAGGGTGGTGGGGCCCACACGAACCCAACCCCTTCATATCCTCTAACCCCCTCAACTCTCATTAATGTTGTTAACTTATGTTTATTAAACTTATGGCATTAATGTAGTAAGTTTAATGTGAGTTTTGAAATTCAAACCCTTGAATTTCAAAAGGCTTGTTGTGTTAATAAAATAAGAAAGGAGATTATTTTATTTTGTTGTTAGAGTTTTTTCGTTGAGAGATTTTGGGAATAACATCTTCTTCTTTAACGATGAACGCGAAGAACGAACGAACTCTAACGTGGAGAGCCGAGCCCTCGGAGACCGTCTTCCGTGACACCGACCCGCGACACGACGTCTTCTTTTCCACGACGTCTTTCTCCCGCGACATCTCTTTTCACGATGATTTCTCGCGACAAAATCTCTGTCAACATCTTCGAATCCTCGCTTCGCGATGCCGACGTTCGTCATCTCTTTAATCAAGGTAGGGGATTTATTTTTTTAATTATTTTACGTTAATGATTCTAGTTTGTCGTTCTTCATGGATATACGACTAAATGTTATCGTTTAACAAGAGGTGGCTGGACCACACAAACACGGCCGACCCTCCTCTTTGTCCTTGTTTGATACTTTGTGGTTTGGACGGAATGGCGTGGTGCCGTCGCACCACGCGTGAATCACACGACAAGTAATTTGTGGCACTGTCACGCCACGCCGTGAAGTTGAACAAGGACGCGATGCCGTCGCGTCGCGTCGAAGAAATCCGATGACACCACGGCCGGAGTGGAGCCGTGGCGGAGGGGCGCGGTTCCGTCGCACCGCGCTGGATGAATCAAGCTGTGGCCGGTTCCGGGCCGTGGCGGAACAGGGTGACCGGCGGCCGATTCCGAGCCGTGGGTGTCGGCGATGGAGGAATGACGGGCCGTCGCCGGTCCTTGTCGGCAGAACCGGCCGCCCGGTGCGGGCCTACCGGACAAAGGAGAGCCGGGGGAATTAATTCCCCCGGTCGACCAGATCAAATGGCCCCCATCAATGGGGGGGGGGGAGCGTTTACACCAGGGGGGCAGGCGCCCCCTTGCCAAAACGGCTCGGCCGTTGGCCGAGCTGGCTAGCGCACCAGGTCGGGCCGACCCTGACCTGGGGCGGGTCGACCCAGTTCGGGCCGACCGGGGGGGGGGGTCTCGGGCCGGGTCGGTCCGGGCCCGAAACCCCCATTTTCGGACCATTTTCGGTCGGTCTTTTGCCCATAACATGGGCTACGGATCTCCGATCGCCGCACCGTCAGTTGCGATGTGATCCTTGAATCGAGATGGTCGTTTCAGTATATTGCACTCAAGGTTTCGGAATACATTGAGTTTGGATTGGTTGGTTCGTACACGAAACCAACCGGGCCCTCAGAGCAGAAACACTCATATCATAAGCTTCAGATGTCTGAATGATGTACCATCGACTATGTTGGTTTCCTCTTAGTGAGAAGGATATTTTGGCTTACTCCGCCCATGGTTTGGACGCAGGAGGAGTACGGTCGGGTTCGTTTTTCCTTAAAAACCAACTGGGCCCCTGGGACGAAAAAAGCCAATAACTCTTAGACTAGGCATCCGATTGACGCGCCGTCTGCAACGTTGAGTTCTTGTTGATGATACATAACTTTTGAATACTTAAACTCTAGACTATGTGTCATTTGAAGTATCAGCCTCTCGGCTCGTGGAGCGCACCCTCCCGAACGAGCTTGCTGTGTGAGGGAACCCTAGAGCTGGCTGCGACTGCTACTATGACTGCGACGACGACTGTGCAGAGATCCTCAGTGGATTCGATGGCGCCGACTACAACACTCAGCAATCCTGTGTGGATCAGTGCTACCGATCCTGTGTGGGTCCAATCTTGTGTGGGTCAGCGCTCAGCTGTTCTGTGTGAGCCAGCGACTACAGATCCTGTGTGGGTCCGATCCTGTGTGGGTCATTGCGGGGGTTAGTACCTATCGATCTTGTGTGGGTCCGATCCTGTGTGGGTCAGCGCTCATCTTGATATCTTCTTTCCACACTAAAGGTATAGAAGACGTCTAGACTAGTACATAGAATAACATACATGACCGACCCCTTCACTGGCGTGTATTGAATCATTTCCATTCTCTTTCTTTCCTCACTCATCAAAGGAAGAATTTTCATAGAAGGATTCTTCAAATGTGAAGATAAAAACAATACCATATTGTATTATTCTATTATGAATTTTTCATTATCTTATAAATGTTTTTTACTTTGACTTAGGCCAAGAAACCTTTTGCGTCTATCATGATGGATCTTGATCCCCAGAATATATGCTACCTCTCCCATGTTCTTTAGGGATAAGTATTTATTCCACAATGCCTTAACAGACTGTAGGACGTGTATTTCCATTCCAATAAGTAACATTTCATCAATATATAATATTAAGAAAACTATTTTACTCCCACTAAACTATTTGTAAACACAAGTCTCACATTCATTCATTATAAAAATAAATTCTTTTATGGCATTGCCAAATTGAATGTTCCATGACCTGGATTCTTTCTTTATTCCATAAATTTATTTTGGAAACTTTCCTATATTAATGGCATCCTTTGGAGTGAAAACACCTTTAGGATTTATCATGTGGACATATTAATAAAGGTTCCCATTATAGAAGGATATTTTTACATCCATGTTTCCAAATATCACAGTCATGGTATGTGGTAATGGCCCGTATAATTCATATAGATTTAAGAATTGAAACTGATGAGAATGTTTCATAGTAGTTAATTCCTTGATGACATTTAAACCCTTTTTTAATAAAACATGCATTATATGTTTTGACTTGTGCTTCAATGTCTAGTTTCTTCTTGAATATCTATTTTCAACCAACCAGATTTACATATACTAGAGGATCTACCAAAATCCAAAGTTGTTTTTGGTATATGGAATAAATTTCAGAATTAATGGATTCTACCACCTAGCAATGCTTGTGCCACTTACAGGTTCCTTTTAGGTTAGCGGATCATTATTTTCAACAATTCATGAGTCACAATCCGAGGTAAATAGAAAATCTACCATTTTGGTTCTCTAACCTCTCTTACACTCCTACAATTCACTTTCTCCTCTGAAATAGATCTTTCTCCAATAGGGATTTGTGGAATCTTTTTTTGTACCAACTCTTATGTTCCATGACACATGACTTCATCAAATCCTATCTCTATACCACTATCTCTTTCATATACGTGCTCCCTCTCAAGGAATATGGAATTCCTTGACACTATACTATTTTTAGTAGGTGTTGTACTGGTAATATCCTCATGTTTCCTTATGGTATCCTATAAAGTCCCACCTTGTTCCTTGGGGTACATGTTTGTTATATGAAGAGGACTTTACAAATGATTACCGTCCCCACACATGTAAATTTGATAACATGACTTTTATTCAACTCCAAAACTCATATAGAATACCATTTATTGATTTAGTTGGTACATGGTTAAGTATGTGTGATACTATTTGTAACGAATATCCCCAGGAGGATAATGGAAGACTAGCATGACTCGTCATTGATCTCACCATGTCTAACAGTGTTTGGTTCCCCCTTTCATTTACAATATTACATAGAGGTGTGTAAGGATGAGTGAGTTGGGATATGATTCTATACTCTCATAATTAATCAATCAAGTCTTTATTATGATATTTCACACCTCTATTTTAGCGGTGTTTTATAATCATCTTACTAGGATGATTCTCAAGTTCATTCTTGTATTCATTAATCATATCAAAAGATTTTGAATTATACATCATTAATAAAATATATCCATATCTAAGAAATCCATCGGTAAATGTTTTAAGTATTAGTACCCACCCCTTACTATTACTAGAAATTGTCCACACACATCAGTATGAAAACAATTCCAGAATCTCTTTATCCCTTTCGCATTTCCCATGAAATGGGGATATAGTCATTTTCCATAGAAACATGTGTGACATACAGCATGTGTTTTTAGATTGAAAGAATATAAATATCCATCTTGATGAAATATTATCATGTGCTTCTCATTTACATGACCTAGCTGGTGATTCCAATTTTCGGTGTAGTATGTGTCATGTGATGTATCTTTGATATTGATTTACATTACATTGTTTTTTAATCAAACACATAAAGACCATTATATAAATGTGTCATACCAAAACATATTCTATCATTATAAAAGAATAAAAATTCATTTCTGATGTCGAAAATAAATACATCAATATATACTCCGGATATAGAAATAATGTTTTTGGTCATAGGAGGAACATAATAACAACCCTTTAATACCAATATCATCCTAGTTGTCAATGTGAGGTGGTTGTTCCTGACAGCTATAACAACAAGTCTAGCTCTATGGATGCTCATAGATCTACCTCCCCTAAGTAAATTTTCTTGAATCAATATTATTATTGTATTTAGATACATATGTCTGAACTACAAGCTATATATAATACCCAATTTTTAGAAACATATAAAATGCACTGGATAAAAAACACACATGAAGCTTCCCTTTCCTCTTAGGTTGGGTGCATTTTTTCTTCTAGTGGTACTTATTACCTCATACAAAACAAACAGAATATTATTCCCAGGTAACCCATTTTATCTTCCTTTTCATGGAAGTGCATGAATAATATTTGGGATTAAATATCTTCACCTTCCCTTTCCTCGTATTCACCATTTGGATATATGGCTATTTGGGCTTAATGTCTTTATCGACATAGGGAATGATGAAAATAAGATCAGATAGTGACTTATCAATGTTGTTCATATTGAAATTCACAACAAAACTTGTGATTCTCTAAGGAAGAGATACAACAATTATATTAGTGCCCAGTTCATTAGCGATTTTGAACCCTAGAACCTTCAGGCGCCTAATGTATCCAATGATATTGACTATATGAGGTCTAGTTGGGGAACCCTCTCCAAAATTAACCAGAAATAGTGCCTTATAAATATCAAACCATTATTGTATTTATCTCCCCTTATAAATACCACATAAATGCCCATTCATGTTATAAATATATCCATGTTTACATGAGACTTCATGAGCTCACCAGAAATTGATGAAATTAGGGAACTTTGAACGTCGACTGCATCATTCATATGTTTATCGTCCAGTAGTAACTCATCATCAACCGCCTCTTGGGATGGTAGATCAGGTAATGTGGACTCCACCACGTATGATTTTTTTCATGGAATCAGAAAATCCAAAGGCCTCTAAACCATGCATGGATGTTACTGTCGGTGAGGATATTGTCTTTATCTAGTATTGATCACAATGAAATTGGGTTTGATGATCTTGTCATTTTTCTTCAATAATTGAAAGATTTTATTATTAGTAAATTTTTTATTTCAATTTTAGTAGAAATAGTAAAGTGATTTTATTATGTCTTCATTATTTTATCAAGTCGTGATGGCCCTCAATATTGAACTCAGAGAGTCTTGTTGGTTGGAAATTATAGTGTAAAGGATACATATTTCCCTTCACATAACCCCAATAAGTGTTTTTCAAGCTATTTGAAGGTATTTATGTAGGTAGGTCTTTGCAAACTTTGGGATTTTAGCTCTTCAATACATTGAGTGGACTCCCCAATCCTTAAATCCAGTAATGTATTTCCTCAAAAATTGTGTACAGATTTACCCCATGTATCGCAAGGGATACTCCTATTGATTTAAAATGGTTAAGTTAACCCAAAGATTTCATAAGTGCTTTCTGTATAAAATTAAGGGTCCCAATAAAGGTTGGTCAGGAACCTAGTTTTATGGAGTCTCTCCCATAATCAGGTAACATAAGGATTAATCTGACCTAATCTATTATTGGCATATTTTTATTTCTTATGGATAAATTTATTATTATATATTTCACATGATTGTTAATATGTTGTAGAATTTACATATGTGATTAATCATTTCATTATAATATTTATGCAAAAACCCGGTTTATTTTCATTCCATATTTTATAATTGTTAATTTAATAATTATGTTATCAGAATAGTACATCCATTATGAAAAACCATGAAACTAAAAAAAATAAAATAAATCCAAGGTCATGATGCTGATATTACATAATTGTGATTTAACTAGAAGTTGTTAAACTGACCGCTGACCCAGGCGAGTGACACATAGAACCATTAGTGGTTCATTTTTATAGTTTTCCACAAGTCTGCCTTTGTTTCTACATGGATTGGTTTCGTCTCATCTCCAAACATGAACTGAATCCACAATCTTGGGTGATCCATCAATTAATTTTTTTACTCACATGCATGTGAGGTGTAAACCTAGGTTTACAGGAATGAAACCATTTGAACATTGGCATGACATGCTAACTAGGAGAGGTGGCATGCACACAAACAATTTAATTTAACAAATGAATTAAAAGGAAACCAATCAAAAACAATGCTTTGGTCTAGATCTTGATCATCCACATACATGCAACAATCGAAGCATTTAATAAAATGATAATTCAATTCATTAATGGATCTTATTAAGATAAATCATGCTCGAATATATTAATTATTATCATTAATTAATGAATCCTTTTTTCTTAATGGTATTTTGAATTTTCTTGTTATTCTCCTCCATTTAAATTTAATAAAAAAAATTCATTTAAAAATAACCATGTACATAAATCTACCTTAGAGGTAACACAATGAACACCTATTCGAATCAATCCAACATGAATTATATTCGCATACTATTTTTCACTACTTGCATAGGAAATACACGATTTAATTCCTACTACCACAATTAGTACTTCATGGATGATTAAATGAACCACATGATTTTATCATACATGTGTTATGCATGAATGCACAAATAAACAACCTATAATATGATTTATATATGATATGCAATTCTGAATATTATTTAAGTATTAATGTTTTAATTATGTTTAATTTGGTGACTGTATACATTGTATAGTTCTTACTACATGTCATATACTTCCTTCACCGTCTATCTTAAGTACACGTCTATGGACACTATGTGTGATATGTTCATAAATCATGGAGTTCATATTGTGCAGTGGTCCATATGCCTGGTTTTATCTGGGTTACACAGTCACCAGTCTGTTGAGACGTGTATGTGAGACACAGTTTCACCCTAACACAAAAGAGACAACATAACATGTCTAGTAGGCCACACTATGTGTAATCTGGTAACATTGTGTCTATATATCCTTATAAACACATGGTGTAAGAATTAACTTAAACGTGTGTAATAAATGTACCAAGATTGAGTCATTTTCTAACTACTATCTATTTGATAAACACAAATAAACAATCAATAAATCCGGATTACATAGCATGTACTATTGTCTGAACTGCACAGAATTGACAAGGCCTCCTATTGACACCATCGATTTAGTTTTAATCCAAAATTATTCATTCATGACAGATCTTCAAGAAGCAATTGAGGAATAAAAGCTCTCGAAAGTCAAATTACCAAAACAATTAAACTAGAATTAACAAACCAAAATATTAAATTTTAAATCATCAAGGAATTATTTAAATAATTATAAATTTTGATTTAACCCCTCTTATACCACTTGAAGGATTTTGGTGGAATAGATGCGTAGTTGGGGGAGGATCCAACTTGGAATTTTCCATAATAAATTATCAACCTAGGACCAATATGATGTTAAACGCCAATATCCATGAAATTAAATCAAAGATTTAGACAATGAAAAAAATTCTAGATCTGAGATAGAGGATCATATAATCATTATTATTATTAATTAATTTTATTTATTAAATAAATACATACATTGGACCTACATTATTCGTTGATGATTATTTCTTATTTGAAATGACCATTCCGGATATTATTCATTGTGATTTATAGGATATAAGGGTAGAATCCATCTAGTGGTGATCCTCACATAATACAATGGTCCTCACGGAATGCCACCTGATCTTTCGGTTCTAGCATAGTGAATCAAATGCCTTTTTTTGATCGTTCTTCATCACTCATTCTTTGTTCTTGAAGAGGATACCTCATATGTGATAGTGAGTGACCAGAGATGAGTCAAAAGAGAATAAATTCCACTGATAAATTCACTATTCTTGATATAGAATTTGAGTCGAATCAAAAACCACTGGCACAATTGATACACCCATTTATTAATCAATTTGGGGTTTCAGATACAGTATTTAATTGTGTAATAGTGATTAAATACAATTATAAACATGTTATTATTGGGTGGTTTGTTCTCATAATATCCTCTCTTGGAGAAAACCATGTGATAAATTAAGGAGAAGAAGTCCCATCTTTTTATGAGTACTCATACATGACGGTATGTATATTGTGTGTCCCATCATAGTGATTTATCCAACCGCTGAACTATTTTAAGAATATTGTTATAACATTTAAAGTTTTTCATCAGTTTGGGGAACTTCCATGAAATTATCAAAGAAAAAAATACATTAGATAATTATTACATCATAGGCATGTAGAACGATGAAACATATGTAATAAGATGTTTAATATTTAAGTACACTAAATATTCATGTAATGAAAGTACAAATAGTTGGTTCTAGGATACAAACACTAAAATTAACCAAATTAATATATACATAATTACACAATTAATTATTAAAATATTAATTAATTCATTATGAGTAATAAAATGATTTTTAGTACACACATTATATTGTTCAAGAAATTCAATTTCTTAAAATATTTTTTTACTATTTTTTATACAAAAAATAAAATTAATTTCTGTAAATTTTAAAAAATTTATTTACGAAAATAATATTCTCTTTTGAAATCCTCATATATGAATTTTCTTATTTTGAAATTTTGATAATTTTATGATAAGATTGATTTTTTAATGAATCATGGAAAATACACAAATTTTATGAAAAAGTATATTTATAATGTATTTACGTTATAAAATATTATTTTGGAATAGTTTTATATTTTATTTACTTAAATTTAATTTAAAATGTTCCAATTATAGGATTTTTAATGGATTTTATACATGAATTTATTATACAGAAATTTTAAATTTCAAAATTGCATTTTTATGAAATTATTTTTTTCATTGTGTTTTTTATTGTTTATGTTTAAATTAAATTCTGAAACATATTTATTTGTAAATTTTAAAAATTTAATCTAGATTTTTTATTTATGGGTTCAAAAATAAGTAAATAGTACCCTTTAAATTTTTCCTAATATGAATAGTAACATTAGGAATTTTTGTTACCACGGTAAAGGGTAAATCTATTAATGAGGGTTAAGAATAAAATGATATTGTCTAGAAAAATTGCTTAAAACATGCCCCATTTTTTTGGATATATTCTTTTAAACTATAATCATATAGGTATATAAGTTATAACCTTTTGGAGCAACTTTTATTTTGAGATTATAACTTATATTATATTTTAATTGAAAATGAAAAGATGTGACAATAATATTTTTAATAATGTTTTCATTTTTTAAATAAGGTTTTTCAGAAGATATATGATTCTATTAATAATCATTTTATATATAATCTATTTAGATTCATAAGGGAAATATATTTTAAAATTTTAGTGAAAAATTATCACCCTAAACGATTACACAATAATGATGCAATAATTATTTTATAATGGAAATATCAAATAAATGATATTAAAAATATTGAAATGAATATTTTTTAATATAATGAAATTCATATATGATTTTTTAGATGAATTTTTCATGTTATTTAGATATTAAAATGCTTGGTTCACAGGTATCTTATTTTATTGATATTTTTAAATGTCTATGTAATGATTAGTATCAAATTTAAATTCAATTATTATTTAAAATAAATAGTATTTTATTAAATGATTTGTTTTTAAATGTTATATTCATCCATCCTATTTGGATATAGTTTTAATGATCTTCTATGATCCATTTATGGGACATTTAAAATTTTATAGTAAACATATTAACCCTTAATGAGTAAACCTCAATGTTGACATGGTAAGAGTTAAATTTGTAAAATAAGGATTAAAAAAAATTTGTGGGTTATAATGTGACCTCTACTTGTTTACAAATTATTGGATTATATTAACAAGACCAATACTGATTTTAATAACAAAAAAATCATTATGTATCAATTTGGAATGGAAGTTTAAATTATATTAATTTAATATTTAGAGAGTTTCGAAAAGTGCCCCCGCCTCAATTATAAAAAGAGAACCTCCTACCTCACTTCATCATCGCTTATAGAGACTTACAGCTCAACCAAACTATTCTGATTTATCTTCTTAACATCCTTATCCATGTTCTAGTGGTTTTGGTTCTTCTAAAAGTAAATTCTGAAATCCATTATAACGAGATATAAAGGATGTTTTTTTGAATAATAGGTTGTCATCTATACATACACATTCATGTTTTTTTCATGATCTAGTTCATAATAGTTTGTTTTTTCATGCTAATATTATAAATAAGTTAACATATATATTCTGATATGTTATTATCATTATCAGATAATATATTTAATCTTTTATCCATTTTATGAAAGAGTGTGTACATACAAATTATTATATCCATGCAGTGGTGTATTTTTTTTCATCACCAATTTACTTCTATAGATATAATGATGAAATTTATGATATATATGAGAAATAGGTTATTATATAAATTATTTATATTTATATATGAATCACAACCTTACCCATTCAATCATTAATGGAATGATGTCATCTCTTGTGCATATGTATGGCCTACTGTCTCCAGGACGCGATGCGATTCATTTTCCATATCCATCATCATAGAATGGTAATAAAAATATTTCTATTTATTAAATATCATATTTATATTTTTAATATAATTACGCTGATGATAGATCTATAACCTATTTAAGATATCCAAAAAATTTCACCACAAAACATGAATGAAAAATGAAGGCAATTAACACATGAAATAGTGAAAATAGTAAAATATTACAAATAGGTGGTAAAATATTAAAAAAAGTATCATATTTGATTTTATAAATCTTAATATGGTTGTTATATGAGTTAATAATATGTTCAAAACCACTATAATGGATATTAAATTATATAAGATGAAAAAGAAGCATGAGTTAAGGGTTTTGTTCAAATTTATATATCATTGAGACATATTTTTTTATCATATATAAATGCAATTTCATCTACAGTTTACACTAGCCATTAATTTATTTAAAATTTCATTTCACATAAATTTATATATCTTGTATTAGGGATATGATTATTATCTAAGATGTATAAAAAAATTTCAAAAAGTTTTTACATTAAATTATTTTGGATTAATTGCACAGTTGATGTTAAATTTGTGTCTTTTATTTAATATGGATATTATTTTATATGGAATATTTTTTGAAGAATTAAATATATCATTCAGTATATAAGGAATGATTTTAAAATATTAGACACATGTTCGAAACCGAAGAATGAAAACCCCTTGGTGAATCAGTTGTCTAATGAGATGAATCATTTAGCTAAATAAGATGAGTTTCTACCCATATACATACATTTCATTGAGGATAGATCCAGATAGTAACTATAATAATGATATATGTTGATAGTCCTGATGTCTAACATTATGAATTCTGTCATTATTATTTCTCCATGTGATTAATTGATTAAATATGATATTCATGTTTGTGTTCTAAGATAACTTTATTATTTATATAGAATTATTTGACCATTTTTTATTCCTACCATATTTTGATCAATGTATTAATTAATGGAATGTGTGCTCATTTATTTACTATTCCATGTTTTTTATTCTTATTTATTCATTATAGATACCATTTTACATAACCCATTGTTATAATTTGATCTCACCCTTGTTTTTTTCTTTTTCCTAGGTTATGAAGAAGAGATATTTGAATGTGTTTTCATAGATGTAGTTGTTTTATTTTATTTTGTATTATAATTTCTTTCATTTTAATAAAGTAAAATAGGTTTCATGTATGTAATATAGTTTTAAAAACTAATAAACTAATAGGTTCATTTGGATTTTAATGTTTTATCATTGCCAATTTAATATTGTATCCACCGACTCCATGTCACGAGAGTTGGGGTTGTAATTGTTGGTATTGGAGAAAGTTTAGTAAAAACCATGGGAACTATATTTTCGAAAACATATATTTGGGAGTATATCCTGATTATAGGATTTTAGGATATATATAAAATAATGTCCCAATGAAACCATGTTTATGATTATGAAATTATTTGTGTGTAAGTTCTTCAATTTATGTGATATGTTACACAGTATTTAGAATTAGATAAAGTTTCAAATTTGTTTGAGAAAATATAGTATATTTTATTTTGTTTGAAACAAAATATAGAATGATGTAGGGTATCAATACTCAAGAAAATATTTATATATTTATCTAATACCAAATTGAATACAGATGGTATTGGATGTGAGAATGTTATGTCTATATTAGGGCTGCATAATCATGTTATCAAAAATAAACAATTCTGGATGTCGAAACCTGTTGCATATCAGGATTCTCAAATGTTGTATAACTTTATGTAACAGAGGAACCAAATATTTAGGGGGACTACAATTCTAATGGTTGTAAAAAACCTATTTATTATTTGGCTAAAATATTTATGGAATTAGGTTGTGATGAAAAGGAAATGGTTACGGTTGTAGTGTATTTTCTCAATGGAGATGGTAATGAATAGTTGACATTGATAAAGAATAATAAAGAGGAAGATGGAGTAAAACTCATGTAACCGAATCCTTTTGGGGGTATATTTTTGGAGCAATTTTTGTCTAATGAGAAAAAAATTTTGATGGAGAGAATGTTCCAATGTTTAAGTAAAATATAGGTATTTTTTGGAGTATAGATATACATTTACATTGTTAACACTTTATCATAGGAGTTATAAATGCAACACAGAATGCATGGTAGAACATTTTTGGAGAGTATTAATCCTAGTCAAAAAATAGTGCTAGTCTCTCAAACATTTTTTTAATATGATGAATCATTTTTAGGAAAAATAATGATAAAGAAATAATTCTCCAAGTCATATTTAATTAAAGGGATGTAAGAGATGAAGATGGAGGAAGAGAAAATAAAAGATATAGAGAAGATGGGAAAGATATATTTTCTCAAAAGTGATAACTTTGGAAATAAGTACACTAGGAAATGATTGAAAGAATAGGGGGTTTGTAACCGATGTTAAAAGGATCATTATGAAAATAAATGAAAAGGGAAGACATAAAAATTTCAAGTACATATTTTAACAGTAGTTAAATGGTTCATCCCCAAAACAAATTCCTCAATCATTACGTAAATATACTTTAGAAGATGCCATGGGGCAATGGTGTTGCTTATGATATTACCACTATCGAAGAGGAATTATTAATTCACTTTTCTTAAATCAATAATTATTTTGTAATATTATTTTATAATTGATATTCTGTTTATAATAATCATATGACAAAGAAAGGATTTAATTGTAAATATTATTATTTAAGGAATTAAGAAAATATATTGAATTGTACTAACAGTGGGGAAAATTGATTTAGTGGAATTATCATAAACTGGCATGGGTATCCTGGTAACTCGATAACCGATCTGGTCCTAACACAGATCAAAGGGTATTCCTGATACCCATGGGTTGGCGACTAGCACAAAAATCATAAAAAGGGATATGGGAAATAATTTTCCACCAAAATCACAAAATACATATAAAATATCAGTAGCCATACAATAATAATCGACTGGGAGATGTGTACTAGAAGTCAAATAGGTATAAAAAACCTAATATACTAGAGAAAACTACTAGAAAAACATGATATATAAACCATGTCCTTATGGATCAAAACCTCTAATTTTAAGGATCAACCTCTATAACCACTACAATGTTGTGCTTTACCCCTGTTCAAACCTAGAAATATATAATATATAACCACCTGATGGCATAGGTAGGGTGTGAGCTAAAATCCTACTAGGGTATCACCATGGATCCCATAAGAGATTCTAACATTTAATTAACCAAATAAATATCTTTAAATTTTAAATAATCATTTATGTAATTTCAAATGAATAATTAAAAATCATTATTCAAATTTCTAATGAGTTTAATAAATTAAGAAAATGGATTATCGAACACATTTATATTAATTAAATTATATAAATAAGATGGAATTTGAAATAGTTTACAATAATGGAATATATTAAATTCAAATATAAACAAGTTATAAAAAAGGTATTATTTATAAAAGAATGATAGTTATATTATATATTACTCCACAAACATAATGTGACATGGAAATATGTGTATACACATATTCCTTTGCTACATACAAAGGATAATTGATCACCATCCCATAATGGATGTGTCGTGCTGCATTTATGTTTTGGAACATTGTAAACCTTAGATTGTTGGTTGAATAACTCATTTACTACCTAGGGATTTAATTTTCTCTAATAAAAAATCTATTATGATAAATTTATATTAATACTTTTTATTATACAATTCAAACCACATTACATTTCAAATATTCCAATTAAACATTACAAATCAAAACTGGTTTTTAATCAAAACAGAAAATTTTCATAGATAAACCCTAATGGTTTCTATCCAAAACTAATTCAGCCATTTTTCTCCAATTAGAATTAGAAAAAAAATCAAAATTCAATTTCACAATTTAATTTCATCAATTTAAATTTCACTAAATTCCACCTATTTCACAATAAATCCCCATTTCAAGGGAAATGGTTTCTTCCCCTATTTCATGCAAATATCCAAGTCAAATCCAAATACCCTAATTAAATAGAAATGAGTTTTTATCAATTTAATTTCATAGTAATCAAATCATAGATATTCAATTGAAACCAATTTAATCAATTCATGAAATTTATGTTTAATTAATTTGTCCAATAAAATTTAAACCAACTCTTTCGAGGTCATGGGATATTGAAACTCAAAACCCTAATTGGGATTCTCCAATAAAGAATGAAAAGATAGGATTCAGGAAAAAAACCTAGGTTTATCTTCCAAAACAATGGTTATTTGATCTTTCGACAAAACAATGATCCCCAAAACCCTATGTGGGAGAATATAGATGGCGGGTAATTTAGAAGGTGAAGAGGAAACCAAAGAAAAAGGATCAAACGTCATTCGCCTAGATTCAATTAACTTCTAGAGGGATGTATATGGGGATAGAACTAATATTGGGGGAATTTAAGGATTAATAATTCTTTATGGGGTTAGAAATGCCCATCAGGGACCTAAATGATTGGTTTTAAGAATTTTAAAATGATTTTGGATTAAAAACACCATATGCCTGATTAGCTAAGCAGAGCCACAAGGTTTGTCCAAACCGTTCCCCCACGCACTGTTCTCCTTTTAATGGGTCACAGAACTACTCCTAGGTGGTCTCAAGACTTATCAAACATGCACCAACCAGGAAAAACCTAATTTCCTTGCATTTAATGGTTTACACTAGAAGTGTGAAAAATTTTGGAAAACAATGAACGAACCATGAAAATCCAATAAAAATTCCCAAAAATTACAAATTATACACCCCAAATACCCGAAATTAAACATATCTAAACAATTTATACAACATGTGTTTAGGAATTTGTGAAAGTATAAATATGATGTTATTACCTCCCCACCATTGAAACAATTTCTCCATAAAAATCCTATTCGGAATAATCCATTCCAAAAAGATGAATCTACTGCACTCTCACCCATACCACCCCCGCATCTTTTGAATATCAATATTATGATGCATTATCTCTCAACCCAAATCTAATAAACTCCCATAAATTAACATTGTTTCATAATCAACTATCCTTACTGGTCATTCAGTTACATACAATGTAGGTTCAACCTCATGATCACTCCACCTATGGACATGAGATGGATCAGATAGATACTCGTGTGGCTGAGATACATAGACCCTGTTATGTATCTAAAACCGTTGTGGTGGAAGTTCTAAATAGTAAGGAACTTTCCCCACAAACATAGTAACCTCAATAGGTCAATCAAATTGACGATCATGCTTTTAGTGCCTCTCAATCCATCAATAACCCACCCAGGGTGAAACATTAAAAAACACCAGGGCACCAACTGAAAATTCCCAATATATATGGTGAAAATAATCATAGAATTTATAATGGATTTATCCTGTAAAATTTTTATAAATAATCAATGAAATATTTTTTACCATCTCTTGAACACATATAATTCCAACCAAGGAATATTAACCAATCTCTGACCAATACAATTGGGATCTACATGTCCTACCATACATGGACTCAAATGGATCCGTTATAATCGCATATTGGTTACTTTGTATATAATAAAACTATAATAGACATGGATGTTCATCCCAATATCCACCTATTTTTAGAACATATGCACCATTAATATCCTCAAGAATCTATATAAATCATTCTAGGCGGCCATTTGATTATGGATTATATTCCATACTCAAAATTACCTAAGATCTTAGTGCCTCTTAAAAGATTATCCAATAAATGAAAAGATACCCAAGTATTCCTATAAAATACTATGGAAGACAAAACTTTGTGAAAATGAAAAATCTTTTTCACGTAGGGGTGTCACTACTACCCAACTTTGGTTGTATCAAAAATGGGTATAAAGTGATCTGATTTAGTCAATTGATCAATCACAACCCATATCACATTATTCATTCTCTACGTACATGGAAAGAAAACCAAGAATTCAATAGAGATTTCATCCAACTTCCATGTTTTCATGGGATGTGGATGAAGTAAAAGTATTGGTTTATGGTTCTTATCCTTACCTTGTTAGAAGGTATAACAGTGAGAGAAAAGGTAGAAATTCCACATCTCATACATGGAAAATAGAATTGGTGTCACATTTCATTTAATATCTCCTTTTATTATTGGTGTGTAACCCACTAGGAATTATAGAACCCCCTATCTCATCTTATTACCACTAATGGCATAATAAATCAATTTTGATTGAATATAATTCCATCTTTGGAGAATAAAAAATCAGCAATAGTCCACCCACCATAAAAAGATTATCTAATGCTAAGAAACTCATCATAAATCTATTATTCCTAAAGAATCATATCCAAAATAGTGGATTAGAACTAAACACTAGCCCTAGAAACCTCATCCCCCGTTTCCTGAACACTAATATGAAGCTCTGAAAAAAATTTCATCTAGTTCCACTATTCTGATAATTCATTCACTTCCTAGGTCAGAAGATTCTTTCTCTAAGGATTTGTGAGGAAAATACCTTTCTCTAGGGATTATTTTATGTAAAAGTCAATATATTATTGGTAATCACCCCAACACCTCTAGAAGAGTTTCAAATATTTTTTATAGAAGATATAACTCAAGGTATAGTGGTTTAAAAACATGGAAAATAATTCTTTAAAACGGTTGTGTCGCAAAATATTATGTGTGCGCATCACAAATTCTTGTTCAAGGTCCTAATTTGGACAATTATTCTCATGTGAACTAAGATGATGGGAGCTATAAAAAATGATATGATCACCCTGCATAAAATGTAATCCCAAAACTGAGGAAGATGCATAAAAAAATACCACATAGACCTGCTCAGCCTCTAGAAGATTCAACACTGATGTGATATTCAGAAGTCATTTCAGATCATAAAATAACTCTAAAATTTATAATCCCAAGAAACATTTACCCCCTTTGTGTTTGAGAAGTCATCAAGGAGTCCAAAATTGAGAATTTCTTAAAAAACAAATGATAATACCCATATAAGACCTAGATCCTCCAAATCATGAATACATATCATTGTTTCTCCAATGTCATAACAAACTTCACCTTTTCATGATAAAATAAAATCCCATTTATTGATAAAATGTTATATAATAAATTCACTTCATAAATATATAAATAACATTTTTATAGTTTGGAATTAAGTTGGTGATTTATAAAAAATTCTAGAACTCCTCTCAAGTGATGCATATGTTCCTCCTCAGACAAAGAGTAAACCCAGATGTTATCCACAATGTCCACGAAGAAGGTATCAACATAATACTGGAAAATCATGTTCATCAATTCCATGAAAATTAATGGAGAATTTGTTACACCAAAGAGCATGATATTGTACTCATAATTTCCTTAATAACTCGGAAGGCCATTTCTAATCGTCATATGTTTTTAGTTTCTACTAATGTTTACCAAAAAAAAGTTCAATATTCCGAAACCATTTCACCATACTAAAATAATCAAACAAATCATCTATAAATTAAACCATATAACTTTTATTTAACATGACTCTATTGAAATTTCAGTATTCAACACTAAGCTGAAGTGAAACATTTTCTTTCTTACCAATGGGAACTTGCACTACCCTAGGTGATACACCCATGCATATAAACCCATTCTCAATAAGACCATCCAAATGAATCTTATAATAATTCATTTATTTGGTTCCATTTCTTATGATCGAATAAAAATTTGTTGGGTTCCATGCACGAAGTAGGTAGAAACACAACCTCATTTTTCGATGGAAACCCATAGATGTCATAACAGAAAATGTCAAGAAACTCAATGGAATCTAGATAGAGATCATGACAGAAATATTTATACTCAAGAGAAAAGTTAACACATAGATCAATTTCCCCAACACTAGATAAGATGTTCCTAATCTACCCAGCCTTGAGTTCCGTTCTCCCTGAACGATTTTGAAAACCCCATCTAATGTAGTGAATGAGACTCATTGCAGATAAAAATGAATATAATAATTTTCCAAATTATCTATTACATATATAATATGATGTTAAGGAGTTTCATGTTGATAACCATGAAAATTCAAGAAGGATCATCATCTGATTGAGAGGAAACACATGAGGGACTATGGAGAAACTGGTCAATATTCTTACCAAGGGGTGTAATAATATCAATTACAAATAGAAAAATATCCATGAGGAAGATTTAGTAGATTAAAAATTTTAGATGAAGTAAATGAATGATATTATCTAGAATCAAATAGAGAAGTTATTAATGATTAAAATATAGTAATGGTACCTCTAACACTCACTAGACACATATCTGATTCCTACAGGGAATCTTCCATTGCGTGAAAAAGATTCCTTCTAGATGCCAGTGGATAGAACCCCATAGTTCCTAATGCATCTAATCACCCCAATGTTTTAGTGGGGTATGATGATCTCTTTCCACTCTGAGGATTATAATAAAAATGGATGAAAATTTTTAGGTTACCACAACATCCATATGAACCTCATAACTTTGGTGCCTTAGTGAAGACCATCTTTTAATGTCTGATCTTTCCAGAATGCTAACAAATTGAAGGACACTTATAGGAACTACCTAAGGTCTCAAACTACCCTACTATAAATAACCTCCATGGGAATCATCGTGATTTGTCTTCCCCATAGACGAACTCATGCTTCCACTATGTAAAAATGAAACACCCAACAACACTAACATGCCAGAAACAACCATTTCAACCATTAATGAATTATCCATCAGATTAGAATAAGTATTTATCATCATAATGGAAACCTAGGAATGAATATTCAGTCAAAGTACCATGTCCAAATGTCAAGCCTTCATATTATCATTTGATACAATCTTGGGTGAAAACTACCGAATCTCAGAAAACTATTTTCATACTCTGTCAAAGACATGTCTTCCATCTCATGTTTCAAAAATTTGTGTACTTTTCGAACAACATATACTATATATAAAAATGGTAAGTTAAAAGTATCAAAATGTTTTTCTACTAAAATCCATC
Source organism: Viscum album (assembly GCA_963277665.1). NCBI lineage: Eukaryota > Viridiplantae > Streptophyta > Magnoliopsida > Santalales > Viscaceae > Viscum > Viscum album. Next base: position 382,755,060 of record OY728136.1, read on the forward strand.
ATTCCTCTTTACCGACACCACAATTTCTGACCAACTTCTACTCAGTCCTTCATGTATAAAGTTTTTACACTTCAACATGATTTTGTTGGGTGTCTATAAGAACCCAAGGAAATGCTCCATCCTACTGAACCATTCTGTATCATCTTGAGGATCATTTGATAAGTTGAAGTCATGTGTATTTTTGTGATGGAAATATTGATAACTAATCAAGATTACATCCCTTTGAGGTTCCATGGATGGAGCTTGAATGGGGCTGGTGGTGTTGGCTATCGAAGAACATGGAATGTACAGATAATCACCTCCCCCAGACTCAGGTCCATGAGAGGATTTACTCACTAAGGATCATCAGAATATTCATCTTGGATCTGATTCATTCATATTTATGGAAGCATGATTCTAAACAACATCAGTAGAAAACATTTCAGACATCATATTTAATACTCTGGTTTAGAATCAATGGAATTACATACCAACTAATAGAAACCAAGATTTGTATTTCAATCTACCCAAAAAAAATTTGGGAAATGAATAGAACTAATCCTAAAAATGGATTTTCAAACCACCAATGGTGGATTATGGCTCATTGAAGTGAAAAAATCCATAAACTCAGTCTCAACTACCTCCTAAACCCTAACAAGATTGCACAAAAACATTCTATCATCATAGAAAGATTATGAAATTCACTTTGATACCACTTTATCAAGAACCAACATGGGTACCCAGGTAATACAATAACCAAGATAGCCCGGACCTAGCCCAAAGAGAGTTCCCATCCCATATGGGTTGGTGACTAGCACATGGAATTATACAAAAATCAAGTGGGAATGAATTTTCCAAAAATAATATGTATGTAAGATAACCATGTCAAAGTGCATACATGAAACCTCAATAGAGAGAATTGTGCCAGAATTCAAATAGGTATTAATAACCCAATGTAATATAAGAAGGTTATAGAAAAATAGGATAGATAAACCATATTCCAACAGACACAACTCTACATGTCCATGGATCAACAACTAGAACCACATCCTGGTGGTGCTTTACGCCTTTCTCAAAACTAGAATGAGATAATATACAAGTAGTTGAAGGAACATGTAGGGTGTGACCTAAAAACCCAGTGGGATATCACCAATGATTCGATAAGATATTCTATAATTTTATTAACCAAATAAGTCTATTAATGTTTTAATTAAATAAATTTGAAATTTCCAACGCATTTGTAAAAAAATCATACATTACATTTAATATTTTGGAAATAATTTAAACAAATTTTTTATCCAACATATTTATATAAAATTGAATTTGTAATTTATAAAGGATGTAAAATAGATTACAAAAATAGAAAATATTCATTTGTAATACAAATTTTGGAGAAACATGGTATTATAACTAAATGTATGATAGGTCTACACAATAGGCCTCGACACACATAAAGAAACACTGGAATATGTGTATATAAACATCATTTTTTATGACCAAAGGATACTTCATCACCATCTCGTCAGGGATGCGATGTGCTACATTTATGTTTTGGAATGTTGTAAATCCTAGAGTGTTTTACGAATTACTCACTAACTACCTAAGGCTTCTATGTGCTGCAATAAAAAAAATCTAAAATGGGAAATTTAATTTCAGAATTATTAAAATAAAATTCATCCCATTCTCTATTTAAAATATTACATTTTTCCATTTACATTAAAATATGTGGTTTTAATTAAAACATGCATTTCATAAGATATAACCCAAAGGTTCATATGAAAATAATAAATCCATTTTTTTAATATATTAATTTAAAATCATTTCACAATTCTGTTTCATAATTCAGCTTCACTATTTAAACTAAAAATTTTAATTTTCACAAAATTACTTCAAATTCAGAATAAATCCTTTATTTAAAAGGATTGGTGTTTTTCTAAGTTTTACACTAAATAAAAGGTAAAATAAAAATATCCTAATTGAATAGAATTTTTTAAAAAAATTCTGTCTCATAATAATAAAATCCCACATATTTAACTGAAATAAATTTCATCAAATAATGAAATTTAGGGTAATTAAATTGGACAATCAAAATGGAACCAAATTCCTTGGGATCCCATGATCTCGAAACACCAATGCCTAACTGGGATTCACTAATGAAGAATGATGATAATGGGATCAGGGAATCAAAATATGTTTAAGATCCAAAACAAGGGTTATTAGATCATCCAACAACACATTAATATACAAAACCCTAGGGAGGTGAAAATATATAGTAGGATAGAGAATCAGAAGAGGAAACTAATATCTTATCCTAGAACACAAATATTAGATTCAGTTATGGAGGGTTATAGAGGGGTCAACATCTGCTATTGGGATCCTCTAAGGTAAAATAATTTTATGGGGTGGTAAAATCCCTTCAGAGACCTAAAAGGTGGGTTTTGGTAATTTTAAAACGTTTTTCATATTAAAAAACCATAAAAATTATCCATTGGGAAGGGCCATACGGTTAGAGAAAACTGTTCACCCAAGCCATGCATCCCTTTAAATTGTTTCCACAGTTTCGTCTAGGTGCATGAAAAACTTGTGAAACCATGTGGAAATTGTGAAAACCCCCATGCCTTTCTTTGCATGGATTTATATAGTAGGTAACCTGGTTTGTGAAGCCCATGCGCCAACCATGAACAACCTAGATACATTAAAAAATATCCAATTTGTTCACCCGAAACAACCCCAAATAAAACCCATCCAAAGAATTTTTTAATGATGGTTTTATGATTAACTAAAAATAAAAACAAGATGTTACATGAAAGTTAATATTTTGGAAAACCCATGATTAAGGAAATATTATCCTAAATATTATCTTGATTTTGATATAATAATTATAATGAAATGTTTTTGGGATAGTATCGGTGACTTGGAAGATGATTAGTGATTTTACTATTTATGTTATCATTGTTGGCATTATTGGATGTTTGGATTTAAGAAATATTGTAAATAACCTAGGATATATTTTTAAGAATAATACATATATTCGTCATGGTTTAATGGTTATCAAGGTATTCATATATTTCGTTTATGATAATAATACCTACATAATGTTATTTGCGGTAAATAACTTGTTGTGTTTATTTTCAAAATTTATTGACATTCCTTATACATTTTTGGAAATATTTATTTTGGATGAGGCTAAAGGTTAAATAATTTTGAAATGTACTAAGTTAAACATTGGATATTATTTATTGATATGAAACTATGACTAATTTTATTGGATATAATTTTCTAATAATTTTTAATTAGGTAAATGATTAAAGGTCGAAGTAATATTAGATGGATAATTTGAGAATAGTTCATCAATCATAAAAATTTGTATTGAATAAAAATTTCTAGATATATGAATTGATTTTGAGATAAATTAAATCACAACCAAATAATGTTTTTATTCTTGTCACATGTATCTAAATCATGTATCATTATTTTCAAATGTGGTGTATGTGGATATAAAATCAATCCCTCATCTCTAGTAAAATTATTTTTGAACCAAATATAAATCTGTTTTCTATTGTTTCATTGATATGAATGGTCTTTTAACCAATTACTAATTTATGTTTATGTGATTCTAAAAATTTTAATATCCATTTTCTTTATCAACCTCTATCGAAACACGATAGTTTTCTTCTCATATAGGTCACTATTTTCACTTCCTACTATTGTTATCTTAGTCTAATGCTTAATTTGGTTGTGATCTTCACACATTATTTTAACTTTTATTAAGTGGGTGTTTTATTAACCCTATTTATGATGTGGGTTTCCCTATAAATGAATTTTCAAGAATCAACAACTAGTTATCGAAGAGAAATTTCAAATTGGAACGAATTTATTTATTGAAGGAGGGGAGAATGTAAAACCTCATTATTTTATGGACTCTATATTTTTAAATTTATTAACTTTGATAGCTTACATTACATGAAACACCTTATATAAATGAAAAATGAAATATTTTTATATTCCAGAAATTATGTTTTAAATAAAAAAAATATTAAAAACATTATGAAATACATAATTATCCAGTTCATTGTAAATATATTTATCAACTCATTGTGTATAAGAACTTTTTTATTTAGTAATGTAGTGATATTTTTCTAAAAAATATGTTTTCTTCACAAATAATATTTATTTGTTTTAGGTAAAAATAATATAATGAATTTATAACACATTTAGAAAATGTATTTTATAAAATAATACTAATTTTTGAAATCACCTTATAAAAATATTCTTATGGTGAAATAATTTTAATTTTCTAAAATGGATTATTTTTTAATAAATAGTGAAAATAAAAATTTTTTATTGAAAAACTATATTTTTCAAGTATATACATTGTAAACATATGTTATGGATTTGTATAAAAAATTAATTTATCAACTAGATTAAAATTAATCCTATAATGGTTTTTGAAATGGATTTTATAGAAGAAATAAGTGTAAGAAATATTATATTTAAAAATAACATTTTTTGAAAGAATTGGTTTTCTTTTAATTTTATCAGTTTTAATTAAAAATAAATTCTGAAACTTATTTATATTGAATTATGAAAAATTTATTCTATATTTTTATTCATGATGTCTAAATTAATTAAATATGTCCCTTTTTCTGGACAATATTATTAGTGACTAGTATATTTTTACCAGAGTAAAGGTTGAATCAGTAAATTAAGGATAAAAATTAAATGAGAAAGTCTATAAAATGACCCTAATATTTGACCTAATTTTATTGGATGAGTTACGATATACCAAGATCAATTAAGGATCTATATTATATCATTTTAGTTCTAATTAGATGAGAGTATGACTTCAATAATATTCTATTTAAAATAGTCAAAGATTTCACTATCCTTTGTTTAATAAATACTTCATTTTTAATATAGATTAATTTAGATTATATGTTGAACTATAAATATTTAATTTAAATTTTAAATATTTATATTCAACACTAAAATTTATTTTTAATTTTTAGTGGTGATATAATTACCTAATGTTATTACACAACACTAAAGTAGTAAATATTTTATTAATTGGAATATCCAATAAATGTAAATAAAAAAAATAAAATATATTTATTTTAAACATAATTATCAACTTATTTTCAAGATGTATTTTTTTAGTAATGTGTTGTAATATTTTTTTTGAAGTTATGTTGTTTTGTTGATATTTGTAAAAGTGAATGTAATGAATAGTGTCTAAATTTTCATTAATGATATTTTAAATATAATAATATTTTATTAAATTTTATAAAATTCCTAAAAATAATCAATTATACCAAGTTATTTGGATAAGGTTTTACATTTCAATTGTCAAATGTTTATTTTACTTTTGTGATTTTATAGTATCTATGTTAACCCGTAATATGTAAAGGCCAATATGTCACGATAAGATACAATGAGGTTAAATAAGGGTTAAAATCCAATGATAAGTGTAAAAATGTTCCATAAAGATGTATAAACATTATTGTATGAGATTATTTGTACATATCCTAATTTTTTATTCAAAAAACACCATTTTGGTTCCATTTTAAATTGATAATTAATTTACATTAATTTAATATTTTGAGGGTTTCCAAAAGTGACCCTCACCTCAACTCTAAAGGGAACCTCCTCCCTCATTTCATCACACTACATTCAACCTTCTATATCAACCAACAACTAACCATTTCTATAAAAAAAATTATATAAATATTATATTTGTATTATTACATCAAAAAGACTGGCCCTAGATCCCTTACTTATAGATCTATGGAATTATGTAGAAGATGAGTTAATCATTTATACCCACTATTTCATGATTATTACTTATTATACATAAATTAAATTTGATTTTTATATGATATTGTAATAACTACAATATCATATATATTACGAGATCTTATTATGATTATGATACAACCATATTCTCCCTTTTATCCATTCTATGAAAAATGAAAGCATTATGCGTGTGTACGTACAACTTACCGTCTCCAAGTCATGGTGTAATTCATTATATCACCACATTACTAGTAATATTTTAATGACATAAATAATGGATATATATAAAAAATATCACACTATATAAATTATTTTAATTAAATATAGCATTAATTTCTTTACTCATATACTCATTAAGGGAATTACACTAGCACCCATTCATTTATATGACAGATCATCTCCATGACATGATGTGATTAATTATCCATATCCAACAATAAAGAATGGTATGAAAAATGTATTTAGTGATTAAATATTAAATTTATAAAATTATTATAACTCTGTAAATTAAGTATCTATATTCTATTCTTGAGAACTAGGAGATTTCATAGCAAAACAATCATGTGAAAATAAGTCAATTAACACAAAAAATAGTGAAAATAATAAAATATTATTAAACAAAGGTAAAATATTAAATAAAAGATCACATATTATAATATAGATACTAATATGGATAAGGTATGAGTTAAAAAAATACCAATAAACAGATATACAAGAGATTAAAGAACGTACTACCAATTGTAATAATGAGTTAAGGGTTTTATCTCAATTTATATACCATGGATAATAATATGTTATTATGAACCTATTCACATTTATTTGGTGTATACACATATAAAATATTTATTTAAATTTTCATTTATTTTAAATAACAGTATTTTTTGAAATAGGGATATGATTATTATCTATATCTTAGACCATTTTAATAATTGGTGTTTACATTAAATGTAATTAGATTAACTGGGGAAATAATGTTAAATAAATTTGTTTTAATCAATATGGGTATTTGTGGAAAATGAATATATTTTGTTAAGGAAATCAATTATTCTATATATAAGGAATGATTGGTACCTTCAACACATAGTTTGGTGGTATGTTATTGCAGGCCCCTCGATGCATATGTAACCTCATGAGACAAATCCATTGGAAAAATATGATGGGTTTCAACTCAAAAAACATAAACTCCAATGATGATAGATCAAGATAGTGACAATCTTGAGGATAAATCAAGACAATTGAACTATCTAAAATTACTAATTCCATTGTTATTGTTATTCTATGTGATAAATTAATTATTTATAATAACCATGTTCATGTTCCATGATAATGAAAATTTTTATATTGAAATCATTTGATCATCTTCAATTCTGACCACATTATGGTGAAGTTATTGACAATTGGCTTGAGTGTTCAGTTATTTACTATTTCATATTGATTATTATTATCTATTCATGATAGCTTCCAATATATTTGAGATGTACAAAGAATTTTATCATTCACTAATTTGGTTTCCATTACCGAGGTTGTGAAGAATATATCATCGAGTGAGTATAAAGGATATAGTTCATTTGTAGTTTTTAGGTATTTTTATTTATTATCATTTCACAATGTAAAATGGGTTTCATGTTTTTAATCTGGTTTCCAAAACTACTAAATTGATCTGCCCGTTTCTATTTAAATCTTTTATATATTCCAATGTAAAAAAGTAACTATAAAATGTGGGTTACTATAATTGTGTTCATTACAAATATCACCCATAATAACGCAAAGTAATCAATATTTCAATAATATAACTAGTTAATTCTAAAAATATAAACTATGCATGTAATAATTTAATTAAAATACAACTTCATCGATGTATATATCATTTTTAAATGAATTTGGGTAATATATATTTACATAACTTGTCATTAAGTAAAATTTCCAAAAACTATAACACAAATAAAACACATAGGATATTTCATTTTTTCATATTTGAATATGAATAAGATTCATTATTAATCCCAATGAATGAAAAAAATTAATAAACATTATCAAAATATTAGGATGCTCAAATATATGTGTGTAAAATATGTGTATAAATATTATTATGAAAATGAGACATAATATTCATAGAAAAAATTATTGACATTGAATAGAAAAATTTCAAAACAATTAATTAAAAGATTAAAGAATAACTTCTTAAAACCATAATCATGTACGCGTTGAATCCAATGCAAGATATAACATGAAGTGGAGTATTCATTCCCATGAATTTATTTTAAATTATGTTAAAATAAATTCAATAGATTATATATAAATTTTATAAATTAAAACAAATGAAGAGTATGGAATATGTATCAATGAATGGAAAGTTATATGAGAATCATGTTACATCGAGTATTGTATGATATTGTATTCCTCTAGCATATTGTATCATATTCTATTTCCTCTAACATAATGAACACTCAATATATTTTATATATTTACATTATTTTAATTTTTTTCAGGTTTATCTAATTGTTTTTATTCAATTTAATTTATTTAATTTAAATTATTATTCATTTATTGGTTTCATGAGTAGTTTCAAGGATGTTGGTCCAAATAATTCAAAAACAAAATACTATAACAAAAATTGTATGATATATATGTTTAATGGTTATATTAGAAAAATAAGTTGTAATGTATAATGTGAAAATTATTACATAATAAAACTATTTTAATGTGTTTTGAATTTCATTATATCTTCTTCAAGAAACATGTTTTCAATTTTTAAAAATTATTTCAATTGTTAACTTTTTCTATGATTGTTATCATAATTATTTTATTATTAAATAATCATAAAAATGAAATTATCTTCTAATAAATATTTTATTCAATAAGAAAATCTATTTTTTTGAATATCCATTAATGTATTATGTGAAAAGTAAACAACACTATTCAAATATGTAGTGCAATCCACCAAAAGGGAATGATATTTTCTAAATGATTTTAAATGAATAAAAAACAATTAAATGTCCATGTTTCATAAAAAAATTGATAAGGGATATACTGATGTTTTGAAATAATTTATTTTCATATGTTCTAATATAATTAATTTTTTATGATTATATGGAACATATACATATGATTTTCATTATGTGAATGGTTGAACATCTATATACCTTCAGTGTGTTGGGTAAATATTGATATCTCATGAGATAAATATGACTGTAATGGGGAGTTAACCCATTATAGAAAGGTACATTGTCAACTATAATAGGCATGGTAGTGACCATTATCTAATTAGAGGGTTTTGGGATTGAAACCATTCCACTGTGATTGTTTAGTAAATGAGAATTGATTACTAAGTAATGGATTTTCTATGTTGATTTGTATTCCAAAAATCTATCTATTATTTATAATTTAGGTTCTCATGTGTTAGGATCTCTGATTCCATTATCATTCCTGTATTATTAACTACCATGATTTATTCCATGACCAATGATTTTGATTTATTATATATAGTGTATTGTTTTAAGATGCAATTCTGAATTCTGATACCTTTACTCTCATTTCTTGTTAATATCACCCATGTTTTACCTTACAAAGCATCTGATCTCACCCTATTTATTTTTTCATTTTCCAAATTATGTAGAATGGTATTATGTATGATATTTCCATGAAAGGTTCAAGTTATAAATTACTTTGTGTATATGATATAGTAAACTTATAAACCATTTTTTTTGAATCCATGGTTACAAAGTCACTATAACTATATGATTATTGTGTCGATCATTATGTTATGTAAGTATTATTATTCTAATAAGATGTAAAATATATAAATGATGTTTTTGGGTTGTTATAGTCAGTCTTAGATAATAGTTTTGATAATATTTTGAAAATTGGAAAATGAAACATAGAAGATATTGATAAGTATATATATAAGTTATGGTCTAAGGATATTTCCACAGATATATATAAGGATAAGTAAATGTATTACAAAAAAACCCTCTAATTTCTGTGAAGGATAGAGTATGTGATTTCCATGAAATTAAATACATGTATGGATAGTAGATGTATATGTGGTTCTATAATAAATATAACTATGGTTAAGAATCTAAAAATGGTTCATGGAGAGATGAATTGATCATTATCTAGAGCATAAAATTATGCCATGCTTCAGACATGGATTGAAAATATTGGATGAAATGTTTTAGAAATTCAAAACCTATTAATGAAACATTATAAATGATTTTAATAGTTTATGAACATGAAAGGACAATGAGAAACATCATTTTTCATGGATTGAAAATATAGTGTCATGATTTACACATTCTATAAATGCAATTTCATGATTATGCGCTTTCCAACTTTGATTATCATTTTTCACACTATTTTTTTGAATTAGTAAATGGAATAAACCATAATGAATGTTGTTTAAATTAAATATTATAAAAAGTGTGATTATGAGAAATAAAAAGTGCTGGTAAGAAGAGTAAAGGATATTATAATTATGCCTAATCATTTTTCACAATATATGTAACACCCAGTTTTTCATGTTTTGGTTTATGTTTTGATTTAATAAGAATCCATGCACTTTTCTCAGGTTCCTAGTGTGATAGAGGTTAATTCAAGATTTTCATATTTTTTAGTTTCTCTACCATGTTTGGTCCTTGGTTAGTTCAGGTGTTGTTGAAGAAAACAATGATGTTTTTCCATGGCATTAACTAGTGCACAGTTGGTCCATAGTTAGGGCCGACCGTGTGGACCATCTAAGAAACCTTGTGGCAAGATACAGAACCAACTGCAAATCTATCACACTATTTCTAAAACATTTAAATCCAATTCCATGTAACCATGTGGTCGTTTCATATGCGGGTAGTGGATGCTGCATTGTTATAACATGGTTTGTTAAATCGTGTCGTCTAACGGTGTGCCTTACAAGATTTTAAATTTTATTGTTTTCCTAGATTACCCCTTTTTGACTTTTAACCCAAAAGGCATATTCTTATTCTATCCTAGTTCGTGAAACCCTATAGATCTCTATCCATTTCTTTCCAATCCATTCCCCCTCCTCCCCTAGTGTAGATCAACAAAATATGCGTGGTGGGGCTCAATTTCTGGAGGTATTTCCTCTCATATATTCTCCCTATATATCTTCCATAAATTTACTATTGGATTTATATTTTACCTTTTTCATTTAAATCAATCATTTTGTTTCACTTTGATTTATTTTTATAATTTTTCCCATTATGATTTTTATTCATAGATCTAGTGTTTTGGAACCTACAGGGAGTGTTTTTGAAGGTCTGTGGTCCTTGCACCATGGATATGTGATAATACATCCAATAAACATGAATATTTAATTTATTATTGATTTATATCATGATTTATACACCATATATATATTATAAATAATTTTTTTTGATCATTGGATAAATCATTTGGTGTGTAAAGTGGTGTTTTGTGCCTTGTTTCCTGATAAATAGAACTGTTTTCAAAATTATGGAACACCAAGTGTTTAAGTATATACCTAGTCAGATTTTGTGAGTGTTTTGTGATATAGAAAATATGGGTTGGATTTGTAAATATGTTGGTATAATTTTAAATGATCGATGGGATTACTTTTACGTGTTTCCTAAGTAGTTTTGGTTTTATCCAAAATTTTAGTATTGGTTTTTAAAGTGTTTTAGCATGTGTTGTCAGCAAATGGACATAGTTGGAACATTCATAAGAAATGGGTTTTCATCAATGTGTAGTTTTTCTATTTTAAGTGTATTTTATAAATGATTTGATTATGAAAATTGTGTGTTTACACCGCTTTATGAAAATTGGATTTTGTATTGTTGATAAAGGATACTTTTTTGAAATTCTTAGTGGCCCATTTAGAAACATTATGAAATTGATAAAAGTTTTTATTATAAAAACCTCCCTTGGGTGATTATTAATTATTTTCAATGTGTAATGGATGGGATGTAATCACTGTGAAATCCTCTTGAGCAATTATTAGGGTTCCTCAGTTGGGACTCTTTGTGTTCTATTTATCATAAGTTATTAGATTGGTCCACGGTGTGGCAAGGGTGAAGACTATTATTGATCTTTTTGATATATGATACTGATTGAATGATCATCTAGAATCAGTTGGCTCACCCATGTTCTATACATATTACAATAGAATATGTAATATTGAGAGACTTTTCTAATAATGTTTCCTATACTGGTATTTGACATACTTTCCAATGTCCCAAAGTAGGTCCATATATTTGGTTTGATTGCTATGGGATTATGCCCATCAGAATATCCTAGGTTACGGTGGATGAGAATTTGGGATTTTTGATTTCATATTTTTTTGAATTCAACTTGGGATATTGTCTCATGTACTAGAATGTTCTGTATTATTTATGATCTTATGTGTTCACCTATGTCTATTGGATTTTAGTTTCTTGAATTAATGATTGAGATACGTGTTTGATAAATTGAAATTCCCTAGTGGTGTTATTACTGTAGTTCTTTCATATATGTTGTTTTGTTATAAAGGTATGTGTTGGTTTAAAAATGTTTTAGGATAATTATTTTAAATGAATGTAGTGTTTTATCCTCTTCTGTATAGGTTGAAAAAGCAAGAATCACTTTCAGCTTTAAAGGGTATTAGTATCACTAATGAAATGAACATAATTGTGGAAATGAATAATTGATGTGTGTAATAATATGTTTTTAAGTAAAATGTGTAGAAAATCATACTTTCATACATTATATTTGAAATAATAAATTTATGTATCATTTATTTTAAAGGAATTTCATTTGGAATAGATTTCTGGTCTAGCCTACTGAGTTTCTATTCTCACACTAATAGTTCTTTTATATTTTTATCCTTTGGTGTAGATTTCAAAATGAGTTTGATCACCTAGGGAGAGAGTTCATCTTTGTGTTATAAAGTGACCCACAAGGTCACATGGAGTCTGTGTAGCCATCTTTTCATGTTGGGGTTTGTTTTATAGCTATTGTACCATTCTGATTTTTTTAACGGATGTTCATTACAATTATATATATATATATATATATATTGGGCAGTTTGGAATCATTTAATTGATTGGTAATTTGTTTATTTATTTTGTGCAGTCAGTCCCCTGTTGTATTATTTATTTTGGCCAGTAATATTTTCCATTCTATGGGGATAGGGAATGCCATTCAGTCTTTTCCATAGATTGGCTCGGATGGCTGATTCAGGGTCGAACAAGGTCAGTTCTTGAAAAAATGGTATCAGATGAGGTTTTTTCTTAGATTTCCTTGCTTTTCTGAGCACACATTATTATTTGGGGATCATGAGGTAGATTGAGTAGGATTCTAATTACTCATGTGGTCAGTTTCAGAAGATCCATGTGAACTGTTTCCCATTCTGATGTTCTGGTTTCTGTGGGAAGTCAAGTTTTAATAGTTTATTTGGTCATTAGGGATTTTTCAGTGATTGGGGTAGGACATGGGGAGTGGGTCAATGGTCTTCGTGAGCTCACAGGGCCCAGAAATTTATGTTTAATTAGGGAAAGGTCCTAGAAGGCTCTCCGTGTTGGGGGTGTGTTTGGAATATGGACACCAACCAAATGGTCAAGTCACCCACTAACAATATTTCCCTCATGTGGCTCTCTATGAATCTTGTTAACTTATGAACTTTTTTTTGAAAATCATTGAGTGAGAATTTTTAAAATTTGTTCTTAATGGAATGGAAGGGTTTTGAATATTTGAAAATGGTGTTTCATAATTTACATTAATAATTATATTAGAAATATGTGTTTTTGTAATGAAAATATCTCGGTAATGTGGACTTTGAATGAGGAATTTGTAAATTTTTAAAAGTGGATTTTTTTTAAAATAGGATGTTTGTTTTGAATTTTTTTGAATGAAAAAGGTATAGGATTTGATAGAATGGTATTGATGAAAGGAGATTTATTTAATTTTTGTAAAATGTTTTCAATGAAGCAAATATATCTTTTGATGGAAATCTGGTTGATTTTATTTTCAAATATAAAAAAATGGTTCATTATGTGGAATCTGAGAAATGAATTTTTAACTTGGTGGTTAGTGAGCATTAGGAAGTTCCAAGATTATTAAAAATGGATAAATGAATTGATTTGGAATATTAGGTTGTTTTTTAGCCTTTGGTGTTTTCATAGGTGTTCTCATGTGTGATGTTCTATGGAAATGTTGATGATTCCTGGTATGGAAGGGTGGATGAAATCATGGGGACTCATGGAAATACACATGTGAGTAAGAATCGATGGAATGCCATTGGTGTGTGTGGAAAATCCACCAAGTTGTTTTATTTTTTCAAATGAGTTTTAAGCTATAAATTATGGTGTTTCTGTTAGATAATGGTTGTTTGTAATGTTTACCTGTCATAGAAGTGTTTTTTATTTTATATTCCTTCCATCATGATCTAGAACTTATAATAATTTTTGTATCATGAGTTTAGATTCTGATGGTATCTCGTCTATGAGGCGATGTATTCGTAGGCTTTTAGAAAATAGATTGGGATTCCTTTTATCCAGCTTCTCTAAAAGTTGGTGTTTTTTCAATGTAATGTTATATGTTTATGATTTTGTTTTGATAGAGCTCATAGTTTCACATTTTCCTTGTGTTCTCTCCCATAGGGAATTGATGGATTTTGTGGAACATCTAGAGATGGTTCTTCGTTGGAAATAATTCAAGTTGATCAACCGAAGGATTTTTTTTATAGGTTTCAAAAGTTAAATCCACCTCTTTGAAAGATCCATTAGCCCATTTTTGGGAATTGAGAGCTATTGAGTTTCAATATAAAATTATATATTTTTATAGAAATTTTCAAGCTTATTGAAGTTGTGTTTGTAGATGATTAGTGTTTTTACCATGTTCTTAGTTCATCCTTCTCCTCATTCAGTGTGAGAGAGAATGGTGATATGTATCCTTAAGTCAATGTTTGGATTATAGTGCAATGTTTGACAATGTGAGTTTCGTGATGTGTCAAAGTCATTTGTATCTTTATTGGACTGTTATGTGGCTTCAATTGTCAATAGAAGAAGGTTTTCTGATAAAGGATTAGAATTTCATGCATGCGAGGTGGTAAATGCTTCATATATCAGAGTTTTAGCCACAGGATTTAGAGTAAAGATACCGTTTAGTCCAAGAATCCTATGGGTCTTAGATGTTTAGCTATGTTTGTGCCTCTACCATTACAATGAACAGTTCTAGTATGTTCATTGTGGTTCATCATCACTGTGAATTTCTCCTCGACCTGAAGAGAATGGTGGACTTAACCTGACTCAATGTTTGTGAATGTACCTTATATAATTAATTTTTCCTATTAGTGTCATTAGGTGAAAAGGGGTGGGTAGTTATTATTTATCATTTTAGTGGATTAATCATTTACCCCTTCCCTCCCCTCCCAATGTGGTGGGGGCGTTTTTGGTTCATACATGAATATTTGCCTTAGTTTGTGTCCCCTCCATTCTGGAGTGGGTAGATTAAATGCTCTTGAATTTTTCTTCTTAACTTGTATCTTCATTTGACTGTGAAGGTTGTGGTTGAAGATGTTTTCTTGGATTGTGTGGTAATGGCCCTATTCTAGTTCAAGATAAATTTTTATTTGGCCATTCATAGTTTTTCTATGATTTTTGGGAGATCCCCCGATGGGTCTCATTGATTTTTCAATTAATATTTCATTAGGTGGTTGTTGATTTCTAATGGTGTGGGTCCATTCGTGCCTCCACTCTGCTAGTGATCTATTTTTGGTTTCGTAAAATTTAGATCCAGTTAAAGTGGATTCTTTTAATGATGTTGATTTTTTATGTTTACTCATCGGTTTGGGTGATATTTGGGATTCATGGGTGAAGGCTCACTATTATTGTTTTGGATTTATTATGGAGGTGGTGGGTTGATGCTCTCTTGGATCACAAGAAATTATTTTTCGGTTGTTGTTTCAATTTGGGAAATGGGATTGAGTTCTGTTGGTGTTCAGTGAAATTTTCTTAGACTAAGAGGTTGAATCCTGAAGATGTGAAATCCTTATGCATTTCCCAATATTCTAAAATATGTTGTTTATTTCTAGGTGTAGAAAGCGTTAATTGTGTGGATAAATGTCACAAATAGTTTTTCACATTCTTTTTTATGTTCTGGTACAATGGGAATCCTACTTTTTTTTCTAGTTTCTGGGTGAGATGGTTTTAATTTTTTGAAGTTATTATATGTGTAGTTTCTCCCCCTTGGTTAGTCCTTCGATTGTTCTGGAGTTTTTGGAGAAAACATAGAATTTTTTCCTTGGTAGAGCCTAGCGCGCGGTTGGAACATGTT
Organism: Viscum album; assembly: GCA_963277665.1. NCBI lineage: Eukaryota > Viridiplantae > Streptophyta > Magnoliopsida > Santalales > Viscaceae > Viscum > Viscum album. The sequence continues at coordinate 382,771,113 of OY728136.1, forward strand.
TAGTGCCAATCTTGCGAAAAATCTAGAAAATTGTTTGGTGGGTTGCAAAACCCACCTCATAGATATCACATGGTATGAGATACCATGTGATCGATTCCTAGTAAACCATGTGTCCATTCCATTCATAGGAAGTTTCTGCCATGTGGTTTGCACCATGTTTGTTAAACTGTGTGTTATAACCATGCACCTTTCCTAGTGTTTGAATATTATGGATTTACATATTTACCCCTTTCAGTATATTAACCCAAAACACCCCTCCTCTCTTATCCTAGTTCATTAAATCCTAGGGATCCCTCTCCCTTTATCTCCAAGCCATTCCTTCTCCTCCACTGCTGTAGATATAATAAATATTCCTAATGGGGCTTGATTTCTCAAGGGATTTTTTCACCTCTATTCTCCCTCTCCGTCTTCTTCACATTTTATCTGAGCATTCTCTTTTCCCTTTTTCATGTAAACCTATGGTTCAGTTTTGATTTGATTTATTTTTCAGGGTTTTCTCATTAAGGGTTTCCATTCATAGATATAACCTTTTCGACCAATCGTGGAGTGTTTTCAGTGGTGCGTTGTCATTGCGCCATGGATTCAAGGTAGGATTTCACAAAAATATTCTTTTTAATATAATATCCATTTATTTCATTCATTATAAACAATATTTTAATGTAATTTTTTTTGATATTTAGATATATTATTTTGTGTAAAAAATGTTGTTTTATGACACGTTCCTTTATAAATAGAATTATTTTTCTAATTATTGCACACCAAGTGTTTTATTAAATACCCTGTTGGATTTTGGGAGTATTTTGTGATATAAAAATAATGGATTGAATTTTAAATTGTTTTCATAATATGTGAAATGGTTGTTGGTGTTCATTTTATGTGGTTTCAATGTAGTTCTGTGTTTTAGGTAGATATGAGTATTGGTTTATATAGTGTTTTGGCATGAGTTGTCGACAGGTTTCCCATTTGTCCATTTTATAAGAAATGTTTTTTTCATGAAAGTGTAGTATGAATGTTTTAAGAGAATTTAAAAAAGTTTTTATATTGAAAATATTATGTTTATACCCCTTTTTGAAAAGTGCACTTTGTATCGTTCTTAAAGTTGGTTTTGTGAAATTCATAAAGGCCTGTTTGGATACATTATGAAGTTGATAAATGTATTTATTATGAAAACATCCATTGGGTGTTTCTCATGCCTTATATATATATAATGGATGGTATTTTCACATGGTTCAATCCTCATGATACATTATCTTGGTTCCTCAGTTGTGACTCTTTGTGTTCTATTTATCTTAAGTCATGAGATTTGTCCATGGGGCGGCTCAAGGTGAGGCATAATATCGATTTATTATTATATATTCATGAGATTTAATTCTAAACTGGAATAATTTATATCACCATTGTTATATATTTGTGGCATGAGATCCTTAAATATTTGGAAAATTTTCTAAAAACAAATTTTCACTTGTAGATGATGTTCTACTAGTGGACCATTTGGGGTGAATATATTTGGGTTTATTGCTATGGGATTAGGCCCCACGGTCTGTCATGAGTTAAGGTAGATGATGTTATGTAGTTTTTATTTTATAATGCGTGGCATGCTACCTGAAATGGAGTATCATTTAACAGTATGTTCTAGATTATTATTGAGCTCTTAGGTCAATCTCTTTCTATTGGATTTTAGTTGCATTCGGAAATGATTGAGATATTGTATGATTATTTCCATTTCCCTTGTTGTGTGATTACTATAGTGCATTCTTGTGTAGTTTTTTTCTTTTAATGTGATGTGTTTATTTCAAAAAGGTTTATGATTTTTTATTTGAAAGTAGTGTTTTACGCACTTTTCTCCTAGTTGAAAATTCCAACATCACATTCCCCTTAAAACGATTTTGGTATTAATAATGGAATGAATGTGAATTTTTAAATGATTGAGGGTAGTGGTTTGTACTTTTTATGTAAAATTTGTTAAAAATAATACTTTATTATATTGTTGTTCAAACTTGAAATTGAAGTTACTTTTATATTAAAGGAATTTCATTGGGAATATATTATTGGAATAAACTACTATGTTTTAATACCCATGCCTATTGTTATTTGATTTTTTAGTATTTCGTGCAGGTTTCAGCTTGATTTTTATCGCCATGGGAGATGGTTGATATTTTTGTTGGAATGTAACCCACGAGGTCACGTGGAGTTGGGGTAATCACCTATTCAAGTGGGGTTTTATTGTATTGTTTTTATACCTTTCAGCCCTATATAAAGGATGTTTAGTTCAGTTATATATATATATATATATATTGGGAAGTTTTTCCTATTTTCATTGTTTGGCTGTTTTTTTATTTATTGGGTGAAATAGTTAACTTGATGTAATCCCTTGATGCCCAACAATAGTTTCCATCCCCTTGGTATAAGGAATTCCCTTTAGCCTTTCTAGATATCAGCTCACATGACTGGTTCAGGGTTGACCCGAGTTGGTTCATGACAATATACAGTTAACAACATGAAACTTCTCCAAAACTTATAAAAAACCAATGATGATAATGATATAGTTCAAAAATAGATTGGTTGGTGGAGGAAGAAGAGGAAATAAGATAAAATTTCATATATATTTTGAATATAGAAATAAGAACTCAATGGAATGTCTCAAAAGTATGAGAAAATGTTTTATGTGGTGAGAGGAAGGGATCATGTAATTCATATAAAAGAAAAAATGAAATTTTCAGTTAACAAAATGGATGAGAATAGTGATTTCCTTTAGTCATCATCAATGGATGGAGGTTTAAAATGTGGAAGGTATCGTTATTAAGTAAATTCATTTCCTAGGGGGAAATATCAAGAATGGGAATAGAAAGGATGCATGATTATATGTTTTTTTGTTGATGATAAAGAGACTAAAAATTAAATATGAAAATATCAAGGTATTAAGAAAAATAAATTTGATTTGTAGTTAATGGTTTAATAATTCAGTGTAATTACTAATGTGTTTATGTATTGAAAATCTAGAATTATATTATATAAATCATTAAATATTTATAACTATTGGTCTATAAATGTTATTCATTATGTATTTTCATGAATATGATAAATGGTATAGATGACTTAGAGAATTAATTTATTATCAATGTGATATTTTAAGGAAAACATATAATTAAGGGAAAAAAAAAATTAATGAGATCTTAATTTAAAGAAAAAGGTTTTTATTTTGAATAAAGAGATAATTGATACTGATAAAGTAAATTTGATAGTATTAAGGACCTAAAAAATAATTAATAAATTATTCAAAATGTGGTTTCTGTTATCATTGATTGAGTGTACAATATTTTTCGATTTATAGAAAATATTCAATAATTTGTTTTATCAAAGGATTAAAGATGAATGTATGGTTTCATTTATTTTTTGGTAATTATTTATTTTACCATATTGTTGACGAATATATGTACATGTTATTCACATATTAATTATGACACAATTATCATATACGTTATGACATTTGGTGGATTAATGTTATGTTGTTTTTTGGGAATTCATTTCCCTAATATATACATTATTTATATTTTTCATGGGTATTAATGTTAAAGATTTACAGAACGGTTTTCTTTGAAAAGTAGTTGAGGTTATAGAGATTATTGTATAATTTCACTATATGATGATTTATGGATATTGGATAACCTATGATAACAATTTCAGTTCAAAAGATAAGTAGATACATTAGGAAATATTTACTATTATTTTTTGGATCTTACGATTCATTTTTCTCCTTTCATGAAAAAATTAAATTCATTCCTTATAGTAAGGGATGATGTGGAAATTTATTGATGTAATACTAATGGATGAGTTTGTGATTTTAAAATTTTAATAAATCAGTTAAGTAAATTTTGACATGCTATATATATTGATAATAACTAATCCCCCATCTTTAAGAAAATGATGTTGAGGAAAAAAATGTGTCCAGATATTTTCATTTATAACGAATTGATGGTATTTTCCTCACCACTTTGGTTTATTTTTATTTGGTCGTTAACCTTCTAATGATCATTCACATTATCGTGATTAATGATATATAGGAATTCTTTTTATTCCATTTAAATATATTCACTTACTAGTAATGCATTTATATATATAAACCATGTTATGTGGTATTCTAGATGATAATATTATTCCAATTTCCCCTTACTGTGAAGAAGTATTATAATCTTTTTTTAATGTGGTTTTCCAAAAAGTAATTTTCAAATATGTGATTTTTAATTACCAAGATCATGTAAAAATTAAGAGAATTAAATTTATTTAAGGGGTAATAATATAAAAACATAATATCATGTTACATATTTTTTAAAAATAGATTGAATTTAATTAAAATCATACATTACACGAACCAACATGTTTTTGAGAAATTCAACATTCTATTAATATTATTATTTATACATTATAGTTATAACACAGACATTAAATTTGGTTAATGAATAAGAACATTTTTTTATGATTTTTTTATTATTGTTTTTAATAAAATAAATATATTGATAAAATATAATTAATATTTAGTATAGTTTTAAAACACCTTGATAAGACAACTTTCTAAAAAATTGGTTTTTATAACATTGTGTGAAAAAATAATAAAAAAAATTTCTTCCACATTTAAAAAATTTATTTAATTTAATTTAAGTTAATTTTGGAATAATCTAATTATAATTACAGTATATTAAAATTTATGTAATTTTCTGATCAAATTTTTTTTACAATGAATAGTGAATAATAATTATTTTTTATTGAAAAATGAATTATTTTAAAATTAATTGAAAATTAAAATTGTATTTATAATTTGTTTTATATCCAAAATTTGTTCCATTATATTAGTATTCATCAAAATCATAGCAAGGTAATTAATTTTGTGATAATTTTTTATATAATAACATTTTATACATATGAAAACATTTTCTTCGAAAAACTGTTTTTTGTCATGACTTTATTTTTATTTTTTAATTAAATTTATACAATTATGAGTATATAATTTAGTAAAATTGATTACATATTTAAAATATTCATAATTAATATTATATATTTTGGTAAACATATATTTCTCTCATAATTAATTTTTAATGTGGTATTAATTATCCTTAATAATATATAATAAGGAAAACGTAAATTTTGGTCAATTATGTTTATTAAAGGGAAAACATAAATTCTACACAAATATTCATATCAATTTTAATCATAATGAAATTATTTTAATTAGGTCTACATACTTCTTGTTTTAAATAACTATATAATTACCTTAAATTCTTACACAGTGCCAACTGAGTAATTCTTTAATTAATAGAAAACTCAAATAAATGATTCTAAAATTATTTTACGTAATATACATGGAATTAATAATTATAATAAATGTTTTTTTATATAACTTAAAATTGTTATACCATCTTTAAATTAATATCTTTTAATACAATAATGTACTTTATCTTTTTAATTTCAAATTAATTGAATAATATTAAAATTGATTATAATGTTATTTTATAATAATGTATATTTTATTGAATGATTTAAAATTTTAAAAAAAATCTATATTTGGTTATATTATTATTATTCTATTGAAACTTATGTATCATAGACCAATTATCCTATTATATTAATTATATTTTATCCAAAATTCCAAAAAACATCGTTACTACTGATCAAGGGTATAACATGGTTTTGTATGGTACATTATCTAGAGTTAAAATTACTATTTCACATATTTGTGAGTTCAATTTTATGAATTTAACTACTTATTTATAATTAGGGTGTATTATTTATACAATAAGTATCATTTTATTTTTTCCATAAAGGATAAATTACCTAGGTAATAGGAAAAGTTATCATAGTGAAAACTAAATTGGTAAAAGTAAGAAAACATAGATGTTATGGATTTTTTTTAAAAAGTTAGTTTTTTTATAAATGTGTGGATAAACCATATAATCCCTCGAATCCATTTTTATAAATGTTTTGGCTTTTGGATGAAGGCTGACTCTTCATTACTGAATAGATTTGGGTATTTACAAAAATTCCAGTCAACCTCAATTATAAATGGAAACCACATAACCTTAGTTAATAACAACTACTGTTCCATTTAGATCTTTTGATCCATGAAATAATGCCTACCAGAAAACATTTCCACATTTATTACCATCAGGACTTCCAAAAATAACTACCCTAGTGTCTTTAAAATTAAATCCTATTGGGGGTTTTCTAAATGGATGTAATGGTTTTGACTAAGGTCTTTATTTTTACACATTATATTACTATCAACATTCATGGCATAATGATACAAATTTAAAAAATATGGTATTCAATATATACTATGATTTTATTATGTTATTGTTATAATCTATATCTATGTCATATTCTATTGAATATGATACGAAATCATCGATCAAGTGTATGGTGGACTACCACCTCACAGACTAATTGATTTCCCATCACCACCAACTATGTGTGAATAAAATTATATTAATAATGTATATATAAGAAATTTATATCATTATTGTACATATATATTATGATATCAAAACTATCTTTTTACTATCCAATCTATTGAAAAATGATAACTTCCCTCATGTGTAAATGTGTTTTATCACCTCCACAAAGAAATGTGATAAGGTTTTCAATTAATTATTACATGAATGGTAATATGGATATATTTATGTAATATCCATGATATATAAGAAATGAAAATAATTTTTTAAAGGGGAATTAATATTTATCATTCTTTCAATTATTCCATTGAAAAAATGAAAACAACATTCATGAATATGTACGATCTGTCGTCTCTATGAACGAAGTAATTTATTTTATATATCTAACATTGATGGGTTATTATAAATTTTAATATAATTAATATATATGAGTTCTAAATAAATATTAACATACATCATATTATGGGACTATGATACATGTTGAATTACCAAAACTACTGAACTAATACATGCATTAATAATATAAATGATATTATATAAAACTGTGAAATCGTAGATGTATGTCGGGATGTAACAGAAATGAAATCGCAGATGCCAATGTTAATTTCATAGGGATGTAACAGAAATAAAATCGTAGATGTATGTTGGATAGGTTTAGTCGACTATCCATAAAAATGAAACAATAATAAGAAGTGACGAAATGTATTGAATTATTTGAGAAAATAATTTCAAAAACCAAAGAAGAAAATTAGAAATAGGTAAAAAACATTTCATGGTTTTAAAGTGATTAGTTTAAATTGATAAGGTTATTATCTTGTATTAAAATTAATTATGGAATAGTTTTACCTGATGGATTGAATTATTTTAATTTTTAATTTTATTATAATAAGTAATTTTATATTTAAATACCAATACACTCATCCATTGAAAAAATATTATAATAAAAAATATACAATAAACCTAAATAGTGGATATAGATTCAACCAGTATTCATCTGTTTTCATATTACAACTCCCTTATTTTTCACCATTTTTTTCTCCTTTGACTGATACGACTCCCCCTAAATATTTAGAATTAACTCATTAATGGAACTGTATAAAATAATTTATGGCTAAAACAAACACATGAGAATATCTATCACAATACACCCATAACCGTATTACAACACCATCATATGAAACTCAAACTCTTATGACCATGGTCATGGTTTGAAGATAGGGTGATAACTCAACCCTTACCATTTTCATGAGTGGAGAAGGGGGAAGGTGTGAATTAAACTTAAAGGGGATGAAAATGAAAAAAACCCGACATGGATTCTATGTAATATCAAATGGATGAGTAACAGAATTTCCACTGATAATAAATAAAATCATGATGTATTCCACTTTATTTATATAAAACTGAATTACACTAATTGTATTGAAAAGTACAAATAGTTTACATTATTAAACCAATTTTCCCATATTTTCATTACTAGTAGGTGACTAGTCATGTTTCACATTGACTTTTAAGATTTGGTGGTCTGATAGTGAAGGAATAAAGAGTGTGGTTCCACTGAACATTTTATTATTCCTCTTTATCACCCATAACCACATCTAGAAGAACATACATAACATGTATAATTAATACATGGAATTTGGTTTCTGGTTGGAAACATGAGCAGGTACTCAGGCATGCTGAGTAGTTCGTGGGAAAGGTACATGATGTTTGTTCAAAAATTACACACCATGTATATATCGCAATTGTTTATATTCATCGTATATTTTTTTAGTAGACTAAAACATCTTAAAATCACCATGACTTTCGAAGTAAATCGTTTGATCCATAATACGATGTTCATTTGGGGTAAACGTGTTTTTATAATCAATAAAATGTCTGAATTTCTCTACTCATATCAGGAAAGTAAATATGTTGTATTTATAAGACCTATGACATGTTATATAATGAAATTTATTCTTTTAATTATATATAATGTTTTATTTGATTTTAATCTTTTAAGAGGCATTCAATATGAGAGTTTCCAAAGTGGTAAGGTATTTTTATCTCACATTTTTTAAGGGGAACAAGCCATATTCACCAATTTTTTTATGGTTTATATAATGACCATAAATGTCTTTTATTATTTTCAAAATGAAATTTATTTGATAAAAATATTTGTCTATATTGTTTCTTTTAATGGTATATAAAATTCAATTGGTACCAAATTATTAAGGTTATTATGTTAAAATACCATTGATTATTGGTATTGTTCATGATTATAATTATAAAGATAAAATTTTATATTCTATCTTTCATAAAACACATGATTATTAATTTTCTCTGTTTGTTTCCTAAAAATAATTTTTTGACCACAATTTCTCCGTCTTTATGTTCTAAATGGACAAAAATAATATTTTTAATGAAAAAAGAATTTATTTATCTTCGGTCAAAAATAATTTTTATTCTAATTTTATTTTTATAATAATGTTTGAAAGATATTTTTTATTTTTCTTCAGTGATTTTTGTTGAAATTTTCTACCAGTGATGAATTTTTTTCAAATTGGATAAAAATTATTTTTGTGGTTTGTTTCTAAACCATTACCTCTTAACTTTTTCCAAGAAATGTGAATGGAATATTAATATTAAAATGTAAGACAAAAATGATATTTTTCACTATTATTATAACTCAATGATTTATATCTTCATATACAAAATTAAATGTTTAATTTTAAATAATATTTTTATATTTGAAAAAGTTTTATATTTTATTCATGTTATTCCAAAATAGAAAGGATATTTTACCAAATAATTATTATATGTGATTTTCCAAATGATATTATATCTAATATGAAATTATTTGATGTTACATAATAATTAATGTGGAAATTATCCAATGATACCATACATATGCTTTATATCAGGGGTTTCTATTTACGATTATAATATTTTTATGAAAACCATTCCTTTTTTTCAAAATTTATTTTACTATTAAATGATGAAATGTTTTATGGAACTCAAAAAGTTTACCTAGGTTATTCTATGATGAAATTATGAAATGATTATGAAACATTTTTATTTTCAGGGGTTCATATATAATTAATGTTTTACAAATCATTTGAACATGTATGTATGATTTTTATTTTGGTACCTGAGGTACCAATACTTTTCACTAATTAATTTGGTATTTACTGATATCCCATGAGATAATCTTGCCAAGATAAAACCATATTTTGTATGGAAAATGTGTTATTATGGTAATATTCAGAGTCAAACACGACAAAAATGACAGTTTCGATATAGAACCCATTCCAATATGGTTTTTTTAAAAAATATTCTTGATAACCAAGGAAATAACTTTCCATTCTTACATTTATTCCATTGATATTTGTCATAATCAATTTTAGGTCATCATGTGTCATGTTACTTGATTCCTTTTGGATTCATGTCTAATAAACATAAATTATTTATTCCATGAAGTCTGTTTTTTAAATATGAAATGGTGATTTTGGTTTTGAAATGTTATTCTCATGTTCATATACCAAAACCACCATGCTATGTTGATATCTCCATTTTTACCCTACCTATGAATATTAGGTCACCCAAACATTTGTTTCCATTCTCCGGGTTATAAATAAATGTAGTATTTATGATATGTCTAATAAGGTTTGAAGTTATGAAATACTATTTGGGATATTATATAGTTCACATATGATTATTTTTTTTATTTTACTCATTCTAAAAAGGAAGTTGACCAATATGATTCTAGTGTAGATTATTATGTTATTTAATAAATATTCATCGTATAATATTTAATATGTATGTTTGAAAATTTTTCTTCACTATATTTTGGATCAATTCTAAAATTATTTTTCATATGGTAATGTGATATATAATGGGAAAAAATAATTTAAATTTAATATAAAATAATATGTCCTTAAAAAAATTATTTTTATCTTGGAGAAATTGGGAGAGGAATATAATGAATATGAATGTTAAATGAAAAAACCTTTTCCAATAACATTTAAAACGTACCTGTTTAACAACAACATGTTAAAAAGCGTAAGAATAAATTTTTTTAGGGAAATATATTTTTTCCAATATTGGTATAGACATTAACATATAATGATATTAAAGGGTATTATACCATGTACTTGAAGATATTTGTTTGTGACAAAACAATATAACTCAAGGTATAAATACTTGATTCATCAACAGTACTTATGAGAAATGTATCTCAGGAGGTGATAAATATGTGTCAATGGATTTATGTGGTAGTATGGTACATATAAATAAATAATAAATATATTACCCATAATATAGTTAAAGGATATAATATAGATAAACTATATGAAATAATTTGTTGATAAGGATCATAAATCAATGAACAAAAGTTGAGTTGCATAAATTCCTTACTACTTTGGAAAAATGAATCAAAGGACACTTGAATAATGGAACGTGAATTGGTTACATGATCCCATTTAATTAAATAAGTATTATTATAATATATTCATGTGTAGTCAATACATCACACAAATAATATTTGTTCTCAAAATTTATTGTGTACCAAAGAATTATAATTGGGACAATTAAAATCATTAGAGAATTAGAAACATTTTAATAAAAAGCCTATATAAGTTACAAATAATAATTTAATATTAAACACCATGAATAAAATAAAATTATCATATGATATCTCAAATATATTTTTAATACACCAAATAAATGAAATTATGTCTATTTCACAAAACAAGTCTCAAATATAGGAATTTGAGACAAAAACCCATACCTTGTCCAGATCTATTTTTCACTTTCACAAAACTTTAGGACTAATTAAATTAATTTCATTAAATAATATCCGAGAATATTACTAATAAACATAATAATTAATACTATTCAATTATAATAATTACATAGATATTCATTTTTTTTACTTATTTTATGCACTAGCTACAGGTAACCATTAATGCTTAGAACTACTATTGTAAAAGTTTTTTGGGTACCATTTATCTTCCTTATTACCGTAATTATATGATCAAATTAAGAACATGAATATATTTTAATTTTTTTATAAATATATTATTCAATTTAATGATAGTTTTGGTTACGAACCATAAATATGAAATGTGCGATGATCATGATTCAATGATTCTAAACGAATGAAATGTGTTTCCTTAATTAACAAATTATATTCATTTTTTGACCTTACTAGAACCAAAGTAAAAAAATAATAATTTAATAATTTATAGCATATGAAACTAGTATTTATGTTCTCATAATCATCTATAACATAAATTTATTGAATTGTATGAACATGTGGTTAAACAAACCAAAACCTGAAACAACCATTACTAATGGATTATTATAAGATGGATTTGTAGTAATTTTATTTTAATTGAAAAATAATGATATTATTTAGTATTTTTAATAGGATGTATAATAATTTTAATTATGTAAATATATAAAATAATTTTCAAATAGTGATTACATTTAAAGAAGCGACCATGTTCCCCGCAGTTCGGTCATTTTTTGAGATTGAATTGACGATATTGGGTTATTGTTCTTCTATGTATTAGTTAATAAAATATGGAATAAAATAACATTAATAATTTAATAAACAACATATTTACTCATTAAACCATTATAATAACAATGAATTTCTTGTGGTGAAAAATAATTTTTTTCTCGTGGTGGTAGTATTATGTATATATACATGAATGTTGATTTTGATTTTCAAAATAGATGGGATATGTGAATAGAGAATAAGAAAACCCTTACTATAGGAACACTAAAATATATATATGATATTAATATCATTATATTAATTGGGATTGAATAAATATTAATGAATTTAAGAAAAAAGAAAAGGTAAGTAGTTGATAATACCTGTGTCGGGTATATAATTTGTCTTTGCAATTTTCCTGGTAAACGAGTTACTTATGATAAATTAAAGAGACCAAAATATTTTCAATGTTATATAGGTCTCTAAGAGGATTAAATTGAGGAGATCTAAGTATTATTTTTTGAATTTGTGAGTCAAAAAGTGTAGTGAGTGGTAATTATTTACACGTGAGGAGAGTGGCACTCTTCAAAGCACATTTATAATTTTTAATATTCTGATGTTACAATTATTACAAAAACAACACCAAAATATAAAAAAGTATAGGGTAAATTGATTTTCGGTCAAAATTGACATCAGTAAATCTTTTGATTGAAAAATTCCTCATTTTACATCTTTTTCGATAAATGTTTTAACATTTTCCCAATTTGACTTTTACGTGGTAATTAAATTTATACCTTCGTAATTAATATTAATGGAATAATTATCCATGATCTATTATGGTCCCATATTTCCAAGACCTTTTCATTTTTTTATGAATCATGGTGGATTTGATAGGGTGTCTGATGTATTTTCTTCTAGTTCTTCGATGTTTCCCTTACACGATCACGTGATTCTGTTTTCCATGTGTAGGTTGTTCATGTTGTCAGTTGGCATGGCCACTTGTTTTTTTTGTGCCGGCTTGGTTGGCCATGTGGTCAGTTGTTATGGTAATTTTTATGTGTTATAGGTTGTTATTTTGTGTGGTTGATTGGAATGGTAACATATTTTTTAGTGAAGCAGGATGGTTTCTCATGAAGTAGGTGGGCATGGTTACCTTTTTATTCTCATATTCCAAAGACTCATTTCATATGCAATTGAATAACCTACATGGATAGGTCAGCTACATGATTTGAATATGTGTCTATATTATCTATGTGAATCAACTACATTGAGTGATCAACTGTTTAAATTAGCTATGTGGGTGGATCATCTATGTGAATCAGCTATATGGAGAGATCCACTACATTAATTTATAACATCATGAAAAATGACTACATGGATGGATTTATTTTCTGAAAATCACATTATAAAAAACTAGTTATGTGACTGGATCATCTATGTGAAAATGGTAACATGAATTTTTTGGATACATGGGGATTTTAATAATGTTATAGTGGATACATGGAGCTTCTAGATATATACAAATTTCAACTACATGAAAATGGCCTTATGGATATTTACATCTATAATATAGGGATGGACATGTCGATATTTTGGTGGTGTGAATCAGGGGATATTTTAGGGTTTTTTATTATAATAATTACTTCCTTGATTTTTAGTGAAGAATAAGGATTTTAATGACCCATTCCATTTGGATTTTTTTGAGATCTTCAATAATTATTTAATTAAATCAATTGTGACCTTAAATAACTTTACATTAATATATATTTACTAAAAAAAGATGAAACTATTTATTTCCTTCTTTCATTCCATTGATATTGGAGGTGATGAATCATTTCCCCTTATGACATGGAACCTTTCTGCTCTTCATTCAAGTTTCTTTTAGTGGAATATTCATCTTTCAGTAACCTCTTTTTTGATGTGGCGAATCGAGTGTAGATTCTTTGTTCTAGGTATGGGATACCTCATTTCAATTATTGTTCTATAATATCTTAGGGGGTATACATTATTTATATTTTTTAATATTGTTTCTTCAGGCTCAATGAAGTTAAATTAATTGTTTTAATCGAATCAATGAGGAAAGTTAATTTTTTTCATTATTTTATAGATTTGTTTCTTTTATTCATATTTTAATAGAGAATAATAAAATCTCCATGGAATATCATGGAAACTAGGGGCCATGTTTTCATAGTTATGATTCTGATTATGAATCATTGTTGTGATTGTGCTGAATCAACATAAAAATGATAATTGGATAATTAATTGTATTCTGGTCGTATAATGTTTTCACAATTATTATCGATATTTTGAGAGTGACCTAAATAAATAATTTTAATATTATATAAATCCATCATAAAAAACATGAATAATGGTATTTGATTTGATTTGGTGTTTTCATGTTGAAGTATGATAATGTATGTGGATGATATGGGGGGTGCATTGGTGTGGTTTTTTTGGAAAAGATTTTGTGGAAGTGAAGTGGTTGTTTGTTGGGTCTTGTTTTTTTGGTATTGAGATTTTTATTTATAAGGAAGTGATTTTTGGTAGGCGAGGTGATGTCTGTTGGTTTTGATTTTAGGGTCGAGAGGTTTTTCTTCTTCTTTTTAGGGTGGTGTGGGGATAGTTTTATTGTACATTATTTTTTGGATCCATGGTGATTGTAATAAGGAGTATATGATTTTATTGTGTTGTGTAGTTATATTGTTCTAGATGCTCATGTAGTTATGGAATAACTGGTTAAATTTTTTTAAATTCCATGGGATTTTTTTTGTTAAATTAATGGATGTTATCAATGAATAAATAAATTATTGGTTTTATATACAAATTTGGTTGATGATTAATAATGAAAATAGTGGGGTTCATAATGGGATTGGTTGGAAATGAAAACTATGGCTTCTGCCTTGTGTATGGTTATGAATTTAGTGGTGGAAGTTAAAGTGGATGTGTTGCGAATTAGTTAGTGTTTAATTATGATCCCATAGGATGGTATTGAGTGTTCCTTCAATATATATACTTGTATATTTCTTTTAACTTCTATACACACCCACATGTGTCAATCATTGTGTACTAACACCTATACATTCACATAGGGGGTATATTTTCATACATCTTAATAATGAGTATGTCTGGATGGCTATTTATTTTTTCCTACTATCTCTTATATTTGACTAGTCATGCATTGGTTGTGATGGTCATTGGTATGTTATTGCACTAGGTAATGGCCTAGGTGTCTTCAATCAAGATGTGTCATGCATGTGTTATGTGAAGGTGAACCATGTTTCTTAGGGTAGGTAGTGATATGCACATTCTATGTGGAATCCTATAATGGGATCATGTATAGTAGTAGGAGGGAACCAAGATGATGAAATTAATGTTCATTAAACCCCACTACTCTTGTTATGGTAGTGGTTGTGATGTTATGGAACAATTTTCTTTGGGTTAGATGACTTGTGATATGTTTTTGGGTGATGGATCATTTGTCTGTGGGCATGATATGATGTGAGCCATTCCATGGGGAGTTGGTATATGTCCTTTTGAAGGGAAGTATGTTCTAGGACATATTATGTTGGGGTGTCACAGTGTAAAATTAGGATGAAAAAGGTACTAGGTAAAATTTATAAATATTCTCCATATTATGTTATTATACATGGATTATGTTATTTGATGAGTGTTTCATAGTGATTTTGGGATTTTTTTAGTAGATATTTTTTTGTTGTTTTTGGTTTTATATAGTTTTTAATGATTTCGTTATTAGTCATCATTAACATTTACCTAATATACTAGGGTTTTACTATATTTTAAAATTTGATTGTCTCTCTATGTATAAAAATTGAAATTTTGTTCAAGAATAGGACAATGTGGGTTGAGCTCAACATATATATCACGGAACAAAAGAAAATTTTGTGTAAATGATTTTTCTTTTCATTTTGATATTTAAATTTATTGAATTTAAACAACATATTTTTTATTTATACATGCATTGAGCATTGGTTTTGGCTTTGCTTTATATTTCTCATTGGTGTTTCTTTTAGTTGATACGTCCTTTATCACAATCCTATTTATTCATAAAAGGTCAACCCTCTAATTTAATAATATTTATATACCCTCGATGTTAGTTTCCAGCTCAGGGCCTACTAGGGGTAGGATTCCTGGGGTCATTATCTTGATCCCTTCATGGATATATCTTTGGATTGATGAGTTTGTCAAAGAGTTGTATCTGAAGTTATAGTTTAGAGATAATCTGTTGTTCCAAGCTAGAAATGGTGACAACTTCATGGGTTTTTCTATAAATAGTTCATGTTAACTTTGGAGGGTTAAATAGATCTTGAAGAGGACATGGGAATCAAGAGCACATATGATATAGAGAATAAAATTTGAGATTATTAAATGACCAGTCGATTTGGACCTCTTTATAGGGTAATGACCTAAGATATGTATATGAAACATAATGACATGCATTGTTGTTTGAATTTGGTGGTTTTGGTTCTAGGAAAGATGAAATAAAATTAAAAATGAATTAAAATAATTTTACTAAAATTCAACTCTATCTAGGATTAAGAATTCATTATTTCCCTTTCAGGTATGGATCATGGATTCCTCTTGTATGTGCTTTAAGAAATAGAGGTTTAGTAGGATGATCTGATTGATCATTAGAGGGTTGATTGGAATGTAGGGGGTGATCCGTGTAAGAGTATATTAAACACTTATCATTTTTAGGCTTCTAGAAGAATATGGGAAATGTTACTTTTTTAGAAATATAGCTCTAATTTGAAGATTTTAGGATAACATTTAGTTTGATATTGGTATATGTGGAGTATTAGGTCCCTCTAGCATCTTGTCAGATATGAGGAACTATGTGTTTGTTGTTGACATTTTTTGAAGGTGAGAAGAAGATGGAATAGTTTAAATAGGTCAAATTTCTAAACGAGTTATGGGAGGAGTTTCATTCATATTATAAAAAATTTGTGAAGAGGCAATAACTTCTTTCTCAATTGTAGGTATATTTGTATGATTGGGAGTTGCGGATCACATCTAATGACCTTATACATTTTTGAACAGATATTTTCATTATTATGATTATAGTGAGTGAATACTTGAGGAGGAATTCCATCATTTTATATAGTATTTTGTTACTCCATTAATGTTTCTAATGAATCTAGAGGTTCAAATGAAGCTGGAGGGGATTGACAGGATGCACTCTTGAGGAGGTATATCATGATAGGGGTACCAACATGGTTCCTCATAGAGTATTTTTTCGGAGGTAAGTATTTGGCCTTACGGCCTATGAGTTTTTAACTAACCCGCAGCTGACCTCGGCTGCATCCATTCAATACCTCTAGGGCCTGAGGATTCTATTCTCTTCATGGGGATTTATGGCCAGTTAAATTTCTAGGTGGGGTTTATAGCCATATCCATGCATATTTCCCAGTGGTTCCTCGTCCACAATTTTTTGGAGATGTTTAGTTTTATCTTTTACCTTAGTAGTAGATTCCATTAAGGTCGTTTCAACATCATGTGAATCAAGGTTACAATCGACCAAGAGTATATAAAGACTATAGTGGCTACCCTCTGTATATACATGTGTTCATGGACCTCGACATTAGAATAGTCTTATAGGTGGCCATAATCAGAGTGCTATAAGATTTGGGCATGTTACGTTTCTTGTTGTAGAAGCAGTAACACGTGAGGTAAACATGATAATTAGATGTATTCCCTATTAGTCATCCACTATTTCGGTGCCTTCTTTGATTCTAGATCCTCAAACTTTATTGTTAAACCAACACTTGTATGTTATCTATGATAATACATAGATTGAATTCATCTTCCTATGGCATTAACTATTCTATTCATGGGATATACCTTCTTGTGTGATGTGTTTTAAGTGTCTAGATTGATGTTCAGTCCACATTAGGATCATTGAGATTTTTAATGCATGATATGTTGATATATTATGTCATCCTAATCATAAATTGTTTTCATTCATTGTGTGTTATTATAAACAGCTTCCAAGGAGAGTCTTGTTCCTGGATTTGAGTGGATAGTGTGTGGTTTTGGATGGCCATTTAGAATGTTTCGAGGGCCTTAGATATGGGGATTCCATTTCTACTTTTTGTAGAAGTCTTCTGACGAATTGGAGAAATCATGGATGGATGGGTTTACCAATGTTTTTGCAGAGTCTTTACATTTCATTCCCAAGGGGTTTTTCATGCTACCCGGTCAATGAGATGTATAGTTTTGGCTGCTTCTTATGCTGTTCTGGCCTAATGTTCCTTTACTACCCTCTATGTCAGTTTTCTGTTGTGGATTCACGGAGGATTTGGGATGTGTCATTCGATCAGTCTATGTTGTTCTCGGAGGAGCATCTAACATCGACTTCACTCCGCTGTAGTGGTCCTTATTCGCATTATTCATTTAAGTGTATTGTGTGACATTAACTGGTTTCCAAAAGGCTTGTGGAAGGGTTTGAAAATCCTGGTGTTGTTCATGGCTTGATGTTGATGCCTCACCTACTTCCACCTCTGCTTTGGCTCTAGCTTCCATCGCTCCTATCCCAGTCGGCCTGGTGCGATGGATTGTGGTGAGTTTTGGGATATGATGGGTGAGCGGTTGATGATTGTCAAGGTTTCCCAACCCGCTTTGGAGCAGTACCTCTGGATTTATGTTGTTTTTTTACTGGTTTTAGTTTCATCTGGTTTGTTGATGGTTTGGATCTCTAGAATTTCATTCTGCTGACTAACGATGCAGAGAGATATTCTCACCGACATGGAAGGTGATGATGATTTCGATGGAGACTTTTTTCCCTTAGATCTGATCTTGCATCTTGAGGTTTGACATGGTTTGTCAGGGGATACCATAATATAATATGTCTGATGTTTGTATTTAGAATTTGGTAAGGATTTGTTGATGTGGTTGATGTCTTGGAGGCTCGCGGAAGTTTTGTTCTTTTTGAGTTTTGGGAAAGTTTGGTCTGGTTGCTCGCTGTTCAAGACGACGTGGTCTGGTGGCTCGCTGTTCAAGATGACGTGGTGTACTATTATTGAATTATGAATTTGAAGGTACCAGTTTCCCTGTGGTTTTTGATTTCTGAATGGGGTTGAATTTTGGGATTTTCTTCTGGGTGGTTCCCACTCATCCCAAAAGTGGTTATTAAAAAAAGGTGGGATGCATGTAGAGGTTGGGGTTAAAAACTACTCAATGAAGACAAGTATTATTTATGTAAAAAAAGACATTGTTGGAGAATTCTTATCATCTAAGATATAAATTGAAGGTTATTTGATTCCATCTACTGTATGTGTTGTTTTCCATGTGTAAAAAAGGCACATGAGATACACATTTTGTTGGGAATGTTGAGTATCAATGGGGTTTGGATGGGGACCCATCGAAGGAAAAGGAAGTTGTTTGTTGGACATCCCCAAAGAACAAATAAGAGGTTCACAGTTTCCTCATTCGTCAAGGATATTATTGGAGTTATGTGCATAATTTATATCACGTTGATACCCCATTTAAAATATTTACTATTATGTACTTGTATTTTTCATGGAGTGGAATATTTCAAGAGGCATTCAATTTCTTGAAGTAAACTTTAGACATTTCATCAGTTCTTTAGTTTTCTAAGGAGTGTGTGTTGTTTGAGGTTTTTTGTGATGATTCAAGTATAAGAATGGAACTTGTGTGGATATAGAAGTAGTAAATGGAATTTTATTGGTGAAGTAATATATATTCCCATGATAATAAATATATATCGAATCATCTAGTGCTAGCAACAATTTGTTTCCATTGAAGCTAAGTACACATTACCTCATTGGGTAGTGCATTGTGGTCATCATAGATTTTAACAGTTTAAGGAATAGTATTTCTTATTTGGAAATAAATCTATGATAATGGATGGGATAGAGTTTCATCATGATTGTGATTTTCATATCATATACACCTCATAAAATGTGAACTTTGTGGATAGATATTTGTATAGGAAGATATAAAAGGTTGTTTTCCGAGAGTCTAGATATGTTTGAAAATGAATAGTGTCTTTGGTGGCATAGAAAAATTACTCTAGGGTGGATGAAAGTATAGGATATTAATTTTAGATGATAGTAGTATATTATTTGATATAGAATAATGTGGTGACTTACTGTGGAGACCTAGAGGTAAATGTGATGTGTGATAGTATTTTATTTGGTGATGACCAAGAGGGGTTTTTAGATGATCTTTAGAAACAAATGTTGTTTTTGGGGAGGTTGTTTGATACGGTAGTGATTCAAAAGGGATTCCTTCATGATCTTCATATCTCACCTTGGGTGTTACACTTGGGGGTTTCTAAGAGTTATCAGGGCTCGAGAATAAAGTTTTATTTGGGACTTTGGATGAAATAGTTGGTGGAAGAGTTTAGAGAGAGGTTTTTAGTTGTTCATCAAGTAAAGAATAATCATTACTTTACTACTTATTTTTTGCAGCTTGTGAATATTCCACAGTGAAAATGGGATGAAAAAATGATACATTGTTTCATTATATTAACTCAAATATGGGTATTTGGTTTTTTATTTAGGTAATCATGGATTGGTTGAAGAAATCACCTCACTTCATAGTGATCATGAATTCGAGCGCCATGAATGTTTTAATAAGGAGTTATTGGGATTATGTAATGCAGTTACATGGATTCTTGATACCCAACACCTTTAATGAGGAATAATTTTTTACCTTAATATTCCAAATATTACTGTAGAATGGTTTTTTATATTGTTATGCCTCAACACTTCATTCCTCCCTCATAAAAATAGAAAAATGGAGTGGAAAATTTATATGTTGGAGGATATGGTGTGAGTGTGTGTGTCATAAGAATTGGTGGATATTGGTAAATGAATTTTACTTTGGATGAAATTTCCTAAAAAAGATATCACTGGTCAATCGGTATGACCCTGTTTGAGGCTTTATATGGGTAGATGTTTCATTTTCCATTGCACACGGATGAGTTTTGGGGAGTCAGTAGTCCTTGGTCCCGATGTGTTGCCTAACAAAAAAGAGAAATTTTATCTTTTTTAGGATAGGTTGAAATAATCATAGGATATAAAAAAGGATTATTTCAATCTTAGGTGGTGTACCTTGGTTTTTGAGGATGAATACTACTGGTTTTTGAATGTATCTCCTCAGTATAGGAAGAAGAGGTTTAGCAGAGGGAGTAAAACATCTCCAAATTTTTTTATATATTTTGCTGGTTTTGAATTCATAATCAAAGTGGATTATCAGTTATAGATTCCCCTATACCTGGACCAGAATCACTATGACTTCTACATATTCCATACGATTTGATGTCCTTGTGATTAATCCCATGTCAATGACCCTAGAGAGTTTGATAATGAGGATGAGGTAATATACAAGGGGTAGACAGTGCAGATCCAGGATCTCCAATGGAGGTTGATTTATGGATGAACCATACCCTTGGTTCATGTGTCGTGAAGGAATCATGTCATATAAGAGATTACTTTGGAGAGTGGTATGAAGATATATTCCTAATACATGGTGTTGATTTGATTTTTCTATGACTTGTTTTTTTATGTATGATGGGATGTTTGGTTATTATTATTTTATGAGATGTGCTATTTTCATAATATATTATGTATAAAAATGTTCTGACATATGAAAACGGGGGAACCTAATTACTAAATTATGTGAATTACACATAGAAATGATTAATACTCTATGGGTGAGTCAATGCTTCCCAAAGAAGATAATATCTAGACATGAGAGATGAATATCCTTAATTTTTATAATTGGGTAGTGGTTTTTGTTGGTTGTGTATGTTTTTGGCTTGGGATATGCTGGGGTTGAAAGGGATTTTATGTGTTTATGAGTAAGAATGGAGGCTTGTGGTTGGAATGTTTGATTACTGTTAGAGTTTCAGTTATAACATGATTATTGAGAGCTATCTTATCCGATGGTTTATAGAAACATGTGTTCCTTTTCAATTCCTTTTACATGGATTCCCAAGGATTATAAATTTTATAGAGGTGTTTCATTTAAGGTCTAACAAATAAAAAACCTTTTCGGCTGCCTTTTCTATGTCTTGGTGGAGTGAATATAGTGTTCTTATCCATTTTCTATCATTCATTATGATTCCGTCACTTGTTCAATATTATGTTTGTGTAGTAGGTAGGTTGGTAGTGTAGTTGGTTGGAATTGTAACATGTTTGTTTGTGTGGTTGGTATTTTATTAATTTGGTCTGTTGGAAGGGTATATCATTGTGGTATGTTTGTTGGTCGTGCATCTGTTTGACACAATTACTTGTTTGTCAGTGTGGTAGGTTGTTTGGTTCGGTGGTTGGTTTCCACAGTCACTTATTTTTTTTGTTGTCACATGTTTCTTCTAATGTCTAGTTGAAATATATTTGGGGCTATGTTGGCTACATGAATTTGTAACATGACGGTATCAACAATGTGAATCAATTATGTGGAGAAATATTCTATGTTAACTGGCTATGTGTTTGAATCACTTACATGGATAGAACAACAACATTAAATGGCTGTGGGAAACGATCAGCTATGTGAATAACTTATGTGGAATAATAGACTATGGGGTGAGATTAGGTATTCAAATATTCTACATAAAAAAAATGAATACCTTGATTGACCAGCTACATGAAAATAGTTCTGTCGATCTTTTAGTCTATATGGGTCATTCAACTACATAAAAACGGATGCATGGTAGTTTTTTCAACTTGGGTATTTTTTCTATATTAAAAAGGCCATGTGGAGTTTTTCAAATGTTACATTAAAAAAAAGAGAGAGTTTTTTGTAGAATTAATTATGTTTATTTACGATTCATTTCATCGAGTATAAGATTGTACTTTAATTTTTAGGATAACTAATGATATAAATGAGTCTATATCATTGGATTTTAATGAGATCGATAATAATTGGATAATTAAATCAATTTTTTATGAAATAATTATTGATTTTTATCTTTTGAATCAAAAATTATTATCCTTTCATCGTTCCTATATGCTTTCATTCCAATGAGGGTGGTGGTTCCGATGAATTTCCACTGTAGTTGTGGAATCCTATTTATTATGGTTTTAGTTTCTTCTAAGTGTGATTCTATATTGTGTGAAATCAATGTTTTATTGTATCCAATAACATAAATCTTATTTATTCCAAGTAGGGGATCCCTCATTTCTCTCATTTTTGTGTAATGTGGGAGCATATATTCTTTTTTTCATCTTTTTAGTAGATGGTATCATCAGTCATAATGATGATATATTAATTAGTTTAGCAGAATTGATATTGAATGGGGATATTTTTCCTGATTTCATAGATTTGTGTTTGTTGAAATATTTTTATCCCATCCCTAAAAATCACAACCAATGGGATATTTTTGTTGTGCAGTGTATATTATGGTTATGGAACTTTGTTCTGAATTTTTGGAATCACCCTAAAAATTCAAATTTTCTAAACACAAACATTTGTTTCCTAAAATTGTATCCATGTGAGTTTAGAATATGTGAGAATTCCCATAATAAATATTGATTATGTCATACAAATACCATTTCAAATTCAGTAAGAATGGGTTTTCATGTGTTTTGGTGCGGTCGTCATGTGGGATTATGGTGTTTTTGGTTGCGATGTGATGTGGGGTTATGTGTGGTTTATTTCACCATAATTTTTCTAAAATAAGGTTTTTTGTGTGGTTGTTCTTTCGGGGTGGTTAGGTGGTTATTTGAGAGTCCATGCTTTTTTGGGTATCTAGGTGATGGATTATTGGTCATACTATTATGGCAGTGAGGTGATTTTTTTCATTAATTTTTGGGAAATGGGGTGATAGCTTATATTCCCATGCTTTTGGTTTGGAAATTCTATGGTTCTACGAGGATGATGGGAATCTTGTGATGTTTGGAAAGGTTTAGGTAGATAATAAGTTGGTGATGGAATATCTAGTGAATAATGTTTTAATGGCTTGGGCTGGATTTGTTAATGAGATGCAAATGATTAAAGAACAAATAAATGATAAGACATGTTTTTTAAATGTGGTTGATTCTAAATAAATAAAATATTGGTATGGTTAATAGAATTGGATTGAAATGAAATCTTTTTTTGTGGCTTATGCGATTTAATGCATTTAGTAATGGTTTCAAAAGCGGAAATGATTTGAGTTGGTCAGTTTTTTTCTCAAAAAATGGGGTATTCTTGTGTGGGATTTGTATATATATATATATATATATATGTATATTCATTATTATTAATAAAAACACCTCACATATGTTAATAAATATGTGCTAACACGTGTATATTTACATGGGTAATTCTTTCTCCCAATATCATAGTGATAAGGATGAATGGATGCTTATATGCTCTTTCCAAATCTCTCTTCCAGTCGAGTAGATAGGAACATGTTGTGATGGTCAAAGATCTATTATTGAACTATGTTATAGTCCATGTGTCATTAAGAAATATGTGACATGACCACAATATGGGGAGATGGTCTAGGTGTTTTAAGGTCTTTTGTGATATTAATATGTTGTTTGGTGGCTTATACTAGGGTTTGTGCATGGTATAAATAAGGAACAACACTGATGTCCTCTATTTTTTATGAATCCCAAATATTTTGTTAATGAAAATGGTTGTGATGTGATGGACTAGGTGTGTTTGGGTAAGTTGTGATATGATTGTGTAGTGGGGTGGGGTCCTGGGTGTTTGTTGGAATAATGTGATGTGACCATACATTGGGGCAATGGTATGTGTTATTTAGAAGATATATGAGGGGTAAGATGTATGAAATTATGTTAGGAGAATGCAAAATAAGTGGGAAAGTGAAGTGAGTTTCCCTTCATTGATTTGATTCATATCATGTTATTATACATATATTAAGATATTTTATTAGTATTCCATGGTGTGGTTGAGATTCATTAGTAGACCATGTTGTACATTACTAGCTCAGTTATTTGGATAATTAATATGTTTCTTCATTATCTTTTCTTTTGGGTATTTACATTTTGAGACTTTTCCTTTTATGTGTTTTATTTGTTCATGCATTACAAGATGGATTTTCAATTTCCTTTATATTATTTCATGGAGTTTATTACAGATAATTCATCCAATATCTATATCATACATTATCATAGAGGCTAATACCTCCCATTTCCTGAGATTTTTATACCCTCAATTTTATTCTCCAACATGGGGCATACAAGAGGAGGGGCTCGGGGGATATTTTCTCTCTCCCTTCATTGTGATATCTTTGAATGGAGGGTTCATGATAGATCATTTGAAGGGAGGGGTTATGATAGATCATTTTATAAAATGGTATTGATGAAATGTGATTTATTTAGTTTTTGGAAAAAAAATTCAATGAAGCAAATATAACTTTTGATGGAAATCTGGTTTATTTTATTTTCAAATATAATAAAATTGTTCATTATGTGGAATCTGAGAAATGAATTTTTAACTTGGTGGTTAGTGAGCATTAATAAGGTCCAAGACAATTAAAAAGGTATAAATGAATTGTTTTGGAATATTAGGTTGTTTTTAGCCTTCGGTGTTTTCATGGGTGTTTTCATGTGTGATTTCTATGGAAATGTTGATGATTCCAGTTATGGAAGGGTGCATGAATTATTGGGGACTCATGGAAATAAACATGTGAGTAAGAATCGATGGAATTCCATTGGTGTGTGTGGAAAATCCACCAAGTTGTTTTATTTTTTCAAATGAGTTTTAAGCTGTAAATTATGGTGTTTTTGTTAGATAATGGTTGTTTTGAATGTTTACCTATGTCATAGAAGTGTTTTTTATTTAATATTCCATCCATCATTATTTATAACTTATAATATTTTTTTGTATCATGAGTTTAGATTCTGATGGTAGCTCGTCTGTGAGGCGATGTCTTCGTAGGCTTTTAGAAAATAGATTGGGATGCCTTTTAGCCATCTTCTCTTAATGTTGGAGTTTTTTCAATGTAATGTTTTAGGTTGATGATCTGTTTTTGATAGAGCTCATAGTTTCCCAATTTCATTGTGTTCTCTCCCATAGGGTAGTGATGGATTTTGTGGAACATCTAC
The DNA here is from genome assembly GCA_963277665.1 of Viscum album. Classification (NCBI taxonomy): domain Eukaryota; kingdom Viridiplantae; phylum Streptophyta; class Magnoliopsida; order Santalales; family Viscaceae; genus Viscum; species Viscum album. Next base: position 382,797,077 of record OY728136.1, read on the forward strand.
AGATGGTTATTCATTGTAAATAATTCAAGTTGATCAACCGAAGGATTTTGTTTGTAAGTTTCAAAAGTTAAATCCACCTCTTTGAAAGATCCGTTAGACCATTTGTGGGAATTGAGAGCTATTGAGTTTCAATATAAAATTATCTATTTTTATAGAAATTCTCTCGCTTATTGAAGTTGTGTTTGTTGATGTTTGGTGTTTTTACCATGTTTGTAGTTCATCCTTCTACTCATTCAGTGTGAGAGAGAATGGTGATATGTATCCTCAAGTCAATGTTTGGATTAGAGTGTAATGTTTTACAATGTGAGTTTTGTGGTGTGTCAAAGTCAGTTGTATCTTTATTGAAGTGTTATGTGGCTTCATGTGTCACTAGAAGAAGGTGTTCTGATAAAGGATTAGCATTTCCTGTCTGCGAGGTGGTAAATGCTTCATATATTAGAGTTGTAGCCATAGGTTTTGGAGTAAAGACACCGTTTAGTCCAGAATCCTATGGGTCTTGGATGTTTTGCAATGTTTGTGCCTCTAACATTACAATGAGCAGTTCCAGTATGTTCATTATGGTTTATCATAACTGTGAATTTCTCCTTGACATAAAGGGAATGGTGGACTTAACCTAACTCAATGTTTTTGAATGTAACTTATAGAATGAATGTTTCCTATCAGTGTCCTGAGGTGAAAAGGGGTGGTAGTTATTATTTATCATTTCAGTGGATTAATCATTTACCCCTTCCCTCCCCTCCCAATGTGGTGGGGGGTTTTTGGTTTATACGGGAAGATTTGGCGTAGTTTGTGTCCCCTCCATTCTGGAGTGGGTAGATTAAATGCTCTTGATTTTTTCTTCTTAACTTGTATCCATATTCGACAGTGAAGGTTGTGGTTGAAGTTGTTTTCTTGGACTGTGTGTTAACAGCCCTGTTCTAGTTCAACTTTAATTTTTTATTTGGTCATTCATTGTTTTTCCATAATTTTTGGGAGACCCCCCCCCATGGTTCTCATTGATTTTTCTATTAATATTTCATCAGGTTCTAGTTGATTTCTAATGGTGTGGGTCCATTCGGGCATCCACTCTGCTAGTGATCTATTTTTGGTTTGGTAAATTTTTGATCCATTTAAAGTGGATTCTTTTAAAGATGTATATTTTTTATGTTTACTCATCGGTTTGGGTGACAATTGGGATTCTTTGGTGAAGGCCCACTGTTATTGTTTTTGATTTGTTATGGAGGTGGTGGGTTGGTGCTTTATTGGATCACACGAAATTAGTTTTCAGTTGTTGTTTTAATTTGAGAAATGGGATTGAGTTCTATTGGTGTTTGGTGAAATTTTCTTAGACTAAGAGGTTTAATACTGAAGATGTGAAATCCTTAAGCATTTCCCAATATTCTATAATGTGTTATGGATTTTTAGGTGCAAAAAGCGTTAATTGTGGGGATAAATGTCACAAATAGTTTTTCACATTCTTTTTTATATTCTGGTACAATTGTAATCCTACGTTTTTTTAGTTTTTGGGTGAGATGGTTGTAACTTCTTGGAGTGATTATGTGTGTAGTTTCTCCCCCTTAGTTAGTCCTTCGATTGTTCAAGAGTTTTTGGAGAAAACATATAATTTTTTCCTTGGTAGAGCCTAGCGCATGGTTGGTACTTGTTTACTCCCAATCTTGAAATATATTTAGAAAATTTTTTGGTGGGTTGCAGAACCCACCTCATTGATATCACATGGTTTGAGATACCATGTGATCGATTCCTATTAAATTATGTGGCCATTCCATTCATTGGAAGTTTCGGCTGCGTGGTTTGCACCAAGTTTGTTAAACTGTTTGGTATAACCATGTGCCTTTCCTAGTGTTTGAATTTTATGGATTTACATGTTTACCCATTTCGGGATATTAACCCAAAATACCCCCTCCTCTCTTATCCTAGTTCCTTAAACCCTAGGTATCCTTCTCCCTTTATCTCCGAGCCATTCCTCCTCCTCCGGTGGTGTAGATATAATAAATATTCCTAATGGGGCTTGATTTTTCAAGGGATTTCTTCACCTTTATTCTCCCTCTCCGTCTTCTTCACATTTTAACTCAGCTTTCTCTTTTCCCCTTGCCATGTAAACCTATGGTTCGGTTTTGATTTGATTTATTTTTCGGGGTTTTCTCATTATGGGTTTCTCTTCATAGATCTAATCTTTTTGACCAATCGTGGAGTGTTTTCTGTGGTGTGTTATCATTGAGCCATGGATCCAAGGTATGATTTCACAAAAATATATTTTTTAATATAATATACATTTCTTTCATTCATTATAAAAAATATTTTAATGTAATTTTTTTTATATTTGGATATATTATTTTGTGTAAAAATTGTTGTTTTTTGACACGTTCCTTTATAAATATAATTATTTTTCAAATTATTGCACACCAAGTGTTTTATTAAATACCCTGTTTGATTTTGTGAGTATTTTGTGATATATGAATAATGGATTGAATTTGAAAATGTTTTCATAATATGTGAAATGGATGTTGGTGTTCATTGTATGGTGTATCCATGTAGTTTTATGTTTTAGGTAGATATGAGTATTGGTTTATATAGTGTTTTGGCATGAGTTGTTGACAAGTTTCCCATTTGGCCATTTTATAAGAAATGTTTTTTCTTAAAAGTGTAGTGTGAATGTTTTAAGAGAATTTATAAATGTGTTTATGTTGAAAATATTGTGTTTATACCCCTTTTTGAAAAGTGCACTTTGTATCATTCTTAAAGTTGGTTTTGTGAAATTCATAAAGGCCTATTTGGATACATTATGAAGTTGATAAACATATTTATTATGAAAACATCCATTGGGTGTTTCTCATTCCATATATATATATATATATACAATGGATGGTATTTTCTCATGGTTCAATACTCATGATACATTATCTTGGTTCCTCAGTTATGACTCTTTGTGTTCTATTATCTTATGTCATTATATTGGTCCATGGGGTGGCTGAAGGTGAGGCATAATATCGATTTATTATTATATATTCTTGAGATTGAATGCTCAACTGGAATAATTTGTATCACTAATGTTATAGAATTGTTGCACGAGATCCTTAAATATTTGGAAAAATTTCTAAACACAATTTTTCACTTGTAGTTGATGTTCTGACCAGTGGACCATTGGGGGTGAATATATCTGGGTTTATTACCATGGGATTAGGCCCCATGATCTTTCATGATTTAATGTATATGTGGTTATGGCAGTTTTGATATTATCATGTGTGGCATGCTACCCAGATTGGCATATCATTTAACAGTATGTTCTATATTATTATTGATCTCTTAGGTCAATCTCTTTCTATTGGATTTTAGTTGCATTCATAAATGATTGAGATACTTTTATGATTATTTCCATTTCCCTTATTTTGTGATTACTATAGTGCATTCTTGTGTAGTTTTTTTTCTTGTAATGTGATGTGTTGATTTCAAAAAATTTTATGATTTCTTATTTAAAAGTAGTGTTTTAACCACTTTTTTCCTAGTTGAAAATGACAACATCACATTCCCCTTGAAACGGTTTTGGTATCAATAATGGAATGAACGTGAATTTTTAAATGAATGAGGGTAGTGGTTTGTACTTTTTATGTAATTCTTTTTGAAAATAATACTTTCATATATTGTTGTTCAAACTTGAAATTGAAGTTTCTTTTATATTAATGTAATTTCATTGGGAATAGATTATTGGGATAGAATACTATTTTTTAATACCCATGCCTATTGTTCTTTTCATTTTTTATTATTTCGTGCAGGTTTCAGCTTGATTTCTATCACCGTGGGCGATGGTTGATCTTTGTGTTGGAAAGTGATCCGCGGGGTCACATGGAGTTGGGGTAATCACCTATTCAAGTTGGGTTTTATTGTATTGTTTTTATAACTTTCGGCCCTATATAAAGGATGTTTAGTTCAGTTATATATATATATATATTGGGAAGTTTGGCCTATTTTCTTTGTTTGGTTATTTTTTTATTTATTGGGTGAAATAGTTAACTTCATGTACTCCTTTGATGCCCAACAATAGTTTCCATCCCCTTGGTATAAGGAATTCCCTTAAGCCTTTCTAGAGATCAGCTCAAGTGACTGGTTCATGGTTGACCCGGGTTGGTTCGTGACAATATATGGTTAACAACATGAAACTTCTCCAAAACTTACAAAAACCAATGATGATAATGATATAGTTAAAAATTGATTGGTTGATGGAGGAAAAATAAGAAATAAGATTAAGTTTCATATATGTTTTGAATCTAGAAAAAAGAACTCAGTGGAATGTCTCAAAAGTATGAGAAAATGTTTTATGTGGTTAGCGGAAGGGAACATGTAATTAATATAAAAGAAAAAATGAAATGTTCTATTAACAAAATGGATGAGAATAATGATTTCTATTAGTCATCATCAATGGATGGAGGTTTAAAATTTGTAAGGTATCGTTATTAAGTAAATTCATTTCCTAGGGGGAATATCAAGAATGGGAATAGAAAGGATGTATGAGTATAGTATTTTTTGTTGATGATAAAGAGACTAAAAATTAAAAATGAAAAGATCAAGGTATTAAGAAAAATGAATTTGATTTGCAGTTAATGGTTTAGTAATTCAGTGTAATTACTAATGTGTTTATGTATTGAAAATCAAGAATTATATTATATAAATCATTAAATATTTTTAATTATTGGTCTATAAATGTTATTAATTATGTATTTTCATGAATATAATAAATGGTATAGATGAAATAGAGAATTAATTTATTAAAAATGTGATATTTTAAGTAAAACACATGATTAAGTGAAGAAACCACTTAATGTGATCTTAAAGTTAAAAAAACTGTTTTTATTTTGGATAAAGAGATAATTGATACTGATAATGTAAATTTGATAGTATTAAGGACCTTAAAAATGATTAATAAATTATTCAAAAAGTTGTTTCTATTATCATTGATTGAGTGTACAATATTTTTAGGTTTAAATAAAATATTTAATAATTTGGTTTATCAAAGGATTAAGGATGAATGTATGGTTTCATTTATTTTATGTTAATGATTTATTGTACCATATTGTCGATGAATATATGTACATGTTATTCACATATTATTTATGACATAATTATGATATACATTATGAAATTGGGAGGATTAATGTTATGTTGTTTTTTGGGAATTCATTTCCCTAATATATATTTTATTTAAATTTTTCATGGGTATTAATGTTAAAGATTTACAGAACGGTTTTCATTGAGAATTAGTTGAGGTTATAGAGATTATTGTATAATTTTACTCTATGATGATTTATGCATATTGGATAACCTATGATAACAATTTCAGTTCAAAAGATAAGTAGATACATTAGGAAATATTTACTATTATTTTTTGGATCTTACAATTCTTTTTTCTCCTTTCATGAAAAAATTAAATTCATTCCTCGTAGTAAGGGATGAGGGGAAATTTTTTTTGATGTAATACAAATGGATGAGTTTGTGATTTTAAAAATTTTAATAAATAATTTCAGTAAATTTTGGCATGCTATCTATATTGATAATAACTAATCCCCTATCTTTAAGAAAATGATGTTGAGGAAAAAAATGTGTCCAGATATTATGATTTATAATGAATTGATGGTACTTTCTTCACAACATTGTTTTAAATTTTTTTGGTCATTAACCATCTAATGATCAGTCACATTATTGTCATTAATGATATTTAAGAATTAATTTTATTCCATTTAAATATATTCACTTACTAGTAATGTATTCATATATATAAACCATGTTATGTGGTATTCCAAATGATAATATTATTCCAATTTCCCCTTACTATGAGGAAGTATTATAATCTATTTTTTAATGTGGGTTTCCAAAAAGTAATTTTCAAATATGTGATTTTCAATTACCAAGATAATGTAAAAATTAAGAGAATTAAATTTATTTAAGGGATAATAATATAACAACCTAATATTTTATTACATATTTTTTACATAAATATTAAATTTAATTAAAATCATACATTACACGAACCAACATGTTTTTGAGAAATTCAACTTTCTATTAATATTATTATTTATACAATTATAGTTATAACCTAGCCATTAAATTTGGGTAATGAATAAGAAAATTTTTTTATGAATTTTTTATTATAATTTCTAATAAAATAAATATATTGATAAAAAATAATTAATATCTCGTATAGTTTTAAAACAGCTTGTTAAAACATATTTCTCAAAAATTGGTTTTTATAACATTTGTGAAAAAATAATAAAAATAATTTCTTCCACATTTAATAAATTTATTTAATTTAATTTAATTTGATTTTGGAATACTCTAATTAAAATTACAGTAGACTAAATTTTATGTAATTTTCTAATCAAAATAATTTTTCAATGAATAGTAAATAATAATTATTTTTATTGAAAAATGCATTGTTTTAAAATTAATCGAAAATTAAAATTGTATTTATAATTTTTTTATATGTAAACTTTGATCCATTATATTAGTATTCATCAAATTCATATGAAGTTAATTAATTTTGTGTTAATTTTCTATATAATAATATTTTATTCATATGGAAACATTTTCTTCAAAAAACTATTTTTTTCATGACTTTATTTTTAGTTTTTAATTAAATTTATACAATTATGAGTATATAATTTAGTAGAATTGATTACATATTAAAAATATTCATAATTAATATTATATATTTAGGTAAACATATATTTCGGTCATAATGAATTTTTAAAGTGATATTATTTTGCCTTAATAATATATAATAAGATAACCGTAAATTTTGGTCAATTATGTGTATCAAAGAGAAAACATAAATTATAAACAAATATTCATATCAATTTTAATCATAATGATATTTTTTTAATTAGGTCTACTTACTTATTCTTTTAAATAATTATATAATTACCTTAAATTCTTACACAACGACAACTGAGTAATTCTTTAATTAATAGAAAACACAAATAAATGATTCTAAAAATATTTTACGTAATATACATGGAATTAATAATTATAATAAATGTTTTTTAAATAATTCTAAATTGTTATACTATTTTTAAATTAATACATTTTAATACAATAATGTACTTTATCTTTTTAATGTAAAATTAATTTAATAGTACTAAAAATGATTATAATGTTATTTTATAATAATGTATATTTTCTGGAATGATTTAAATTTTCTTAAAAATATATTTATATGGTTATATAATTATTATTCTATTGAAAATTATGTATCATAGACCAATTATCCTATTATAAAAATTATATTTTTTCCAAAATTCTAAAAAACGTCGTTACTACTGATCAAGGGTATAACATGGTTTTGTATGGTACATTCTCTAGTGTTAAAATTACTATTTCAGATATTTGTGAGTTCTATTTTATGAATTTAAATACATATTTATAATTCGGGTGTATAAATTCTATAATAAGTATCATTTTATTTTTTCCATAAAGGATAAATTACCTAGGTAATAGGACAAGTTATCATAGTAAAAACTAAATTGGTAAAAGTAAGAAAACATAGATGTTATGGAATTTTTTTAAAAAAACGATTTTTTTTATAAAGGTGTGGATCAAACATATAATCCATCAAATCCATTTTTATAAATTTTTTGGCTTTTGGATGAAGGTTGACTCTTCATTACTGAATAGTTTTGGGTATTTACAAAAAATCTAGTCAACCTCAATTATAAATGGACACCACCTAACCTTACTTAATAACAACTACTGTTCCATTTAGCTCTTCTGATCCATGAAATAATGCCTACCGGAATACATTTCCACCTTTATTACCATCATTCCTTCCAAAAATAACTACCCTAGTGTCTTTAAAAATAAATCCAATTGAGGTTTTTCTAAATGGTTGTAATGGTTTTGCCTAAGGTCTTTATTTTTACACATTATATTACTATCAACATTCATGACATAATAATACCAATTTAAAAAATACAGTATTCAATATATACTATGATTTTTTTAAGTTAGTGTTATAATCTATATCCATCTCATCTTCTATTGAATATGATACGAAACTGTCGATCAGGTGTATGGTGGACTACCACCTCACAAACTAATTCCTTTCCCATCACCACCAACCATGTGTGAATAAAATTATATTAATAATTTATATATAATAAATTTATATCATTATTTTACATATATATTATGATATCAAAACTATCTTTTTTACTATCCAATCTATTGAAAAATGGTAACTTCCCTCGTGTGTAAAAGTGTTTTATCGCCTCCACAAAGTTATGTGATAAGGTTTTCAATTAATTTTTACATGAATTGTAATATGGATATATTTATGTAATATCAATGATATATAAGATACGAAAATTATTTTTTAAAGGGGAATTGATATTTATCTTTCTTTCAATCTTTCCATTGAAAAAATGAAAACAACATTCATGAATATGTATGATCTGTTGTCTCTATGAACGATGTAATTTATTTTATATATCTAACACTGATGGGTTATTATAAATTTTTATATAATGAATATATATGAGATCTAAATATATAATAACATACCTCCTATTATGGGACTATGATACATGTTTAATTACAAAACCTACTGAACTAATACATGCATGAATAATATAAATGATATTACATAAAACTGTGATTTAAAAAAATAATTATTAATAAGAAGGTGATAAATGGTAATAATTAAATAATATATGTTATAATATATATGATTATGGTTCTATAATCTCATTATAATCAACCAATATTTAATATGATGGAGGATTTAACATGTATGACAAAAGTCAATACATGATGTATGTGATTTATTATTTAAACATGTCTTCATTGGGACATATGTTATGTTATGAACCTATATTTTTCTATATCCAACTACATCCATAAATTAGGATATAAAATTATATTCCCTATTAAACTAACTAAATGGATACCATTTAAATGCCAATGTTAATTTCATAGGGATGTAACAGAAAATAAATCGTAGATGTATGTCGGATAGGTTTAGTCGACTATCCATAAAAATGAAACAATAATGATAAGTGATGAAAAGTATTAAATTATTTGAGAAAAAAATTTAAAAAACCAAATAAGATAATTAGAAATAGGTAAAAAACATTTCATGGTTTTAAAAAGATTAGTTTAAATTGAGAAGGTTATTATTTTGTATTAAAATTAATTATGGAATAGTTTTACAGCATGGATTGAATTATTTTACATTTTAATTTTATTATAATATGTAATTTTATATTTAAATACCAATACCATAATCCATTGATAAAATATTATAATAAAAAATATACAATAACCCTAAATTGTGGATATAGATGCAACCGGTATTCATTTGTTTTCATATTGCAACTCCCTTATTTTTCACTATTTGTTTTCTTCTTTGACTGATACGACTCCACCTTAATAATTAGAATTAACTCATCAATGGAATTGTATATAATAATTTATGGTTAAAATAAACACATGAGAAGATCTATCACAATACACCCATAACCGTATTACAACACCATCATATGAAACTCAAACTCTTATGACCATGGTCATGGTTTGAAGATAGTTTGATAACTCAACCCTTACCATTTTCATGAGAGGAGAAGGGGGAAGGTGTGAATTAAACTAAAATAGGATGAAAACAAAAAAAAACCCGACATGGGTTATAAGTAATATCAAATAGACGAGTAACAGAATCTCCACCGATAAAAAAAATCAAGATGAATGCCACTTTATTTAAATAAAAATGAATTACACTAATTGTATTGAAAAGTAAAGAGATTTTACTTGATTAACCCACTTTTCCCATATTTTCATTACTAGTAGGTGACTAGTCATGTTTCACATTGAATTTTATGATTTGGTGGTCTGATAGTGAAGGAATAAAGAGTGTGGTTCCACTGAACATTTTATGTTTCCCCTTTATCTCCCATAACCAATTCTAGAAGAACGTACATAACATGTAGAATTAATAAATGGAATTTGGTTTCTGGTTGGAAACATGAGCAGGTACTCAGGCAGGCTGAGTAGTTCATGGGAAAGGTACATGATGTTTGTTCATAAATTACACACCATATATATATCAAAATTGATTCTATTCATCCAAGATTGTTTTAGTAGACTTAAAGCTTCCTAAAATCGCCATAACATTCGAAATAAATTGATTGATCCATAAGACAATGTTCATTTTGGGTAAACATGTTTTTATAATCAATAAAATTCTTGAATTTCTATACTCATATCAGGAAAATAAATATGTTGTATTTATAAGACCTATGAAATGTTATATAATGAAATTTATTCATTTAATTATATATAATGTTTTATTTTATTTTAATCTTTTAAGAGGAATTCAATATGAGAGTTTCCATAGTGGTAAGGTATTCTTATCTCACATTTTTTTAAGTGGAACAAGCCATATTCACCAATTTTTTTATGGTTTATAAATTGCCCATAAATGTCTTTTATTATTTCCAAAATGAAATTTATTTGATAAAAATATCTGTCTATATTGTTTCTTTTAATTGTATATAAAATTCAAGTGGTACCAAATTCTTAAGGTTATTATGTTAAAATCCCATTGATTATTGGTAATGTTCATGATTATAATTCTACGGATAAAATTTTATATTCTATCATTCATAAAACACATGACTATTAATTTTCTCTGAATGTTTCCTAAAAATAATTTTTTTACCACAATTTCTCCTTCTTTATGTTATAAATGGCCAAAAATAATGTTTTTAATGAAAAAAGAATTTGGTTTTATCTTCGGTCAAAAATAATTTTAATTCTAATTCAATGTTTATAATAATTTTTTAATGATATTTTTTATTTTTCATCAATGCTTTTTGTGGAAATTTTCTACCCGTGATTAAATTTTTTCAAATTGGATAAAAATTATTTTTGTGGTTTGTTTCTAAACAATTACCTATTAACTTATTACAAGAAATGTTAATGGAATATTAATATTAAAATTTATGACACGAATGATATTTTTCACTTTTATTATAACTTAATGATTTATATCTTCATATACCAAATTAAATGTTTAATTTTAATTTTTTTTATATTTGAATAAGTTATATATTTTATTTATGTTATTTCAAAATATAAAGGATATTTACCAAAATAATTATTCTATGTGATTTTTCAAATAATATTATATCTAATATGAAATTCTTGGATGTTACTATTAAATGATGAAATGTTTTATGAAACTCAAAACTTTTACATGGGTTATTCTATGATAAAATTATGAAATGGTTATGAAACATATTTATTTTCATGGGTTCATATATAATTAATGTTTTACAAATCAATTGAACATGTATTAATGATTTTTATTTTGTTACCTGACGTACCAATACTTCTCACAAATTAATTGGGTATTTACTGATATCCCATGAGCTAAGCTTGCCTAGGGAGAACCTTATTTTGTATGGAAAATGTGCTATTATGATAATATTCAGAGTCAAACCTGACTAAAATGACGGTTTGGATATAGAACCCATTCCATTATGGTTATTTTAGAAAATATTCTTTACAAACAAGGAAATAACATTCCATTCTTACATTTATTCCATAGATATATGTCATAATCAATTTTATGTCATCATGTCTCATGTTACTTGATTCCTATATGATTCATGTGTAATAAAAATAAATTATTTATTCCATGAAGTATGTTTTTTAAATATGAAATGGTGATTATGGTTTTGAAATGTTATTCTCATGTTCATATACCCAATCCACCATGCTATGTTGATATCTCCATTTTTACCCTTACTATGAATATTAGGTCACCCAAACATTTGTTTCCATTCTTAGGGTTATAAATAAAGGTCTTATTTATGATATGTCTGATAAGGTTTGTAGTTATGAAATACTATTTGGGATATTATATAGTTCACATATGGTTATGTTTTTTATTTTACTCAATCTAAAAAGCCACTTTACCAATATGAATCTAGTGTAGATTATTATATTATTTAATAAATATTCATCATATAATATTTGATATGTATGTTTGAAAATTTTCTTTCACTATATTATAGATCACTTATAAAATTATTTTTCATATGGTAATGTGAAATATAATTGGAAAAAATAATTTAAAAGTAATATAAATTAATATAGCCTTAAAAAATAATTTTTATCTAGGAGAAATTGGGAGAGGAATATAATTAATATGAATGTTAAATGAAAAAACATTTTCCAATAACATTTATAAAGTACTTGTTTAACAACAACATGTTAAAAACCATAAGAATAATTTTTTTCTGGGAAATATATTTTTTCCAATCATGGTATAGATATTATATTATAATGATATTCATGGGAATGATACCAAGTACTGGAAGATATTTGTTTGTGACAAAACAGTATAACTCAAGGTATAAATACTTGAGTCATCAACACTACTTATGAGAAATGTATCTCAAGAGGTGATAAATATGTGTCAATGGATTTATGTGTTAGTATGGTACATCTAAATAAATAATGAATATATTACCCATAATATAGTGAAAGGATATAATGTACATAAACTATATGAAATAAGTTGTTGACAAGGATCATAAATCAATGGACGAAAGTTGAGTTGCATAAATTATTTAGTACTTTGGAAAAATGAATCAAAGGACACTTGAATAATGGAACATGAATTGGTTATATGATCCCATTTAATTAAATAAGTATTATTATAATATATCCATGTGTAGTCAATACATCACACAAATAATATTTTTTCACAAAATGTATTGTGTACCAAAGAATTAGAATTGGGACAATAAAAATCAATAAGGAATTAGAAACATTTTAATAAGAATCCAATATAAGTGACACATTATAGTTGAATATTAAACACCATGAATAAAATAAAATTATCACATGATATCTCAAATATATTTTTAAGTCACCAAATAAATGAAATTATGTGTATTTTACAAAACAAGTCTCAAATAAAGGAATTTGAGAATAAAACCCATACCTTGTCTAGATCTATTTTTCACTTTCACAAAATTTTAGGACTTATTAAACAAATTTCATTAAATAATATCCAAGAATATTAATAATAAATTTAATAATTAATACTATTCCATTATAATAATTATATAGATATTCAATTTTTTTACTTATTTTTTGCACTAGCTACAAGTAACCATTAATGCTTGGAACTACTATTGTAAAAGTTGTTTGGGTATCATTTATCTTCCCTATTACCATAAATATATGATCAAATTATGAACATGAATATATTTTAATTTTTTTATAAATATATTATTCAATTTAATGATAGTTTTGATTACGAACCATAAATATGAAATGTGCGATGATCATGATTCAATGATTCTAAACGAATGAAATGTGTTTTCTTAATTAACGATTTATATTCATTTTTTGACCTTACTAGAAACAAGGTAAAAAAATAATAATTTACTTATTTATATCATATGAAACTAGTATTTATGTTCTCATAATCATCTATAACATAAATTTATTGAATTGTATGAATATGTGGTTAAACAAACCAAAACCAGAAATAACCATTACTAATGGATTATTATAAGATGGTTTTGTAGTAATTTTATTTTAATCGAAAAATAATGATAATAATTAGTATTTTTAATAGGATGTATAATAATTTTAATTATGTAAATATATAAAATAATTTTCAAATAGTGATTACATTTAAATAAGCGACCATGTTCCCCGCAGTTCGGTCATTTTTTGAGATTGAATTGACGATATTGGTTTATTTTTCATCTAAGTATTAGTTAATAAAATATGGAATAAAATAACATTAATGATTTAATTATCAATATATTTACTCATTAAACCATTATAATAACAATGATTTTCTTGTGATGAAAAAAGAATTTTTTTCTCGTGGTGGTAGTATTCTGTATATATACATGAATGTTGATTTCGATGTTCAAAATAGATGGGATATGTGAATATAGAATAATAAAACCCTTAATATAGGAACACTAAATTATATATATGATATTAATATCATTATATTAGTTGGAATTGAATACATTTTAATGAATGTAATAAAGAAGAAAAGGTAAGTAGTTGATAATACCAGTGTCGGGTATATAACTTGTCTTTGCAATTTTCTTGGTAAACGAATTACATATGATAAAATAAAGAGACCAAAATATTTTGAATGTTATATAGGTCTCTAAGAGGATTAAATTGAGGAGATCTAAGTATTATTTTTTCAATTTGTGAGTCATAAAGTGTAGTGAGTGGTAATTATTTACACGTGAGGAGAGTGGCACTCTTCGAAGCACATTTATAATCTTTAATATTGTGATGTGACAATTATTAAGAAAACAACACCAAAATATAAAAAAGTATAGGGTAAAATTATTTTCGGTCAAAATTGTCATCAGTAAATAATTTGATTGAAAAATTCCTCATTTTACATCTTTTTCAACAAATGTTTTAACATTTTCCCAATTTGACTTTTACGTGGTAATTAATTTTATACCTTCATAATTAATATTAATTGAATAATTATCCATAATCTATTAAGGTTCCATATTTCCAAGACCTTTTCATTTTTTATGATTCATGTTGGATTTAATAATGTGTCTGGTATATTTTCTTCTAGTTCTTCTATGTTTCCCTTACATGATCACGTGATTATGTTTTCCATGTGTAGGTTGATCATGTTGTCAGTTGGCATGGCCACTTGTTTTTTTTGTGGCGGTTTGGTTGGCCATGTGGTCAGTTGTTATGGTAATTTTTATGTGTTATAGGTTGTTATGTTGTGTTGATGTTTGGAATGATAACTTATTTTTTAGTGAAGCAGGGTGGTTTATCATGAAGTAGGTGGGCATGGTTACTTATTTATTCTCATTGCCACAGGAATATTTTCACATGCAATTGAATAACCAACATGGATAGGTCAGTTACATGAATTTAATATGTGTCTAGATTATCTATGTGAATCAACTACATTGAGTGACCAACTGTTTCAATCAGCTATGTGGACAAATTATCTATGTGGGTGGATCATCTATGTGAATCAGCTAAATGGAGAGATCCACTAAATTAATTTATAACATCAAGTAAAATGGCTACATGGATGGATTTATTTTCTGAAAATCACGTTATAAAAAACTAGATATGTGACTGGATCATCTATGTAAAAATGGTAACATGTATTTTTTGGATACATGGGGATTTTAATAATGTTATAGTGGATACATGGAGCTTCTGGATATATACAGATTTCAACTACATGAAAACAACCATGTGGATATTTAAATCTATAATGTAAAGATGGACATTTTGATATTGTGGTGTGTGAATCAGGGGATCTTTTAGTTTTTTTACTATAATAATTACTTCCTTGATTTTTAGTGATGAATAAGGATGCTAATGACCCATTCCATTTGGATTTTTTTGAGATCTTCAATAATTAGTTAATTAAATCAATTTTGATCTAAAATAACGATACATTAATATATATTTACTAAAAAAAGAGGAAACTATTTATTTCCTTCTTTCATTCCATTGATATTGGAGGTGATGAATCATTTCCCCTGATGACATGGAACCTTTCTTCTCTTGAATCAAGTTTCTTTTAGTGGAATATTAATCTTTCAGTAACCACTGTTTTGATGTGGCGAATCGAGTGAAGATTCTTTGTTCTAGGTATGGGATACCTCATTTAAATTATTCTTCTAAAATATCTTATGGGGTATACATTATTTATATTTTTGAATTTCCTTTCATCAGGATTAATGAAGTTAAATTAATTGTTTTAATCGAATCGATGAGGAATGTTATTTTTTTGCATGATTTTATAGATTTGTTTCTTTTTTTTGATATTTTAATAGAGAATGATAAAATCGCCATGGAATATCATGGCAACAAGTGGACATGTTTTCATAGTTTTTATTCTGATTATGAATCATTGTTGTGATTGATCTAAATCAACATAAAAATGAAAATTGGATAATTAATTATATTCTAGTCATAAAATTTTTTCACAATTATTATCGATATTTTGAGAGTGACCTAAATAAAGAATTTTAATATTATATAAATCCATCATAAAAATCATTAATAATGGTTTTTGATTTGATTTGGTGTTTTCATGTTGATGTATGATAATGTATGTGGATGATATGGGGTGTGCATTAGTGTGGATGTTTTTGGAAACGATTTTGTGGAAGTGAAGTGGTTGTTTGTTTTTTTCTTGTTTTTTTGGTATTGAGATGGTTATTTATAGAGAAGTGATTTTTGGTAGGCGAGGTGATGTCTATTGGCTGTGATTTTAGGGTTGAGAGGTTTTTTTTCATCTTTTTAGGTTGGTGTGGGGATAGTTTTATTGTACATTATTTTTTGGATCCATGGTGATGGTAATAAGGAGTTGATGATTTTATTGTGATGTGTAGTTATGTTTTTCTAGATGCTCATGTAGAGAGGAATAACTAGTTAATAATTTTTAAATTCCTTGGGATGGTTTTGTTAAATTAATTGATGTTATCAATGAATAAATAAATTATTGATTTTACATATAAATTTGGTTGATGATTAATAATGAAAATAATGGGGTTCATAATGGGATTGGTTAGAAATGAAAACTATGGCATGTGCCTTGTGTTTGGTTATACATTTAGTGGTGGAAGTGAAAGTGTATGTGTAGTGAATTAGTTAGTGTCTAATTATGATCCCATAGGATGGTATTGAGTGTCCCTTCAATATATATACTTGTATATTTATTTTCACTTCGGTACACACCCACATGTGTCAATCATTGTGTACTGACACCTATATATCAACATAGGGGGTGTATTTTCATACATCTTAATAATGAGTATGTCTGGATGGCTATTTATTTTTTCATAATATCACTTCTATTTGACTAGTCATGCATAGGTTGTGATGGTCATTGTTATGTTATTTCACTAGGTTATGGCCTAGGTGTCTTCAATCGAGATGTGGCATTCATGTGTTATGTGGAGGTGAACAATGTTTCTTCGGGTAGGTAGTGATATTCATATTCTATGTGGAATCATATAATGGTATCATGTATAGTAGTAGGAGGGAACAAAAATGATGAAATTAATGTTCATGAAAACCCACTACTCTGGTTATGGTAGTGGTTGTGATGTGTTGGAATAATTTTCTTCAGGTTAGATGACTTGTGATATGTTTTATGGTGATGGATCATTTGTCTGTGGGCATGATATGATGTGACCCATTCCATGGGGATTTGGTATATGTTCTTTTTAAGGGAAGGTATTTCTAGGACATATTATGATGGGGTGTTAGTGTGTAAAATTAGGATGAAAAAGGTATGAGGTACAATTTATAAATATTCTTCATATTATGTTATTATACATGGATTATGTTATTTAGTGAGTGTGTCATAGTGATTTTGGGATTTTTTTAGTAGATCATTTTTGTTGTTTTTTGTTTTATATAGTTTTTAATGACTTCCTTATTTGTCATCATTCACATTTACCTAATATACTTCGGTTTTACTACATTGTATAATTTGATTGTCTCTCTATGTATAAAAATTCAAATTTTGTTCAAGAATAGGACTATGTGCGTTGAGCTCGACATTTATATCATAGAACAGAAGGAAATTTTGTGTAAATGATTTTTCTTTTCATTTTGATATTTAAATTTAGAGAATTTTAACAACATATTTTTTATTTATACATGGATTGAGCGTTGGTTTTGGCTTTGATTTGTATTTCTTATTGGTGTTTCTTTTAATTGATCCGTCCTATATCACAATCCTATTTATTCATAATAGGTCAACCCTCTAATTTAATAATATTTATATACCCTCTATGTTAGTTTCCAACTAAGGGATACTAGAGGTAGGATTCATGGGGTCATTATCTTGATCCCTTCATGGATATATCTTTGGATTGATGCGTTTGTGAAAGATTTGTATCTGAAGTTATAGTTTAGAGATAAGAAGGTGTTCTGAGCTAGAAATGGTGACAATTTCATGGGTTTTTCTATAAATAGTTCATGTTGACTTTGTAGGGTTAAATAGACCATGAAGAGGAAATAGGGATTAAGAACACATATGATATAGAGAATAAAATTTGAGATTATAAAATGACCAGTCGATTTGGACCTCTTTATAGGGTAAAGATCTAAGATATGTACATGAAACATAATGACATGCATTGTTGTTTGAATTTGGTGGTTTTGGTTCTAGGAAGGATGAAATAAAATTAAAAAGGAATTAAAATAATATTACTAAAATTCAACTCTATCTAGGATTAAGAATTCATTTTTTCCCTTTCAGGTATGGATCATAGATGCCTCCTGTATGTGGTTTATGAAATAGAGGTTGAGTAGGATGATATTATTGATCATTAGAGAGTTTATTGGAATGTAGGGGTGATCAGTGTAAGAGTATATTAAACACTTATCATTTGTAGGCTTCTGGATGAATAAGGGAAATGTAACTTTTTTAGAAATATAGTGCTAGTTTGAAGATTTTAGGATCACCTTTAGTTTGATATTGGTATATGTGGAGTATTAGGTCCCTCTACCAGCTTGTCAGATATGAGGAACTATGTGTTTGTTGTTGACATTTTTTGAAGGTGAGAAGAAGATGGAATATTTTAAATTGGTCAAATTTCTAAAAGAGTTATCGAAGGAGTTTTATTCATATTATAAGAATTTTGTGAAGAGGCAATAACTTCTTTTCCAATTGTAGGTATATTTGTATGTTTTGGAGTTGCGAATCACATCTAACGACCTTATAAATTTTTCAATAGATATTTTCATTATTATGATTATAGTGAGTGAATACTTGAGGAGGAATTCCATCATTTTATATAGTATATGGTTACTCCATTAATGTTTCTAATGAATATAGAGGTTCAAATGAAGCTGGAGGGGATTGACAGGATGCACTCTTGAGGAGGTATACCATGATAGGGGTACCAACATGGTTCCTCATAGAGTATTTGATCCGAGGTAGTAATTTCGCCTTACGTCCTATGAGGTTTTAACTAACCTGCAGTTGACCTCAGCTGCATCCTTTCAATACCTCTTGGGCCTGAGGATTCTATTCTCTTCATGGGGATTTATGGCCATTGAAATTACTAGGTGGGGTTTATAGCCATATCCAGGCCTATTTCCTAGTGGTTCCTCATCCACAATTTGTTGGAGATGTTTAGTTTTATCTTCTACCTTAGTAGTTGATTCCATTAAGGTCGTTTCAATATCATGGGAATCAATGTTACAATCGACCAAGATTTTATAAAGACTATAGTGGCTACCATCTGTATATACATGTGTTTATAGACCTCGACATTAGAATAGTCTTATAGGTGGCCATAAGCAGAGTGCTATAAAATTTGGGCATGTTACGTTTCTTATTGTAGAAGCAGTAACACGTGAGGTAAAAATGATAATTCGATGTATTCTCTATTAGTATTCCACTATTTTCGTGCCTTCATTGATTCTAGATCCTCAAACTTGATTGTTACACCAACACTTGTATGATATCTATGATAATACATAGATTGAATTCATGTGCCTATGGCATAAAATATTCTATTCATGGGATATACCTTCTTGTGTGACGTGTTTTAAGTGTCTAGATTGATGCTCAGTCCACATTAGGCTCATTGAGATTTTTTAATCCATGATATGTTGATATATTATGTCATCCTAATCATAAATTGTTTTCATTCTTTGTCTGTTATTATAAACAGCTTCTAAGGAGAGTCTTGTTCCTAGATTTGACTGGATAGTGTGTGGTTTTGGATGGACATTGGGAATGTTTCGAGGGACGTAGATATGGGGATTCCTTTTCTACTTATTGGATAAGTCTTCTGAAGAATTGGAGAAATCATGGATGGATGGGTTTACCAATGTTGTTGCGGAGTCTTTACATTTCTTTCCCAATGGGTTTTTATGCTACCCAGTCAATGAGATGTATAGTTTTGGCTGCTTCTTACGATGCTCTGGCCTAATGTTCCTTCACTACCCTCCATGTTAGTTTTTTTGTGGTGGATTTACAGTGGATTTGGGATGTGGCATTAGATCAGTCTATGTTGTTCTCGGAGGAGCATCTAGCATCAGCTTCACTCCGCTGCGGTGGTCCTTATTCGCATTATTCATTGAAGTGTGTTGTGTGACATTCACTGGCTTTCATAAGGCTTGTGGAAGGGTTTAAAAATCCTGCTGTTGTTCATGGATTGATGTTGTTGCCTCACCTACTTCCACCTCTACTTTGGCTCTAGCTTCCATCACTCGTATCCCAGTCAGCCGGGTGCGATGGATTGCAATGATTTTTGGGATATGATGGGAGAGCGGTTGATGGTTGTCAAGGTTTCCCAACCTACGTTGGATCAGTACCTCTGAATTTCTGTGGTTTTTGTTAGTGGTTTCAGTTTCATCTATTTTGTTGATGGTTTGGATCTCTGGAATTTCATTCTGATGACTGACGATGCGGCGAGATATTCTCACCGGCATGGAAGGTGATGATGATTTCGATGGAGACTTCGGTCCCTTCGATCGGTTCTTGAGGCTTGAGGTTTGACATGGTTTTTCAGGGGATCCCATAATTTAATATGTCTGATGTTTGTATTTTGAATTTGGTAAGGATTTTGTGATGTGGATGAAGGCTTGGAGGCTCGCGGCAGTGTTTTTAATTTTGAGTTTTGGGAATGTTTGGTCTGGTCACTCGCAGTTCAAGACAACATGGTCTGGTGGCTCGCTGTTCAAGATGACGTGGTGTACTATTTTTGAATTATTAATTTGAAGGTACCAGTTTTCTTGTGGTTTTTGATTTCTGTATGGGGTTGAATTTTGGGATTTTCCTCTGTGTGGTTCCCACTCAGCCCAAAAGTGGTTTAAAAAAAGGTGGGATGCATGTAGAGGTTGAGGTTAGAAACTACTCAATTAAGACAAGTATTATTTACATAAAAAAAGACATTGTAGGAGAATTCAAATCATCTTAGATATAAATTGATTGTTTTTTTATTCCATCTACTGTATGTGTTGTTTTCTATGTGTAAAAAAGGACCATGAGATACACATTTCCTTGGGAATGTTGAGTATAAATGGGGTTTGGTTGGGGACCCATCGAAGGAAAAGGAAGTTGTTTCTTGGCCATCCCCAAAGAACAAAGAATAGGTTCACCGTTTCCTCATTCGTCAAGGATATTATTGGAGTTGTGTGCACAATCTATATCACATTGATAACCCATTTAAAACATTGACTAGGTTGTACAAGTAATTTTCATGTAGTGTTCAATTTCAAGAGGCACTCAATTGCCTGAAGTAAACTTTAGGCTGTTCATCGGTTCTTTAGTTTTCAAAGGAGTGTGTGTTGTTTGAGGTTTTTTGTGATGATTCAAGTATATGAATGGAACTTGTGTGAATATAGAAGTAGTAAATGGAATTTTATTGGTCATGGAATATATATTCCCATGATAATAAATATATATCAAATCATCTAGTGCTAGAAACAATTTGTTTCCATTGATGCTATGTACACATTACCTCATTGGGGAGTGCATTGTGTTCATCATTGATTTTAACAGTTTAAAGAATACTCTATCTTATTTGGAAATAAATCTATGATAATGGAGGGGATAGAGTTTATTCATCATTATGATTTTCATATCATATACACCTCGTAAAATGTGAACTTTGTGGATAGATATTTGTATAGGAAGTTATAAAAGGTTGTTTTCCGAGAGTCCAGATATGTTTGAAAATTAATAGTGTGTTTGGTGGCATAGAACATATATTCTAGGGTGGATGAAAGTATAGGATGTTAATTTTAGATGATAGAAGTATATTCTTTGATATAGAACAAAGTGGTGCCTTACTGTGGAGACATAGAGGTGGATGTGATGTGTGATATTATTTTATTTCGTGACGACCAAGAGGGGTTTTTAGATGATGTTTAGAAAAAAATGTTGTTTTTGGGGAGGATGTTTGATATGGTAGTCATTCAAAAGGGATTCCTTCCTGAGCTTCATATCTCACCTAGGGTGTTACACTTGGGGGTTTCTAAGAGTTATCAGGGCTGGAGAATAAAGTTTTTTTGAGACTTTGGATGAAATAGTTGGTGGAAGAGTTTAGAGAGAGGTTTTTAGTTTTTCATCAAGTAAAGGATAATCATTACTTTACTAATCATTTTTTGCAGCTTGTGAACATTCCACAGAAAAAATGGGATGAAAAAATGATACATTTTTTCATTATATTACCTCAAATATGGGTATTTGGTTTTTTATTTAGGTAATCATGGATCAGTTGATGAAATCACCTCACTTCATAGTGATCATGAATTCGAGCGCCATGAATGTTTTAATAAGGAGTTATTGGGATTATGTATTGTAGTTACATGGATTATTGATATCCAACACCTCTAATGATGAATCATTTTTTACCTTAATATTTCAAATAGTACTGTAGAATGGATTTTTAGATAGTTATTCCTCAACCGTTCATTCCTCCCACATAAAAATAGAAAAATGGAGTGGAAAATTTATATGATGGAGGATATGGTTTGAGTGTGTGTGTCGTAGAAATTGGTGGATATTGGTAAATGAATTTTCCTTTGGAGGAAATTTCCTAAAAAAGATATCACTCATCAGTCGGTATGACCCTGTTTGAGGCTTTATATGGGTAGATGTTTCGTTTTCCATTGCACAAGGATGAGTTTTGAGGATTCAATAGTCCTTGGCCCCGATGTGGTGCAGAACACAAAAGTGAAATTTTATCTCTTTTCGTATAGGTTGAAATAATCATAGGTTATAAAAAAGTATTATTTCAATTTTCGGTTGTGTCCATTGATTTTTTTCGGATGAATACTACTGGTTTTTGAATGTATATCCTCAGTATAGGATGTAGAGGTTTAGTAGAGGGAGTAAAACTTCTCCAAAATTTTTTATATATTTTGTGGGGTTTAAATTCATAATCGAAGTAGATTATCAGCTATAGATTCCCCCATACCTGGACTAGAATCACGATGACTTCAACATATTCCATCAGAGTTGATATCCTTGTGATTAATCCCATGTCAATGACCGGAGAGGGTTTGATAATGAGGATGAGTTAATATTCATGGAGTAGACAATGCAGATCCAGGATCACCAATGGAAGTTGATTTATGAATGATCCATACCCTTGGTTCGTGTGTTGTGATGAAATCATGTCATATAAGAGATTACTTTGGAGCATGGGATGAAAATATATTCCCAATACATGGTGTTGATTTGATATTTCTATGACTTTTTTTATGTATGATGGGATGTTTGGTTATTATTATTTTATGAGATGTGCTATTTTCATAATATATTATTTATAAAAATGTTCTGACTTATGAAAATGGGGGAACCTAATTACTAAATGATGTAAATTTCACATAGAAATGATTAATACTCTATGGGTGAGTCAATGCTACCCAAAGAAGATAATATCTAGACATGAGAGATAGAAATCCTTAATTTTTATAATTGGGGTAGTGGTGTTTGTTGGTTGTGTATGTTGTTGGATTTTGATATGTTGGGGTTAAAGGGATTTTATGTGTTTATGAGTAAGAATTGAGTCTTGTGGTTAGAATGTTTGATTACTATTTGAGTTTCAGTTGTAACATGATTATTGAGATCTATCTTATCATATGGTTTATAGAAACATGTGTTCCTTTTCAATTCCTTTTACATGGATTCCCAAGGATTATAAATTTTATATAGGTTTTTCTTTAAGGTATAACAAATAAAAAACATTTTAGGCTACCTTTTCTATATCCTGTTGGAGTGAAAATGGTGTTCGTATCCATTTTTTATCATTCATCTAGGATTCCTTCACATGTTCAATATTATGTTTGTGTGGTAGGTAAGTTGGTAGTGTAGTTGGTTGGAATTGTAACATGTTTGTTTGTGTGGTTGGTATTTTAGAAATTTGGTCTGTTAGAAGGGTCTATAATTGTGGTATGTATGTTGGTCGCGCATATGGTTGACACAATTACTTGTTTGTTATTGTGGTAGGTTGTTTGGTTCGATGGTTGGTTTCCACAATCACTTATTTTTTTGTGTTGTCACATGTTTCTTCTAATGTCTAGTTGAAGTATCTTTGAGGCTATGTTGGATACATGAATTTGTAACATGACGGTATCAACAATGTGATTCAATTATGTGGAGAAATATTCTATGTGAACTGGCTATGTGTTTGAATCACTTACATGGATAAAACAACAACATTAAATGGATATGGGAAACGATCAGCTATGTGAATCAGTTATGTGTAATAATAGACTATGGGGCGAGATTAGGTATGTGAATATTCTACATAAACAAAATGAATACGTTGATGGATCAGCTACATGAAAGTAGTTTTGTCAATCATTTAGACTATATGGGTCATTCAACTACCTAAAAATTGATACATGGTAGTTTTTTCAACTTGGGTATTTTTTCTATATAAAAAAGACCATGTGGAGTTTTTCAAATGATACATTAAAAAATACAAGAGAGTTTTTTGTTGAATTAATTAGGTTTATTTAAGATTCATTTCATCGAGGATAAGAATGTACTTTAATTTTTAGGATAACCAATGACATAAATGAGTCTGTATCATTGGATTTTAATGAGATCCATAATAATTTGATAATTAAATAAATTTTTTTTATGAAAACATTATTGATTTTTATCTTTTGAATCAAAAATTAATATCTTTTCATCCTTCCTATATGCTTCCTTTCCCAAGAGAATGGTGGTTCCGATGAATTTCCACTGTAGTTTTGGAATCCTATTTATTATGGTTTCAGTTTCTTCTAAGTGTGATTCTATATTGTGTGAACCTAATGTTTTACTGTATCCAATAACATAAATCTTATTTATTCCGAGTAGGGGATCCCTCATTTCTCTCATTTTTGTGTAATGTGGGAGCAGATACTCTTTTTTCATCTTTTTAGTAGATGGTATCATTAGTCATAATGATGATAAATTAATTAGTTTAGAAGAATTGATATTGAATGGGATTATTTTTCATGATTTCACAGATTTGTGTTTGTTGAAATATTTTTATCCCATCCCTAATAATTGTAACAAATGGGATATTTTTGTTGTGAAGTGTATATTATGGTTATGGAACTTTATTCTGAATTCTTGGAATCACCCTAAAAATTCAAATTTTCTAAACAAAAACATTTGTTTCCTAAAATTGTATCCACGTGATTTTAGAATATGTGAGAATTACCATAATAAATATTGTTTATGTCATAAAAATGCCATTTCAAATTCATTAATAATGGGTTTTCATGTGTTTTGGTGCGGTCGTCATGTGGGATTGTGGTGTTTTTGGTTGCGATGTGATGTGGGGTTATGTGTGGTTTATTTCCCCATACATTTTCTAAAACAAGGTTTTTGGTGTGGTTGTTATTTTTGTGTGTTGAGGTGGTTATTTGAGATTCCATGCTTTTTTGGGTTGCTAGGTGATGGATTATTGGTCATACTATTGTGGCAGTGAGGTGATTTTTTTCATTAATTTCGAGGAAATGCGGTGATAGCTTGTATTCCCATGATTTTGGTTTGGAAATTCTATGGTTCTATATGGATGATGGGAATCTTGTGATGTTTGGCAAGGTTTAGTTAGATAATAAGTTGGTGATGGAATATCAAGTGAATAATGTTTTAATTGCTTGGGCTGGATTTGTTAATGTGATGCAAATGATTAAAGAACAAATAAATGATGGGACATGTTTTTTAATATGGTTGATTCTTAATAAAGAAAAGATTGGTATGGTTAATATAATTGGATTGAAATGAAAAATTTTCTTGTGGCTTATGAGATTTGATGTATTTAGTAATTGTTTCAAAAGCGTCAATGATTTGAGTTGGTTAGTTTTTTGCTCAAAAAATGGGGTATTCTTGTGTGGGCCATGTATATATATATATTTATATTCTTTATTATTCATACAAACACCTCACATACGTTAATAAATATGTTCTAACACATGTATATTTACATGGGTAATGTTTTCTTCCAATATCATAGTGATAAGGATGAATGGATGGTTACATGCTATTTCCAAATCTCTCTTCGAGTCGAGTAGATAGGAACATGTTGTGATGGTCAAAGCTCTATTGTTGAACTATGTTATAATCCATGTGTCATTAGGAAATATGTGACATGACCACGATATGGAGCGATGGTCTAGGTGTTTTAAGGTCTGATGTGATATTAATATGTCGTTTGGTGGCTTATAGTAGGGTTTGTGCATGGTATAAATAAGGAACAATGCTAATGTCCTCCATTTTTTATGAAGCCCAAATATTTTGTTTATGAAAATGGTTGTGATGTGATAGACCTGGTGTGTTTGGGTAAGTTGTGATATTATTTTATAGTGGGTCGGTGTCCAGGGTGTTTGTCTGAATAATGTGATGTGACCATACTTTGGGGAAATGGTATGTGTTATTTAGAAGATATATGAGGGGTAGGATGTACGAAATTGTGTTATGATAATGTAAAATAAGTTGGAAAGTGGAGTGAGTTTCCATTCATTGATTTGATTAATATCATGTTATTATACATATATTAAGATATTTTGTTAGTATTCCATGGTGTGGTTGGGATTCATTAGTAGACCATGTTGTACATTACTAGCTCAGTTATTTGGATAATTAATATGTTTCTTCATTATCTTTTCTTTTGGGTATTTACATTTGGAGACTTTTCTTTTTACGTGTTTTATTTGTTGATGCATTTCAAGATGGATTTTCTATTTCCTTTATATTATTTCATGGATTTTATTACGGATAATTCATACTATATCTATATCATTAATTATCATAGAGGCTAATACCTCCCATTTCCTGATATTTTTATACCCTCAATTTTATTCTCCAACATGGGGCATACAGGAGGAGGGGCTCAGGGGATATTTTCTCTCTCCCTTCATTGTGATATCTTTGAAGGGAGGGGTCATGATAGATAATTTTAACTAAAGTAAGAGTTAGGATTTAAAATATACATACCATTATATCAAATAAAAATTCTAATGTTTTGAAATGTTAATTTTATTAATAGTTCACATCATGCATAAAAACTATCTTGTGATAATTTTTTTTAAGGATAAAATTTCTACATAATCTTTAAATAATAGAATTAGAAACTCTCTTATCTTAATTGATTTATTATAAATCAAATAAATTGTATTTGTCGTTCATGGAAACCCAAAACCAAATATCCATGTAAAAGTAATTGATTCAATGAAATGTATGAAATTTATTTGTTATTAAACAATTATTTTAATTTAGATATAAAAAGATTGGATGTATGATTTTTATGCACAAAGAATTTATTAAATTTATATTTTTATTCAATTAAAATTAAATATTATTAATGGAATGGTTTTTAAACTTCTAGGATAATCTTACATAATGATAATATCATAAAAAACAATTCCCTCATAAACTATATTTTTAACATAAAATAATATTTTGGAAAAAAATCTATAATTTAATTTTAAGAGAATATAGTTACTATAAATCGAAAAAATGACATCCATAATGTCAAATTCAAATTTTAAAATAAATAATATAATAAAATAAAAACAAAATTTTTATTTGGAAGAGGAAATATTCAAATATTAATATTTTTTATTCTTATTTTGTATTATATAAATAATAATTTGTGTTACCAAACTATCATAATAAAAAAAAATAATGGTTAAATATAAATTTCATGAAATTGAAATACATTTTGAATAAAAAGGTAATTTTAATAAAATTACTTTCTAAACAATCAATGATATTATTTGTCATTTTCGGTATATTTCCAGAATTTCATCCATATTTAATATTATCTTCATTTAATTTAAAAAAATATCATAAATAGATTTCTCATATTCATAAATAATAATTAAATGGTATGGTTTTAATATTCATACTTAAATATATATTTTAACTAAATATAGAGGGATTTCAATTAGGATTTGATCTTCCTGTGGAGAAATCTATTGAGAACATTTACCTTTTTAAATATAAAATATATTAAAATCTAATGGTTTATATTGAAATAATCCAACATTGTGGAAAATATTTTTCTATGCATCATGTGTTAGAAATTCATCTTTGTCCTACATAATTTGGAATGTGAAGTGAATCTGTAGTTTAAACATATTAAAATCCAGATGAAAAGAATGATATTGTGCCAATAGGATGGGATTAAATCATCTAATTAATTTTTCATATATTCTCTATCATGATATTAAAACATTTTTTGTAAATCAAGAATAATTAGAATAAATATATTGATCATTTTATAGAATACATCAACTAGCATTCAAGGTTTGCCTTTGGAAAATCATTCACAAATATGATCCATATATAGAATCATACATTTCATTAGAAATATTTATTTTTGAAGGAAGTGTTTTCTTATCGTACCCAAAAAATTGATGTTAAATACAAGGTAATATATTTTTTTATTTCTATTTTAATATACAACTATTTTTTCATTAGTGATAAAAAATTAAAATTGAAATGATGAAATTTTTTGAAGGGGAGGAGAAAGTAAAGAACTTGGTCATTTTTAATAATATATCAGTTATATGTTTTACTAAAATTATATTTATCAATTTATTCAAGAAAAAATTATTTTAAAATGAATTTATATGTATTTTATGTTAATTATATATTATTTAATCCATTTTAAAAATCTTATTCATTTAAAATTACGGTGTTTAAGTCCTGATTTAAAAGATATTTTTTTTGAATTCTAAATATATTTCCCAAATAAGAAAATTTATATTGAACTATATGAATAATTATTGATATATTAGATATTTTAATAATTATTATTTATATTTGTTTCATTGTATTGTATTAATCATTATTATAATTATCATAGATGATATAATTATTTCATTGTATGAAATAATAATTTAATTTTTAAGAAATTAATTTTTTTTCTAATATATATATATATATGAAATTTTGAAAAAAATATAATTTTTATATTAACATATTATATTTATTAGTAAGATATTGATTTCAATTAAATTAATTTTATAATTTTGATCTTATTCTAAAAAATAGATGACCATTATACATTTACACATTTATAAAAAGAACCTAATATGTGAGTAAGTATTAAATATGACAGGTTATCAATATATTTTATACATATTTAAGTATAATGATTATAAATTGTACTTATATTTTCATTTTTTCAATGTTTTGAATGATTCATATTTATATTAAATATTTTAGTTCAATGTGGATATATGTTGAGTGATACATTTTAATTTTAGTTCCTTTTAATTAGATATGGGTTTGATTTGAAATTGAAGTCAATTTATTATTAATATATTAATTTGTTATTTTTTTAAAATATTTGATAAATATATGGAATTTTTTACAATATTAGAGACAAAAACCTTAGTTATTGAATTTTTAATATTTTAAAATCTATTTAATTAGAGCTTGAGTAATGAATTTCAATTCATTAAAAAAATACAAGATTTAATTTTATAATAAATCTTTACAACACATTATTTAATTTGATATTAGAAATATATAAAAAACACAAGATTTATATATAACATATAAAAATATTTATAAGACTAAATACATAGATTTTTAATGTTAATATCTGAATTCAAATTGGTTATGTCATGGGTAATAAAATTAAACTTCTTTTAAAATAATACATTTAGTTAAAGTGAAATTCTACTTCCAATCATTTTAAAATAATCTAGAATGATATGATCCTTTTAGTAAGATTATTATTTTAATAAAATATAAAATATAAATAATATATTTTTAAAATTTATAAGGTGAATTATAATAGGTTACATATTGAGTAAAACATTTTTACTCCCATTAAAATATGATATTTAGTTTGAATAGAAAATTATATTCAGTTATTATATTTTTCATAATAGAATATAGAACATTATAGAAACAAATGGAATATTAATTACATTATAGGATACATAAAATATATTTTAATTTTTTTCTAATTAATATTAAATAGTTTTTATTTTATGATAAATATGATAATACTCTTCTATTTGGATGTAGTTCATGTACATTATTAACACATCAAAAATAGCGACATAGTGATAAGATATGTAATGTATAAGTCTTCTATATATTGGAAGGTACAAATATGATGATAATTTTTTTTAAATATATTATAACATGTATTTAAAAATTAAATTGATATTTTTATAATAAATTACAATGATAACCATAAAAATATTTAAAAATTACATTTCTATTAAAAATGATTAATTATTAAAAAACGAAAAAATGGGTTATGTGTGGCTGAGTAATGGATGAATAGTTATATTATAATATATTTATTAGAAACTATACATATAAAAATTTTATTCTAAATTGTTAAGGATTGAATATTTTTCAAAATTACAACCAATCATTCCATTAATAGGGGGATCATTCTACACATTTAACAAAATATAATTTCTGTGTTTCTCTTTATATTATTCTTATATAATGCTTTAAATTCATATATTCAAGTTTTTTAGGATATTTTCATGGAAAAAAAGTTTTCATATGGATTTATAAACCATCAAAAATAGGTTACTTGAATATAAAGGTTTGTGTTTACAATTAACTTCATACATCATTAATTACGATTAATTTAACATAAAAATCTTTTAAATGTCTTATAATTCTTATTCAAGAATTATTTATCCATGTTATAAACAACATATTGATAAATAATTGATTAGATATCCCTTATTTCACCTCAACTAACAATAGTTTTTATTAATATATTCTTGTAATTATTTCGAATTCAATGTCTTTTCCTTTATATTATCATATTACACATTCAATAACATAATTGGCCTTTAAAATTATTTTTTTAACGTTTCAAATTTTCTTCTTATGTTTTTTTGTTAAACCCATATATTTATTAGTTTATAATTTCAAAAAATAGAATTCATAATTTAATATTTAATTTATTGTCAAATAATTTATTCTCTACTTTTATGAATAAATATTTTTCATAAAAATGATATAAAAATTAAACCATAATTGTCATTTAAATCATGTGAAACAGTCTTACATGGGATGGTTTTCTATATTGTAACTCTTTAAAAGGTTATTGAACAATGTTTCTTATAGAATAATATCCAAAATTTACTATAAAATTTATAGAAAATATGAACCGACATTAACTGTTAGAATTATACTGTACCTGTTTTTGAATTGTCGGCCAGACAACCCCAAAACAACCAATAAAAGTGAACATGATCTATTAATTATTAATATGTGATAATAAATGAATAAAATGGAAAATAAATGATGAAATAAACCTGAAATTATTCTAAATAAGGTAAATAATTGATATACTTTTATTATTTGGGAATCCAAAGGACTTAGTAAGTTAGCCATGAATATAAGTAAAATGATTTCCCCCTCAATTTCCTTTTTTGATAAATATTTCAACTAATCTATTTTATATTTTTATAATTTATACACTATCCGAAGAATTTATTTTATCATATATTTCATTCAATTCACGTGAATGAAAATTCTATTTTATTCTAGTCTATTTTCATTTGACGCGTATAATAAAAAGGTTATAAGGGGTTCCTCTTTTATCCATTACCTCTTTGTTTTTATGTATTTATCTCTGGGTTATACTAATGTTTTCTAACATTACTCCTCATTTTATTATTTATGTTTATACATATATTTTTTATACTTATCATCATTTTCCCTCTACATAGGTAATTGGATAACTTTTTCCATTAATTCATTTTGATTTAATTCAATTTTTATGCTTATGGGTTGAAATTCAAGATCCTATGTGTTTAGTTCATATTGATGTTCTTTTATGTTGGTTCTGATGATGGGTGGGACTATGATATATCATCCCAATGAATTGGACGATAAGTTATTCTCATAAGAAATTATATTGTGATTAACTAGTTAAGATATTCTATTACAAGTTACGAAAAGTGATTATAGATGATTTAAAATTGATGTTCCAGGAATCATTAATGATTATTATATTCTAAATCTTTTTTCATATGTGTTCTCTGTAAATTGATAATTTTATTTCATTAGTATGAGTACATAATTTTGAATTGACGATGATTATATTTATCTGATCTTATATGAGTTTAATGTTTCTCTTTATATATATCTTTAATGGTTTTTAGGTATTATTATTCTACAAAATTAATTTCACTTTATTGACACCTTCTCAATATTTAAATGATCATAACATGTTTTCTAATTATATTTATTGGGTATAAATTTGAGTAATAATTATAATGATGTCATAATTCAAGCTGTGATGATTTGTGTTGAGTTGATCTTATTAAAAAAACTAAGCATGAATATGATATATATTGTTATTAAGATTCAAAATAATTGTTTTGTAATTTATTTTTCTGGGTTATGTGTCCCATTCCTCTCAAACTAAAATCCAACTTGTTAGGGGGATATCAACGTTGTATTATTTGTAGAAAAAATGTGATTAATAAATTTTTATATCTATGGTGGTTATAGAAGTGATCATACTCAAACATATATTAACATATCATTACAACCCAATACGATGATATAAAATTAGGAACAACCTTATAAATTATAATTTCCTATTTTTTAAAAAAATATTAATTCTCATGTTCTTTACAATAAAAAAAATTAATGATAATTTATTTCTATTAATATTCATTAAATTATATAAAATTTTATTATGAAAACAATATTAAACTAACATTAATTCACAAAAATAGAGAATACCTTAATTTTACTAAATCCATTCACCCATGTATCTAGAATCAAGAGTATTTTTATGTATTTAATGTGGTTGATTCAGAGAGGATGTTTTTAAGTGATCTATAATATTAACCAATTTATAGACTCTTCACATAAAAATATCCCATCTCTCAATAATTTTTGATTGAGAAAAAATCATCTAACAATTTGTTTGAATATATAGTGAGCACTTAGATCCTTAAATTCTGAACCCAGTCTATTATTATGATAATATAGTTCAATTGGAATCATGATGATCATGATATCCCATTTTTTATTAATGAACATTTTATTTCAAAATAATTTATTCGTTCACATTGGACACTAGGAAATACTTACCTTATATTGTAAAAACAAATATTTTTTAATACATGTAACATTTCCATCTTAACACTTCATAATTCATTCAAAAAAATGTTCCAAAATAATATATTATGTTACATCATAACTTAACGGGGAATCTCTCTTGGCCAGTGGAATTTTATACGAGACACCTCAAGAAAACCTATAATAGGATAAGGGATGGTCAGTATCAATGAATATGCATATCCAAAAATAGGAATTAAGTGCCTAATCCATATGAAGACACAAAAAAATTTATTTCAAATTCCAAAAAAATTAATAAATAAATGAATTCACAATATCTAGTATCCCACTACCTAGTACAATAGTACATAATAAATGTAAAGAGTGATAAATTCCATCCCCACAACTGGTAATAATGTAAAACATGACATTAAGTCGATATATAATATCCACATGTGACCAATAGTCTATCTTAAATCTCACTACCATGGCCAACATGAACCCTTAGGAATCACCAGTACCAATCCCCCCTATATCATTATCAAATAGCATATCGTATATATATGACAGGACACATGCATGAAAACACCATGCAAGGGTGCATATATTCCAACACAAAATAATGACCCCAAAATATCAAGATGTAATAAATTGATGGTTGTTTTAGCTCAAAACCATAACCAAGTGGGAAGATGTGAAGAATAAAAAAATTAGATATCCTCAATGAAAGTAATCAAGAATTTGAATACCATATCGACTCACTACCATCTGAAAAACACTATATTCCCTGTTTCCATTCATGAATGATCAAGAAACTCACATTTTAATTCCCATAAATGGAACTAGAAGATCCCTATACCATAGAAATGTGGTAAATAATGACACTAGAGGAGGATATATGTCAATTTAGATCTCTACTGATGGGACAAATTAAAACATCATATATTGACTATCCATTCCCTTTAAAATGAGTGAATTATCTATTATATCTAATTCCACATGAAGAATTTCCTACTATTATGCTCACTTCGGAAAAATACATATTCCATGTGAGAAATAGATTCCAAACAGCTGGGAAACAAACTACATATGGGATTATTTGTTGGAAAATTTTACATTTATCCAGGGTATCTTGGGCCAACAGAATGTAAAAGATATATCATAGGGGTATGCAGTGTGTTTTCCCAGTTATACCCACTATCAATGAACTACCACCTATCATAGAGTGAATGATTCAACTACATTTTTTCAGGGTATATTAACATAGTTTGTGATGTTAGGGATCAAAATTATATGTTTTCCACTACCCAAGTTGTGTCCCTCTATGTAGAATAAGGGTTGTGGTCTCAACCAACACATCATGTGGACCACCCTTTAATCTGTATTCTTGAACTCTTAATATATGACTAGTTAGGATTCCTACGGTTTGACATCATCTAGTCCCTCTACACATCCTGAAACTAGAGTTTCATAGAATTTTTATTACATGGAATGTGTTTTTAGAACAACTTATTATGTGGTCCTGAATTATATAGACAGAAAACATCCCCTACAAACCTTTCCTCCACCTTCACCCACACTATTGCCCCTAGTGAAAAACATGTAACTTCTAGTTGTCCATAATCAATGGATTACAAGAAAACATATTCCATATAATGATCATTGTTAAAAAAATCATAATCACATCCCATATAATATCTATCATCATCTGTTCCAAACCATATCAATCATCTATCATATGGTTTTTTTGTAAATTTATTATAGTCACCATTGAACTCATTCATGTAGAAATCCCAGAATATCAAAAAGTGAAAATGATATTTGGAACTAATTTTCAATCACATAATGAATTTGTTCTCTAGAAATGGATGAATAAATAAAAAATTAAAATTGTTGAGAACACACATAAATAAAAGGATGAAATCCTCAAAATACCAGATTGTAAAAATTATGGTGGCTCTATTTGGTTTGGATACCATTCACTTGAAAATTTTTAGAATTTGGGGTTAGTAATGGTTAAAATAATCATTCCATGGACAACACTTATCAGAAATCAATTAAAAGTTTTAGAAATGGTAAATTCTATATTATATAGTTTAGTGCTAATACCTAATTGAAGAAAATACAAAGTATAGATAAAAAGAAAAATTAATTCCCATCCTCATGAATAGATCAACCGTTTTATAATATGTCATTTCTTAGTGAATTTATTTGAGAATCCACTAAAATATTTTTTTACTCCATGGTGTTCCATGATCGACTAATGAATTATATATGCTAATCTCATCATTGTCGGGGATTCCTTAATACCATATTGTCTTCTAATGTCAATACCAACCAGAATATCTCTCTCCATCTATCAAACTATCATGTATTATAATACTAAAAATTGAGTTTTAGTGATGTTTGTATTTAATACAAAATATACATTGTAATAAATAATTAAATAAAAAATTAAATTATTTATTTTATTTATCATATTCTATCCAATGACTTCATATCATCCCAAACCCCAGTGTGAATGAAACTGATGTCATGCCTTTGGTAATACACACTTTCATGATTAATGGTTGTTTACAATTTCATGACATGGGGATCATTATATTATATAATCCATTACATAAAAAAAAATTATGCACATGTGTTAGTATATAAAAAAGTTTTTATTAAATCGACACCAGTGGATTATGATTACGAAAACACCATTGCTACACAATGAATAGAACTAAAGAATATTATTTAAATGATTAATAATGTCTAAATATGGAATGTAAAAACAATAGAACTCTCCCCAACATCATTTATTTACACATGAAAAATTAACTAATCAAACATGTGGTGGTACAAAACTCATATTTGGTTCTATCATTCCCAAAAGACCTCTTATATATATTCATGATATTACTTAACACACCCATGTGTAATCATCCACCGACAAAGGTTCTTCACATTATGATCCTTGAACCCCACATTCTACTATGAAAAGGGTTCTCAATCTTAGGTTTAGTTTTTACCCGAATAAATTACGTGTGATAGACTATGAACGTACGTCTTAAAATTCTACATAGGGGAAAGTCAAGATATCATTCCTACTATAGTAGAATAGTTTAGCCGTATATAACCACACTAATCCTTTTTTGAGTTTTAAATTTATATTTAATCCTTAGGGTTAGTGTAAAACCCCATAGTTTATAAATGAAATTTTTTCATGAATGAAATGTGTTTTATAATATGATATTTAGTATTATAAACATAATGAAACTGTAATATTTTATCTAATAATAAATATTTTTTATTTAATCAGTTACAAAATTATTTAAAATTCCGATTATTAAAATTATAAATAATATATAAAATATAAATGATAAAATGAAAAATATAGATATCCCCAATCTACTAGAATGATCTCCCCCGCTACCAACACTGTCAAAAAGAAACAAAATATTTGTAAACCAATAAACATTATAGAAAATGGAACTAATGAACCTTAAATGGGAAAATGATGAACAATGAATGAAGGAAAATTAAGGGGTTCATTGGAGGTAATGTGGTCATTGCAATAGTAATGGGACTGTTGGAATATTTACATGACCATTGGAATTAGTCACCTGACAGCTGAGAGTAGTAACATGGCCATTGTAATAGTAATTTTACCTCAAAATAATAAATTCTTGAATAAAAGTATTTACAACGAATAATATATCTGAATATTAATATCATAACAGTAAACCAATAAATATAATGATTAATAAAATCAAAGAATATATATGTACATTTTAAAGAAACTGTATTTTAAATTATTTCAATGAAGTCATTATTTTTATATGAAAAATTAACATTACCATTTTTTGATATTTATCTTCATAAAATTTATACCATTTTTGAAATAATATCATTTAAATTTTCTAGGGGTTATTTTTTGATTTTTTTGGAATATGTCATTTTTCATGTGAATAGTAAACATACAAGTTTTCACATAATTAGTGTATATAAAATTACATCATATATGATGTAATAATGACATAATACTAAATAGAACATTATTTTAGGACATTATATATTTATTTTATAAAATTATTTATTAAAATAAAATAAACACAAATTCTAAACCAAAAAATTATCTTCCAAAACCTAATATCATAAGAATCCATTAAAATAAAAAAATTTATTTCATTAAACATTACATTTTAAAAACTAAATAATTATAAATATATATATTTTAAATTCCATAAATAACAGAATACTATATTTATATTATATTCATATCATTAAAAATCCCTAATAGAGGTTTCACCCGTGATAAAATGTTTTATATTTTATTGTAATAATAACCCTATTCCCATGTATAAACATCTCTCTCTAAACCCTTGGAAAATCTCTCATCTTATTATGACCCTTCCCATTGGGACCCATTTTATGACTCCCCAATACCGCCTCTTATAGGTTAGGTGCTATTGACTAGCACCGAGTAGTCATATCACTAATATGGGAGGCATTTCTTATGTACCTGTACACAAACACACACACACACATCTCCAAGACCAATAAATATTGAAATATAAAAACCAGTATGTAAACAATGAATGCAAATGAATATAACCACAACTAGAGTAATAAGAAATGTATTGTAATTAAAAAAGTGTCAGAATAAAATCCCACCCCAAATAGACTATAAACACATGTCCAACATATAAGGAAAAGGTCTTGGGACTGCTGTATATAGGAATATGGTCACACCTCAGCTTTTCAAGTCTCAAAATGCACATTATGGTCCTGGTCCGCCATGAATTCTATCAAAAGGTTGACCGTCTGCACAAGAAATGACACATGTAGGAAATTCTCATGAAGGGGTAATTATAATAATACTCGGTATGAAACTCCGAAACTATAAATCAATACAATAAAATAATGTAGTGTTAGATCTAATGATTTATATGTATATAGCCCATATGACAATAATTTCTATATAAACTCAACTAAGACACATATTCTAAAGGTAATTCACAACAACTACATACCCTCCCTAGGAAGTTAGCATGAATATTCCACAATGAACTGGTCTAGGAGAATACACTCATGTGTGATAGCACTGATTAAATGCATTCGAGAGGTAGTGCTCATCAGGTCTTTACATGGGAAAGATACAATGATCGATCTAATGATAGATATTATACAACGGATGGTGATCATATCCATGGAGTTGGGGTGATACCAACAACTAAATCTTGATTAACCTATCAGGTATAAGATCTCAACCCTTATAGTGTTTGTCGTGTCAATACCACGAACTCATCCTAGGGCATGATGAATGAATTGAGGATCCTGCATTGGGACTCTCATGGAATTCAAAAAACTCTATCCAAGATGTTCAACATGTGTTATCATTGTCCAGTGTGTAGGCATGGATTATCACCAAACATCATGGAACAAGAAAGGAAGGAACCCTAATGAAACTTATCCATGATCTAGAGGACAAGTGGCTCAATCTATGTTGCAAGGTGTACACAACGTATAGTAGGGTCACGCACCATGTCCCTTGACCTTGGGAACTTCATGTGTACACGAAATTTGTATTTATAACATGTCGTGTAGAACAGGGGAACATGGCATGTATGTTAGACTATATGTTAAGTCCCTATATCTGGTGTCCCGCTAATGTAATCAGTTGTCTGCCAGTACACAATGTCAAACTGTGTATCTGTGCCTTTTTATTGGGACATGAGGTAGCAGGTGTAACCAATCTAGGACAATCAATGTGGTGGAGTAAAATCCATTTATGATTCCCGTGTACTCCGCCCCATGTCCATGTACCTCCCTTGTACATGCTGAGTCATCCAACGATGAATACACGACATTTATTCGAGACTATATGTAACGTGTATCAGGTTTTCCAGAAATATATGTTCTTCCTCTACACACATCACCCAATTCTCCAGATCATGTATTGGTGGTCTTTTTATCTAAAATATTCTGATTCAGGGTTGTTTTGTCATTGCAACACCAAATTGATCCGTCTCGGACATTTAATCGACTCGAAAATCCAATTTTATATTGCCTGATGAATGGGTGCTCCTAAATCGGTTTGATCCATCCGCCTCCATCACAATCACACCTCCCTTGAGTAATCCTGATGTCGAATATCTAGATTTGAATCATTTCACCAAGAGTTTAAGGTACACTGATCGATTCTTAAATGTATTTGGAATAACATGGAATATTCATGAAGAATACAATAAATCTAGAGATAAAAAATGCACATGAATGAAACCCAAGGAAATAAACATAGTTTGTGTTCATTCCAACATCGATCCATTTTCATAAGAATGATAAAAGAATTTTGAAATAATATCTAAATTCACATCCCGATAAAACACGTAAAAATCATTCCATCTGGCATGTACCGTCGATCTGCCTGATAATATTTTCATTTATTAGTCCTCATTTTTTGTAAGAATCTAAAATGGGAAAAATAATTGAAATAATGAATCCTACTATGATTTAGGATCGCTCTTCAATGAAGACAGATCGTCGCATCATCACTGTTAGCGAGACATACCAAGAATGGAATTCGTCGATCTCTAAACTTGTGTTTTGTCATCCCCTGCTTGAGAGGATTCTGTAGTGGTTCCTCCCAGTGTCTCTTAAGAATTTTTTGTTTTGAGACTAACCCAATATCTTTTCCAATTGTATTACGAAAATGAAACCCTATATATGAATCACATCGTCGACGAAATAAAATAATTTTTTTTTTAAATTTATTTTATTCATTTAAAACACCCTTGATGGCTTTTCACAATTGACCCATGATGATGTATGATAGGTTGCGCCTAGGGTAATGACATATTTTTGAATGGAACAATACCCTTGGATTTATGATATGAGATACCATTTTGATAATAGTCTACTGTTTTACTAAAACTATACGTGTGTACCATATAAAAATTTAATATTATTTAAACATTTGTTGTGGGAAAACCAGGCCTCAAAATCTCACATTATCTTTGAATCTAGCCTCTAAATTAATCCATATAATATTTAAAAATATTTCACTAAATATCGGAGTAATTACATTCAACCCAGCTTGGGGATTTATGTCCCCAAAAAGGACAAAACAAAGGATGCTAAAAAATATGGGGGTACTGAGCCGTAATTTGAGACTACTGTAATCGTGTTTTATCATGGATATGCTTGTGCTTCCACTAGAAATCTACCAAAGGAATCCATCTCCCATGAAATATCCTCTCCTTTTGATATTTTATATCCACATGATACTCAGGAAAAATCTCTCCATCCTAGATTTATGACTCACCCCAATTGATGACGTGTGATGGGTCATTTACTTACCTCTATAGTTGTGACATGTTAAATAAGATAGGTACCCTGTCTAAATGAGGGTGTATATCCAAGTGGTACACATCCTAACCAACTATAGGTAGTATTAAAAATTTCCTGATGAACCTCAGAGATATATTTTTTTTCTATCAAAATCTTCTCAATCCCAATCGAGGTAAAACACATATGAACACATGGTCCCCTTCCACGAACACCAAAGGCCTCTATCACATTTCATCATAAGACTTCTCATATCTCTAAATAGTCATAATCCTATCTTGTATGATCTTCACCTTCTCTATAGTAGCTGGAACCAACTAAGTTCCCATGAGTGCTAACTCCTCTAGGTCAGTCCAACAAATTGGTGACTTGTAGGGTCTCCCGTATAAAACCTAAAACTATGCCATACCAATGGTGGAAAAGAAGAATTTATTTAATGAAAACCCCCATTGAAGTAGATGATCATCCAATCTATAGCGGAATCCTATCATGATATCTCACAACATGTCATCTATAACTTGAATGGACCACTTTTTTTGCCATTAGTTTGTGGGTGGAATGTTGTGCTCAAGTGTATCTGGGTCCCACACACCTCCCACAATCCCGTCTACAATCGAGATGTAAAAATTTAATCATGAAATGAAACCATAATCAATGTAAATCCATGAATTTGATATATCATGTGCACATAGAGGAGTCTTGTGCTCTTTAATGAACATCGCTATTGGATATCTTGGAAGCGGGCGGACATGATGAGTCAGTCAATGATCACCCTGATGGAATCATGTCCCTTATACGTACAAGGTAAACCCTTTACTGAATCCATCAATATTCCATCCCAAATATTTTTTGTCATATCAAGGGGATGACTAATCATTCTTAAACATAGTTCCCAGTTTTCACTTGTTAACAAGTAAGGCAGCGAGAAATGGACACATCCACTCTATTCTTCATTTTTCTCCAAAAAAAAACTGATGTCAGAAGTCCTGGTACATTTTCTCCACACCTGGATGTACTTCCAAAGGGGATTTATGGAACTCCCTTAGAACCTCATCCTGAAACACCACTTGTACTTTTGTACATCCTATTTAAAGAATGACATGATCCCAACCTTTTGAAAAACATTCTGGAGCATGTTATGTGGACATCTTAGCACATAGAGTATCACAATAGGTATCCACAAGA
The DNA here is from genome assembly GCA_963277665.1 of Viscum album. Lineage (NCBI taxonomy): Eukaryota > Viridiplantae > Streptophyta > Magnoliopsida > Santalales > Viscaceae > Viscum > Viscum album. Next base: position 382,838,670 of record OY728136.1, read on the forward strand.
TATATCTCTATGACACTCAATAAGATTGGAGGTGTAACAACCATCGAATGGAAGAATGTTTCCTTATTTTAGTTGTCAATTTATAACAATAGTGATGCTAAATTTTTAGATGCATTGTTCAGTAATTGCAAACTAAAACTCATAGTGAGAGAATCTACCACTATTTTCACCTCCAAGAAGTATATATAATCTCAAATTCATGGTCGTAGAGTATATCTATACATATACAATGTCTCACGTTTATATCCTTATGGGAAAATGTATACTTGAGACTATTTTGATTTCAGAAGATGATAAACCACATTCCCATCAGGCAGTGTCTTCACATATTCAACATGATGACTACCACTGCTAACCCAAGATCAAGGGTCACATAGTTTTTGTCATGTCGTATCAACTTGTGGGAACCATTGGAAATCACCACTCACCTATTCATCAATAAAAAACCAATCTCGGAACCAGATTTTGTGATGAACACTACGTACTCGACACTGTCATCCAGTAATCATAAGATTAGAGTTCTCAACAAACTCTACTTCATCAATTGAAAAGCCTTCAAGCACATCTCTATCTACATGAATGGAATCCCCTTTTGATTAAAATATATTATAGTTTATAATATCTTGGAGAAATTAGGAATGAATATATGATAATAGACTACTAGAAAAAGGATGCTCTACAGCTTTTTCACATTCTTAGGTGGATATCAGGATAACACTACAATGAACCTGATCAAGACCACATCCACTCCAATCGATGAGATTAAATGTCTCGTAAAGTGGATATTTTGAATCCAGAACTAGAACATCATGAGTTTCCCCTAAATCTTGTTCTCTCGGAGTACATTTAGAACTATCCTTATGTCTCTTTCATGCTCCTCCTCAGATGCTGAGTAGACAAGGATACTGTTGATGAAGACTAACAAAAACATGTCTAAATATGGATAAAAGATATGGTTAATGTGACTCATGAGCACTTCTTGGAATTTATTCACACCAAAGGGAATCACCATGTACCCATAATGAACATAATGCTATCTAAATTTCATCTTAAATATATCTTCATCTCATACTCGTAATTGGTGACAGACTGATCAGTGGTCAACCATGAAGAAACATTGTTCCCCTCCCAACAGATCAAGTAGGTGATTGGTCCTTTATAGTGGATACTTATTCATCATGGTTACCTATTTCAAGTGATGGTAATGAAAAAACCACCTAATTATCCAATTTTACTTTTTATAAAACAATAATGGATTCACCTTGTGTAGAGACCCGAAGCATGAAGTACATGGACATTACATTACTTTTTAGGAATACTTAATACATAATGAAAACAGACACACACGGACCGTAATAGTTTTGTGTCTTTGGAAACTCGGAAAAATAATCTTCTAATCGTGGTGAAAGATCTTCAACATCTCCCATAAATATCTTCCCCTTTTTGTTTCCTTATCTAAAATCTTTCTTTTAATCCTGGGGGAAAAGAATGCATAAAAAGGGTGAGCTCAAATGCTATTTAAGTGAAAACATAGAGAACATAAAACAATACATAAACATTTGAAAGCAAAAACATGAACATGAAATTTAAACATCAAAATATTGAGCAAAGACATAAATCGTGGAAGTACGTAAGGAATATATCATAATGGAACATCAACCATGATAAATTATACTGGGAATAAAACATTTAATTGTGGCAACCATTCCACAAATTTTATGATTTCCATAGTAGCCAAGGCATTGCTGCCAATACCATCTTAGTGGACAAAGTCCCTTTCTGAATCGATTTCACTCCACATTTTAGTCTTGTAACACTGAACCAGATTAACTTACCGTTCCATCCATGTATATCTCATGTGATATAAATATTTACCCAATGCATTAGAGGGATATATAGGTTCCACCCATATCATAATGAAATCATTCTTACTTGTGCCACAACATAAACATAAATCATTCATCATAATCCAATGAATAAACTGGGTTTATAAACACCATCCCATCATAAAATAATAAATGTAAAACAAATTGATATCATTTCATCATAAAAAAAAGTGAAACCATGTAAATCATATAGAAATTATACTTCAAACATTATGATACTGAATAATGCCATCTTTGATGGAAAATAGTTTTGACAAAACACTTGAAATGAATTCTTGAGGAAAATATTCTTTCTTCTTCAAAATCATTATATTTTCACAAAATTCCATTCATTTTTAAAAGAAAAAGATTTTGTTAAAATTAATCATGAAATCTTGTAGAGGAAGCTTAAGGAAAATAAGGCTTTATGAAACCGTAAAACTTTGTTCATGCCTTATAAGTTAAAAAAACATTCTTCTCGTACTTTTGTCGGAAAAGTCAAAAAGTACCTCGTATGGTAAACAAAAGAAATATTCCTTCCATACCATGGGGTAAAAGTAAAAAACGGGTAAAAAGGGCATTAAAAATACATGCATTTTTTTTATAAAACATGGACATGGATGATAAATATAACCCCAGTTAATACTTACGAATAAACAATCTCAGATAAAAACGAGATTGGAAAAGTTATCCCTTACCTTAGGTCTGATATGTTTCTTATGGATACGAACCTCCTGTGTAATGATTTAAATAATTTCATTGACTTATTACATAATCATATTCATTGTTTTCATATATGTTTCACTTATGAATTTATATTACCCATTCTTTTGTAAATTCTATGTTAAAGCAGCGTTTTGGGTAAAATAATTTCATTTATCGTATGTGTTTCGACCTGTTGTTCTTGATATTATTACTTATATCCTGATTTACTTAATTCCAGAATGTAAAAGATTATTTATATATAATATATATTCATCATATACATATATATTATAGTTCGATAAAAGGAATGAAATACATCGTTCCTGGAGACGGTAGGTCGTACGTACACATGAACGTTGTTTTCGTTTCCTTATTGAATTGAATGAAACTAAATAGATGACATAAATATATATATATATACATAAATCCAGTAGCATTATTATTTCATATATTTCATTATTATTCATTATATAAACATTATGATCATTCTTGTATAGTTAACATGGAGAATGAATGTCATCGCGTCGTGGAGATGGTAGTCCGTACGTACACACGAGCGATGATATCATTCCCATAATTATTGAATAGAATTGGAGTGGATGGTATAATATATCAGAATGAGTATGATTTTATAATAACCATATATAGTTTTTCTTTACACCATTATACCCATCCATGTAAGGTGTTGGTGGAAAAATAGATTACACCACGGCGTGGAGACAGTATTCCGTACGTACGCACGCGCGGTGATTTTGTCTTCCGTAGGATGGATAGAAGGTGAAATAGGGTTGTTTCATATTTATAATAACATATCTGTATATGAGGGATAATTATGTTATTACTTCATAATGAAACAACTAAATAACAGGGAGTATAAGAAGAATGGAACTTGAAGAAAATGGAAGAAGGTATTGCCTCTTTCTCGAAGTGCTTCCTTTAAAATTTCTCGTAGGGCACTAGAGTTGGTCTTTTAAGAAGACCAGTACCTCTAGTAGGTTTCTATGGAAGTGGGTAAGTTAAATGGGAAGGGTTTTTTCGGGCTTTAAGGCTCAAATTGGTGTGAGGAGGATAGGGAGGTGGTGCCCTTTTATAAGGGTGGAGAGGGGCACCTTTGGAAATATAAGAAATATTAGTTTATATTAAATCCCAACCCCACATAAAAACTTCCAAAATGACTCATATCAAAATATTAGATGAGACAAGGTTGTAATATCATCAACCAATAAAATTTAGAAATGCTAGGAATTTATTTTAAACATTATCAACTTGATTTATCCTTATTTATCAATTTAATTTTATTTGTGGTAATAATATTCTAAATTTTAAATTGTTCTAAATAATTACATATGTGTTGTGAATTTTCCATAATTTGACACTATATGACAAAGTAGACCATATAAATTTAAATTTATAATTTTTAAATTTTTTTTTGATTTTTAAACCATTTTATAATATGTTATTTTTATAAAATAACAATAGTGTAAATTTTGACACTATTCATTTATTTGAATTTAAATAAATTATATAAAAAATATTTTTTCTAACTAAAAGCATTAATAGATTATAAAATGTCATATGTATCTATAAAATAAGTGGATCACATTAAATAGTTCATATAATATTTATTTTAATATTTTTAAATCCATTTATTTGATATTTTAATTAATAAAACAATTTCAACATCACTATTGTGTCATAATTAATGATAATTATTTAATCCCTAAAAATACTAAATAAATTTATATGATGTAGATAATTGTATTATATTTCTGGATAATATTCATGTTTGAAGTTTCATTAATTTTATCACTAAAGTAAAATTATTATACTTATAAGATTTAAGAAAGTGACATGTTGTCACTTTCTTTGGTTTAAATAATAATTAAATTATTTTCGAGGATGAAAATCCATTAAATGAATATAATCTGACCCTTAGGTGATATGGTTCGACTTTTAGTCATCTAATAAGATTTTGGAAGGTGTGAGGGTAATTTTATAATCTTATATTTACCCTTAATTACCTGATTTACCTTTAACTATGGTAAATAAAATTTACCGTAGTTACTATTCATGATGCCCAAAAATAAAAAGTATCTTATTAACATAATTTGGACCCACTGATTCCAAATATGGAATCCATTTTTGCAAATTCAATACAAAAAATTTGTAGAAATTAAATCAAAATTAATCCTATTGTCGAAAGAAAACAGGTTTTTGGTTAAAACTTTGCAAAAGATTGAATTGATTTAACCTACAAATTCAAGGTAAAATCAATGCTAATTACATAAATTATATTAAATGGTAAAAATATATTCTATTTATACTTTAAAACCATTTAATATTATAATTTAACCATATAAATTATTACGATGAAAAAAGTTGTTTTAAATTAAAATATAGTGTGTTTTTACTATTCATTAAAATATGAAAGTTATCAGAAAAAATATCAAAACATTATCTATTGTAAATTTTTATATCCTGATTCAAAATAAGAATTTATTTTGTAAAATTAAACATATAAACATGTCAAAAACTAGATTTAATGTGGGTGCGCCATTAAATGGCGACAAAACTGCATTTTTTGAAAAATACTTATTTTACCCGAAAAATTTATTTTATTCACATACCATGTTCTAGAAAATGTGTAAGATGAAATAATAATATTATAACCATCAAAATTTAGTTAATACTATTCATAATGGCTTGTTCATAATAATATTATAACCATATATCATTGTTTAGTGAAACCTGATATTGCGTACAACACACGATATCGAGGAAAGTCGTGATTGCGTGTAATGCAAGCCAAGTCAAGGTTGCGAGTTGTGCAAGACTCTTTTGTTGTTGCGTATAACAAAATCCAACCATATTTCATTTATACATTGAATATATATATATATATACACTCAATGTTGCGTAGAATAACTACTATCAAACAAACTTGAAATTGTGTTTAACACGATCCATGATTAGTGTTGCGTATACTGCAAGCTAATATGGTGTTGCGTATAGCGCAAGATAATCTTGGTGTAGCATAAAACAGACGATATAAAATAAATTAAAAATAATATATATTATAAAATCTTAGGGTGTTACATTCTACCCCCCTTAAAATGAATTTCTCCCTCGAAATTCATCCTGGTTATAAATGGTTTAATACTTGAAAGTTTCTTTAGTAGAAACCCTCATTGTAAAAAGGGAATACCAAAACCTATATTTAAAAACTAATGTATGAAATGTAATGGTTACCCAAATTATCTAATCACTGGGTTTCCACATATGAGAACATAGATGAAAAAATATGGATATGGAAGAGAAATCTAACCATCAAGTTCTAATGGAGAGTGGTAGAGAACATGGCTATGAAAAAGCCACCAATCACAAAGCCTTAAATTTGTGATGATCTAAGGTACCATCTGATTGATCAGATAAAAGAGCACTAGGAAAACATTTTTGGTTTTCAATATCATTTCTCTAAAGTTGAAAATTTCAAATTAGAAGAAATACTTACTTGATTTTGGTAAAATCTCACTGTTGTTCGTGCCTTCAATAATTTCCACTTCATCTCTTAAAGAAATACAGATGAATTTTTTATTCGTGAAGTGTTATCAAATCATGTGATAGAATGATGGGTCATTCCATCTGTTTCAAACAAAGTTTTACCAAAAGTTATCAAATATACATAAGTTCATCTATAGTGAGATTAATCGTATATAGTTCCTAAAATGGATGTATACTTCGTATATCATAACACATAATAAATATTAACTAATTTATACTATCCAAGGACTTCTTATAGGCCAGTGGTATATGATAAACACCTGTTTCACTTCAGTTGTGGGTTCAATTTCCACAGCCTTGTCCGACGCGACGGGTTGTCGCCCGTCTTGTAGGTTGTCCCTTTTTCTAAAACTACATTACAATAACATTATTGCAATAATATCGGAAAAAAGTCCTAGCCTTAAACAATACTATCTGATGTCTGACATAACCCTTTCCAATCTTTAGACTTATCCAAAATACATCTATCCAATCTCATAGTGTACAGAAAATGATTATTGGAAAGGTCACATAACAAGAACGTGAATAACATCATTTTATCATATGATATATCTTGTTGGTCACATTCCAAACATGTAAATTCTTAATCATGTGTTATCTTGAAATAGAAATTACCATAGAACCTTAGTAAAAACATGAATGCTGTCAAAAGGTAACTCTTTCCACATACCAAAATCCCAAAATTTCTATATACTCAAACCATTATATAACTTTTTCCTTTTATCAGTCATGAGCTCATTTCATTTTCTCTTTATCCCTTCATTATGTGCTTATCATATTCTATTCAAAAATATCTGAATAACCTTCCATGGTTACTGGTACCATTCAACATATACTTTCAAATAATTTAGGAAAAACAATAGTGTAACAATCCTTAGATGAATCTTTATTCCATAGTACCATACATTATTCTTTATAAACATTCAATCATTCAACTAACTTCTTAAAGAACTGACTGAATATCATCATTTATTTCATCTTATATTTCATTTGTTGTCTCTTCATCATCATCCACATAAATACTACTCATATGACCATGCTGATTCTCTTTATGAGATTTTCCCTTAGCGAATTGGTTTGCATAATGCCCATACATTCCACATTTAGAACATCTAATCATTGTTGATGTCGTAAAAATACCATTATCCTTGTCCATGGTGTTAACTGAACCTTTTTTTTCACTTACTGGCTTTGTTTCCTTCTTTTCCACACCCAAAGCATCTTCTAGTTCCTTTGAATCAATCTCCCTAATGCCTCTTCCAACATGATTTACATGAGGGAAATTGAACTTTATTTCCTCTATGATCATCATGAAACTCCATCATTCTCTTATTATATGAGTCGAGAAACTTACAAAAGATGAGATTATTGATCATATTATGAGATTTATGATTAGACATAATAACGATTTTTGGACTTCCAAATCTCGTTTCATTTGGTTGCTCATGAATAATATCATTCCATTGTCTGTCATATCCTCCATTATCGTGAATCTTCCTGTTTCCAGCCATTTTCTAAAACCCAAAAATAATAGTGTGAGAGGAAAAAATCATGGTAGGGAATAAAACATAGTAAAGGGGGAGTACCCTCAATATCTAACATCTTAGGTTAAATTCTATGATCGTTACCGTAGTTCTAGGACTATATCCTATAGGTATACTTATCTTTAGGGACATCCCTAGACATACCTTAGAAATATCTATAAGGATTTCACTAACGTTTTCGCATCCTAGTTTCCAAAGGTTGACTAAAACTTTTCTATGATACCAACAGTAGAGACCCGATGGTTGAAGTACATGGAAATTAAATTACATTTGCGGAATACTTAAAACATAATGAAAACAGACACACAAGGACCGTAATAGTTTAGTGTCTTTGGAAACTCGGAAAAATAATCTTCTAATCGTGGTGAATGATCTTCAAAATATCCCATAAATATCTTCCCCTTTTTGTTTCCTGACCTAAAATAATTCTTTTAATCCTGGGGGAAAATAAAGCATAAAAAGGGTGAGCTCAAATGCTCATTAAGGGAAAACATAGAGAACATAAAACAATCCATAAACATTTGAAAGCAAAAACTCGAACAAAAAATTTAAACATCAAAATCATGAGCAAAGACATAAATCGTGGAAGTATGTAAGGCATATATAATAATGGAACATAAACCATGATAAATTATAATGGGAATAAAACATCTAATTATTGAAACCATTCAGAACATGTTATGATTTCCATAGTAGCCAAGGCATTGCTTCCAAGACCATCTTAGTGGACAAAGTCCCTTTCTGAATCGAGTTCACTCCTCGTTTCAGTCCAGTAACACTAAACCAGATTAACTTACCATTATAGCCATGTCCTTCTCATAAGATATAAATCATTACCCAATGCATTGGAGGGAGACATAGGTCCCACCCACCTCATAATGAAATCATTCTTACTTGTTTCACAACATAAACATAAATCACTCATCATAACCCAAAATATAAAATGGGTTTCATAAACACCATCCCATCATAACATAATAAATATAAAAAAATGGATATCATTTCATCATAAAAAAAGTGAAACCATGTAAATCATAGAGAAATTAAACTTGAAACATAATCATATCGAATAATGTCATCTTTGATGGAAAATAGTTTTGACAAAATACTTGAAATGAATTCTTGAGGAAAATATCCTTTCTTTTTCAAAATCATTTTATTTTCACAAAATTACATTAAATTTTAAATGAAAAGAATTTTATTGAAATTAATAATGAAATATTTTAGAGGAAGATTAATTAATATAAGGCTTTATGAAACTGTAAAAATCTGTTCATGCCGTATAAGTTAAAAAACATTCTTCTCGTACTTTTGTTGGAAACGTCAAAAAGTACCTCGTATGGTAAACAAAAGAAAGATTCCTTCCATACCCTAGAGTAAAATTCAAAAGGGGTAAAAAGATATTTAAACATACATGAAAACATTTTTATAATACATGGACATGGATGATAAATATAACCCCGGTTAATACTTACGAATTAACAATCTCGGATAAAAATGAGATTGGAAAAGTTATCCCTTACCTTAGATCTGATATATTTCGTATGGATCCAAACCTCCTGTATAATGATTTAAATAATGTCATTTAATTATTACATAATCATATTCATTGTTATGATGTCATATATGTTTCACTTATGACTTTATATTACCCGTAATGTTGTAAATTCCATGTTAAAGCAGCGTTTTGGGTAAAATCATCTCATTTATCGTATGTGTTCCGACTTGTCGTTCATGATATTATTACTTATATCCTGATTTACATAATTCCAGAATTTAAAACTTGATTTATATATAATATATATTCATCATGTACATATACATTATAGATCGATAAAAGGAATGAAATACACCGTTCATGGAGACGGTTGGCCGTACGTACACATGAACGTTGTTTTCGTTTCCTTATTGAATTGAATGAAACTAAATAGATGACATACATAAATACATACATAAATCCAGTAGCATTATTATTTCATATATTTCATTATTATTCATTATATAAACTTTATTATCATTCATGTATGGTTAACATGGAGAATGAATCTCATCGCGTCGTTGAGACAGTAGTCCGTACGTATGCACGAGCGATTATATTGTTCCCATAATTATTGAATAGAATTTAAGTGGATGGTATAATATATCAGAATAAGTATGATGTTATAATAACCATATATAGTTATTCTTTACACCATTATACCCATCCATATAAGGTATTGGTGGAAAAATAGATTACACCACGGCGTGGAGACAGTATTCTGTACGTACGCATGCGCGGTGATTTTGATTTCCGTAGGATGGATAGAAGGAGAAATAGGGTTGTTTCATATTTATAATATCATATCATTATATGAGGGATAATGATGTTATTACATCATAATGAAACAACTATATAAGAGGGAGTAGAAGACTAATGGAACTTGAAGAAAATGGTAGAAGGTATTACCTCTTTCTCGAAGTGCCTCCTTTAAACTTTCTCTTAGGGCACTAGAGTTGGTATTTTGAGAATACAAGTACCTCTAGTAGGTTTCTAAGAAAGTGTTAATGTTAAATGGGCAGGGGTTGGCCGAGTTCGAAGGCAAAAATTGGTGTGAGGAGGAGATGGAGGAGGTGCCCTTTTATAAAAGAAAAGAGGGGCACCTTTGGAAATATAAGAATTATTAGTTTATATTAAATCCCAAACCCACATAAAATATTCCAAAATGACTCATATCCGGATATTAGATAAGGTAGGGTTGTAATACCATCAAACAATAAAATTTATACATATTAGGAATTTATTTTAAACATTATCAACTTGATTTATCCTTATTTATCAATTTAATTTAATTTGTGGTAACAATATTCTAAATTTTAAATTATTATAAATAATTACATATGTGTTGTGAATTTTCCATAATTTGAAACTTTATAAAATTTTAGACCATTTAAATTTAAATTTATAATTTTTAAATATTTTTGTGATTTTTAAACAATTTTATAATATGTTATTTTTATAAAATAACAATAGTGTAAATTTTAAAACTATTCATTTATTTGAATTTAAATAAAATATATACAAAAGATATGTTCAAAATAAAAGCTTTAATAGATTCATAAAGTCTCATATGTATCTATAAAATTAGTGGATAACATTAAATAGTTTATATAATATTTATTTTAATATTTTTAAATCCATTTATTTGATATTTTTATTTATAAAATAACTTCAACATCACTATTGTGTCATAATTAATGATAATTATTTAGTCCCTAAAAATTGTAAATAAATTAATATGATTTATATAATTGTATTATATTTCTTTAGACTATTAATGTTCGAAGTTTCATTAAGATTATCACTAAATTAAAATTATTATACTTATAAGATTTAAGAAAGTGACATGTTGTCGCTTTCCTTGGTTTTAATAATAATTAAATTATTTTCATGGATAAAAGTGCATTAAATTAATATAATCCGACCCTTAGGTGATATGGGTCGACTTTTAGTCATACAATAGGATTTTGGCAGGTGTTAGGGTAATTTTATAATCTTATATTCACCCTTAATTACCTGATTTTCTTTTAACTATGGTAAATAAAATTTACCATAGTTACTATTCATAATGCCAAAAAATAAAAATCAGTTTATTTACATAATTTAGACCCACTGATTTCAAATATGGAATCCACCTTTTCAAATTCAATACCCAAAAGTTGCAGAAATTAAATTAAAATTAATTCCGTTGTCGAAAGAAAACGAGTTCTTGGTTAAAACATTGCAAAAGATTGAATTGATTTAACCTACGAATTCAAGGTAAAATCAATGATAATGACATAAATTATATTAAATGGTAAAAATATATTCTATTTATACATTAAAACCATTCAATATTATAGTTTAACCATATAAATTATTACGATGAAAAAAGTTGTTTTTAATTAAAATATAGCGTGTTTTTACTATTCATTAAAATATGAATGTTATCAGAAAAAATATCAAAACATTATCCAATGTAAATTTTTATATCCTGATTCAAAATAAGAAGTTTATTTTGTAAAATTGAACATATAAACATGTCAGAAACAAGATTTAATGTTGTAGCGCCATTAAAAGGCAGAAAAACTGCATTTTTTGAAAAAATGCTTATTTTACCTGAAAAATTTATTTTTTTCACCTACCATGTTCTAGAAAAATGTGTAAGATGAAATAATAATGTTATAACATTCAGAATTTAGTTAATACTATTCATAACGGCTAGTTCATAATAATATTATAACCATATATCATTGTTTAGTGAAACCTAATATTGCGTACAACACACACTATCGAGGAAAGTCGCAATTGCATCAAATGAAAGCCAATTTAGGGTTTAGTGTTGTGAAAGACTCCTTTGTTGTTGGGTATAACAAAATCCAACCATATTTCATTTATACATTGAATATATATACACACTAAATGCTGCGTAGAATAACTACTATCAAACAAACATGAAATTGTGTGTAACAAAATCCAAGATTAGTGTTGTGTATACTGCATGCTAATACGGTGTTGCATATAGCGCGAGATAATATTGGTCTAGCATACAACATAAGATATGAAATAAATTAAAAAGAATATATCTTATAAAATCTCGGGGTGTTACACCTATGGTGAAACACTGGTTCTCAGGATTCCCTTCCTCTACAAGTCCTCCAACTACACCCTCAACTCGCGAGGCTCTACTGGAGCCATCCAATATGCTTCTGTAGAAATTTATGTCTTCTTAGGATGTAACTAAATATAGAAGTATATTTCATAGTTGGTAGGTAATCCCGTAACATCTTCTGAAAATACATCCTCTTACTCTACCCCCACTTCAAGAAACTAGAAGCTCTTAACAACTACTACATCGCGGGTCAGGCTAGACAACTGATGTGTAATCAGATTTTCCCACCTAGGCATGAGTACATCATGTGCTTTCATGGTTTTCTATATCATTGATAAAGGGAAAATAGTTATACCACTACAAACACACTACCTACTTCACCAAAATGTGTCAACCAGGGCATGTAGAGTAGATAACCAATTCATACCAATAATGACCTCGTAAGGCCTAGACACTGCCCTCAAGAGGTTACAAATGAAACACTCTCCTATGAGGGTCATGTCACAATACTTTAATATATTTTTGATTATTGAGTGTCCTCCAGTCGGTGTTTCCAAATGTAATGGTAGATTCTATGGTTCAACCAAAATATCTAGGTCTCGAATAATATTTTTGGTGAGAAAGTAATGAGTATAAGTTGTGTATATCAGTACGATAACTAATGAGAAAAGACATAGATCATACCTTGAATCATTCTTGGTGCACTTGTGTTATATTCATCGACATCATGAAATTTTCCCCTCAGTAGTTCACCAACAACCTATTTCTATAGTGGACCACCTTGGGTGGTGGTGGTCTCAAGTCAAAATGTCGACCACCTACTACCACTCTCCTAGCTCCTTTATCACGTCCTCCACCATATTGATCTTCATTATACTATAATTGTCTCTACCTAAATTTTCTATCCACAGTCTCCCTGATAACTGTACTACATTTTAAACAATATTGAGTGAGATGTCACATAACGTCATATGAATACCGCTGCCTATCTCTAGGATAACTGAACAACAGTGTGATCCATGAAATGCAGATCCTCTATCATAGGACCTCTTCCTAAAAAACCTGTAATGCCCAGGTTCCTAAGACATATTTAAGCTCCTTGGTGCCGAGGTCTTTGATCATTCTTACCCACTACAAACTCTCCTTGGATGTATCTTCTTAGGTAAGATGATTTTAACCACGAAAGGCCACTCAAGCATCCCCAAATATGGAAAAAATCCCATAGGGATAATGTTGGCTCGAATGTCTCCACATAGATATCACTTGAGGTACTGAGCCCTGAAGTACTGATCTATAACCATATCGATACAGTACATTGAATAGTTGGTGAACCCAGATGAGTAATAATGAACCATAATATATTTATGTTAGAGATGATGATGCTACTGAATACGCACAAACCTTAACATAACATGGGAGAACTCTTCTCTGAAGATGTTCTTGAACTCTGTCCATGAAAGAGTTACCTCATCCTAAGTATGAATATCCAATCTCAACTATCAGCTTACTAATCCATGTATAAAGATCACCACTATGACCACAATATGATATGTTGGTGTCCTGGCTTGATAGAAAACATGGGTCACCATCTTAAGATGGTCCCCAGCCACTTGTGGGTTGGGATAACCCTGAAACATGAGGGGTCTGTATCACTGAAACTCATGAAGTGTTATCAACCTTCACTCCTCATCAGTTGGTACTATAGATACCACGGTCTTCTCTATAGGTGGTCGAATGGAAGGTGAACCACATAGAGGTAGAATCTGGGAAACTAGTCCCACTACTCAAAATCTCACCTTTCCCAACGCTTCTATACCAACGGTTTGTAAAAACTGTTGTTATAGGTCCCCTTTCCCAATAGTTTGTCCAAACCATTGGGAAATCCCACTTTGAGGTCACTTTTCCCAACGGTTTTCCCAAACTGTTGGGAAAGGGTATGGCTTTCGCAATAGTTTTCCCAAACCATTGGGAGAAGTCCACTTTGTGGCCACTTTTCCCAATGGTTTGGCCAAACCATTGGGAAAGGGTATGGATTTCTCAATGGTTTGGCCAAACCGTTGGGAAAATTCCCCCATATACTAATGTCGGTCCCAAAACAAAAGGACCTATACCAACGGTTTCCAAAACCGTTGGTATAGGTCCCTTGATTTTTTATCGAATATTCTTACCGAGAACATTATATAAATAAAAATTTAAAATTATTATGATAATATATATATATTTATATTTATTTATGAAATTATGTTCACAAAAAGTCATGTTTGGTTAGTGGTTAGGTTGTTGATTGAAAAACTAGAGGTCCTGGGATCAAATCCCACCGAATTCTTTTTTTTGAAATACACATAGTAACGTTTTTATGGAACCATTGGTATAGATTTTCATATTACTTATACCAACGGGTTTCCCAAAACCGTTGGTATAGACCTATCCCAATGTCTTACTTTCCCACGGTTCTCCAAACTGTTGGTATAGGGTATTTTTCCAGTATTGTACCTATATCGAAGCCTCATCATTGAGGGGGTCATCCTTGTGATCAAGCTGCTAATATATTGATAGTTGGCGTTTTGGGGGCATCTTGTAAATATATATGGTCTACCATAGTCAATTAGTGTATCTGGAGAGATGATTCAATAATGAAATGGAAACCAAAATCAATTCTTATGTGATATATATACCATTATTTTTCTTGAGACTCGTGTTCTAATGCAATGAGTTGAAAAGTAGTTTATCGGAGTGTTGGTGTATGGATCTATTGGCCACCTCCACCACACTGAAGACCCTAGCCTAAAATTTGAACTCTAAATACATAACAATGTTTCCCCAAACTAGTCTTACAGTCTCTCAGTCCTAAGGTAGAACCTACCTTGCTCTGATTCGACTCTCTCATGACCTGTCCTAGTAGAGCCCATGCCGCAACTCCCCCATCCCTCCTCTAATAGGCTATGGGATGGTAACTAGAACCAAAAAAAATTAAGTAACATGGTAGGAATTGCCTATGTATAGGTACACACACACATCTCTAATCCCACAAAATACTGAAATATTAAATCCACTATGTAATCAACGTATGAATATAACTATATCCTACAACAAGAGTATGAATAAAAGTAAAGTAAAAAAGGGCCAATATTAAATTCCACCACAATGTGTCTATAGACACAAGTCCAAAATATAAGGAAAATTTACTAGGACTACTTTCCGTTGCCGTAGGGAGACAACTCAGCATTTCTTGTCTCGCTAGGAACTATCTAGTCCTAGTTTACCTAGGTCTCTATCAAAAGGTTGATCATTTTCACAAGACATGACAGAAACGAGGACCAACCATTTTGGGCATGAGTATAACAATACTCAGTAGGAAACCCCAAAATCATAAATAAATTCAAAAGAAGAAAGTGCAGTCATCTCTTCAGAAGTCTTTTTCTATATTCTATATCGAAAGAATATCATAATATACTCAATCAAGACAAATATTCTAGATGTATTTTACAACCACTAGATATCATCTGTTGTAATTAATCACTAATATTCCATGAATCACTCATCCAAGAGAACACACTACTATGTGAAATCCCTAATAGTATTTTTCTGAGAGGTACTACTCATTGGGTCTTTCCTTGAGATATATACACAGATAGATCGGCGGAGTGACATGATACAATAGATGAAAATCATAGTTAGGGCCATAGGATGATCAAAAAAACTAAATCTGTATTAACCCTCTAACTAGAGGATCAGTTCCCTCATAATTTTTATCCCATTGATACCCTGAACTGCACCTAGGATATGAATAATGAATAAAGGATATAGCTATGGGTCTCTTCAGGGATTACAACAACACTATCATATAATTATTAGTGAATGGATCATTTTCCTATGTTTGGGGAATGGATAATGCCAAACCTTTAAGAAAATAAGAATTGGAAAACCCCTAATGAAACCTTACCATGATCTAAAGGACTAGTGACTCAATCCAAGTAGGAATGTGGACATGGTGTGTAGTAGGGTCATGCTCTGTGTCCCTTGATCCCAAGTACTACCCATGTGCATTGGCCCATGTCTTCAGATCATGTCATATAGAAGAGGGGTACACTGCATATAAAAGGGACTATACATCATGTCCCTATATCCAGGGTCCCACCCATGTACTCAGTTGTGTCCCAGTAAACCACATCAAGCCATGTATCTATGGCCAAGTACTGGTACACTGGGTAGTTTGTGTAACGAATCTAGTACAAGAACTATGGGGGAGTACATTCCATGTATGTTACCCATTTACTGCAAACCATGCCTGTGTACTACCCATGTACATGCAAGTCATCAAATGATGAACACACACTGTGTAGTCTGGACTACACGATGTGTTTATCACTTTTATAGAATTTGTGTTCTTATTTCACACACCTCATCCAATTATCCTTATCACATTCTAGTGGTAATTTCACCAAGAAACATCACATAATGTGTTGTTTCAACATCAAAAAAACAAATATATGTGTCGTTAGAAATATATATTCTCAGAAATCCATTTTCATCCATCCCGACCCAACTAACCCCAAGAACAGGTGTTGCAGAATAACTTCGATCTGTTCGATTCTATCACCGTCACACCTCTGTCGAGTAATCCTGATGTTGAATCACCAATTTCAGATCATTGTGGTGTGAATAAGAGGCATAAAACCCGATTTTTCAATTTTAGGGAAATAATGAAGAATGCACATGAAGAACACCAGAAATCAGGGGAGAAAAATTGTACAAGGAACAAACCTCGATCATTGTTCATTCTAAACTCAATCCATTCCCATAAGAATAATAAACTAATCATGATCAAATATCAAGATTCAAATCCAAACAAATAGCACAAAATCATATCATCCCTCATATACGATTGATATGTGGGATAATCTATTCAATGATTGGTCTCCATTCATTATATGAATAAAAAACAAGGAAAAGAGTTGAAATAATGATTCCTACCTAAATTTTGGATCATTCGTTGATGACGATCGGTCACCGCATCATCTCCATTAGTGTGAAATACGATGAACGGTGTTCATATATATTTTATGATAATTTTTTCCATTTCTTACTCTAGAGGATCCTCTATATATTCCTCCCAACATCTCCATAGAATTACATGGTCATGACACTAACCCTGGATCTCTAAAAAAGATATTATTTAAAATAAATAATGTCTCTAAATCACTACATCGATTAAATAAATTAAATTAAATTTTATCAATTTGTTTAATTCATTTAAAACACCCTTAATGTCATTTGACAATCGACCCATGCTGACCAAAGTTAGGTCACACCTAGCGTAAAGATGCTATTCTAAACTGCCTTCAAAATTTTGATCGTAGAACCAGTTTAAAATTTATTCACCTTTATTTAGAAAAATAGATGAATGTTCTATTTAATATTTTAATTTTTTCCCAATTTTTTTCCGAGAACACCAATCCTAAAAAAATGAACATCATCTTCGTGCTTTGTCTAAAAAATAATCCATATAATATTTAAAATTTATACACATAACAACTGACTCATTACACATACATCCATCACCAAATACAATCCTATATAAAAACCCACATCTAAATCCATAGAAAATACCTATGTATGATCTACAGTAATCCTACTCCTAACATTAATGGAGTTTTAGTGTTGTACAATAGAAAAGACACACATGATTAAGTAAATTTAAATTGACTCTTCTCTTTTTTTCCACTTCTCATTATTTTTTGGCATCCCATTCAAAATAACATATAACATTAATTAGGTAATATTTCAGAAATATATTAATGATTTCAACCTACAATAATGATTATATTTTATATATATATAAGTTTCAAATGTCTATTTCCGGGTCTACCGACAATGTCCCATCAATGATCAGTTAAACACTAACGGAGACATTTACATGAAAACACATTTATCCATCATCATGGATTGATATATTAAATTATATATAATTTATAAAAAAATATATATATTTATTATTATATTGTATAATTATTTATACTAATTTATTAGTTATATTGACCAAAATAGCTAAATCGAAAAAAATTGGAAATTATCTTTCTTAAAACATTATGTCAAAATGTCTATTCTTTTACCGAGGAAATTAAGAAATATAATAAAATAAAAATAATTTATAAATAGTGCAAAAAATTAAATAATTTAATTTAAATTTTTTAATAAATAATGTTTAATAATTCAGGACATGACAAAATGATGAAATAAAGCAGTAATTAAGGTATGGGGAATCTCAAACTCAACACCCTTTCATTTGATTTTCCCTCTTCCGTGGAAATCTCATTATGGGAATTCCATTAATGTTCTGTAAATACTATTTCATTATACATACATTCTACATTATGGATATACATTTTTTCACATTGATTTTTAATTTAAATACAGTGATTTCCCCAAAATTCATTTCTCTCGAAAATAAATTATTGAATCCTCTTATTTTGTTTCATATCTAATAAATGGTATCCTATTATAATGTATGATCTATAGTTATATTTTCTGAACAAAATTATTTATTCATTAATTTATTAGTTATTAAATCTTTATGAAACCCATTCCTTCCAATGGTTATTTCATTACTGCGATTGTTAAAAGTTCAATGTGGCATGCATGATTATGTAAATATGATGCAATGATGGGAAGGATTTGAATTGTATATCCCTCCAATGCATTGTTTAATGTTATTTTTATCATGATATGATATGTATTATGTGTGTACAAGATTCAAAATTTTTTCAATAGGATGATGTTATGATTCTTCCCATATGTTATGCATGAACATGATGCTAGATTTTTTTTTACAACTATGTGAAGTATTAGACCCTTACGACATTATGTTTTATTTTTATACATTGACACCTTCCATTACATTATAACATGATTCCCTCAGGATTATTATAATGATCTTATTATTATGATTTGATGATAACGATTATTCTCAACCATGTGATTTTGATTCATGTACCTTATTCATCCTATTACTGGGATTTTTTATCATAACATTCTATGAAGTATGTCCTCATGTTATAACATGAACTAAGAAGAAAAAAATATTTTAGGAAGATATAAAATAAGAATTTAATTAAATGTTTCTATTTATAATGTTCTTGTTATTTAAAGTTCTAGTTTTATTGAAATATTAGACCATTTAATCCTCGATATGAATCAGGATTATTTTTTTATCATAAAAATGATTTAATTTTAATGTATGAAAAAAGGGTCTTTACTGTTGGTATCAGATAAATTTATTAGTAAATTTGTGAATTTTTATTAGAAATCATTAGTGAAAACCCTTACGATATATCAAATTATATGTAAACAACCAATTGAAATTGGTTTAGAAAAATTCTTTTCCTTGGGGTACATTTTGATATTCTTTTAGAGTTAAATTTAAAAAATAGAATAAATTATTTATTCATTATTTGTTGACGTACATTTTTTTTCAAACCTCATATATTTTAGAAAATGGTGGGAACAAGGAGAAACTATAATAACAACCCATGTGAAGGAAAACTGAACATTTTCCCAAATGGCATCACATATTCCATAAGTGGTGGAATTAAAAATATCATGGAAATGATTTTCAAGATGTCTAATGCTATAATTAATAACCTTAAAAATGTGGATCATCTTCCTTTCATTAATAATGATCAACTAGAAATTGAGTATTTAATACATAGAAGAGAACAAAAATTTGGTGGATATTTTAATACACTTATTACAGAATAGGGGGTTAACTCAATGTATACAATCATTAATGTTCTCTACTATTCTGTTAAAGAAAGGATGACTCTGTATGTTTTTCCTTTTGAGAAAGAAATTGGTAAATTATAGGAATTTATAAATAATATTAATTTGAATGATGACATGGATGAGTTGTTGTGGAAATACTCAATGAAAACATTTATTAACAAAAAATTTCCGCATACTCTTCAAAAAAATATGGAGATTAAATTTATAAATATGAAGAAAAATGAAGGTGTATATACCATCGGTTATGAGGAAATAATAAAGATTATTCTTGGATACAACTCGGGTTTTGTTACCAAGAATGATATTAATATATATAATTTCATTATTGGATTAAAATTACACCATTGAACGACTCATTCTATCAGAGACATTGCATGTTATAAATAATTGGTTTGATGTTCTCTCAAAATAAAGATACAGATAGAATAATGGTCTCATGGTTCTTGGGATAAGATGACAAAAATGGAGTTTCATTTTTTTGGGACAAATGAAAAATAGGGATTTATGATCAAACTACCCACATATAAAAAATATATAAGAAATGTCCTTGAAATTTTATCATAGTTATAAGGAAATTCTACAAGTGAGAGAGATAATTCCACCAATCCCATAAATATTGAGGAGACATGAAGAAGCTATCCAACAATATGTGGGAAAGGAATTAACCTCTTACTACACCAACCAGGATTCGATTCATCAACTATAAGGATCAAGGTCACTATGAAAGTCAATGATTTTTTTACTTTGGGTCCTTGAGGGTAATCAGGTTCAGTAACCACCACATCCAAAGGGAAAGATAATGATTATGCCATCACTACAGTATAAGTCATGCATGATAATGAATTTTTATAATGTATAAATTCTATTCACTCAATAATAGGAAATGATTTATTTGATTCAGGTTTTACAAATTCAATTATATCCTCCATATTTTGTAGAATTGTTAAATTGAATCCTTGATACATTTATTTAGATATATCTATAAAATCACCAAATTTTAAAATCATTTCAACTGAAGTGGTGGAATCATTTCATTTATGTTCCTATGGAATGATTATTCCATAAAATCTCATTATACATACCTTGGTGGAATTAGATGCAATATAGTTCATGGATTGGCTCTCATTATATGGAAAAAACATAAAAAATAGGAAATGAAAATCTCATTTCATATCCCAAACCACCTAATGATCATTTAAAAATTCAATGAAATCATGAATCTACTTTGGATAATAAATCAACAATGTGGGCGTTAGTACCTAGAGAAAAATCAAACCTTGATTACTGGTTGAGCAAAGAAAGGTATCAACCTCGAGGAAATGACCACTATTATTGAATGAACGTGTGTATTTCTTGAAATGTTCCTCAGAATTTCCCCAAAATCATGTGGTATATTTATCAACATATCTCATACTCTAAGCCACTACTATCTGAAAATTATCCTATATGATGTCCCCAATCAAACATGATGTGTTAAATAAGTATCCTCATGAGAATTTGGTCAACAGTTTCATATTCCCTAGTGAGTCTCTTTAGGTTGCGCTATTTATCTTTGTGAAGAAAATGGATTGATAAAAGAAGTTGTGTATCGATTATCGGGATATCAACAATATAACCAAAAAGAAAAAATTTAATTTACTAATCATTTATACTTTATTAGATCAACAATGATAATGTGGGTAGTTTTAAAAGGTTAAACATTTTTTAAGGTCCTCAACTCAAGGAGAAGAAGGAATATATTTAGAAGACTTCCTTCCATACAAATTATGGGAACTAAATTTTTATAGTGAATCTCTTTGGATGTAAAAATTATCCTTATATCATCATGGAATTTATTAATATATTATTTAGTGACTACCTTTAAAAATATTTCATAATTATTTTAATAATATTTTCGTTTACTCTAATTGTAATTATAAACATGAATAACATATATGCATTTTTATAGTGACATCAATGAAGTGTGTAATTACCTAGATCTAGATGCTCAGAGCCTATGTATGATTTTAATACATTCGCATGATTACAAGGAATCAAATCCCAAAGGCCCAGTCAGTTTCGTTGTATAGGATAATAGTATAAATTTATGATCATTATATTACAATTTGGAACATAAAATACAAGATAGATAATACTTTGATATTGCAATTATTCTCAAAGCTTAACCCTACATATCAGTCAAAAAACAATTATTGGCATGCAAGGAAAATAAATCATAAGAAATGGGTAAGCTCAGATTCTCAAAAAGGTTAAACTATATAGTATAATATTTTATATATAATCATAAACATTAAGGCGAGTATAAAACTAAAACACAATCCTTTGAAAGAAAAACTGGAAAATAAAATGGAAAGAAAAAATAAAATAATTCTATTTGAACATTCACATGGATATTATACTTGAAAAATAATCACATGTAATAACTAATATAATAAAGAGGGAATGCATAATGTTGGACAAGTTAAATATATTGTCCAAGCATCGGCCAAGAAACCATACATAATTGGGTAAGATAATATCCCAAACCTAATCTTAATTGACTCATGAGACTTTTTGATACATCGAGGGTCTATTGTGGGACCCTTCTAGCACTTACAACGTCCAATTCACTCAACTTATGAATGGTGTAAAACATAATAAAAAAACTTGTATTAAAACTAGTATATGAAATGTTAATATTTTAACCACAACCCATGAATGGAATTAGAATAGAAAATACACTGTCAAACATATTATAAACCCTTTAATATAGTATAGAACATAATACCACAAGATATCAACCTTAATTAATAATAAGAACAATAAATGTATGTTGAGAAATATTAAAATACTCTTTTTAAATCATTAAAAATATCTTCAGATAAATACCCATTTTCCCTTGAAATCATTCATTCAAAATCCATGCACCTATACAATAATAAATTTAAAAAGATATTTTTAATTCAAAGTGTCTCATTCCACAATGATAATTTTTGAATGGAATTGAAAATGTAAAACATTCTTGTCCATATAATTAAATCATTTAAACTATTTTTAAAATGTCGACATTAATGAGAATGATTTAGAATAAAAAAAATTTAAAACAATTAAAATGATGTTTTAGTTAATGAGTCACTTACATGAAACCTTAAAATTATTCATTTTGAGATCATTTTAATGGATTTAAAAATAGAAATAATATTTTATTTATAATCCTTTATATACATATAAATAAATATGTATGATTATATAAATAATTTGGAAATAGATAAAGTATTAATTCTTTGATCATTCAAAGCGTACCATACCACATTAAACATTTAAATAATAATCCCAATCCAATAATTTGAATCATTAAATACTATGAAGATAAATCTGTTGACTATATAAAATATAATAGGGTATTTACATAAACTACACACAAGAAATAAGTGGTGAACATAGATTTTATCTGACGAAAATTAAATGTTAAGAGAAATTCATTTACATTAGGTCTGATACTATCCATGAATGTCTGAAACATTTGTATTGTGGTTTTAAAAATATTATTTTCTTTTAACTGATTAATAATAATGTTTATGATATCATATATGATTCATTTATGAATGTATATCACCCATTAATTAACAATTAATAGATAATGCAACGTTTCAGGTAATATCTGTTTTGTTTGTTTTATATGTTTTGAAATGTTATTATTGATCGTATTACATAGATAATGATTGACCTAGATCATAAATTTAAAACATTATTTATGTAACACCCCAAGATTCTACGGTACTGTTCTCTTTGAATAATACAGTAGCGTGTGTTATATGCAACTTCGAGTTCTAACACACACCACAACCAATCAAACTAGAAGTTATGAATATTAATACCCACTTTTTGAAATTTTATAAATTTTATCTTTCAAAATGGAATTCATTTTTGGATTCGGAATATCGAAATTACCCTAGGGTGAAATTTTGGTATCTTTCTTAAAACATTCAATTTTTGATGAATAGTGATAAACATTGAGTTATAGTATAAAACAGAATTTTTATTTAAATAATTTTTTATTTTATTTAAATTTAATTAATGTCAAAATAGATACATAATACCTATATATATTAAATGTAATTTATTAGAGTTACTTTAGAATAATTTTAGACATATTAAAATTTTATGGAACTTTTCACCGTCTTTTACTCACCTCCTAGGAGAATTTGGAAATTCACATAAAACATAGTTTTACCATTTCTCTGAGAGCAATTTCGAATATCGGAGATACACGGTTAATATTAAGGTGTAAAATTTGTTTCACTAAGATTAAAATAATTTTTGGTGAATAATAAATTTTTTCTTTTATTTACCACAGTTAAAAGTAAATAGGGTAATTAAGGGTAAAAATGATATTAATATTACACTAACACATGTACTAATTCTATTGGAAAAGTGTATCTCGACCCAAAACAACCTTAGTAATAAATTATTATCATTTGGGTCCACATGGATTAGATTAAGATATTTATTATTATTTAATTCAATGAAGAGTTAAAAGAGATAAAATCAATGTTTAATAACTAAAACATTTTTAATATAAGGTTATACATAAGATAAAATCTATTTTAAATATTACATAGAAAAATAAAAATAATTCCTACATAATGGTATTTTATTTATAATTTTTAGACATTAAATAATTTAATGTATTTATGACACAATGGTGATGCAGTAATTACCAAATTTATGAAATAATAAAATACTTGATATTATAAATATCAATATAAATTTAATTTGAGACTTTTTATTAATTCCACTAATTTTATATATTAATATGACATGTTAGTATTGATTAAATAATGTGTTTTTGAATTAATCATGCTGTTATGATTTTCACAAAAATCAAATACCAAATAGCGTCAAAATTGACATAAAAGAGTTTTTATAACAAATATTAATTATTAACTGATATTAAATTCATAAAAATATAATTATGGACAAAGAGACTTATATTATGATAGTTGTATCATTAATGGAACACTTGGGGGTCGATTGGAAGTTTATAGTATGTCTATTAACCATATAATATAAAAATACAAAGAGACATGGTAAATGTGAAAATTATTTACTAAGAGTTAAAACTAAAAGATAAGGTTAATATAGTTACCCAAACCTGTCTAAAACCTATTGGTTGGGTGGTTTTAAACCCATCCCAAACTTAAAATTTAAATTATAAACTTTTGAACCATTAGGAACCGAATATAAATTTATTATAAAAAAATATTTCTAGTTTTTCATAAGGTACCCCTCACCCCACTAATAAAAGGGCACCCACCCTTCTCTATAATTCACAACATCAAAACCTTTTGGATCAGCCATAACATTCCCAAATATTATCTCAACATCCCTACCTTTAAACTAGATGAATTATTTTGATCCTAAAGCCATCCTACAGATCCTTTTTGATCAAATCAAAAGGAAAAAACCCAATGAAGAGGTAATAGTTTCACCACCCTCTTTCAAGTTCCTTTCTACTTCAACATATTCATTATTTGTTATTTAAATTATAAAATAGTAAATCCAGTATCTCTTATATACTATGATGTGATATTGAATATGGTACAACCATATTCACTATTCTATCTATCCCTTGAATGACATGTCACCATACGTGTGTACGTACGGCTTACCGTCTCCACGTCGTGGTGTAATTGTTATTCAATATATTATTATATGGATGAGTATAATAATGATATGTAATTGAAGTAAATAATAAATATAACATGATAATTATTATGTATATATGATATAACACCCGATTATATATTATTTTAATATCAAAAGAATGATATTGTCGCTCGTGCGTACGTACGGATTACCGTCTCCACGAACACGATGAGATTCATCCCCCATTGTATCCATTCAAGACTAAATTTTATTTGATGCTTAAAAATAATTTTTAGAGACATGATATCATTCTGGATATGATTAATATACATCCCATCCATAGCAAATGTGTCTCAAATAACAAATAATATAAAGAAAAATGAATCCTTTAAAACCTGAAACGACGCTAATACTAAGATATTATTAACAAAGCAGTGTTAAAAGATCATATATGATATCATATTAATGTATATGATTCTTGTATAATTTAATAACAATTATATCACCATTATATAGGATTTTAACCTACCCTCTACCAACTAAAAGTACAAGGTAGGGTTTTATTTCACATACTCTTCATTATCCGAGGTTGTTTATACGTAATTTTCTACTGGGACCTATTTATCATTGACATCCATGTTTCTTAAAAAAGTATTTCAAATCATTCCTAATATTTTATAGACTATGGGATAAAGTCATTTTTACCCTTTTGAAATTTTATAAGATGTTTATAAAGAAATATTTCTGTCATTTTCCAAACAAGGCCCTTTTTAACCTTTTCTACATAATTAACGTAAGAATGTCTTTTTTTAACTTATACAGCGGGTGTGACTGTTTTACACCATTATAAAATATTAAAAGCTTCCCTTAAGATATTATAATAATATTGTTAATGTAAATGTTTTATTTTATAATTATTTTACTTTTAAATGATTTCAAAAAATGGAGATATTTCTCTCAAATAGTTTTTATTTCATCTATGTCAAAATCCTTTGATGGATTTTAAGCTTATTTGAAGTTGATTTATTATGATACAAAACATCCACATTGTATTGAAGGTGTTGTGATATGTTTTACTGTGGATGTGTTATTTTTATACAATTCATCTTTTATGGATAAAGTATTGACATTTCATATGCTAGTTTTAATACGACTGTTTATGTTATGTTTAAACCTGTTCATATGAGAAATGAATTGGACTTAAAAATTGACGTGTGGAGCCTGATATAGCTCCGCGATGCATCGGTAGGTCTCACGAGACAAACTAGTGTCTTGGCACAGGTCCTTGAAAAAATCTTATTTATAGTATTGTCACAAGGCTTTGATTATGTGGTTATGATAGTTTGGCATTATGCATTCCATCATTATCAAAGTTGTTATTGATATTGCATGTTATTATTCGACTAGTATAATATATATGTGAACAAATAAATGGAATTATTTCATTTTATTTTTTCCATATTATTCTGAAGTTCATGTTTAAAAGGCTTTTGTTTTAGTTATTCATTGACTTAAATGTTTATGTTTATTTATAAACGTTTACACTATATTGTTATCCTTACTGAGCATCTGAGTTCACCCCTTTCAATGTTATTTTTTTCCAAAGATGTGAAGAAGTATTATATGAATGACCTGGAGGGAATGTATGATGGGATGTGAAGACAAAATGTAGTTTTAGTTTTTTTTTTCACTTTATGATGTAATGTAAGACTTATGAATATATCTAGTGTTTCCAAGGCTACTAAAATAATCAGTCTTTCGAGACCTGATCTTTTGTGATCATGCCAATGTTATGTAATAATTCACTGACTCTGGGTAAATAGGGTTGGGGCGTTACAATTGGTATTAGAGGATGTTTAGTACAAACCTTGGAAGCTATATTTAGATAAACACTGATTAGAGAACATAGACCTAAGATGGACTTTGAGGATTAGTGTAGAATAACTTTCTAGAATTTTGGTATTGTAGATATTTTGTGAGTTTTCCAAGAAATACAACCTTGTCTGGATACGAGCTGGTAGAGGTGGCTCTATCATAGATTTACCTAGGGGTAATACCCAAAAACACCGCTTTGAGCTAGACTCGAATGAGAAATGGTGCACGACAACAGGCCTTGTTGCACTCTTGGTTATGACACTCTTGGGGGATATGCATAGGATAATTCTCATTTTCCTTACAAACCATTATGAAGGGTTTATGTGTATATAATTACTCAATGAAAACATTTTTTTTATGATTATGGATTATATCCATAAATAGTTCAATTTATGTTAAGTGTTTTGCAAATATGGAATTATGTACTCTGATTCATAAACTGATATAGTTTATGTCATTGTTCAGAAATGGCACGTAGTAGAAGAAATGGAAACTGTATCAATGTACACACTCCATATAGGGATTTCCCTCCTTTCCAAGATAATTATAGTGGAGCTTGTGATGCAACAAGTTCTGATCAGCTAATCACCATACTGGGACAAATCACTTAGGTTTTGAATAATAACCATACCCATATGGAGCACCCTGATCCACAACGTGGAGGATCAATGTTAGAACTATTCAAGAGGCAAAAACCACCAACATTAAATGTGAGTAAAAATACATTGTTAGATGAGTAATGGATATGTTATTTAGAGAAAATATTCCATGCCCTGGGGTGTAGTGAAAGGGAAAAAGTTATTATTGCAGTTTACCACCTCATTGGAGATACTGATAAATGGTGGTCATTGATTCCAAACACGAAGAAAGATGATGAAGTATCAAATATGGAATGGAGTGAGTTCAAGGATCTTTTCTTAGAAAAATACTTTCCTCATGACCATCTAGTAGATATGGAAAGGAAATTTCTGAGTTTCAAGCAAAAGGAGGATGAGAATGTCACAAAGTATGAGGCTAACTTTACAAGGTTAGGAAGGTGTGCTGGAGATTATATACGTAACCCAAGAAGTAAGATTGATTGTTTCTTTGATGGGTTCATTATATATTGTGATGCATCAAAGAAATTACTTGGTTGTTTCCTCATATAGAATGATAGGTTTATTGCCTATGAATCACGACCGTTGAAAATTCATGAGAAAAACTATCATACTCATGATCTCGAGTTAGCAGCTGTGATCTTTTCTTTGAAGATATGGACACACTACCTATATGGTGAAATATGTGAGATTTTTACTAATCACAGGAGTTTGAAGTATATTTTATCATAAAAAGAACTCAACATGAGGAAAAGGAGATGGCTTTAATTACTCAAGGATTATGATTGCACGATACACTACCACCCGGGGAAGGAAAATAAGGTGGAAGATGCTTTGAGCAGAAAAGATCATGGTGTTTTGATCAATATGAGAAATGAAAGGGATCCTATTTTCAAGGATCTAATAAAGATTGATATTGGAATAACCATGGAAAGTGAAATATCAATGCTTTTTCAAATGGTTTCCAAACCATCTTTACTAAAAAGGATAAGGAGTTCACAGACCGATTATGAAGAGTTTCAAAAGATGATTAAAGCTGTGAATGATGGGAGATTGAGTTACTTTGTTTATGAAGATGGAATTTTGAAATTTCGGAAGAGAATTTGTGTTCCCAATATACCTAATCTAAAAAGGGAATTTTTGGATGATGCACATAGTTCCAATTTTTCTATACACCCTGGGAGCACCAAAATGTATAGAGATTTGAAGGAACATTTTTGGTGGGACAACATGAAGAGGGAGATTGCTGATTTTGTGTCAAGATGTATTGTTTGTCAACAAGTGAAATATGGAAGGAAACATCCTAGAGGAGTCATGCAACCTCTTACCATACCTGAGTGGAAATGGGATAATATCACGATAGACTCTATCCTGGGACTACCAAAGACTCCTAGATGGAATGATGCAATATGGGTCATTGTTGATCGTCTTACCAAGTCAGCACATTTTCATTCTATAAGAGAAGATATACCACATGAATGACTAACAAGACTATATATTAATGAAGTTGTGAGACTTCATGGAGTACCCCTATCGATTGTTTCAGATTGTGATCCCTATTTTACATCACGATTCTGGAAATGTCTTCAGAAAGCCCTGGATACTGAACTCTATTTGAGCACTGCTTACAACCCTCAAACAGATGGACAATCAGAATAGACTATTCAATCCTTAGATGAAATGATGAGATCTTTCTCACTTGACTTTCAGGGTATGTGGGATCAATATTTACCTCTGGTAGAATTTTCCTATAGGAATAGCTTCCATTCAATTATTCGGATGACACCATTTGAAGAGTTATACGGAAATAGATGTCACACACCAATCTGTTGGGATGACATTGGTGAACAAAAACTTGTAGGCCTATAACAGGTGGAGGAAATTATGGAAAAGGTAATAGTAATCCAAAACCACATCAAAGCATCTCAAAGTAGGCAGAAGAGCTATGCCGATAACTAAAGGAAGGATTTGAAATTTCATGTAGTAGATCATGTTTTCTTGAAGATATATCCATGGAAGGGAGTTATAAGTTTCAGTAAGAAGGGTAAATTGAGTCCAAGGTACATCGGACCTTTTGAAATTATAGAACGAATTGGGGCAGTAGCTTACCATTTGGAAATGATGCCAAGTCTCTCCAAAGTTCACGATGTGTTCCACGTATCACTATTGAGAAAATACATGCCTGACCCAACACATGTACTCAATTATAAGGAATTAGAACTAGAACCTGATCTGTCTTATTGCGAAGATCCTGTCAGGATTCCTGATACAAGAGAACAAGTGCTGAGAAACCGGATGACTCGTCTGGTAAAAGTTTTATGGAGAAACCATAAAGTGGAGGAGGCAACGTGGGAACCTGAGGAACTTATGATGAAGAATCACCTGATACTTTTTATTTGGTAGTATTCTAGAAATTTCTAGGATGAAATTATTTGAAGGATTAGGGAATGTAACACCCCAAGCTTCTACGGTACGCTTCTCTTTGAATAATATATTAGCGTGTGTCGTATGCAACTTCGAGTTCTAACACACGCCACAACCAATCAAACTACCCGTTATGAATATTAATACCCACTTTTTGAAATTTAATACATTTTATCTTTTAAAATGGACTTCATTTTTGGATTTGGAATATCAAAATTAGCATAGGATGAAATTTTTGTATCTTTCTGAAAACTTTCAAATTATGATGAATAGTAAAAAACACTAAGTTATAGTTTAAAACTGAATTTTTATTTAAATGATTATTTATTTTATTTAAATTTAATTAAGGTAAAAATATATACATAATACCAATATTAGTTCAATGTAATTCATTGGAGTTAGTTTAGAATAATTTTATACATATAAAAAGTTTATGGAATGTTTCACCATCTTTTACCCACATCAAAGGAGAATTTGGAAATTTACATAAAACTTAATTTCACCACATCAGTGAGTTGAATTTTGAAAATATGAGATACATCGTTAATATCAAAGAGTAAAACGTGGTTCAATAAGATGAAAATAATTTTTGGTGAATAGTAACTTTTTTCTTTTATTTACCACAGTTAAAAGTAAATAGGATAATTAAGGGTAAAAATGATATTAATATTACCCTAACACATGTCCTAATTCTATTGGACTAGTGTATCTAGACCGAAAACAACCTTAGAAATAAATTATTATCATTTAGGTCCACTTGGATTAGATCAATACATTTATTATTATTAAATTCAAAGAAGAGTTAAAAGATTTAAAATCAAAGTTTAATAACTAAAGCATTTTTAATATAGGGTTATACATAAAATAAATTAGATTATAAATATTACATAGAAAATTAAAAATATTTTCTACATAATGATATTTTATTTATAATTTTTATACATTAAATAATTTAATTTATTTATGAGACAATGGTGATGCAGTAATTACCTAATTAATGAAAAAAATAAAATAATTGATATTATAAATATCAAAATATATGTAATTGAAAACTTTTTATGAATTAAAATAATTTTACATGTTAATATGACATGTTATTATTGATTTAATAAAGTTTATTTTAATTAATCATGCTGTTATGATTTTCACAAATATCAAATACCAAATAGTGTGAAAATTGACATAAAAGAGTTTTTAAAACAAATATTATATTATTAATTCATATTTAATTTTAAAAATCCAAGGTTCGGCCAATAGAATTATATTATCATAGGTGTATCATTAATGGACCACTTGGGGGTCGATTGGAAGTTTATAGTGAGTTTATTAACCATATATTATTAAAATACAAAGAGACAAGGTAAATGTGAAACTAATTAAATAAGAGTTAAAACTAAAATATAAGGTTTATATAATGACCCAAACCTATCTAAATCCCATTGGATGGGTGGTTTTAGACTCACAACAAATTTAAACTTTAAATAATCCACTTTGTGGCCATTAGAAAACGAATATGAATTTATTATAAAATAATTTTTCTAACTTTTCCTTAGGTGCCCCACACCCCTCTTATAAAAGGGAACTCCACATTATCTCTAATTCACAACATAAAAGCCTTTTGGCTCAACCAAAAAATGACAAAATAATCTTTCAACTTCCCTCCCTTCAAACTAGAGGCCTTATTTTGATCAGAAGTCCAACCTAAGGAGCCCTTTTGATCAAATAAAAAGGAATAACCTAAAGAAGAGGTAATATTTTCACCACCCTCTTTCAAGTTGATTTCTTCTTCAACTTCTTCTTTCTTTGTTATTTCCATTCTAAAATAATAAATCCAGTATATCCTATATACAATGATATTATTATAAATATGGTACAACCATATTCAGTATTATATCCATCCCTTGAATGACATGTCACCATACGTGCGTACGTACGGCTTACCATCTCCACATCATGTTGTAATTGTTATTCAATACATTATTATTTGGGTGGGTATAATAATGATGTTTAATTGATGATAATAATAAATATAACATCATAATGAATCTGTATATATGATATACTACCAATTATATATTATTTTTATATCAAAAAAATGATATTGTCGCTCGTTCATACGTACAGATTACCGTCTCAACAAACACGATGAGATTCATCCCCCATCATATCGATTCATGACTAAATTTTATTTGATGATTAAAAATAAGTTTTTGGGACATGATATAATTATGGATATGAATAAAATACATCCCATCCATAAAAAATATGGCTCACATAAAAAAGAATATAAAAAAAACGAATCTGTAAACACCCGAAATGATGATAATACTATGATATTATTAACAAATCAATGTTAAAAGATCATATATGATATCATATTAATGTATATGATTATTATATGATTTGGTAACAATTATTTCACTATAATACAGGAGGTTAACCTACCCTTGACCAATGAAAAGTAAAAGGTAAGGGTTTATTTTATAATCTCTTCATTATCCGAGGTTGTCTGTACCTAATTATCTACTTGGACATCTTTATAATCCACATCCATGTTTCTTCGAAAAGTATTTCAAATAATTATTAATATTTTATAGATTATGGGTTAAAGTAATTTTTACCCTTTTTGACTTTTTATACGATGTTTATAATGGAATATTTCCATCTTTTTCCAAACAATGTCCTTTTTAACCTTTTCGATGGAATTAAGTTAATAATGTATTTTTTTTTCTTATAAGGCGGGTGCGGCTATTTTCCGATGTTATAAAATCTTAGAATATTCCATTAGAAGATTATAAGAATATTTTGAAAGTAAATGTTTTATTTTATAATTATTTCACTTTTAATTTTTTTTCAAAATGAGATATTTCTCTCAAATAGTTTTGATTTCATCTATGTCAACATCCTTTTATGGATTTTAAGATTATTTAAGTTGATTTATTATTATACAAAACTTCCACATTGTATTGAAGGTTTTCTGATATGTTTGACTATGGATGTCTTATTTTTATACCCTTAATGGTTTATGGATAAAGTATTTACATTTCATATGATAGTTTTAAAATGAATGTTTATGTTATGTTTAAACCTATTCTTACGAGGAATGCATTGGAATTAATAAGTGACGGGTAGAGCCTGTTAAAGCTTCTCGATGCATCGGTAGGTCTCATGAGACAAAATAGTGTCTTGGAAAAAGGCCTTGACAAAATATTATTTGTATTTTTGGCACAAATCCTTGACTACGTGGTTATGATACAATGGAATTATGAATTCCATCATTATGAAAGTGGTTATTGATATTACATGTGATTATTTGACTAGTAGTATATCCATGTGAATAAGTAAATGGAATTATTTCATTTTATATTTTCCATATTATTCTGAAGTTCATGTTTAAAAGGCTTTTGTTTTAGTTATACATTGATTTAAATGTTTATGTTAATTTATGGATGTTTGCACTATATTGTTATCCTTACTGAGCATCTGAGCTCACCCCTTTAAATGTTTTAATTTTTTCCAGGATGTGAAGAAGTATTTTATGAATGACCTGCAGGGAATGTATGAGGGGATGTGAAGACAATATTTTTTTTAAGTTTTATTCACTTTATGATGTAATGTAATACTTATTAATATATCTAGGGTTTCCAAGGATACTAAACAAATCGGTCTTTCAGGACTTGATCTTTTTTGATCATGCCAATGTTATATAATAATGCACCGACTCTGGGTAGCTGGGGTTGGTGCATTACAATTTAAATATAATATATATTAATAATATAAATATAAATAATATATTGATATATGAAATTGAATATATCATTTATTGAGACTGTAAGTCGTACGTACGCATCAACGTTGCTTCCATTTTCATATCATTTTGAAAGGAAGAATTTAAATGAAATATATGTTTCTATATATATAATTCAATAATAAATATAATTTCACAGATTTTATAATTCTTCATTAAAAATGTTTTTATAATCATTTATAAATAGATCACATAAAAGATGAATCTCAACACCTTGTGGGGATGGTGCAACGTTCGTACACATAAGTGAATATATCAATATGTATTGGAAATGGGCCCAGAATTTTGATGGAATTTGAATTACACAAAAACAATATTATTTTATATTTATTATTTAAAGAATTTATATTCATATTGATACCTATATAAATAACTTATACTTGAGAAACAATTTACACCAAATCGTGGAGATGAGAATCCATACGTACGCACACATGCATATATTATTTTTCAAAAGATGGGTAAAAGGATGAATATGGTTGTCCCATAATCATAAAAAATTATTATCATATTCTATATGCTATATTTATTAATTTAGAATAGAAACAACATAGTAATAGAATGTATAATAAGAAAATAAATTTAATTTAATTGGTAAAACAATTAACTCTTATTCGAGTGTCTCCATTTAATATTCACAAAAGACTAATTTCGTTCATTTTATTCCCCATGTATGTAAAATAGGATAAAGATTGGGAATTTAATAGTAGAAATGAGCGGGGTTTGGAAAATTAAAATTGATTTAGTGTTGCGAATAAAAGTAAAGGGGATGTTCCATTTTATAAGAGAGGTGTCGGGATCATTTGGAAAACTCCATAACAATTTTATTATTATAAAATTATTTTCGAATAAAAATAACTATAATGTGATTTATTTATAGGATAAGATTAATATGCATCCAAATATAGTCATCTAATGAATTTTATACATGTTGACATCATATTATTAACCTTATCTTTTGGCATTAATCCTTAGTTAATAAATTTAACTTATACCATGGATCATCTCTTCTTACACTATAGGGTTAATATGTTTACTATATATACCGAAAGAACCAAAAATGGACCATTACTGACATATATAACACTATCGAACTTATATTAACAAAATATATATTATTAGGAATTTTATAACATTTAATGAAATAGTATTTATTATAAAGTAACATTTATGTCAATTTTAATACTATAAATTATTTTCATTTTAAAATTATTTATCAAAGAATATATATTCGAAAAAATACTTCAAATACGTCACCAACATGTATAATATATCTATAATTTTTTTATGGAATTAATTAATTCATAATATATTTATTTTAATATTTTAATATAATTTAATTGATATATCAATTAATTAAAAAATTCCTAAAACATATGTCAAGGTCATTTCATATTATATTTATTTTAATATTTTAATATATTTATGTTTAATTAATAGGGGTAGGACATGTTTCAAGGTCATTTCATATTATGAAACATTATCATTACATTAAATATCACTAATTACCTTTAATCGCGATTAATTAAACATAAAACATACTATTCACCAAAAAATTATTTTAATCCCATTGAACCACATTTTACATCCTAATGACAACCATGTATGTCGGATTTTTGAAATTCAATTAATAGAAGTGGTAATGTTTCATTTAAACGAAAAATCAGTTTTTTAACTACCACTTAGTGGTTTCACTATTCATAAAAAATTGAAGTTTTTCAGAACAGTGCCAAAATTTCACCCTAAGCTATAATTGATATTCCGAATTCAAAAATGATTTATATTTAATGAAATTCCAAACATATAAGTTGCATTAATTAATTTTATAATTAATTCCCGTTGTCACAATAAATAGCGTGTTTTTAAGAAACAATATATATCAAAAGATTGAAAATTGTTTATGTCCAATTTCAAAGTGAAATTAATTATAATGACCACCATTGTATAAAATGGTAAAAATATATTCTAATTAGACTTTAAAACCACTAAATAGTATAATTTATCACTAAAATTCATTTTGATTAAAAAAGTGGTTTTTAAGTATTTTTCACTATTCATAAAAAATTGGAAGTTCTCAGAAAAATACCAAAAATTCAACACAGGATAATTTCAATATTCCGAATACAAAAATGAATTCCATTGTGAAATCGAAAATTTATATAATTTCAAAAAGTTGGTATTACTATTCATAACTACTACTTTGATTGGTCGCGATGTGTTAGAATCTCGAATTTGCGTACAATGCAAGCTATTGCATTATTGAAAGAGAAGTGTATCATGGAATCTTGGGGTGTTATATTTAAAAGATAAAAGGAGAATATAATGTTTACTACTAAATTATAGAGAGATATATGGATAAGAATAAAATATAGAGTTAATGAACACACATAAATAAATAAAAAAGGAAAAGAAAACAAAAAAAACATTCAAATGGGGTTGATGAGATAATGAAAGGAGTTATAATTAAGAAGTAAAATAAATAAATAAAAATATATAAAATTGAATAAAATAATCTTGGATCCCTGGAAATGGAAACAAAATTTGATCATGTTGCCGAGCACATCAAATTAGTTATTTAATTTTGACTATAATATCTCCTATATAGCAGCAACCCTTGTTCATCTCTTGATGGAGCCTTAGATCATTAATTTTAAAAGGGGTTTGATTATGGAAATAAAAGGGGGGTGATATTTTGGAAAACATTGGTACTGATAATTAATGATGTCAATAGGTAATGAAAACAATAAAAAAAGTATAAATGGACATGATTAACTAAACGTGATCAACCCAGGGAATTCTCGTGATGCTCATCCTTGGTCACTTAAAGATAAATGGTATAGATATTTTAATTCCAGTTTTTTAACTACTAGTAACATATTGTTACTGAGATTATTCTAGGATACCTCCTTGTGTTTAGTCTAAAACACACAATGATTCACCGGACACCGCTGATGAATGAGTTATTTGTGTTCGACTTCATAACCATAACTCACCAAGGAAATACACAATGAAACCAATGTTTTTTCTAGGTTTGTATGTTTTTTGTTTGTGATACCATGATATAAATTTACTTGTCCTTGAATGTTCAATTTTGAGATCATAGACTAATATGTACCACACGAACACCACAATTGAATGAGGGAAGAAAAAGGGATGAACAGTGTGTTAAACATCACATGTTGTACCCCAAAACATGATCATTTGAGTTTGAGAATAACATACAAGAATATAACTCAATTAAATTAAAATAGAGGATTAAGAAAAACTTCAGAAAACCTTGAATTAAAAAGATCAATCAAAATTACACAAACATGAAGCTCAGGATTACTTCACATTCCTCCTGGGGTGATCACAAGGGGTTTTGAAATCCCTAGGATAGGAGGAGGAAGAAGATTAAGAAGTAGAACTTCACATAGCTTCCATAACTTATTGGGGATAATGAGAAGACCCATTTGAAACTCCTAAATTGCAGCCCCTTACCTCTTGT
This sequence comes from Viscum album, assembly GCA_963277665.1. Lineage (NCBI taxonomy): Eukaryota > Viridiplantae > Streptophyta > Magnoliopsida > Santalales > Viscaceae > Viscum > Viscum album. The sequence continues at coordinate 382,876,573 of OY728136.1, forward strand.
TCACACTCCAAAATAGGGTTCCCAAGGTACCAATTTATAGGAAATGTGAGAAGTGGTTTTGGGCACCCAGATTTAGAGAATCCTCATGGTCCATGGTGTTGGCCAGTCAGACAATCTTAATTAAATTTGGACAAAACAAAAGTGTTTTTGGCCGACACCATTTATACTGCCATGTTAAAATGGGTGGCCGGATCTGGAATATAATATGATATATTTCCAAAATATAGAGTCAATGTTTTGACCCTGCGAAGATTCAATTTTTGGACATATCAGTCATTTTGGTCCTCAAAATAAATTAATTGTGCTTCTATTCCTTCAGATAAAATGTATCTCCCTTAATTTTTAAACAGAACAAAAAAATTTAATCTAATTGGATGCATGGTTTAGTAGATATATATATTTTAATCCACTGGTGTACTAGGATCCTTTGCAGATTGGCCCATTTCTCTTGGAATTTATCATGGGTCCTTCAAATCACCTCCACCTGCAATGTAATTATATTAACAAGTAACATTTACCTTTTTCAAAGTGTTAAAAACAAAATAATTTAATCAAACATTGAGTGAAAATTGTTAGTATATAGGTAATGTTAAATACAAAACTAGTTTAAGACATTGGTATAAGGGTTAAATAAAACACTGAATCATGGTATGATCACAGCAAAACACCTAGACATTTGCACTCATATGAAAAGTATAATATCCTAATTATATCCCATTCCTAAATAAAAGTTGTGAAGACATCAAAGATTCTTTTAAAATGAAATCATCATTTCTGGTTCATGGAATCAATTTTCTAATCATATTTCTTTTCTCACATTTCAATTTTCTCAACATCGTTTGTTCACCCACGCAAAAAGTCACAAAATACCTCACTTAAAAATATTCCATCTTCACTAATGGAACATATGAAACTGTATTTATACTATTTTCATGGTGTTCATGAGATGTTACTATATCCTTTCAAAGATTCTAATCATATTTTGTTTCTCACATTCAAATTTTCTCAACATCGTTTGTTCACCCACACAACAAGTCACAAAATACCTCACTTAAAAATATTAAATCTTCACTAATGGAACATATGAAACTATATTTATACTATTTTTATGGTGTTCATGAGATGTTTCCATATAAATTCCAAGATTCTCAGTTCTCTACCGGCAGAAACTAGTGTGCTACTCAAGAGGACTTCCAATAGGGTGTGTAAGATTTTTTTTCACCATTTTTTTATTTTGCTTTATTTTTTTCACAGTACAAAACTATTTTTTTTAATGTAGAGTTTTTTTCCAGATGAATAGGGAAACATGTGAAAAACATTGATGTATTAAGACATGTATACCCATTGCCAATGGAAAATGTAGGAACCATTTATATCAACACAAAACAATGATTCTCTCCCTCGAATTCACATTGAAACACCCTATCACACACCCTTTCTGAAAATAAACAAGAATATAGACAAGATATTGGTAGGTAGGGATAAATTATCTTATAATGTGGCAACCTAATAGCCATTTCATGGTCTCTATGGAATATAATGGATAAAATGTCAAGGTGTAAAAAATAGAGGTTAATTTTTCAAAGGTATATTCAATGAACAATTACCTCTATTTTGAATGTAGCATACATGAATCTTATGGCTTCAACCAGAATCAAGGAAAGTTATAGTATCTCTACTTGTCCCGTGACTCTCACAAAATTTAGTAAAGGAAGAATATGAAATAAAGGGATTAGAATACATATCTTTCAGGGGATTAAAATATTGGTCCGTGCAAGATTTTTTATTAAAATATTGTCCATTTTTGTGGTTCACTCCAAAGAATTGAATAACAGTGTGTAAGATTTGTTTTTCACCATTTTTTTATTTTGTTTTATTTGTTTCACAGTACAAAACTATTTTTTAATGTAGAGTTTTTTCCAGATAAATAGGGAAACATGTGCAAAACATTGATTAAAATAGGGAAACATGTGCAAAATAAATTATCTTATAATGTTTACACCTTTCAAGGTGTAAACATTGATTAAAATATTGTCCATTTTTGAGGTTCACTCCCAAGAAATGAATAACGGTGTGTAAGAATTGTTTTTCACCATTTCTTTATTTTGTTTTATTTTTCTCACAGTACAAAACTATTTTTTTAATGTAGAGTTTTTTTCAAGATAAATAGGGAAAGATGTTCAAAACATTGATGTATTAAGACATTTAGACCCATTTCCAATGGAAAATGTTGGAACCATTTATATCAACACACAACAATTATTCTCTCCCTCGAATTCACATTGAAACACCCTATCACGCACCCTTTCTGAAAATAAACAAGAATATAGACAAGATATTGGTAGGTAGGGATAAATTATCTTATAATGTGGCCACCTAATAGGCATTTCAGGGTCTCTGTGGAATATAAAGGTTAAATTTCAAGGTGTAAAAAATAGAGGTTAATTTTACAAAGGGATATTCAATGAACGATTACCTCTATCTTGAATGTAACTTACATGAATCTTATGGCTTCAACCAGAATCAAGGAATGTTATAGTTTCTCTACATGTATCGTGACTCTCACATAATTTAGTAAAGGAAGGATATGAAATAAAGATATTAGAATAAATATCATTCAAGGGATTAAAATATTGGTCTGTGCTACTAAAGCATGTGTTTCAAAAATCCATTAAACTCCTAGGAATGATTTTAAAATAATAATTCTAGAAAAAGATTCAATATCAACATTCCTTTGAAACAAAATTTCCCCAAAAAATGGAATTTTCCACATAATGGACTCAATCATGAAAAACGATTTTGGATATTATTTTTAAGATCAATTTTTATCTAAAAACCCAAAATACAGAAAAAGAAATCAAAAATGAAAAAAAAAATTAAGAATTTTTTTTTTAATTAGTTTCACCTAACTATAACATGACACCCTATCCTTCGCCCACACATAAAAATTACATTTTCCTAAATGAAAGTATTTTAAATAAATAGACATGTAAATAAATTTGGGGGGAATGGACAACCTCCTATGTAGTGTAACAGGTGGAATCTATCAGTTGGATTTCCCCCATGAGATGCTTTGGAAAATCCCCATAATAGTGTTTGATCCTCTGTACATTAATATTAATCCTCTACCCAATATTCTCATGAAAAACCTGTATAGAACCAAAAGGGTAAACATCAATAATGTTTTAAGAACCGAACATAGAGAATAAAGAATACTTGGGTGGAGCTTTATCCTGGAATTATACGTGAGAGTTGTCTTAACAATATGAAACTTCTGCTGATGAATCGTGCTATCATGGATATCCTTTGACTTCTCATCATTGATCTGGGAGTTCTCATATGCATCACATTGAATCTCTTCTAACTATAGAATCTGTAACTTTCTATGCTCACATGCATATTAAAGATTCATATTACATTTTTAACATCCCAATATGCATGGTGTTCTACCAACACCGGTAGGTGATAAGATATTCCATACATAATCCTATATTGTGAAATTTTGAATGGGGTTTTAAAAGTTGTATGGTACACCCAATGTGCATAATTCAAGTGTAAAATGAATTCTTTCCTTTTGAGTTGTACCATTTTGTCCAAAAAAATTTTAACAGACCGATTTGATATTTCTTCTTTCCCATTAGTTTCGGGGTGATATGCTGGGGAGACACTTATGAAGAAATTTTTTTATGTTCTGATTGCAAAAATGAGAACCCTAATCACTAATGATGAATCTCGGTAAACCAATCCTACTGCAAATTTGGGACCTCACAAAATCAAAAACCACTGGAGAGTCATTTTTCATGTTGGTCTTTTCTCCACCCATTTAGATAAAAATTCAACATCCTATAAGATGTAAAAAATCAAAATTTATTTGGAAAAGGCCCCATGATGTCAATTCCCCATGCATCAAAAATTTCACAGAGTATCATGGGATGTTGGGTTATTTCATTTCTCTTGGAGACATTACTTGTGAATTGACAATGAATATATGACATGAAAAATAAATGGGCATCCCCATAAAATGTTGGATAATAAATTCCTATGTCAAGGTCCTTTTGAGTAGTACGTTGAGAGCCAAATTGGCCCCCATAGGCCATGGTGTGGCAGAAGGTAAAAACAGATGTGAACTCAGGGTCAGGGACACAATAACTAACTACTAGATCACCAAAAATTCTCCACAAATATGTGTCATCCCAAATATTCCACTGAGAATCATTCTTATATCACTGGGATAGTGATGTTCTGAAATTATTGGGGACCCTAGATGTTTCAAGAAAATTCACAATGTCTGCATTCCAAGGGGTAAGGTCCAAAATATCATAAAGGTTCTCTTGATGGAAGAATTCTTCAATGTGGGAGGGAGTGTCAACGTGATGGTCCAATGATGGTGAAATAGTACTAATGTGGCCAGCTACCATGTTTTCCACTCCTCTCATGTCACAAATCTAAAGTTCAAACTCTTGGAGGATGAGCATCCACACAATGAGGTGTGTCTTAGCTTCAGGTTTCTTTTGGTTGAAATGAAGGGCATCATGATCGGAAAAGACAACAACTTTTGACCTGACAAGATATGAAGGAAATTTTTTCAAGGAAAACACAATAAAAATAATTTCATTATCAGTGGTTGTGTAGTTTTCCAGGGTAGGGTCAAGGGTACGTGAGGAATATTCAATGACATGAAGAGCCTTCTCAACTCTTTGTGATAAAACTTCCCAAACCACTATGTTAGATGAATCACACATAACCTCAAATGGGACATCCCTTCTTGGTGGCTGAATGACGGTAGGTGATGTAAGAATTTTTTTTGGTGAATTGAAATCATCCTCATAATTATTATTGATCATATACTCAAAATCCTTTTTGTAACAATCTGGTAATGGGAAATGAGAACATATTAAATAAATTAATGAATCGGCGATAAAAACCATCATGAACCAAGAAATATTGCATCTCAAGAAGACATTTTGGATGTAGAAGGGTTGAAATTAATTAAATTTTGGATTTATCCACATAAATTCTCTCTATTGAAATGTCATAACCAAGAAAAAATCCCCCTTTTAACCCTGAAACGGTATTTCTCATATTTTAATACAAGATGTTTTTCTGTGAAACAATGGAATATAGAACATAGTTCTTACCAACAGTAATCAAGGGAAGTTCCATAAACTGTGAAATCATCCATAAAAACTTCCATGCAATTCCCTAGGTACTCTGAAAAAATAGTCAACATACATCGCTAAAATGTACCAGGATCATTAAATAGGCTAAATGGAATTCTTCTGTATGGAAATGTGCCAAATATACAGGTAAATGTTGTATTTTCTTAATCCTCGGGGGATATATGGATGGGAAAATAACCCGAATATCCATCAAGGAGACAATACATGGACTTACCATCCAATCATTATAACATTATGTCAATTAAATGTAGATGAAATTGTTCATTCAGTGTGCCTTGATTCAGTCGATGGTAGTAAGTATAGGCTCGCCAAATATTTTTCACACATGATGGAACCAATTCATTCATTTTATTTGAAATAACTAGTATTCCTATTTTTTAGGTACAATTTACACTGGGCTAACCCAGTTAATATCAGATATAGGATAAATTATCCATGAAGGATGTAATTTACTGACTTACAATTTTACCACTTCAAGGATGGTGGGATTCAACTGGCAGTGAGATTGTCTTATGAGCTTATTCTCATCAACCAAAATAATACGGTTCACAAAAATCGATGGGCTAATCCTTGGAATATCATAGAATGTGCATCCTATTTTTTTTATACTCTCTCAAAAGGATGAGAAATTTTGATTCTTGCTGTGGAGAGAGGTTATGGAAAATAATGATGGTAAATTGGTCATCACCATCTAGATACATGTATTTTAAATTAGATGGATGTGGTTTATGTTCCAAAACTAGTGGTTTTTCGATTGAGGGGGGGAGGGGGGGGGGTAGGGGAAGTGAAGTCTATGAAACTATCTATCCACTCATGTTTATTCTCTAAGGATAGATAATCTATTGAAATGAGATTTAAAGAATCATCGACGGTTATGAGTACCGCATAATAAACACACTCATCAATTAAAGCACAACATTTACACTTTTCATAACCCACAAAACACTCAAAACATGAATCAAAACTCAAATCATTTAAGGGTTAAGTAGAGTAAAATGAATCAGAGTATGGGTTGAGGAGAGAATTGTGTGTGTGTGTGCATGTTTTAGAGAACTTCCATCGAATATATAGGAAGAGTGGAGTGTTATTAAATGGGGTTTTTCATAGCCTTAAGGATGTTAAAACATACATTTTCTCTACTAAACTCCAAGGATAGTGTACCATGGTGAACATTGATGATCATCTTTTTTTTTGGGGAATGGCCTCCCATGAATGAGAGGGGAAAGTCCATGAGTTCGGGTATCCTTCATCTCAAGAATATAGAATTCGGCAGGGAATATTATATTAATTACTTTTATAAGGACATACTCGACCACTCTGATGGTTGTGTTGTGCTCCGGTTGTCATGTACCACTTTGATTACTATCGATTGAAGCTCCCCAACCTACAGAGTGGTGTACATAGTGTAAGGCATTACATTAATTTAAGATCCAAAATCTAGAATAGCATATGAATTAAATTTATCCCTTTTGGTGCAAGGTATTGTTAATGTTCCAAAATCCTTGCACATGGTTTGAATTGTTGGTTGAATCATGGTTGAGACATTCCTTCCAAAATTTACTCTCTCATTACCCTTCGGTCTCCTTATATTGATACAGTGTTCTTGATGAAATTTGGATTATTGAGGGATTTTTTAAACTACATTAAATAAAGGAATATTAACTTTTAACTTTAAAATTTTTCCAGTAATTGTTTATCAATGTAATTATCACAATTCTTCTTATATATATAGAGTCTTTGGGGGAAAGGAAGAAGAATGGATTGTTTATGGGATTCTTCCACACTAATTTGTTTACCCTTTTGGTTTTTTTCCTTCCGTGGAATCTTTTATGGCTACTGAAAGAGTGTTTTCCATAGTGGGACATACATGTTGTGTAGAATCAGTAAATGGATAAACTATTTTACCACTATGTAGTGTAATAAAACTAAAATTACCTCTGTCTTTTGGATTATCAATGGTTTTGGAAGTTAGTTTTCTAGAACCATGCATCTTGATCTCACTGATAGTGTTTTCCAATTCTCCCACTTGAGTTGGTAGGACTTGAATAGATGATTGTGTGTTTTGATGGGACAATATGTTTTGGGATGAAATTTCCATCATCAAGGCCTCATGGATAGGTTCTCATTTTGGAGTATGATGAGGATTATTTCTGGAAGTTGAGGGATTAGAATATTGCAAACCATGTCCTTGTGGATACAAATTTTTCTTAGGGTAGTTTTGGATGCCTTCTTATTAGTATTGTGTTTGTTCATTCCACCTAGGGTTTGGATTTCTCCTAAAGGATTATTTCTTGAAGGGTAATGCTTGCTAAGAAGGATGCCCGAGGAATGATACTATTAAAGAATCATATGAATCTTGATGTTGTGGGAACTGGTCATAAAAACGAGTGTTATCAGAACTATACCACAATGTAATGGAATAGATGTAAAGTATGAGTTACCTTGTTCATGTGCTAATTTCCTTTCCGTAGAAGTGTATGCATCTCATCATGTTTATTATCTACCTTTTGTTATAGGACTGAATGACTTACCGCATGAACTCCCTGGGTTTGGGGGATTGCTTCTGAAATAAATTGTTGTGCATTTTTATCCATACTGTCTATTTTGTTACGAGCAGTAGAAGGACTTTTATCAACATTGGAACCACCAGCTATAGTATCTATCATTCCACAATCCATGGGAACAAGTCCCCCATAAAAATATTGAATTAGTACTTTTTCACTAATTTGGGGGTGTGGTTAACTTGAGAAAAGTATTTTTAATCTCTCCCGATATTCATGAAGGGTCTCCTCTAGTGATTGTCTAATTATAAAAAATTAATTTCTAATTGATGTGGTTTAGGAGGCAGGGAAGAAATTTTATTCAAAAAGTCATTTAAGGTCATTCCAGCCCCCAACTATGGTAGGTAGATAGTATAGTCAGTCTTTGGAAACACCATTAAGGGAGAAATAGAAGGCCATAAACATAATTAGATCCTCATATACATTTTGGGGTTTCATGGTGGAGCACACTACATGAAACTATTTGATATTTTTTAAGGGTCCGAACCAGTATGTCTATGGAATTTAGTATGTAGGAGGATGATGCCTAATATCAGCTCAAATTTGGTTGTTTCCTCGAGATATTAGAAGTACGCAGGTTGATACTCCACATCCAGGGAGGTCTGTTATTTTAAGATTTAATTATTTGCATCCATGTTTTCTTGGGTTTTATTGGGTTTAATTTTTCTATGGATTAGGACCACATGAGGTTGTAGAAGGGGCTAATCAGATTTACATCATTTACATACTCTAGATTCCTTGATTTTTTAGTGAAGTGTTATTTCAATTTTGGGGTCAAATTAAAGATGTTTTTCCTTTTCTGATTGGGTTTAGAAAATAAGTTGTGAATTTTTTATTTTTTCCTTTTTTATGCTTGAATATGGATGAAATCACTAAATAAGGGTGAAAGGAGAATACACCGTTATACTATAGAATTATAGAGAGAGAGAGAGAACACACAAAAATAAACAAAAAATATAAACCAAAAACCAAAACATAAACTATCAATTGGGGGTGATGAGATATAGAATGTAGTTATAATTTAGAAGTAAAAAAATGAATAAAATTATCTTTTCTCCCTCGCAACGTTGAAAAAATTTGATCGCATTGTCGAGCACGTAAAATTAGTTGTTTAATTTTGACTAGAATTTTTGTAGTATAGCAGCAGTCTAGGTCATCTCTCGATAGAACCTTATATCATTAATTTAAAAAATGAGACTATTATGAAAATATAAAGGGAATTAGATTTTTTAAAACATGGGGTTTGATGATTATTGATGAAAATAGAAAATGAAAGAGAAAAAACAAATTATAAATGAACTATATTAATAAAAAATGATCATCATAGGGAAGTCATGTGATGCGCATCCTTCATCGCTTCAAGAGAACGGGTATAGATATTTTAATACCTATTTGGTAACAACTAGTAACATATTGTTTTTGAATATATACTAGGATCCCTAATAGGGTTCCTTCAAAAACACAAAATGATTCACCAGACATCTTCGATGATTTATTGTTTTGTGTTCGACTTCATAACTGAAACTCACCATGGAAACACACGAAGTACCCGATGTGATTTCCAAGATTGTATGGTATATCTTTATGATACCATGTAATAAATGTTCATGGCCTTGAAAGTTATTATGTGAGTTCAATTGACCAATATGAACCACCCAAACACCACAATTCAATGAGGGGGGAAGGGATGAATGGTGTGTGAAACATAACAAGAAATGGTACCACCAAACATGATCATTTGAGTTTTAGTATAATATACCAGTAGATAACTCAAATAAATTAAAATATAGAATGAGGAAAAAAACATAAAACATGGAATTAAAAAGATCTTTCAAAATAATACAATCATGAAACTCGGGATTACATCATGTTCCTCCCTGGGTGATCACAAGGGGTTTAGAAATCCATGGGAGGGAAGGAATAAGATGAAGTTGATGTAGAACATCCCATATCCTCCAGAACATATAGGGACGATTATAAGACTCCTATGGGAAATCAAAATGACATCACCTTGGATCTTGGTCGAAATCCAATGTAGGGTTCCCACGATGACAAATTATAAGTAATGTGGGAAGTCATTTTGGGAACTTTGATTTATAAATCCTCTTGCTCCGTGGTATTGGAAATTCAGACAGTCATAAATCACTTTAGAAAAAACTCTATATTTGTTGGTCGACACCTTGACTACCTTAAAGTAATATTTGGTGGACATATCTAGTATATAATACGAGATTTTTCCAAAATACATGGGAAATGGTTTGACCCCATGAAAAATCATTTTGTTTGATAGATCAGTCGGTAAGGGCTTCTTAATGGACCAATCGGGCTTTAGTTCCTTCAGATGATATGTAGCGCACCAAATTGGAGACTAGAACACAAAGTTACAGCCCGTTTAGATGTGCAGTTTATTAGTAATATGGGTTTTAGTCACCAGTGTTCTTTGATCTGGCGCAAATTGGATAATTTGTCTTTTACATTATCATGGGTTATTAAAATCACCTCCACGTACAATGTCACAACCCGACCCAATGGGGATCGAACCGAGACTCCCAAATCCCACCACCAATAGGACAGGGGCTGGCAACCTGCACCGAGTAGGCTATCACACACATGGGAGGCATTAGCCTAAGGTACCTGTACACACGCACCCACATACACCTCCATGAAACAGTGTAGAGATATATAAAACTGAAAAGAAAATGCATGCAACAACTATCCCAAACACGAGTGCAACACCAGTACAAAAAAGGGAAAATAGGGCATGCTGAAGGAAAAAATATAAAAGTGTTCAACATGCTCAGATGGGGAGAAAACACTACCAAAAACACATGCTTGTAAGCTCATCGGCATAGCTCCAGTAAACACCCTGGTCAAACCTACTCATTAAACTCCACCTGGTCCAGGACCTACTGGAACTCCGCCAAAAGTCATGTGGTCTACACAAGACACAAACATGTGTGGGAAAATCCCATGCAGGGTTGAGTATAAAAATACTCAGTAGGCACCCCAAAACCCAAAACAAAAGAGATAAACATAAAGGTAACAGTCCATTCTTCCCAGTGAGAGGGAACTCAGATGAGAGAGAAACTCCATATCCTGACCATCCTCGGCTAAACACAACTTGTCATCTCAAATCCGGTGTATGCCCATACATACACCTTGAACATCCAGATCTGCTCAGCTCACGCACCAAGCCACATGAGGTACCGACCTCATCACCAGCAACAGTTCACAACCAGTAGAGCTCACTCCACGATCACGATCATCCCAGATGACACACTTCCGAGAGATATACTCTATCAGGTCCCACACAAACATCTCGGATGCTCACCTGAGAGATCACACTCTTCGGATATCATCACTGAGGAATCCTTGCTGAAGCAACATAAACACCAAACTCCTCGGACATGGGATCACTCATAGAGTCTGCTAGGGGATACCAGCACCCACACTGGTCGACGAAGATCTCATAGATATGGGATCACTCCCAGGGTCTGTTGGGGTGATATCACAAAACGATCTGGAATTCGTAGATTTCATAGATTGGCGATCACTCCCAGGATCCGCTGGGGGATACCACAAACCGATCTGGAATTTGTAGATCTCACAGATAGAGGATCACCCCTAGGATCCGCTAGGGGATACCACAACCCGATCTGGCGCTCGACGAAAACACGTCACTCAGATAGAGGATTGTCACCAGTGTCACGAAGGTCACGACGATACTAAAACCCAATATGGTACATATTGTGCTGTACTGGATCGAACTTATGATTTCATAGCCTTACCGACAACACGCGCTGAGTAGGGGATCGCATAACCAATGATTCCACAACCCTGCTATAATCATCATGTTATGTAGGGGATCGTACACCCGATGATGCCACAACCCTACTAAGCATGGCCTACTACATAGGGGATCATATTTTTGATGATGCCACAAACCTATGGGGTTAACCTGCTAGATAAGGGATCGCCGCTCGTGGATAAGTTGTCACAGCGATACCAATAAACCGATCTAGGGAAATGATGCTATAGGATCCTGCACTGGCCCACCAGAGGGATTCCATAACTCTAACAGATTAAACATCCCATCGAGAAGATCCCAAACCTATACTAATGTTGCGATGCTATGTGAACCCTAGTAGGAATGAACCAAGTACTCTCAACCACCGCTAGTCCACACGTCGTTATCCCAAGTGACCCGCCACAACACCACACTGCGCACCTCCATTGCTGATACCGAGGCCACCATCGCGATCCATGCAGAAAAACACATAGGATATGCTATTTACTCACCCGAAACAGAAAACTGGTGAAAAGACACTATTCCCGTAGCTCGCCTGTGTGGGGCCCACAATATAATCTTGAAACTCATCAAGCGGACTAGGCAACTGTGATCTCATCGGAAAGACAAACGGTATCGACTACTCGATCATCCCAAACGGACACCCAGTGGAAATGTCACGTTTCTCCGTAAATGCCAGAACCCAGCCTCATGGGTCCCACAAACTATTCTCGGTCCTAACACCTAGAAACTATCTTGAGATTCCCATTTTATTATCTGGGTATCAACGCCACTCACGATAAGTCATTTGGATACTCCGTCCAGGAGTTATGGCAGATCGATGTTGAAAATAATAAAATATTATTATTATTTTCAATGTTTCATGGCCCTAGGCCAAAAAACCGACTCACAAAATTCCCCAAATAATCTCGAGAGGTCTGTCTTGACTCATGATTCGTGTCACCGCAAACTTCTTGCAAATCGGAGTTACAGTTTGCGAGTTACGGGGGTTTAATGAACCCCTATAAAAATTCTATTTGGACCACCATCTGCCTCACACGAAACCACTTATCCACCACCAGAATCCACCGTGCCGCTGTCGAAGTCTGCCATTACTGCCACCAGAAATTGGGTTTCTGCCAAAAAACTTTTTGGAGCCACCAGGAGCACCCCGATGCTCTAAATTCAGATCCAAAAAATGTTTCTGAAACCTCGGTTCCCGAACTACACAACCCTTATGATGATTTTAGGAAAAACAACACATAAACGGGATTCATGATTTTAAAAATAAAAACGCCTACCTTTTGGCAGATCTTTGATGCTTTTCACACTCCGCTGCTGCTACTACACGATCCCAGAGCATCCGCCGCCAGGATCCGAGCTCTTGGGCGCTTCGTTTGCTCGATTCGGTGGATTGTCGGTGAAGATTAGACAAGGAAAGGAGGATGAAGGCTACTGCACGTACAGTGGGGGGAGAGAGTATTAGATATTGGTTTTTTTTAAAAAATATCATCTCAACTTCCTGGCCCGACACGACCCCGACCAAACACCCAACACCGACAAATATTATGTCGCACCTAGGGTAATCACCGTGTTCGGAACTCAACGGTGGGCTCAGATTTTCGATCCATGACTCTGTTCAGAAGTTATTTGAGCATACGCTCCTAATGAAACTTTTCTATTTATTTATGAAAATGCCCCTGGTCGATTTTTTCCATAGCAGGCCCGTTCCCGCAATGTTTACATCCCGCTTAGGGTAAACGGCACACTCCGGACACAACTGTGTTCTCTAATTTCTGATTCGAGCTACCTTTTTGGGGAAAACACAACACCACCATGTGCATAGTTTAAAAATACTGAATATTTTTATAAAATTAATTCCAGGCACACCGGAACTCGGAATCAAATTCCATCTTCACGCCTAGCTCTGAAATTATTCATATCCATATTCCAAAGTCTGACAGGGCAAATACCTGAGTTGCTACATAAAATGTAAATACCAAAACATGTACCATTTCCCTTTTTAATAGTGTTAAAAACAAAAAAATTGAATCCAACATGGAGTGAGATATGTTATTGTAGTTTTAATTTTCAATACAAAACCAGTTTAATACGTTGGAATAATGGTGAAATAAATTAGTGAATCGTTGTATGATCTCCAGACAAGACAACACGATCACATTTTTTACACTGTTGCCGGGGTGCACTTTGGTTTTTAGTGCGTGTTTTTTTATATGATTTTTGTAAATTTTTTGAATATTTTTTATCCTATACCTTTACCTATATTTTTCTATTTTGATTTCTTTCTTGTGTTGGTTTTGTGTCTGAAACATTCTACACTTGGAGATTTACATCCTTTCTACCCAGAACCAGATAGGATATTACGTTAGTGATCTTGATATGCACAAGACAACCCATTGAAGGAGGACACACCACAACTTGACACGTTTCTAAACCCCTATTTTTTGAAATCCAAATTAGAACCTGAAATTAATGTGTTTGAAATAGATAAAAACAATCGAACACTAACAAAACTATCCTAACCTGATGTTGATATTCAACCCACCTATATTCAAATACATGGCGAGGCACCTAATTTTAACATAAAATTATTTCTAATTCATATAATACCAAGATTTCATGGTTTTCCTAGAGAGGATCCACAAAATCATTTAAAAGAATTAAAAATGTGTGTTCTATATTAAAACCAATAAATGAGGATTCAAAATATGTAAAGCTTTGGACATTTATTTTTCATTAGAAGAAACTGCAAAAAATGGGATTTTTTTAATTCCCCAATAAGAGGTTGGGTTGACATGAAACACATTTTTATTAAAAATATTTCCCCGCCTCTCATACTACAACTATAATAATGAAATATGTTGTATAAATATATCATAAGTGGAAAAATTACATGAATACTGGGAATTCATTAAATGGTTATGTTCAACTTTCCCACACCACCAAATAAGTGATCATCTTTTAATTCAATATTTTAATGAAGGGTTAATTCTAATTGATCGTAGCATGATTGATGATGATGTAGGTGGTACACTAAACAACAATCACTGCTAGGATCATAATTGGGAACTTGGGAAAAAACACTCAACAATTCATTTCAAGATCAGGTGACCCCATTCTTGGTGTCCATTAGGTGAAAAGTACTGAATTTGATAAGACAGAAGATGAAATGTTAGAAAAGGTAAGTACCCTTCTTCAAAAAATCTCTCTTTCACAAGGAAAATCACAATCTCCTCCTCCCATTCATTGTCGTATATTCTCTTCTGATACCAACTACTCTGACCAATTTCCTCAATTGAGAGAAACTTCAGAGAGTTTTGAAGAAATAATTCTAAGATTACCTTATAAACAACCCTTTAGTCACGAACCTTAATATCCATCCAACCATTGGTGGAATGAAATCGAAGATTATATGCAAGGTTGTATTCAAACCAATCTCAAAAACAATGGAACCAATAGGGTCAGAGTAGTCATCCACCACCACCCATAAATCATCAACCAGCCAAAAGTCCGTTCCAACGACCCCCTACAAATCATTAGACTGGCCTAGAATATATGATCAAACAAATGTATAACAACACTATCCAATTCCCAAAAACCACTCAGACAACCATACAAGACCACAAAACATCATTAGGAAAACTAGCTATATCGGTGGTGGAAATTCATGGTCATGGGTCGGGTAAACTACCATATCAACCATTTTTCAACAATAATGATAAAGGAAAGTTCATTTTCATCACCCTTAGGAGTATAAAACTATTATAATGTCAAATTAATCCTCTATTAGAATCATCCCCTCCCAAGGATACCTCTATTACAATTATTAAAAATGTTCAAAATTTTGAAAAATCGTATATAGAGAGACGCCATTCCAAAGGATAGAGGGTGTATGTAGATGAGTCTCTAAGACAACCCATTCCTCTTCCATTTACTTAAATTTACACCCAACCTAGAAAAAAAGATACCGAACTCGATATAAAAATTTCAGAGTCTCTCAAATTAGTGAAGGTAAACATCCCCTTGATTGTTGTTGTGAGAAAAAAATCCAAGAGTTGAAATTTTTTTAAAGGAGATGTGTAATCATCGAAGGAGACTTCATGGTAATGGGAACGTAAGATTGGGTAGGATTTTATTAGCATTGATATAACCATCACATCCTACCAAATGCAATGATCAAGGAACGTTCATGATTATATGCATAATAGGGGTGTATTCATTTTCTAATTTCATGATTTATTTAGGTGATTCTATAAATGTGACGCCTCACTCCATTTACTCTTCATTACAGGTTGGAGAACTAAATCGCCTTGAAATTTTTGTTTAACTATCCAATCAGAGTACCACACATCTCACTGTTGTGTTAGAGGATGTTCTTGTGAGGGCGCAAAATTTAATTTTTCCTAGTGATTTTTATGTTCTTAAAATGGAATATGATAAGATGAATGGAAATTATATGATTATATAAGAGAGGCCCTTCTTGAAAACATCCAAACCACAATTAATGTTCATAGTGGTATATAATCAATGGATTTTGGTGGTGACATTGTCCACTTCCTCATCCTTGATGCCATGAACCACCCCTTATAAGAACATTCATCTCTTTCTGTTAATTCAATTGATGTACTGCATTCCACTGAAAGACAAAATTATATTTCCCCAGATCCCCTTTCATAGTTTTCATACTTGAATAAATTTATTGGTAATGAATCATGCTTTGATTTTTGCAGTGTTCTAGAAATGTTTCATGTATGTTGGTTAATTGATTATTTCCTGAACATGGATGATCATGTGACCATCAATGATAATGCTAATATTGTAATAGCTCCATCCTCATCGGAGGATGATTCCATTGAGTACATATATGATATTAGAGACATATCAATTTCAAAAACACTCCCATAAATCCAAAATATACATCAATAAGAACTAAAACATCTGAATCATTATTTAAAATATTCATATCTTGAGAAAGGAAACAAGTTTCCCATCATCATTGCAAGTTCACTCACTCCAGAGCATGAATTTTGACTTCATGAACTTTTGAGGGAGTATAAGAAATATTTGGGATATAATCTAGCTAACATTCCTTGTATTATCCGATGAATTTAAACATAATATATTTTTAAATGATGAAGCTAAACCAGTGGGAAAGTCACAATGTCAACTGAACCCACACCTCCTAGATGTGGTTAAAAATGAGGTAATAAAATTATTGGAAACTAGAATTATTTAACCCATCTCTTTCAACCAATGGTTCAATAAATTGAAAGTGGTTACTAAAAAACATATTCTAATGGTAATTAAAAATAAAATTTATGAATTGGTTCCAACTCCTGTACAGAGTAGTTGGAATGATTGCATTGACTATCACCAAAATAGGCTAGAGGGGAAGTCACATTACTGTTTCCCTAAGGGGTATTCTAGATACATTCAGATCCATATTTCCCCCAAGGATCTATAAAAAAACATCCCTCACATTCCCATTTGTCACATTTTCATATAGGACGATGCAATTTGGTATATGCAATGCACCAAATACTTTCTATTGATGCATTGTTAGTATTTTTTCAGATTACCTAGAGAATTTCATGGATGATTTCACTATTTATATATCTTCTTTTGATGAATTTTTTAGTAGTATTTCTTTTTTCTAAAAACATTTTATTGAAATGAATCTTGTATTAAATTATGAGAAATTAAATTTGATGGTGCGAAAAAGTATAGTTTTCGGACATGAAATTTCTAGGGATGGTATCCAGGTGGATAAATCAAAAGTGGATATAATTTCTTAACTACTAATCCCCAAAAATGAATTCGATGTCCGGTATTTCCTAGGACATGTGGTATTTTACTTTCATTTCATTCGTGATTATTTTAAGATTGATGTCCCCCTATCCCGGTTACTCCAAAAAGAAATAGAGTCTCAAATCACCCCTACTGATCCAACCACCATGGTGGAATTAACCATTTGAGCTCATGTGTGATACCTCTAACTATGCATTTGGTGCAGTCTTGTCACAAAGGTTCGATCGAGATCCATATTTCATTGGCTACGCCTCACATACTTTGGACCCAGCCCATGAAAACTAAAGCACAATTTAAAAATAATTCAATTCCATTTTTTTCCTTGTAAAAATTTAGGTCATACAATTTAGGGTCCAAATTCAATGTTTTATCAATCCATGAAGCCCTTCGGTGTCACCTTTTGAAAATAGAAGCCAAACCACATCTCCTCCGCTAGATGATCCTCATTTAAGAATTCAATTTATCAATTTGAGATAAAAATGGAGTATAAATTTTGTGGATAACCATATCAGTTAGATATACCAATCTTCAGACATTGAATCACCCCCTCTATTCTCATAAATTACATGTTTCATAATGAGAAATTGTACTAAGTGCATGATTATATTCCTTTGTATGATGAAACAGTTAATTATTTGGTATCATCTTCCATTCCTACCGATTTCCAAAAAAGCATAGCCAGTTATCTAAAACATGAGTCTTATAGGTACATTTGGGATGACCCCTACCATTAGAACACATGTAGTGATCATATCCTTAGGCGTTTTATTCATGATAGTGAGTTTCAATCTATCCTTATATTCTGCCCCACTATTTCTTTTGGGGGCCACTTTGGTTCCCAATGGACTACTCACAAAGTCCTTGATTCTGCTCTCTTTTGGCCAAAACATTTTCAAGAAGTCCATGATTTATTAAATATTTTCCTCATTGTTAATGAATGGGTAATGTCTCTAAAAGAAATGAAATGCCACAAACCCCATTACTATTTTAGGAAATTTTTTATGTTTTTCATATTAACATTTTTGGAGCCATTTCCAAATTCCATTTGCAACATTTACATTCTTCTATCCGTTGATTACTTGTCAAAATGGGTAGTGGCATGATCCATAAGGACTGATGATTCAAAGGTAGTTGTAGATTTTTTGAGAAACCTAACCTTCTGTAGGATTTGATTACATAGGTTCATCATTAGTGACTAGGGTTTTTATTTCTACAACTAAACAATGAAATAACTTTTGTGTTAGTATGTGGTCAGGCATAATGTGTCTACTACTAATCACCCACAAACTAGTGTCCAACCTAAAGGGTCAAATAGGGAGGTAAAATAGATTATTGGAAAAATGGTTCACCCTTATAGAAATGATAGGATTCAAAGACTCAATGATTCCTTATGGGCTTACCGTACTACTTTAAAAACTCCAACTGGCATGTCACCATATCGCTAGTGTTTTGAAAGAGTTTTCACCTATCTATTCAAGTCGAGAATTGAGACTAATGGGCCATAAAATAGTTCAATTCAATTAATTTTAGTGCAGGTGCTCAATGGAAGTTTTATATTTTGGAGATGGAGGAAATGAGGAGAGAAGCATATGAGAACTCGAGGATTAAAAAAGAGCGGACCAAAAATTCCCATGACTGTCTCATCATTAACTGTCAGTTCAAAATTGGAAAAAGGTCCTCCTCTATAATGCATGGATGATATTGCATCCAGGTATGCTTTATTCCTTCTTTTTTGGACCATACACTCTTACTAACATCTCTCCATTTGTTTTTTTCGAAGTTCAAAATGAAGAAACCATGCAAAGCTTAACTGTCAATGGGAAGTAACTGAAAAACTTCCACTATGCCCTTCCAGAATCCCTAATAGAGGAACTCCATGTTCATGAAGCAGTATATAAATGACACCAACCAGTTTTATCCTTCCATCCCACATTTTATTTTATTATTGTGAGGACATTGTACACTCTAGGTGTGGGGGTGGGTATATTTCATGGTTTGTTAGAAATTATCATCATCATTATTAATTTTCAATTTTTAGCTTTCAGAGTTGTACTGCTACATTCCCTTGTACTGGGTTAGGTAGGAATTTTCATCTTCTTTCTTCTATTTCCCGTTTTATATTATTGTATTGTATTGTTACCTTTCCCTACCCACAGGTTTTCTCCCATCATTTTTGTACCAAAATGTTAATTTCATGTTATTCTCCCTTTATTGTAAAGAGCCGAAGCTTATCGTACATAGACATTACATTACTTTTGCGGAATACTTAGTACATAACAAAAACACACACACAAGGATTGTAATAGTTTAGTGTCTTTGAAACTCGGAGTATAATCTTCTAATCCTGGGGAAAGATCTTCAACATCTCCCATAAAGATCTTCCCTTTTTTTATACCTAAAACCTTTATTTATATCCTGGGGAAAAGAAAACATAAAAGGGTGAGCTCAAATGCTCAGTAAGGGTAAACAAAAGAAAAATCAATCACATCATATTCATAAGAACATAAATTTTGGAAATCTTAACCTGCAAAAGAGAGCATAATTTCATAACATGGGATAAATCATAGTAATGAAATGAAATCCCAATAAGCATAACTTAAAACATGAAACTTTGTGGAATACACACATAATCATAGAGAATCATTTCTTGTTAGTCATGACTCATTTCCAAGACTATCTTAGTGGACAAAGTCCCTTTCTGAATCGAGTCACCCTCATTTCAGTCCTGTTTCACTGAACCGGTATAACCTACCATTCCAGCCATATCTATCCAATGAGATATGAAATCTTTACCCAATGCATTGGAGGGAGATATAGGTCCCACCCATCTTATAATGAATCCTTTCTTATGTGTGCCACATAATCATAAATCATACATTATCACATAACAGATGTAACAAAAATGGGATTCTTGAAACATCATGACATCATAAAACAAATCATATAAGGTAAATGACTTCATAAAAATAATTCCCTCACAACATAATCAAATCAATGTAATAATAGGGATAGAAACAGAACCCTTTATTATCTTAGATGGAAAATAATTTTGATAAAACACTTGAACACCATTCTTGAGGAAAATATCATTTCTTCTTCAAAAACACTTTTCTTTTCTTAACATGTCATACAATTATAAACTAAAAGAAGTTGATTAAAAATAAACTTGAAAACTTGTAAAGTAAGCTTCTTGGAAATAATGTTTTAAAAATACATTCATGCGGTATAAGTTAAAAAAAACATTCTTCGTACTTTTGTCGGAAAAGTCAAAAAGTACCTCGTACGAAAAACGACAAAAGATTCCTTTCATATTCTTTACTAAAAACTCCCCAAAGGGTAAAATAGGTTTTAAAAAAATTGTAGGTGGATGGAAATAATATTACATATTGAGGAAACATGGATGTGTATGATAAAATACACCCCAGTAAATACCAAAGTATAAACAATCTCGGATAAAATGAGATTGTGATATATTCCCTTACCATAGGTCCGACTTGCTTTGTAAGTGTCCGAACCTCCTGTATAATTATTTAAATAATGTTATTGACTTATTTCAGAATCATATTCATTGTTATTATATCATATTTGGTCCACTTATAACTTTATATTACCCGTTTTTTTGTAAATTCATGTTAATGTAGCGTTTTGGGTAAAATCGTCTCATTTGTCGTTCGTGTTTTTAACTTGTAATTATTCATATGATTACTTAGATCATAATTACATAATTACAGAATAAAAAACATGATTTATATATATATATATATTCAGAATATACATATATAATAAATCATTAAATGGAAAGAAATACACCGTTCATGGAGACGGTAGTCCGTACATACACATGAACGTTGTTTTCGTTTCCTTATAGAATTGAATGGAATTAAGTAGATGACATACATATAAATATAAATAATTCCAGTATCATTATCAGGTCATATATTTCATTAGTACTTATTATATATACTTTATAATCATTCATGAATTGTTAATCATTGAGAATGAATCTCATCGCGTCGTGGAGACGGTAGTCCGTACGTACGCACGAGCGATGATATCGTTCCCATGGTCGTGGAATTGTGTTGAAGTGTATGTAGAATATTTCAGTATCAATATCACTTTATAATAATCATATATAGTTACTCATTACACCATTATACCCATCCTATTAAGGTGGTGGTGGAAGATAGATTACACCACGGCGTGGAGACGGTATTCCGTACGTACGCACGCGCGGTAATTTAATTTTTCCATATGATGGATAGAAGGTGAATTAGGGTTGTTTCATATATATAATAACATATCAGTATGTAATTAATACTTATGTTATTACTTTGTCATAAAACAACTAAAGAAGAAGAAGTTGAAGAAGAAAGAAATTGAAAAGATCGGTAATGGATATTACCTCTTCTTTGAAACGCCTCTTTGAATCCTCCACATAGGGAACTAAGATTGGTCTTTGAAGAAGACCAGGACCACTAGGATTATTCTAGGGAAGTGTAGAAGGGATTTTGGCAGGGTTTGTCCGAGCATGAGTGCTCGAATTGGTGTGAGGAGGAGGGGGAGGAGGTGTCCTTTTATAAGGGAGGAGAGGGACACCTTAGGAATATCTCAAAATATTATTTTATATTAAAGTCAAAATCGGTTTATAATGGTTCCAAAGGGTCTTATTTCGAAGCTAAAGTGGGGATGGATCGAAATCCTATCAACCAATAGGATTTAGACAAGTTTAGGTTATTATTTTAACCTTATCAATTAGATTTAACTTTAAGTTAAATAATTTAACTTTTACCGTGTCTTTTTGTTTTCTTACACTATATGGCTAATACACTTACTATAACATGCAAAACGAACCCCAAATTGTTTATTATTAATATATATATCCTTATCTAAGTCCTTTGTCCGAACCTTATATTTTTTGGAATAAAATAACAATTAATAATATAATATTTGATTTAAAAACTATTTTGTGTCAATTTTGATACTATTTGATATATGATTTTTGTGAAAGTCATAACAGAATTATATGTTCAAACCAAGTTTATTAAATAAACCCTAATATATCATAGTAACCTAAAAAATTAGTGGAATTCATAAAAAGTCTCAAATTACATTTATTTGAGCATTTATAACATCAATTATGTTAACATTTCCTTAAAAGGGTAATTACTTCATCATCGTTGTGTCATAAATATATTAATTTTCTTAATGTCTAAAAATTATAAATAAAATATAATTATGTAGGAAATCTTTTTATCTTTATAATGAATATTTATAGTCTAATTTATCTTATGTATAACCCCATATTAAAAATGTTTTAGTTATTAAACTTTGATTTTAACTATTTGAACTATTCATTAAATAAAATAATATTAAATGTCATAATCTAATCCAAGTGGACCTAAATGGTCATATTATATTCCTAAGGTTGTTTTTGGTCGAATTACACTTATCCAATAGAATTAGGACATGTGTTAGGGTAATAGTAATATCATATTTACCCTTAGTTACCCTATTTACTATTAACTGCGGTAAAAAAAATAAAAAGTTACTATTCACCAAAAAATTATTTTTATCTCATCGAACCACATTTTAATTACTGATATCAGCCGTTTCTGTCGGATTTTTGAAATTCCATTCACAGAAGCGGTAAAATTATGTTTTATGCAAAATTCAGTTTTTAACCTACCACTTAGTGGTTTCACTATTCATCAAAAATTGAAGTTTTTTCAGAAAAATGCCAAAGTTTCACCCTAAGCTATAATTGATATTCCGAATTCAAAAATTATTTCTATTTTACAAAATTCCCAACATATAAGTTTCATTAATTAATTTTATAATTAATTTCTGTTGTCACAACAAATAGCGTGTTTTTAAGAGATAATAACTATCAAAAGATTGACACTTGTTTATAACTGGTTTAAATGTGAAATTACATCCAATGACCAACATTGTATTAAATTGTAAAAATATATTCTAAATATACTTTAAAACCACTCAAATTAATAATTTATCACTATTAATTATTTCGATTAAAAAGGTTGTTTTTTAATTAAAATTTAGTAATTTTCACTATTCATCAGAATATGAAAGTTATCCGAAAAGTACCAAAATTTCACCTTAGGCTAAATTCGATACTCCGAATCCATAAATGAAGTCCATTTTGAAAAATTAAATTTAAAAAATTCCAAAAAGTGGTTATTACTATTCATAACGGCTAGTTTTAATAATATCTTAATAGCATATCGTTGTTTAGCGAAACTTCGTGTTGCGTACAACACACACTATCGTGGAAGGTCGCGATTGCGTGTAATTCAAGATAGGTCAGAGATGTGTGTTGTGAAAGCTCCTTTTGGTGTACCGTATAACACAAGACATTAATGAAATTAAAAAGAATATTTTTCATAAAATCTCGGGGTGTTACATTCTACCCCCCTTAAAATGAATTTCGCCCTCGAAATTCGTCGGGGTTATAAATGGTTTACTATTCGAAAGTTTCTTTAATCGAAACCCTCATCGTAAAAAGGAATACCAAAACCAATATTTAAAAACAAAAGTATGAAACGTAACGGTTACCCAAATAAACTAATCACTGGGTTTCCACATAGGTGAAAATATGGATATGGAAGAGAAATCTAACCATCATGTTCTGATGGAGAGTGGTAGAGAACATGGCTATGGAAAAGCTAGCAATCACAAATCCATAAATTTGTGACGATCTAAGGTACCATCTGATTAATCAGATATAAGAGCACTAGGACAACATTTTTGGTTTTCAAGATCATTTCCCTAATGTTGATGAAATTGGAATTAGAAGAAATCCTTTCGTGATTTTGGTATAGTCTCACTGTTTGTCGTTCTTTAGACAATTTCTACTTCATCTCTTAATGAAATGAAGTTGAATTTGTCATTCGTGATGTGTTAGCAGATCATGTGATAGAATGATGGGTCATTCCATCTGTCTCAAAAGGTTAGAAAAGTTATCAAAAAAATGCATAAGTCCATCTATAGTGAGATTAATGATATATGGTTCCTAAAATGAACTTATACTTCATATATCATACTACTTAATATAATAAAACTAGTTTCTACTAAACAGGGACTTCCTGTAGGCCAGTGGTAGGCGATAAAGGCCAGTCGCACTTCGGTTGTGGGTTCGATTCCCACATCCTTGTCCGACGCGATGGGCTGTCGCCCGTCCTGCTGGTTGTCCTTTTTTAAAACTACATTACTATAACATCCCATCAATAATATCGAAAATCTTCTATCCTTAAAAAATACTAACTTATGTCCAACATAATCCATTAAAATCTTTAGGCTTATCCAGAATACTGCAGTCCACTCTCATAATATAATGAAAACGATTACTAGAGATTTAATACCATCGTTGATCCCCATATATCATAAGATATGTCTTGTTGGTCACATTCCAAACATTCAAAGGACTTAATATAGTATTTTATTGAATACCCATTGAACCTTAGTGAAAACATGAATGCAGTTAAAAGTTAACACCTTCCACATACCAAAATCCTCAAAATTCTATATACTCAAACCATGATATCACTTAGTCCTTATATCAATCATGAGCTCATGAATACTGTTAAACATTTTGTTTTCTCGTTTTCCCTTCATTATGCGCATATCATCTTATTTCCAAAAATATCTCAATTACTTTGAATACCACATTAGTCCAATACATAAATATTCCAATACTCCATGATACAATATTATTTTGGAATCCCATTACATAAACACTTAATCATTCCACCACATCGTCGTCATATTCAACATCGCCAATAGTGATCGCATGTGACTTCCCTTTGTCCTTTGCCTTCAGTGGTTGCTCATGTTGATCATCACTAACCCTTGGATTAGGGAATTTATTAGCATAATGCCCCATTTCCTTGCACTTGAAGCATTGAAGTGTTGGTGGTGCGTTCTCTGTAGTGTTTTCTTTATTCAGACCATTAGAAACCCTTTTTCTATTACTTCGACACTCAGCTACTCGATGACCTTCTTTTCCACACTTAAAAAATTTTCTAGTCCCTTTAAGACAATCTCCACCATTCTTCTTTCCACACTTTGTGCATAAGGAAACATTCATCTTCTTTTCACCATTATTCTAAGATTTCTCCTTGAACTCCATCTTTCTTTTCTTGTCAAAACCAGGAGATGGATATGTAACACCAACTTCCATTTCTACCTTGATAGCACAATGCACAATTTCTCCATAGCTACTGAAGTCTCTTATAGCTAATGCCCTTCGAAGACTTGGTTTTAAGCCACTGAAAAATAGATCAACTTTACTTTCAGGTTGGATGATAATGCCAAATGCATACCTTGCAAGTCTTGTAAAATTCTCTTCGTATATACCAACAGATTCATCATCCTTTTGCTTTAGTTCAAGAAACTCCTTCTCCATCTTTGTTCGAAGAATACAAGGGAAGTACTTACTGAAAAACAAGTTCTTGAACTCGTCCCATTCCATGGAATCAATTTCATCTCTTGGCCTCGTATTCTTGATAAGAATCCACCATTTATCAGCTTTACCTTCCAAACGATATACTGCTAAGATGACTTTATCATGTTCAGAACATTGAATAACTGAAAATATCTTTTCAGTGGTACTGATCCATTGTTCAGCAACAAGTGGATCGGATGTCCCACTGAAAGAAGGTGGGCGTTGCCTCATGAATGACTCAATAGAATACTGTTCCTTTCTCTGATCATTTGGAAGTCCAGAATGATTCATAGCTTGTGTAAGGATAGCAATAAGATTTTGTACTCCATCTTCCATAAAATTTGTTTGTTCGGGAGGACAATCATTGCATTTTCCATTGCATTGATCAAAATGGTTCCTTCGGGTTCCATCCATCGTCTAAAACCCAAAAAGAATAGTGTGAGAGGCAAAAATCATGCTAGGGAAAACAACATAATAAAGGGGGGTACCTTCAATATCTAACATATTAGGTTTAATTCTATGATCTTTAGCGTAGTTCTAGTACTATAACCTATATGTATACTTAACCTTAGGGACATCCCTAGACATACCGTAGAAATATCTCTAGGGATCTCACTAACGTTTTCGCATCCTAGTTTCCAAAGGTTGACTAAACCTATCCTCTGATACCAACTGTAAAGACTCGAAGCATATCTTACATAGACATTACATTACTTTTGCGGAATACTTAGTACATAACAAAAACACACACACAAGGATCGTAATAGTTTAATGTCTTTGGAAACTCGGAGTATAATCTTCTAATCCTGGTGAAAGATCTTCAACATCTCCCATAAAGATCTTCCCTTTTTTTATACCTAAAACCTTTCTTTATATCCTGGGGAATAGAAAACATAAAAGGGTGAGCTCAAATGCTCAGTAAGGGTAAACAAAAGAAAAATCAATCACATCATATTCATAAGAACATAAATTTTGGAAATCTTAACCTGTAAAAGAGAGCATAATTTCATAACATGGGATAAATCATAGTAATGAAATGAAATCCCAACAAGCATAACATAATACATGAAACTTTGTGGCATACACACATAATCATAGAGAATCATTTCTTGTTAGTCATGACTCATTTCCAAGACTATCTTAGTAGACAATGTCCCTTTCTGAATCGAGTCACCCTCGTTTCAATCCTGTTTCACTGAACCGGTATAACCTACCATTCCAGCCATGTCTATCTCATGAGATATGAAATATTTACCCAATGCATTGGAGGGAGATATAGGTCCCACCCATCTTA
This sequence comes from Viscum album, assembly GCA_963277665.1. Lineage (NCBI taxonomy): Eukaryota > Viridiplantae > Streptophyta > Magnoliopsida > Santalales > Viscaceae > Viscum > Viscum album. The sequence goes on from OY728136.1 coordinate 382,903,685, forward strand.
TAATGAATCCTTTCTTATGTGTGCCACATAATCATAAATCATACATTATCACATAACACATGTAACAAAAATGGGATTCTTGAAACATCATGACATCATAAAACAAATCATATAAGGTAAATGACTTCATAAAAATAATTCCCTCACAACATAATCAAATCAATGTAATAATAGGGATAAAAACGGAACCCTTTATTATCTTAGATGGAAAATAATTTTGATAAAACACTTGAACTCCATTCTTGAGGAAAATATCATTTCTTCTTCAAAAACACTTTTCTTTTCACAACATGTCATACAATTATAAACTAAAATAAGTTGATTAAAAATAAACTTGAAAACTTGTAAAGGATGCTTCTTGGAAATAATGTTTTAAAAATACATTCATGCCGTATAAGTTAAAAAAAACATTCTTCGTACTTTTGTCGGAAAAGTCAAAAAGTACCTCGTACGAAAAACGACAAAAGATTCCTTTCATAATCTTTACTAAAAACTCACCAAAGGGTAAAATAGGTTTTAAAAAAATTGTAGGTGGATGGAAATAATATTACATATTGAGGAAACATGGATGTGGATGATAAAATACACCCCAGTAAATACCAAAATATAAACAATCTCGGATAAAATGAGATTGTGATATATTCCCTTACCTTAGGTCCGACTTTCTTTGTAAGTGTCAGAACCTCCTGTATAATTATTTAAATAATGTTATTGAATTATTCCAGAATCATATTCATTGTTATTATATCATATATGGTCCACTTATGACTTTATATTACCCGTTCTTTTGTAAATTCATGTTAAGGTAGCGTTTTGGGTAAAATCGTCTCATTTGTCGTTCGTGTTTTTAACTTGTAATTATTCATATGATTACTTAGATCATAATTACTTAATTCCAGAATATAAAACATGATTTATATATATATATTCAGAATATACATATATAATAAATCAGTAAATGGAAATAAATACACCGTTCATGGAGACGGTAGTCCGTACGTACACATGAACGTTGTTTTCGTTTCCTTATTGAATTGAATGGAATTAAGTAGATGACATACATATAAATATAAATAATTCCAGTATAATTATCAGGTCATATATTTCATTAGTACTTATTATATATACTTTATAATCATTCATGAATTGTTAATCATTGATAATGAATCTCATCGCGTCGTGGAGACGGTAGTCCGTACGTACGCACGAGCGATGATATCGTTCCCATGGTCGTGGAATTGTGTTGAAGTGTATGTAGAATATTTCAGAATCAATATCAATTTATAATAATCATATATAGTTACTCATTACACCATTATACCCATCCTATTAAGTTGGTGGTGGAAAATAGATTACACCACGGCGTGGAGACGGTATTCCGTACGTACGCACGCGCGGTGATTTCATTTTTCCATAGGATGGATAGAAGGTGAATTAGGGTTGTTTCATATTTATAATAACATATCAGTATGTAATTAATACTGATGTTATTACTTTGTCATAAAACAACTAAAGAAGAAGAAGTTGAAGAAGAAAGAAATTGAAAAGATCGGTAATGGATATTACCTCTTCTTTGAAACGCCTCTTTGAATCCTCCACTTAGAGAACTAAGATTGGTCTTTGAAGAAGACCAGGACCTCTAGGATTATTCTAGGGAAGTGGAGAAAGGATTTTTTCAGGGGTTTCCCGAGCTTGAGTGCTCAAATTTGTGTGAGGAGGAGGGGGAGGAGGTGTCCTTTTATAAGGGAGGAGAGGGACACCTTAGGAATATCTCAAAATATTATTTTATATTAAAGTCAAAATCGGTTTATAATGGTTCCAAAGGGTCTTATTTCGAAGCTAAAGTGGGGATGGGTCGAAATCCTATCAACCAATAGGATTTAGACATGTTTAGGTTATTATTTTAACCTTATCAATTAGATTTAACTTTAAGTTAAATAATTTAACTTTTACCGTGTCTTTTTGTTTTCTTACACTATATGGCTAATACACTTACAATAACATGCCAAACGAACCCCAAATTGTTTATTATTAATATATATATCCTTATCTAAGTCATTTGGCCGAACCGTAGATTTTTTGGAATAAAATAACAATTAATAATATAATATTTGATTTAAAAACTATTTTGTGTCAATTTTGACACTATTTGATATATGATTTTTGTGAAAGTCATAACAGAATTATATGTTCAAACCAAGTTTATTAAATAAACACTAATATATCATAGTAACCTAGAAAATTAGTGGAATTCATAAAAAGTCTCAAATTACATTTATTTGAGCATTTATAACATCAATTATGTTAACATTTCCTTAAAAGGGTAATTACTGCATCATCGTTGTGTCATAAATATATTAATTTACTTAATGTCTAAAAATTATAAATAAAATATAATTATGTAGGAAATATTTTTATATTTCTAATGAATATTTATAGTCGAATTTATCTTATGTATAACCCCATATTAAAAATGTTTTAGTTATTAAACATTGATTTTAACTATTTTAACTATTCATTAAATAAAATAATATTAAATCTCATAATCTAATCCAAGTGGACCTAAATGGTCATATTATATTCATAAGGTTGTTTTTGGTCGAATTACACTTATCCAATAGAATTAGGACATGTGTTAGGGTAATAGTAATATCATATTTACCCTTAGTTACCCTATTTACTATTAACTGCGGTAAAAAAAATAAAAAGTTACTATTCACCAAAAAATTATTTTTATCTCATTGAACCACATTTTACTTACGGATATCAACCGTGTCTATCGGATTTTCGAAATTCCATTCACAGAAGCGGTAAAATTAAGTTTTATGCAAAATTCAGTTTTTAACTTACCACTTAGTGGTTTCACTATTAATCAAAAATTGAAGTTTTTTCAGAAAAATGCCAAAATTTCACCCTAAGCTATAATTGATATTACGAATTGAAAAATGATTTCTATTTTACAAAATTCCCAACATATACGTTTCATTAATTAATTTTATAATTAATATCCGTTGTCACAACAAATAGCGTGTTTTTAAGAGATAATAACTATCAAAAGATTGACACTTGTTTACAACTGGTTTAAATGTGAAATTACATCCAATGACCAACATTGTATTAAATTGTAAAAATATATTCTAAATATACTTTAAAACCACTCAAATTAATAATTTATCACTATTAATTATTTCGATTAAAAAGGTTGTTTTTTAATTAAAATTTAGTAATTTTCACTATTAATCAGAATATGAAAGTTATCCGAAAAGTACCAAAATTTCACCTTAGGCTAAATTCGATACTCCGAATCCATAAATGAAGTCCATTTTGAAAAATTAAATTTACAAAATTCCAAAAAGTGGTTATTACTATTCATAACGGCTAGTTTTAATAATATCTTAATAGGATATTGTTGTTTAGCGAAACTTGGTGTTGCGTACAACACATGCTATCGTGGAAGGTCGTGAAACATGGTGTTGCGTACAACACACGCTATCCACGTCGAATTTATATATTTCAAGGTGTTTCAAAATTTAAAAAATCTATTGAAATGTGAATTTCTGAAATAAATTAATATTATGGTGTGCCATTCTTTGGAAACATTGTTTTCTGTCGATGATATAAATGGTTGTATCATTTTGAAACCTTTGAGAAAAATGGTTCCCTATTTTTGTATAGTTTAAGAAAAAAATGTGTCACATAATTTCTCTACACAATAATACACCCTATCTTGAAGTATGGAAATGTCTACATAATAAAGGGTAAATATATGTTATGTTGATATTTCTCTACATTACAAAATAAATTTTCCATAAGTTCATTCTTTATCTGATCTATTCCATTACTTTAACAGATTGACCAATTTGTGATTACCTATTATTCGACTATTTTACGTCCTCGAAATAAAAGGGTTTTATGTTAGGAATGTCAAAAAAATCCCTTCCTTGACCTTTGATCTTGTTATTAGTATTATAATTAGTGCCGCGAGGGAATCAAACATAGGTTTGGAGAAGAGTGTGAGACGTTTTGCAAGTACAAATTTTAGAAAATAGTAATAAATGAGGGGAGAGATGAAATGTGCAACATATGGGGATATCTCAGTCGGGATATTTTGGTTAGAATTATGGTACTTCTTATTTGAGTGGTTATGGAAATTGTATTGCGATGGATATAGTTTAGGTTCAGTGGAAATGATCATATATGTATACAATTTTTAAAATAAATTATATTTACTCGATAAAATGTGGATATTATATCATGGAATGGTATTTACACACAAAAACGGAGAATTAGTGAAATGGTTATATTTTGAAATATTTTTTAAAATCTATATCATTCAACTCCTAGAATTGTAGGCTGATACAATTTTTGAGACATCTTTTTCTTTTATCACTGAGAATAACTCCTCCGTGTGATTTTTTCTTTGATCACATTTCTATCAGGAATTAAATTTTTATTTAATTTAAAATCTATATGAAGATAGAAATATCTACAAGCATAATTCCTAAAAATATGAATTTTCCCAGGAGTGAAAATGTTTAGTTGTGGGGGTGTGATCGCACTATGATTCCCTATTTATTTTTCACCCTTACACCACATTGCTAAACTGGTTTTGTATTGAAAATTATAAAAATAATAACAAATTTAACATCATGATTGATTAAATTATTTAATTTTTATTATTTTTAAATAGGTAAATGATACTTGTTTTTATAATTTCATTGAAGGTTTAGGTGATTTAGAGGGAAAATGATGATGTCCAATAAAAATGATCCAAACTGCCTAGGAAATATGCACACTAGTTGTCTCAACCGCATTCTGTTACTAACCTGTTCAATAAAATGGGCTGAAATTATGTCGGAGGGTCTTAAATTCTATTATATACATTTCATATGAAAGAACACAATGCTACTTCTATAATCTAGTGGCCCATGCAGACTTATCTGTCTACCACACCGAATCTACACAAAGTCAAAATTATTGTGAGGTGTTATGTCAATATCTGTACCTGTGATTGTCCAAATGGCACCAAACATTCGGTGGATATAGTATAGAGGTGGTTCTAAGACTTTTTAGTTTTTTTCAAAAGTTAGATAAGGCTTCTTGGACATCAGAAACCATGATCCAAGTGTGTTCTCAAAATCAGGATGCTAAAACCCGCATTCAAATTTTTCTATAAAATGGAACCTTGGGATTCCCATTTGGTAGTTTCGGAAAGGAGTGATGTGATATAAATTTGGAGTTCCATTGGAGTCGTCTTCACATCTTAGAAGTTCTTGAGTCATCTATCCCCATATTGGTGGTCAGGAATGAAGAAAGAGTTCCACCCAAGCTTCCTCATCCTTGCGATGTCGAGAAAAATGGTGTGTGTATGTTGTGGTGGAGCTACACACAAGTCAAGTGAGTTTAGACGCATATATTAGCTAATTGTTTGGATTAATTGGGAATTTTAAACATTTAATTCCATTTAACATGAATTATTTCATATTTGAATGCTTTTATTCACACATTTGAATGTTATGCTCTTAATTTCTAACCGATCAGTGTGTGGTTTTGAGTGCATGACTTGTGTTGTTCTGATTGGACAACACAAGAATTACTTCAAACCCACCTTATTGGGATATAAATATAAAATGAATTATCTTTTTTACATGCATAAGTTCTGGACCTCAACAATATGATTGTTACATCAACGTTTGGTTATTTAAGCATTTAAATAATAGCAAAGTGATTAATAGGGAATCCAATTAATTTCAACAAAAGAATTAGTCCAAACCTAAATGAATCTCTATGAAAATTGAACATCAAATTTGTGTTCTGAAATCATAGTGAACCATTTGTCTCATATTTTTTAAAATATACTTGGTTTTTCAACTATTAAACTCTTTAAGATATGTTATTTTCTTAAAATTGTTTTCAAAATCACCCCCTATTATAGTAATATTTATTAAAAATACACACTATATGATACTAATGCTTCATGGGGGACGACCTAGGTTCTTCTCTAGACTATAAATCAACATTAAAATCCTAATCAATTTAACGTGTCATAACAACACGGTCACTCACCCATCGGTGTCTCAGCATCGATGACTCATTTCTAGTTATTCCAGTTTTTCCCTACTTCTCCATGTTTTACCCATATTACGGGTCTTTCATCATTAAATGAGATCCTGTCAACTCTTATCCATTTTTAACTCCCTTTCCACCATTTCTAAGGGGAATAACTAAATATAAATTATTTCCGAAGATTTCGAGACCTTTGAAACTGCCAATCCACGTGGTTAATCAATGACACAAAATTTACGTGTTCTGAAATTGTCACCCAGATTTTAGGATCTATCTTTTTTGTAAGATGAGGTCCAAACATTCGTATACCCTTTCAATTTTCTCATGGTGCACCAAGAGTATTACTTCTTCTACAAATAGGCAAGAACCCATGTTGTAGCTTTATGTTTAGTTATTCCCTAGAGTATTTCTATCTACTCGTGCAACACCCATGTTCATAGTGAAAGGATGCATTCTTGTAGCATGTTGTTCTAGGTAGGTATTTCATTCACTTCCCTTCCTATGTATATCATGTGCGGTGGTCATAGTATTGTTTCCATGTGAATATTGTTGAACCAAAACTTTTGTTAAGAATGTTTGAACCTATAAGAAGAGTAATAAATGAGGGTAGGGAAGATGGTGATAGAAAGAATAATAGGACTCATTATGATAATAGACAAAGATGTGATAATAGTACACATGTTCTTTTACCAATTATCCTTGTTTACAATTAATTTTTGTGTGGTCTTGTGCCTTCTAGAAATCATGGTCATTGGTGATCTTTTCTTGTGAATTGGTGATGCTCTGTTTTTCCTGTTGATCTCATGTTGAATGGAAATAACATGAATGTATGATATATTACATAACCATGGTCAAATAAATGGAATCCCTATGATAAAACTGGTTAAGTGATCACCTTTGTTAACAATTTGTACTTATAGATCCTCTTTTTCCTAAATATATATTCACATGGCTTGATTGGTGTGTCGATGTTCTCTGTTTTTTGGTTGGGTTTTGGGGGATTTCTATGTGGGGTGGTAATCGAGGTGTGGCTGAAATCTCATGTTTAGATATTTTGATTAATTTTTTGGAAGGGATGAACTTGTAGAGTAGTGGTATTTCTTCTGGGATGTGCCATGGTTCCACTACAGTGGTTCTGAAAATCTTGTCATGTGATGTTGTGCAATGGGACTACAACTTGGTATTATCTTGTTTTGTTTGATATAGTGTGTTTTTTAGTTTCCTGGTAGTTATGTATTAATTAAAGTGGATCCCTAATTAAGTAAAAGGAATGTGGTTAAATGAGAAAGGGGTTGGGATTCTGTTTTATCTGTTTCCATTTTTTTGGTTATGCATGTAGGGGTAGCAGTGAATGTTGTTCTTAGGGGGCATGTTGTTTGATTGAAAACACATTTGTTGGGCTTAGTGTTTTATTACCTACATATATATACATATTCAATTGATTCATGTGATTTATATATGCACCCCACCATAATTGAGCACCATGTGCCGAACAACCATATTTCATGGTAAAGGGTGTCTTTCCCAGCATCTCAGTGGGAAGATGGATGGCGGGTTACTGACTTTCATCCTGGCACCCACTTCTGGGTTCTTACTACTTGAGCGTATCTAGGCCAAATATAATGGAATGAGGTTTACCATATCCCATGATCGTTTGGGTAGGTTGTTTTGTGGATGAGCATACCAGGTGTATACAAGCCATGATTGTTTCCTGTGTGTCTTCAAGATGAGGCCCATGTGTTTTTGGGCATGGTGTGTGGTTGTTGTGGCCATGGTGTCAGCGGGTATCATTTATGTGTGGTTTGAGGCCCAGGTGTGTGTGGGAAGGTTGTGGAAGTGGAAATTCATATGGGAAGAAAGGTAGCATCAATGAATTAACTATTAAGAAAGATTAGATAACCTTATGGAATGTGGTGTGGGGTACCCATATATCCATTTTCTTATAATATTATATTACATTAATTGAGTTATTTGGTGAGTGTACATTAGTGAGGCTGGGAGGTTAGTTTTCCTTGATATGTGATTTTGGTTTCTACTATATTCATTGGGACATTAGTGTTTTCCCCCACATGTGCATGTGTAACTTTTGTTTCCCAACTCTTTATACATGTATTCTCACCCTACGTATAAAAAAATGATTTTTGGTTTCCAGGAGGACTTTGAAGACCGTGTCAGACCTTATATACTCAGGTGTCGAGATAGTTGTTGTTACAGCTTAGTGAATTTTTTTGGTACTTTACTTCAGAGGTTTGTTATACTTTGTATGATCTATAGATTTGAACATGTATGTGGGAATGGATTTTGGATTTACTTTTACTTTTAGTATATGGATTTTCATGGTATTTACCATCATATATCTCAATAATATTCCATAAAAGGATAATAGATTCCACTTTGTGTGAGATTTTATTCCATTGGTGACGGTTTCCAACTCAGGACCTACTTATGGTGTGACTCGGGGGGGGGGGGGGTCATTATCTCCCTTTCTTCATTTCCAGCTCAAGAGAGGAATCTTTGGAAGGAGGGGGTTGTGATAGAATGCACGAGCGATGTAATAATTTCCTAAATTATTAGATATTAAAAAGGTATTTTTGATTCTATCATTAATGAATTAAAGTTATTTAATTAATATCATAAATAAAAATTAAACCCATCACAATTCTAAATCATATAATATGGGTATGGAAAATAAATTGTATTTCTATGTTTAGATGATATGTTGTACGTACGCACAAATGATACATTCATTTTCTATTTGATGGGATAGTGGTTGAATAATGGAATCTTCATAATAATAATATTTCTGAATATTTATTATTTTATTGTTATTGTTTTATGAAATATAAATATATTTTATTTAGATGATGTATATAAGAGTAAAAAGGTGTTATTTGTTAAAGTGGTTAACTCTTCTTTAAAACGGCTCCTTAGATCTCCTCTAAAAGACACTATAGTTCATCCTTTGAGAAGAACCACACCTATAGAATGTGTATAGGGAATTTGATAACATAATTTAGTAGTGTTAATTAAAAATATATAAATAAAATTGTTCAAATGGGATGAGGGAGCATGTTTTCATTATAATTAAGATGAGGGGATATTTTAGAATCATCCAAAAACTTTTTTCAATAAATTTAATCTAAATCCAAATACCCTTAAATTTAAATTTCTTTGAGGATAATATGATTTAGGGTTTTATTATTATCTTACTATAGATTTTAGAGAATGTTTAGTGTTATTTTTAGACATTTCTTTTTCAATAACTCTTAGTGAACCAGTTTTAATTTCAACTAGAGTAATAGTATTTGCAATATTTAATATTGGTTATTTTTTACATATAATACTTAAATTGAAGCATAAATGGTCTATTTATCATATTTTATACCTCAAAAGTATTATATTATTCCTTATTTAGTATTTTATAATTGTTAACTAATTTTATGATTTATTATTTTCACAAAATATTATTTCTGTCAATTTATACACTATTTATCACATTGACCCTAACCAAATCAATAAAGAAAGTTAACTTCATAAAGGATTATTTAATACACTAAAACCTTGTCATATTCACCTATAAAATTCATTGAGGACGTAAAATAATTAAAATTATATATTTTTAATATTTTTAATATAAATTAATTAATAGTTTCATTAATTGAAAATTTATTGGATCATCATTATGTAATTATTTAAAATAATTATCTCCTAACTAAAAATTAAAAATATAATTCCATTATTATATAATACAACTACTGTAACACCCTTGGATTTCATAGCACATTATCTCATTAAAGTAATTCAGTAGCTTGTGATACATGCAACACCGATTTCGAATGCACCACGACATACCAAACTAGCCATTCAAAAAGTGATTATAAATAATATTAACAACACTTGAAATTTTATATACTCTATATAATTTTGACATCCATATATGTGTTTCCTAGATATAACATAATAACAAATTCAAAATTTCATATAAAGGACGTATTTTCTGAAAAATAAAATTTTACAAACATTTAATGGAGAACCCTTTATAAATTCAATATTTGACACTTATATATTCAATTTGTGAAAATAACCTTATTCTTTAAAAGCTGGACATAAAATTTTAGTTTTTATAAATTTTTTGTGTTTTTCTGATAACATTTAAATTTTGAGGAATAGTGAAAAATAATAAATTTTAATTGAAAACAACTTTTGGAATAAAAATAATTTATCATGTTAAATTATACATTTTAATTGTTTTAAAGTATAATTAGATTATATTTTTATCATTTAATATAATTTTTCTCATTGGAAGTAATTTTACCTTTAAATTGGACAAAAAAAATACCAATCCTTTGATAGTTTTTATTTTTCAAAAACCCACATTCTAGTTTTGACAATGGAAATTAATTTTATATTGTTAAATTAAACTTATATGTTTTTAATATGTTGAAATAGAATTTATTTGTGGATTTTGAATATCAATGTTATCCTAGGGTGAAGTTTTGGTACTTTTCTGAAAACATTCAATTTTTTATGAATTATGAAAAACACTGCATTATAGTTTAAAATGAAATTTTTTTAAATAAATATTTAATTTAATTAAATTTATTATAAGTAAAAATATATACATTATACCTATATTCGTTAAATTCAATTAATAATATTCGATGTATAAAATTTTATTGAAAATCTTAACGTCTTTTACCCACCTTCTAGCACATTTCCAATTTTCAATAAAACATAATTTACCACTTCTATGAATTGAATTTAAAAATAATAAGATACAAGATTTACATAAGTTACTACAATGTGGTTAAATAATATTAAAATAATTTTTAGTGAATATTAACTTTTGAATTTTATTTACCATGGTTAATAGTAAATGGTGTAATTAATGGTAAAAATAATATTATAATTACCCTAAAACATTTCATAATTATACTAGATAAGTGAATATCGACAAAAATCAACCTTATGAATAAAAATTTTTCCTCTTTGATCTACATGGATTATATTAGGACATTTATTATATTTTATTTAAAGAATAGTTAAAATTGTTATCTTCAAATTTTAAAAACTAAATCATTTTTAATATAGTGTTATAAATAATATAAATTTGACTATAAATAGTCATTATAAATATAATAACAATTTCTACCAAATTTTATTTTATTTATAATTTTTAGCGATTATATAATTAATTTTATTTATTACACAATGATGATACAGTAATTACCTTATTAATGAAAGATTAGAATAATTGATATTATAAATATCAAAATAAATGTAAATTGAGACTTTTTATTCATTATAATAATTTTGTAGGTTAATATGATATGTTTTTATTGATTTAATTTATTTTTTTTAACTAATCATGTTTTCTTGACTTTCACAAAAAACAAAATACCAAATAGGGACAAAATTGACATAAATGTGTTCTTTTTAAAAATAAAAAATTATTAAAGGATATAATATTTATAAAAATAAATGGTTTGGACAAAGGACTTATATAATGATTTATATGTCATTATGAACCCCTTGGGGTTTGTATTCAATTTTATAGTAAGTTTATTAACCATATAATATAATAATACAAGAATTAATGGTAAAAGTAAACCAATTTAACTAAGAGTTACATCTAAATGATAAGGTTAATATGGTGACCTAAACCAATCTAAAACCTATTGGTTGAGATGTTTTCGACCCATCCCCACCTTATCCTATAATGAAATCCTTTTGGATCCACTACAAACTGAATATGATTGTATAATAAATTAATATTTCATGCTTTTTTAAAGTGACCATCACCTTTCATATAAAATGGTACTCCCCCTCAAAGCCTTTTGGATTGGACAAACTCTACTCAAATATCCTCCCAACTACCCTAAATTCAACCTAGAGGTCTTATGTTGATCATAAATATCACTTATGGAACCCTTTTGGTCAAATCAAAAGGAAACTCCCGAAGAAGAGGTATTGATTTCATCACCTCCTTCATATTTATTTTCATCTTCGACTACCTCTTTCAATGTTGTTTCCATATAAAAATAATAACTCTAGTAACTTATAAATACAGTTATGATATTATAAATATGTTAAGTCTATCTTCATTATTCAATACATCCTACGAATGACAAAGTCACCATACATGCGTACGTATGACTTACCGTCTCCACGACGTGATGTAGTTTCCTATTCGACACTTAATTTTTTTGATGGGTATAATAATGAATATAATTGATTTAAATAATAAATATAACATGTTAGTTATTCATTATATATTATATAACATCAAATAACACACTATTTCCACATCAATGTATTGATATTGTTGCTCGTGCGTACGTACGGATTACAGTCTCCACGAACGCGATGAGATTCATTCCCAATCGTTACCATTCAAGAATAATTTTAATTTTATGATTATATATAATGTTTAATAACTTAATATCATTCTGTATATGAATCAAATACATCTTATCTATAAAAAACATGACGTATGTAACAAAACATATAATGGAAAACAAATTAGCTAACACCGGAAATAATGATACTACTGAAATATTATCAACCAAGAAATATTAGAAGATCCTATATGATAACATATTTAGGTATGTGTTTATAATATAATTTAATAAAAATTATTTAAATATTACACACCAGGTTAATTTACCCTCCACTAAGGAAAATTATAAGGTAAGGGGTTTTCATCTCACTTCTTATTCGTGTGAGTTTCATGCTATATTGACACTATTTGCTTTTGTGTAGTGTATGTACATCCCATTATTGTATTATTTGTGAAATATACTTTAATTTATGGGTATTTAAATCATCATTTTATGATCATTCTTTCTTGGGGTGTATGTTTCATATGTTAACAAATCGATAAGGGAATTTCTAATTTTAATTTCCACTCATTGGGTTTTACGCAATCTTTATTGTTTATTTTACTCCAAGATTATGTGTGAAATCACTATTGATTTACTTATGTAGTAATTTACACACCCATTTGTGTCGAAAAACATTTGATACACATATTAACTCTATTGAAAAACTCTCAAGTCATCGATATGAACTTGATAAGAGTAATCTTAGCACAATTTCCATTCATTGAGTTAAACATCAAAGTCATTGGTGTTGTTTTTACAAGAATATATGTGAATGTACTAAGAAAGATTTACATTGAATATCCAATAATTTTTTAGTCTATTTATGTTTTCACACATAATTACATTATTGATTTATCCTTAACCTAAGGATATGGTCTTTATGAACGACTTCATCTCAATTTACATTCCATTGATACTTCATTGTTGTTATGTGCCAATTCACTTCTATATGGTGTATATACTATACTTTGATAGAGTGTACCACTAATCCTTATATTATAATGATTTTATAATTTATTGATTACATCAATTATTTATATTCAAGCATTTCTCATTTCATAAAGAACTCTAACTAAAATATCGTTTTAAATGTTTTAAAGATTTATTCATCAAAATCATTCACATTAATGTCCATATTTTAAAAATGGTTTTAAGGATTAATTTATATAAGAATGAATGTTTTAAAAATTAAAATTCATTATATATAATTTCAATGTTTTATGGAAAACTTTTAATCAAAAAATTAATTTTTAAAAGCTTATTGAAAAATAGTGAAGCTTTTAAATAATTTCAAGAAATAGTGTATTTCTTTCAAATAGTTTTACTGATTATTTTCATCTATGTCAATATCCTTCACTATTCATTATTGAGGATGATTTATAAAGACTTCCATATTTTTTAATGAGTTATGTCTTACTGCGGATGTGCTATTTTTATACCATTCATGCTTTGTGGTTAAAATATTGACATTTCTTATGCTAGTTTTAATACGAATGTTTTGATTAATTTTTCATCCTTTTCATATGAGGAATTATTTGGAGTTAATAAGTAATGGGTGGAGCCCGCTATAGCTTCTCAATGCATTGTTAGGTCTCATGAGACAAACTAGTGGCTTTGAACAAGGCCTTGACAATATCTTTTTTGTAGTCTTGGTACGAGGCATTGACTACATGGTTATGATGTACGACATTATGCATTCCATCATAATGAAATTTTCTATTGATATTACAAGTGATTATTCGACTAGTAATATATCCATGAGAATAAGTAAATGGAACTATTTGATTTATCTTTTCTATATTATGATGATGTTTATGTTTACAAGGTTTCTGTTTTATTCTTATACATTTCCTTAAATGTTTATGTGTATTTATGATAGTTTCTGAAATATTGTTATCCTTAATGAGAATATAAGATCAACCCTTTCTTCTGTTTTCATTTTCCCAGGATATGAGTAAGTATATTATGCTTGACCTGCATGAATAGGTTATGGGATATGAGTGTGTTCAAATGGGACATATTATTGTAGTTTTTTATGATGTAATGTAAAAATTTTGTATGTATCTCTTACTTCTAAGGCAACTAAACTGATCTGTCTTTCAAGACATGATCTCTTGTGATTCTACCAATGTTATTTAATAATACACTGACTTTGGGAAACTGGGTCAGGGCGTTACATCTGGTATCAGAGGAAGCTTATTACAATCCATCGAAGCTAGGTTTAGAAAATTATGATTAGAGAACATTACCCTAAGAGAGAATTTTGGGGTTAGTATATAAGAACATCATAGGATTTTGGTAATGTATTAATTTTGTGTATTTTTCATGAAATACATCCTTATCTGGATACATGAAGGTTGAGGTGGCTCTATCACATCTATACCTAAGTGTGAAAAACTCTGACAAGCAGTTTCAGGCTTTTCATGGGGTATCATTGTACACAACAACAAGCCTTGCTGCAATATTGGTTACGACACTCCAAAGAGATATTCTTAGGATAATTCAATTTTTTTTACAATAAAATTTAAAATATTTAAATATAAGATCATAATGAATAACCTTGATTAATCATATTTTGTTTTAGATCAAAAATAATGTGTCATAATATTCTCAAAATGATATTATGACTTTCGTTACTGACACACTACTTTATGGTTTTAGACAATTTCTAGATTCTAGGGAATACATAGTAACATTGAAAATGGTGTACATGGTGGGATTGATGGTAAAAATAAGCAAAAAAATGGAATGTTGATAGGCATAAAAGATCTTGTGTTCATGCCACATCAATTTTCCAAAAATAGGATCAAAATAATTTACATTAACCAACTCTGGAACTCAACAATGTAGATAAAGGTAGGGAATGAAATGAGCTCTAGAAGGGGATACCATATGGAAAGAAAAGATCATTTTATATCATGCATGAAATGTGGAAGGAGACACCAAAAAAAGATTCTCAATTGAACAAATAAATGAATTATGTGTGGGAATGAAGGACATAAAGTAAATAATTGTTGAGGTAAATTCAAGAGTACTATAAAAGAAAATTAAAATGATCCTAAGAAACCATTTACTGTAATTTTCTGTAAATTTTGGGGACCATGGATTTACCCGAGTCAATGTTCTATTCTATAGGATAACCTCTATGTTAAGGAAGAACCTTTGTAGAAATAAATGGTTGGAGAAATGTTTAAATGTATTAATTCACATTATTGATGGGATTACATTGGAAGAATTTTCTCTTGTATGTTTAACTCTATAGTTATGTGAAAACGTGATTTGAGGACGAATTATCTTTTCTTTTGTGTATATAGTTATAAAGAACCATTTGGGTTTATATGGTGCATATATTGAAGTCAATTACAAATTATTACTTTTTGGGATGAAACTGTATGGTATGAGATAACAATTATGGTTACAATATGTTATGGTTATTTTTTAGGAATGTATCTCATTTTTGGAATTTTATAGATTTATATAGTTTTCGAAAAAGGATAACACGCAGACTGTGTGACAACCTGTCGCTTCCGAAAAAGCTGTGGGAATTGTACCCACATCAAATGTGTGACTGGGATTTATGGCCTACAACTGGACTACATGATGTCCTTGGTTAGTAAGACTAATTTTATTTAGTTAAGTAGTCATATAGATCAATAATATGTTGATTTTGGGAACTTATTATTTATCCATATTATAAGAAAATTATTTGGTGATTAAATGATAAATGTTATTTCCGAAGACGTTTGTTCTTTTGGGAACACTATATGCCTAATAAAAGTATAATACTATAGGATTTCCTTTTAGGTTTAATGATTGATTTTTATTTTGGAAAAATGTATATTTTTGTTGTTGAATTATAAATATTAGTGTTTTTTTCTAAAAATGATTAACAGATGGTAGAGAATATGTGATTGGGTTAATTACTTTTAAGAATGTGACTTTAAGTGTAGTCGATGTTATTTGGAGATAAATGTTAAGATTTATCAGGGATATCAATGAGAACAAATCCTTACGAATTTTTGGTTTCAAACACAGTTTGGATTATTTTTATGAATTTTAAGGACTATTATTTTAATGGTCTTTGTTGAACTTTTGGTATTGTTTGTTTAATTTTGGAGATTAATAGTAGTTTTTCTTTCTATAAAGTATTGTTCATTTTTGGGATAATTGGATATTGTACTAACCATTTTGGTTTTGGTTAAAGTCTAAAGACAAGGAAAATATATAGTTCATCTTCGGTGGATTTTGTGTTTCTCTAGAAGTTTATTCTAGCACTTCAGGTGTGACCAAGTCATCATCAATACTTATCTTTTAGAGTGAAAGATGAGTTTGTGGTAGAAATTATTTAAAGTATGGATCTATATTTGTTAAGAATTATTTTTTCATATTTTATGAATAAAATAATTCTTATACTATGGGGAAAAGATATTAAAACAAAAAACGTGTTAACCTTATACCTTATGTTTTATTGAACTGAAGATATTTTAAATCATCATAGATTTATGGATTTGAGACTCTCAATTTTGCATTCACTTGTTATTGATTGATGACCTCAATCAATCCATATAAATATTTACAATTTTACTCAAATTATAATTTCCACCAATGTTATCTTATTCGAAATCCTAATTTGGTGGTGATATTTTCATTTCCCTTTCCCTCTTATTAAGTCTAAATTTTATTAACCTTATCTCTAATGTGAGTTTCCCACAATGGTATTTTATATTTTTAACATTTTATTTTCAAAAAAAAATTTCCAATTTAGAGGAAACAATTTATTGAATGGTGTAGAATGTAACATGCAAGGATTTCAAAACACGTTGTCTCTTTAAAGTAATTCAATAGCTTGTGCTACATGCAACACTGAGTTCAAGCACCCCAAGACTTACCAAACAAGACATTCAAAAATCGATTATGAATGGAATTAATATAATTTGGAATTTTATATATTCCATATAATTTTAACATCCATATTATGTGTTTCTTAGATATAATATAAGAACAAAATCCATTTTTCAGAAAAGGATGTATTTTTCAAAAAATAAAATTTTACCACGTTTTAATGGAGAACCCTTTTTAAATCAAATATTTGACACCTATATCTTTAATTTTACAAAATAAACTTCTTCTTTAGAATCTAGACATAAAAATTTAGTTTCTGAAAATTTTTGGTGTTTTTCTGATAACTTTAATATTTTGATGAATAGTGAAAAATATTAAATTTTAATTGAAAAGAACTTTTCTAATAAAAATAATTTATATTGTTAAGTTATAACTTTTAATGATTTTGAAGTATAATTAGAATTTATTTTTATCATTTAATAAAAAATTGGTCATTGGATATATTTTTACATTTAAATTGGACATAAACACATATCGATCTTTTGATAGTTTTTACTTCTCAAAAACTTGCTTTCGGGTTTTGACAATGGGAATTAATTTTAGATTAAATAATGAAACTTCTTATGTTTTTAGTATTGTGAAATAGAAATTATTTTCAGAATAATAATATCAAAATTAGCATAGGGTGAATCCTTGGTATTTTTCTGAAAACATTCAATTTTGGATGAATAGTTAAAAACACTAAATTATTGTTTAAAACCGACTATTTATTTAAATAATTAGTTATTTTATTTAATTTTAATTTATGTAAAAATTTATAAATAATACTAATATTATTTCAATTTAATTCACTGGATTCCTTTTAAAATAATATTAGATGTATAAAATTTTATTGATATTTTTAACGTCTTTTTCCCACCATCTTGTCCCACATACAAATTTTCAAAAAATTTAATTTTACCGCTTTTGTGAATTGAATTTAAAAAATCTGAGAGACACGGTTGACATAAATATGTAAAATGCGTTTTAATAAGATGAAAATAAGTTTTGGTAAATAGTAACTTTTGAATTTTATTTACCATAGTAAAAAGAAAATAGTGCATTTAAAGGTAAAAATGATATTATACTTACCCAAACACTTGTCCTAATTCTATAGGGTAAGTATATTTCAAAATAAATCATCCGTAGGAATAAAATAGGATCCACTTTGATCCACATGTATTAGATAAGGAAATTTATTATATTTTAATTGAAGAAGTGTTAAAAGTGATAAATTTAAATTTTAATAACTAAGACATTTTTAATAAAGGTTTATAAATAAGATAAATTCTACTAGAAATATTAATTATATAGATTTAATGATTTACTACATAATTATTTTTTATTTTTTATTTTTAGAGATGAAATAAATTAATTTATTTATGTGAGAATGATGATTCACTAATTGCCTTATTAATTAAAGATTATAATAATTGATATTATAAATATCCAAATAAAAGTAAATTGATACCTTATTTTAAATCCACTAATTTTTAGGTTAATATGAAATTTTAGGTTTTATTTAATGTATTTTTTTGTAAGTAATCATTTTTTTGGACATTCAGAAAAATAAAATACCAAAAGTGTCAAAATTGAGAAAAATGAGTTTTTAAAACAAATACTATATTATTAAGTGATATAATATTCCAAGAAATATAAGGATTAGACAAAGGACTCATATAATGATAGATATTTCATTAATGAACAACTTGGGATTCTTTTTCCATTTTATATCATGTTTATTAACCATGTAATATAATAATACAAGAATACATTGTAAAAGTTAAACTATTTAACTAAGAGTTAAATCTAAAAGATATGGTTAATATGGTGACCTAAATGTAACGACCCAAACATTCATTAATGAAATTACCTCTTGATCTAATTAAATTTATTATTATGGTTATATAAAATGTGATCTTCCTTGATTTTATGATTCTTGATTTTAAAATACCATTATGAAATGTGACCATTGCTAATGTAGTCGTTGAATAGTGCTCACATGATTAGTATAAATATAGGGCTTTAACAAATCCAATTTACTCAGACAAAGGAAGTTATGGCCTAATCTAGTAGACTTTCCTGATACGAAGCCCATTTTCAAGAGTTTGGAAAGTAGGTGGCATCCTTGGTCATCGCTCTTGACCAAGCCCAAACCAAGCTTGAACACATTAAGCTTCAGCGGAACCGACTACAGGAGTAGAGTATGTTAATAGAGATTACCACCCGATCGATGTTTTCTGAGCCACTCCAAGAGTCTATCCCCATCTCAAACCTTACCCCTCTGTCTTATGCGGGTGTTATAAGGGGTTAGGTAACAAGACCCTAGAACTATGAAAATGTACATTAATTTTTGTATAAAAAAAGTGCATTCATTTTATTATTGTAACCTTGTAAATAGTTTTTAAAGAACACATAGTATTTTTAGTTAATATCAAACTAAGATATATATTTTGATGAATTAATGGATTTTTGAATAAAATATTATTTTAATAAATTATTATTATTAATGTAGTTTTTATTAAATATAAATGATCATATAATTTTATGAATGCAATTGTAATTTTTATTAAGGTTTGAAAACTGTTTTTGTCAAAACCCATGAATTTTTGGTAATGTCAGTTTTTATTTTAAAAGTAAGAATTCACATATTTATAAAATTATTTAGAATAAATGATATATTTTTTTTTGAATCAGGACATTGAAATTATCCAACAGGGAATTTTTCATAATTTTCTGAGACTGTCATGTTTTTGGGAAAAATTAAATATCTTTTAAATATATAATATGTTTTGTGACATCATAATGACCCAATAGTGAGGTAATAAAATTCTATAAAAATTATGTTCTTCCAATAAATGTTTATCAGAAAAATAATGTGATTTTATAATTTTTTGATTTATTTTACAAATCTTTTGTGGACCCTCCAAAACTCATAAAACATTTTGACTTTTTAAATTGTATTACTTGAGACTGTGACTCAACTCTACATAATCGACCATATTATTTTATGAAGTTCGTCCATTAGACATATAAATTATTGTTTTCCATTCCCCTTTATAAAAATCCATGGGCAAAAAAAATGGGCTGGATTGTGGTATTGATTAGTTTAATGTGAGGTGTCCCAAACCAAAATAATAAAGAATTATGTCTCATTTCCTATATAAACTCACCCATGCTCCCAATTCCTCTTCACACGTATCCTTTTTACCTTGATCAACCCCTTTAATCCTCTATCTATAATCCTACCAGGGCACCCCATTTTCCCATGAAGCCTCTCTCAATCCTCTCCCAAGCCTTTGGGATCACACTTCTATGTAAAGGATTTCTTCCTTTCTCATTTTTTTCTAATTTTCATTAAGTTGTTATGATATTTTTTTAATTAAAAATGTTGGGGTATTATTTATAACCTCCCCCATAATTTCATCTTTATGTTTGGATGATGGGGGACCCATTTCAATCGCATTAAATCCTCCCATGTACTCCTGTTACCATGCCGAAATTCCGTGAGAGATTTCTATCTCTCTTTTACGTCCAAGTAATTATTTTATATTATTCATCTAAATTCCATTACATTTATTGGGACAAGTATCCATATGACCCCCTTTCTATCCATTTCATGTACATATAATGAGACACCATTTCCATCTCATCAATTATTTTCATGAATCCTTATGCCAAGCCGTTATGCTGCTGAAATTACACCGCGTTTTTCCAAGACAAGATCATTGTTTAGTGAATACAATAACCATGTCTCTATCAAGGGTATTCCCCATTATGCACATATACCTATTGAATTGTACATTCATGTATTTCTTCCACATTAATTAATCATGGAATAACTTATGATGTTGATTGATTCTATGTTATATGGTCCATGTGCCACACTTATGCATGAAATGAAACTTTTAAGAAGGGTGTGCCCGGATAGCACTCCAATACATTGGGTAAAGTATAGTATCCCGATACGTCATGTCCAATGGGCGTTGACTCATGTTAATTCATTTTCAATGAGGTTTTACTCGTGCTTCATGAGAAATAAGGGTTTACTCATGCTCTATGTGAAATGAGACTTGAATTATGATAATTTTATGTAAAGTGTTGTTGCCACATTTCCATGTTATGATTATCATGTGTTATAATGAATTTATGTTCATGTTTGTCTTGTCCTCCATTGATATTCCTATTGTCTAACAAGTATTTTATTCCTCATGTTAATCCATGTTTATTCACTTACTGGTCATTATAGCTCACCCTTTTCTTATGCATCTCCTCAGGTTATCCCATGAAATTCTATGTACGAGGGAATGTAGTAGTCATGTAAAGGATGTTTTCAATAAAGATGTTTTGTGTTTTATGTTATAAGTTATTATGTAATGTTCCTAAGCCCTAAATACACAAGAAATCTTGATCTTATATTATTTATCATGTGAATATTTTGTGTTATAAATCAGGTTTAAGTGTGTAATAAAAAGAAGGGTTGTTTTAATCGGTATCAGAGGATATGTTTAGTTATTTTTGGGATTAGGATTATAAAACCCTAGTGATGACATATAGACTGTAATAAGTTTATCAAAAAAATCCCTATGTATCTGTGAGTATTGAGTAAATGGTTTATCAGGAAAATTCATCCCAGTCTAGATACAAGAAGGTAGAGGTGGCTCTGGAACAAATGTATCCTATGGGTAAAACTCGAAAACACCGCATTAAGCTATACTCGGATGAGAAATGGTGCAAAAAAACGGGCCTTAAGGGAACTATTGGTTATGACACTCCTATAGGATATGTTTTGGTAAATTCGTAAGCTTAGTATGAGCTCTTATTAAAGGAATTAAAAAAATTCACCTAGGAATACATGTTAGAAAGTAGATCATGGATAGAATTGATAAAATCCTACGGATTCATATGTTTTGGAAAAAAAATTATTTATAAGTCATATATTTTGTCCTTTTATTACCCTTTATAAGTTGCCCCTAACATTCCTTTTATTCCAGCTAATGGCCAGTAATAGGTGGAATCAGACTAACAACTGATGTGAAGATCAATGTGATGACTGTGCAAATGAGATGACTAATCAGATGGGAGCGGGAATCGCAAACTTTGTCATGCTTCTCTATCGGTTAACTCATGATTTAAATAGAAACATGGGTCAAGAGAAATATTCAACCCCCCCCCCCAATAATGAACTAGTCATTATCGAGATCTTCAGGAGACAAAGACCACCTACTTTTAATGGAACATTTTCTCCCTCAATCGTCGAACAATGGATCAACACCATTGAAAAGATATTCTTCATCCTTCAATGTTCCAAACTGGAGAATATTCTTCTGGCCGCTACACACATTGAAGTTGAAGCCGATCAATGGTGGATGTTGATCAAAAATACGAAGCCTGAGGAAGAGATTGAGGTGTTGGAATGGAGGGATTTATGGAAGATGTTTTTCGATAAATATTTTCCATGAACCATACAACATTAGATGGAAAGGGACTTCCTTACCCTCAAGAAAAAAAGTCGAACAATCTGTTGGAGCATATGAGAAAAAATTCACAAGGATTTCATTATATGCCTCTGGCATTGTAATTACCCATGAATGAAAGGTGGAGCACATTTTTGGTCGAAGGAAACCGAGCATGTGGAATGTGCTGTTGATCCGTGACTTTGACAGCTATGAGAATATAGTCTGATATGCACCCAAGGTTGAAATGGAGATCGAAGTATCTCAGGGGTATCATGGGGATAAGAAGCGTAAAGTGGAATTCAATGCTGGTGGTCCAATGGATAAATCCAATGGTGATAAGAAGATCCAGCACACCACTTGACAAAGGATCGGTAATAAGAACCCTGGATATTTCCTAAAGGGGATGAGGAAATTCTTTAGGTGTGGTAGAGAAGGGAACCTAGCTATTAACTACCGACAATAAAAACCTACAGCCGCAACAAAGGAGATAAATTCTCTGTTCGAACCTCAACGTGTTGTTCATTGCTACAACTGCAAAAAACCAGGGAATCTTCCCAATCAGTTCCCAAATCCAAGGGTTTTTAGAGGCAACCAACAACCTTCATGGAACCAAGGGAGGGATTTTTCCATCACTACTACTGATGTGAACCCCAATAAGAAATGGTGACAGATAGGATGGTTATTCATTCAAGAATAGCAAACACACTTTTTGATTCAGGTTCTGCACATTCTTTTATTTCCCAAATGTTCAGTAGAACAATCCCAACACCAACAAAAATCATGGATGTAAAGATGTCGATGAGTACAGAAAATGGGGAAATCATTGCATCCCATGAATATAACTCCTCCCTTTCATAATCTATGTATTTAATTTCCCAGTAAACCTCTTAATTATCCCTATGGTAGAATTTGATACAATTATTGGCATGGATTTTCATTCCTTATATAGATCCAACATAAATTGTTGTGACAGGGAAACCTCTCTGTATGTTGATAATCGACCCCCTGATTCAATACAAGTGCATGGAGGATGATGAATCTTATTTAGCTCCATCATATCAAGCGTGGATATTACTTCCCTTTGATAATATGTATCTGGTTTAGATGATTAAGTCTAAATACAAAAACATCCTTGAATACAGTCCTATTGTGAGGGAATTTGATGATGTGTTTGCGGAGAAATTGTTTTGTCTTCCTCCTATAATGAATGTTGAATTCTCAATTGATCTTATACATGGGCCCTTGAAAATATTCAAGACTCTGTATAGAATGGATACTGTGGAGCTTGAGGAGCTGATGAAACAACTATTGGAGAATCTAGATAAAGGGTTTTTACGCCCAAGTGCTTCACCATGGGGTGCACCAATCCTCTTTGTCATGAAGAAGGATGAGTCAATACGCCTTTCCATCAATTATCATGATCTTAAAAAAATCACGATAATGAACAAGTATCCTCTCCAACGAATTGATGAATTGTTTTATTTGATGTGTGGAGAACAATACTTCTCCAAGGTGGATTTGAGGCCAGGATATTATCAGGTAAGGGTGAAAAAGGAAGATATCCCCAAGACTGCTTGTCGTACAAGATACTGGCATAATGAATTCATAGTAATGTCTTTTTAGACTCACTAATTATCCTACAATCTTCATGGACTTTTTGAATAGAGTCTCTAGGGATTACCTCTAAAAAATTTTGGTCATCTTTATAGATGATATTCTGAAATACTCCAAAACCAAGGAGGATCATGAGTAGCATATAAGAAGTATAATAGATACCTTGCAGAAGGAGAATATCTATGCAAAGTAAATAATGTGTGAGTTCTAGTTGAATTAGGTCTCATTCTTGGGCCATATCATCACATGTAATGGGATATCTATTGATCCCTCCAAAACAAATGCAATTGAGGGATGGTGGAGGCCAACACCGGTAACGGATATTCATATCTTCATGGGGTTAGCTGGATATTATTGACGATTTGTGAAAAATTTCTCACAATTTTCCAATACTCTTACCAAGCTAACACATAAGGGAGTAATGTTATCTTAGAGTGATGAATGAAAAGAAATATTTAAGGATTTAAAAAAGGAGGCTTATAACTACACACATGCTCAATTTACCCACAAGTGGGGAAATTTTTGTGGTATTCAGTGATGCTATGAAAACTTTCATGGGCTATGTGTTGATGAAAAATGACAAAGTCATTACCTATACTTCCAAGAAATTGAATGTTCATGAGAAAAATTATCCAACATATGATTTGGAGTTGGCTGCGGTGATATACGCTTTAAAATTTTGGCGGCATTTTCTCTTTGGGGAGAAGTGTGAAATATTTATGGACCACAAAAGCCTCAACTATATATTCACACAGGAAGAGTTGAGCATGTTCCATCAAAGATGGATAGAGCTAATCAAAGACTATGACTGCTCAATCCATTAGCACCCTGGGAATGCAAACTAGATGGAAGATGCTCTATGTAGAAAGGAATCAACAATTCTATCATTGATGAGAATTTATAAGGACCCAATTTTCTTAATTTTGATGAAGATGGATAGGGGAATCATAAAGAAGGGAAAATCACCAATACTTTCACAAATGATTTCTCAACCATTTCTTTTGTAATGGTTAAAGGATGCTCAAAAAGATGATGTGGGAATTTAGAAGAGATTAGAAGATATCATGAAAGGGAAATCCTCAGAGTTCAATGTTAATGATGAAGGAATTGTGACATTTGGGAAAATACTATGTGGTCCATCATGTTCAGAGCTGAAGAAGGAACTTTTGGATGATGCATATAGGTAAAATTTCTCTTTTATCATAGGAAACATAATGATGTATCTAGATCTCCGAGACCAGTATTGGTTTGATAATTTGAATAAGGAGATCGCTAAGTATACATCAATGTGCCTGGTGTGTCAACAAGTGAAGGCAGAGACGCAGAATTCAAAGGGGAAGATGCAACCATTTCCCATAAGAGCATGTAAATGGGAGAACATCACCATGTAATTTGTCATCGGACTTTCGAAGACATTAAAAGTAAACAATTTAATATGGGTTGTTGTGGATCATCTTTCAATGTCTTCCCACTTCATTGCAATTCAGGATGATTTCTCATTCGATTATATGGCAAGGATATATATCATGGAAGTGGTAAGGCTACATGGAGTAACACAATCTGTTGTATCCGATCAAGATCCAAGATTCACCTCTATGTTTTGGAAGAGACGTCAACATGCTCTAGATAATGAGATAAACTTCAGTACGGCGTGTCATCCTCAAACTGATGGCCAATCCATGCGGACTATCCAAACACATGAGGAAATGTTGAGAGTATGTTCTATGGACTTCAAAAGAGGGTGGGACCAACATATTACAGTGGTTGAACTCTCCTACAATAATAGTTTCCTCTAGAGCATCTGATAGGAACCTTATGAAGCCCTGTATGGGAAGCAGTGCAGAACACCATCATGATGGGATGAAGTCGGTGAGTGTAAGCTACTAGGACCAGAAATGGTCGAAGAAATAGTGGAGAAGGTGAAAACCATTTAGCAGCTTATCAAGGCAGCCCAGAGTTGATAGAAGTGTTATGTAAATAATCATCGATGAGAAATTGAGTTTAAAGTTGGAGACAAGGTATTTCTATGCATATCTCCATGGAAGAAGGTCGTGAGGTTTAGAAAGAAGGGGAAGTTTAAGTCCCAGGTACATTCTCCCCTTCGAGATTCTTGTTCATGTTGGGGTCGTGGCCTATATACTAGCACTTCCATCTAACATATCCAAAGTACAGGATGTATTTCATGTAACTCTCTTAAAGAAGTATATACCTGACCGTTCACATGTACTCTCTTTATAGGTAGTACAACTAGAGGATGATCATTCATACGAGGAGCAACCAGTGAAGATCATAGATCGTAGAGAAAAATTACTCCAAAATAATACAATGAACCTCATCAAGGTGTTGTGGAGAAACCACAAGTTTTAAGATTCGACATGGGAATTAGAGGAAGTGATGTAGCAAAGTCACCCACATCTGTTTTAGTGTGGGAAAAAGATATTTCGAGGGTGAAATATCTTAAGGGGGGAAGATTGTAAGGACCCAAACATTCATTAATGAAAATTACTCTTGATATAATTAAATGTCTTATTATGGTTATATAAAATGAGAACTTCATTGGTATTATGTTTCTAGATTTTAATATACTATTTTGAATTGTGACTATTTCTAATATAACTGTTGAACAGTGATCACATGATTAGTATAAATATACGGCTTTTACAAATCTAATTTACTTAGTTAAAAGAAGTGAAGGCCTCATTGTAACACCCCAGGGTTTTATGAAAAATATTCTTTTTAATTTCATTAATGTATTGTGTTGTATGATACACCAAAAGGAGCTTGCACAACATGCATCCTTGACTTGCCTGGCATTACACGCAATCACGACCTTCCTCGATAGCGTGTGTAGTACGCAATACCGAGTTTCACTAAACAACGATATGCTATTAAAATATTATTAAAACTAGCCATTACGAATAGTAATAACCACTTTTTGAAATTTTGTAAAGTTTATTTTTCAAAATGGACTTCATTTTTGGATTAGGAATATCGAAATTAGCTTAGGGTGAAATTTTGGTAATTTTCGGATAACTTTCATATTTTGATGAATGGTGGAAATTACTAAATTTTAATTAAAAACAACTTTTTCAATCGAAATAATTAATAGTGATAAATTATTAATTTTAGTGTTTTTAAAGTATATTTAGAATATATTTTTACAATTTAATACAATGATGGTCATTGGATGTAATTTCACATTTAAACCAGCTATAAAAAAGTTTCAATCTTTTGGTAGTTATTATCTCTTAAAAACATGCTATTTGTTTTGACGACGGGAATTAATTTTTAAAGTAGTTAATGGAACTGATATGTTTTGAATTTGGTAAAATAGAAATCATTTTTGAGTTCATAATATCAAATATATCTTAGGACAAATTTTTGGTATTTTTCTGAAAACTTTCAATTTTTGATGAATAGTGAAACCACTAAGTGATAGTTAAAAAAAATGAATTGTTCATTAAACATAATTTTACCGCTTCTGTGAGTGGAATTTCAAAAATCCGAGAGACACAGTTGATGTCAGTAAGTAAAATGTGGTTCAATGAGATAAAAATAATTTTTTTGGTGAATAGTAACTTTTTACTTTTTTTTTACCACGGTTAAAAGTAAATAGGGTAATTAAGGGTAGAAATGATATTATTATTAACCTAACACATGTCCTAATTCTTTTGGAAAAGTGTAATTCGAGAAAAAACAAACTTAGGAATAAAATATGACCATTTAGGCCCACTTGGATCAAATTAGGACATTTATTATTAATTTATTTAAAGAAGGGTTTAAAGAGTTAAAATCAATGTTTGTTTATTAAAACATTTTTAATATGGGGTTATACATAAGATAAATTACACTATAAATGTTCATTAGAAAGTGAAAACGATTTCCTACATAATGGTATTTTATTTGTAATTTTTAGATATTAAATAATTAAATTTATTTATGACACAATGATGATTCAGTAATTATCTTATTAATGATATATTGACATAATTGATGTTATAAATACCCAAATAAATATAATTTGAGACTTTTTATGAATTCCATTAATTTTCTAGGTTAATATGACATATTATTGTTGATTTAATTAACTGATTTAGAACTTATCATTCTGTTATGATTTTCACAAAAATCAATTACTAAATAGTGTCAAAATTGACATAAAATAGTTTTTTAAACAAACATTATATTATTAATTGTTATATTATTCCTAAAAATCTAAGGTTCTGCCAAATGACTTATATAAGGTTATATATATTAATAATAAACAATTTGGGGTTCGTTTGGCTTCTTATAGTAAGTTTATTAACCTTATAGTATAAAAACACAAGAAGACACGGTAAAAGTAAAATTATTTAGGTTAATGTTAAATCTAAATGATAAGGTTACAATAGGAACCTAAACTTGTCTAAATTCTATTGGATGAGAGGATTTAGACCCATCCCCACCTTATCCTCGAAATAAATCAATTTGGAGATATTTAAAACCAAACATGACTTTATAATAAAATAATATTTTTAGTTATTCCAAAGGTGCCCCTCTCCTCCCTTATAAAAGGGAACCTCCTTCCTCTCTTCCTCACACAACATTGAGCCTTAAATCTCGGAAAAAACCTGCCAAATTCTATTCTCCACTTCCATAGAAACATCCTAGAGGTTCTGGTATTCTTAAAAGACCCATTTTAGTGCCCTAAAAGGAGGTCTCAAAGAAGCACTTCAAAGAAGAGGTAATGTCTGTTACCGATTCTTTCATCTTTATTTCTTCTTCCACTTCTTATTCTTAGGTTGTTTCATTATGAAGTAATAACATCAGTATCACTCATATACTGATATGTTATTATAAGTATGAAACAACCCTATTTCACCATCTATCCATCCTACGGAAAAATAAATCACCGCGCGTGCGTACGTACGGAATACCGTCTCCATGCCGTGGTGTAATCTATTTTCCACCACCACCTTACATGGATGGGTATAATGGTGTAAATAATAACTATACATAGTTATTAGAACATCATATTGATTATTATATATTTTATCATCCCCTCTAATTCAATTCAATAATTATGGAAACAATATCATCGCTCGTTCGTACGTACGGACTACCGTCTCCATGACGCGATGAGATTCATTCTCCATGTTAACCATTTAAGAATGATTATAAAGTATATATAAGAAATAATAATGAAATATATGACATTATAAATCTAATGGATTTATGTATATATGTATGTCATCTACTTAATTCCATTCATCTCAATACGGAAACGAAAACAACGTTCATGCGTACGTACGGCCTACCGTCTCCATGAACGGTGTATTTCTTTCCATTTACTAATTTATTATATATATGTATATTATGAAAATATATTATATATAAATCATGTTTTATATTCTGGAATTAAGTAATTATGATCTAAGCAATCATATTAATAATTACAAATCAAAACACGGACGACAAATGAAACAATTTTACCCAAAATGCTCTTTAACATAGAATTTACAAAAGAAAGGGTAAAATAAAGTCATAAGTGAACCATATATGATATCATAACAATGAGTATGGATCTTTAATAAGTCAATGACATTATTTAAATCATTATACAGGAGGTTCGGACACTTACGAAGCATATCGGACCTAAGGTAATGGAAATATCACAATCTCATTTTTATCCGAGATTGTTCATACTTTGGTATTTACTGGGGTGTATTTTATCATCCACATCCATGTTTCCTCAATAAGTAATATTATTTCCATTCACCTACAGTTGTTGAAATCCTATTTTACCCTTCGGTGAGTTTTTATTAAAAGATATGAAAGGAATCTTTTTTCATTTTTCGTACGAGGTACTTTTTGACTTTTCTGACAAAAGTACAAGAAGAATGTTTTTCTAACTTATACGGCATGAATGGATTTTTAAAACATTATTTCCAAGAAGTTTCCTTTACAAGTTTTCAAGTTTATTTTTAATCAACTTATTTTAGTTTAAAATTGTATGACATGTTAAGAAATTAAAATGTTTTTCAAGTAGAAAGGATATTTTCCTCAAGAATGGAGTTCAAGTGTTTTATCAAAATTATTTTCCATCTAAGATAATATAGGGTTCTGTTTCTATCCCTATTGTTACGTTGATTTGATTATTTTATTATGGAATTATTTTTATGAATTCCTTTATCTTATATGAATTGGATTATGATGTCATGATGTTTAAGAATCCCATTTTTATTACAGGGGTTATGCTAGGATGTATGGTTTATGATTTTGTGGCACACATAAGAATGGTATCATTATGAGATGGGGGGGACATATATCTCCCTCCAATGCATTGAGTAAAGATTTTATATCTCATGAGACAGACATGGCTGTAATGGTAGGTTATACAGGTTCAGTGAAACAGGACTGAAACGAGGGTGACTCGGTTCAGAAAGGGACTTTGTCCACTAAGATAGTCTTGGCAATGAGTCTTGACTCATAAGAAATGATTCTCTATGATTATGTGTGTATTCCACAAAGTTTAATGTTTTAAGTTATGATTATTGTGATTACATTTCACTATCGTGAGTTATCCCAGGTTATGAAATTATGATCTCTTTTACAGGTTATGATTTCCAAAAGTTATGTTCTTATGTATATGATGTGATTGATATTTCTTTTGTTTACCCTTACTGAGAATTTGAGCTCACCCTTTTATGTTTACTTTTCCCCAGGATATAAAGAAAGGTTTTAGGTATAAAAGAAGGAAGATCTTTATGGGAGATGTTGAAGATCTTTCACCAGGATTAGAAGATTATATTCTGAGTTTCCAAAGACACTAAACTATTACGATCCTTGTGTGTGTGTTTTTGTTATGTACTAAGTATTCCGCAAATGTAATGTAATGTCAATGTACGTCAAGCTTCGGGTCTCTACAGTTCGTATCAGAGGAAAAGTTTAGTCAACCTTTGGAAACTAGGATGCGAAAACGTTACTGAGATCCCTAGAGATATTTCTAAGGTATGTCTAGGGATGTCCCGAAGGATAAGTATACGTATAGGATATAGTCCTAGAATTATGGTAACGATATTATATTAAACAAAAGATGTTATATATTGAAGTTACACCACCTTTATTATGATTTTTGCCTCTCACACTATTCTTTTGGGTATTAGAAAATGGCTGGAAACAAGATGATTCACGATAATGGAGGATATGATGGACAATGGAATGATATTCTTCATGTGAAACCAAATGAAATGGGATTTGGAAGTCCAAAAATCATTATTATACCGAATCAGAAATCTCATAATATGATCAATAAAGTAAAATTTGGTAAGTTTCCTGACTCGGATAATAAGAGAAAGATGGAGTTTCATGATGATCATAGAGGAAAGAAAGTTCAATTTCCCCTATGTAAATAATGTGGGAAGAGGCATCAAGGAGAATGTTTCAAAGGAACTGAAAGATGCTTTGGGCTTGGAAAAGAAGGACACAAAGCCAGTAAGTGGAAAGGAAAAGGTTCAGTTAACACCAGGGATGAGGATAATGGTATTGCTATGACATCAACAATGGTTAAATGTTTTAAATGTGGAATGTACGAGCATTATGAAATCCAATTCCCTAAGGTAAAGTCTCATGAATAGAATCAGTATGGTCGTATGGGTAGTATTTATGTTGATGATGATGAAGAGACTACAAATGATATGTGAGATGAAAGAATTGTTGATGCTCAGTCAATGGTTTAAGAGTGTAGTGGAATGATGACATGTTTATCATGTGTAATGTTGTATAAGTAATCTAATGGTAATATGGAATAAAGAGACATATAAGGATTGTTACACTGTTGTCTTTCCTTGAGTTTTAAAGTATATGATTAATGGTACCAGTATCCATTAAAGGTTATTAATATATTTTTGGAATATAGATGATATGAACATAATGAAGGGATAAGGAGAAAATGAAATGTTTGACAGTATTCATGAGCTCATGATTGATATAAGGACTAAGTGATATCATGGTTGGAGTATATAGAATTTCAAGGATTTTGGTATGTGGAAGGTGTTAACTTCTAACTGCATTCATGTTTTCACTAAGGTTCAATGGGTATTCAAGAGAATACATGATTAAGGACTTTGAATGTTTGGAATGTGACCAACAAAGCATATCTTATGATATATGGGGATCAACGATGGTATTAAATCTCTGGTAATCGTTTTCACTATGTTATGAGAGTGGACTGCAGTATTATGGATAAGCCTAAAGATTGGAATGGATTATATTGGACATAAGTTAGTATTGTTTAAGGATAGAAGTTTGTTTCGATATTATTGATGGTATGTTACAGTGATATAGTTTTATAAAAAGGACAACCTGCAGGACGGGCGACAACCCATCGCGTCGGACAAGGCTGTGAGAATCGAACCCACAACCGAAGTGCGACTGGCCTTTATCTCCTACCACTGGCCTATAGAAAGTCATTGTTTAGTAGAAACTAGTTTTATTATATTAACTAGTATGATATATGAAGTATACATCCATTTTAGGAACCATATATGATTAATCTCACTATAGATCGACTTATGTATATATAATAACGTTTGCTAAACTTTTGTTTGAGACAGATGGAATGACGTGTCATTCTATCACATGATCTGCTAACACTTCACGAATAACAAATTCAACTTCATATCTTTAAGAGATGAAGTGGAAATTGTTCAAAGCACGAACAACAATGAGATTGTACCAAAATCAAGTAATTATTTCTTCTAATTTAAAATTTTCAACATTAGGGAAATGATATTGAAAACCAAAAATGTTGTCCTTGTGATCTTATATCTGATGAATCAGATGGTACCCTAGATCATCACATATTTATGGCTTTGCGATTGTTGGATTTTTCATATCCATGTTCTCTACCACTCTCCATCAGAACTTGATGGTTAGATTTCTCTTCCATATCCATATTTTAACCTATGTGGAAACCTAGTGATTAGTTTATTTGGGTAACCGTTACGTTTCATACTTTTTTTAAAAAGATTAGTTTTGGTATTCCTTTTTACGATGTGGGTCTCTATCAAGGAATCTTTCTAATAGTAAACCATTTATAACCCCAACGAATTTCGAGGGAGAAATTCATTTTAAGGGGGGTAGAATGTAACACCCCGAGATATTATGAGAAATATTTTTTTAATTTCATTAATGTCTTGTGTTGTATGATACACCAAAAGAAGCTTGAACAACACACATCCTTGACTTGCCTTGCATTACACGCAATCACGACCTTCCTCGATAGCGTGTGTAGTACGCAATACCGAGTTTCACTAAACAACAATATGCAATTAAAATATTATTAAAACTAGCCCTTATGAATAGTAATAACCACTTTTTGAATTTTTTAAATTTTATTTTTCAAAATGGACTTCATTTTTGGATTCGGAATATCGAAATTAGCTTAGGGTGAAATTTTGGTAATTTTCGGATAACTTTCATATTTTGATGAATAGTTGAAATTACTAAATTTTAATTAAAAACATCTTTTTCAATCGAAATAATTAATAGTGATAATTTATTAATTTTAGTGGTTTTAAAGTATATTTAGAATATATTTTTACAATTTAATACAATGATGGTCATTGGATGTAATTTCACATTTAAACCAGTTATAAACAAGTTTCAATCTTTTGGTAGTTATTATCTTTTAAAAACACGCTATTTGTTTTGACGACGAGAATTAATTTTTAAATTAGTTAATGCAACTGATATGTTTTGAATTTGGTAAAATAGACATCATTTTTTAGTTCATAATATCAAATATATCTTAGGCCTAATTTTTGGTATTTTTCTGAAAACATTCAATTTTTGATGAATAGTGAAACCACTAAGTGGTAGTTAAAAAAACTGAATTGTTCATAAAACTTAATTTTACCGCATCTATGAGTGGAATTTCAAAACTACAAGAGACACGGTTGATATAATTAAGTAAAATGTGGTTCAATGAGATGAAAATAATTTTTTGGTGAATAGAAACTTTTTACTTTTTTTACCACGGTTAAAAGTAAATAGGGTAATTAAGGGTAGAAATGATATTATTATTACCCTAACACATGTCCTAATTATATTGGACAAATGTAATTCGACCAAAAACAAACTTAGGAATAAAATATGACCATTTAGGCCCACTTGGATTTCATTAGGACATTTATTATTAATTTATTTAAAGAAGGGTTAAAAGAGTTAAAATCAATGTTTATTTACTAAAACATTTTTAATATAGGGTTATACATAAGATAAATTCAACTATAAATATTCATTAGAAAGATAAAAAGGTTTCCTACATAATGGTATTTTATTTTTAATTTTTAGACTTTAAATAATTTAATTTATTTATGACACAACGATGATGCAGTAATTATCTTATTAATGAAATACTGACATAATTGATGTTATAAATACACAAATAAATATAATTTGAGACTTTTTATGAATTACATTAATTTTATAGGTTAATATGTCATGTTATTATTTATTTAATTAACTTTTTTCGAACTTATCATTCTGTTATGAGTTTCACAAAAATCAATTACTAAATAGTGTCAAAATTGACATAAAATAGTTTTTAAAACAAATATTATATTATTAATTGTTATTTTATTCCTAAAAATCTATGGTTCGGCCACATGACTTAGATAAGGATATATATATTAATAATAAACAATTTGTGGTTCGTTTGTCTTCTTATTGTATGTTTATTAACCTTATAGTATAAGAACACAAGAAGACGCGTTAAAAGTAAAATTATTTAACTTAATGTTAAATCTAAATGATAAGGTTAAAATAGGAACCTAAACTTGTCTAAATTCTATTGGATGAGAGAATTTCGACCCATCCCCACATTAGCCTCTAAATAAATCAATTTGGAGCTATTTAAAACCGAACTTGACTTTATAATAAAATAATATTTTTTGTTATTCCAAAGGTGCCCCCCTCCTCCCTTATAAAAGGGCACCTCCTCCCTCTCTTCCTCACACAACTTTGAGCCTTCAATCTCGGACAACACCTGACAAATTATATTCTCCACTTCCCTAGAAACATCCTAGAGGTTATGGTCTTCTTCAAAGACCCATTTTAGTTCCCTAAAATTAGGTCTCAAAGAAGCACTTCAAAGAAGAGGTAATGGCTGTTACCGATTCTTTCATCTTTATTTCTTCTTCCACTTCTTCTTCTTAGGTTGTTTCATTATTAAGTAATAACATCAGTATAACTCATATACTGATATGTTATTATAAGTATGAAACAACCCTATTTCACCATCTATCCATCCTACGGAAAAAGAAATCACCGCGCGTGCGTACGTACGGAATACCGTCTCCACGTCGTGGTGTAATCTATTTTCCACCACCACCTTACATGGATGGGTATAATGGTGTAAAGAATAACTATACATAGTTATTAGAACATCATATTGATTCTGATATATTGTATCATCCAATCCAATTCAATTCAATAATTATGGAAACGATATCATCGCTTGTGCGTACGTACGGACTACCGTCTCCACGACGCGATGAGATTCATTCTCCATGTTAACCATTTAAGAATGATTATAAAGTATATATAAGAAATAATAATGAAATATATGACATTATGAAGCTACTGGATTTATTTATATATGTATGTCATCTACTTAATTTCATTCAACTCAATAAGGAAACGAAAACAGTGTTCATGCGTACGTACGGCCTACCGTCTCCATGAACGGTGTATTTCTTTCCATTTACTAATTTATTATATATATGTATATTATGAGTATATATTATATATAAATCATTTTTTATATTCTGGAATTAAGTAATTATGATCTAATCAATCATGTGAATAATTACAAGTCAAAACACAGATGACAAATGAAACAATTTTACCCAAAATGCTATTTAACATAGAATTTACAAAAGAAGGGGTAATATAAAGTCATAAGTGAACCATATATGATATCATAACAATGAGTATGATTCTGGAATAAGTCAATGACATTATTTAAATCATTATACAGGAGGTTCAGACACTTACGAAGCATATCAGACCTATGGTAAGGGAAATATCACAATCTCATTTTTATCCGAGATTGTTTATACTTTGTTATTTTTCTGGGGTGTATTTTATCATCAATATCCATGTTTCCTCAATATGTAATATTATTTCTATTCACCTACAATTGTTTAAATCCTTTTTTACTCTTCGGGGAGTTTTTAGTAAAAGATATGAAAGGAATATTTTGTCGTTTTTCGTACGAGGTACTTTTTTGACTTTTCCGACAAAAGTACGAGAAGAATGTTTTTCTAACTTATACGGCATGAATGGATTTTTAAAACATTATTTCCAAGAATCTTCCTTTACAAGTTTTCAAGTTTATTTTTAATCAACTTCCTTTAGTTTAAAATTGTATGACATGTTAAGAAAGTAAAATGTTTTTGAAGTAGAAAGGATATTTTCCTCAAGAATGGAGTTCAAGTGTTTTATCAAAATTATTTTCCATCTAAGATAATATAGGGTTCTGTTTATATCCCTATTGTTACATTGATTTGATTATGTTGTGATGGAATTATTTTTATGAATTTCTTTATCTTATATGAATTGGATTATGATTTCATGATGTTTAAGAACCCCATTTTTATTACAGGGGTTATGCTATGAAGTATGGTTTATGATTTTGTGGAACACATAAGAATGGTATCATTATGAGATGGGGGGGACATATATCTCCCTACAATGCATTGAGTAAAGATTTTATATCTCATGAGACAGACATGGATGGAATGGTAGGTTATACAAGTTCAGTGAAACAGGACTGAAACGAGGGTGACTCGGTTCAGAAAGGGACTTTGTCCACTAAGATAGTCTTGGCAATGAGTCTTGACTCATAAGAAATGATTCTCTATGATTATGTGTGTATTCCACAAAGTTTAATGTTTTAAGTTATGATTATTGTGATTACATTTCACTGTCGTGAGTTATCCCAGGTTATGAAATTATGATCTCTTTTACAGGTTATGATTTCCAAAAGTTATGTTCTTATGTATATGATGTGATTGATATTTCTTTTGTTTACCCTTACTGAGCATTTGAGCTCACCCTTTTATGTTTACTTTTCCCCAGGATATAAAGAAAGGTTTTAGGTATAAAAGAAGGAAGATCTTTATGGGAGATGTTGAAGATCTTTCACCAGGATTAGAAGACTATATTCTGAGTTTCCAAAGACACTAAACTATTACGATCCTTGTGTGTGTGTTTTTGTTATGTACTAAGTATTCCGCAAATGTAATGTAATGTCAATGTACGTCAAGCTTCGGGTCTGTACACTCATCTAGTAGACTTTCCCTGTACGAAGCCCATTTTTCAGAGCCTAGAAAGGAGGTGGAATCATTGGGATTCATTCGTGACCAAGCCCAAGCCGAGCTTGAACAAGTTAATCTTGAGCAGAACCGACTACAAGAGAAGTGGAAGTTAATAGATATTACCACCCGAGCGATGTTATCTGAGCCACCCCAAGAGTCAGTCACCATCACCCACTTTACCCTTTGGTCTTATGTGGGTGTTATAAGGGTTTATGTAACAAGACCCTAGCACTATCACAATGTACATTATTTTTATATAAGGAATGTACATTCATTATATTATTGTTACTTAGTAAATAGTTTTTAAAGAAAAAAATAGTATTTTTTTAATATTCAACTAAGAAATCTATTTTGAAGAATTAATGGTTTTTTTAATTAAATAATATTTTAATAAAATATTATTATTAAATTAATTTTGATTAAATATAAATGATCATATAATTTTATGAATGAAATAGTAATTTTTATTATGGTTTGAAAACGGTGTTTATCAAAACCCATGAATTTTCGGAAAATGTTGGTTTTTATTTTAAATGAAAAAAATTCACTTATTTATAAAATTATTTAGATAAAATGAAATATTATTTTTTGAATCATGGAGTCGAAATTATCCAACTGTGAATTTTTCATAATTTTATGAGACAGTTGAATTTTGGGTAAAAATTAAATACTTTTTAAATATATAATGTAGTTTATGAAATCTTAATGACCCAATAGTGAGGTAATAAAATACTATAAACTTTATTATCGGAAAATATATGTTTTATAATTAAAATTATGTGATTTTAGATTGGTTTGATTTATTTTATAAATATTTTGTGGACTCTCCAAGAATTATAAAACATTATTTCTTTTTAAATTTTTTTCCTTGAGAGTGTGACTCACCTCCAGATAGGCAACCCTGTTTTTTAATGAAGTTCAGCCATTGGACACATAAAACAATTTTTTCCACTCTTCTTTGGAAATAAACATGGGAAAAATGATGGGAAAAAACCATGGGCTGGTTTGTGGTATTGATTAGTTTAATGTGAGTTGTCCCAAACCTAAATAATAAAGAATTACATCTCCTTTATTATATTAACCCACCCATTCTCCCACTTCCTCTTCACTCAAAGCCATTGGATTATGAAAAATCTCTTCCCTCCTCTCTATAGAATCCTCCCAAGGTGCCTCATGTTCTATAGAAGCCTCTCTCAAGCCTCTCCCAGGCCTTTGGGATCACACTTCCAAGTAATGGATTTCTTCCTTTCTCATTTTTGTCTAATTTTCATTAAGCTGTTATGCCCTTTTGTATTCAATTACAAATTTTTGGGTATTATTTCGCACCTCCGCCATACTGTTGTCTTTATGATTGGATGACATCCAAGTGATTCTTTTATATTATGCATCTACATTCCATTATTTTTTGTTGTGAAATGTATTCATATGACCCCCTTACTATCCATTACATATACATATGATGAGACACCCCTTTCTATCTCATCAACTATTTTCATGAATCCTTATGTCATGCAGTTATGCTGCCGAAATTGCACTGCATTTTTTCAAGCCAAGATCATTGTGTAGTGAATACCATACCCATGTCTCTATCATGGGTATTCACCCTTATGCACATATACCTATTTAATGGTACATTCATGTTTTTATTCAACATTACTTAATCAAGGATTAACTTTTGATGTTGATTTAATCTATGTTATATGATCCATGTGGCACAATTATGCGTGAAATGAAATGTTTAATAAGGGTGTTCCCTGATATTAGTACACTGCATTGGGTAAAGTATAGTATCATGATACTTCATGTGAAATGGGTGTTGAATCATGTTAATTCAGGGCAATGAGGTTTTACTCGTGCTTCATGTGCAATGAGGGTTTACTCATGCTCTATGTGCAATGAGCCTTGCCTTATGATATTTCCATGTTAAGTGTTATTTCCACATTTCAATGTTATGATTATCATGATTTATCATGCATTTATGTTCATTTTTCACTTGTGATCCATTGATATGCCAATTGTTTAAAATATATTTTATTCCTCATGTTATACCATGTTTATTCCCTTTTCGGGATTTTTAGCTCACCCTTTTCTTATGCATGTCCTCAGGTTATCCCATACAATGCTAAGTATGAAAGAATTTAGTGGTCATGTAAAGGAATTGTTTAATAAATTTGATTTGTGTTTGATGTTCTAATATATTATGTAATGTTCATAAGTCCCCAAGACACTAGACCTCTCGATCTTCTATGGTGTATCACCTGATGATTTTTTGTAATAAATCAGGTACAAGTGTGTAATAAAAAGCAGGGTTGTTATACTAATCCTATCCAAAACCAGTAGGTTGGGATGTTTTCTACCAATACCCACCTTATCCTTTAAATAAATCCTTTTGGAGCAATTATAATCCCAATATGATAGTATAATTAAATAATATTTCAATCATTTCATAAAGTGACTCTCACCTCTCTTATAAAAAGGTACTTCCCCTTCTCTCCAAATCACACCTCCAGAGCCTTTTGGCTCAGCCAACGTCTACGAAAATATCCTCCCAACTACCCTCAAATAAATCTATAGGCCTTTTACTGACCATAAATCCAACCAGTGGAGCCCTTTTGATCAAATCCTATGGAAGCACCCGAAGAAGAGGTAATGATTTCTTCACCTCTTTAAAATTTTTGTCATCATACACTTCCTCTTTATTTTTTATTTCCAAACGAAAATAACCACTCAAGTACCATATCATACCAACATGTTATTATAAATATGGTAACACCATATTATATATTCTATCAATCCTATGAATGACAAATTCTCCATATGTGAATACGTATTACTTACAGTCTCTACATAATGGTGTTTTTTTGTTATTCAACACTTCATTATTTGGATGAGTATAATAATGAGTATAATTGATGTAAATAATAAATATAACATGTTAATGA
This sequence comes from Viscum album, assembly GCA_963277665.1. Taxonomy (NCBI): domain Eukaryota; kingdom Viridiplantae; phylum Streptophyta; class Magnoliopsida; order Santalales; family Viscaceae; genus Viscum; species Viscum album. The sequence goes on from OY728136.1 coordinate 382,944,394, forward strand.
TTTTTATATATGATATACCATCCAATTACATATGATATCACCATCAATAGAATGTTACTATCACTCATGCATATATATGAATTACCATCTCCACGAATTAGATAAGATTCATTCCCCATTGTATCCATTCCAGAATAATTTTCATATTGTAATTAAATATAATGTTTAAGAACATAATATCATTCTGGATATAAATAAAATACATCTTATCCATAACAAACATGACTTACATAATAATACATATAAAGGAAAAAATGAATCGTTTAGTATCTGAAACAATGATACAACTGTCAGAATGGACTGATGGCCTTCATTTTTTTCATTTTTGATAATCCTCTTTTCAAGGGGTGAGGTGGAACCCTTACAAGGACCAGAGGCGTAGATACAATTACAGGACCCATATGTCTTAGAGGGAATCACTCAGACAAGAATACTTCGAACATATCCTCCCCATCATATGTATGGAAATCCGCACTCCACCTTCATAGGGATAGTCAGCTAGTAGTCCTATGCAAAGCTATACTAGCCTGGTACTGATGGAAAAGTCATTCCCTCTCCTTCTTCCAATTCTAGTTAGCTCTGCTCCAGTGAATGTACCTGCCTAGAATCCTCATATGATGCCTTTTCCTTTGTAGTCTGACTAGTAATTCATCATTCATGTGTCCTGAATGCCTTGGGGTGGCCCAAAGGCCATAAGGGGGGCCGAAGGCCTTGAGAAAAAACTGGCCCGAAGGCCTTGGGAGGCCCGAAGGCCTTGCAGGACCTGAGGACAAGGTGGCCCAAAGGCCTAGATAGATGAATAGTTCTAGCTGCCATAGTACCTTATAGTGACTGTAACAGTACTACTATAGTGCTACTACAGTAACCTAAAACTCTCCTCCACTCGGATTTGATCTCGGGTCTCCTGGATGCACCTGCCTAGTCCTCACCAACCGGGCTGAGGCTCATGCGCAAAACGTGTTTGTAAATTATGTGCCTCTATTTACCCGTATAGTGGGTCTTCCAACCCAGGGAGATACATGTTCCCCAACTTGGAAATGGAATTGAATAACCCTTTTCAAAATATGAACAGTGTCCGAGCCTAGTAGGACTCAAGCCTGTTCTAGTTCCCCTAGACAGTGAAATGGCCCAACTGGGGAACCACTCCACTAACACTTTGGGGGACAATGATACTAATGATATATTATTAACAAGGAAATATTTTAAGATTATATATAATATCATATTTAGGTATCTGGTTCTTGGATAATTTAATAACAAGGATTTAACTATTATACAGGAAGTTAACATACCCTCGACTAACAAAGAAATATTTTAAGATCATTTATAATATCATATTTAGGTATGTGGTTCTTGTATAATTTAATGTATGTTTTTCTTGTATAATTTAATAACAATGATTTAACTATTATACAGAATATTAACGTACCCTCTACTAAGGAATGTTACAAGGTAAGGGGTTTTCATCTCACTTCTTATTCATGTGAGATTCATGCTATATTGCCACTATTTCCTTTTGCGTGGTGTATGTACTACCCATGATTGTATTCTTTGTGTAATATACATTAATTTATGTGTATTTACATTTTCATTGTATGATCCTTCTTTCATGGGGTGTATGTTTTTTATGATAGAAAATCAATAAGGGAATTTGTAATTTCAATTTCCACACTTTGGGTTTTATGAAAACTTCATTGATTATTTTACCCCAATATTATGTATAAAATCACTATTTATTTAATTATTCTATAATTTCCAATCTCGTTTGGGTGTGTATACTTTTGATACATATATTAAATCCATTCATAATTTTTCAAGTCATCGATATGACCATGATAAGAATAATCATAACTCAATTTCCATTCATTGAGTTAAATATCATTGTCATTAGTGTTGTTTTTACTAGAATATGTGTGAATTTCCTCTGATTTATTTACACTAAATGTTAATTCATATTTAGTGTATTTATATTTTTCACACATAATTATTTCATGGATTTATCATTAACCTAAGGATACGATCATTATAAGGTATTTCATCTCGATTTACATTCCATTGAGACTTCATTATTGTTATGCACCAATTCACTTTTATATGGTGTATATAATATACATGGACATAGTATATCATGAATACCTTTACTCTCGTGATATTATAATGTTTTTATTACCTCAATTATTTGTATTAAAACTTTTTTTATTTTGTTAGAAACTCTAACTAAAATACCATTTTAAAAGTTTTAAAGACTTATTATTCTAAATAATTCTAATCAATGTCCATGTTTTAAAAAAAGATTTAAGGATTTATTTATATGGAAATTAATATTTTAAAAATTAAAATTCATTTTAAAATGTTTCAATGTGGTATGGGACCCTTTGATTCAAAAATAATATTTTTAATAGCTACTTGGTAAATAGTTATACTTTCAAATATTTTCATGAAAAAGGGAAAATTTCTCTCAAATAGTTTTATTTATTATTTTCATCTATGTCAATATCCTTCATTAGTATTTGTTGTGGTTGATTTAAACAATCTTCCATATTGTATGGAATGATTTTTTTTATTGTGGATGTGCTATTTTATTACTATTCATGGTTTGTGGTTAAAATATTGAAATTTCATATTCTTGAATTAAAAATAATTTTAGATTATGATTAAAAAATTTAATTTTAGGAACTTATAGTACTTAATAAGTGATTGGTGGACCCCTCTATAGCACCTTGATGCAACGTTAGGTATAATGAGACAAACTAGTGTATTAGAAAAAGGCATTGACAATGGATTTTCTGTAGTATTGGCATGAGGCCATGACTGTGTGGGTTTGATGTCTGAAATTATGCAATCCATCATAATGAAATTAGCTAATGATATTTCATGTGATTATTTGACTAGTAGAATATCTATGTGAATATGTAAATAGTACTATTGAACTTTTCTTTTCAATATTATGCTTAAGATTATGTTTATAAGGATTCTGTTTTAGTCTTATACATTTCCTTAAATGTTTATTGTTATTTATGATAGTTTATGATATATTTTTATTCTTACTGATCATCTAAGCTCATACCTTTCATATTATTTCATTTTCCCAGGATGTGAAGAAGTATATTAGGATTGAACTACAGGTATAGGTTAAGGGATATGAATGTGTTCAAAGGGGACATATTGTTGTTGTTTTTTATGATGTAATGAAAAAATTATGTATATATCTTGTACATACAAGGCTACTAAACTAATCAGTATTTCGAGACTTGATCTCTTGTGATCATGCCCACGTTTTGTAATAATGTGCTGACTCTGGGTAACTGGGGATAGGGTGTTACCACTACCGTTTATAATAATACGCATATTCAGTCATATGTTTTATCTAACTACATATTAAAAATATTATACTTATTAAAATCTAGAGTGCAAATGATTTACAATCTCACTGATTTTAATAATATCAATGTCAATCATTAGTCATGCACAATTTTTTAAATGTAATGAAATTATGTGTGGGTCTGAAATTATATATCCTTCCAATGAGTCTGTTAATGTGCTTTATCTCATGAGATGATGCATATTCTCTAGGGATATGATGATTTCTTTGTTCAGACTGAAGAGGTAATGAATACACATACATGTTATGCGTGAACTTGAAATAAGATTTTGTCACAACTATCTATGTTATTTGACCACTAAGAAATGATGTTTCATGTTTGTGAATTTCCATTTTTCATGCTTTTGTCATATTTTTACATCATGTTGTTGATAATGATATGATTCTTATGGTATGATGATTATTATTACCCTCACCCATGTTATATTGGTTCATATCCCTTATTAATCATCTTACTAGGAATTTTTATCATCTATTTCAATGATGTATATCCTCAAGTGATTTCATGTATGTTGGAAAAGAATATATTTTAGAAGGATAAATTTGAAGGATTAAAATAATTGTTTAGGTTTTATTTTTTACAAGATACGAATGATCCTTATTTTACCAAGACACTAAAACAGTTAACCCTGTAAATGTATCTCAATTATGTTGTTTTCATAAAAATTGTATAAGTCATTTAATTTTATGTGGGGTCATTATATATATATTTCCACCCTTTCCCAATCATTATAATATATGTTGTGGTGATAACTTCAAGAATATTTGGTCTTCCTTTCTTAACTAAAAGTGCCTCTTCCATCCATTCATATATTAATTATGATGGCTCCATCCATAATAATCCTCTCATGGGTGATCTATAAATTTCCTATCATTGCTCAAAGCAATATTGGACATGTGTGTATTAATTATCCTATCTCTGGTCTATATAATGCTGACTTGCATGTTCCCCTATAAATGGACATTAATATCTCTATACCAATAATAGATTTATTTTCTTCCATTAAATCTAAACAAAAGTTTTGTTACCCCCACACCATCAAAAAAAGTCTAACATGGAACCTTAGTACATTTCCTCAAGTACATAAATATTTATCTCTTTCTAGACATATAACTATGGAAAAATGTTGTGATTATCCATAAGGGATTCCCAATATCATTCTACAAGACTCTCTAAAACATAGACATTAAATGAGTGTCATATATTGAGACACTCGTCATGGTAAAACCGTGAAGTCACCAAATCCCCTTAATGATCATGGAAAAAAATCATTCCACCAATCTCTTCTCAATGATAGAGAGTAAGAGGGAAAATTGGTGATTGTATATACCATCAAAGAAATAACGTTATAATGTATCTACATATATTGAAATACTATCCTGAAACCATTAGATTTAATATCCCACTAACATTATGGATCATCTAGAAACTAGTGAAAACTCACTAGTTCTAGATTATCTTCCATCATGTGATGACTGGTAAGGCATCAATATATGAAATCTATAGCACTATTCTTCATCCATGTCAACAAAAATGTAAACTAAAGTACCTAATAACTATTTTCAACTCTGTGATGTACTATTAATGGAGATACATTGATATATATAGATACCTCCTTTAGAATCATTCCTAATAATATAGCCTTCCATTATAAAGTCATAACATTATCCCCACCATCAAAAAGTTCTCATGGAACCAATCATGTGAGTATCTAGTTAATAAATTATTCCCAATATTAATGAAAAATTGTTTTACATGACACAATGTAAAACCTAAATATTCACAACCACTAACCAAAGTGGTGATGATCCTTTTTAATATTCCATGTAAAGCTTCATCAAGGCCAAAAAATTTGTTTCCTCATCCAAAAACTAGGAATGATATTTTATACTATTAGAATATACCACAAAACACCATTTCCCAGGTGTATTGACTTTCCAAATATCATTGAGCTCTATGAAATCCAATGACCACCTCAGTATCAAGATTATATTATTTTATGTTCAGATGTAATTGAGAATCTATTGTTTAGAATAATCAACAAACCACCCACTAAGAATTCATTGACAATGTGTCTTCTCTATTAATAGTTCAACAATCATATCAAAGTCATGGGTTTTGTAGTTATGCTCATTGTCTCTCACCTCATGAGATCTATAGACTAGCACCTCTATTTCATACATAAGCACACACCAAATCATGAATTCAAAGGAATCATAAAATTCCGTGTCTCCATTCCATTTATCTAATAACAAAAAAATGGTTGTAGACATCAACATCATTCAAAACTTGGATGGTTCTTGTGGTAAATCCCTAATCATACAAAAAGATTCCATATCTAGGTTAATGCATTCGTGGGGGAAGAAATCCTTGAGAATTCTCTCATTAATATATAGTAATAAAGATCCTAATTTAGAATTATATGAAGCTCAACAACACTCATGAATGTTTCTAAATATAGTACTAACTTGATCATTATTGGGTTTCCCACTAATTCCTCCATTCAAATAACATGCCCTATAAAGTGGACATATCTAATAAAGAGCTAACACTTTATGATATATCCATATATATTTTTCTATAGAAGTACATGTTAAGTCAAGTCTTCTTTTGACTTCTATATCATGTTTTGGAAATCACAAATGTATTCTATCATAGTTTTATTGACTTTTATCATGTTTATCGTATCGTATGATGTTGATCGTACTGACCAAAACGTATCGTACTAACTCTGTCAATCGTATCGTATTGACTCTGTCAATCATATCGTACTGACTCTGTCAATCGTATCGTACTGACTCTGCTATTCAGATGATCATTATTTGTTTTGATACTTTGTCAAAAAATCTCTCTGCATATGAATCGTACTCATGTTTTACATTTCTATATATCTCTTGTCCTAACAAAACGATGTCGTTGAGTTAGTTACAAACTAATCAAAATGATGTCGTTCTTTCTGTTTCAATATGACCGTTGGAGGCAATATGACCGTTGGAACCCGAGGCCTTTAAATAGGAGGTCATTTGAAGCTGAGAACACAACGATGAACAAAGAGAACGAATGAAGAGACTCTGTGAACTACGAAGATTCTAGAGAGAGACACTGTGACTTCTCTCATCAGCTTTGTGCGAACGATCATCGTATCGAGGGATTTCAAGTAATTGAAAGACAGAGGTGCCGATTACCTGCAAAATCGAGGGCTGCCGGGGATAGGCAGACAGACGTGCCGATCATCGTATCGAGGGCTGCCGGGGATAGGCAGACAGACGTGCCGATCATCGTATCGAGGGCTGCCGGGGATAGGCAGACAGACGTGCCGATCATCGTATCGAGGGCTGCCGGGGATAGGCAGACAGACGTGCCGATCATCGTATCGAGGGCTCACCAAGGTGTTGGTGAGACAGACCTTTTATCCTAGGTGAAAGGATAACCCTTCTCTTTGGGTTAAAAGAATTGTATTACTTTTACATTTCCGCTGTTGTATTAGAAAGGGATTTGTATTGTTTCCTTTCTTCTTTACATATTCAATTGTAATTGTTTCAATTACAATCATTCCATTACATATTGTATTGATTGGTTCTATACGCTTTAAGGTAGAATCATTCATATCGGTATTACTCTGATTATTGTGTTCATCTTGAATACAATTGTTTTACATAACATTAGTATTACAATACATCATACCTTTTACATTCAATACAATTGTGGGTGTTTGTATTTGTATTAGTTTAAGATCATTTAAACTAATCTCTTTGTTACTAAAACTCAAAGTTTTTAAACCTACAATTCACCCCCCCTCTTGTATTGTTCCATCTAATAGACTTTTATATTCGATCCAACAATTGGTATCAGAGGAGGTTTTCCACTAATTTGTTTTATTAGCTTTATTTCTTATTACTATCTTGAATACTTACTACACTAACGTGTGGAGTGGAAAAGTTGTTTTTGTTATATTAGATGGCAGGAATGAATATCGGATCAATAGATAATCTAAATCCTTCTTGACTACCAATTTTCGATTGGAATGATTATGAGTATTGGAGAGATCGTATGAAGACTTTCGTCATCAATACTGGTGTAGACAATTTTATTATGCTTACTGGGGGTTACAAAATTCCTGACAAAGAAGTTAGCACTTTCACCAACCAAGAGAAGCAAGAATATCAACTGAATTACAAGGTACGCAATACTTTATTATGTTCTATGACCAGGAATATATATAGTCAGATATCTTCATGTGAAGCAGCCAACTGTATTTGGAAGAAATTAGAAGTCACTCATTTTGGTACATCCAAGGTTATAGAAACAAGGAGAGCAATGCTTCGAGCAGAGTATCATGGATTTGTTTTTCCTTATGGAGAGCCAGTATGTAAAGTTCAACAAAGGTTTATGACAATTGTCAACAGCTTACAATCTATGGGAGAAAAAGGTCTTGATGATGAAGCTCTTGTTGATAAGATTATAGATATTATGCCAAATGAATGGGAGTCAAAAAGAACAGCTATTGATGAAAATAGAAAAGTTTCCCAGATTACTCTTGATGAACTCTTTGGAACTCTTCTACAGCACGAGACAAGAATGAAAAGAGATGCTGATTTCAATAAGAAGAAGAATGGGAATGGAAGTGTAGCTTTTGCATCTAAAGCTAAAACACCTGAAAGAATCACAAGGTCAAAATCCAAGAAAGTTGTTGTATCTGATTCAAGTGATTTTAATCTTTCAGATAATGAGTTAGCTAATCTTGCTCGAAGGATGAACAAGATTGTGGGAAAAAAAGATTTTCAATATAGATTCAAAAAGAAAGACAAGAAAGATAGGAAAAATTCAGAAGTAACTTGTTATGAATGCAAGAAAGCAGGTCATATAAGGCCTGATTGTCCTTTACTGAAGAGGAAAGATAGAAAAGAGAAACACTCTGAAAGAAACAAGAAAAGGTTTTATAAGACAAAGAAAGGCTTGAAAGCAAATGATACATGGAGTGCAAGTGGTAGTGATTCCTCAGATGATTCTTCAGAATATGAGACGTCAGGACAAAGGAATATTGGATTTCTAGCCAAACTACCAATTGAAGATCATTGTCTCATGGCTAAGGTACATAATGATGAAGCTGTTACAAATGTCTCTTTAAATGCAAATTATGTTGATAATAGATATTATGAATCTTCAAATGATGAACCCTCATCATCAGAAGATGATACTTTACCTTCTTTTGAAGAAGTTTCTAGATTTGCTAAGTTACTTGAAAATGAAAATTCTAAACTCAAAAAGAGATTTGAAAAAGCAAATTCTAGAATTTCTATTTTGACTAAAGAAGTATCAGATCTTTCTAAAGATCTTGATGGGAAAACTTCTGATTTTGAAAGTATTTTGAAAACCCTTGAGAAAGTCAAATCTGAAAAAGATAAACTTTCTAAGGATCTTGAAACTGCTATTTCAAAGAAAAACATTTTAGAGTCTAACTATAGTTTTAATTCAAATATTTTAGAAAACAAGAATTTGGTTTTAAAACTAAAGTCAGAGATTTTATCCTTGAAAAAGTGCTTGTCAAACTTTACTCATGGAAAAGAAAACTTTGATAGGATGTATTCTCAAATTAGACCGTTGAGAAATCGTTCTGGTCTTGGTTATACTTATTCCAAACCTGTCTTTAGTAATAACTATTTTGTTCCTCAAAAAACCATTTTCTGTTCCAAGTGTCAATGTGGTGGACATTGGAGAAGAGATTGTTCTCTTAACAAAACTCAATCCTTAGGATTTCATAAAGCTCATTTTGCAAAACAAATGTGGATTCCTAAAATTCTTTTATCTAACCCTTCTGGATCCAAACAAGTTTGGATTCCGAAAATCTAATTGTTTCTTTTTCAGGGAAACGAGAAGTGTATCAATAAGAACATTTGGTACATGGATAGTGGTTGTTCTCGACATATGACTGGAAACAAATATTTCTTTGAAAAGGTTATCAAAACAAAAGGTGGAAAAGTTACCTTCGGAGATAATGCTCAAGGAAAGATTGTTGGTATAGGTAATATCGTTTTTCTTGGAAAAGTTCTTATTTCAAATGTTTTATTTGTAAAAGGTCTTAGGCACAATCTCATCAGCATAAGTCAATTATGTGATGAAGGTTACCTTGTGAATTTTAGAAATGATAAGTTTATAGTTCACAATTCCAAGGATGAATTCATTCTATCTGCCCATAGGCAAGAGAATGTTTACACTATTAACTTAGAAGACCTTAGGAACCAAAACTTACCTTGTTTAAGTGTAATAGAAGACCAATCGTGGCTATGGCATAGGAGACTAGGACACTGTAATTTGAGAAACCTAAGAAAACTCTCAAAGAAAGGACTTGTAAAAGGGCTACCAGATCTTAGATATGATTCTTCAAAAGTCTGTGATCCTTGTCAATTTGGCAAGCAACATAAAACTAGCTTTAAACCAATTAATGATGTTTCAACTTCTAATGCATTACAGCTTGTGCATATGGATTTGTTTGGTCCTTCACAATCTGGAAGCATTGGAGGCAAATACTATGTATATGTTTTAGTTGATGACTTTACTAGATTTACATGGGTCTACTTTCTCACAAAGAAATCTGAAGCCTTTTCCTATTTCAAAACTTTTAGAGCCCAAGTTAAAAATGAGAAAAACCTACCATTGATAACTATTCATAGTGATCATGGTGGTGAATTCCAAAATTCAGATTTTGAAACTTTTTGTAGTAAGAAAGGTATTACTCACAATTTCTCAGCTCCAAGAACTCCTCAGCAAAATGGGGTTGTTGAAAGAAGAAATCGTATTCTTCAGGAAATGACTCGAACCATGTTGAGTGAATACTCAATTGCTAAGCACTTTTGGGCTGAAGCTGTAAGTACTACCAGTTATACTATAAATCGTGTTTTAACTAGACCATTTCTTAATAAAACTCCTTATGATTTATGGACTGGCCGAAAACCTAAAGTTTCTTACTTCAATGTTTTTGGATGCAAAGTATTCATTCGGAATACAAAAGATAATTTACACAAATTTGCACCAAAATCTGATGAAGGAATCTTTCTAGGCTATTCCACAACCTCTAAGGCTTATAGAGTTTTCAATAAAAACACTTGTACTGATGAAGAAACAGTACATGTAAAATTTGATGAAACTAATCCTTTTGTTTTCAACCAACCCAATCCTACATCCCCGGATGTGTTTTCTAAAGATGTTTATCAACCTTTGTTAGAAGAACATTCTGATAAGGAAAATGTTCAAGAAAGTATTCCTGAAACATTTACCACAGAAGATTTTCTACCATATGTTGATGAACAGGTTTTACAAAACCCAAATCAATTGTTTCTTAGGAATCATCCCAGTGATAACATCATTGGTGATATAAATCAACCTGTAAGGACCAGAAATTCCTTAAGGAATGAAATAGAACATCTTGCTTTTCTTTCCCAATTTGAACCTAAAAGTCCAAGTGAGGCCTTAGGTGATGATGATTGGATCAAAGCAATGCAGGATGAACTAAATGAATTTGAAAGGAATCAAGTCTGGACTTTAGTTGAAAGACCTAAAGAAACAACTGTAATTGGTGTAAAATGGGTTTTCAGAAACAAGTGTGATGAAAATGGAATCATTGTAAGAAATAAAGCAAGACTTGTTGCTAAAGGCTATAATCAACAAGAGGGAATAGACTATGAAGAAACATATGCTCCAGTAGCTAGACTTGAATCTATTCGTATTCTATTAGCCTTCGCAGCATATTTCAATTTCAAACTATTTCAAATGGATGTCAAATGTTCTTTTTTAAATGGTTTTGTTCAAGAAGAAGTTTTTGTCGAACAACCTCCTGGTTTTCAAGACCCAAAACATCCTGATCATGTTTTTAAACTTACCAAGGCTCTATATGGTCTTAAACAAGCCCCTAGAGCATGATATGATAGACTTACAGGATTTCTTTTACAAAACAATTATAGAAAAGGTACAGCTGATCCAACTCTTTTTATCAAAATGGAAAACAAAAATGTTTTGGTTGTCCAAATCTATGTTGATGACATCATATTTGGATCAACTCAGAAATCTTTAACCGATTCTTTTGCAAATTTAATGAAATCTGAGTTTGAAATGAGTATGATGGGTGAGTTAACATTCTTTCTAGGTTTTCAAATATCTCAAAAACCAGAAGGAACTTATATATCTCAACATAAGTATATTAAATACTTACTCAAAAAGTATGGATTTGACAAAACTAAAAGTATTAGCACCCCAATTGGTACCTCAAATACTCTTGATCTTGATGAAACTGGGAAACCAGTAGATCAAACAATTTTTAGAGGTATGATAGGGAGTTTGCTATACTTGACAGCTAGTCGACCCGACTTGATGTTTTCTGTATGCTTATGTGCAAGATATAAATCTAATCCAAAAGAGTCTCACTTAAAAGCCGTAAAGAGAATCTTTCGTTATTTAAAAGAAACTATGGATTTAGGACTTTTCTACTCTTCTGGAAATGATTTTGTTTTAAAAAGTTTTTTAGATGCTGACTTTGGTGGTTGTAGAATGGATAGAAAAAGTACATCTGGAACATGTCATTTCTTAGGAGACTCTTTGGTTTCTTGGTCCTGCAAGAAACAACACTCAGTAGCACTCTCCACTACTGAAGCTGAATATGTAGCAGCTGGAAGTTGCTGTGCTCAAGTATTGTGGATGCAGCACACACTCACTGACTATGGTTTGAGTTTCTCCAAAACTCAAATTCTGTGTGATAATACAAGTGCCATAGCTCTTAGTAAAAACCCAGGACATCACTCTCGTGCAAAACACTTAGATGTTAGGCATCACTTTCTTAGAGATCACACACAAAAAGGAGATATTGTTTTACAATTCATCGGAACGCAAGAACAACTTTCTGACATTTTTACAAAACCGTTACCTTCCGATAGATTTGAGTTTATAAAACAGAAGCTAGGAATGATTACATTAAAATAATCATTCATATCTACTTCCTGTTTTACATCTCTCCTAATAGTAAGGAAACTCCTCGTAGAAAGGGGGAGGACATTTCTTTATGTCTTTATGTTTCTGGTCTAACTATTTACTCTATTTATATGTTTCTTTTTCTGTTTATCGTATTGAAATACTTTTCCGTCGTATCGTTCAAAAATTTTGTATCGTCCGATGATAGTATTGAAATTCTTTTCCATCGTACCATTCAATAGTTTTTGAATCGACCGATGATAGTATTGAAATTCTTTCCCATCGTACCATTCAATAGTTTTTGAATCGACCGATGATAGTATTGAAATTCTTTTCCATCGTACCATTCAATAGTTTTTGAATCGACCGATGATAGTATTGAAATTCTTTTCCATCGTACCATTCAATAGTTTTTGAATCGACCGATGATAGTATTGAAATTCTTTTCCATCGTACCATTCAAATAGTTTTTGAATCGACCGATGATAGTATTGATATTGTCTTCCATCGTACTGTCATTTAATGGTAACAACTATTTTCCATCGTACGGTCCGATCTTAGTAATGAATTTGTTTTCCATCGGCATAATTTTTTTTCTCCTTACGATTGTGTTTACTTTTGATTCATACCAAAACCAGCAATCACCTTATGTTCTCCGACAGGTTTCTTTTCATTTTTTTAAATTTTTTTTTTTGCTTTAATCCTAACCATTGATCTGGTATTATCTAATCTTGACCGTAGAATTTCAACGGTCATCTCTTTATCCCCTATAAATACCCCCCCTCCCCTCCCCAAACCCACATTGATTGTTCAGGATTTGAGGCGAAGCTCTGCTCCACCAGCTATAAACCATCGTACGATCTTCTCATCGGTAGAACCTTTATGTCTCAATCTTCTGCTAATACTCCTGCCGAAATGTCTTCAAAGACTTTTACAGAGAAAGACTTTCACAGAGAAAGGTTAGTATCCCGAGATTTTTTTCGATATGTACGATTCTACAATCAAGAGGATTATTTTGTTTCAAGGATGGGAACATCTCTGTGTGGAAAATCCTGATATTCAAGATCCAGTTCTTTTTGATGAAGTTTGTCAGTTTTACAAAACCGTTTCTTTCGACAAAGATATGACTATAAACTTCGCTGTGTACGATAGAAAGTTATCTATGTCTGTGAAACAAGCGGTACATTTTCTGAATGTTTCTATAGAAGGCGATGCATTCTGTCCATCTCACAAACTACCAGAGGAAGTTGGTACGTTTAATAAAGAAAGTGCTGAAAAAACTTTGTTTGTTATTAATGAGGGAAAGAGGAAAGTTTCTCATCTTTCACCGGACAATCGGTTTGTCACTTTATGGATGCAAGGTTTTCTTATCCCAAGAAAAGGGGATAGAGAAACCCTTAAAGTTTCTGATGTCTTTATGCTCGACTATCTTGTGAATATTAGGAAAGTAAATCTCATGGTATATGTTTTTGAAACCATCAAGAATGTCAAGAAAGGAGGGATTAAATCCTAGATAATAATGTATCCAGCCATCCTTACGAAATTCATTCTTGAGAGTATGAAGTTTTGTAACATTCCTTTGAAAGGAGAACCTATGGATTTGTGGCCGTCTTTGATTAATAAGAGTACGATGAAAAAGCTTAATGTTTGTTTTGATTCAAATTCAAAACTTTTTGTCAGAGATGTAGAAGCTGAATTGGCTCAAAATCAATCGGCACCTATGCTAGCCAAGGACAATCAATCTACCGGTGTTAATCGAAAGTCTGATCCTCAAATTAGTTCAAAACCAAAGAAGAAGCCAAGGTATAGTAAGGAAGTTGTAGCCAAATGGAGAAAGGACAAGGAACAGAGAAAAGAGGGTGATCCGAAGTTTGGTCTTGACCCTGCTGAGGCCTTTGCAGAAAGAATAAGGGTAGAAGAAACCCTTCAAGCTGAAAAGAAAAATAAGACTCTTTTGAAAAGAAAGGCTCAGGACTTTGATATTTCTAAAGTCTTGAAAGCAGTTGAAGATGCTAGTGCTCAACTAACTGTGGAAGTGCACCAAGAGCCCATCGTACAGAGTCTGCCTGAGAAAGAAAATGGAAAACAAGTGATAGAAGAAGTGGAAGTAGAAGAAGGATATTTTCTGTTAGAATTTCTTCAAAGTTCAAAGAAAAGTAGAGAGGAATCGCTTCAAAAGCTGAGCGAAGGTGTTCAACAAACTCCTCATGCCAATCAGGAAAGATCTCCGGACAGGATATCATCTCGAGAAAAGCAAGATGCTCAATCCTCTCATTCTGATAAAGTTGTTGTCATTAGTGACAAAGTAGAAGAAGAAAGAAAGCAGAAAGAAAAAGAAAAAGGGAAACAGCCAGTTGTTGATTCAAGCAGATCGTATGAACTAGCATCGTACGATGAAGATACTGATTCAGAACATACAATCTCTCTCAAGAAGAGTGATTACATTGTTCATGTTTTGAGAAGGGTGGAGAAAACAATTCCTTATTTCCCGAGGCTGGAAGGGAAGATTGATTTTATTACTGAAAATCAAAGGAAAAAATTTGGCTCTGTAAAAGAATTGAGAAAGAAAGTTTTGTCAGTAGAATCCGATCTGAAAGTTCTTTCGGAAAGCTCAGTTGCTCATAAGAAAGCTTGCAATAAGATGACCAAGTGGTCCTACAAAACAGAGAGCTCAATCAATGATCATGAAATAGCTATTGAAGATATAAGGAGGTTATCAAATGAGCTAGCAATTTCTTTCAACAAGCTTGATAAAGAAACGGTTGAAAGGCTGAACCTTTTATCTTCTCAAAGAGACGATGTTCCTTCAGTGAAAGACTTGCAAGAAATAATGAATGTTTTCCAATCTGAGTTCTCGAAGGTTTCATCTTTCAAAGATGAAATGGTTTTACTGAAGAATCAAAATTCTGTGTTGTCCAAGGATAAAAAGACTCTGCAGATCAGAATTGATACTCTTGAAGAAGTAATCAGAGTCCAGGAGGAAACCATCAGAAATCAAGATCAGATTTTTGCGGATCAACAGGAGCTTCTCAAAACTCAGGGTGAATCAATTTCTGAAGACAAGAAGGAGATCAAGAAGATGAAAGCTGTGCTTCATGATCTTATAAAGAAAGAGAAGGAAAGAGAAAACAAATGATTGTTGTATTTGTTTCTTTTGGAACTTGTTTGTTTTGTAATAACTCTTATATTTCTTTCTCTTTTATCCATTGTCTTGTATTACTTCACTAACTCTTTCAGACAATTCGAGATTACTCCTTTCATTTTGTAAATCACAAAGGGGGAGAATATTTACAAAGCAAAGATTGTTTTACAAAGGGGGAGAATGCATTACAATGCTCTTAAGGAAAATCTACGAATACAATCCTTAGGAAAGTCAATACCTAAGGGGGAGTTAGTTGTATTCAATTTTCTTATTCAGAAGAGTTTTTAAACTCAGGGGGAGATAAGTATTTCTTGGTTCATTTACTTTGTGTATTTGTGCTTTCCAAAAAGGGGGAGATTGTTAAGTCAAGTCTTCTTTTGACTTCTATATCATGTTTTGGAAATCACAAATGTATTCTATCACAGTTTTATTGATTTTATCATGTTTATCGTATCGTACGATGTTGATCGTACTGACCAAAACGTATCGTACTGACTCTGTCAATCGTATCGTATTGACTCTGTCAATCGTATCGTACTGACTCTGTCAATCGTATCGTACTGACTCTGCTATTCAGATGATCATTATTTGTTTTGATACTTTGTCAAAAACTCTCTCTGCATATGAATCGTACTCATGTTTTACATTTCTATATATCTCTTGTCCTAACAAAACGATGTCGTTGAGTTAGTTACAAACTAATCAAAACGATGTCGTGCTTTCTGTTTCAATATGACCGTTGGAGGCAATATGACCGTTGGAACCCGAGGCCTATAAATAGGAGGTCATTTGAAGCTGAGAACACAACGATGAACAAAGAGAACGAATGAAGAGACTCTGTGAACTACGAAGATTCTAGAGAGAGACACTGTGACTTCTCTCATCAGGTTTGTGCGACCGATCATCGTATCGAGGGCTTTCAAGTAATTGAAAGACAGAGGTGCCGATTACCTGCAAAATCGAGGGCTGCCGGGGATAGGCAGACAGACGTGCCGATCATCGTATCGAGGGCTGCCGGGGATAGGCAGACAGACGTGCCGATCATCGTATCGAGGGCTACCGGGGATAGGCAGACAGACGTGCCGATCATCGTATCGAGGGCTGCCGGGGATAGGCAGACAGACGTGCCGATCATCGTATCGAGGGCTCACCAAGGTGTTGGTGAGACAGACCTTTTATCCTAGGTGAAAGGATAACCCTTCTCTTTGGGTTAAAAGAATTGTATTACTTTTACATTTCCGCTGTTGTATTAGAAAGGGATTTGTATTGTTTCCTTTCTTCTTTACATATTCAATTGTAATTGTTTCAATTACAATCATTCCATTACATATTGTATTGATTGGTTCTATACGCTTTAAGGTAGAATCATTCATATCTGTATTACTCTGATTATTGTGTTCATCTTGAATACAATTGTTTTACATAACATTAGTATTACAATACATCATACCTTTTACATTCAATACAATTGTGGGTGTTTGTATTTGTATTAGTTTAAGATCATTTAAACTAATCTCTTTGTTACTAAAACTCAAGGTTTTTAAACCTACAATTCACCCCCCCTCTTGTATTGTTCCATCTAATAGACTTTTATATTCGATCCAACAGTACACCCATGATCTCCCACAAAATTACATATATGATTATCCTATGATGTCATGTATATTTTAATTTCTATAATAAAGACCAACCCAATATAGTCTAGGTAAGGAAAGAATATTTTTTCATGAGTTCCATAAATAGTGATGGGGAATTCATCATGAATATGGGTATTAAAATGTAATCATAGTGATTATAATGACATTTGGATTCTGTCTTATGAATGTATTCCTCCTCAACATGAAACTTTTGATAATATTACATGAGGTCAACCATTGAGAATCAATTTTTCACTTTTAACAGATCAAATAGGATTCCAATTCACAGTAGTGTATACTTATTTTTTATAGTAACCTAATTAATACAATGATAATCCACACACAACCCAAGGCTCCCAACTACCTTATTGGTGAATAACACAATAACTACCAAGGGAGACACACATGGATAGATTATGACATTCCATTGAATATCCTATTATTACACCATCAAATCACAAAGATCACGTGGATATATCTGATATGATATATATTATATGAGAAAATTAAAAAAAATATTTTTATATATTGAACATTACATCCCAGTAATGTGGTAAATAAGGTATGTCCTCAAGGAAAAAAGATGATACTCCTTTAATAAATTGAAAATCAGAACAAATGTTGATTCTATAGCACATACTATCGTGTTATAAAACTAATGGGACATTGGTTACAATATCCTACATACAATCCCAGCCTACAATATAATGATACCATTCATTCCCATGAAGTGAAATCATGACACATCATACTGGTTACTCTACATCATCATATCAAAACTATAAATCATTGATATAGTGGTGGATAACTTTCATATACCAAGTATGACAGCATACGTTTTGATCATAGCCATTAAAAGGTTCCAACAGAGACTCACTCCAAAAATTATCAACTCACACTGCTAATAGAAGTGTGACTACCTATTCCCCTATAGTATGAATCTATTATTATATTGGACTGCCTTGAGGTTCTATTGAAATTTTAAATTCACTAAAAATTGATATGGTGTGAAAGGATTCTCTTATGTTTACGTGTATAAAATTGAATATAGGGTTTTGAGCATATAGAAAATATTTACATCATGTCAATGTCATATGGGTCATAACATGTAATCTTGTTAAACAAACTAAATACCTTACTGATGTCTCCCCATCATGTTGAGGAGCCTGTAGAGGTTGTGTTAGTGTTATCTGGTCGTAATGTCAGCCAACTCATACATCTCTCCCTCTTCCACTACCATGCTTTCCTCTATATGGTTAAATCTAATTGCATTGTTTTCCTTTTCTCAATGACCCATCAACTATATTCAGATCCACTAACTCCCAACATGTTAGTGAATGTCATGTGATATATCCTCAACTATCATAGAAAATGCATCACCTCTTCTTTAACGGGTTGTAACCTCTTTAAGAACACTATCCGGCCGAACCTCTGGTTTAAGACAGTACATGTTGATTCTTAGAGTGTTAAGACTATGGATCCTAGAATTTTCCACTAACTACAAAGGCATTACTCTTGGGTGACTACTGTTAACACCAGTTGGCTGCATATACTTTGTTAAAAATCACTCCTACAGTATGGAATGTTTTATAACTAGGAATATGTGGGGGATATAAATGGGGGTAATTCCATCTCAAATATGGATATATAGACCCCACTCAATATTCGTCACATATAAATATACATAATGAACCATGTTCTGAGAGTATCATATAAGGTCACCCAACACAAATTCAAACTCAGCAACAGACACACTACCATACAGAAGCTCAAGACTCTCTTAGTTGGACATTGATTATAGAGATTATATAAAATACTCTGCCGAAATGAATTTGTTTGTAGTTTATTAAGACAAGAGTCACCTCATCATAACATTGTTTTATCATGTTCCACTCCCTTCCTACTAATCCAGGAATAATAATCATCATGATCACCACCATCAAATCAGAAGGGGTTTAGATGATACAGACTACTTAGACCATGAACTTTAACTATTCCTCTAACACAAGTGGGATAGGATATCCCCAAATCAATTATATTATCTCATTCTAAATTTCAAAATTGGTCATCATCCTTTGAAAATAAATATCAAAAAATAATGTAATGATCCCTATCTATCATGATGCAATAAATATTCTGCTACCGTAGGATGGTCCTCTTACTACTTGATAGGTGAAAGTGTCACTCAATGTCCCCTGAGAGGGACCACCACCTAAATAAGAATATCAAACTAGGGCCTCATCAATGAGACAATCCACATTTTTAACCTATCATGGTAAAGAAGATAGATATCATTATGGTGGCATAATGACTTTTTAATGATGTACCATGATCAGAATAGTATACTTGGTGATGCATCTAAATATAATCATGAAACAATAACACATGTCTATATGATACATCTACTATTTCTTTCCCTAACAGTTATCTCAATCTATACTAAGTTAATGGTAGATTTATCAATGTACTGCTGTATAGAATCATTTTCCACCACAACATAACAAGGGTCATCCCCTCTAGTTTCGAACATGATACACTTAAATTTAGTTTCCTGAAATTTGAAACCAATCCCCTCAACTATACTATCCCTAAACTCCATAATATGACAACATATCCTCTTATAAAACTATATCACATCCCATCCAACAAGGGAACCACCTAGGATGGGGTGCATGTCTGAAGTGTCACCAAAATCCCACCTCCAATTAGCTGAGAGAAAATGTATAGTACTTAGTTGGACTATCACATATATGAGAGGATTCAAGGAAATGTACTTGAATAGATGAACTCATATCAAAATATATATATATAAGTTAATTCATAATGTAGTCAACATGAATAACTAAATGTATTAATGAACATTAATATACCACAACCAAGTTTGAAACTACACAATCAAATTAAAGTTGAAAAAATGAATGGCCACTAACCAGTAAATAGGTTCAAACTAACAAAAATATAGAAATAAATATCATCACACAACCACCATTTTATCAACAATACTACTACCATGGCCATCAATCAGAAATAATAATCACCTAAACATGATCCCTCGATATTACTATTGAAAATTGAAAACTCTATATAAGAAACTATTCATTTTGGATTATCAAATGTATGGGTGTTCATATACATACCAAATAGGATTACCCAAAAGAAACAAAAATTAATTCTTCAAAGGAAGATTCTACTCGAAAAAATAATAATGAATGAAAATGGGTAAAGTAAAAACCAATATATGATCAATTAAGGTAATGAAATCCCATAGTATAGATGTAATTATATTCTAACTAAACAAACTATTTCTTCTCATCTCCCATTTTAGAAATCATACTTAATTAATGTTTTTATTACCTTAGATGGTCTTGGGGGATCTGTATCCCATGATGATGGTAGGAAAAAACTCCAGTAAATGGCCACATTCCTATATGTACTCTATAGATGGGTGAATTAAAAACACTATAGATAGAGGATCCCACTCTAATAATGTGTATGAAATACTAATTCTATTATATTATAATGGTACAACATCCCAACCCCTTTCTCACATCGGTGAAAGACAAACACCCTAGGAGGTTCATATTCCCAATGAATGAGACACCAACACCACGTGGGAATAGTGAGTGTAAAAATACATATCTGATAGAAGTATATTATTCCAAGGAAATATACACCATGTTTCTTAGGGGTTCATGATGTGTTATCTCATGTCATCCACATGTTCATTCTCTTCCAACCAAGAATGTGTGAAAAATTCAACTAGACAACATGTGTGTCTAGTGAGATTGTGTATGGCATTGTGGATTGACACTTAGCATGTGACACTACCCATGTATTTTTTTATTGAGTAGTTTGTGGGGTGTTTCTTATGCCTACAGGATGTTTGGGGTGCCCAGTATTCATAGGGAATGTACTGCCTATACATGTTGATTCATACATTCTATGTTCATTGAGTACGTAATAACACCACACAACTATGTTATATTTTATTCTACAAGAATCCATAAATTTATAGAAAACTGGATTCAATGACATGTGTTATTAAAAAGTGTGTACTGTGTAGATCACAAAATTCTAGGTAGATATCCTCACCCATAAACATTGCCTCTACCATTTCCCTTTCCATGATATTTATAGAAAATACCACAAAAGTATGTTGACCGTTATTAATGTATTACAATTTTTTTTATTAAAACTATTATTTGTTGGTGGAACAAATCATCACCACCTCCCATGGACGATCTTTTGTCCCTAATGCACCACCTTGTAAAAATATTATCTTGTAATCCTATTTCAATTACTTGAAGTCATCATCAAACCTATTTCGTGCTATAATTATGGAATTTGAACAAACAAAAATGATCCCTAGAACTAGTAATCAATCGAAAAATAAATTAAGTCAAAAAAAAATGTTAAAACCACATATCAAATGAACACTAGTAATGAACCCATGCCTAATAGAGGGAGAAATAAACAAATCACAAAACAGATAATTGAACAATGTCACTATTTTTTTGGCATCAAATTTCTTATATAAATAAATTTTTGGGGTGAAATAATAATAAAATAGTCCTTTCATGAACAATGATTACCAAACATATATTAGCATTCTTCAAAATTTTGAATTTCATATTAGATTGTAGGTATATAATTCATAATTACAATGAAATACAATGATAGGTAAAATCAAATACATACATTAAGAAAAGATATATAATTAGAAATGAACATTTTTAACATATTTCCCATCATACAAACCACATTATTTGGCATTAAAACTCTAAATATCAACAATTAATCGGTGAAGAAGATAAGTTTTTGTCGTCATCAGACACGATTCTTTGATCGAAAGTTATATTCCAACCACGACATCTAATGGATGTTAACTATCCATTTCTCACAATCTCATTGGTTATATTAAAATACTTAGTGTTTTGGTATTTCATGGAATAAATAGAAAACACCTATGATAACAATAAAATTAAATAACATAAATTAAATTAAATAAAATTTTAATTTATTCCCTTCATTCAATCATGTCACTACAAAACAACCTTAAACCCAATGTGAACAAAAATTATGCAGTGCATAGGGTAAAACCGACATTCAATATAGAATTATGGTCTTGATTTCCCTATCAATGTCTCTAATAAATAGAAAATAAATTATTTGGGAAAATATATTTTTATGAGTCTTAATACATTTTAATATTTTTAATATAATAACATCTAAACATTAAGATGCCAAAAACATCATTCCAACCCCATGTATATATACAAAAATATTATCTAATATATTGAAAGTGTAAAATCTAAAAAAATTGAAATTTTATATTTTAGGTTATCATTTTCAGTTTAGAAATTATCAACAGCACAACATTTTACAATGATATTTTCCTCAACAGAAAATATTAAGAAGGCATTATTAGTTCATCTAATGTACTTGAAGATATTCATCACATATAAAAAATCATCTTCAATTGGTTTTATTGAAACTTAGTAAAAATAATTATTTTATACAATATAATAGAATGGGTATTAGACGTAAAATTTTAAATTGATCCAAAAGGTAAAGTATATAAATTATTTTTGTTGTGATCTTTTTCAAAAACATTTGCAGGATACAATCTCTTCATTAGATAAATTCTTTTTATAATTGATTTAAAAAAACTTTTAGAATTTTTTCTGTTAATGTTTTTTATTAATATACAAATATATGAATTCTAAAAAAATCCTAAATGTCCATTTAGATCTATGACTATATGATATAAAATTTATATATGTTTCTTCATCATGATCCCTTATTAATAACACTTTCTATACAAACCAATTCACATAGTGTAATATTATAATGTTTTTTAATGAGAAATATTTCAACACATTCCACATTGAAATCCATCTATGATACTATTAATCTATTTATATAATTGATGTACATCCCTATTTTTGTTAAATTAATACTTATTGATATATTTATCAAAAAATATTCTATATTTTATAATATTGTTTAAAAACATAAATGGGAAACTTCAACATAACAATATTTTCTATATTTCATTGATCATAGATGATTAAATGAAATATCATATACACATCATTGTATAAGTAATTTTAAATGAATACAGTTATTATTTCATTATATATTTGTCCTAGATATAATACAGTGATATGGATAAATGAATTTGATTGAATTTTATCTTTACCACTTGTGAAAATGTTTCTCAATAGTCATCACATGGATTTTTAATAAAACCTACAGCTGCAAATTGATCATTATAGACAAATAGTCATACTTCTGAATGTATAATTTATAATTTTTCATTATCTCTTTGAATTCATGACATAATGTTGACTTGGTTAAGAGAATATAAATACCGCTTTTTCTATAAATATTATTTATGTGGGGTGGAAGATTTATTCCATTATGAGAAACCAAATGAGGTTAAATAAATAGATAACAATGCTAATTATTTTTATTAAATGAATAAATTAAATTATATGTATCAAATTTTCAACATATGTGATTATATTCATAGAAATTTATATATATGTATCACAATTAAAATAAATGATTCATTCATATATAAATTTCTACCAAAAGGTTATGTTTTTAGAAATAATTTTACTCGTAGACTCTACTAAGAGTAAATAGTGACTACCCACATAAAATAAAAAGGATGCAATGCATGGTTGGTGTCATATTTTATAAAACAAGTCATTTTGAAAATTTTAAAATAATTAAAAATATTTCAAATTAAATTCAGTGAACAATTCCAAACATTACAATACATCCAGGTGAATAGAGACACATAATTATAAGAAAAATAAAATTAGGCACATTACTGAATGAGGGGAATTTAATATATATCCAAACAACATAATTTACCCTATAAATAGTTGAAATAATAAATAATAATGAATAAAATATTAATGAGATCAACCTAGCCTAGTATTATCATTCCATGTCCCAATTGGATTGATGTATTTTGAGTTTAATTCAAAACAATTAGTTCAAAGTCAATGATACGTATATAAAATTTTATTAAAAATTTTACCAAATAAAAATTCACATGGAAGATAAATTTAGGAACCTTATTTAATAAATAAAGAATAAATATTTAAACTTCTAGAAGTGAATAAATTTTAATAATTCGAAGAAAAATGTTCAACCACTAAAATAAAAAATGGAAGCGTAAAACAAAAAATTAAAAAAAAAATCCAATTTTGATGAGTTCTGCATTGAATAAAATCTTGTCATTGTGAAAGATTTATACCCTAAACATAAAACTCAATAATATCCCAAATAAAAAACCATAATGTGAGGGAAAAATTTATATATTAATTATAATATTGTTTATCAATTTAGTTGAAAGACACATGCCTAGGGTTACAAGTTAGTGTATAATTCAAATTTTTGACAAAAAATCAGAACTATATGAAACAAATTAGTTGAAGCTACTTAAAAATTTTTGTCATACAACATTAATTTCAAAGGAGAATCATTTTATGATCAATTAATTCAAAAAATCATATCCCAAAATCACACTACAATAATAATATCAAAATGGAAGTAATGAGTAGTAAATTTCAATAAATGAATTCAAATCACATTATGAATTCTACAAAACAATTTTCCCATTGAAATAAATTACAAAATATATTATAATATATTAAAATATAGAG
The DNA here is from genome assembly GCA_963277665.1 of Viscum album. NCBI lineage: Eukaryota > Viridiplantae > Streptophyta > Magnoliopsida > Santalales > Viscaceae > Viscum > Viscum album. The sequence continues at coordinate 382,969,196 of OY728136.1, forward strand.
AGTGTATTTTAATTTAATGTTGTAATGTGATAATACTATAATGTCAATTTTTTTTATATGATGTCTATTTATGATATATCTAAATTTTTTAATGTTATTAGTCCCTATGGTAATGCAGACTTCAACACCTATATGTGGAAATGGATTAAAAAAATATTCCAAAAAATTGATTTAGGCTTATCAAGGATTAATATCCTTAAATATAATCGTGTTTCTACTCTAAATGGTTCCATGAAATTCTTCCCTCCCCAGATTATAATAATATATTGATAATTTTCATGAACTTTTACATAATGAAAAACATAATTAATTATCAATAAAATTAAAAATTTTACATTATTAGAGAGGTCTCAATCACATATCAACTTTATGATATTATATTCGAACATTGTTTTTGTATTTGTATAATTTATAGAGAGTTAAAAATATATTTTGAAGTTGAATAAAAAAACTCAATGAAAAATACTAATGGAAGAATTGATACCCTCAAGTCTCAAAACAATTTCTAACTATATCATGTTCAAATAGTTGGAAACCCCGCCCCAATACAAATAATTTAAATAAATGGTTTTTAAAAAAAATTATAAACAAGGTTTTGAAAAATTATAATATCAAGTATTCATGCAGTCATAGTAAAATAAAAAAATATATTATCAGATGAAGATAATTTACCATAAAAAGTGATGTTATCCATTTATAATCCACCAAATAAATTACTATATGGTATATCATTAAAAAATTGTTGGAGTATTTTAAAATTAATCAACAAGAATAAAAAACATAACATTTTATCCAAAAACATATGTTTAAAAATAGTAAACCAATATAAATTGTGAGAAAATAATTGATAGAATGTTCAATTCCGTAAATCATAATATTTTAAATTATTTAAGTAAAGAGAATGGGTTCACAAGAATATTAAAAATAAAAAATGATGATATATTTTTATTCTATGTGACGGAAACAAAAAAAATAAATTTAGAGAAACATTATGTTCCTCAAGTGTAGTGTTAAATTTTTCATGATCAACTCAACATTCCTATGAAACATATTCTAGTCAATAGAAGGATGTGGTTTTTTTTCATAAACCACCTCATGTTCATAAATTATATTCTCATTTTAAAAATGTAACAACCCATGCTTCCATGGTACGCTTCTCTTTGAATAATACAATAGAGTGTGTTGTACGCAACTAGAAGTTCTAACTTACCACAACCAATCAAACTAGCTGGTATGAATAGTAATACCCACTTTATGAAATTTTTTCAATTTTATATTTCAAAATATAATTCATTTTTGGGTTTGAAATATCGAAATTAACTTTGGGTTATTTTTTCTATTTTTTCTGAAAACATTCAGTTTTTTATAAATAGTTTAAAATAATTAAAAAACTATTTTAATCAGTATAATATATAATGATAAATTATACTATTAAGTTGTTTTTAACTATACCTAGATTATATTTTTACCACTTAATCCAATGTTGGTCATTGGATGTAATTTCACATATAAAATGGACATAAGGAAATGTCTATCTTTTGATAGTAATTATTTCATAAAAACACAATTTTTTGACAATGGGAATTAATTTTAAATTAATTTCTGCCACTTCTATATTTTGAATTTAGAAATATGGATTAAATATTTAAAATCAGTTGGTAAAAATTGTGTACATATGTATCTTTTATTTTTAGACATTTTTAATAATTACTTCGGTAAATATTTTATTTAACATGGTTAAAGGTTAAATCCTATAAATAAGAATAAAAATAATATTATAATAATATTAAATTACCCTAATAAATGTTCTAAACCTATTGGAGGATACATGTCTGACCATGGTAATCTTTGGGCGGATTTTGGGACCCCATGGTGCCACTTGTAAGTGATAATGACTCTATATTTATTAAGTTAATGTAAATACAAAAATGACATAAGCATATATCTTTTAGTAAAACAATTCTTACATATAGTTATATATGTTATATCTTCAACTATAAATATTAATCAGAAATATAAAAATATTCCCTATATAATGGTACATTATTTAATATTTTTATACGTTGAATAATTAAATTTTTTTATGACACAATGATGATGCAATATTTTCCTTATTAGTGAAAGAATCAAATAAATTGTATTATAGATGCTAAAATAAATATAATCCTAAAGTTTTTATGTGATAGATTAAATTTATATGTTAATGTGACATGTTAGGATTTATTAAATTAATTTGTTTCCGATTAATAACGATGTTATAAATTTAACAAAAACAAAATAGATAATAATGTCAAAATTTACTTAAAAGAGTTTTTAAAAAAATATTATATTATTAATTTATATTCTATTCCTATAAATATAAGGTTTGGCCAAAGTTCTTAAATAATATTATATATGTCATTAATTAACCACTTTAGGTTCTATTGGAAGTTTATAATAAGTTTATTAACCATATAATATAAAAATACAAATAGACATGGTAAATGTCAAACTAATTTACTAAGAGTTTAATATAGTGACCCAAACCTATTTAAAACATATTTTTTTGAGTGGTTTTCGACCTAGACCCACCTTATCTTCTAAATAATTTATTTTTGAGCCATTAGAAACCAAAATGTAATTTATTATACAATAATATTTCAATCTTTTCCTAAGGTGCCTCTCACACCTCTTATAAAAGGGGACTTCACCTTCTCTTAATTTAACAACATCAAATCCATTTGTCTCAGCAAAAACCTGACCAAATATCATCTAAACTATCCCCCATTAATACTATAGGCCTTCCTTTAGTCATAAATACAACCTAAGGATTCCATTTGATCAAATCAAAAGGAAAAATCCGAAGGGGAGGTAAATATTTCATCACCTCTTTCAAGTTCTTTTCTTCTTCTACTTCATATTTCATTGTTGTTTCCATTATAAAATAATAAATCCAGTATATTATATATACTATGATGTTATTATAAATATGGTACAACCATATTCATTATTCTATCCATTCTTTGAATGACATGTCATGACACGTGTGTACGTACGACTTACCGTCTCCACATCATGGTGTAGTTGTTATTCAATACATTATTATTTGGATAGGTATAATAGTTATGTATAATTGATGTAAACAATAAATATAACATTATAATCGTTATTTATATGTTATATACCATCCAATTATATATTATTTTAATATCAAAAAATGATATTGTCGCTCGTGCGTACGTACGGATTACTATCTCTACGAAAGCGATGAGATTCATTCCCCGACATATCCATTCATGACTATTTTTCATTTAACAATTAAAAATAATGTTTAAAAACTTAATTTGATTATGAATATGAATAATATACATCATATCCACCACAAACATTACTTAATTAAGAAGTCAAATAAAGGAAAACGATTTAGTTAACCCCCAAAACCATGATACTACTGAAATATCATTAACAAAGAAATATTAGAAGATCATATATGTTATCATATTAATGTATATGGATCATGTATAATTCATTAAAAGTTATTTAACCATTATACATGAGGTTAACCTACCCTTGACCTAGAAAAAGTACATGGTAAGGGTTAATTTCACAATTTCTTCATTATTCGAGGTTGTTTTTACGTAAGTAACTACTGAGACCTCTTTATCATCCCCATCCATGTTTCATAAAAAGTAATTACAAACCTTTTTACTATTTAATAGACAATGGGTTAAAGTCATTTATACCCTTATTTGAACTTATATGTTTTTGAAAGGAATCTTACTATCTTTTTCCAAACAAGGTACTTTTTGACCTTTTCGACAAAATTAAGGTAGGGATGTTTTTTTAACTTATTCAGCGGGTGAGGGTATATTCAGCCATTATAACATCATCGAAGCTTCCCATACAATCTTATAAAAATATTTTCAAAATAAATGTTCTCTTTTGATAATTATTTAACGTTAAATTATTTCAAAAAAAAGAATGAAATATTTCACTCAAACATTTTTTATTTCATCTATGTCAACATCCTTTACAAGATTTTAATCATGTTTGAAGTTGATTTATAATGATACAAATCTTTAATTTTTTATTGAAGTTTTGTGATATGTTTGACTATGGATGTGTTATTTTTCTACAATTCATGGTTTATGAATAAAGTATTGACATTCTGTATGCTAGTTTTAATATTAATATTTATGTTATGTTTAAAAATTTTCATATGAGGAATGCATTGGACTTAGTAAGTGATGGGTGGAGCCTAATATAGCTCCTCAAGGAATCAGTAGGTCTCACGAGACAAACTAGTGTCTTGGCACAAGGCCTTGACAAAATCTTATTTGTAGTCATGTCACAAGGGCTTGACTCTGTTGTCATGATGTCTCGAATTATGCATTCCATCATTACGAAATTGGGTATTGATATTTCATGTGACTATTTGACTAGTAGAATATCCATGTGAGTAATTAAATGGCCTTATTTTGATTTATATTTTCCATATTATGATGAATTTAATGTTGAAAAGGCTTTTGTTTTTGTTTTATACATTTTATTAAATGTTTATGCTTATTTATGAAAGTTTCCACTATATTGTTATATTTAATAAGAATTTGAGATCACCCCTTTCTATGTTTTATTTTTTACAGGATGTGAAGAAGTATATTATGAATGACCTGCAGGGATAACCTATGGTATCTCAGTTTTGTCTATGGAAAAAAATTTATTGTAGTTTTCCATTTTATGATGTAATTTAAACCTTATAATTATATCTAGTACTTACAAGGACACTAAACTAATAAGTTTTTCAAGACTTGATATTTTGTGATCAGGACAATGATACGTAATAATGCACCGAAACTTGGCTTCTAGGGTCCGGGTGTTATAGTTGGTATCAGAGGAAGTTTAGTACGAACCTTGGAAACTAGATTTTGATAAACTCTTATTAGATCACATATCCCTAGGGTTGACATTGATGATTGGGGTATATGAACTTCCTATAATTTTTTTATTGTAGATATTTTGTGAGTTTTCCAAGAAATACATCTCTATCTAGATACGATCAAGTTTAGGTGGATCTGACATAGATGTACCTAGGGGTATAACTCGAAAACACCAGTTTGAGAAAGACTTGAATGGGAACGAGTGCATGACAACGGGCCTTGCTGCACTCTTGGTTATGACACTCCCAGGGGATATGCTGAGGATAATTCCCATTTTCTATATAAACCATTTTGAAGGGTTTATGAGTATATACATCCTCAAAGAAAACATTTTTGTGATTATGTTTTTTATCTATAAACTTTTCAATTTATGTTAACTGTTTTACAAGATTGGATTTATGTATTGTGAATCATAAACTAATCTATTGTAAGCCATTGCTTAGAAATGGAACCTAGTGGATAGAATGGAAACCATATCAATGCATGAAATCCATGTAGGGATTTCTCTCTTACTCAAGATAATTATTGTGGAGCTGGTGATTTAACTTGTGCTGATCAGCTAATCACCATACTGGGACAAGTCACTCAGGTTATGAATATTAACCTTAACCATATAGAGCACCCTGATCTGTAGCATTGAGGATCAATGTTAGATTGCTTCATTAGGAAATAACCACCAACATTCAATGGGGGTAAAAATACACTTGTAACTAAGAAATAGATAAATTCTTTATGGAAAATATTCTACGCCTTGGGGAGTAGTGAAAGGGAAAAAGTTTTCATGATAGTTTACCGCCTCACTGGAGATGCTGATCAATGGTGGTCATCGATTCAAAACAAAAAGGAATATGAAGAAGTTTCAAATATGTAATGTAGGGTGTTTAATGCTATTTTCTTAGAAAAATAATTTCTTCATTACCATCGAGAAGATATTGAAAGAAAATTTCAGAGTCTAAGGCAAAAGAAGGGTGATAATGTCGCAAAGTTTGAATCCAACAAAACAAGGATAGAGAGGCATGATGCAGATTATATACGTAACACAAGAAGTAAGATTGATCATTTATTTTATGGGTTAAAACCATTTCTCCATCGAGCATTAATCTCACAATCCTTCTCATCGTATGAATATATTGTCTCATGTGCTATCAAGATAGAAAAATAATTCTATAAGTCTTACAAATTTGAAGCGATGTATGAGAAGAAGAGATCTACTGAACACTCTCGAAATGGAAATATGTGGAAGAAGGGAAATATTGAATATTCATCCTATAGTAAATGTGGTAAGAAACACCTCAGTACTTGTCTGAATGGAATGAGAGTCTATTACAAATGTGGTGAAAAATGCCCCCAGGCCTGTGATTACAAGGGGAAGAAAGAGGCTGTTAATGTTGAATGCTACAATTTTAGAGAAAGCGGTCATTATGAAAATGAATGTCCCAAGCATCAGGGGAACTTATCTCAGAAAAGGCAAAGGATCAAGACTAAGCTTATGCTATCACTACAGTTGAGGTTGAAGCTCTGAAAGACGTAATGGCATGTAATTTAATGGTTTCCTCAAGTTTTTCCAATGCATTATTTGATTATGGATCATCGCATTGTTTCAAATCTTCCCAGTTTTCTATGAAAATTAGAAATTTCAAATTTGAATTAACATGGGAATTGTCAGTCAAAACTCCTATGGGATGTATCATTACAATAAAGTTTTGTGAATCAGTTCCATTTAAGGAATATAAACGTTATTTATCTTCTAATCTCATCGTAACACCCATGATTGAATTTGATATAATCCTCGCAATGGATTTGATTTTGTACCATGATGAAAAAATTAATTGTAAGAAAAAAGAGGTTAAATTTTTTTATGATGATAAGGAGTACCTTATCATTAGAGTAGATACATCACCACCTAATTCTTATCTAGATCCACCCCCAATAACTCAACTCAATTCAATTATTGGGGAGGAAGAGAATGAAATAACTCTGGGTGAGAATGGAATGTTCGAATAGAGGATGTATCTATTGTGCAAGAATATGTTGATGTGTTTCTAGAGGATTTATCTAGACATCCTTCAGAATGAGAAATTTTGTTTTCCATTGACTTAATTCTGGGTTCAATGCCCATATCGAGGAGCGCTTATATAATGTCCATTGTGGAATTAGTGGAACTAAAGAAACAACTAGAGGAATTGAGTAATAAGGGATCTATTTTCCATAGTTTTTCTCCATGGGGAGCCCATATTCTTTTTTTAAGAAGAAAGATGGATCTATGAGGTTGTGCATTGACTACAGGGAGATAAATGCTCTAGAAATAATGAACAAGTATCCCCTACCTCACATTGATGATTTATTCGACCAAATTCATGGAGCTCAATACTTCTAAAAGATTGACCTTTGATCTGGATATCATCAGCTGTGTGTGAATAAGGACGACATTCTGAAAACCGCATTTCGAACCAGGTACGGGCCTTACGAGATTACAATAGTGCCTTTTGGATTGACTAATGCACCATATTTTATCATGGATCTAATGAATAGTGTTTTCCAGGAATATCTTGATGACTTTTTAGTGCTATTTATTTATTATATCTTGGTATAATCTAAAATCTATGAAGATCCTGAAAATAACATGCGCATTATTCTAAAGACTCATAGAAGACATGAATTATATGGGAAGTTTAGCAAATGAGAATTCTGGCTTCAGGGGATTTCTTTTCTTGTCTATATTGCCTCTAAGGATAGAATCTCTGTTGATATATCTAAGACATCATCAATCCCAGAATGGACAACACCGAAAGGTATAACTGAAGTACATAGTTTTAATAGTTTAGCATGTTATTATCGGTGTTTCGTCCAGAATATTGCCTGATTGGCTAACCCATTAAACAAGCTCACACGTAAACCTGTTATATTTTTTTAGACAAAAGAGTGCAACAAATATTTAGATTAATTGAAGATATTATTATTCAATGGTCCTATATTGACTCTATCATCGAAGAATGATGGGTTTGTTATTTATAGTGATGCTTCAATGAAAGGACATGGTTGTGTCCTTATACAGAATGATAGGGTTATTGATTATGCATCACGACAGCTAAAAATTCATGAACAAAACTATCCATCTCAAGATCTTGAGTTAGCAGCTATAATATTTTCTTCGATGATATGGAGACACTATCTATATGGTGAAAAAATGTGATATTTATACTGATCAAAAGTGTTTGAAGTATATTCCCTCACAAAAATAACTCAACATGAGGAAAAGGAAATGGATTTAACTACTCAGGGATTATGATTACACTATACACTACCACTTGGGGAAGGAAAATAAGGTGAAAGATTATTTGAGTAGAAAGGATCATGGAATTTTGAACAAGATGGAAGTTGAAATGAATCCTATATGCATGGATTTAGATAAGATGAATAGGGGAATAACCATGGTAGGTGAAACATCAATGATTTTTCAAATGGTTTCCAAACAATATTTACTAGAATGGGTAAAAAGTTCTCAGGTTGATGATGATGTGTTTCAAAAGAATATTAATGCTGTGAATAATGAGAGATTGAGGGACATCGTATATGAAGATGATCTTTTGAAAATTTTCAAGATACTTTGTGTTCCCAATATAGCTGATCTAAAAATATAATTGTTGGCTGATTCTCATAGCTCTAATTTCTCTATACACCCTGGGAGCACCAAAATGTTTAGAGATTTGAAGGATAATTTTTGGTTGGACAAAATGAAGAGGGAGAATGCTGATTCTGTGTCAAGATGTATGGTTAGTCAAAAAGTGAAAGCTGGAAGGCAATAACCTGGAGGTGTCATCCAACCTCTTCCCATACCTGAGTGGAAATTAGATATTATTACAATGGGCTTGATCATGGGACTACCAAAGACTCATAGAAGGAACAATTCAATGTGGTTCATTGTTGATCGTCTTACCAAGTCAACATAGGTTATTTTCATAAGAGAAGATTTTCCACTCAAACGTTTAGCAAGACTGTATATTAATGATGTTTTAAGACTTCATGGAGTACCCCTATAGATTTTATCTGATCGTGATCAACATTTTACCTCATGATTCTGGAAAAGTCTTCAGAAAGCCCTGGATACTAATCTTCATTCGAGTACTTCCTACCACCCTCAAACTGATGGACAATCAGAACAGAATATTTGAACCTTAGAAGACATTTTTAGGGCTCACTCACTTTAATTTCAAGGTATGGGGGATCAATATTTACCTCTAGTAGAATTTTACTATAATAATAGCTTACATTCAAGTATTTAGATGGAACCATATGAAGCGTTATATAGAAAGATATGTCATACAATAACATGATAAGATGATGTTGGTGGAAGAAAACTCATAGGCCCATAACTTGTTTAGGAAATTATGGAAAAGGTGAATGTAATACAAACCCACATCAAAGCAGCTTAATGTAGGTAGAAGAGATATGCCGAAAACTGAAGGAAGGATTTGAAATTTCAGGTAGAAGATCATGTTTTCTTGAAGGTCTCTCCATGAGAGGCTGTTATAAGTTGTGGTATGAAGGGTAAATTTAGTCCTAGGTACATCGGAACTTTCAAAATCCTAGAATGCATTGGGGCTATAGCTTACCATTTGAAAATCCCGCCATGTCTCCCCAATGTTCATGATGTGTTTCACGTATCACTGGTGAGAAAATACATGCCTAACCCAATGCATGTACTTACCTATGAAGAATTAGAACTGGAACCTGATCTGTCTTATTGCAAAGAGCTTGTCATGCTTCTTGATACAAGAGAACAAGTGTAGAGAAACCGAACGACTCATCTGGTAAAAATTCTATGGAGAAACCATAAGATGGAAGAGGCAACGTGGGTACCCGAGGAACATATAATGAAGAACCACCCGAGTCTTTTTTTGCTGTAATATTCTAGAAATTTCGAGGATGAAATTATTTGAAGGATGGGACAATGTAACATCCCAAGCTTCCATGGTACTCTTCTCTTTGACTAATACAATAGCGTGTGTTGTATGCAAAACAAGATCCTAGTACCTCGTCAGACCCATAGAGGATCATAGTACATCGTCAGACCCACAGAGGATCCCAGTACCTCATCAGACCCACACAAGATCCTAGTACATTGTCAAACCCACAGAGGATCCTAGTACCTCGTCAGATCCACACAGGATCCTAGTACATCGTCAGACCCACACATGATCCTAGTACCTCTTGAGACCCACACCAGATCCTAGTACATCGTCAGACCCACACAAGATCATAATACCTCATCAAACACACATAGGATCCGAGTACATCGTTAGACCAACATATGATCCTAGTTTCTCATCAAATCCACACAGGATCCAAGTACATCGTCAGACCCACATCAGATCCTACTACCTCGTCAGAGTCAACTAAAGGGTTCCCGAACTAAGCTCGCTTGTCTCTGGGAGGGTCTGATCCTCAAGACACTGATCGATAATCCAACTACCAAGAAGTCCCACTAAGAATTATCCCAATAGTCCTCCATGTAATAGGGGTTTCAACGCAACAGACGGTGCGCCAATCAGACGCCCAGTCTATAAGTTATTATCATTTTAGTCTCGAGGGGCCAGTTGGATTCGTGCTCGATCCAACCCGACCATAAAAAAACATTATCCATATCTCATGTGGGATATACCAAAAATACTGTCTCACTCCCAGGCTTCTAGCTCCATATATGGTTCATAAAATGGACACCTGGTTCCAATGTTATGGCAAAAAGTATGGGATGGGTCGAAACTGGTAAGGGTCTGGCCGACCTTGCCCGGGTTGACCCGGCCCATCCCACTGGGTTTGGCTCAGCCCGCAACATGACCAGGGCAACTAGGTTTAGCCAGGCCCATGCACGGTGGCCCGTGGGGAGGTGGTGCGGCCACGGTGGAGCGAGGCGGCCACGGTGTGGTGGGGCGGCAGTCCACCGTGGATGGCTGGATGTCCATCCCTCCTCACTGCGCGGCATAGGCACGCATCGCGCCTTCACCGGTGGCCGGTAGCGAGCCGGCTGCACTTCCCTCACCGCCGCAATAGAAGGTCATAGTTCTCTTCTGTCGGGCGGCATGGTTGCGATGTCACCTTCATCGTGGCCAGTTGTGGTGTCAATCTCCATTCTCGTGCCCCTCTGGTGTCGGTTACCATCCTCCTCCATCACGAAGAACTCACAAACCTTGAAAACGGAGGAGGGATTGTCCTGAGTTCGTTTGGCCTGTTCCCTCCGCATTAGCTCAATTGTATGCGGATCATGAGGATTAATTCAACGTAAAACACGAAGAATAAAAAAACCCCTACAAGATACCCCACAACAAGCTCCCGCAAAGACGGATGAATCGAGGGACAACCCGTTTGTTAGTTGACCCGAGCTCTTTGTATAAATCCATGACCAGGGAAGACGAAATCAAAAAAGATCAAAAAAATAACCCCAACCTCAAAGAATTTTTGATGTCAGATAGGAGGGAAGGACGAATTTCGGTTCATCATAGTTGAAGACGTCACATGTTGGTGGCAGTGCATTCTTCATTAGAGAAGACGATGCGTTCTTTGTTGAAGAAGATCTTCGTTGGGAGGTGTTCTTCGTCGGAGAGAAAGTTCCTCCACAGGTTCTCCCCCTCTCCTTTGCCAACCAAATCCTCCCAAAGGATAGAGGTGCAAATATAATTTAAATTAAATAGATCAATTACGTTGGAACAATTAAAATGATGACACATTTCATTAATTTTTAGTTCACTCCAAAACATAAATGGGGAGTTGGCGTAATTAACATATGGGAGGAAGTCCAAGAGATATCTCCCATTAAAAGGGGGTTTGGGTGGTTCCCACCACTACAATTTAATTTGGGGGGGGGGGTCCATTTCAGGTGGTCCCCACCTCCATAACCTATTTAGAGAGGTTTCAAAAATACATATAAAAATGTTAAACATTTTATTTTTCAAATTCCATAATCATCATGAAAACAAACATTAAACCTCAACAAACTTCGGTTGAGGTGAAAGTCACCTTAAGTGAGTACCGGCGCTGCGAGTTCAACGGTGTCCTCGAATTTCAATTCCTTTCACCTATTCAAATGTTTGAAAAAACCGCTCGCACGTTTACCAAATGTACCTGAAAAAAACGTCATAAATTCATTCAGGGCACATCGGGCCTCAAAATCACACACCGTCAATTTTTACAGACTCGTAAAAATTCACATATATTTAAAAAAAATTACATGGAATTTCAAAGTCTTTACTAAAACTCCAAATGATTAAGGGTTAAATGACAAATTGATGTGACTCATGTCCAGAAGGTGCACCTTCCTTTTTGAGAGCCTCTCTTATTAAAACTCCACAATTAAGCGTGCATGTCCTGGAGTAGTGATCAGGATGGGTGACCTTCTAGAAAATTTTCTAGGGTTTGTGTGAGTGAGGACCAAGCACACTATAAAGGAATTGTGTTGGCATGTGGGGATTATCATTAGTCAGATAACCCATTCAGGCACATGGGTTGGCCCCAGGGTGGGGACCATGTGTCTGCGGGACAACTGGTGGTACCTGGGGGGACAAGACCAAATGACCAAGTTAATGTGGGGCGTCCCTGCTATCACCAGGGCCCAGTTGTTACATTTGGTATCATAGGTTGTACCAGCCTTATGTCTGGTGCACTGCCTTGGTTGAGATGTAAGGCCCACAATGAGGACTTTGTGCTATATGGGGGGGGGGGGTGATTGAAACACCCCCAAATGATAAAGGGTTAAATGAATAAATGATATGACTCATGTCAACAAGGTGCACCTTTTTTCAGGAGCCTGCCTGATTAGAACTTCATAGTTAATCATTCTTGGGCTGGAGTAGTGATCAGGATGGTTGACCTTCTGGGAAATTACCTAGGATGTGTTTAAGGGGAAAAAAGCACACTGGAAAGGAATTGTGTTGGCATGTGGTGACTGTCATTAGTTAGATGACCCATTCAGGCATGTGGGTGGGCCCCAGGGTGGGGAGCACATGTCTGTGGGAAACTGGTGGTACCTAGTGGGCCAGGACCCGATAGCCATGATAAGGTGGGGTGTCTGTCCTATCGCCATGGCCCATTTGTTACAAACATCTTTATATTAAGAGGTTCGCGAGGGACTCAGGGCAACCAAAGGGGTTCCAATTTTGTCCTAATACTAACATTCCTAGAGTACCAATCCATTATTAATTTCTCCAAATCATACCCTAACAGTGGGTGGCACACCAAGTTGGATCTTCGATCCAAAGGATGTCTCTCTGATTAAATAGCCCAGATAACCCATTCGGGCATGCGGGTGGGCCCCAGGGTGGGGACCTTGTGTATGCGGGGCAACGGGTGGTACCTGGTGGGCCAGGACCCGATGACCATGTTAAGGTGGGGTGTCTGTGCTGTCATCAGGGCCTGATTGTTACAAACATCTTTATATTAAGAGGTTCGACATGGACTCATGGAAACCATAGGGGTCTCAACGCTGTTCTAAAACTGACATTCCTAGAGTACCCATCCATTATTAATTTCCATAAATCAAACCCTAACGGTGGGTGGTGCATCAAATTTGATATGCTATCCAGAGGATGTTTCTTCAATGAATGAGGCCAGGCATTCTGGGTACATCCGATCTGTTTGGAGTCTTCTAACCAGTTGAAGGTGGTGAGATTATATCATGCATCTAGGTTTTCTGAGTTCGCGACCTTCTCTCTAGGATAAATGCTTCCTAATATACTGAGTCCCTGGTGTTCAAGCACCAACACCTTCCATTTTTCTGATGATGGTGGGATGAGCTTATGTTATATCCACATGATTTATGGACTCCCCATCATTGGAGAGATGTATAATGAGTTCCTTTCGGTGGCCGCTAAATGGAATGACCCTGATGATGTGTGCTACTTGAAAAAGAGTTTACTTGTTATGGAAGAGGGATTACTTGATCATTCCCTCCATTCTAAATCTCTTATCCCAATCAAGGCATGGATATGATTATTTTTGTAGGGGAACATGCCTAAGACACCGTCTCTCTACATTAAAACTCATCCATCTCATCAGTCCCGCTAATCTCCAGGATCCTATTGTGCTACCCTTGATGCGGGATGATATACCACATGGGGATATGGGTTTCAACCATACATTTCACCAATTAATATATTAGTCGGACACTTTTCCATGTTTTTATGTGGATAGCTTTTTTCACCCTGCGATGTATATAAAAGGGTTCAAGCCTATACATTGTTGATAAAGACCATGCTAGGAGCGGGTCAACCCATTAATTTGGCACTTCCTACTCTCGCATAACATTATTAGTTGTTGGGACAAATATGGGAAGTTAGGCCCCCACATCTCCATAGTTGACTGTTTCATTTCCTTTATGGGTGGATTTCAGAACACATTCCCTTTAATTAATATTGTCATACTGGAATGGTTCATCATTCTGCATTTTAACCCGCTCTTCTCAAGATTTTTGTTGTTCTTCATAGGACTCTATGCATTGTTGATGTGGTAGGGCTATTGAATGATGCTTCTCGTTTCTTGTTTTCACTTCATCTAACCCCTCAGGGTTTGTTAAAAGTTTATAGAGGTGGTTATTTAGAGGAATGATAATATATCATTTCTATTTATGATGAGATGCTCACTGCTCGTATAGATCATGTAATAAATTTTGAGCCATACCCCTCTTACCGGTTTACCAAGCAATTCATGTGCCTTTAACAAGATACGCCCATTCCTGTGGCTCAATTAAGGGGAGTGTCTCAACCTGTATTTCTTTGCTAGTAATGGATTACAATGATTCATGACGGTGATACTATGGAAGTTATTATACCAAACACAAGAGGATCCACATTTCTATTGCTGGTGTATGCCCAACTGTGGATGACCTATTACCCCGATGGGGAGCTGGGTGAACCAGTTCGGTGGGTTCAAAAGACTCTAACAATTCTCCCTCCATCTTTACACCATATACAATTTCAGACATTAATTATACTGTGAAGAGTGCGACAGCTACACCTTCCACTCCTATACCTACAACAACCTAGACAGATACACCACCTTCTCCAGACATTTTTGTAAGATGGTGATTTTTTTCCAGTCAGCAGTATCTAGAAGAAGCTTCATTGGGACATCCTATTTTAGTGGGGAGTAATTTAGACTGCTCCCCTCATGTAAATACTACTCAAGATTTTAATGAGGTTGGACCTAGTAGAGTATCACTTTCCAACCCAGATGTCGCAGTTGGTCCTCCGCACCCGGCTCCAGTAGTCGAACCATCTAGGGGATAGGAAAGAACCCCCTCATTGGTAACCTATATTACATCCCTTACCACTCCTATGATGTCACTTCCTACTTCTATACATGTTTTAGTAGGGGAGGATCATGGTACTTGTGTCTTATAGAGGCACCAGGTTGTGTAAAAATAGGCATGGAGCCAATTATGTGCTCTTGTCGCCGAGACACCAATTGCAAATTTTTCCAACAAGGCTAAAAGTTTTCATCGATTATTCACTGATCTAGGTTCCGAAAGCTTTGATTATTTGAACATAAACTATCTCACATACCAAATCCTCAGAGACTGAGAATACCTTTCTTCCTGCGAGGACAAATGTTCTATGTTCAATTTTTCCCATTACCAGGTGGCGACCATCCATGATTTTTTTGGAGAAATTTTATCACATAATGGATGAGGAGGTAGAGGCTCGGGATTTAGTGGTTGATCAAAGGGATTATATGTGTGAGTGTGAGGCCATCACAACAAGGTTTTGGGATCTACTGGCTTATTTTTGTGCCAACTATGAAGCTATATAGAAGAAAGGTCAATTCCTTAATGTTGTGACGGAGAGGGTGCATCCAACAATCGTGGTTGAAATGGAGGAGAAATATTACATAGAGAAAACTCATGAATGAACACAACATTCATTGGTAATAATTCTGGGAAGGGCGAGTTGAGATTTATTGTATCTCTCCCTAAATCATGATATGTACTCTTTTTTATTTTCGATACATTGGAGAGACACCGAACTGGGGACGTTCTTCTCATTTTTTATGAACTCAATGAAACTGATTTGTCTTCAAATACTTATTCAATTTTTTTTCCTATATGATCATAATCAATCATGTAAAAATTATATCGAGTAGGTATGCATTTTAAATCATGGATAGTAAACCGAAATAATCATCTTGATTTCTAATTAATTCATGAGTTTTAGGACTTAGTGATCGTAGTTTGACGATTGTTGAGGTTTTATGTAAAAACCTCATTAACATTCATGTATTTGTTTTTCATTATTAACCTAATATTTTCCTAATTATAAATGAAATGGGGTTAGAGGACATAACATAAATTTTTTTTATTCCTCCCTTTGTATATTTTTGACCTAACAAGATTTAAATCTATTTTGATGGTTCAACATTTTTAATGAACCAATACACAACTTTTATCCGTAGGTTCCATCTATGAATTTTCTGTCTGGTAAGTATGGAATAAAATTTTATTGCGAATAGTTCACAGTCATTCCAATCAAACCAATTACTGATTTTTTAGGTTTCACACCTTTACCAATATTAATGGGAATGGGGCCCTAAACCAGGATTGGTCAGCTGGGAAGTTATAATATCTTTCAGACATGAATTAGGTATTTTTAATGACCTTTAATTTTTAAATTTTGTGCATGCATGAGGCTCAGAAACCATTTATGGTATATAGATGTAGTAGAGGGCTCTCATGGGGACCAATTTCCATTTTTATTGATAGCCATTTTGTAGGCGACGTATATCGTGCCATCGGTGCATGATGTGGATAGTCAAATAAAGGTGTCTCCATGACACTGGCCTTCCATCTTTGATGGCCTAGTAGGGTTTGTAACACTTTAGAATTATTTATATATTGGAAGCCACAGTGGGTGGCTGGTCTGAGTAATGGTGTCTGAAAATATTAGGCACATTCATATCAACATTCACGGTGAAACTGTTCCTACATGGTTCTTACTTGCATAAAGGGGGACTAGTGAATGGTTAGTTCAGTTATAAATTTCTTTTATGTAATGGGAATTTAGAAATATGAAGGTATGTAGTTGTTATCTAGATGTTTTCTGAATATGGGGTGGGACATAATAAGAATTTCATTTAAGAATATAGAAACCTGAACAGACTCTCCTAAAACTAATTTTTCAATGATTGACAACCATTTTTTGGCATTATATTTAGATACTCTGGGGAATTATGTTAATAGTCATACAAAGGTGTCTGTTGGACACTGGCCTTCCAACTCTGATGGCTATGGAAACTAGGAACTTTCTGAATATGGTATGTGACATTCTACAGCGGGTTCACATGATCATAAAAAAATGGAAATATCAAGTAATCATTTTTGGGGAAACCCGTAAATGAGTGGGGGAATTCTTGTTCTATATGCGGATCAAATTCACACATATGCATGGGGTGTCTTTAGAAACCTCATAAGGGACGAGATATAAATCATGATCACGTGTTATAATATATCCAGGACATGCATAGGGAGGAAAATTTAAACCATGACATTTTGGACCCTTGAATATGGAGGAATTAGAGGCGGTTTGGATGGTAGTGGGCATACTGAGATAGGAGGGGACTCTATGGGGGGAAAAGTTTACCTTTAATTGATGGCTGTTTTTTGTGGGATAGATATGTAGATCTGTTGAAGAATGATGTTCATAGCCAAAAAAAAGTGTTTTCCAAACACTATCCTTCCATATTAGATTACAATGAATGATTATGGGGATTCATTATCGCTTAGTGAATAGAGTTTGATGTGTGGCAGGAGTGTATCCATACATATTGGAAACATTTGGGCTACAACTTACTCCTAGAATTTGGTTTCCCTTACGTTGATCTAGAACACACAAGGTGTGGTATTCATCCCATATTTAGGGTACTCTTCCATTTAATATCGCATGGCCTGAAGATAAGGATCATTATGGGGAAGGGAACTGTGACATGCCTTTTAGGGTTTTGCTACTAGGACCGAATTCTAGGACTTTTTTTCATAATGTCTTGGTGGATCACTCGCAAATACCCCTAATCTCAGGTGAGCTATGATCATTGTGATAAACAATATATTACAAGGGTTCTATGTCACTACCTATTATTGGAAAGTCAACATCATAGGGAACATTATGCTAAAACCAATGGTAGGTAGTCTAACATCATTATGCAAGGACGATTTTTGCCTTTCAGTTTAATTTCATGTGGTAAGGACATGATGTTTTGCAGTTTAGAGTCATGGAGGGAAGAATATTATGATGTAATAAGGATATTTACTAGCGTTGAGTTAATCACAATCAGGATGTTATGGAATTCCATATACCTTAATGATGATAGAAGGTGTAAACCATAGTCCAAGGGAAACATGAATCAAGAGATATGACATGGGGCATGGATGCCACTTGATGTACTGAGAGTGGAGAGGAAACTCAGGGGGATGAATTTTCCTTTGATTAACAACTTTTTTTGGGTGTCATATGCAAATCCACTAAGGAATGATGTACATAGATAGACAATGGTGTCCAGATGACATTGGCCATCTGTCTCAACGACAATGAATGATTATGTGGATCTATGTTTTCCTAGGGTATAGAGTTTGACAATATATGTGTCTGGGAAGAGAGGAAATATCTAGTTCCCAATTACCTATGAACTACTGAAACTTATTCATAGATCTGACTCATATGTATAGTAAGAAGCATGATCTTTTGACTTCGCATGAGTGGGGGCATGTGTGGGATCTCTCAAAATTGAGAATTGGGCCTCACATAACTCTTGAAGAATTTTGTAGTTTATTTTCATACAGTTTGGACATTTCATGCACTCTCTATACAAGTATGACCTACATGCATGTAAAGGGGAATTTTATTGTGGTGTTGGATGGGCCAGGAGTCCATATTCGGGCATCGCTACATATCCTACAATAGCAAGAATCATGCGTCAAATAGTTCTTAACATTCCATGTATTGATCTGGTTCGGTATATGTGTAGGGACACGTGAGATAATTTTTGTGATGGCTGGACCGGGATGCAAAATCCAAGCATCAATACCTATCATTTAAGGGAAAGAATCAATCCATACGTAGTTCTAGACATTCCACATACCGATCTGGCTTAGACATGGCGGTAGGAACATTTTTTATTCATTCTATATGGGTGTTGGATCTACCATACTTCTCTATAAGATGATTTCATAATGAAATCCTTACCATTGATCCAAACCTCACATGAGCTATAATTGATGTGAGATACAAGGAGGGACAAGGTATTATCACGGTAGTGTGTGGAAATAGATAATAGGATAGATTTAATTTTTTCTATTTTTTGATGGCAGGGGGCTGGGACTTGATTGTGGAGGTCTCGCTACGTATCATGCGAATGGATGAATCACATCATACGTAGTATTGGAAGAGATCATACAGTTTATTGTCAAGTGATTATGACATATTGTGCTATGTTTTTTAATGTCTTATAGAAAGGAAACAAGTTACAGTTCAATTTCATGTTTTACAGATCAGTTCCGTACAGTTTAACATTGTGTGATCATGCAGTTTATCGTCAAGCTATTAAGACATCTTGTGCTAGGTTGTTTAATGTATTATAGAAAGTAAATGTGTTATAGTTCAATTTCTTGTTTTACGGAACATTTCTGTATAGTTTAACATTGTGTGGAAGGGACTACGACTCATAGTTTAATGTCTTAGTGTTTGGATTGTGACTTCACAATATTACTACACATAGTTTAGGGCCTTAGATTTTATACCATGACTTTAGGGTATTACTACTAATAGTTTATTCTCATAGATTCTGGACCACGACTTCATAGTATTACTACTCATTGTTCAAGGTCATAGAGTTTGGAATATAGGTCTAATACCATACATTTTGATTTCATGTTGGTACGGACAACAAATCATAGTTTATGGTCATAGAGTTTGGACTGTGACTTCGTGGTATAACTAGTCATATTTTAAGGTCATTGAATTTCAACCATAAATTCAGGGTATTACTACTCATAGTTTAAGGTCATAGAGTTTTTATCGTGACATCATGATGTTACTACTCACTGTTTAAGGTAATAGAGTTTGGTCTATGACTTAACGGTATTACTACTCATAGTTTAAAGTCATAGAGTCTGGAGCCTAACTTTATTGTATTACTAATCATATTTTAATGTCTTATATTTTTCACCATTACTTCATGGTATTATTAATCATAGTTTAAGGTCATAGTGTATAGACCATAGCATGGGTGTTACTATTACGCAAAGTAATTCATCAGGAACTTTACATTTATGGAATCTATGATGAGTTGTTCATCCCTTGATATCAAGTATTATCCTCTATTGGATTAGATCCTATCCATGACAAAGGATCCATCCAAATGTGGTTCATGCTTCAGGGGCTTCTTATCAAGTATCATCAGGTTTCTATGGACTAAGACCATTTCTAGTTAGATGAAAGATCAAAGGAAAACCATTTTCTTAATGCATCACACGATCTGATTTTGGTAGATTTTCAAATTTTTTTAGGTATGCAAACCCTTTTCATATAGCTACTCTAACTCATCGAACTGTCTCCAGGTTTTCTTGTCCATGTACAATTGATCGAAAATGTCCTCACAAAGGGATGGAACTAGTATTTCGATGGGTATAACCGCATATGCCCCATATAATAGTGAGTACATGGTCACTTGGGTGGCACTATGGGTCTTGGTCTAGTAATCCCATAATGTAAGATGGAGATTTTCTAGCCACAATTTCTTATCCTTATCCAACATTTTTTGGAGTATGGCAGGAAATGTCATGTTGAAAGCCACTATATTCCCATTGGCTGCTTCATGGTACCAAGATAGACATTTGGCTTTGATTCTATATTTTTGGTATATACTATCCAACTCAGCAGAGTATAAGTTTGTTCCATTTTCAAATAGTATTGTATGAGGGACACCAAATCTGGTAATGAATTTGGCCATCAAAAATCTAATGATGTTTTTCTCCCCAACTTCTTTAAGGGATATGACTTCAGCCCATTTGGAAAAGCAGTTTGTCGTTGTGAGTATGAACATGAATTGTTTGGGTGTGGCATGAGGATATGGTCCCATAACATCCATCCTCAGGCAGTTAATGCCTTTTAGTACATAGATTTATGATGTATCTCTGGGGTTTGGTGTATAAAATTAGCATGAACTTGGGAGAAATGGCACATTTGGTGAATAAGGAACAATCTTGTATCATAGTCGGCCAGTAGTACCCAAGCCTTCATATTTGGTGAGAGATCTTTGTTTCTGTATGGTGTACTCCACAAGCTATGGTATTTACTTCATTTATGATGGAAATAGTCTCTTCTCCATCAATTCACCTGATAAGGACTCCATCGAGGCCTCATTTTTAGAGAACCTTTTCATTATTTTCCCCATTGTAAAAGACATAGTTGATTACCAGTCTTCAGACATGTTCACTTCTATCCCTATCTGGTGGGAGTTCCCACTTCCGATGGGAATATTCAAAGGGCATCATCCAGCTGGTTGTGGGACTATAAGGCTTATAAATGAGGTTGATTTTGTCATCCTCCATCGTACTACTCTTGATAAATGGAAAGACCATCCAGAGGTGGGCGATGCTAATGACTCTTTCATTCCGGTATGGATCATCCAAGTTTGCGTATGATTTTTCGAAAGCATCTTGTTGATCATTTTGAGACTGGGGACATATGACAACATTATTTCATAGGATAATTCATCCATCAATTCTACAACATGGTTTATCATGGGGGAAAATACTTCTTTCATAATGGAATAATCAAAACTGTCTTGTTTGATGACTAGCTATGAATCACCCCTTTTCTTTGGGTGTTTGGCTTGGACATGTTGTTCTAGTTCTTGGCCCTCAGTGAGGAGCTTCTATTCTTCCTCATTATTTGTACACCTTTCTGAATGTAGGAACGGGTAACTTGGGATGGCCATTTTAGGAAATACAAGTTTAATTCCTAGACCCACATTGTTGAGCTCAGGATCCTCCATACTTTTCCATATATAGCTTCTAGAATCACCATAGAAGTACATTTCCCATATCTAGTGGTTCTCATTGATAGAGAACACTTCTTAATATGAATGTTTGGAATTGAACAGTGTTGTTTCATCCAAAGTGTGATCTACAAGGAAGTCTACTAATGGCTAATCTTTGACGGCCTTATGGGGTACATAACGTAAGTCAAACTGTTATAGGATGACTGAAAATCTTGATAGGTTTCCATTTAGCATAAGACTATTGAGGATATATAGGAGTGGGATGCATCGGGGGACCAGGTGGACCTCATGGTGCGGCAGGTAATGCCTTATTTTCTAAACCATGAATATTAGGACGACACAGTTCTTTCCAATTTTTGAATATTGAGTTTCAACATTGATAATTGTTCGGCTGAGGTAATAGATGTTTTTTCTCAATACCTGCATCATTATTATATACAAGGAAGGTGCCTAATGAACATTCTAGGGCAGTTATGTACAAAATGAGTGGTATCCTTTTAATTGGAGGCATCAAAACCGATGGGTTTAGGAAATATCTTTTTATATTTTTGAATTCTTCTTGGAAATCATTACCCCATTCATATATAACCCCTTTATTCATTATCTTGGTGAATGGTAAAAATTTACTTGCCAAGTTGGCATTGAAGGACTCAATGTAGGAGAGGTACCCCTAGAGACCTTTCAACTCAGGGAGGTTGTTATGTGGGGACATTCAAAGGATGTATTTTATCTCCTTGGGGTCGACATTGATGTCACAATGGCATACGACAAAGCTGATGAATTTTCCTGAGGTAACGCCAAAGGTAAATTTTTGGGGATCTATCATCAAACAATGATGATGCAATTTATTGAAGAAAATTTCAATATCGGGTCAGTGGCTTGAGTGTTGTGGCTATTTAACCACCCGATCGTCGATAAAACACTTGACGAATTTACCAAAGAAGGAATTGAAGATATGATGCATGGTGCACTGATTTGTAGAGCTGATATTTTTTAGACCAAATTTTCTTATGTTATAATAGAACACTACCAGACAATCCATAAATGTAGTAGCATCTTCATCCCCCCTTGGCCATTCATATTGGGTTGTATCTAGAATTTCCATCGATGAAAGAGAGAGCGTCATATCTGGTGGTTGCATCGATAAAAAATTATTTGATCGGGATCAGAAAAATATATTTCGAGAAATGTCAATTATGGTCCTTGAAGTCAATGTTGGTTGTAATCTATATTTTCCTCTTCTTGATAGGGAATAATTTATCTAGATAGACCAGAAACTGGACTTCCCATATAAAGTTTTCCTTGATCATCTTGTGAACTTCAGCCTCTATTTAGGAAGCATGCATCAGGTGGGTCCTTCTAGCTGCTTTCTTATAGCCCCGATGATCCTCTGGCACACCCAGATAATGAGTAAAAACCATAGGATTGAGGACGGGCATTTCTGTGTAAATACAGAAAATCACATCTAGATTCTTCTTTAGGAAGGTGTTATATTCAAGCTACTCCTCAACTGGAATAGCCACACTAATCAGAGTGGTTCACGGATCATCTTAAGTGACTAGGTTTATCTTGTTGAGGTCATCGATTGTGGTGGAGACACCTTATTCAAAAGTACGAGCTGAATATTTGAGGTTTTCTTCTTCTTCATCCTCATCCTCGTCATCTTTATCATTATATTATTCTTCCTCTTCTGATGGAGAAAGGATTCCTAAGTCTAACTCTCCAATGTTGGGAGAGAAACCATCTTTATCATTGGTGAGCTATGAGAGTGCAGTTAGGGGTCCCATGGATGGGATGGGAGAATCATTGATAGGTATTTTTCTATCATCATGGTATTTAGCATTCTCTTCCATGTATTTGTTCATGGTGGAATTAGAGGAAATAATGCAGACAATTGAGTCTGCATCCGGACATGCACTTGTGCTTTCAATTTGGTTGATCGATAATACATACTTATCCCCAAGTTGCTGGAAGGGATCGGTGGAATCCATTTCCAATCCATTCGGAGTAGTAAAACAATCATTTTAATCAACCAAATTATGTTTTTCTTCCAATTCATATAACCATGTGGCGATATAATGTGACTCATAGGTCTCAAAAATGGATTTATTAGCATGTAATGTCCTGTTCTCACATTAGTGAAATACTTGACACAATGACGGTATGATGACAAAATTGCAGTGTGCGGATGCAGCCAAGTCCTCCCTAATAATATGTTGACGGTCATACGTTCCCTCACTACTAGGAACTCAAAATCCGACCTGAGGTCTCCAAATAAATTTTTAATCATGATTCGTCACAATGTATTCTACTCTCGTTTTCCATATCCTATCATAGTTTTTGTGTAGGGTGTCAAGATTTATTCATCATAGCATAGTCAACGAAGCATTCGTAGTGGGAGGAGCTTGACTCAATGGACATTTTTGGACGAAAATCCTTCTAACATAAATTCCATTTATCATTCTGAAAATAGATAAGGGATTAATGTGACCATTCATGATTGCGTTTTCATCCCAGTCTGTGAAGGAGATGATGGTGTGGAATTCATTGGGATTTGTTTCTGTCTGATTGAGTTTTTCTACTTATACTTTGGCCTCTAACTCTTGGGGAAATAGGATGTTATATATTAGGACCTCCCTAAGGTATGAGTACAGGCTTAATGCATCATGTATTAAGAGTTTTGAGAGTACTAAAGCCAGCTACATTTGAAAATAATATATTTTCTAAAATGGTCGGTGCTTCCCGGCTAGGGGTATGTATTTCATATACATGTTAGGGGATTCATCTATGGATGTAGAGGGATCAACCTCTATGATATGGGTAGGTGGTGCTGCAGTCCTTCCCTGGTTTAGCCAAACTAGTCCACCCGTTTTCCATGGTTGTTTTGATATTTGTTCTTCCCCTGATGAATAGTCCATTAATATTGTGCTTGTATTTCATCTGACGGGGGAATAGGCACATTCTCGTTTTTCTGTGTCTTCAAGAGGGCCATTCTATTAGTTTCTGTGATGTTAACATATTGATTTATGGAGTGGCTAGGAATTTGACTCCTTCCACAATCGTTCCTTCTAGGAAACCTTTGGCTCTTGTTTTCTCTTACACTAGATCTCCGGTTGGGTGTGAGAAATTTGAGTTTGTGGACATAGTCTCCATATGAGAAGGGGTCCATCATGTGAATGATAATAATAGAGCTTAAGATCTTTTTTTTGGATGTTGTTTTGGTCAGACTGTCTCCTTCTAATTGTGTTGTCTTGTGGGTGGTGCCTGTTATACAATTTGGAAAGGTGGTGGCTATTGTATCAAGTCTGGTGGTATGAAATATGAAAGTCCCATCACTTCCATTGAAATTGGTTTCATCCCATCTTCATGCTTCTTCATTCGTCCCATATGGACTTTAGTGGACTACGGGGACGAGGAGGATAGTAGTGCTGTTTTAAGATCATTTGAGGGAACATATTGTTGTTTCCACTATTCCTGGAGGGTTACATGGACTCGGCTGACTATATTCTAGGTAATCCAATTGTAATACTTTTTCTCCTTATTTCAAGAAACTTTTTTCCATTTTTTTTCCTCTCTCGGTTTTGAGGTGGAAACTTATGATACTTGTTCTGGTGGTGGGCGCAACATGACTTTCTAGGAATCCCCCATATTTTTTATGAGATCCTTGAAAATGAATAATTCTTGGATTAGGTGTCACGATATTCTATGATAGGTAATATAATTTGGATTGTTGTCGAGACCCACTTGATCAGCTCTCTTTGGCTCTGGTAGCCATAGAAAATTATAATTCTCAGAGTCTATGAAATTTTTATAGACCTGGTATTCTCAAAATGATTAGACTTTGTTTCTCTATTCTTCAAACTAATTTCATTTAGCACAATGTCACTCATATTTCCACAATGGTGGTGGCTGGAAGAGTCCATGGGGACATTCACTATTCGATGGGGGCCTCACAACTAGAGATTATGTCGGGGTTGACATAAGCACAATAGAAGCCACTTCATCTTTTCTTGTTTGTTTCCCTAGGTATGATGGGACCACTCAGGATATATGGTTGGTCTATTACAAGGTGTCATCTAAACATTAGGATATGGAATAGAATTTTATAAACCCACATGTGTACCTCACTTGGATGAGAGGTGTTCATAATTCATCACAATGATTCTCGATGCACATTACAAGCATTTTGACATTTGTGAGTGGCCGATTCTAGGAATAAGTCCGTCCTTTCCATCTGCCAATGACTTCAGGGACACTTTTGTTCTCTCACATCATGCAATTAATGATATCACTAACCATTATCTTAGGAAACACTGAAATGAAATAGAAGAGAAACATCCACTAGAGGTCCTCCCGACCAGTGATTGAAGTGGATTGGAATCCAGTATACCATATGATAGTTTATCCTTGTAAGGTTCGTATGAAAAACCAATGATTTACTAATTATTTCTTCTCTGGAGTGACCATCATGGGGTCATAATAATAGGCTTAGTGAATTACAGGTTCTTATGTGTCCCTCGAGCCCTTGAATCCTATAAATAATGGGTTCCCAAAAATTGGCTTTGGCAGAACAGTACATATCCAATCAGGGTAGGGATTGTGCTTTGTTTTTATCAGAGACCCCCCCTCCATGGAATCAATTTGAGTTGTCAGTTTCTCTATGGTGTTCAAGAGCCCTTTATGCATATCCTACCATGATTGATCTTGGCCTTGTGTGGTAGTGGAAAACGTTGGGTCTACTGGTGCTGTTGAAATTTGGGGTGGATGCCCAACTATCGGTATCCTTTATGGGTTTACCAGAATATAATCTGGCTTCCTTTTTAATGGGGGAATTTCTTGAGGTCTTTCCAGGGAAGAGTTTATATAGGTTGATGATCTCGGTGCCAAATTGAATGGGCCTTAGAGATTGGCCTCATTTTCTGGGATGAGTGCATGTGGAATGGGAACCTATTCTAGGATAACCTGCTAATGTTCCGCAGGGGGAACACATCCGGTGAGATAGATCTCTCAACATAGCTCAACATTAACTCACCTAAGATCTTGAATATCTACCTCTTATTTGGAAAACCATTCCTCGAGTATGAGGGACACATTCTCAAGTGGAGGATATGGGAGGTTATAGATAACTTAGATTTATTCTTCTCTTTGTTGGGGTTTTGTGTGAGAGGTAGTGTAGGATTAATTGAGGGGGTTCCCAAATTTTGCACTGCTCCCTAGTTCTGGGTATGCCAACCATCAAACTCAGTGTGGGATGAGTATGGGAGGGAACCATCTTTATTTGTGTCCTATCCCTCTATGAAATTTCTTATGAGATCTATGGGGTTGACGTTTACCATGTTCACTGGGGAATAATGCATTGGGGGTGGTGTACCCGGTGCCAAATGGTGGGAAGGATTTCTGTATCCTTGGTGGGATTTTATCCTTCTATTTTGTGGTATTCATAGAGTTTCATGGAGAATATTGACCCAAAAGGAGCCCCGATCTGACTTCATAATGCACCTTTCTCTTAGAGGGCGTGAACCATGAGAGGGGGTGGAATGGGTGACTCCCCTTCATCCATTCTTCCTAGATGGGAGAAGACATACGTCCACTCTGTGTGGACAAGAGGTAAAATGCACCCAGCCCTGCGGGCTACTGTTGTTTGCATTCTTTCGTCGATGTAGTATGGCCAGGATTTTTTGCTCGTAAGGGGGAATTTTGATTTAAAAATTATCCTATCCCAATGGGATGGGGTTTTACAGTATTGTGGTGGTATCCACCACTATTTCCTCCTTTTCAATATCATGTACCGCCACACAGGAGTGATCCGAGTATAAAATTGGGATTGCATGAATTCTATGGTATTTTGAAGACTTGTGCATTTATTCAAGTTGGATTCCCTTAGGTGGGAACCCTACCGGATGTTCGTGGTTTCAAGACTTAGAGGGTTTTTGATGGATTTATCTCTTTGGTCCTAATGATTTGGAGACTTATTCTCGACCAGTTTTTGTTTTGTTTCCCGTCTTTCATGAGTAGTGGTTTCACTTTATTTCTACATTTGGGTGATGACATTGAGAGATGTCATTTCCAATGGGGTTTGCTGAACGGGATATGGGGTAAAGTGTATAGCTCCATATTCTCCCCCTCCCCAAATGTGAACTCATTTTGGGTCATCACCAATGTGGTGGTGCAAAATATTTAATGCATGTATTCATTCAAGTTCAAGGTTTTTCATTTGCCTTTTTGATTGAGGCTTTCATGGAAATGGGAGTGATTCCAAGTCGATTAGACGTTGATGCCTCCTTGTTATGTGGATATGGTCCACATAGCTTTTGAAGGGTAGGAATTTTTCATTCAACTAACAAAAATTAGTGTATATATTCCGGAAAATTTCATGTATACATTACCATGACTACTCTCCAGGTTTTTTTAAGCGATAACTGGTCGTAGTCCAATACATCAATGATATATTATCCTTAGCTAGTTGTCTTCTCACAAGTAAAATATTTTGCTGTTGTTCTTCCTAGGACTTCTCTACTTGATATGCCTAGCTCAACTACTTCATAATATTTTCATTACAAGAAACCGGCTGGTGGGAGGCTCATTAGTATCGAAATAGTGTGGGAGATTCTCAAAAGATGAGAATAGCCCCAGACCGTCCTCAGGATGAGAAATGATATCACTCAAAATAGAAAGAGTGCCTAATATATCAGAATTATTTTTGATTAGCTCTACATAATATGGATTTGTCATCATTTTTATGGAAATTGGAGGTCCTTCTTATTGATATGACTTTTGGTTTCATGGAGGAAATTCAGAATTGGTATTGCAATGGTTAGAAATACAATTGCAACTCAATGCCCGACTGTGGGAAATTTCATTATGGTGCATACCCTGGGGTGGACATTTAGGGTGGGCTACAGTGAGGGGAGGGCATTCTTGCTGCCTGATTTAACTGATGGGAGGACCTTCTGGATGACATCTATGATGGTGGGGACTACTATAATGGCTTGCTAATAGGCTGTAGGGAGAATTTCTATAGTGAAAATCCTAGGGACGACCTTCAGGATGTACTACAACGAGAGTAGGACCTTATCATTTCTTGATGTTACTATGGGTAGGACCTTCACATAAACATCCATTGTGGGGAGGGCCTTCCCAATGACTATCATTATGGCGCTGAAGAACGTCATGACATAACATCAGACAGGAGGGAGAAGCATTTCTGTAGCGTATACCATGGGGAGGACCATCATGGAGGACTATAGAAAGGGGAGGACCTTCATTCGTTATAATCATCATGTCGAGGGGAGGGCTACATCTATATGCATCAAGAGATAGGCACTCATGATCAATCATTCCTGGCCCATGGACTGAGTCCTCATGGGTTCTCTTGGGGGGGCCTTTAGAGAGACTGGTAGCAATATTGCGGGGAGGAAATTTGAAAATGATATATACACTCCCATAATATGGTAATGGGCTATAGGGTCTTGAGACTTTACTAATATATGTTTAAGGGTGTTCAGAACCCTTGCTTCCAACATAGTAAGATCATGAATGTGCTCTTAATTTTCATAGGTCCTTTAGTGCATTTAATTTTTGACAAATCTCTCTTGGGTAACTAGGGTCAAATTTTGTAGGTAACAACCTTAATATATGTGTACCTATCATGTGGGGTCTCGTGATTTCATCGGGATATGCCGATAGAAATCTTGAATTTTGGAAGGGATATATGCCTGTCCGGGAGTGGCCACCATGTTGGACTGACATCCCCCACTTGGAACTTGAATTTGTTCTCGATCCCCTTTTCCATGTATCATGGGTATTTTCATTAACCTCCCTAGACAAGAGTATGAATGAATGACTACTACAGAGTGACTAACTGATTTTTGTGAGTGAGACATTCTGTTCAAGGAAACTAGATTGTGGTCCTGATTTCTCATCTTTGTCACTGGTGCAATAATTTCTTGGCATGTTTTGCTGATATGGTCTACAATCGACATCTGATCTTATATTATTGAGAATATGTACTGATAAACATCTTTGACTAGAATGGGTATGATGTCCTAATCTAATATAGGTGTAGGAGTTTGTGCCTGCTTCGGTCCTCGATGATTTTCAAGTTGATTCTAGATGTTTTCCTATACCAGGATAGAAGAACGAATTTCCCATCAGTTGTCTTCTCTGGTTTCCACTGTATTTTACTGGTTGTCATTATATTCTCTAGTGAAGATTTTAAACCACTTGCTTGTTACTATATTTGCCTCACGGTATTTGTATGCTTACATAGGAAATTGACTCTGCTCTTATTTTCATTCCACCCTATTTGGATGGTGGGATTGCAATGCATCGGTAGGTATTTCTGCCTACATATAGCTGGTTTCCACCCTATTATTTTTATAGGCTTGTTGTGCATCAACATATTTTTTCATCTGCCGGTAGATTTTCACTCTGTCTGCATAGTGGGACATGCGAGCACTAGAAAAAACGTTGTTGTTCTCATATCATTCCACCCTATTTTGTTGTGGGCTTGAGTGGAGGGGGTAGAGTCGTATGTCATCCCATTAAATTCCATAGTGTTAGTACATAAGAGTTTCTCATCAGGAACCAAGGTGATATCGTGATCCCAATTATATAATCTCCACCCTTGGTGCACAACCCAATGGGTCCGAATCTCCTAGACTTTAGCAGGTAACTTCATCATAAAGTCTTCTTCGGTGGGAGGAGGTTTGGTCATCCAATGTTGGAAGAAATTATCTCTCGAGGGGTACATGAGAAATAATCATATGCAATTGAGATGAAGCTATCAACATTGACTTCATCTTCCTACCTTAGAAAAGGGAGGAACTCATTTCACATTCTAGGGACATTCTCCCAAAATGGTTTGTGTCAGCCACCGGGGACTCCTTGGGCTGGGGTTCTAGACAAGACTAAAGAGGTGGCCTAATAGTCTTTGCATACTGGAGGGAATATTTTGCAACCTCCACCATGGGTAGAGTTTTATTTTAGTGGTAAACTTTGATTAGCGTGTTGGATACCCAACATTGATGAAGCTGGGTAGGAGAGGGGTTCCTGCTCTTCATTGGGGACAGGGCCGCCTGTAGGATCGCTAATGCGTGTGTCTGCATCTATTATCAGGATGTCATTTGGATTGAATGTTTCTATGTGGGTGCCTACAACATACATATATGACATAAAGACCACAAAACCACATCAAATAGGCATTATATTAAACATATTAATATCTGAAAATTCATATTTCCCCTACCCTTCCCCTCTCTATTTTTGTTGTGTGGAGAAGGGCTTGAGTGGGTTAAGATCGCCACTTTGGTTAAGGAATCGCGTCGGGTTCACCATTTTTTTTTTCTCCGAGGTAGGGTATTTGAGGTGGTGAGGAAATGGTCCGATGAGAATCATCACCCATCTCTTTTTGTAGAGAATGTTCTTGTCAAATTCAATATTTCTTTTTTTTTGACCCATTCTGTGTCATTATCCTTTAATGTATGGGCGGACTAACCCTGAGAAGACTTGGTAATTTACCCCTTTCATATTACGAAAGTTATTCTATAGTCAGATCAACTCAACAAGTGATTTCATGGAATCAAGTAGTTGTGAAATCAGTCCTCCTTGAATATAACTTCATTTGATTGTCTCAAATGGGATTTTTGGTGTAGCCAGCAACACCCAACAACCCTAGTATCTCTAATCCTTGTACCTCTGTTCCAAAGGTCCGCACTCAATGAATTTTTTTTTGACAACAACACTTAATTACTCCATTTGTTAAGAGGATGGTTGGTCAGGCTCACAGAACCCATTTAGGGGAAGATTACTGCCTATTCTGGGACTCCCTTATAGATTTAAATTTTGTTGTTATGTTCATGAATTCATGGATCATTCCCTAAGTGTGTGTCCCTGGGATACCCCTAATTTGTAGTATGTTTATAAAATATATGGATTTGATGCTATAGAGGTGATGCTAACATGATCTATACTATAAGGTGCTCTAGAGTTTTCAACATCCAGTGGGGATGGAAGTGGACTTCATGTTGGGATCAGACCCATATGAATGGTCTGTTAAGTATTTTCGAGAGAGAAATCAAAACCCACATAGTTTATAATAGGTGGAGTTTATGCATGGACGCTGCATATCTGGGGGGACATGATTGGGTGAACCCTTTCAGATGGGAACCCTTCTGAGCACATGCCTTGAGGTAGGCATCCTACGTAACCTAGATTGATTAGGAATTAGAGTTCTTATTGTGTAGGTGTGTGTGGATGTTGTGATCGTCACAAACTGCTAATCCAACATGATTCATACTCGGTGTGAGAAACAAGAGAATGTGGTAGATACATTCAACAACATGCTTCCTCTCCTACTTGTGGGAGAGGGTGAGACAACAACGGATGAGGCCAGGGTGACCGTGGGTGAGGGCATTGAGCGATGAGCCTTTTAATGTGAAATGACATTAAATGTCATGTGGCTCATCCTTAGGAAATTTTGGACATACCTCAATGACAGGGCCCCAGAACATATTCTAGGATGGGGAGGAGTGTCGTCCTCATCAAATGGGGATGTAAACATAATCTGTTTTACTGATCATTATTCCTCATTGAATGGAAAAGAATGTGATTAGCCTTAATCCCGAGAATGGGTATGTTCACGTTGGCATCCCAAGGTTAGACTTAGGGTTACCATGGAAACGTAGACCCACAAAAATTCCCAAATCCTAAACCGTTTTAGGGAGAGCCTTCGCGACTCTTCTTACCAAGGGTATATAAACTCAAAGGGGTATGCTGATTCACCAACTGGTCTGATCATACTGGTCTGGTGGTTTTGGTGGAGGCTTTGGCAAGTTTTTGGGGGACTGGTTCGTGGGGGGACTATGGAGGACTGAACGGTAATGGAAGGGAGAAATTGGAACTAGAGAAAATAATACCTGAAAACCCCCCATTCTGTATATTGTTCTCTTTTGTGGGATGGGGGAAGCTCCGTGTCACATAGTGGTATAATGGTAGAGGGGTCGTCCGCATACTGATGAGATACACATGCATGGGTATGGACCACCATGCACCCCATTAGTACACAGTCTGTCATCCCGCTTTGGGTTCCACCCACGAACTGATGCAGTACACGGTGCCGAGCTAAATCTTCATATCGATACACTATGTAGAACACCATTTTGAAGGGTTATGAGGGATCATCATTCGCAAGAAGTTCATCCATGAGAAGTTTACAGTTTTTGGTTTCACTATTCACGTTCACAGTTCTATTATAACTATTTACTTCCCCTGGAATCTCCTCCGAGTTCTCCTTCCAACCTTTGGATTCCCTTTAATCATTCATCATCCATCTTTTTTCAATTCCTTCCATTCTTCTTTTATAGGGAATCAGGGAAATCATATATTTTGGAATGCGGCAAAAATTTTAGAATCCCATGAAGAGATATCTTGACCCACAGAAGACTCGTCAACAAGGGTTTGCAGATCATACAGTTCATGATAATGATTCGCAGAACCCTACAATTTTACATCATTCAAAAACCATTATGTTCGCAAGAGGGTATAGGGATGGCCTTCACCGATAAGAGACCTTTGGCGACGCGGTTCGTGGTGCACCTTTTTCACTATGAATTGCTTCGAGGGCCAATGCCTCGTAGATCATTCCACATACCGGTGGTTCAGGATCTAGGCGGAGTACAATCCCTTCTCGGTGATGGTATGTAGGTAACATAAAACCCTTTGAAAACATGAATTCCATCAAGTTTCTTATGAAATTTGAAAATAAATTTGAGTCCACTAACCTTACTAGACATAAAGGACCACATTATTCTATCTGAAAAGTGATCGAGGGAGTAATTTCTTCCCTTTTCATATTTTTAGGACCCTACAATGGGCTTGTATTATGGCCCTGTTAAAGTTCATGTTTCCTAATATGATACACTATGGTTGGTATTTTTGTGTGTGAATGCATTATTTACATATTTGTTTTTAAATTTCCGATTTTTGGTCACAGAGATGTGTGAAAGTGTATAGTTACTTAGAGAAATGCATCCCATTTGTGGGATATTCCTACTCGGTCCTAGTCGCCAGCCACTTGCCTATCGAAGGTGGGACTGTGGTAGTCATGAACTAGGCCCCTATAGAACAGGTTGTGAAAAATATATATATAATTATTTGGTTAAAATGGAATCCATATTTTAATTATAGATATAAAAAATGGTTGTGTTGTATATTTGGTATTTTTCTAATATATATGAATTTTTGGTTAATAGTAAAATATGAAAATTTATAATAAATGCTAAATAGATGATTTATTGAGTCCTTGGTGATGCAAGAACACTGTAATTAAACTTTTACTAGAACACATATGATCTTATTACAATTTTTTTGTAACATGAATCCACATTTTGTTTTTCATGTGTAAAATAATAAAATAATGAATAAGATATTCAGAAATCACTCCTCTCCTCCACTATAAAAACCACCCTCACTCATTCTCCTCACTCATATAAGCATTAATTTTTCCCCATTTTTTACCCAAATAATATTATATAGTATATCCTGATGTTTAGGAGATATTTTTATTGACAAAATACAAAAACCCTTTACGATAATGCGTTTCTCAAGGAGGATTACTCAAGAGGTTAAATCCTCTTCCTTTTTTTCCTTTTGACTTATTTTATGTTATTTTATTTGTTATTAACTCCTCACCTAATCTATCCAAATGATCATGAAATATATGTTATAATTTATATAATTTAATTAGATAATTTTAATATAAGATACATCATCAATCTCTTTACTCTCATTTATTTATTTTAAAAACGAAATCATCATCTAGGAGGTGCCAATTTACAACATTCATGGAAGACAAACCTTCGGTATTAAATTTCACCTTAAACGATGGGCATGAAACCATTTTTATGTTTTAAATATAAAATAATATATGTATAATAACCAACATAATGTTATATAATTGGTATATATTTGAAATATTAATTCATATGACAAAACTACTTCGTAATAATCGAAATACAACTAAATTGATCCAAATGACTATCAAAAATGTTTTATTTAAATATTCATGTTCATAAAATATAACCAAATTAAATATATTATAATTTATTATATTATAAGTTCATTAATATCATATAAAATAAATTCTAGAAAATTATATCCATTCCACATTAACTCCTCTACTAATAAACAAGATAACTGATTATGAAAATCTAGAAAACAAATAGTCCATAACAACAAAATATAATCTTATAACATAAAAATAATGAAATAAATGAACATAAAAACTATAATGAATCTAGTAAATGAACATAATATTCTGAATAAACTAATTAATGTATTTAATAAAATTATCCATGATTTTAATTTCAAGTGTATAACACGTTCCGACACAAGGAAATGACTTTCTACCCAAACCTCTCTTTTAGTTCGGGTTACACTTACTCATTACTTACCTCAATAATATTATTACTTATTTTCATTTTATAATCATAAATTTTGATTGAATGTTTTATATTTTTGAACCTACCAGAATACTTCTTTATTTTATGGAATGTTACATGTTTAAATAGGATCATTCCAAAATTCACCCGAAAATACAATTCTGGTTCAAGGGAATTTCTAAAACTCTTACCTATTTTCAAGAAAAATAAATAATATGTTTTTAGAAAACATTATTTTCCAAAAATAACACATTTTATTAATATATGGCTATATTAATACACTTTTGGTTTTATAAAAATTATTTTCCAAAAGAACATTTCTTTTTAATGAAAAAGAGTATTTATCTCAATAATTACTTGATTATTTTATAAGATTACTTTCACATATTTCAAAAATATTGTTTTTTATTATATTTAAATGAGATTAATGTTATAGTATACCATCCAACATATTTTATTTACTATTTTATGATTATTTTGATGGTGGACGTACTATCTTGATACCATTCACCATAATACTCGGAATGGTTAGTAACTATGATTAATGTTTGGGGAAAGTTATTTAAATTTAAAATGTTATTTTCATTATGAATGTATATTATTTTATGTTAATACGTATTCATATGAGGAATTAATTTGGCTTATTATGTGATTTTTGGGGCCTGGTAAAGACTAAAGATGCACTGGTAGGTCCCTTGGAAAAAACTAGTTTGGGTTTTTACCAGTTTATGTATGGTCTTGGAATGAGGCATTGTGAAAATGATTGTAATGTCTGACATTATGAATTAAATCATTATGAAACTAGTATATGACATTTGATGTTATTTTTAGACTAGTAGAATATCCATGGTTATGTTTTATTATGGAATTAATCACTCAGTTGTTATTCTTGTTATATAATGCTCAAGATTATGTTTTAATGGCATGTGTACATTTATTTCTTCACCACACCTCATTATTTTTGCTTCTACTATATTTATTTCCCATACTTGGAATATTAGATCACCCATTTATCATGTTTTACCTTTCCCCAGTATGTTAATATGTATATTATGACTTTCATTCATGGATTATCTAGGAGTGGTGGATGTTTTAAAAGGAATTTATTGATTCTATTTACATTCATGATTTAATGTTGAACTTATGTTTATATATGGTTTTAAAAATAAACTAAACTATTAAATCCTAAAGGATAATTATTAAGTTTTTATATTCATGTGTAATAAAACAATGCAATGGCTCCAGACTTTTGGGTTTGTGGTCTTTATAGTTGGTTTGAGAGGATGTTAGTAGAAAATAAGGAAAACTAGATTTTGAAAATATAAATTATGGAACAGAACCCAAAGACACATTATAAGGATAATAATACAAGAACATCCTAGAAATTTTGTAATTAAGAGATTATATTTATCTTCATGGTAAATACATCCATGTCTCAATACTACCCGTGGATGTGGTTCTGGAATAGATGTACATAGGAGTATCAACTATGACAAGGTGTTTTGGGCTTGACCTGAGGTAACCTGGTACATGAAAATGAGCCATACTGGGCACTAGTTTAGATAATCCCAAGTGATATTCATAGAACATTTTACATTTAATTTACTCACCATTATGAAAGAATTATTCCCATAAAGTACAAAATATATATGGTTCTATGATTTACGATGCCCAAATTTAGGTCAGGTTCTATACCATGTTTAGAGTTATAGAAAGTTCAAAATTTTATGATCTATAGTATATGAAATTAATTAAAAATAAATCTTATCATTAGGAATGATATCCTCACAAATACATGTGATGAAAACGGTAATAAGGATGATATCGCTCATAGTCATAAGCCATTATTTCGATGGGAGATGGTCACCAATGTATCCTCATCACATGAAGAAATAGTATAATGTATTAATAGGATATGTAAATAATTCTATAATCCCTATGGATTTCAGGGGAATCAAGAGAAGAAGATGATGGGGTGGGTAAAAGTCAGATAATGGGAAGCTGTGAAATAAGGGTTTTCCCACAAGTGTTAAAAGTGAAAAGAATCACCCTGGTAATTTTATAAATGGAATGTGAGATTGGTATGTGTGTGGAGAAAAATTACAGTAAGATCATGATTTAATGGGTAAGTAAATAGTTCCCAATGTAGTATGCTTCAACTACAAGAAGATGGGAAACTATGTGAATCAATTTCCCAAACATCAAAGGAATATACCCCAAATGATGTCACTTGATAATGATCATGTTTTGATAATGCCACATATTAATTGGAATGAACAATATTCCTATTTAAAAATCATTTCTTTTGAATATTCTATCATCAATATACTGGTTATAAGAATTATATAATATATAAGTATTGTACTATAGTTTTTTTCATTATGTATTTGAGACCATTAGTTTAATGGTACTAGGAAAATATATTCATTGGAAAGTTATTTTTTTTGGAAAACCCATGATTGAGGGAAACAATACCATAAATATTTTCTTAATGTTGAGATAAGGTTGACAAAATGATTGATTGGGATATGTTCCGACAGCCTTGGAACAGATTAATGGATTTTAAAAAAGCGGTCTATGATAACGTTGATGGAGTTTACAAAACACTTAAATATAAATAATATTACCAATAGAATATTTATTACATTATAAACAATGATGAATTAATGTTTCCAATAAGTATTAATAGTAATTTGAGTTATTACCATATTTCAATAGGACACATGATGAATATGTTCACATGTTTAGAATGTGTAAATTTAGAGCTACACCATTATAATTGAGGGAAAATATTGTAACAAATGCAATGAGCAAGATGGATCCTGGAGTTATTGACAAAATGAGGATTTCCAAGTACCCCATGTACATTTACATAGTAAGGGTGGATATGGTAAGCCCAAAAAAGGTGAAACATCACTATATTTTCATTTTTTTATCAACCATCATTATGAGAAGGGATTACAATTTATTAGTCTAATGATGAGAATCTTCAAAAGAAATGGTGATAATGATGGGAAGATGGATGGATTCTTGTGGGAGGATGGAATTCTGAAATTTGGGATGAGACTATGCATCCCTTCTATAACCGAGATGAAAATGGAGTTTTTGGATGATTCCCGTAGTTCGAATTTCTCTATATACCATGGAATCACTAATATTTATAAGGACTTTAAGGAACATTTCCAAACACTAAAGAATAGGTTTATAAGATTATGACGACAGGACTGGTAAAGGAACATTGAATAAACTATAAAATTTAACAGGAAAAAAGGGTGTTGGAGGAGATTATGATGAAGAACTACCTTAACTTTAATATGGGTTAACATTCTGTTAAATTTCAAGGATGAACATTTTGTAAAGGGGAAATAATGTAATAACCCAGTGATTTAAAAATAAATTTAATATTGAATTAATGAAATACTAAGTCTCTATGAAACAACAAAATATTATGACATAGTCAATAAAAATAATTTTTTTCTTCTGTGATATCAATTTTGAAAAACATATATACACGATTACGTTCAGCAAGATATTTAGTGTCTAATAGGATCAACAGACCATTTGGAGAATATCATCTCCATCCTTCTGAATAGTATTGTACCCTTAGGAATTACAATGAACCCTTACGAATAGTAATGTTAACCTTATGAATAGAAATATGACCCTTAAAAATATTAACCTCGCCCATGAATGTATAAATAAACTATAAGCACCTTATAAATGATATATAATGTTCTAAAAATACATAATTATGTCTTGGTATTTTTGTGAGTAATAAATACTTATTTAATATTTTATATTTAAAAAAGTTATTTAAAATAAATTTAATTTTCATAAAATTTATTCCTAAATAAATATTTTGTTGTCTAATGATTTTTTGGACAATTTAGTAAGACCATAGTATATTTTCAAGGTGTTATAAAATCAAACATAATTTTAAAAACTATATTTTTTGAGTAAATGGTGATTTTATTTAAAAATTAAATTTAACATATTTGGGAAATTATATTGATAAAATTCGTTTCAAATTTGATTTATACACATCTATAATGATCGGGGTTAAATTTTTGGACTTTTCTAAAATACTTCAGTTTTTTGGTGAATAGTAAAATACAAGATAGAAGCTAAATACATGATATATTGAGTCATATGTGATGTAAGAATGATGAAATAACACATAGTTTGAACTCACATGAAATTATTTTTATTCATAGTCGTAATAATTGACAATGTTTCATGACATGAGAAAAATACAAAAAATAAGAAATAAGGAACTCAAAAATCACTCCCCTTCTCCACTATAAAAACCACACCACACTCCCTATCCTTATCACAATTATAAGACTTTAATAATCTCAACATTATTCCCAAATACTCTTCCTTAGTCCCTCTCTATGTTTGGGAACTCCTGGTCTTTCCAAAATACCAAAATGCTTCCCATAAGGAGTTCCTCAAGGAGGAGTACAGAGGAGGTAAAATCCTCTTCCTTTTTCCATTAAATTCCATTAATGTTTCGTCATTTATTATTATCTCCCACCTCCTATATACAAATGATTATTATAACACCATAATCATATACATGATAAAATTATATCCTTTTAAATGATTATATATTATGAATATTTTTACTCCCAATTATTTATTTTCAGAACAAAATCAACGTCAGGGAGGTGCCAATTTACAACATTCGTGGACGACGAACCTTTGTTCTTCAATTTACCATTAATTTCTGGTCATGAAACCCTATTAATGATTACATAAGACTATAATATATGTATTAAAATATTATTAATGTTATATAACCAGTATAAATATATGTAATGTTAATTCCAACGACAAAAACTACTTCATAATAATTGAAATACCACCTAAATAATCCAAATGAATACCATTAATATTTTATCTAATGATTCATGATCATTCAATATAACCAGAAGATTTAAATGAAAAATTCATATTATGGGAGTTCATTAATATCATAAAAAATAAATTCTAGATAATTATATCAATTCCACATGAACTCCATTACTTAAAAAAGGCGAACTGATGATGAAAACCAGTAAAAAACTAACACTCTGGAACGAAGTAATTAAATCTTATAACGTATAAAAAAGGATCTAAATGAACTCATAAAAACAATAATGAATAAAATACATGTATATAATTTTATAAATTAAATAATTAGTTGATTTAATTTTATTATCCATGATTCAATGGTTATGTGTAGAACATGTTCAAACATAAGGTAAGGGTTTTCTACGCAACCCTCGATTTTCATTCAGGTTACTCTTATTCCCTACATACCACAATGAAATTATTATTTATTATTATATAGTTGTCATAAATTCTATTTTAATATTCTATATATGTGTACCAATCATATTACTTCATTATTTTTTTGGGAGTTACATGTTTTGAAAGGATCTTTCAAAAAATTTCTAGAAATACAAACCCGATTCAATGGAATTTCTCAAATTCATACCTATTTTCAAGGGCACACTATAATATTTTGTAGATTAATTTTTTTTATAAATTAAATAATATTATTATGGAAAACTACATTATTTAACATATGTTTTATTATATATATATATTTTTATATTTTTATAAAATAAATATTCTTTTCAATGTGAAAGAGTATTTTTCTCTTGAAATACTCGTTGATTTTATATGAGTATTTTAACATGTTTCAACAGTATTGTGGATTCTTATGATTAAATAAAAGTAATTTTTTATGATATAATACCCCATATTTTATTTAATGGTTTATTATTATTTTGAATATTGTTGTTCTATCTTCATATCATTAACTATATTACTCTAAATGGTTAGTGTTTATTTTTAATGATTGGGGAATTTTATTTAAATTTCATATGTTATATTCAATATGAATTTAAATAATGTTTATTCTTATATCTATTCATATGAGGAATTAATTGGACTTTTTATGTGATGGGTTGGACCTGCTATATCCCCTTGACGCATTGGTACGTCTCATGAGTCAAAATAGATTTTGTTTTTAGACGTTTATGTATGGTCTTGGAATGAGTCATTGAAAAAATAATTATGATATAAAGAAATATGAATTCCATCATTATAAAACCAGTAAGCGATACTCAATGTGATTTTTAACTATTACA
Organism: Viscum album; assembly: GCA_963277665.1. Classification (NCBI taxonomy): domain Eukaryota; kingdom Viridiplantae; phylum Streptophyta; class Magnoliopsida; order Santalales; family Viscaceae; genus Viscum; species Viscum album. The sequence continues at coordinate 383,010,731 of OY728136.1, forward strand.
ATATCCATGGGTATGTTTTATTGTATCCTTATTAACTCAGGTTTTATTTTTTCCATATTATACTCAATATTATGTATAAATGGAATGTTTTCTTCTATATATTCGTCATGCCTCATTATTTATGATTTTATTTTATTGAAAACTCATACAGAGAATATGAGTTCACCCATTTATCATGTTGGATTTTTTTAGGATGTAATGTGATGTGGTAGTGTTTTCATACTCTTTGCCACATCCTTTTTGTATTTTTTATTGACTTTTTTATATTAAAATGTTGTTTTCATTAAATAAATGATATTTTTTGTGTTTTTTTACTTTCTATGTAAAATAATCAATTGTTAGCTTAAAAAATGTGTTTTAATGTGCATTAGTGTCATTTTTAAAAAATTCATAAATTAATTTAGTCTTGTGAATTAGAATTTTTTTATTTATTCTTTTAATTTTATAATTTTTTTTCTAGTTATCTTATTAATTTATTAATTAAATTAATTAATTCTTAATTCTTTAAATTTTAAATAAATAATTCTTTTTTGGATTTTATTCTTTTAATAAGTTAATTAGTTTAACAATTTAATTTTATTCAATTAATTTTTCTTATTCATTAATGTACATTATTAGTTCTTTAATTAATTTGTTTATAATTTTTAACCCAAACCAATTCATTCTTTTAAATAAAGTATAATTAATTTTATTTTTTATTTATTTTTTTCAATACCATTCTATTTAATTTAATTTATTAATTGATTAATCTAATTTTAGGTTTCTTTGAATTATTAATTTATTCAATATGTTTGGTTTATTTTGCAGGTGTTTCTGTCCATGCCTCACCATGCTGCCACGGTGAGACCATGAGCAACACCCATGGTGAGACCGTGAGCAACACCCACAGTGCCTCCATCACCCCATCACGATGACTTTCTCACCATATTCCCCACCTCCTTCCTGGTGGCACCACCTTCATGTCTTCAAGGTTACTGCCTCACCATTCCAAAAGCTCAAACCAAAACAACAATTCACGCAGAAAAAAGGGAAAACATAATCTCAGAAGAAATTCTCAAAACATGAACAACAAATGCCGCAATAGCTTTACAAACCAAATACACAACAAATTTCAAATTCAACCATCTATCAAGCAGCTAAATGATCGTAATTTCACCATTTTTAGAGGGAATTCGCACAAGATACATAATGGAAATGATGAAGAACTTGAAATAAAAACACCCACACATTACCCTCTGCATGAACCAGTGTCTCCATCTCATCAAATCCGAAGCCACCGGAATCTGCCGCTTACTCTCTTGAAACTCGAACCCCAACCGAACCTCTTCAGACCTCGCCGAAAGCCCTTGCCTCCTTGCGCACCATCCACCATGATTTGCACACTCCTCCATTCCTTGCTTAGCTAACACCAAACGTGAACCCGCACCTCGTCGTGACCTCGTTTCCCGAACTCACCTGGAACCGCAACACCCTTCTCTGCTCATCGTCGCCTCTTGCTAGAACACCCGAAGTCGCCCCTCAGATCCCTGCTCTGAGTTCGAAATCATTTTCGCGAGCCACCAGCGCCAAATCTTCTTTAGGCTATGCCGCCGCCTCCCCTGCGCCAAACGACTTTCCCCCTTTCTCCCCTCTCCATCGTGCCGAACAGAACCCCCCTTCTATTTGTATTTTTTTTATTATAATATATAATAAAACTTATATAATATATACATTATATACTAACATATATATAATATTTCTATTATAACATATAATATAATATATATTAAGTTTTACATATCATATATGATATAATAATAAGAATAGGTCTTTTGTTAAAAGTATGAAAAATTCTATATAGTATTAATATTTCATAATAATATTTGTTATTAAATGAAAATTATTTTTACCTATAATAGTAATAATAATATTATGTATTATATATATAAACAAGTATTTTTATATAAGTAAAAATATTAATACATGGTATAAAATAGTTTCATTTTATTTTAGTTAACTCGCCTGCATTTGTTGTTGTTTCGTTGCAGGCGGGAGATGCACTCACTTAGAGTTCACATAAAAGAGGGTGACATGCACTTAAAAGCAAGCCACGTGGATTTTCTGATTTGTAGAGGGAAGAAGTTAGCTCACCGCGTGTATATCATTTTCATTTAGTTAGGAGCAACAGCTCCAGTGATAGCACGGGAGGAGCATCACAGTGAAAGCACCACGTGGAGGCCAGAGAATTCTTTGAGGGAGATTCCAGAGGCTTCGGTTGGGTGATTAATGCAGAAGAGGTGGGAGAGGCATAGATGAATCAAGCTAGGCAGGGGGTGATTGGAGGGGATATCCATCGGGAGAGACAAGTAGTGGGACTTTGATCCAGACTAGGGGAGTGGATCAGGAAAAACATACACCATCTCCCTTGGAGCGATTCGAGTACCGAAAGACTAGTGCATTTTCAGACCTCGATTCCCAGTGCAGGACATCGAGTGAGTTCCATCATTGCATCCACTATCAAGCAATAGGAGTTAGTGTTTCCGTGAGCTCGAGCAGGGAGATAAACATTCTTTTTTTTCTTGTGCTCTATTTTTCTGTAACTCAATTTCACATGAACTTCATTATTTATTACCCTATTTTTGCATTAAAACCAATCTCTATGTCCGGATAATTTCCATCAGGGGGGGGATAAGCTGGTTGATTAGGTTTGTTTAGTCTTATACATGCGCTGCATCCTTTTTCTTTGGACCATCTCTCTCATTTTTTTACAGGAAAGATTATTTTCAAAACAACATGATCATGTGAAAAACCGATCTTGTTGTACCATAATTCAAACTATTTCAAAATGAGTAATTCACTAACAAGTGAATTATTATTGATTGATAGAGACACACTGAACTCGACTGACAAGTTGAGCACGGTGACTTCTGAATTTTCTTCACCTTGGGATGGAATGACTCTTACAGTTAAAGGACTGTAAGATCTATTTCATCACAAACTGACCATATGGAAAATTTGGCCGGTTACTTTTACTCAGATCCATTTTTCATAATATCACTGCACGAACAAGGTTATGCAACATCAAATAGGCTAGCGGACTTCCTCCCTTACTCGTCTATTGGTTGTTTGAACCACAATTCCTCTTACTATTATGTTTACTCACGTTGCAATCACCATCTCACCATCACTTCTCCACACATTGAATCTCATTCACTCCACTTCACCACCACCAATTGTATTTGCTCAATTTTTTAATGTTTTTTTATTATTTTTATAGAACACCAAACAAAACAACATGCCTCCCTGTGGTTTGAACCTGTCTTGCCACTATCCCAAGTAGTAATTAGGTATAAATTTTAGTTTTTCACCCGTGCACAACAACGCATGAGCGTTTATAATGATATATATAATGAATTAGCTACTGGGATTATCTTGTAGTTGTTGATGTTTTCAATGAAGTTTCGATATTGTATTTCCATTAAATTTATAATGATAAACTTATTTATGTATTCGGTTTTCCAAAACAAAAAAACTATTCATTCCATAGGGATGTGTCTTCCTAATTTATATGAAAATTTAATAAAATAATGCACTGGCACTAGACACCTAGGGTCTAGGTCTTTATAGTGACTCACTAACCAGTGACTCACCCAACTATGAGTCCCCATAGGTAGCTCATCAACAGTAGATCGAACTAGTAACTCATCCAATGGAGATCTAGATAATGGTGACTCACCTATAAATGAATCGTTATTGGGAGTCAACCAACGATGAGAAATTTTTGATAGTTTGTCAAAAAAATTAGTTTCCTCCATCTTTTCCAGTTTCACCTCTTTAACATTTTATTTGAAGTATTTTGAGTTTAAAATCATATTTCATTGATTTTGAAGCCTTTTAAGCACCATAAATAATATCTTCATCATTTATAAAATCTTATGTCATTTAAAAGGCCATGATTCATCATATTGGCCATGATCTACCTTTAATGGATTTTGAGACCGTCTCATCTGTTGTTTTAGGATCTAGACTTTCTATGTCTAAGACCCATCTTTCCTTGTTCACTTCTGTTTACCCTTCATACAAGGCATCCTCAGAACCTTTCTCCCCCAAGAAGCAATGATTCTATGATTCACCCTTGGATCGCATTTCCCAAGAGCCTTGTTGCCCCCATATTTTCATCTAGGAGGAGGTGTTGATCATTTGATTCTTAATGTAGGGATCCCTTCATCTATCATTTTTTGTGTATCATGTGTTATGGGTGTAATCATGTATCCTTGTTAATATGGTTGGATACATATTAACTGTAGATAATCAAACATATTAATCATGTAGTAAATGAGTGGCATGGAAGATAGTGATGATAATCGTATTATTTTATCTATTACTTGATCCAACTTGAGAATTTTATCCTATAGAAAATTATGGTTGTTGGTGGTATTTTTTTGTTCACCTATGATGGATTGTGAATTCTTGTTGAGGATATTATATTAAATAATTCTAAATATGAGTATCTGATTAACCATGTATTCCGAGTTAAATAAATAGATGCCTCATGATGAAACAAGCTCTGTGATAAACCCTAAATTAAAAAACTAGAAATAATGAATGAGATTATGCGAAATCCAAATAATTAATTCTATTTCAGTGTTTATATATGTTTTTGGTGGTTTTGTTCTACCATGGGCCTTGTACGGGTTGTCTGGTGAAACATTTGAGAGAATGTTAATGAAATTTTGTGTGGTTCAGGTGGTGTGATGGAATCTCTGGTTGACTATTTATTTGGTTGTGGAATGAATGTGTAGTAGTTCACAGTGGGGCTGTGCTTAGGTTTTGCTATTAAATGCTTATGGGGTGGATGGAATGTTTTTTGTATTGGGTAAATGTCTTTTTTTGTAACTGGGCATGGTTGCGAGGTGGGGGTTTACTCTGTTGAGGGGGATGGTTTTGCTTGAAATGACTTTTGATAATGATGTTTGTATTTATTGGAAAGGGTGTTAGGATGAGAGGAAATTTTTCGTGGGTTTATTTATTTACTGTGGTTCTTCATTCCATGTGTGGTTTATGCTATATACCTTGTTATGTTTTATGGTTGTCAGTATCCTATATAGAGAGTAAATGAATAAATTCTTTCCTTCAATAAATAATGAGAACAATTTTTATGAATTTTTTGGGGTTACGATTTTAATTGAGGTTGGTCGTGTGTGGTTGTGCATTTAGAGGTAGTAGAAATGTTTGTGGTTTTATTGGCTAGTTGTTTCTTTTAAAACCCCATAGGTTGGGTAGAGTTTTTGATACCTATATATATATACTTGTACATCCTTGTAATTTCTATATTCACCCACCCTAGTTGACCACTATGTTTCAAACACCCCCATTGTCATCGGGGAGGGTGTCAATCCCAACATCCTGATGGTAGGACAAATGGCTAGTTATTGGCTCTTCCACATTCCCTATTATAGGAATTGATATCCCAAGACTCTTAAGTCAGGTTGTGGCATGCTTGTGAGGCATAGGTGCCGGTGGGTGGGTTTTGTTTCCCAAGAGTGTTCAGTATGAGATGTTTTGGGATTTACGTGGTGTTCTCTGGATGAGGCCTCAATGTTTGCAGGAAGGATGTGATATGGTGGAGGACAAGGTTTATATGGGTGGGATGTGGTATGACTGTGGCCTAGGTGTTTGTGGTTAGTATGTGGTGAGCCTTGTATGACCAGGTTGTGGGACTAGCTCTAAGGACCCGGTGTGTGTGTGAGAGTTGTGACATGGGGAATGTGGAAACATGTGGTAGTTCTAGGACGTTTACCAATATGTTATGATAATTTAACTAGTGGGAAGTTGTGCGGGATACCCAAAACATGAATATTATTACAATATTACTTTATAACTTGCATTATTTCGTGAGCGTGCCTTGATGAGGTTGGTGTGGCTAGTATACCTTGTTAGGTGTTGTTGGGTTCTGTTATTTTCTCATAGGGGAATCAGTATGCTTCTCCACTAGTGCATGGGAGACATTGTATTTTCCTACTGAGTGTCCTTCAATGCTCACCCTATGTATATAAAACAATATTAAATATTCTAGGAGTACCGCATGGATCTTTCTGGGCATCACTAGCTCAAAATTTGGATAAATGTTGTGACACTTATTAGCCTTGTTTTTGGTATTTAGTTTGGAGTTTTCATTTTATTTTGAAATATTTATACATTAAACAATAATTTGGGATGGATTTTGGATTTTTATTATATTCTACGTCTTGGAGTTGTTTGGTAATGTATTCCATATTGTGAGATCTTTTTAGTCGTGGTGTGTGTTTCCACCTTGGGGCCTACTAGAGGCGGGACTCAGGGGCGATTATCCCTTTTTCTTAATTTCCTTCTCATAAGGGGCATGATTGGGGGGAGGGGGTTGTGATAGTGGACTACTGCCTCTTTGATGTGATGTGATTCATTTTACATCACAAGAATTCAATTTATAACAATATATGATAAAATTACATGGTATTTATTATATAATGATCATTATTGAAATATAAATGTTACTTACCTCTTTTTCATCAAGATCATTGAGAATTGGAATTGATACTCATGCTTATGTATGACCTATCATCCCCATGACAAAAACATTGTTTCATTATTCAGAACAATTAATCGAATTTTTTTAAATTATAATTTATATATAAAAATATTATAATTATTTAATGATTATTATTATTTAAATGTTCATATAATAACCCCTTTGACCATATTTTACCTACAAAATTTGTTTTGACTCACGAACTAAATTTGGCTAAAACACCCAAATTAAAAAATAAGTGCTCAAGTAGATTTAAAAAAAATCTATTGAATGTGAAATAAATGTAATGAAAAAAATGGAAAAGTTTCTGAAGAAGTATAATAATTAACATATGTTTAATATTTTATATGATAAAGTCACACATGAATATTCATCTCAAGGTATTTTATATCAATCTCCTTTCATTGAGGCATATTTTGATGTTATACACCAACATCTTTTACTAGGTGTATATTGAACCAATTTTACTTATCTTATCAAGAATTTATTTATTTCATTGTTATTTAATAATTTGCTAAAGGTGATTCCATAATGGTTCATAGAATCCAATTTATTTCAATTTTTTATGGGATGCATTGAGATGAAAATAATTTTATGTTCCTCCATGTCAATATTCTTGATATTTTTTTGTTCATTTTTAGATATATGAATGTAAAAGTATTATAAAAGAAATTTTATATCTATTTTGATATTTGGTTTTCTCTAGAATACTTCATGTTTTTGAAATAAAATGAAACCCCTATTTTCATTTTTGGGTATTTTGTTTTTGATAATGGGTTTTGAAAATGGATTTATTATTTCAATAACATGAAATATTTTATTATTATTGAAAATTAAATATTACGAGTGCAATGTAAGAAATTTAATTAATTAATGTGTTATGATTATATAATATTACATAGAAATTTGACAGGTGATTATGTGATGAACAAATGAATGGTTGATCCGTGATAAACCAATGGTGGGTGGGTACATGATATCCATACAATGCAATACATATGGAATTCGTTTATATAGATATTCCATTTTTAATGTTGACATGTATATAAGTTGACCACATGGTTATTCCATTTATTAGAGTGACATGTATAATCATGTCCCAAGACACTATTATAGGTTTTCGACGGGTTTTTTCATAATCATGTGATTACAGAAAGGGTAATAAATGAGCTTATTTTCAAATGGAAGTGTTTACCACTTATTAAAGATAAAGATTATTACTTTATGGTAATTTTTATATGGGTTATTATTTTGTAAATTAAATAAGTGATTCTTTCTCTTTATATCCCTTATTGTTTTTTTGTGCTCATCACATAAATTTTTAATGTTATTCACCAATATCACTAATGAGTAAGGGATTGTAAGAAATCACGTGGATGTTCATGAAGTGTTTTTTTAATATATATTATGATTTATTTAAAAATGTCTAGATAATATAAAAATTGGAATATTTCAAAATTATCCACTTTTTATATTATTATTATGTTATGTAAGAGATAAGGAATATTATTTAAAACAATAAAACTAAAAATATCATTAATGTGAACGAATGCAATTTCATGGCTATAACTCAAGATTATTTATTTTTAATATCCAGGGCCATATAGTTGGTATCAAATGGAAGGATTAGATTACATTAACGATTAGGATATTTCAAATGGAATGCTTTTAGAATATTTTAATTTATTGTTCAGTTAAAATGTTATATATTTTCAAGATTATCATAATTCATTGTATAAAGTATGTTTTCTCATAATGGTTATACATGGAGGATGTTAAGAAGATATCGATGTAATAAACTTATAGGAAAATATCATTCCCAATCCACACCATCAGATGGTTGGAATTGGAATTGAGTAGTTTGTTACAACAATAGATCTATTGACATGGGATATAAATTTTTCCAGAGTACATGAAAGAAATAAAAAATATCTACCATAGTGAAGCATGATGATAGTGGAATATTTTATAAGAAAACATCCCCTTTAATTCATAGGATCATATGTTCATGTGCAAGCCGGAAAATTAATTAAAGACCTATAAAATATATTCGATGTCATGGTTTTTTTTATCAAAAAAATGTAACTCTTTTAATTTATCAATTTAAAGGTGATGAAAAAAAGTGGTGGCCAACAGTTAATAATATTTGAGAAAGTGGATATATTGATGCATTTGAGTGGGATGAATTTATGAATATTTTTCTTGATATATATTTTCCATAGTCAATTTTACTTAGAATGGAAAAATAATTCATGGAATTGAGAAAAAAGGATTATTTTTTGATCGATGAATTTAAATAAACCCTCACTCAACTATAATGGTATATCCCTAATTCTATTAAAGATATTGATACTAAAATAAATCAATTTTTCTTGGGATTAGAGCATGGATATTGATGGTCATTGGATTCTTATGAGTTCAAGGGATTTCAGAAACATGTTCTATATGTTGAGAAGGTTTAAATAGTGTTTTTTGATGATCATTTGTCCCATGAATACAAGGAAATGAAGTGGCCAAGTTTGCAGGAAATGGGAATGAATTCCAAAAATAAGTTCAGATGTAAGATAAATAAATTATCATCTTTGTGAATAGTGTGCAAAACCAAATCTTGGAGAATGTATTTCAAAGGATAGGATGTTTTAATGATGTGGAAATTTTATATTGCTCATGAATAATAGGATGATGATTAGGAAAATATTAATAATCCAAGAGTAAGATGTTTTAGTTAAAATGAGTAATGGAATTATGCCAATGGGTGTCAAAAGTTGATTATCTAGGGTAGAACACATCATGATCTTAATATAAAGTGTGTGGTAAAATATATTTCTACTACAATAGTTAATGTTAGGCCATAAAATGAAGCAGTGAAAAGTTTGTAACTAGTTTATTTCAATTATTCAAATATGCTGCTGGATTATGGATTATCACATTTATTAATTTTTTACAATTTTCTTAAATAATTATGAATATCACCCCATGAATGTATGATAATAATTTTTTGAGGAAATATTGGTGGGATTGTTATATCTATAAAAATTTATAACAATTATCCTGTTTCCATTAGTTAGAAGGTATTTCATGAAAATATTTTTGAACTTACTATAGTGTAGTTTTATATCATATTGGTTATGGATTGGATTTGACATTATCAATCAAAAATAAATTATAAATACAATAATGTTTAATTCTATAATTTCACAAATTTGATAACATAATAAAAAGCGAATAAATTTAATAATGACGGTAGTGAAATTTATCTAGATCATGTTATTTGAGAGAATGAAATAGTTCGGATTATTGATATCATAGAAGTAAATGAATTTATAGTTACTTTTCATGGTGATTTTCTTAATTTTTTTTCTAATTGGGATGTTGAATTTTTTACTTATTTATTGTCTATTTCTATGACTATTTTTATCCCCCCATGTTGAATAGATCAATTAAAAAATGTTAAATTGTAATAATAGTGGAAATAATCTCTTAATAAAGGTTTCTTTCGACCTATCACTTCACCATTGGGTTCTCTTGTTTTATTTTTAAAAAATAATGATAGTTTAACAAGACATTGTATAGATTATAGTTACTTGAATTATATATCTATTAAAAATAGTATCATTTTCCTCATTTTAATGACTTTTTTCAGTTATAGGGAGCTCATTTGTTTTGAAGATTGACCAAAAGTTTAGGTACCATGAACTGATATTGATGGAGTATGACATTCCGAAGATAATATTTCAGACTAGATAAGGTAATTATTAGTTATTAGATATTTATTTAGGGTTATATAATTCACCAGTTGTATTTTTGAATCCTATGAATAGTGTATTCCATCATATTTTGGATCAATTTTTTGTTGAGTATATAGTTCATATTTTGCTATATTCAAAAATACATGAGGAACATGAAAGGCACTTACAGATATCTTTGAAAAACTAAAATAAAATAAACTATATGGAATGTTTATTAAGAGATAATTTTGGTTTCAAAATATTTCTTTCCATTGAAATATTGTTTCTAAGGATAGAATAAATATTGACTATGCTAAAATAAAAGTTATTAAATACTGAAAAAGGCATACCAGTGTCATAGAGATTCAAAATATTCTTGGATTAACACGTTATTACTCGACGTTTTCTGAAATCATCCACCAGTTATATATCCCACTAATTATCTTTACATTAAAGGTACATAGGTTTTTATTAAAAGGAGTGTGTGATGTTTGTTCTCAGAAAATGAATTTAAGGTTGTTCTATGCTTCAGTTCTAGCCCTTAATTATAGAAACATTTATTATGTAATCTGCAATAATTCTTTATTAAATGGACATTATTGTGTCCTCATATAGAATAACTAGTTAATTTATTTTTGATCATGTTACTTAAAAACTCATGAGTTATGTTACCCTGCACATGAATTTGAATTAATTATTTTTTTTTGAATTAAAAAGTTCAATACAATTTTTTTTGAATGAAGTGTCAATTGTTGCTGATAATTTTTTTTACAGTATATATTTACACATAATGAGTTTAAAATGAGGATATTAAGATGGATTGAACTGATAAATGAATATGATTTCATGATTCGTTGTCATCTTGGAAAAGGAAAAAATGTAAATTATGCTTTGAGATATAAAAATAATGTTATTTAATGCATGATACTTTTAGAATGTGACCATCTGTTTAATTATTTGCTAATTTTATCCCAGATTTTTTGGAATCAGGGACATCTTATTTTTTGTTTCAGGTTTCAATGTAGTTGAATTTTTCAAAAATACTTAATATCACTCAGATTGTGGATAACGTTTTTCGAGAAATGTTTTTATCAGTTAACAATGGTATGTTACAAAATTTTTTTATTGATTAATACGGTAATTTGAAATTTGTTAAAATATTGTGTGTACCTTGTAGTTCACTATTGAGGAAGTATTTATTGGATAAATATCAGTGTTCTACATTTTCAATTTTTCCAATAAATCCTATGATGTACAGAGACATTGGGGAGTATTATTGGTGGGGTGGGTTGAAAATATTTATTGTTGAAATTACCAGGAAGTTTTTGACATGTCAATATGTTCAGGTAGATAAAAAATTATCAAAGGGGTTGCTTTACCAATTTCTAGTACTAGAATTGAATTGGAAAAAATATATCAATTAATTTCATGGTAGGATTTCCATTGAATTATCTATGTAATAAAAGGATTTAGGATATTGTTGATATATTAACTAAATATACACAATTATTTCCCATTTAAGACACTAGGATTTATTACCATTTTTCATAACCATATCTAAAAGATATTGTAATGTTACGTGGAGTGCCTATTCCAATTGTTTAACACCATGATCCCAATTTCACAGATATTTTTTGTAAAGAACATCATAATTCAAGAGGTGTTGTATTAAATCACAGTACATAATTTCATCCTCAGTTTGGTAGGTATTATGAGCATAAAATTTAAAACATGGAATATTTTATTCCTTCTTGATCAATGGATTACGAGAGATAATAAAATCAGTATACTTCTTTAGTTGAGTGTTTTTATAATAATATCTTTTAATACAATATACCGATTGAACAATTTGAGGCATTTTTTGAAAAGAAGTATCAGTTTTTGACGCATTCTCTAGTGTAAAACTCCTAGCATGTCATTATGAAACTAGAAGGCATTATTAACCCACATTCCTGGTTTCAAAATCATGAAATCATTAATCACATTCATCTGTGAAGTATGCTCGTTGATCCAAATGGGAATATGGGATGTTAGTTCCTCTATTCAAGGATTACTCCATGGAACTCATCGCCTAGTCATGGTCTCCATCATTGATTAAGTCGTGTTCATAGAACCCATTCCATGTGACATCTCTTCTTGGATGATGGTTAATTACTCTTATTTTTTTTGGAATTTTTGAGGGGTCTTGAAATTACCTAAACCTAAAGTCATAAGAGTAGTCGCATTGGGAATCACTAGAATGTATGGACACTGGAAACATTGTTAACAATATAGAGGGATCCCAAGTGTAGAACTTGAGGTATCACATGTTGGAAAAAGTTTTCTCATTCCAAAGGCATATCTTTTAAAACATTCACCTCAGGTATCCCCATTTTTGGCATGAGGTATCATCATGAGATATGTCATGCGTTAAACATCTTCTAGAGAATAAGGATATTCATAATTCCATTAAAGGAAGATCATGTAGGTAGACCCCTAGGAGGAAACAACTAATAGGATTTCCAATATATGGATCAAAACATCTGGTTGAGGCGAATCTAGGAGGTGTGTCCCATAAATGAGAGATAAAACACCATTAAGGATGATCTAAATGCCCTATGAGAGTGGACTAGGGAGGATTACCCCTAAGAAGGGGAACATTGTTTTTCTATTAAATGGGATATAACATCAGAGAGGTTCTCTAAATACCATTTTCAGTTGAAGGGGATAAAAAATACGTTGTTCGATTAGGGATGGTATGGGGATTACACATCGGTGATTCCCTTTGCAAGGGGATTTATATTCATTTGATTGTGGGGGGGATTAAGCATATGAGATTCCTAAGATCCATTAGAAATAGTGATGGAGAAGATATGGATTACACATAGAGGGGTCATAGTGGGTTTCATGATCTCACTGGGATGTGGCATCCTAGTTTAAGTTAGGATAGATGTGGAAGTAGTGTTAGGTAGAATTTTTAGATTGAATGGATTTTGGGGGTTGGACCTCAAAGTGGATTCATATGTATTGCTATTAGTCGGGAATCAAAGCCCCCATAGTACAAGAAGGGGATTGGGGTTTACACATGAAGAAGGAGGCCTGTTGGATGGGATGTGTTGGGGAATACGTGTAAGAGACTCCTATAAAAATGTTGGTTTTATTTCATAATCTCTAAGAACCAATAAGCCCACATGAGTAATTCTTGGTGTGAGAAACAAGACGAACCAGTAGACATGATGGTTGTGTCATAAAAGACACAAAAACAAGTGATAGTGTGGGGATTACTCATGAAAGCTATTCGAGGAGGATCTCATTCTATGTGTGGACGATATCATTCCATATCACTCATTTAGGGATAATTCTATCAAGGGTGTGTGAGGAATATGTATGGATGCTAGATGAGGTGGTATGGTCAACCAACTATGGTATCATATGATAAACAACCATGGATTTTCGAGTGCACATTTTATAGTTTGATACTATAGTTTAATCTCATGTGATGATGATGTTGGTGCAACGTAGTTTTTCTTCATCCAACGCAGACATAGGGGACTCCTTCATTACCCCATGGGATTATATAACCAACGCACATGCACCCCTAGGTGGTACAAGGCTTCAGATGTTCCATGATGGAACATCATGGATGAGTGGTCAGTATTGAGGTTCACGACTACATCTCTATAAAAATAATCAAGGGGTATTAACAAATTTATGATGAGAAGGAAAAATATGGAAACACCTACAGAAAGGGAATATGGGACGACTCGCAAGGAACGATGATGTTTTTTCCTACAAGACTGGAGGGATGCACGCAAGAGGCTCATGCATTCAATGAGGGTTTCCTAAAATAGGGGCTTAGACTTGTTTCATTGAAGCAATGGTAGGACATGTAGTGTCAAATATGGGGTGTGCAGAAGATAGGATGCTTGTTTGTAAGGCCAGGCTTGCGCTCAACATTGGAGAGTTGCATGTAGGGTTATGGTTGTGGGATAGAAGGTCCCTTGAATGCACCAGATAGAGGATGAAAAGGGTTGGGTGAGGATTATAATACCATGGGCTGATGAACGATAAAACCTAAAAGCACACTATTGTAAAAAAATAAATTCCTTTAGTGTAACACCCCATGCTTCCGTGGTAGGTTTCCCTTTGAATAATGTAGTAGCTTGCGTTGTACGCAACGTGGAGTTTTAACACAGCATGACCAATCGAACTAGCCATTATGAATAGAAATACCGAATTTTTGAAATATTATAAATTTTATTTCTCAAAATGGAATTCATTTTTGAATTTGGAATATCGAAATTAACTTAGGTTGAATTTTTGGTATTTTTTTTGAAAACATTCATTTTTTGATTATTAGTGAAAAAACACTATGTTATTGTTTAAAACATACTTTTTATTAAGGTAATTAGTTATTTTATTTTATTTTATTTTTGGTCAAAATAGATAAATAATACCTATATATTTTCTATTTAATTCAATGGATTAATTTAATTATAAGTTCAGATATATAAAATTTTATTGATCTTTTTTCCGTCTTTTACCCACCTTCTAAGAGCATTTAAAAATTTTCAAAAAACTTAATTTAACCACTTCTATAAGTAGAATTTAAAAAATTTGAGAGTCACAGTTTACATCAGTAAGTAAAATGTTGTTCAATTAGATAAAAATAATTTTTTTTGAATAGTATCTTTTGAATTTTTTAACCACGGGTAAAAGAAAATATTGTAATTAAGGGTAAATATGATTTCATAATTACCCTAACATAAGTCTTAATTCTATTTGATAAGTTCAAATCGACCAAAACCTACCTTATGAATAAAATATGATCCCCTTTGGTCCACTTTGATTTGATGTGGAAATTTATTTTTATTTTATTAAATGAAGAGTTAATATTTTTAAATTAAATTTTTAATAACTAAACCATTTTTAATATAGGGTTATACACAATATAAATTTGACTATAAATATTCATTAGAAAAATATAAAAATATTTCCTACATATTGGTATTTTATTTATAATTTTTATACATTAAATAATGTAATTTATTTGTGACATAATGATGATACATTAATTACCATATTAATAAAATATTAAAATTATTGATATTATAAATATTTCAAAAATGTAAATTGTGACTTCTGATGAATTACACTAATTTTATAGGTTATTATGACATGGTATGGTTGATTAAATAATTTTATTTTAAGTGATAATGTTTTTATGGCTTTCAAAAAAATCAAATACTAAATAGTGTCAAAATGGACATAATTGAGTTTTTAAAACAAATACTAAATTATTAATTAATATAATATTCCTAAAAATCTATAATTTGGTAAATGACATAGATAAGGTTATATATATAAATAATTAACCACTTGGGATTCTCCTGGCAGTTAATATCTTGTTTATTAACCGTATAATATAAAAATTCAAAGAGACTCAATAAATGTCAAACTATTTAACTAAGAGTTAAATCTAAAAAATAATGTTAATATAGTGACCCAAAACTATCTAAAACCTATTGGTTGAGATTTTTTCGACCCATCCCCACCTTATCCTCGGAATAAAACATTTTTCATCCATTTGTAACCGAAAATGATTTTATTATAAAATAATATTTCAAGATTTCCCTAAAGTGACCCTCACCTCTCTTATAAAAGGGTAATTCCACTTCTCTTAATTTCACACCTCCAAAGCCATTTGGCTCTTCCAAACCATGCCCAAATACCTTCCCAACATCCCTAACTTCATCCTAAATTTTTCACTTTGATCATAAAGAAAACCTAAGGATCCCGTTTGAATAACGTAAAAGGAATCACTCGAATAAGAGGTAATAATGTCACCACCATATTTCATATTTTCTTCTTCTACTACATACTCTTTCATTGTTGTTTCCTATCCAAAATAATAAATTCAGTACCTTCTACATACTGTTATGTTATTATAAATATGGTACAACCATATTCGTTATTCTATCCATCCTACAAATGTCCAAGTCACCAAACATGCGTACGTACAACTTACCGTCTCCACCTCATGGTGTAGTTTGTTATTCAAACACATAAGTATTTGAATGGGTGTAATAAATGTGATATATATTGTAAAAAATAAAATAACATGTTAATGATTATTTATATATTATATATCATCCAATTACATATTATTTCCCCATCAATATAATGATATTTTTTCTCGTTCGTACATACGGATTATCGTCTCCATGAATGTGATGAGATTCATTCCCCATCGCAATCATTCACGAACAATTTTCATTTTATGATTTAAAATAATTTTTTTGAACTTAATATCATTTTGTATATGAATAAAATACATCCTATCTATTATAAACATGACTTACGTATGCAATCATGTAAATGAAAATGAATCAATTAACACCCCAAACAATGATACAACTAAAATATTATTAAAGAAGAAATAATAGAAGATCTTATATAATATCATATATATGTATGTAGTTCATGTATAATATAATAAAAATGATTTAATAACCATACAGGAGGTTAACGTACCCTCAACTGAGGATAAGTACAAGGTAAGGGTTAATTTCACAATCTCATTATTATACAAGGTTTTTTCTACGTAAATATATGATGGGACATCTTTTATCCTCCACATCCATGTTTTCAGAAAACTATATTTCAAAACATTTTTAATATGTACTAGAAAATGGATTAAAGCCTTTTATAACCTTATTTGAACTTATATGTTTTTAAATTAATCCTTCTGTCTTTTTCCAAATAAGGTAGCTTATGACCTTTTCGAAAAAATTTATGTAATAATGTTTTTAACTTATATGGTGGGGCGGCTATTTTCTGCCATTATAACATCGTCTAAGCTTACCTTATATGTTTGTAAGAATAATTTATAAATAAATGTTTTCTTTTATAATTAGGTGACAATAAAATTATTTCAAAATATAGAGACATATTTCTCTCAAATAGTTTTGATTTCATCTATGTTAACATCCATTGATAAATTTTACACTTTTTTGAAGTTGATTTATAAGGATACCAATATTCCATATTGTATTTAATGTTTTGTGATTTTTTTGACTATGGATGTGTTATTTTTATACCAATCATGGTTTCTGGTTGGGTTATTTAGATTTTCTATTCTATTTTTAATACGAATGTTTATTTTATGTTTCATCCTTTTCATATGAGATATGTATTGGACTTATTAAGTGACGCGTGGAGCCTATTATAGCTCCTCGATGCATCCATAGGTATAATGAGACAATTAAATGTGGAATTGGCCTACGCCATTCCCAATATGTTATATGGTTTTGGCTGAGGCCTTAATCATTTTTAGACATCTTGGACGAGGCCTTGGAAAAATGATTCAGAATGTCCCACATTATACATTCCCTCTTACGAAAATAATATTGATGGTTCATGTGGTTATTCAACTAGAAGAATACACTTGATTCTGTTTTATTATGGAATTATTTACTCAATTCATATTCCTTACATAAAGTGTTAATGTTAATTATTTATAAAAACATGTGTTTTAAATTATTGATCATTCCTAATGTTAATGTGACCTTCCGCTATATTTCATTCTCTTACTAAGTGTTTGAGCTCACCCTGTTATTTTGTTTAATTTTACTAGGAAATGAATAAGTTAGTTATGAGTGACTATTAAGCATAATCTAGGGGTTTTGGATGTTTCTTATGGAATAAACTAGGGTTGTATTTATTTTCATGTTGTAATGTTGAACATATGTATATATCTTGTTTCTGAAAATACTAAACTGAACGGTCTATCAGTACATGATTTCATGTATCTTTCCATTGTTAAGTAATAATGCACCGACTCAGGGTAACCAGGGTAGGGGCGTTACAGTTGGTATCATTGGAAGTTTATTAAAAAACTTGGAAACTAGAGTTAGATAAAAATTTAGTTGAACACATTACCCTATGATAGACATTGATGATTATTATAGACGAAATTCTATAGGGTTGCTAATGTATGGATTTTTTATGTTTTCCAGGGAATACATCCCTATCTGGAGACGAGTAGGTAGAGGTGGCTCTAGAATAGATGTACCTAGGTGTTAAAACTCTGACAAAGAGTTTCAGGCATGACATGGGGTATCCTGGTACATGACAATGGTCCTTGCAAAACTATCGGTTACAAAAATCCCAAGAGATATTCTTATAAAAATTAACATTTTCTTAAAAAACATTATGAAGGATTTATGAGTATATATCTCCTTAAAGAAAACATTTTTATGATTATGGATTATATCCATAAACTACTCAATTTATGTTAAGTGTTTTAAATTTTTTGAATTATTTATTGCTATTCATAAACTAATCTAATGTATTCTATTTTTTAGAAATGGATCCTAGTGGAAGGAAAGGAAACTGTATCAATGCATGTAATCTATGTAGATATTTCCCTCCTAATTAAGATAATTATAATGAAGCTAGTGATGCAACTGGTGCTGATCATCTTATCACCATACTAGGTCCACTAACTCAGGTTATGAATAATAACCTTACCCCTATGGAGAACTCTAATCCACAACGTGTAGAATCAAAGAAAGTCAGCTTCATGAGGCAACAACCACCAACATTCAATAGGAGTTCCAATCAATTGGTTACTGAGAAACTGATATGTTCAATACAGAAAATATTTCATGCTTTGGGGAGTATCGAAATGGAAAAAGATTTCATTGAAGTTTATCACCTTATGGGAGATGCAAATCAATGGTGGTCATTAATCAAAAACAAAAAGAAATATTAAGAAGTATCAAACATGGAATGGAGAGACTTATAAGATATTTTCTTATAAAAATACTTTTCCCATCACCATCATGTGTATATGGAAATAAAATTTCTGAGTCTGAGGAAAATGGGGGATAATAATGTCACAATGTAAGAGGATAACATTAAAAGGATAGCAAGTAATGGAGAAGATTATATAAATAACCCAAGTATTATGATTGATCAATTATTTTATGGGTTAAAACCATTTCTCTATCTATCATTAGTCTCACAGTCCTTCTCATCATACGAAGATATAGTCTCATGTGCTATCAAGACAAAACATGAATTCTCTAAGACTTTTTACTTTAATGAAAAGTAAAGAATAGGAGAACTATTGAGAACTCTCAGAAAGGAAATAAGGAAACTACTAAGAAGGGAAGAGTTGAATTTACAACCGGTGATAATTTTGGAAGGAAGCACCATAGTAACTATCTAAAAGGAAAACAAGCATGTTGTAAATGTAGAAAGAAAGGACATTTTACTGGTGGTTGTAATGGAATGAAAGATGTTACCATTGTTCAATGCAACAATTTCAGTGAGATGGGAAGTTATGAAAATGAATTTCAGAAGATCCGAAAAAACATACCTCAGAAAATTCCATGGGAGAAAGGCAATGCTTATGCGATCACTATTGCTAAGGTTGATGCTCCGAAATACATGGTGGTTGGTAATTTAATGGTTTCCTCATGTTTAGTAAATGATTTATTTGATTTGATATCATCACATTGTTTCATATCTACCAATTTTGATAAGAAAATTAGATATTTTCAGTTTGACTAAACAAGGGAGTTGTCAGTCAGAACTCTTGGGAGAAGTATTATTGTAATAATGTTTGGTGGATCAGTTCCCATTAAGGCATATAAATATTCTTTATCTGATGATCTTATCATCATACCCATTATTGAATTTTATATATTCCTTAGTATGTATTGGCTTTTAGACCATGATGCGAAAATTTATTGTAAGAAGAATAAGGTTACAATTTTATATTAGGATAGAGAGCACCATATTTTTAGAGTAGAAACATCACCATCTGATTCATATATAGATACTCCCCTATTAGCTCTACTAAAGTAAATTATAGGGGAGAAATAGAATTAAATAATTATGGGTGAGGAAATGATTGTTTGAATAGAGGAAAACCCAGTTGTGCAAGAATATGTTGATGTGTTTCTAGAGAATTTACCTCGAAATCATCCAAAATGACAAATTTAGTTTCCCATTGATTTAATTCCTGGTTTAAGGCCCATATCAAAGATGCCTTATATAATGGAAAATGGAGAATTAGTGGAACTAAAGAAAAACCTAGAGGAATTGAGTAATAAGGGATTTATTTTCCCAAGTGTTTCTCTATGGGGATCCCCTGTCCTTTTTTCTAAGAAGAAAGACAGATCTACTAGGTTGTGCATTGACAATAGGGAGATAAAATATATAGAAATAAAGAACAAGTATCACCTACCTCGCATTGATTATTTATTCGAGAAACTTCATGGAGATACGTATTTTTCAAAGAAGGATCATTGATATGGATATCATTAGTTTCATGTAAAGAAGGAAGACATTCCAAAAACAACAGGTCAAACTAGGTACAGGCATTACGAGTTTATAGTAATGTCTTTTGGATTAACTAAAGCACCCTCTATCTTCACGTATCTAATGAATTGAATTTTTGAGGAAAAAATGGATGAATTTTTAGTGGTATTTATTGATTATATCTTAGTATACTAAAAAATCTATGAAGATCATGACAATCACATGCACATTATTCTGAAACCCCTTATAAGAAAAGAATTATATAGGATGTTTAGCATGTGTGAATTTTGGCTTCAAGATATTTCTTTTCTTGGCTATACTGTCTCTAAGGATGGAATCTACATTGTTCCTTCAATGACCAAGGCAATCCAAGAATGGCTAGCACCGATGAGTATAACTATGGTACATAGTTTTATTGGTTTACTAGGTTATTATCGATGTTTTGTCTAGAATCTTTCTCGGTTAGAAAACCCATTAACCAAGCTCACACGTAAAGGGGTTAAATTTATTTTGAAATAAGAGTGTGAATAATTTTTTGAAGAATTGATATTAATATTAGTCAATGATCTTATATTGACTCTACCATCGGTGAATTATGTGTTTGTTACTTATAGTGATACTTTAAAGAAATGACTTGGTAGGGTCCTTATGCAGAATGATAGAGTTATTACCTATGAATCTCGACGGCTAAAAGTCATAAGAAAAACTATCCCACTCATGATATTGAGTTAGAAGCTGTAATCATTTCTCTGATGATATGGAGACACTATCTCTATGGTAAAAAATGTGAGATTTATACTGATGACAAGAGTTTGAAGTGTATTTTATCTCAAAAAGAACTCAATATGAGGCAACCGAGATGTCTTGAAATACTCAAGGATTATGATTTCACTATAAAATACCAAATGGGGAAGGAAAAGAAGGTTGAATTAATTTTAATTGAAAGGATCAAGATTTTTTGAACAAGATGTGAGTTGAAAGGGATCCTATTTTGATGGATCTAGTAAAGATGAATATGGGAATAACCATGGATGGTGAAACATCAATACTTTTTTCGAATGGTTTCCAAAACATCTTTACAAGAAAGGATAAAAAGTTCTCAGAATAATGATTTGGAGTTTTAAATGAATATTAAAGCTATAAATGATTAGACACTGTGTGAATTCGTATATGAAGATGGAATTTTGAAATTTGGGAAGAGTATTTGTGTTCTTGATATAAATTATCTAAAAAAAGGAATTGTGGATGATGTTGATAGCTCCAATTTTTCTCTATACACAATAGAATTACCAAGATATATAATGATTTGGAGGAACATTATTTTGTTGGACAATAGGAAGAGGGAGATTGCTAATTTTGTTTCAATTTGAATGGTTTGTCAACATGTGAAAGCAGGAAGGAAACAACATAGAGGAGGCATGTAACTTCTTCCCATACCTGAGTGGAAATGGGATTATATTATGATGCACTTTTTCATGGGGCTACCAAACACTCCATGAAGGAATGATGTAATATGGGTCATTATCGATCAACATACCATTTTGGAACATTTTCTTGCAATAAGAAAATATTTACCACTTGAACGTCTAGAAATCATATATATTAGTGGTGTTGTAAGACTCCATGGTGTACCCCTATTGATTGTTTCTGATCATGATCCCAGTTTTACATCAAGATTATGTGAATGTCTTCAGAAGGCCTTGGGTACTGAACTTCGTTTGAGCACTGCCTACGACCCTCAAAGTGATGGACAATCATAACAAACTATTCAAACCTTAGAAGACATGTTGATATCTTGCTCACATGACCTTCTAGGTATATGGGATCAATATTTACCCTTGTTAGAATTTTCCTATAACAATACCTTCCATTCAAGTATTCAGATGCATCCATATAAAGAGTTATGTTGAAAGAGATTTCACACACAAACTTGTTGGGATGATGTTGAGGAAAAAACTCATAGGCCTAGAATTATTGAGGAAACAATGGAAAAAGAGAATATTATCCCAACCCACATCCAAGAAACCCGAAGTAGGAAAAAGAAATATGCTGATAAATGAAGGAAATATTTGGAATTTTCAGTAGGAGACCTTGTTTTCATGAAGGTATCTCCATTGAAGGGTGTTTTACGTTTTGGTAATAAGGGTAAATTGAGTCCTAGGTATATTGGACCTTTCAAAATTATAGAATTAATTAGAGTTGTAGCTTATCATTTGGCAAGGCCTTCAAGTCTCTCCAAAGTTAATGATGTGTTCCACATATCACTGTTGAGAAAATACATTCCTGAACCAACACATGTACTCACCTGTGATGAATTAGAACTTGAACCCAATATGTCTTATTGTGAAGAGCCTATCTGAATTCTTGATACAAGAGAACAATTGTTGAAAAACTGAATAAATCGTCTGTTGAAAGTTCTATGGAGAAATCATTAGATGGAAGAGGCAACTTGGGAACCTGAGGAACATATGAAGAATAACCACCCAAATAATTTTATAAAGTAATATACTAGATATTTTGAGGACGAAAGTATTTTATATTGGGGATAATGTAACACCCCATGTTTCCACGGTACGTTTCCTTTTGAATAATGCAGTAGCATGCGTTGTACGCAACTTGAAGTTTTAACACACCATGACCAATTAAACTAGCCGTTTTGAATAAAAATACCCATTTTTTGAAATTTTATAAATTTTATTTTTCAATATGGACTTCATTTTTGAATTTGGAATATCAAAATTAGATTAGAGTGAATTTTCTGTATCTTTATGAAAACATTAAATTTTTGATGAATAGTGAAAAACATTGTGTTATTGTTTAAAACCGACATTATATTTAAGTAATTAGTTAATTTATATTAATTTATTTTTTGTCAAAACATATACATAATACCTATATGTTTTAAATGTAATTAATTGGAGTCATGTTATAATATGTTTAGATATATATAATTTTATTGAACTTTTTACCGTCTTTTACCCACATTCTAGGAGCATTTAATAATTTTCATAAAACTTAATTTTACCGCTTTGTTGAATTGAATTTCAAAACTCCGAGAGACACAGTGGCCAAAAATAAGTAAAATGTGGTTCAATAAGATAAAATTATTTTTTGGTGAATAGTAACTTTTGACTTTTATTTACCAGGGTTAAAAGTAAATAGGGTAATTAAGGGTAAAAAAGATATCATAATTACCCTATCACATGTCCAAATTATATTGGATAAGTGTAATTTTTCTAAAAAGAACCTTAGTAATTAAATATTATCCCCTTTGGTCCATGTTGATTAGACTAGGATATTTATTATTATTTTATTTAATGATGAGTTAAATGTGATAAATTCAATGTTTAATAACTAAACCATTTTTAATATAGGGTTATACCTATCATAATTTCAACTATAAATAATCATTAGAAATATAAAAATATTTTCTACATAATTGTATTTTATTTATAATTTTTAGACATTATATAATTTAGTTTATTTCTGACACAATGATGATGCAGTAATAACCTTATTAACAAAATATTAAAATAATTGATATTATAAATATCCGAATAAATGTAAATTGGAATTTCTGATGAATTAGACAAATATTATAGGATAATATGACATGATAGGGTCAATTAAATAAATTTTATTCGATGTTGTAATGTATTTATGTATTTCAAAAAATCAAATACTAAATAGTGTCAAAATTGACATAATTGAGTTTTTAAAACAAATACTATATTATTAAATGATAATATATTCCTAAAAATATGTGTTCTAGAAAAAAGACTAAGATAATGTGAGATATAAAAATAATGAACCACTTGTGGTTTTTTTGGAAGTTTATTATATGTTTATTAATCATATAATATAAAAATACAAAGAGATATGGTAAATATCAAACTATTTAACTAAGAGTTAAATCTAAAAGATTATGTTAATATGTTGACCTAAACATGAGTGAAAGCTATTGGTTTAGAGTTTTTAGACCCATCCCCACATTATCCTCGAAATAAATCATTTTTTACCCATTAGAAACCGAAAATTATTTTATTATAAATCAATATTTCAGGATTTTCCTAAAGTGACCCTCACCTCTCTTTAAATGGGTACTTCCCCTTCTCTTAATTTCACACCTAAAAATCCATTTTTCTCGTCAAAAAGCATCCCAAATACATTAACAACATCCAATAATTAAACTTAGAGTCCTTAATTTGACATAAATCCCACTTATGTAGTAGTTTTTATTAACTCAAAAGGAAACACCCGAAGAAGAGGTAATAATTTCACCACTCATTCAAATTCATATCTTCTTCCATTTCATATTTAAAAGTTATTTCCATACCAAAATAATAACTCCAGTAAATTCTACAAGCTTTGATGTTATTATATATCTGGTACAACCATATTCATTATTCTATCCATCCTATAAATGACGAAGTCACCATACGTGTGAACGTACGACTTACTGTCTCCACATTGTGGTGTAGTTTGTTATTAAAACACTTCATTCTTTGGATTGGTATAATAATCAGTATAAGTAATGTAAATAATAAATATAGAATGTTAGTTATTCTTTATATGTGATATACAATACAATTACATACAATTTCACTATCAATATAATGATATTTTCGCTCGTGCTTATGTACAGATTACAGTATCCCCGAACGCGATGATATTCATTTCCCATTGTAATCATTGTAGAATAATTTTCATTTTATGATTAAAAATAATGTATATGAACATAATATCATTATGTATATGAATAAAATAAATCCAATCCATAACAAACATGACATACATAACAAAACTTATAAATGGAAATGAAACAATTAACACCCGAAACAATGATAGTATTAAAATATTATTAACAAAGAAATATTAGAAGATCATATATGATATCATATTTATGTATGTATTTATAGTATAATTTGATAACAATGATTTAAATATTATATAGGAGGATAACTGTAACGACCTAAAATTTTGAATAAATCATGTTTCCTAAATTTGTGTGTTATTTTATTTTTCATACTCAACAAAACTTTTTCATTTGATAACATGAGTATAATTAAAATTTGACTGTTGGGTTTTGACTATTATATGACCGTGAGTCAGTATGACCATTGAAAACTGAATGTTGCGACTTTTGTCTCTAAATACAAGTGACTTTGCTTAATTAATATAGATAGGATATTAGATGGCCTCATCCAGTAGTCTCAGGCCAATCGAAGCCCATCTAATGGAAATTGGGAAGGAGGTAGCACCACTGGGATTTTTTCAAGACCAAACCCAAGCTGAACATCATCGTGTGAATCTAGAATAGAATCACCTTCACGAGAAGATCAAAATGATAGAAATTACTACTCCTGGGATGTTGGCCGAGCCACCCTAGGATTCTATCACCTTAGCACACCTTACACTTTGGTCCTTTGCTGGTGTGATAAAGAGCCATGTAAGGAGACTGTAACTGCCTTGTGTAATCCTTTATTTTATATAAAAATTTTGATTTCTTATTATGATGAAGTTTTTGAATTTTCTAATGTCTGGATAAATATAGTATGCATATTTTTGATGAATTTTATAGAAAAGATATTTTAAAAATGTTTATGTAAACCTTAAATAATTTAAAATGTGTAATGATTTTCAAAAAATGGTCTTCTATAATTATGTTCAGTACAAAATTTAGAGTCTAATAAGATCGACATAATTTTCGATGAATAGAAAATTATGAATAGTGATTTTATGCTTAGGATTAGTAATGTGACCAAATGTATTAGTAATCTCACTTAAAGAAGGTATTAATGTATTCTAGGCACCTTGATTAAGTAATGTGATTCAATAAAATGGTTAAATAACGGTTTAATAAATTATTAGACAAGTATTAGTTTTTTTGGTGAATATTGTTTTTAATTATAAATTAAATTAAAAATATTTAGAAAATTATTTTATAAAATGGATTTCATTTTTGAACTCAGAGCATCGATATTATGTGAAGGTAATTTTTTGGGATTTTTCTGAAAAGAATGAATTTTCGGTGAATAGTGTATTTATTTAAAAATTAAATTAAAAATATTTAGAAAAATATTTTTATAAAATTGAGTCCATTTTTGAAATCAGAGCATCAATATTTGGTTAAGGTAATATTTTGGGATTTTTCTGAGAAAGTTGAATTTTCGATGAATAGTGAAAATACAGTTTTAGAGTTTCGGTATATTTAATGACTTCATTACTGTGTCATGATGATTTCATGAGATATTTTAAGTGTTTTCCGACCAAAGGTGATGTATTATTGTATGGGGTGGCCCATGTGGCCAATACCATGGGCAAATACCATCGGCAAGCCCATTGTTTTGCCAAAACCACCAATGAGGTGTCCCTTGGCCATTAATGCCTTGTCGCCTCACTTTCCCTATAAATACCAAGAAATTCTCTCATCCACTCGACTCCGAACTATTTCCCAATGAATATTTGGTCTCATTACCTCCCAAGGAGTCCTCTCAAGGTTCCCCCAAGCCCTCAAGGTCCCAACCATTGAGTTTTAAGAGTTACGTTTTAAGGTAAGGGTTCCTACCTCCCTCTTTCTTTTCTAGTAATCTCTTTTATGTCATTTCTTTTATGATCCATGCTCTTATGTTGGAGGATGGTCTTTTATATTCCTCTTAATTCCCTTTTCATTTTCATATTATGAGAGACCCCCTCTTGCTCTCATCAATTCGTCTTAAGAATGTTTAAGTGGTGTCATTAGGCTGCAAAATGTTTAAGGAATTCTTTCACCTTTATCATTTTTCAAAGTTCTACTTTCATGTCAAGTCATTCATGTTAATTTTAATTATTTTGGGGTATGATCTATATATCTATCATACTGATTATCTATGTTCATGTGATGATAGTCCCAATTTTATCTCGTCAATTCATTTTTTTTGAAGTTTAAGTGACGTCGTTAGGCTGTCGAATTTTCATAAGAGAAATCTATTATTTGTCTTCCTTCCATATTTTTCATTTCAAATGTTATGTCATTCAAATTTAATTACCATGTTCATATATCCTTAATATTCTGTCCCTCTACCATTTTATGGGTCATTTATGAATGTTTGACCCATGTCCCCTCTCTTTTCAATTTTTTCTAAAACCCCGAAACATAGTCGTTATGCTGCAGAATTTCCGTCTCAAAATGTCTCTCTCTTTTTCTAAAGTTCTATTATTTTATTATGTGAATACTCAAAGATATCTTTTCTATATGGGTATTCACATATATACCAAAATGTTTTATTTTAATCTCTGGGATTTACACACATGAGACCCACCTTCCTTTTCTGTGGGTTTTAAAGTGACACAAAGATCATGTCTTTAAAGCAGTTTTTAAAACATTATGATTATGAAATGAAACCCATTTCCTTTATGGTATATAGGTTTTTTATGAAATGATTTATGATGATATATGTGGCTCACATGATTATAAAGGCTACATTAAGGTTGTGCCCTAATAGAGCTCCAATGCATTGGGTAAAGACTTAATCTTTAGAGATGACCATTTTGACTGACACCTTGGTGAATAACCATGGTAATTTATATTGACACCTTGGGGATGGACCTTGGTGAAATGGAAATGATTGTCCTTGTTAAATGTTGTAGCCACATCTTCTAGTTATGAAACATGTTATTTTTATTATGATATGACTCATTATTTCATTTTCATGCCTTAATGTTCTTTTCATGACTTTATTTATGTATCTCAAGTTCACATGTTAAATGTTTACCTTGTTTCCCTTACTAGGCCTTCTGCTCACCCTTTCTTTTTATGTATGTACCCAATTTATGAGATGCAGTAATTAACCAAGCATGAACATAAGGAGAATCCTTTCAAGTGTTTAAGAAGAATGTTTTTTTTGTTTCATGTATTAAGTTCATGGTTTCCAAGACACTAAACCTTAAAGATCCTTAGTTTTGTATAATGTAATGAATTTAAATATGACAAAAAAGGTGGGATGCTATAGTTGGTATCAATGGATGGTTTAATTATTTGTGGAAAGTAGGATATGAAAAATTTAGGAAGAACCCTATATAATAGTTTAAATAAAGGAAATCTTCATGGTATCTTAGTCAGTATTGATTAAGGGGTTTCCAAGAAAATACATCCATGTATGGATACGAGCAGGTAGAGGTGGAACTGGCACAGATGTACATAGGGGTAAAAATAGAAGACACCTCCTTGAGCTAGACTCGAACGGGAACTGGTACATGACAACGGGCCTTGCTGCACTCTTGGTTACGACAATATAGGGGGATATGCTTTGGTAAATTAATAATCTTAGTATGAAGCTTTATTAAAGGAACAAAGATAAAATAAAATAAAAATTCACATAAGGATATATGATCATGTATAACCTAGATTGGAACCTAGGGGATCACATGTTAGTGTATACTTTTCTTCTACAAGTTATCGTTCTATGCTTTAAGTTCCTTTTCAAGATTATTGGCTATGTATTTAAGCACCTAATTGTAATTTCTTTTCTTAATTAATGGCGGGAAATGGAAGAACATGTCCCAACAACATATGTGATAGGAAATGTGACGATTGCCGTATTAATATGACAGAGATGATTAGGGGATTAAAAGATGATTATTATGTTGGATGATGATCACTATTTTGAGAACCCTATTTGATCGAGGTAAATAGATTACTACGGTATTTTCTTTAAGGAGTAAAGGTTGACTTATATTTTGAAGAATCAATGAATTTAAGGGGGACTTATAGTAATTTAGGTTACATATGGAAATGATTAACCTATCTTGGTTAATATATGTTTAGGTTAGCTACTTCTGTTATAAGATGTTAGGAGTGGTTGATGTTGTTTGGAGATGAGCGATAAAATTTATCTTGGAAGACTATGTTATAAAATCCTTATTGTATTTGGGTTTCAATCTTAGTTTGGTTTATTTTGAGGAATTTTAAGGACAGTTATTTAGGGAATGGTCTATAATGAACTTTGGGTAGTACTGTGGAACTTTGAAGATTTAAAGTAGTTTCCCTTCCTCTGGGGTTCTTTATTTTGGAAGAGTTGTTTTATCTTTCCCATTCTGTTTTTTTGGGATAATGATTAAAGATAGAAGAAATAGATAGTTAATCTTTGGTGGATTATGTGATTCTCTATGAGATGATTCTTGTGATTTGATGAGACCAGTAGTTTTGAATGCTCATCGTTTGGGGAAAAGAATAGTTTTGGTAGAAACTTATTAAAGGATGAAACTCTACTTGAAGGTAGGTATATTTCCTTATGTTTTTATTCTATGTAATAAATGAATTCCTGAAAACTATGAAAAGGAATGTAAAACAAAAACATTGTCTGTTAACTTTTCCTACTGGGTAATCAAATACTATTTACACACATCATAAGATTGTGATTTTATTATTGTTAACTTTGTCCTAATAATGTTTTCTATCACTCTCCCTCAGAACTTGACCATTTGTTTTTTCTTCCATATCCATGTTTTCCTACATGGAATCCTAGTATGGTTTAACTCGGGTGACCTTTGTACTCCGTTTTTTTTCTTTTAAAGTAATAGTGTTACTGACTCTTTTTCCGATGTGGGACATTCAATGAAATTTCAAAACCCAATTTTAAAAATTGGGAGGATGAAATTTCTTAAGGTGGGAAGATTGTAATGTCCCGAAATTTTGAATAAATCTTGTTTCCTAAATTTGTGTGTTATTTTATTTTTCATACTCAACAAAACTATTTCATTTAATAACATGATTATAATTAAAATAAGGCTGTTGGGTTTTGACTATTATATGACCATTAGTTAGTATGACCGTTGAAAATTGAATGTTGTGACTTTTGTCTCTAAATACAAGTGACCTTGGTTAATTAATATAGAAAAGTGATTTGATGGTCTCATCCAGTAGTCTCGGGCCAATCGAATCCCATCTAACGGAACTTGGGAAGGATATAGCACCACTGGGCTTTTCTCTGGACCAAACCCAAGCCGAACTTCATCGTGTGAAGCTATAACAGAATCGCCTTCGCTAGAAGTTCAAACTAAAAGAAATTAATACTCGTGCGATGTTGGTCGAGCCTCCCTCAGATTCTCTCACCTTAGCACACCATACACTTAGGTCCTATGCTGGTGTGATAAGGGCCTATGTAAGGAGACTGTAATTGCCTTGTGTAATCATTTGTTTTAAAAAAATTGATTTCTTCTTATGATGAGGTTTTTGAATTTTCAAATGTTCGGATAAATATTGTATGCATATTTTTGATGAATTTTAGTGAAAAGTTATTTTAAAAATATTTATATAAACCTTATATAATTTAAAATGTGTAATGATTTTAAAAAAATGGTCTTCTAAAATTATGTTTGGTACAAAATTTAGAGTCTAATAAGATCAACTTAATTTTTGATGAAGAGTAAATTATGAATACTGATTGTATGCTTAGGATTAGTAATGTGACCAAATGGATTAGTAATCTCACTTAATGAAAGTATTAATATAATCTAGGCACTTTGATTAAGTAATGCGATTCAATAAAATGGTTAAATAACAGTTTCATAAATTATTAGTCAAGTATTAGTTTTTTCAGGTGAATAGTGTTTTTTAATTAAAAATTAAATTAAAAATATTTATAAAAATATTTTTTAAAAATGGATTTCATTTTTGAACTCAGAGCATCGATATTATGTTAAGGTAATTTTTGAGGATTTTTCTGAAAAGAAAGAATTTTCAGTGAATAGTGTATTTTATTAAAAATTAAATTAAAAATATTTAGAAAATATTTTTATAAAATGGAGTCAATTTTTGAAATCAGAGCATTGATATTTGGTTGGGGTGAAATTTTGGGATTTTTCTGAGAAAGTTGAATTTTCGATGAATAGTGAAAATACAGTTTTAGGATTTCGGTATGTTTAATGTCATCATTACTGTGTCATGAGATTTTTTAAGTGTTGGCCGACCAAAGGTGATGAATTATTGTACTAGGGGACCCATGTGGCCATTACCATGGGAAAATACCATGGGCAAGCCCATTGTTTTTTCAAAACCACCAATGAGGTGTCCCTTGGCCATTAATGCCTTGTCCCCTCACTTTCCCTATAAATACAAAGCCATCCTCTCATCCATTCGACACCCAAATCCCCCCCAACGAATCTCTGGACACATTACCTCCCAAGGAGTCCTCTCAAGGTGCCCCCAAGCCTTCAAGGTCCCAACCATTGAGTTTTAAGATTTACGTTTTAAGGTAAGGTATCCTACCTCCCTCATTCTTCTCAAGTAATCTTTTTTATGTCATTTCATTTATGCTCCATTATCTTATGTTTTATGATGGTCTTTTATATTCCTCTTACTTCCCTTTTCATGATAATATTATGAGATACCCCCTCTTGCTCTCATCAATTCGTTTTAAGAATGTTTAAGTGGCGCCGTTAGGCTGCCGAATTTTTAAGGGATTCTTTCACCTTTCTCTTTTTTCAATGTTCTACTTTCATGTCAAGTCTTTAAAGTTACTTTTAATTATGTTGGGGTATGAACTCTATATATATAATACTTATATTCTATGTTTATATGATGAGAGACCCTATTTGATCTCATCAATACATTTTTTTGAAGTTTAATTGACGTCGTTAGGCTGCCGAATTTTCATAAGATAAATGAATTTTTTTCTTCCTTCCATGTTTTTCATTTCAAATGGTATGTACTTAAAATTTCATTACCATTTTCATATATCCTTCATATTCTATTCCTCTACCATTGTATGGGTCATTTATGAATGTTTGACCCATGTCCCCTCTCTTTTCAATGTTATATAAAACCCTGAAACATAGTCATTATGCTGTAGAATTTCCGTCTCAAAATGTCTTTCTCTCTTTTTCTAAAGTTTTTTTATTTTATTAAGTTAATACTAAAATATCTCTCTTCAATAGGGGTATTGACATATATACAAAAATTTTCTATTTTAAATTTAGGGATTTACATACGTGAGACCCGCCTTTCTTTTCTGTGGGTTTTAAAGTGACACAAAGATCATGTCTTTAAAGCAGTTTTTAAAACGTTGTGATTATGTAATGATACCCATTTCCATTATGATATATGGGTTGTTTATTAAATTATTGATGATGATATATGTGTATCACATGATTATAAAGGCGAATTTATGGGTGTTCCCTGACAGCGCTCCAGTGCATTGGGTAAAGACTTAATCTCTAGAGATGGCCATTTTGACTGATACCTTGGTGAATAACATTAGTAATTTTTATTGACACCTTGGGGATGGACCTTGGAGAAACGAAAATGATTGTCTTTGTCAAATTTTTTAGCCACATATTTTAGTTATGATACACGTTATTTTTATTATGATATGCCCCATGATTTCATTCTCATGTCTTCAAGTTCTTTTAATGTCTTTATTGATGAATCTCAAGTTCACATGTTAAATGTTTCCCTTGTTTCCCTTATTGGGACTTCTGCTCACCCTTTATTTTGATGTATGTACCCAGGTTATGAGATGCAGTAATGAACCTAGGATGAACATAACGAAAATCCTTTCAAGTGTTTAAGAAGAATGTTTTTTTTGTTTCATGTATTAAGTTCCTAGTTTCCAAGACACTAAACCTTAAAGATCCTCAGCTTTGTATAATGTAATGAAAGTTTATGTGACAAAAAAGGTAGGATGATATAATAAAGTACCCTCAGCCATGGAAAATTCCAAGTTAATGATCAATTTCACAATAATTTTATTATCCGAGGTTGTTTTTTCGTAATTATAAACTGGGCCTATTTATCATCGACATCGGTTGTTTCTTAAAAATGTATTTCAAAAAAATTTAGTGTTTTACTAGAAAATGGGTTAATGTCATATATACACTTATTGACCTTATATGTTAGGAAAGGATTATTTCCGTCATTTTACAACCAAGGTACTTTATGACCTTTTCTACAAAATTAAGGTAAGAATATTTTTTTAACTTATATGGTTGGGGTAGTTATTTTCTTCCTTATAATATAATCAAAGAATATCTTAAATTATTATAAGAACATTTTCAAAATAAATGATTTCATTTATAATTATGTGACACTTTAATGATTTCATAATAGAAAGTGATATTTCTCTATAGTAGTTTCGATTTCATCTCGGTCAACATCATTTGATAAATTTTAGACTGGTTTAATGTTGATTTATAATGAAACTAATATTCCATATTGAATTTAAGGTTTTGTGATATGTTTAACTATGGATGTGTTAGTTTTATACCATTCATGAGTTATGGTTAAAGTATTGACATTTTGTATGCTAGTTTTTATTCAAATATTTATGTTATGTTTCAACCTTTTTATATGAGGAATGTATTTGTCTTAGTATGTGAAGGTTGGATCCCGATATTTCTCCTCGATGAATCGGTAGGTCTCATAAAAAAATTAGACGTGGATTTGTTAGAGGCCTTTCATAGTTTGATATATGGTTTTGGCTGAGGAATTAATCATTTTTAGATATCTTGGCTGCGGCCTTGACAAAATGTTTCAGAATTACCCACATTATACATTCCCTCATTATGAAAATAATATGCATGGTTGATGTGGTTATTAAACTAGTAGAATACCCATGATTAGATTTTATTATGGCGTTATTTACTCAGCTCACATTCTTACCATAGATTTTTCATGATTATTATTTTTAAAGGAATATGTTTTAAACTATTCACCATATCTAATGTTTATGTTATCTTCCACTATATTTCTTACTCTTAGCATTTGAGCTCACCCCTTTCCTATGTTTCGTTTTCCTAGGATATGAAGATCTTAGTTATGAGTGACATGCAGGTATAATCTAGGAGGATTGGATGTTTCTAATTGAATTTGTATTTATTTTTATGTGGTAATGTTTAACATATGTATATATCTTACATTAAATAATACTAAAATGATCAGTCTTTCGGGACATGATTCTTTGTATCATGCCAATATTATGTTAGAATGCACCGACTCTAGGTAACTGGGGTCGAGTTGTTACATTGCGGATTCCATTCCTTTTGGGATATCATGGAATACAGGTCTCATGAACAACAGAGTAGCATTTTGACCTTTGATGTGTAACCATGAATAAGGGGGGATGGACTTCAATATATATAGGAATCCTTAAACAATGATGGGAAATATTCTAGTCATGGGAGTGGACTTCCATTCATCTCTTCTCCTTCATCAAAGAGAATAAGTGTGAAAGGTTCATTTTGACACCGCATTGGTCATGCTATAGTTTTTGGAACAACTTTGAGAATTCCGTGAATTGAAAAAAATCTACTCTACACCTGCCATATCCATTTTTAGTGGAATACATTGAAGGGAGAACTTCAAATCTCATTGGGAATGAAAGTGTTTTTCGCACTTATTTATATCTTTTGAACATGCATAGAAATATTTTCATGTCGTAAATGTAATTCCCAGAATGTTCTATTGAGTTGGATGGGGGATTTAGTTTACCAAGAAATGGGTGTTTGCGACTTCAAGAGTAATTAAATTAAAAAAAAACCCACCACATAATATAAGCTAAAAGCGGACTAGAAGTTTGGGTTTCAAGGAAAACACTGATGGATGATTTTGATCCCAATCTATTCACACAAGACACATCCTCATGAATGAAATAACCCTTAAGCACACAAGGAAGACCATGTCCATGCCTATAAATACAAATTGGAGGCCCTATGTATGACACTGTAAATTTTTTCAAAATATGAAAATTTGTTCTGAAGCTCATAAATTCAATCCTTCTGCTAAAGAAATAGAGATTCAACTGCTTCATTAACAAGGATTCAAATTATTGTGTGGTTTATTAAATTGAGATAAATCATCATTCTAGATGACTATTTCCCAATATTGTGCTCAACATAACATCTTGACCATTTGGCATGATAACTTATGTGCTTCTTCCTTATTACTCATAAGTCCATTCCAAATTTCCAACCAATAGGTTGCTTCTTAAATCGAAGATGATGTCATAACTAAGAGAGATGAAATGACAGGGAAACCGAAAATTCTTCATGTGGGGATTGTTGTGTCTAAAAAATAGATAATTATGGGGACGCTAATATAGTCCCATAAGTTCTAACCTATGAGTGACTATCTCCCCTTGTGGAACATCAGACTACCCAATGAAGTGACCATTCCAACTATTACAATTTAGTCACCACCATCATGGTTCACATGTGAATATTAGATCCGAGACATAAATTATTATGTGGATGGATTCATTTCTAGGGAACACAATGATATCTCTATATATACACTATATGGGAGGACTGAGATGATTATAGGGGATAAGTGTGTTTTAGAAGAGTTCCCTTACCACTATTCCACTACATTATAATGTATTGTGAGAGTTAACAATGAGGGAGATAAGAAATATTGGGACCAAATGTCAGGTGGAAACGTTACCAGTGAGTGGGAATGGGTGTACTGGGTGCGCTTCTTGTTCTAGGAGTATGGGGCCGAACATCAAAACATATAGATGTATGATGTAATTTGGACAGCAATGTTCCATTAATACCACCAACAACAATTGTTGTTGGGGTTCCTTTGAAAATGGTCCCTAGATAGGAACCAAATTCATCTCCCCCTTGGGGAAGTCAACATCAATGTATGTGACATCCATTCCATTAGAGGAATCCAACAAGACAGATTTTAGTATGATAAGTTTATACAAAAAATAGAATACATAGGGATAGAGTGTAATCCTATCCCGAAGAAAAATATCCCAGAAGCAGTTAAGGAGAAGCTGAAAATCAAACCTAATTCCCCAATAGGATATCGTATTGAATGTGTGGTCTGACCTTTTTTTCAATAAGTACTCAAATATATGGATTTCTGGCTTAGGGAAATAGTGACTGATCACATCATAGAGGTGAAAGGAAGAATCCTACTAGTTTCTCCTAGAGGAAGTACAATACCAGAAGTGTTAGTACATTTTTGTAGGATGCTGAGACCGATTGATCAATATATTTTCTTCATGGATTCCTTTCAGAGTGGGTGGTTTCTTCTAGTAAGGGAGAAAAAAATGGGAATCTACCCAAGAACACAGGTGATGGAAGCAATTTTAGTCATTGTTAACAGGATCAACATGGGATTACCCGTGCTGGATAAACACTATAGCATCTTAGGCAGTGTTGCAAGGGGAAGTAATCCATAAATAGTATGTCAACTATTTCAATTCCTATATAGGTGGATTTCAATGAATCTTTGGGGATAAAAATTATCAAATACTATCCTTCCTCTAAGCACCGTCATATGACCATCCCTATTGAACATAAATAGTGTCCGACCAATGACACTTTATGATGCAAGAATCATTGTTCAAATTGGTAAACATGAAAGAGAAACTTCCAACATTTTATTCTTTGATGATCTTATGGTGGACAACATTTAATGTTCATGGGAGAAAAAAGAGAATCATAAAAGCATCAGGGGTAGGGTGATGGTAGATTGAATGAATGGAAGGAGATATATGAGCGCTATATACTGAATTTCATCACAACCCACTTATTATTACTTCAAAAGGTGAATGAATGAATATATATAGGTGTCTACGAAGAGTGGAACCTCAATATCCTTTACCTTGTGTGGTGTATTTTGATGAACATGGGATCTATTGAAACGATCATGCTTCTGCAAAATAATATTGAAATGGTCATGTTGATTGAATATTACATCAATTAGGTTATATAATAACAGTAGATGATCCTATAGAAGTGCATTCAGGTGATCAAACCAATGATCATGGAGCTAGAGAAATGGAGGGAAAATAGGTTTCCCCATGGGATGGATGGAAGGAATTTGATTTGACTCTTGTATGAAAATCGGTAGTAGATACAACACATGGTGTGGCTATAATCCATCCTCATACAGGGGTGTGATATCATAAGGTTCCTCAACCTCCATCAAAAGAGTCTCAAAAGGAGAATCCAAGGTACCTTCACCAACCAAGTGATGATGTTGTCTACCCTTACAATCAGTCTTCTAGGAATAATTTTTCGATGTTGCTGATGAAAAAGGGGAAATGGAGAAAGCTAAATTGGGATATAATTGAATTGATAGATGTTTGGCATAGTCATGTTGTAGATAATGTTAACTTATATCTGATACATGCATAGCTGATAGACATGGATGTTTACACATGACAATAGGGACAATTTGAAGCACCCCCGATATAGATGATGCCTGAACAAGAGTCTGGTTAGGAGGGAAAAACAACAAAGGAATAAATCAATGAAGATAAACATGAAGAAATGTATGAGGATAGGAAATCATAAGGGTGGCTACTTCATAATGGAATCCCTAAAAAAGTGATGAAATTATAGGATCCAATGAAAACCTTATGGAGTAACTCATGGTAAACCATAACTCATTCAAATATATTTCTTCCATTCCCTTTCACTATCTATGTTTACTAATCAAATATAGTCCTGATCAAGAGAACCTCAATATAGTGTAAGGGGCTCCCACTATCATGGATGAAGATGTTCCAATAGGTGCAGAGAAAATTCCAGGGTCTCCTCCCAATGCTAAAGCGTCTATTGGTGAGATGGCCTTGTACATCAGGGATGAATTATCATGAACCCTAGGTCCTTCTATTCATCTATGGTGGGTGAACTCCCTATCATCCCTGTGGTGGAACACACTATTAGAGATGTGGCATGCTAGATACATTTTATCTTTTAAATTACTCCTCCACTAGGTAATAGAAGATTTAGAATTATCTAGTCATGATGGGTCTTCCCCAGAGCTGTAGCATCAATATATTTTTCTATTACATGCATCTATAACCCAAAAAATTCAAGGAGAACTAATGTAGATTAATGAAATACCTAGTGATGAAGGGTTTCATGTGGTATATTCCCCGCTATCAGTCAACTAGACTGACCAAATGGAATAAATCTCTAATATATCATTTTTTAAAAAAAGTAGTAGTTGTATTCTGGATCAGACTGACTAAGGTTATTTCATTCCATGTAGTGCTTGGAAAACTGTAATCTAAACAAGCAGATGAGGCCATGGAATTCATGGGATCCCATTTTAGGGAATCTCATGTTCATGATGAACATATTTTCAAATATGATATTGTCTCATCCCTAGATAAGCTGGTTGTGGTGGATGAGAGTCATTCCCCTAGTGGGGAATTGCTCGAGGTAGGTGTTCATGTGGTTTCTAGAGACGATTCATGTGGGGATGGACGTCTTCATCACATAGATCCTTTTCCATTGGATGGAATTCCGTAGGTGGACCCTAAAATTGAACTCCTTATTGATTTTCTAATGTATGAACCTGTAGATCCTGAAGATATTGATGACTCCAATATTGGTGCATTCGAAGATAATCATATTATCAATAAAAATGCCTGAAGATGCATTCAATTATTCATTGATTAGACTTGAGAACCAGAGATTGTTGTGTGCATAGGTTCTCCTCACAATTAAATGTGTAACACATGCATTGGGGGATATTTTCTTGAGGCATTCACATGATAATTCATGGTTTTTTCACTAAGAATATATGGGAGGGGATCCCGCATCTGGACATCTCTTGGTGTTATCAGAATTCTGTAATCATGTTCATGCTTCAACAAGTCAATGTAGAGATTCAACATCTAGAGGATAATGTGGGTGAGAATTCCACCTTCTTTATCACTCAATCAGAGATCATCAACAAACTGAGAGCTTAACTAGAAGATTCCTAGAACCAAATAAAGTAGTTAACTATTTAAACTACTGATCTCTAGGTTGGATAGGGTTGGGAATATACATGAGCTAATGAACATTGTTTGGTGGATAACGATGAGTTGGTGGAGCTTGGGAAGAGGGAGAATGTCATAGAGGACACTCACTATAGGTTGGATGATTTTAACTGATTGATCATCAGAGTAAAGAGAAAAGGGTTTTTGTCTTGACTCAGAAGAGAATCTGGTATGTGGATAACACATGAAATCCCCAGTCTGGTTTATTTGTTTCTAAACATTCTGTGTCAATGGAAAAATTATTTCCTTTATTTGAATATTTTACATTTTTAAATTTTCTTGATAAAAATATGAAATCATACCTAATACCTCATGGGTCATGAACGGTGTTAGAAAAAAGAGAAAACACAATTATTTTTCACTGTGTCTGGTAGTGTTAGATAACCATCAAACACTCTTGATTTATTAATAAGGACTCGACCTTATTACATTACATAATATTGAATTAGTCTAGAAATCAATTTCTATCACATTGATGATCATTTCATGTTTAGACAATTAGGGAATTGGGATATAAAAAATTCACAAAATTACCCATTATTATAGAGTGGATACCATAAAAACAATATTCCTTTATTGCAAAATATAAATATTTTTACACAAAACATGATTCATTTGAATATTATTCAAACATTTAACATGGATTCCATCTTGGTCTTAAACATCCTTATAACCAGTGATAATCATTTAAAAACTTGGGATGAGCACAAAATCATAGTAAGGGAAATATAAAGAAGGAAAGAACACATTAGTCCATGAATACTTGTAACGTATGAAATCGTTTTCAGAAGACATTCTTATCACCAATATATATACACTAAATTTGTGAAAAATGATATTTTTACTAGATTAACACAATACATAAAAAATAAATAGAATCATAACTGTATCATGGGGAATTACATACATAATCTTGTAACCCTCTTGGCTACCTTATAATTTGTAACCCTTACAGCTACATTACAATTTGTGTAACCAACACAGTTATACATGGAGTAACCATACAGCCAACCCCCAAATTATAGATACCCAATGAATTGGAGGGATATATAGGTCCCAAAATTCATTATAATCAACTCCCAATTACCATAACATAATCATACAACATGAATAATGGCCTAAAAATTTCTTTTGAATGTTGTAAAACAAAGTTTCAAATGAGTATTTTAAAGGAAAATCCCCCAAGAAATAACATGTATTCATGTGAGAATTAATATAGTGGATGGAATAAGTATACACACTGTATATACACTTAATTAAACATTATATAATCAAAACCAATAACACAATCAATTTCAATACCACATAAATAACGAATTAGAAGGTTAACCCAATGAATCGAAATTGGGTTAAGAATTCACTTACATCGGGTTTTTCTAACATCCTACTCATTAAAACATGATATATAATGGTTAAGATATTGTTATTAATATCTTTTAGAATCATATACATCATTATAAAACCTTACATGATCATTTCATTACATCATCTCACACTTTAATTGTTAGTATTTTGTTCCTTACATTGTTTTGGGTGAGTTCTTTACATGATTACCATGATTGGTTCATGATGGATTTTGTTGTCAATTGTAAGTGAAATTATAGAATTGGAATGAAGTGGTATTTATATATTTACAGTACCAAAAATTATACCATTTATCATTTTTAATTATTTAATAAGGATGATTCATAAGTTAAAACATTAATGATGTTCATTTAGATAAATTTTTGTGGTTCTTTGATAACAATGACCTCATTTTGTTTTATAAATTAAAACCATGTGTACAAAAATAATTAAAAAAACATGGATAAGGCATAATAAAAATATTATAACTTTGTTAGACCAAAAAAATGATATCATGACCATTCTTGAAATAATTAAATCAAATTGAAATCACCTCATCCATGATATTAGTAATTCAAAAAGTCGGAGACAATGTTTTTATTCCTTAAATGATTGGAAGTGGAGAAAATAAATTATTATGAATATTCCATGAACATGAGAAAATAAAAGATATAAAATATTATGTTTCTTTCATTATTCATAGATAGAAGGAGGTGAGGACTGAAATATAAAATAAAGGAACTCAAAATAAAAGAAAATTTTAGAAATCCCTTATGAAAATTCACTGCCTAATGGTGTCGTTTAAATTTTCTTAAAATAATTGGTGAGAGAAAAGGGGTATCTCAAAATTATTACATAATATGGGATGTAATTGGTATATGGAATGAAATATCCCAACAATCCAATGCGAATGAAAAATAATAACATTAAATGAAAGAAAAGAAAGAACATAAAAGAGGGTGTTTACCTCTTCATCTCTTCTCCTTGAGATCTTTTATAAGGATTTTGGTTTAGGAATTTTTGTGATACCAGTATCTATAGAACTTTGGGAAGATCCATGAAAAATGTATAGGTATGAAAATAGGTAAGGCTCAATTCTAGAGAGGTGCGGGAAGAAGAGGGAATGAGGGTGGTATTTATAGTGGAGGAGAGGGGGTATTTTACATTATTTTAATCATTATTAAATTTTTTTTGCTTAAGACTAGTATTAATTCTTGTGACCCAAAATAGTAATAATGGAAGATTAGTTTGAACCATGTGGCCTTACATCACTTATTATATCATAAATAGTGTATTTTACAAATAATTTGAATATATTGTATTTTACAGTATTTCACTATTTATCGAAAATTCATGAATTTTAGAAAAATCCCAAAAATTTATCCTTGCCATTTTTAGACATGTAGAATAGAAGAATGAACTCCATTTTTTTGGAAATGATTTTTTAAATATTATTAAATGTATTTTTAAATAAAACAATACCGTATTATAAAATTAACAATTTTAAAACTATAACTACATTTATATCACATTGAAAAATTAACCAAAATGTCATTATCTACAAGCATTATGCAAACAAAATAATAAAAAAATTTATTATTCATTAAGATCATATTAAAATTCAAATTACTATTCATATGGCTATGTTACTATTCCCCGAAAAATATGTTTATTCAATTTGACTCCAAATAACATACTGAAAACAATTGTAGATCACTATTCCTCGAAATTCAAAACCTAGAAGTGGAAAAATTATATTTAAAGGATGTATATTAATATATACTTTAAACAATGTTTCATGCAATTCAAATTATTTTTAAATCCTTGGGGTGTTACATTATCCCCACCTTCTGGATATTGGGTCCTCAAAATTTTATTTACTTATTAAACAACTGAGGGTATTTTTAAATAATAACATTTTCAGACTCCAATGTTGCTTCTTCTACCATGTGGTTTCTCCAAAAAACTATTACCTGGTGGATTACCTTATTATACAATACATATTTTATTTGATCAATAATCGGAATAGGTTTCTCTTAATAGAACGTTTTTTTCCAATTGAACTACTTCTGGCCTCAAGACATGTGATGAATCTGGAACATACTTCCTCAACATCAGAAAATGAAAAACATTATGTACAAGAGATAAACTTATAGGAAAAGCTACACAAAATGAAACTGGTCCAACTTTTTCTAGGATTTCTAATGGAACGATGAACTACATGCTTATCTTTCCTTTCTTTCCAAAACAGATCACAATTTTCCAATGAGATATTTTAAGGAAAACATGGTCACCTACCTCGAAAGATAAGACTTTAATTCTATTATATGTATTAATTCTCTGCATGCTCTAAGCTATCTTCATGTGGTGTTATATCATATTCACTTTCATAGTCATATCATCTACTAAATCTGGCCCCAACAACATTCTTTCACCATCATCATCCCAAAATTGATTTACTCTGAAAACTATTCCCATTTAATGCCTCAAATGGTGCCATCTATATACCAGAATGAAAACTTTTATTATAAGAAATCTCAAATAAATAAATATGTTGATCCCAGCTTCCATGGTAGTCCATTGAATAGTCTCGAAGAATATCGTGAAAAGTCTGAATCGTTTGTTCCTAATGCCCATCTGATTGAGGATGAAAAGATGTACTAGATATTATTTATGTTCCCAACAACTTCTAAATTCTCTTCCAAAAGATAGAATGGAAACTGTGATCCCATTTAGATACAATAGAAAGAGGAAATCAATGAAACTCGACAATATCCTTGAGTTACAGTCGAGAAAATCGATCAAAATAAATTGAATCTCGAATAGAAGAAAAATGTACAGATTTTGTCAGCCAATCCACAATAACCCAAATTGCATTGTTACCTAGACATGTATTAGGTAGTCCCACCACAAAGTCCATGGATACATTCAACCACTTCCACTATGGAACTAGAAAATACTGAAGCATCCCATTAGGTAACTATCACTATGCTTTAATGTTTTGACATGTCAAATATTTCATGGTAAAATCAACAATATAACTTTTCATTCCATCCCACTAATAATACTCTTGATGGTATCTGTACATCTTAGTACTGCAAGGATAAACTGAAAATGGAGAATTATGAGCTTTATACACCAAATATTTCTTCAATTGATAATCACAAGGAACATACAACCATTTTCTAAATCTTAAAACAACATCATTATCAAGGTTAAATTCTAGAAACATACCCATTTTAACCAATTGTACCATTTTTTGTAGTTCATAGACTTCCATCTACACTTTTTTAATTCCGTCTAATAACAATGACTACAAAAAAACCTAAGACAAAATAGATATATTCTTTGCACCAACTACTTCAAAGCCTAAATTAATCAAATCATTAATAAATGGACCATGTTCCAAACATAACATGGCTAATGAGGAATAATGTTTTTGACTCAAGGCATCTACCATTTTTTTTGATATTCCTAGATTGTAATTGATCGTGAAATCATAATATATTATTAGTTACAACCATATTTTATCCCTCATGATTAAATCCTTCTGAGTGAATATATATATCATACTTTTATAGCCAGTATATATTTGACATTTGGGACCATATAAATGATTCCACAAAATTTTCAAAGAAACAACCACAGATTCCAATTTCAAATCAAGTGTGGGATAATTTAACTCATAAGTTTTATG
This sequence comes from Viscum album, assembly GCA_963277665.1. Classification (NCBI taxonomy): domain Eukaryota; kingdom Viridiplantae; phylum Streptophyta; class Magnoliopsida; order Santalales; family Viscaceae; genus Viscum; species Viscum album. The sequence goes on from OY728136.1 coordinate 383,055,128, forward strand.
TTGTCTTGAAACATAAGTAATTACCTGATCATTTTGCATCAAAACATAACCATGTTCCTTTAATGAAGCATCACTTTAGATGAAAAAAATCACCATTTCAGGAAGGCAAGGCAATAACTAGTGCATTCAACAATATATTCTTAAGTTCCTAAAAAAACATCACATTCCTATTTCCAAACAAATTTAACCCCTTTTCATGCTAACTTAGTTATCGGGCTAGATAACCATGCAAGGTTCTTAACAAAATATCAGTAATAACCAGCTAAAACAAGAAAAATATGAATATATGTAACATTTTTGGGTCTTGGACATTCATTAAACAGTTTTATATTGTCGAGATAAACTGCTATTCCATCATAAATTACAATGTTCCCCTGAAAAAAATCTTTTTCAACCAATAAACTCAATTTTGAAATTTTCCATATAGTTTATTTTCTTTTACGGTTTTTAAAAACATCCTTAAGAGGGTTTTCATACTCCTCAATATTTAAAAAAAATACCATAATGTCATCAATAAACACAACCAAAAAATTATCCAGAAACTCATGAAATATTATATTCATATGTTTCATGAATATTGTATGAGCATTAGTTAACCCAAACCGCATAACAAAAAATTCATATTTCCCATATCTAGTATGAAAGGTTGTTTTATGGATATCATCCTCCTCTACCTTTAGATGGTGGTATCTACATCTCCTTTCAATAATGGAAAAGTATTGAGCTCCCTAGAGTTGATCAAACAAGTCATTGATATAAGGAAAAGGATACCTTTTTTGAACAGTGATGTTATTCAAAGCACTATAATCAATGAAATTTCTCATGGAACCATCTTTATTTTTAATGAACAAAATAGGACCACCCTACGGTGAAGTTCTAGGATGAATGAAACCATTATCAAGAAAAATCCACCAACTTATTTTTCAATTCAAGAAGTTCTATTTGATCCATATGATATGGGGGTTTTGAAATTATCTTAGCATCAGGAACTAAGACAGTTGTTAATTTGTGTTCCTGATCAAGTATGACACCAGGTAACTCATCAAAAAAATCGTCAAGGTATTTATTTACCACTGGATCCTAAAAAATAGAATAGTTCCCTTGTTTTCAACAATATGATAAAGATAAATTAAATTTCCATCAATCAATAGTTTATAGTTTTCCGGATATGGTAACAATTCTATGGTTTCATTCATGTATACTCAATTTTACTATTTCTGAAAAAACAAATTCATTAGCTCTAAAGTCAATCTTAGCATGATAAATATAAAGCAAATCCATTCCCATAATAAAATCAAACTCAACAATGGGAAAAACCACAATGTTCACTGGAAAATCCATTCCACATTCCACAACATAATGATTCTTATAATTCCTCTTGGCTATAATATTTCACCCTTGTGTTTTAAAAACATGTTATAGTTTCATTTTTTAGGTGATATTTCCTATTAAAACGAAATTTTTTCATATATGAAGGAATGTATAGACCTAATATCAATCAAAACTTTAGAAAAATCGGAGTAAACAAACAATGTACCAGATAAAACTTCCTTGGATGGATCGACATCTACTGACATAGCTGAAAATTATCTCACTACACCTTTATGCTTATATTAAGTCTTCTCTACATCATTTTGATCTAAATTTGGGAATGCATTTGCATAACAACCATCCTCACAACATTTAAAACACTTTACTGTTTTCTTATTGGGATTAGTCTTAGGATCATTTTCTTTACAATCTCGATCCATATTTACAATCTTACAACATTTAAAACACTTCACAATTTTGGTAAGACATTTCCGAGGGTGTTTCATACCACAGTTTTCAAAAAATGGAAAGTAGATTTTCTTACCATCAGAATTATTTTCTTGATTACTACCCATCTATTGCTATCTGGACCTCTTCTTATCCTTGTTTCTGAAATACAAATGATCATCAAAAAACTCCTTCTCTACCATTTCATCACATCTGAAAAGTATCTCATAACCATTGAATTCACAAGAGGCCCATTCCATTTGATACCTTTTCTTTAGTCTTGAGTAAAAGTAGTTGATTTCAATATCAAGATCCAAAATAATATTTGGAGCATACCTCGCTATTCATGTGATGTTCGCTTTATACATGGTCACTGGGTCTTCCACCTTCAATTTCAATTCATGGAATTTCTTCTCTATACATAGTCGCACCACCTTAGGAAATTATTTTTCCTAGAAAATACATTTAAATTTATCCCAATATAAGGAATCAATATCCATGAAATCCCAAATATTCCTCACCAAGGATTATATTCACCTTCAAAATGATAAATGGAAATACTTACCATTGGATCGTTGGAACATCCCATAACATCAAATATATTTTCAGGTGCTTTATTCCATTCTTCAGTCGCAACTTGGTTAGAAGATCCATCAAAAGAATGAGGGTTTTTTCTCATAAAATGATCTACTATTGTCATGTTCTATTGTGGAACATATGGTTGTCCTCTGGGATGGATGTCACAACTAATTATTTCCTATGTCAGGTGAGCCATTACGGTAACAAATTGCTCAGTTCCAATCCCTACCATTCTAGGCTGCAGATTTGGAAGGATGTCGTTCTGTCAGTACCTCTCCTCTTTAACATCCCTATTTCTTCCACGGACAACCATTATGAACAAACATATCCTATAAAAAGAAAAATTGTAATGTTTTAATGCTATATCATTTCAAATTTAATACATAGTGAAAAAACATTCATGTTAATATACTAACATCCTCCAAACCACTAATGTTATATAAACCATCCTATGATACCAACTATAAGGAATTGACCTAATTAAATTACATAATATTTAATTAAATAGGAATTCACATCCTTTAAAATTAAGGATATTTTCATGTTTAGAAATTTAGATAATTGTTACATACAACATTCACAACATTACACATTATTACTGAGTGAATAGTATAAAAATAGCATTCCTTTCTTGAAAAATATTAAACTTCTCACAGAAAACATGATTCCATTGAATATTCCTCATAAATTTAACATGGTATCCTTATTTGTCTTAAAAATCCTTATAACCTTTGAAAATAGTTTAAAAATTTGGGATTATTACAAAATCATTGTAAGGGATATAAAAATAAGGAAATAACAAATTAGTCCATGAATACTTGTAACGTATGAAATCGTTTTCAAAAGAAAATCTTATCACATGTATTTATATACTTACTTTATGAAAAATGATATTTTCACAAGATTTCGACAATAAATAAGAACATATGTAGAATCATAAAGGTATATTGAGGAATTACTTATGTAATATTGTAACCCTCTCAACTACCTTATAATTTGTAACCCACACAGCTACATTACAATTTCTGTAACCATCGTAGTTACACTTCGAGTAACAATAAGACCGACCTACAAATTACACATACCCAATGCATTGGAGGCAGATACATGTCCCACCCTTTATCATAATCAAATCTCATGAACCATAACATAATCATACAACAAGAATAATTTCATAAAAACATTTCTTTTGAATCATGTAAAATCGAGTTTTAAATGAATATTTTAAAGGAAATGACCTTTAGAAATATAATATAATTTTCTGGGAAATAATAGAGTTTATTGAATATGTAAAAAACTATAAATACATATAACTAATCATAATATAAACAAAAACAATCACACAAACAATTTTAATACCACAGAAATATCAAAGTAGAAGGGTAACACAATAAATGGATACCAGATTAAGAAATTCCTTACCTCAAACTTATTTGAAACTCCCCTTTAATAGTTAAAAAACTGTTATAAGTATCTTAAAAAATCATATCCCTCTTTATTAATCATTATATGATCGTCTCATTACAACATTTCACCCTTTAATTGTTAGTATTTTGTTCTTTTCACGGTTTTGGGTGAGTTTTTTACATGATTTCCATGATTGGTTCATGATGGTTGTTCTTGTAAATTAGAAGTGAAACTCCATAATTGTAATGGAGTGGTTTTTACATATTAACATTACTATAAATAATACCATTTATCATTTTTAATTCTTAAATGAGGATGTTTCATTTGTTAAAACATTAATGATGTTCGTTTAGATCATATTTAGTGGTTCTTTGATATTAACGACCTCATTTTGTTTGATAAATTTAAACCATGTGTAAAAAAATAATTCCAAAACCATGTATGAGACATAATAAATATATTTTAAGATGTTTTAACCGTAAATTTTTTTCATGTCCAGACTTGAAATGATTAATGCAAATTTAAATCACATTGTCCACAATGTCGGCAATTCGACACATCACAAACAATTTTTGTATTCCTTGAATAAGTGGGAGTGGAGAAGAAGAATGATGACGAATCTTCCATGAACATGAGAACATACTGGATATAAATTATTTTGGTGATTTCATACCTCTAGGATAAGAGGAGGTGAGAAATAATAAGAAAATAATGGACCACAAAAAAAGGAAAATTTGAGAAATCCCTTATGAAAATTCGGCAGCCTAACAACGTCAGATAAATTTTCATAAAATAATTTGATTAAAGAAAATGGGTCCATCATCATTATTACATAACATTGGAAGTAATTGGTATATATTATTAAATATGCAGACAAGCCAACTGGAATGAAAAATAATAACCTTAAATTAAAATAAAATAAAGAAATAAAGGAGGGTGATTACATCTTGATCTTTTCTCATTTAGATAATTTTTAACACCTTTTAATTTGGCCTTTTTGTGATTCCATTAGATATAGGACGTGGGGGAGAACCTTGGGAGGAGTATTTTGAAAAATATTGGTAAGGATCAAGGCTTGAAATTTGTGGGAGGAAGATGGGAATGAAGGAGGTATTTATAGTAGAGGAGAGGGGGCATTTTACATTAATTTAATAATTATTATAATATTTTTGCTCAGGACTTTATATATTATTAATTCATGAGACCCAAAATAGTAATAATGGAATTTGAGTTCAATCCAAGTGGCTTTAAAGTACTTATGATGTCTTAAATAGTGTATTTTACTGATAATTTGAATATTCAGTATTTTACCATATTTCACTATTCATAAAAAATTCATGAATTTCAAAAAAAATCCCAAAACATTACCCTGATATTTTTTCAATGTTTTGAATCCAAAAATGAACTCTAATTTTTAAAAATAATATTTTAAATATTATTAATTTATTTTTTTAATAAAATTATACTTAATTCAAAAATTAAAAATTTTAAAAATAACGGCTTTTATATCACATTGGAAAATTAACCAATATGTCATTATCTTCAATCCTTAAGAGATTAAAATAATAATAAAATTTACTATTCATTTGGGTCATATTACTATTCATATTTATATTCATAAGGGTATGTTACAATTCACTAAAAAATAGGTTGGTTCCATTGTATTCCAAATGACATACTAAATACAATTGTAGATGAGCATTCATTAAAATTCAAAACATTGAAGTGGAAAAATTATTTTTAAAGGATTGTTATAAATATCTACTTAAAATAATTTTTCATGTATTTAAAAAAAAATTAAAACCTTGCTGTGTTACATTATTATTGTTTGCTAACCACTGAGATTCTTCGGTGTGAGAGATGTTGTTGATAGAGAATATGGATCCTTTAACCACCAACTTGCTTCCTTGATATTTGCAACTGCATGAACAAGATAGAACAAGGGGCATTATATTCAACTCAAAAAATTGGTAATGAAGAGTGCATATCATAATACCCAGTATTTAGATCACAAGAAAAGTGGTACGGTGATATAAGATAACTACTGAACATGTTCAAAACACGAAAACAACATCGTTATCATAAAATGTCCCAAATAAAATGAGGGTTGATTGATGAAAAAGGTTGGATAATAGAACCTATCTATGAATTTAATTGAAATTCTTCATGAATGTTGGATTGGGACAGTAGGTGGAACAAAAATGGCATGGGCCTTGACCATTATAGGGTCCCTTTATACATGGAATAGGATGATGATCCAAATAAGGTTCACATGAAGCATGTATGTGGTGTAATGGAATGTTTGAATGGATTCCAACAGTCCTAGAATTATTCCACCATTTCCTAGAGTATCTATGAGTATGTGTGATGTTCTGAACAAAGATAAAAGACATATTCTAGTAGATAATCATCTCAGATGTTGAGCAATAATAGAAAATGTAAACCATGGAGACTGTGACATGCATTCGAGAATGAAATCTCATACGAGGGCATGCCACATTTTATGTTTCACAAAATGAAACCATGGTTTATGTAAATTCAGTTAAATTTCATTTGGTTAAGAAATTTCATGGTATAGTTTAATGTCATGTGATCAGGACACATCTCACAGTTTAACATCATGTGATCGAGAAGTTGCACACTGTTTTTGGTCATAATACTTGGACCATATCCATAATTTTTATGTTGTGATGCACGGACTATTGAAATGTATATTCCCAATATATTTGTTTGACAAAAATTAAAATAAACCCAACATGAATGGAAAAAATGTGTCTCTTGTACCCCCACAAGTATTAGGAAACAGATGGATGTTAATTAGAATGAGGACCAAGAGGACCATGTTGTACCACACATCCCTAAAGTTGGTCATATCAAGTTTACATTCATGTATAGACATTGAATTATTGTTTAGGGTCATAGTGCTTGGGATCAAATGGATGGATAATTTAAAAAGTAGTCATTTTTGGCTTAAAGGGGTAAAAAACAGGATGTGAATGAGGTCTTAGGAGGCCCAATTCCACACCACATTTTCCCAGTGATGCTCTTGTTTTAATTAAATAGATTGTTGATGGATAGTACCATGTGTGGCTTGACCACATCGATAACCACCGTTCTTGAACTACTAGTCCCATGTAATCCATTCTCGGTGGGGGAAACATGAAATAGTACATGGGGACTACAGGACACATGGAAGCCTACGTTAAGGGTGATACCATGGGTGGAATTCCACCATGACATAAGAGATTAGAAAAAAGTTATTTCTAGACTTTTTTTGTTAGGATAAATGGGAGACTAGTGAGTAGGGATCAACTGCTGACCATGTTCAAAACACACGAACCATGACCATACCAGTCGATAATGGGTTTAGAAAATGTACGATCAACTGTTGACCATGTTTGAAAAATAGGACGTGTTGTTTTCTGCCGTAAATCCATTAGGGTGTTGGTCCATAATTATAGGTGGCTCAAAAATGACAAGAAACCATCCCAGTTAGGGGGTTTGTATGGATTATAATTATTAAATAAATACAAAATATGAAACACTTGAAGAGTGGATTGGGCATATAGTAGAGTGATATTCAAACCTAGTGGTTTAATTATTATTAAATTGATATTCATAGGGCCATTAAGAACATTTTATAATCATATTTCTTGGAATATATGATCTCATTTTAAGGTCATGGAGTTCATAAAATATGGGTGGTCAGTATGATGTTGTGACATATGGACTACATGAAAACATTTACTCTAAGGGAATATATATGACACCCAAGAGGTATAAATAAAAGAAATAGAGACAAGGAGGATCACATTCCACATATAGACCTTAAGAAATAATATCATATAGTTTAATGTCATGATACTCATCCCACAATCAAGCATTATGGGAGAAAAGGATGATATACATGTGGCTTGACCTATAGAAAAAATGTTCTAGCGACTCTATATATCCTATAAGGATGGGAATCAAGCCACACATATTTTTTTAACACAATGTTATGAGAGACCAATACTGCTGGGTGTAATACTCTCTTGAAAGGAAACTATGGAGTACCATGGTTACTGTGAGTCGTCCTAAATGTTATCAGGGTATAATTTAAGTTTAACATCATGTTGAGGACTTTAGTGGTTAGTTTAAGGACACTATGTTGAGGGAAAAATGAGGGAAAATTTATAAGAGGTATGTTCCATGAAGTGTTATGAAACAACCAACATTAATGAAGACTATGGAGGCACAATACTACAATAAAAACCTTTTAGAAAATCCTACATATAGTTTAAATTCTTAATTAATGGACATAACATAGACAGTTTAAAGTCATGTTTCCTGTAGCATAATCTCTTATTTTATTTTCATAGTGTTTGGACTATGGGTAATAAATTACAAAAATGGAATTGCGTAATGGGGAAGAATGACCACCTTGATGTGAATGATAACCAAGGAGGATGAACACCACATACACATTCCAAAAAGGATTGGATATAGTTTATAGTTTTGAATCAGTGACAAAGATGAGTGCATAGGGATGAAGGTTTAACTAATTTGAAGATGATCCTGGAGATGAGAATTTTGGGCTTCACTACATATCCCATTGGGATGGGAATCAATCCTCGTGCAGTTCTTGAAAATATCCCCTTATGCAGGTCTGACCCATACATTGAGTGGGGGAATTTATTGTTGCTTCTTTTTCTATTATTATGGCTAAAACAGGTTGTTGAATCCAGGAACCTCTATGTTTCTTGTATGAATGAGAATATAGTATTATGTAGTTCTTGAACATCTCTTATTGAATGTATGATGACAAGGGTGATTTCCTCTCATACGATAAGGTGATAGTGTTGTGCAGTTTATCATCTTATGGCTAGGACGCTGGTTGGTATGCAGCTTAATATAATGGAACTAGGTAACCACTACCTAGATTTTCTTTTATCGAGTGGTTAGGAAAATGACATCTAATTTTAACATCATGTTGTAGGGACGATGGAGAGAAATCTTTTGATGGTGGGTTTTAATGCGGCGAAAACTATAACCTGACATGATAAGGACCTTAGAGGCCCATCGCTACACCGCGCACTCCCAATGAAGGATTGGACACATATTAAATTTATGATGGTTAGACGTGATCTTTTAGATTATGGTTTTAGAGTTTAGAATATTTGCCATATTTAACATCTTTTCCCCAATATTCTAGCACTTTTTAGTTTAATGTTTTACAATGTGGAGTCAATGCGAATCAAATAGTTTTATGTCATAATTATCGGACCTATTGTAGGCAGTTTTTGGTCGTTTTGTCATAACTGTGGGATATTAGTTTAAGGTTGTATAGTTTTGACCATCGGATATTTGTCATCATTCAAATCTCTGTAGTGCAGTGTTATGGAAATTCTGATGTGAATGGTGACCATTAAATACAAAACAACACAAACATGGTTCTAAATGAATCCCTCTTACATTTTTTAGTCATGATGCATGGACTAAGGTTATGAAATTTAATGTCTTATAACTTCTAATATGGAAGCATAGTTTAATATCATGTTGTAGGGATGTAGTTAAGTTCCATATATGATTTATTTATATAGAAAATTAGTATTTATTAGAGAAATGATTCAATCTCCTTCCATATTGAAAAAAGAGTACACACCATTTTGATAAACCTAATGAATGATTTATGGTCCTTCCCATTTGGGAACCAACATAGGTGGCTTCCTACAGGGACTATCAACATCATGAGAGACAACACTGTATCACCGTGAAAGAAAAAGGGGAGATAAAATTTATAATTGATTGATCAGGTTATCTTTTTTTGGGCCTATCTAGATTATGAAAGGCCTCCACACTATTTTCATTGAGGTATTTTAGATCAACTAGATATACTTATACAAATTTTTCTAGAATATTCCAGTCATAAATAGCTATTTGGAGAGGTGGAGACTGGATCATGTATGGTAGTACATTCTATATTCCCTGAACCAAAAAATATGCAGTCACCTATGTGTAATTCAGTGTTTTCATCTAATAATCATAGAGAGAATTGAAGAGCTTCTCCGTAAATTTTTTCTTATTATAGCCCACTATCTTCTTTAGAATTTTGGAGAGTTTTTTCATTATTTCATTGACATGTACATTCTCTTATGTATGCTAGATATATGTATGTTTGGACCATTTGTTATACTAAGAATACATATTCTTCATCATTTATTCTTTGATGTTGGGGTTGTTGTCCGTGAGAATAACATGAGGGACTCTTCAATGATGGGTGAAATTAGAGTTCAAGACTTCAAAAAAAGACCGGGCATTTAAAACCTTAATATGATTCTCTTTTACCCACATGGAAAATATATCCTTCATGTTAGGAATAAACCTTCATTGGAAAATTGTAACTCGTGGATATGGACCATTGATATCAAGTCCCCATACTGAAATTGTCAATCAATACTTGGTAGTATGAATGGGTTCGGGTGGTCGAGGTACAATGTTGTCATGAATGTAACAGGCATCGAACCCCTTGGTGAACTCTGTATGGTCACAGACCATGGTGGTCCAAATGTAGCTTAGCCTATGAATATGTTGGGTGAGCATGAACCCTTCCTAATGTGAACCACATGACCCAACATTATAATCCTTCACAACCGAGGGAATCTCATCTCTATGAATGAAACAAAGATAATTCCATCAAAACCACGTCTGTAGAGGGTTTTCATATTGTTTGGACCATTCTGGAGGGTGAATTCCATTACACACTAATTGAATTTTCCATGTTTATCTATGTCAGGTGGGATAGATCCATGTTGGAGAATCTCAACAAATGGGGTTTTCCAATCATAGAATTCAATAGTAGTGGGGGATCCAAAGGTCTTGATGTGGATGTACCAATAGTCATGTGGTTTACCTATTAGATATCATCATCATCTGAGGTGATGAGAGTTATTAATCTCCAATGTTCCACATTGATGAATAGATCATCATGTCCATTTTATATTAGAGAGGTAGTTAGAATGGACAATGCATCTGCTCGAACATTCTACGACCGGGGGGAATGAGTCCCCTCTTGTTGAGAAGGGAATAGTTCTATGAGCTCATGGGAGTTCTCTAATTGCAGAACAAGATCGTTATTCTTTATAGAATAATCGGTATTGGTTTTAGTGATGAATAACTCAGAGTATCCATTAATATGTATTTAAGAAACATCAATATTGAGGTCCATATCGAGTGAAGTAATGAAAGACTGATATTTACCACATCATTGGTGCAACCTTTTGAGAGGAGGAATGATTATGGATGGAAAACCCTTGTTGGGGGGATGAAGAATATCCCCAATACTACTCTTTTGAGAATGGAATCAATGACCCAAAAAAATTTGGGCTCCGTGACGAACCATCAAAATGAATCTTACAATATGGAACAACATGAACCACATAATGTATTTCCTCATCTTGGTTGTCAACATATAGAGGCAATTAATTAGTATCCAAATGGGAAACCATAATGTCTTTAAGTGCATGACAATTGATGGATTTCTAAGGAATGAACCTGATGTTGAACAGTTTAATGACCACTACCTAGAAGGATAACCATATTTTAATCATTGTGTTATTAATGATATAATTTAGTGGATCTATATGAGACACCAAATATATATCATGATGCTTCTGATAATTCAACAACTTATTCACTACAGAAACTACATTTAAGGATATCTTATTGATAGGAGAGTATATAGTTTTTTAATAGGGGAGCATGCGGCTGACATAATATAAATTGTTCTATGTCCATTCATTGTTCTTCTGAGTGTGAAGGGTGTAGAGGGATCACTCCAGGGAGGTCACATAAATGAACAATGTTTTCCAAAATACATGTGGCATCAGAACCACATGCTATATGAGATACTTTATTATCTCATTGAATGTTGTCTGGAACTCTTCATACCACTAGTAGACATCACATTTCTTCATTATTTGTGAAAATGGATTTATATTTTCATCCGAATTCATGATGAACCAGCATATATAGGATTAGTAGCCTTTAATACATCAATTTTCCCGGTGGTTTCTTAGAGGATTCTTTTGGATAATGACCTTCATATTTTCTTGGTTTTTTTTATTGCCTCTGTATATCACAAGGAAGAAGAGATACATCCTATAGGTAACTAGGAATTCACATTTCCTGGGGTTTATTTTCAACTATCAGGTGTGAAGGAATATGAAAACTTTTTTGAGAGCTCAGACATGGTATTGACATTGTTGGTATTGGACCACCAAGTTGTTCATGAATCATTCCACTATTATCCTGATGATCATTCTGAAAATGTCGTGCAAGTCTCACAGATAAGTTGATCATCCATTCATCATACATAAAAAAAATAATTTATAAAATAAGGTACCTTGTTTCATGTTGAAAGATGTGGACTGATAATATAATGGGGAAAATTTATATCTGGTTGTATTCATAGAATTCAAACATGAAGGGTAAATACTAAAAGATATTTGTTGAATCAATCAATAGATCATTAACTAGAAGGGGAGAATAATCCATTGTAAAATGATGGCTGAAATCCCAAAAGATAATATAGACTAGAATATATTGATTATTATTAATGATTGTTATGATGTTTTTTTAAACATGGGGTACTAAACATCCTTGTTGAAGTTGGATCTAAATATCATGTAAACATCGGCCTCAAACACGACACCTTATGAAGGGTGTATTTTTTGGAGGCTTCTAAAACCCACGATGACTTTCTAAAAGACCAAGACAGTGGGTGAAGACCTAAGTGTCTAGTCATAGATTCTCTTCATAGATCTAGGAAAACACATCATGATGTAGTTTAATGAAATCCATGCAGTGAATATATTCCCCTACAGTCATGGATTCACTGATTAATGTTGGCCCCAAAACATTCTCAATACCAAGGTTCACCTTAACCAGCAAATCGATGGTGGTGAAGAAAACCTCTTTAAATGTGGTACGAGAACATTCCAAATCGTATTCATCATTATAGGTAGGGTAACATAGGGATTATATGGTTTTTCTAGACAGAATGATTTAGGGAGAACACAGCTTCCCACAAGGGTATCAATGAAATATTCACTATGATATTTCTATTGTACTGAAAACATAGAGATAGAGTTTTTCATTCCAATTCCATTAAGTCTTCAACCAAGATGTCCATTTTTGATTTTAAATAAATGGTGGTGGGTCGTCTTTTGTCTATTCAACTTGGCTCAGAAAAACCATATTTTTTGACAAATATTTGTATCTATTTGGATAATATATCATTAAATAATAGAGGAGGGGGTTTTGGTATTTCATGTGACTAGACTATATAAGTGTATGAGGTAATATTCTATAGTTCATTACACCTAGGGAAACGAAACCCTTTTCTCTATAAATGAATAAGAAATTCCCAAAGTCTATTGGAATAGGTTCAAACCGGTGAATCTGGAAGATAAATGCAATATCTAAATCTGTCCAAGGATTTTCTATATCGGTGGTGTTCTCTGCTTCATTGGTTTCATCCTTCATTGTATTACTCATATAATAGTTTATGTCTATATAGTTGGCTACATAAGAGTTGAAGGCGGAAACATCACCTAGGAGCACACCTGCTTGAGCATTGAGGGAGTACTTGAGAAATTGGTGATATGAGTTGGGGTCTACAGCATGTAGATAGTTCCCAAAACTACCCATCAATGTGTTGTAAGAGGTTTTATATGATATAACCATGAGTACAATGTTTTAGACCATAAACGTGAACTAGTTCTTAAAACAGATCCTTCCACACTATCTCTTCTTGGTCATGTGATTACCGAGAATCTTAAGGATAGAGCAACTCGTATATGGTTCAGTCATTCCGAGCATATAGAGTATCTTGTTTGGGATGTTATTGATCTCAGGACCCCACTGTAATATACAGTGATGGGGCTATGCACCACAAAAATAGATTATGATGTTCATTGGTCGGATTTCCCCAAGCATGAGGGAGCCCCCTTATTCTTCATAGAATGTGAAGATGGTTTGGCATTCTGATCCCTTTGATTCCTCAGCATAGAAGGTATCAACGACCACAACATCTATTCAAACTATAGGGGGATCCTCATGGATTTTTTTTGGCCTCATGTATTTATTCTGATAGGTGGGCTTCGTTGAGGATTGAGAGATTTGAGAAAATGATGGTGACATGGTTCAACACATCATACTTCTGTTACATCCATACATTGTTTTCTACATGGGGTTTCTCATTGGTAGGATACATGAGAGTCAATAATAGATGAACCACTAGATTCCGAATGATGTTGTATACATCCATCATCTCATTAGAAACTATAAAAAATTCATTATTTAGAGAAAATTGTTTAGGGATAGTTTAATAAATCATTGGTATGAAAATTAAATGATTTACTTGCGATATTCAAAAACCCTCTCATAATATTTTCTATTTACTAAAAAATATCTCCTCCCCTTGATTCTTTCCCTTCCTCAAAGAGCCCCCCTGATCCATTGTATCACACTCTATGGTAGACCCTGATTTCGAGCCCTCGCCGTTGCTGTAACCACTCCTGATCCCCAATCCATCATCCCCACACCATCCTTCAATCGACTCATTTACCTCTCCCCCAAACTCACCATCCTCTTAGTCTTCTCCCCCACTTGAGCCCTCTCAAGATCTATGGTCACCCTTGAGCCCCCAGTCTATCTCCCTAACCTTCTCTAACGGGACATCCCCTCCACCCCCCCCCCCCCCTTCCCCGCCTTCTCCCTTGAGTCCCCCAATGGTAAGCCATGTATATTTTGTTTGGTTCATGATAATTGATTCAATTAATGTTAGTATCATTCTATTATATTGAGTATATTTTTTAAATTTTGTTTATTTTGATTTGTATCGAACAAGTTTAGTTTTGTTCAGGTTGGTTAAATTTTATTTTTTATTTAGATATTATTAGTTGGTTTTTATGGGCTTCAATCCATCTTCATTAAACTACCTTTGATTTAGTCTGGTATAATTTTATTTTATTATATTTAGATGTTTTTTTGGTGAAAATAATATTATTATTTTTGATTAATTCAACTATAGTAGTGTTGTCCTAGATCATGTCAAATTTGATTGAATTTATTTAATTCAATTAAATTAAGTTATCTTCTTAAATTTCTAGTACATGGAAGTATAATTGTTCTTTTTTTGTTTTATTATATGTACTCTGTATATATTTAGGTGATTATTTTATTAATTTGATTCATTTCATTTTTTATTTTTCTACAATGTTTTCCTTGGTTCAGCTCACATCATAATACATTTTTGAGTGCCATATTTGTTTTAATTTGGTTTGCTTATTTTTATAACTGGCTAGATTGGTTCAAATCAGTCCAATTCAATTCATTCTAATTTAATTATATTTTATATATTTTCAATTTCTAAAGAAAATAATATGTTTTTAAACTATATATGGGGGTTTAGAATATTTGATAACATTGATTTAATATCTTGAATATAGTAAATGGATACCTGGAAAAAAATGTTTGTGTCATTGAAGTTCAATTTACATTTTCAATTTTTACAGTGCCTTACATTATAGTCATTCAATTATTCATTACGATGGAGTTTTTTATCTAGGGTATTTTATAAAATAAATTAATAAGAAACCCCATATGAAAACCATAAACCAAACCATGATAATTTACTACCACATTTTTGAAATCAAATAAATAGTGTACTTAGTTTTACTACCCCATTCTGTATGCCTATTTTTATAGAATTTCATATAAGAATATTAGATAAATATAAGTAATATAATGTATCTCCTATTCTTTTATCAATTGAAATCATTATTTTATGTTATTTTCCTTTTAACATAAAAGTGGAATTTCATAATTTAATTACATTTTTTAGATCAAAAATAAATTCGCATACCCAATAGGTTTTTTAAATTGTATGTAGGGGTTTTCTCTAAACAAAAAGAATCTTAATTTTTTTAGTAAACATGTTTTATAATGTTTGGATTATAGTATTTTATCTGTTTTTGTTCTTTACATAAGAGTTTTCTTGGTGTATGTTTTCCAAATAGTTAATCTTTTTCTTGATTGTGATTTTAATTTTTAGTCCATGATATTTTACTTAGAGTTTATATTTTTTATGTTTGGAATTCAGTGATGTTATTGTTAAATACCTATAAGAAAACAAATTTTTTATGAAATCAACTTATTTTCTAAATCACAAATCCAATTTTAAAAAAACAAATATGGTGTTTTCATCATGTAAATAAATAAAATTAGGTGGTTTCCCATTTGGTTTTGAAATTTTAAATTTTTGGATGTTATGTTATAAAAATGAGTGATTATTGAATATAATAAAATAAATAGGATATATAGTTAATGTTGAAATTAAGTGATATTTTTTATTAACATGGTGTGCTTATTAGACATCAAATCATGATTTTTTTATTTTTTTATTCATCTTCTTTAGAAATTCTCAGTTTAAATATTGGGTAACATAGCTGAAAATGGATATATTTTTGTGATACAAGTTAAGATTACACATTGGCTATTATCCCCTGTTTTCCCAAGGATAAATGTAATTAATAAAATATATAGGGAGAAATTGTTATAATGTTAATATTATTTGATTAAATTCTTGGAATGCCAAGGTGGAAGCAGTTCAATGATCATAGTCTACATTCACCTAACCACACTGATTGATGATGATCCATTAGTCTCTCTCACTGTTGTATCTAAGACACCATCTCTCTACGCTCTACATTGTCTATAACACCCTAAATTCTATTATCATCTAGTATAACCTTCATCAGTGTCCCATCCACATCTGAGATGGATCCTCTCCATTCAAAAACTTCAATAGTGAGGGAGAAGGTCGTCACTCCTCTTTCATCCCATTGATATTGGTGAGTGATAGTTATTGATAAAAATTTTAATGTTAATATAGTTATTTATCTTTTAAAATACCACTAAAAATATTCTAATCAAATATGCATTAAAGGTTACAACAGAGAGAAATATGAACAATTCATATGTATAAAATCCTAATGGATTATAGATAGTTGTCCCATTTGACTGTTATGTGGTCCTGATAGATAATGTCGCAAGAATATTTGGGAATATTTTTTTTCTATCATGTGGTGTTTCCCATTAGTCTTACAATTTCATTTGATGATTTGAGCCATGTGCATCATGGGGAAGCAGGATCCTAAGTCCAGATCAGATTTTATGGTATGTGTTAGCTAACCAATAGTAGTAAATTGCACAAAGAATCATTAGTTTTGTTATTAGAATATATCTGGACCAAATAAACCATTAAGAACGATGTAAAAGTAATGATACAATACAATATATTTATTTTAACAAAAATTATATAATGAAACATTTATTTTCTTTTCATTATTCGTTACAAGGTTCTTTTATTTTAGAAGATTTTGGTCCATGTGACATGGATTTGCAGGAAGTGAAATGACGATCTGTCTACTCAATCATAGATCTAATGGTAAATCTATTTCAATAATGACTTAATATTTTATAGCTCTACGAGAAATCTTAGGTTTTTCATTACATCACATAATCCCCTTCACGTGATCGTGTCATATAATCTCCTTTGTCTGCAATCATCATGTGAACTATTCATGTGATCTAACCACATGATTAAATCATATAAAAAAAATCACATAATCAATTAAGGTAATTTACTTGAACCATGAGTCGTGTATTCTTCTCTTCTTTACATGATCACATAAAGCGTCAAGGGTTGTGTAATCATATAAATCTCCCAGGTTCATTTAATTATATGATCCGATTATGGTCATGTGATCCCATTACTCTGATCATGTTATGCACATAATATGATATTTCTAATAATTAATGTTCCCATTTCTTACTCAAGTCCATTTTTTAACCCAAAATCCTCCATTTTCATAATTAATCAAAATTTTCACTTTATTATGATACAAATGAATTCAACAATTAAAGATAAGGAGGCAGTTGTTCATTGAACAATAATGGTAGATAATGTGGAAGTCGACCATTGCATAGTCATTCAATCCACCCACGAGCATCTTAAAATAATGATTGGAACAAATATATTGGATTTTAAAAATTCTAATTAGATTCACTTATACGTGGGTTGGGGTGTCCATGAGGGAGAGGGAGTCTAAGAGTAGGGGGTGTCTAGGAGGGGAGGGAGGTGTCCAAGTGGGAGGGGGTTTCCAAGAGTGGGGTGTCTAGGAGGGGATGGAGTGGTGTGTCTATAAGGGAGGAAGTGTCCATGAGAGAGGGTGTGTATAGGGGGTTTCCATGAGGGGAGGAAGGGGTTGTGTCCGGAAGGGAGGGGGTTTCCAAGAGAGAGGTGGTGTTCAGGTGTGAGGGATGGTTGGTGGTTTCCAGGAGTGGGTGGGGGCTGTGGTTTGGGATGGGAGGGATGTGCCTAAGAGGGGGGGGGTGTCCATGAGGGAGGGGGTCTCTAGGTGGATGGGGGAGGGAGTGTCCAGGAGGGAGGTGGTGTCCAGAGGGTGTCCATGAGTGGGGGGTGTCTAAAAAGGAGGGGGTTTCTAGGGAGGTGTCCTTGGTTGGGGTGTCGAGGATGGAAGAGAGGGGTGTGTGTCAGAAAGGGAAGTGGTGTCCAAGAGGGAGGGGTGTCCAGGTGTGAGGGTGGGTGGGGGTGTCCAAGAGTGGGGGTGTCTAGGATGGGAGATATTTGTACAAGAGAGGGATGAGGTGTCCAGGAGGGAGGGGGTCTCTAGGTGGGATGGGGGTCTCCAGCTGGGTGGTGGTGTACAGGAAGAAGGGGGTGTCTAGGAGGGAGAGGGGTGTCCAGGGGGTGTCCAAGAGTGGGGGTGTCCAAAAGGGAGGGGTGACTAGGGGGTTTCCCTGAGTGGGGTGTCCAAGAGGGGGTGGGGTGGCAGATTCCAAGAGGGAAGGTAGGTGTCCTAGAGGGGGGAGTGTTTAGGGGGGAGGGGGTCTCCAGGTGTGTGGGGGTTTCCAGGAAGGAGGGTGGTGTCTAGGATGGAGGGTGTGTTTGTGGGGTGTCTAGAAGTGTGGGGTGGGGAGTGTCCACAAGGGAGGGGGTGTCCGTGAGTGGGGTTTCCAAGAGGAGAGGGAGCGGGAGAAGGGAGGGGTGTCTAGGCAAGGATCCATTCAATTATATTCAATACTGATAAAATAAATTGGGTAGATCACATCTAGAGTAGCCTGAAGTGGGTCCTTAGTGTGGAATCCAAAGTTCTCACAAACAAAACCAATTCCAAGCCCATTTAAAGTCCCAAGAATTATATTACAGTTCAATTTTAGGCTTAATATATCTTATTTAATGTCATGAATACCAAACATATGCTTCATATACCATTATCACTTTAGATTTCTAAGAAACACACTATTTCTCGACACCAATGTTGTAGTAGAATACATCTGCTAGAAAAATTATAGATGATATATAGGTTTTATGGAAGGAATAATTTATAATCTTTGGAGAGTTTTTAGGACACTCGACTAAATCAAATTCGACCCTCAATCCGGGCATGTGGACGAAATCTACGGAATGCGATGTTTTTTACCAAAAACTGAATTCCATGTGATTTATCCCTGCTACATATATATATATATATATCCCTTCTCCCACTTTCCATAGGACTGGAATCCACTGGTTGTGTCATAGGATCTCTATGTTTCTGCTTTATGTATTTTTTAATTATATTTTTAATAATGTTATGTGAAATTTTTTTGCTATTCCTCCAATATGTTTTTTGTCTGCTGTTTTTACTTAATATGATGAACTGTATCTCATGAACATATATATTATTTTATAATTCATATTTTTGAATGATGGTTTATGAGTAGTATTTATTCAATTATCATATAGATGATGAAAATATAGTTTGATAAAGAAGGTTATTAATAGGTATACACTAAAGAAGGAGTAGGGACGGGGTGTCAAGGAGGGAGGGGGTGTCCAAGAGTGGGGGGGGGGGGGTCTAGGAGTGGGGGGTGTTTAGGAGGGGAGGAGGCTGTCCAAGGGGTGGGAAGGGGGATGTACAGGGAAAGTGAGGGGCTATTGTGGAAGGGAGGGGGGTTGTCAACGAAGGTGGGGGTTTCCAAGAGTGGAGGGGGTGTCCAAGAGGGGACGGGGCTGTCCAGGAGGGGAGGGGGCTATACAAGGGTAGGGAGGGGGCTATCCTGGAGGGCTTTATTGGGGAGGGGAGGGAGGTAGTTTGGCTAATCACACTAATGAACAAGGAGATCTAGAGAATACTGAGCGAGTGTGATTATGTCTTCTCTAATTGTGTAGGTTCTCATCAGGACCTCTCTAAAACTAAGAAATAAATTCCTTCCATACCTTCAACGGGACCTTAGATATTGAATGGGGTCCTTGGAGAGGCATATGTGGTTAGGGTCCAACCAGGGTTGGACCCAATGTATGATGTGGATGCGTGATCACTCATTCCCTTTGACTAGGCATGGGAGAGTAAAATATTAGAGGTTGCTAATATTTGTAACTATAAAGTTTATAACCTATCAAGGATGGTAGTATCACTAGGAAAATGTTTTAATTTATTCTAAAATTTAATACTTCTATGAAATTGAATAGACCATCATTTACGTGTCATATTATATAACATGTGGAGATTCCTCCCTTCTTTTATTATTAATAAATCAATCTATTTGGATTACATGTTGTTGTGGACATTTCTTCGTCTTCTTTTCTCATCCATGTAATCTTAGCAAAATAATTTTTATATGTCCATGAATCATGTTGATCCTCTTCTAAAATATTATTTCAATCTAAGGAAATATGGACATATAATGGTTGTAGAAGGTAGAAATTGAAAATTTTTAATGTATTTGTTCATATTAATGGTTAATATATTTCATTAATGTATTAATCACATAATATTGGATTCCTTATATAGGTGAATTTTTTTTCTTGAGTTCAAATTCTTTGTTCGGCCACTAATACTATGGAAAACAATTTTTTAGAGTGGATCACGGATGCAATAAGGATGAAACATTAATGTTTTTAACTTTATGTTGGATTATTTTTATTATAAACACATTAAGCATTTTTTGAAATGTATATAGAAGTTTTTTTTGTATTCATGATTTCATGTAGATGTATATAGAATATTCATTCTTCTGTACTTTGTGTGTAGTTGTTGTTTATGCCATGTGTGCAGGTGTTGTCTCAGGTGTGCAGGTGTTCTGAATGTGCTAGGATTTCTCAGGAAACAAGGCCTTTATCAGTTCTAATTAAGCGCAAAAAATTGTCCAATATATCAGCACTAAAAATAGCCCAGACAAAAGTGGTCCTTATCAGTGCTATTTTGAGTGCTGATATATTACACAGTTATCAGCTATCAAAATTGCATTGATAAAGGGGAAATTTATTAGTTCTCAAAATAGAACTGATAATGATGGCCCTTTATCAGCATTATTTTGAGTGTTAATAAATGGTATCCCCCACCCATTATCTTATCCATGATTAATATCTCTTTTATAGAGCTGTTAAAGGCGGTTTAGAGTGATATTAAAAGCCATATTTTTAGTAGTAATCCGTATCTCAACATTTTCCAGTTACTCCTATTGGAAATCCTTCAACACATAGAATTTATAGATTGTATTTCCATGGATTCATTGGTTAGGTATGTGCTAAGGGAAATCATTGACCTATATCTTGTGTGGTTTCATGCACTCTGGAATATTTAGAACCCCCTTGTTCCACAAAACTATAGATATAACTAGAGACATGTGATCCTTTAATGAACTAGGTTTAGATTCTCCCATCTGGGAAGGTAGCTATAGGGGGTCGACCCTGATGATGGTTTTGATGTTGAAGGGGGGATGAAGCCGCGTTTTTCACTTTGTCAGTAAGACTTGACAAGGAAATTTCTATCAATTCTTCATTAGAAAATGTTTAACATGATGATGTTCCTACACTCAGTTAAGATGAGCATAATGCGTCTCTTCATGTAACATCTCTAGTTGCTATGGAGACAACACTAGCACTTCAATGGATGTTCCTGTCTTCGTGGATCATCTTGAAGGATATATAAGTGTAATTGTACATGAATTCTTGTCCTACATCAAGGCTTCCTCTAGGATGATAAAAATAAATGAAATCCAAGAACCCACCTATGAAGTTCTGAGTGACAATGTTAGGGACTAGTTCAGTCTTCAAATTCTATACACACATCATCAAACAATTATCATAACCCAGTGACATGTTGAGAAAGTACATGAGGCCCTTCAACCAATAGAAAAAATGTATGATGCAATCATATTGAAATACCATTCACGGGAAGTGGAAAGATATATTTTTCTTTCATGTGGTGGATCTAAACTGATAGAGAAACTTTTTTTGAAGTTAATTCCATCAATGATGGAAACAATAGATAACTGGTTATACCCAATGAATGTAGGAACATCCAATTAAATAATGAAACATCTATTCTTGGGGGAATTCTCCTACCATAGGGTCCCTAACATGGTTCCACACATATAGATGAAGTGTTCCAGATGCTACCATTTGTTTCTCATCCCGGTTGTTGGTGAAAATGTGGGATTCTAGAAATCTATGGGTTCTCGCATGACTTCCAACCAAGGTGAATATGGATTTCTATTAATCTATATCACCAATGATCTACTCTCCATGTCTACATGGAGAGAAGTTAGAGAAGATATAAAATTGTTTTGGTGGTGATTCCAATCATGGTGTGGATTCCTGAACAACATTCATTGAAAATCAAATCTACATGAAAAAAACGCTCAATGTATCATGGATCAACTTTATCTGGGACATGATAAAGGTTTTCACACTACTAGGGTGCATTGGGATATTCATATCACATTTTTTTCCGTAAACTTAGTATTTTTATTTTGTTATTTATATGGGATCACATGGTTCATCATGCGATAACTAGGCATGAAGAAAATGTGGCTACCCTTATCATCATATGATAGGAAAGAAATGATCCTATCTAGGGGAACCATATTCTTGGGGCCACTGAATAGTAACTCATCATTTATCTACTTCTGATAGGTGGTCTGCTATTGTCGGGTGGCTATAGCGGGATCATCCACTATTCTCTCTGTGACATTAGGTGGATCCAAGGGCTCAAGCTATCCCTATACCATGTTAAGATTTCCACTAGTGGGAAATGATGAGGAGGGATCCATGAGGATGAGTTTGTTCCTTTTGAAGAAGGTGATAACACATGTTTGAGGGTCCACCTGATACTATGCTACTACAATGGTTTGTTTATATCTACTAGATTTTACACTGGTGTCCCCATACATAGGAAATCCCCGATCAGCCATATCCACTTTGATAGTACCTATGGCCATATCCTTGATATCACCGGGAGAATCGGGTAGTTGTGAGATATGACTAAATTAGAGAGTGGAATATTATCCACATACATGTATATTAATGTGTAGGGTTGAAATGTTAAAAATAAAGATGAGAATTATAAATTACTGAAAACATCATTATTGAAGGGTTCTGTTCTAGCCAGGTGACATAGGATGTTCCCCCATAGAGATTGCTTCCATCTAAACCATGTGAAAATGTTGATTAATGTCATCAAAGTGGTCCTAAATCCTTGTGTAGATCAAATAACTATCACTAATGTGAAAATGAGTTTCCCATACCATTTGGTAAACAAAAATGACCTGGTCCTGGGTACGGGACTTCATTATGTTTAAATTAGGAAATGTATATGGCTATAATACCACTGATAGCTAATTAATTTACAGAGTGTACCACATGATTCCTTGTTCTGAAACAGGGAATGGATCATGGTTTGACCAATCATTGATCAATGAATGAAAAAAAAACATAGAGCATCATGAATGTGGATCAGTGTGGTGATGAAGTAGCTGGTAGAAGGGATGCTCCATGAGATAACTGCTCACAGCATGTTGGGTCATCTATTGGGGGTGGTTCCAACCACATTATCACGTCACTATAAGACATATTACATTCCATTATCTGCTGTGATAGGGAATTGGAATTCATCTACAGTTCTAATAGATTATTTTCCTCTATCATACTCTAGAATTACTCTCCATGACCTCACCTAGAGGTAGATAATGGCATTGGTGATGATGGTGATGATTAAAAATTGATACCCTTGATTGGAGGAAAATCTTTTTCCACCTACATTTAACTATGAAGGGATTCGGGAATTTTTTATCTCAAATTCTGCGATGGAGAACTTCACCCACCTCGCTCCTTCCATAAACATTGATATAGATGAATTGGGTGATGTTTCAATCATTGAATCACATTATTCTTCACATTCTGAGAAGTGAATAAGATACAAAACGAATTGGTGCTTCTACGGTTTCTTCTGTCGACAGTGAATATTTTCCCTTATTCACTAACACGGTGATTTATAGAAAGGATGATGTTCGACAACGGTATGACCTATGTGTTGGTTGTTGAGGTTATTAGGAGGGCCTCTTCTTTGATAAGGCTGGATATGAGGAGGTACTCCAAAAAATTTGCGGTCAGAAGGGGAAGGACATCCACATTTATTGTTGATGGTTTTTGTTGGACCTTCATTCTATTGGGATTAAATGATGGGATGGACAACACATTGATCAAACTAGTCATGGTCCCGAGATCTTTGTTAGATACTAAAAGTGTTAGAATGACCTCTACAATAGATGTTGTAGGGAACATGGGGAGGGTCATTATGATGACTATCAAAGGAGTGGGTGGGATCTCCACTCTGGGATGTGATTTTATGAAAAATATTATTTTTATGACCAGAAAGGAATTATTCTTAAAAAAAATTATTCAATAACTATTATTAAAATATATTAATGAAATTTTAATGTTATATATTTAAAAAAATGTTTTTAAATTCATTAAATAATTTTTATAGGATTACGATATGAATAAATTGATTTTTAATCCTAAATAATTTGTATATTATTAAAAGAAAATTTTACCACCTTCTAACGGAATTCCTATTTCAAAAATAAATATTGAAACTTTTATGTTTTTTATTTTAATAAATAAAATTTATTTTAGATTTCATAATATCTCAATTTATTTTGGGTTAATTTTTTATATTTTTAGGTGAACATTGATATTTTGATGAATATTGAATGACAATAAAGTTTAATTGAAAAAAGATTTTTCATGAAAACAATTTATTGTGATAAATTATATTTTAAAATGGTTTTCAAGTATAAATAAATAAATTTTATATCATTTAATGATATTTTTATTGTTAGAAATAATTTCACAATGAAATTGAATATAAAGACATTCCAATCATTTGTACTTTTATCTTAAAAAACATGTAGTCTCATCTTGTTTGTGGGATTAATTTTAAATTAATCTCATCCATGGATTTCATTTGAATTTGTAAAAACAGATTCCAAAATTTGAATATAAATAATTAGTAATTTATATTAAAGAAAAATTAGTTGTTTTACAAATAATTTAGTCAATGTTATCAAAACTAATTGCAATAATTGAGGTAAATATGAGATAATTTAATGATTAAAACTAGAATATATCGTGTAAAAATGACTCTATTCTTTGCTAAATTTTGGAGTCTATATTGAGAAAATTTCACCTATAAATATATATATTTTTTAATTTTAAACATTTAACCCTTGGTGGACAAGTAAAACATGGATATCAAACAAATATTTTAAAGTATACCCAATTTGTCATTTCCCCCACTAATAAAAGGCTTCCACCCCCAACCTCCAATAACACCTTTCAAATGTTTTGTATAGCCCAAAAAATAACCTAGTAAGCTCTAAAAAACCCTAATATCATCATAGAGTCATTAATTTGTTAATAATGAAAACCAATTAATTTTTTTTGGTGAAATCCAAAATGAGATACTTCAAAAAAGGATATTTTTGTGAAGGTCCAATTTTATTTTCCTTATTTATCGAACATATTTAATTATTTTTATTAAAATATTATACAGAAAACATATTATACTCTATATACATATATTTTTTTTGTTATGGGTTTTACCAACACCAATATACAATTCTGATATTTATATTGTATTTATACTTATGGAATTATTATATATTACATTCCTTATTGCTTTCCATTTTATAAGAATAAGATAACGTTGTTTGGGGTTGTTTAGATTACCACATTCTCAATGCGATGTGATTCATTCATACTTTAAATGGAATATATTAATGATAGATTTCATATATATATATATATATATATGATATAGATTAAAATTTAATGATATTTATGACATAATTATCTCTCTGTACATATAAAATTTCATTTTCATCATTCAATTTACAACCTAAAAATGTGATAATGACGTTTGTCGACGTGTGCACTACTGTCACCTCGAAGCGATGTGATTCTTACTTTCTCATCACTATTTCACAAGAATTATATATGTAAATAGATACAATTTTAAATTTGGGTATTTAAGATATTATGATAATTATATAATTTTATACATTAATTACCATCATTCCCGAATTATTATTGAAAAATGAGAACGTTACTCATGCATTCGTACAACATATAATCTTTAAGATTGTAATGTTGGTTCAATTTTCATGATCATTTTTCCTGTTATATTTTAAAATAATAATTTATGTAAAAAATACAATTATTTAATAATTCTAATTCTTAATATGTTTTAATAATGACCACTTTGACCATATTTTACCAACCAATTTCATTTTTGACACAAAAACCGAATGTGGTCAAAACACCCGATGTAAACATAATTTTTTAAGTATTTGTATACCACATTGAATAAGAGTAATAAAGTTAATAATAAAAATTTGAAAGGTTCTGTTGATTTTAAATAATTGAAATATGTATATAATGAAAAATGTTAGAGGAAAATCATGATGAATTGGACTCAAGGTAATGGGTTTCCTCTCAATTTAAATTCCATTGAGGCATATTTCTTATTTGTACCTAGTTACTTTTACAAGCTGTATATACTTCAATGTCCTTATTATATCAGGAATATAATTTATTTCCTCATATTTTATGTTTTAATTAATGTTATTCCTTTATATAAATCACTACTTAAAAGTTACTCAGGTAGTAAGGGATTTCATAATTCATTTTCCCTTCCTTGGGTTAAACTTCTTTTTCAGTGGTCATGTTATACCAACAATATGTGTGAAATGATCTCTAATTGTATTAGTTTGTATTACCATTTTTATTTAATGGATTTAACATTTTCACATATAATTATTTCATTAATTTATTATCAACCCAATTATATGATATTTGTAAGTGCTTTGGTAGTCCCAATTTTTTTTCTGGGAGACATATACCACATTCACCAGTTATCATTATTTTTTTTTTGTATTTACTGACCATGGATTAATTTAATAATTCTTGTACATAATATTATGGGATTTTAAATATCAATTTTAGGATTTATATTTAATGGGGTTTATTGTCTCAATGTGACCAAAGTAGTAATGGATTTTTTTTCACGATATTCATTCCTTGTGATGATTGTTTTGGTATACACATATTTGAATTAGGTAGTGTATATACTTATCATTTGACATTTTATGTCATGAATATTCTTATTCTCAAGATATTATATGATTAATTTTATGTTATTTCATCACGGGTTTTAGTAATAAATATTTTTAAGGTGGTATGTGACAATTTGTAATGATTACAAGTTATATAAATCAAGAATTTTTTTAACTTTATTTTAATGAAAATTATTTTCATTAATGTCAACAACCCATTTCGTCACAGTAACTCCTTTGGGGATATTTTTATATATATACCATCATCATTATTTTATATAGGGAATAATATTTTTTCAAATTTATTATTATGGAACCCATTTCTTTTCCATTGGTTGATCATATTCTAAATAGATTGTTATGGAACCAATTTATTATAAATGTGTTAATCTTATTTTAAAGATATCGGTATTTAACACATTTAATTTCTATGTGTTAATCATGTTTTAAAGATATTATTATTGAACACTTTCCTCATCCATGGGTTAATCAAATTTTCCAAAAGAGTGATATTGAAACCATTTCTTTTACACTGGGTAATCATGCATCATTGTGATTGTTATGGAACCAATTTCTTTTCTATGGGATAATTACATTTCAAAGAGATCATTATGGAACCCATTTTTTCCATGTATTAATAAGTTTTCAGATATATTATTATTGAACTTGTTTTTTCCCATTGGTTAATCATGTTTCAAAGAGATTGTTATTGAAGTCATTTCTTTTTTATGGGCTACGCAAGTTTTGAATATATTTTTATGGAAACCCATTTTTTTACATGTTTTAATCTTATTTCAAATATATTGTAATTTAACCCATTTATTTTCAAGGGGTTATTCTTGTTTTTAAGATATTTCTATTAAAGGAATTTGTTTTCCTTTGGTTATCATTATTCAAAATGATTGACAAGAACTCCATTTATTCTACATGTTATGATATAGTTATAAAATGAATAGTGGTTGTTCAATTGAGTTTATGATGAAATGAATGAATATATGCACTTGGAAAATTCACAGGTTTTTATATGATAATAAAATGATTAGTGGTTCTGTGATAATCCAATAATAGGTGGTTATGTGATAAACTAACATCAAGTGGGTATATGATATCCCTATAATGCATTGGGTATGGATGTTAGTCATATGGATAATCTATATTTAAGAGTGACATATATGTAAGTCGATCAAATGGGTTTTCAATTTATAATAATGAAAATTATAATAATATCCCATGATGCCTTTATGTATTTTCAATGTTTTTGTGGTTTTACAATGTCTGTAATGGTTAAGATTGATTTCACATGACTTTTGATTATTGATTTTTATGACTTTTAAATTTTCCATGCGTTCATATTTGATGATCTTGGTATTAATTGGCATGATTTATTTTATGAATATCTCATTCACATTGATTATTATATCGTACCATAATGCACAATTTTTCACATTTATGATATTATATTGTAAATCCATAAATTGTCCCTTAGTTAAAATTTTATCTCACCATTATAATGTTTTATTATCCCAAATTTTTATAGAATTATAATTAATTACTTATTAATATAAATTTTTTCTCATTTAATATCTTTTGACCTATTGTGAAATATAAAAATTTGGGATGAAATGTTGAATTGTTAATCTTTTGACTTGTGAATTTTCTATGTAACAGTGTTTCCTAATTCTCTAAAACTCTGAACCTATATTTTCCTCTAGTATGTATGTGAACCAAGTTTTTTTAATGTTTATAAGAAATTTTTTATCATTGATATCAAAAAAAATACCTGGAATCTAAAGTTATATATTTCATCCCAAGAGCTGTGGGTGCGGTTTTTGGGGTGTAATAGTTGATATCAAAGGTATTATTAGATAACATTAGAGATTATGATGTTTTAATATTAATTCATTTTAAGAGTCATGGATAACTTTATAGGTCTATGATAACAATATTTATCATAAGTTACAATTCATAATACACCCCCTTTGATGTTTTTATGTAGCATACATTTTGTTCTTTTCTATGAATTTTTAAATATTGATTTGGGTTGAGATGCTTGTTATCCCTAGGATCAATAGAAAAAATTTAGGGTGGAATTATTTTTCATGATTAATGAATAAAAGCGGAATCACTAAAGCTATATGAAAACAATTTTCATAAGGCTATGAAGTGGGTAATGATCCCATGATTGAAGGGTGGCAATTGTATCTCACACAACAACATGCCAAAATGATTTCATAGTTGGCATGAACTTTTATTCAAGTAATGATTATATTTATTATAGAATAATTTGGGATTTAATTTGAGGAATAGTGGTTGATATATATTGGATTAATATATGATCATATCCTTATGATCTTCATATTTCATATAAGGTCTGAAAATGTTTGAGAAATTTTATTGAAATTTATTTGAAGAAAAAATTAGTTCCAAAATTGGGAATTTATTTTTAATATTAATTAGTCATATAAATTTTTAACCATTTTTTGATTATATGATAATTTTATACCCATTTTTTATTCGATTAATTTATAAAGAATGATGGACTAACTTGACTATCCCTTTATTCGCTACTTTAGGGTTTAATGGTTTATTAATCATTCTTCTTGAATACTCATCACTTGGAGAAAATGATGATATTTTTGTGGAAATTGAAAAAAATATAAAATTCTATTCATCATGTATGTATATTCCTTTTTTCTCACAATGTCTATATAGTATGAAAATTATTTAAAATCACGACAAGGATCTTGAAATAAAATTTTATCATATTACCATGTTTTATAATAATATAAAAAAAATTTCACACCTATTTAGCATCTGGTAGTTTCTTTATTGACATCCAATTGAACATTTTCTCTCTGAAAATCAATTATTACATGATAATTAGTTTTCCCTTCCAAATTCATATTTTAATTACCCATTTTTTCCATTATGGAATCCTAGTTATGTTTCACTTATGGTGACCATTATGTTTCCCACATTCCCATTTGAATAATATTCTTTATTTTCCCATTTAATAGTGTGGGGTTCAGTATATTAATTCTAGAAATAATAATCATTTTATAACCAAGACAATGACTGTGGTAAAATTCAATTTATGTGGTGCTGGATATAACATTCAATGATTTTAGGAAATATATTAATTCAAGTTAAATTAAAATATTTATAATGTTTTTCACACAAAATAGAATTTTTTATCTTTTTTACAGGATACACCATGTTTCTCTTATGTTGCAGGAAATATCGAGTCCCATTGATGACATATGTTACATGCAAGGCTGAGCCTTACCAGGAAACAATTTACCATTAAAAAATTTAGTTAACATAATAGTGATCACCTAGTAGTTGTAATAAAGATAATTAATGTGAATAAATTTATTATAAAAACAATGTTTAAACTTGTTAATAACATGAATTAATTGGATAAAATTAATTATTAATTAAAAGAAAGTCAAATTGAATATAAAGTTTTCGTTTTTATGAATAATGTTTTTATGACAAAAATGTCATTTTATATTATTAAATTAAATTAATAACTACTATGAATTTTAATTCGTTAAATTTAAATTTTATATATTTAACAAACTATTTTTATATTCACAAATAAGGATAATAGTATTATGATAAGAATAAATATAATTTTAAACACCAATTTCTATATCTTTTGAATATGAAGTTTGACCACCTTTTAATGGAATACATGTTTTAAAAATAATTTTTTCACTTTTTATTTTTAGTAAATAAAAATATTAATTTATCAAATATAAATTTCAAAATTAACATTGGATTAATTTTTGGATTTTTTGGAGAACATTTGTATTTTGAAAACTACTGAATGCCACAAAATTTATATTATAAACTAAATATTAATGTTAATAATTTGTAGTGATCAAATATACTATTATATTATTTTAAGTTATAATTAGATAAATTTTATATACATTAAACCTATTTAATAATTTTAATAATTCTAAAATTGAAATTTCATATAAAAATATTTTAAACTTTAGATCCTTACTCTTTAGAAAGTCATTTTCTCATCCCATCAACATGAAAAAATTTAATTTAATTCTTTCTACTTCTATAATTTCAATTTGGAAAAATATATTTAATATTTGGATGATTATAATTTATAATTTATATTATGGATAATAATTTTTTTACATAAATACTAGTGAATGTAATTGAAATTAATTTCAGTCATTAAGATAAAAATTAGTTTAATTTATATTCAAAATTAGAATATCAACTGTACAAATGACGCTAAATTTTAATAAGAATTATTTTTGGAACATTTTTAGACCATGAAACCCTTTAAGGATCTATAATGATCTTTTTGGGACTCATGGGGGACATGTAAAACATTGAGAGCACTCAATTCTTTTGAAGAGTACCCAAGGTGATCTTTTCCCCAAAAATAAAACCCATCCTATACTCATCCTCCCTTTACACCTATCAGTCCATCTATATCAACAAAAATCTTACCAAATAATCTAAAAAAATTCCTAATATAATAATATAATATTCACTTTTGAATAAAAGAATCCCAATCAAGGAGATTTCACTGGTGCAGAATCTAAACAAATTAAAAGAATAAGAGGGTATGGAACCTACCATCAGGGAAAGCCTGTGCATGAATGGGAGATCCTAGAAAAATAGCCATGTAGAGGTGGAGGGATTATTTCATGATGAAGATGCTGGGGAGGAGCAGTTCCAAGTAGTTAGTATGGGTTGCATGTATTGTTTGAAGCCAACATGAAATGAATTATTCAAAGGCATACAAGCCATGTAATACTTATGCCTATGGGCCTTGTTAGGGTTCTACCTCACCCCTTGATTGTGGGATAATCGAAATAAATAAAAAATGAATTCCTTTGAGCCTTTGTAGGAAAGAAATAAGAACAATGAAACCCACATATGCAAACCAAAATGAGTTACCCATTTTGAGGTAACATTCTCAATGATCACTTTCGTTTTATTTATCTCACAAACATGTTAAATTATTATTATTAAAAGGTCATATTATAATAATATTTTTTTCTAAATATACTGATATGTTTTAATGTTAAGGTTTCTACTTAAATCTATAAACATTTCCATATAATGGGTAATGAAATCACTGATCGCGTGTTCTGTCAACTACCGTCTCACGAAACGATGTCATTCATTTGTCCTTAACCACCTCTTATGGGTGGTAATTATAATGGAAATACTATTTTTATTCGACTTATATAATATTTATAGTTTCTTATTACATATTTATTATTTTTTATTACATGCCCTAATGATTTTTATTTTATGGTAATACAATAACGTCAATTGTGGATGTGTTGATTATCACCTCCAAAAAGCGATGTAATTTGTTCACACATTACAAGCAATGAATTATTAATTATTTTAAGAAACATATATAATATAAATTTAATAAATATTATATTAATTACATAAATATATTTTTATAAATATAACATATCATTTTCTTCATTCCATTTCACTCACTAAAAAAGTGATAACATTGTTTGTGGACATATGAACGACGACATACTCAATGGGATGTGATTATTTTTTTTCATCATGACATCATAAGAATGCTATGTGTAGGTATATATAATTTGAATACATATAATTTATAAAATAATTTAAATTCTGGAAATATAATCCATACTAAAATTCATTCTATAATGATCATTGAAAAATGAGAACGTTACTCCTGCATACGCACTTCATACCTTCTCCAAGATTGTAATGTTGGTTCATTTTTCATAACCATATTTTTTATTTATTTAAAACATATAATTGATGTGAAAAACATATAGTTATGTAAATATTATTATTCAGGATATTTTTAAAAAATGATCCATTTGACCATAAAAGTCATTCCAAAATAGTTTTTTTACAAATAAATTAAATATAGTAAAAAAACCCGACGTAAACTCAATTATTGATGTAGTTGTATAAAATATTATCAATTATAAAATAAATTTATGGATAAAAATGAACAATTATATGAATAAAAAATAATAATTAATATATGAAAATTATTCAAGATGTTATATGACATGCATAATTAATCAGAGTCATGGATAAGGGTTTTGTATCAATTTAAATTCCATTGAGACATATTTGTTATTATACACCTAGTAACTAGTATGTAGTGTATCAAATTCTGATTGAAATTTTATATCATTAGTTTCATTTATAAAATTAAATGAAATGTTTAATTTTTTGTTATTATTACATGGATGAAATGATTTCAAATTTTATCTAGTGGTACGGGTTTTCCAAACTCAATTTTAATTCATTGGATCGTACTTCTATTTTATTGATTATGTTATACCATGCATATGTGTGAAATGACCACTGATTGTATTATTCTGAATTTCAAATTTTATTATGTGGATATACAATTTAAACATATAATTATTTCTTATTTTTATTCTCACTCCAATGATAATATAATTTTAAGGGGATTTCTAACATCACTTTTATTTCTACGAGACATATTCCATATTCAGAACTTATCTTTTTTTTGTGTAGATAATTAAAATAAATCTATTTTTTGATTATTATAATTACAATTATTGTTTTTTACATATCCATTTTATGATATATCATTCATGGGGTTCACAGTTTTGATATCACCAATGCCGTAATTGATTTTTCCCCAATTTTAATTCGTTGTGAAATTAGTTGTGTTATACAACTATTTTATTTTATGTGGTGTATACACATATCTTTTAGCAATATATATAAGGAATATTTTTATTCACATTATATTATAAGATTCATTTAATGTTATTCTATCTTGGGGATTATGATTCAAATGCTTCATAGTGGAATGGAACATTCTGAAATATATACAGGTTATTTTCATCATGAATGTTTTTAAGGATATTTGAAGGTTATTTCAATTCATTCACATCAACAACACGTTTTGTCACTTATCAAAAAATTGGAATATTTTTTATTGATACCATAATTAATCTTTATTGATATATAATGATTTTTTCTAAGGGATGATTATTGGACCCATTTCTTTTCTATGGGTAAATCATTTTCTAATGAGATTTTTACAGATCACATTTCATTTACATGGGATAATATTATTTAGTGTTTACATTTATTTATCCCATTAAATATCGATGGGGGTAGTCATGATTCAAATATATTCTTATAGAAACCATTTCTTTTCAATGGAATAATCATGTTTCAAGGTGATTTTCATTGAACTCATTTGATTTCCATGGAATAATGATGATTCCAAAAAATTGTTATGGAACCCATTGATTTTCCATGATTTAATCATGTTTAAAGTGATTTTTCTGGACCCAATTTAATTTACATGCGTTAATCATGATTTGAATAGATTTTTATTGACCCCATTTCATTTACATTAGTAAATCTTGTATCTATGAGATATTTATTTAACCAATTTAATTTCCATGGGTTAGTCATGTTTTAAAGAGATTTTTGTTGAAAAAATCTGTTCCCATAAGTTAATCAAGTTTCAAAGAAATTTTTATTGAACCCATATCTTTTCCATGGTTTTACTATGTTTCAATTTGATTTTTATTGACCCCATTTTCTTACCATGGGATAAACATGTTTCAAAAGTGATTTATAGGAAACACATTTTATTTCTATGGTTTGGTCACAATTTAAAATTGATAACGGTTGTTCCTATGAGTTTGTGATGATATGAAATCATTTATGTATGTTTACATTTTATGGGTGGTTACATTATAACCCAATGATGGGTGGTTCTATTATAAACCAATGATGGGTGGTTCCATGACAAACCAATGGTGGGTGGTTACATGATAAACCAATGTTTTGTGTTTCCATGATATCCAACCAATGAATTTTGAATGGAATTCAGTCGTATGGATATTCAATTTTTAGGAGTGACATGTATTGTGTTATTCTTCATGGTTACTCAATCTATAATAATGGAAATTATAAAAATTCCCCAGGATAACTTTATATGTTTTTATGCTTATTAGGGGTTTATAATGTGTGTAATTATCGAGATTGATATCACATGGATTTTGATAATTGGTTCTGATGAATCATTCCCGTTACATGTTTCCATATTTGATGATCAAGGTATTGATGGGTTAGATTATTTTTATGACTCAGTCATGCAATTTGGTTATTTTTTTATAACCTTATACACTCTTATGTTCATTGATGAAATTCATTTTTTGAAGCATACTTTTTCCCATACCGAGCATTCTCCCTTCATATGTTTTAGTTTACCAAGTTTTTAAAGAATTATGTGGAATGATTTATATACGTAATGGTTTTCTAAATGAATATAATGAGGACCTAGTTTGAAATATGAAAAGTTGGGATAAATGGGTTAATTTTTTTGATGACATGTGATTTATTTACGTATGAGTTTTTAGTAATTCCCAAAAACTCTAAACCAAAAAGGAATTCCTGAATAAAAGTGATAGGTGGTTTCTTTTAAATGTTGTAAATTTTATATTAAATATTTGGGACATAATTTTCTACATCAAAGCCGAGAATGTAATGTTATTGATTTTATCACATGATCTAGAAGTGTGCGTTCTGGGATATTTTAATTACTATTCATATCATTTAGTTTAACTACAAGGTTATAAGAGATTCATTTAAAAATTTTGATTAATAATATTACATGAATTTGATAAAACACAGTTTTGTGTGTAAGAAAATCTAATATACTGTTGCATGTAGGGTGAACATAAATTGGTGTTTCTTGTTAATCATGATACCAAAAAAATATAATTCATTGGATATAAATAATTACTAGAAACATGAGTTGTGAAATTCTATCCCCAATAAAATGAATTTATCTATCGATAGTTTTAACTTAGATATAAAAAATGAGGCTACTTATTTCTCATCATATTCATATTTTCTCAAATAGATTCCTCAAACATGTGGTTTTTTCAAAATAAAAACAAATTAGTATTTTGGTCATGCTTCATAGATCATTCTATGTATGATCCAAGAACTCCACCATATATTCCTCATATGAAAGATTTCTTCCCAGATGTATGAGCTATGAGTTTAGTACATTTGAAGGATCGAGTATGTACTTCCTCATGAGATAAATGAAATACATCTCTGATTTGAGAGAGGTTTGGTGGAAGCACAAATAGATAGGCCACCATACTGATGATATTAATAATTTCAAACATACCAATATACCTACGGTTTAAATTTTCTTTATTCTCAAATATCTAAACCTTCTTCCACGGATAAATTCTTAAAAACACATTACTGTCAACATCAAATTCAAGATAACGTAGTTGATTATTAGTATAACATTTTTCTAACTCTTAGCTTCCTCGATGTGTTTCTAAAATTATCTAACCATTTCCCTAATTTATTTCTCAATATTAGGTCCCTATAGATTTCTTTCAATAAATTCATTCCATCATGTTAGATCTCTACATTTCATTCCATTGAGGGTGTCATTAGTTTACATCTAAATGCTTGAGTGTATGATATGGTGTACGAAAAATCAACTAAAAGAAGGTGTTAATCCCAAAAACATTGGAATTCTAAAAAATAAGATGTCAACATATCATCTAGGGATTGAATTGAAAATTCATACATACCATCACTATGATGATGTTAAACGATGCCAAAACTGAAATTCACTTCAAAATCTTCTTGATGAATTTATCAAAATATTGACGTAAACCTATGATTATACATAATAAAATTTTCACCCCATGAATAATTACCTCTTCTTTATGTCATATCCTAGAAAAGTAATCTAGAGATATATCTTCTCAAATAGAGATATAGTGTTGTAACCAAGTACAGTGATAGATTACAATCCATATAGCCTTATTCCTTTTAGTTTATTGGTTATTCCTAAGACAAAAACCATGGTGATGTTTTTCCTCCTATATATTGGAATTTGTAACAGTGGTAACGTCTCTGTAGAATTTTTTCTCTCATACTTAACATACATGAAATACCATGCACCGAGATACAAACCCTACAACATCTCTCTTTCTCCCATCCCACTAAATAGTACTCTTTCGAATCTCTAAAAATCATAATGCATATTGCATTAATATAGAACAAATAACTATGAGCTTCCAAAAACATGTCTTCCTTAAAAATATTTATAGACTTGGAACATACACAGTTAATTAACCTTTTCATTCCAGCATGATCATTGATTAATTAAAGATTATTTCTATCCTTACTTCTAATTCTGTATCTTCCATTTGTGCCTCATTAATCTTAACTTTCATAAGTGGTTGAACATTCAATTGTTTATTATTAGATTTACCATTACCGTTAGGATTTAAATATACTTCCATTTTAAATCCATAAATATTTGATATTTTATAATACTCACCATTGATAAGATATCATGATCCCTTTAAATAAAACCATTTTCAACATTGTTCTCTTTCCCAGGGTTGTAATGTATTGAGAAGTCGTGATCTTTAATCCACTCTAACTATATTTTTTAGTGTGTATTCATATTCTTTTGTGTTAATATAGACAATAAACATTTATGATCAGTATATATATCACAATTTACTCCCTAAAGATAATGCGTCTTCACTGCGGAAAAAATTACCTTCCGAGACAGGTCATTTGCAAAGCTCCATGCACTCGTCACAAATAGTTACCTGGAAGAAACTATTTTCATTGGTTAAACAAAACAATCAAAAATACTATTGATGTAACTTCCCACCAAAACAAGAAAATGGGAATTTGAGAAGGGAACCATATCTCGTTATAAATAACCGAGGTCTGGTAAAGGTATTTGTGATGAGATCATTCACCTGTCACTAATACTCTGTCTGCTGGTGATTATTTTCAGTGGGACCCATCACTATTAGTTTTTTAACCATTGCTAAAATCATTTATTGTGAGAAATATTTTAGATGTGGGTACTGTCACCAATATTTTCGTCACTACTAATCTAACATATAGATACCCCCCATTTATTCTCTACATTCAACAATTCACCTATCCTTTCATCAGTTTTTTCCACCTTCTTTAAGTAGAAGTATATATTTTTATGGGTAAGGAAAGTTTTATCTTTGCTACGCATAAATGATTCATTTTAGAGGTATTTATGTTTTGGTTAAATTTTTTATTTTATTTATTTATGTTTTATTAGATTTTAATATTATTAATTAGTTTAAATTAATGTAAACAAGAAGTAATTATTTATAATAATAAATATTTATTTAGAATTTGATGTAATAATTTATATTTAGAAGTTATTATTTAAAATTTTGATTATTCTTTTTAATTTGTATTAATGTTTTCAATTAAACAGTAAAGAATTTAAATTTATAGTAATTATTTTTAATGAGACGTCAATTTCCATGATTAGCATCCATTTGTAATAATAACCGGTAATTTGTTTTTGGGAACCCTTAGGATCTTTCATTCAATCAATATACTGCACATTTTCAATAACAATCATCCGACTGGTTATCTTCATCAAAAACATCGGATAAATAGTAGAGTGTCTCTGATGATTAAAGGGGGTGTGATATCACTCCACTTAAGGCATTAGAATGTATTTTAAATCATTTAAATATGATGTCATTCAAGGAAGGAAAAAGGTTACATATAGTGAGTGTTTCACTCCTACTCCTACAAAGAGAAGGCCACTGAAGGATTACTCTAACATGCCATGAACCATGACTACCAGATCTTCATCTAAGGTGCTAAGAAGAAATAATGCAGAGATCCTTAACATTTTTAATTGTGGTAATTATCAATCTGAGTTTGAAACTTTTGATGACTATGATTATGAAAATGATTTCTCATACTATGGTATGAAATTCTATTGTTTATCAAATGAAGACAACCCACTTTAATTTCCCCATCCATATCATTTCTATTTTTTATTTTATTTTTGATAAATGGTCAGATTCTTTGTATCTAGATAGACTTGTAGGGTAGGGGTAATTATTAAAAATTAGCTATATATCAAATAATGTATTTAGTAATAGCGTTAATTTGTAAAAATTTGTTATAAATTAATAAAAATTAGTAGTAATAAGAGGTAAATAGTAGTAAATAGTAATGATTAGTTATAATTAGTAATAATTAGAGGTAATTAGTAATAATTACTAGTAATTAGTAAAAATTAGAACTAATTAGTAAAGATTAGCAATAATTGATAATAATTAATGGTAATTAATAAAAAAATTGCTCAAAATGGTATTATTTAACGGTAATTATTAAAAAATATAAGTAAATCAATATAATTATTAAAAATATACAGTAATTAGAAAAAAGACAGAATAATTATTCAAAAATAGAAAAAATGAGTAAAAATTTGTTATAATTAGTAATAATTAGTCATAATTAGTAATAATTAATGATAATTAGATATAATTAGTGTTAATTAATGATAACTAGTATTAATTATATTTGATTAGTAATAATTATTAATAATTAGTGGTAATTTGTATTAATTAGTAATAATTAGTGATAATTAGTAATAATTAGTAGTAAAGGGAAATAATTATTGATAATTAGTGACAATTAGTAATAATTAGTAATAATTAGTAATAATTAGTAAAAATTACCAATATTTGTTAATAATTTAAAATTCTTAGTAATAACTATAATTAATTTTTGGTCATTGCGAATAATAAGCAATAATTAGTAACAATTATTAATAAGTAGTAATAGGTAGGGATAATTAGTAATAATTAGAAATTATTAGAAATAATTAGTCATAGTTATTAATAATTAGTTTTAATTAGTAATAATTAGTAATAACTAGTAATAATTAGTTGTAATTAATGGTAATTACTGAAAATGAGAAATAATTAGTTAAAATTGTCATTAATTAGTAAAAATTAATGGTAATTGGTATTAATTAGAATTTTTTAGTAATAATTAGTTGTAATTAGTAATAATTAAAAATAATTTCTAATAGTTTGAATTAATTAGTAATCATTGTTAATTATTAGTGGTACTTTGTATTAATTATATATAATTAGCAATTATTTCTGAAATTAGTAACAATTTGTAATAATTAGTCATAATTAGCACACATTAGTAACAATTAGTGATAATTACCAATAATTAGTAATTATTAGTGACAATTTGTCAACATTTGTAGTAATTAGTGATGAGTAGTTGTAATTAATGAAAATTAGTGGTAATTTGTAATAATTAGTATTAATTATTGATCACTAATAATAATTATTAATAATTAGTAGTAATTAGTAGTAATTAGTAATAATTAAAAATTATTAGTAATAATTAGTGATAATTAGTAATAATTTTTAATAATTAGTTGTAATTATAGGTAATTAGTGGTAATTTATATCAATTATTGACAATTATTGATAATTAGTATTTATTAGGGATAAGTAGTAATAATTATTAATAATTAGTGGTAATTACACATAATTTGTGGAAATTTTGAATAATTACTAATAATTAGTAATAATTAGTAATAATTAATTATAAATAGTAATAATTATTAATAATTAGTAATAATGAATGACAATTAGGGATTATTAATAACAGTTTTCAATAATTATTAATAATTAGTGGAAATTAGAAATAATTAGTGATAATCGGTAAGAATTAGTAATAATTAATGGTAATAATTTTAATTATGAGGTTATTTTTCATAATTAGTGGCAATTTGTGTAAAATAGTGGTAATTAGTGGTAATTATTGGTAATTATTGTTAATGCATAATAATTATTAATAAATAGAATTAATTAGTTGTAATTAGTGGTTATTAGTAATAATTATTGTCAATTATTGGAAATTAGTAATAATTAGTAATAAGTATTAACAATTAGAAATAAATAGTAATAATTAGTAATAATTAGTATCAATTAGTAAAAATTTGTGGTAATTGGTAATAATTAGTTGTAATTAGTAATAATTAGAAATAAATAGAATAATTAGCAGTAATAATTTAAAATCACTGGTAAATATTACAAATTATTGGTAATTAGAATAAATTAGTAGTAATTATAGGTAATAATTAGTGGTAACTAATGTAATAATTATCAGTAATTAGTGGTTATTAGTTCTAATTAGTAATAATTACTAATAATTACTAATAATAAATGTTAATTAGTTATAATTATTAATAATTATTGGTAATTAGTAGTAATTAGTGTTAATTAGTTATAATTAGTAATAATTTGTAATAATTTTAATAATTATTGATAAATATTAATATTTATTGATAAATATTAATAATTATTAATATTTAGTAATAATTAGTAGAAATTAGCAATAATTAGTGGTAAAGAGTAATAATTATAAATATTTATTAATAATAAGCGGTAATTATTTAAAATTAGTGGTAAATTGTAAAATTTGGTAATAATTTGTAATAACCTGAAAAAATTAAAAACAATGAGTAATAATTAGTAATAATTAGTAATAAATAGAGATAAATAGTAATTATTAGTGATAATTAGCCATTAATAATGATAATTATTGTTAATTAATATTAATTATTGAAAATTAATATTAATTTGATTTGATTAGTAATAATTATGAATAATTAGTTTTAATTTCTAGATACTGTTATAAAAAATATGCATCAAAGGGGGGTGGAGTAAATTATGACGTTTAAAATTTCTTCGACAATCATGAAGATTTCTAAATCAGTTATTTAAGTTTATTATAATGTTTATATAGTGGAAAATAAATACATAGAAGAATGCAAGGAAGTGTATTGGTTCGAGGAACAAAATGACCCTAGTCCACTCCACCTACACTCTACTCCATGAGCTTGGTGATATTCACTATCTGGTCCTCTTATCAACAGACCGCCCACAACTGAGTGCAGGTAGTTGACACATTTACATGATAACACAAAAATAGATTCTTTTGGTTCATAAACCGAACCAAATACATAGCTTAGTACAAGATGTCAGTTACTCAAAATGATAAGTGTATTTGTCCAAAAATACTTTCTAGTAATTCATCACAGTTGTAGTAGCACGCAACTGACAGAAGATGGATCATCATCATCAGAAAAGATATTTTTAATATCTAAAAGCAGTTCTGAGTCGATCCAGTTGAAAATTGATCTCGAAATAAAATGAGAAACTTTAACAATAATTGATTCTCGATAGATCTTTGGTTTAGAATAAGAATATACAATGCTATTCATTTTCTTTAGAAAACCATAGTATGATAGATCTTGGTAGCATCAGATCTTTTTTGTGATGATTAATATCTATGTAAAATTTTAAATAACATATATATATATATATTAAATATAGACAAGGGTTTTCTTTTTTATTTAGAACCACAAATATCACCATAAGAATCATGATTTCCAATGTTTGAATATTGGAGAAGTCGTAACTTTCCTTAATAATCGACATGAAATCCTCATCTTAAATAAATAATTTGAATTGAAAATAAACGACATTAAATTAGTCAGGGATGTGATTTAATATCAGAATTTAAAACTTACTTTAAATCTACTTAATATTCTGTGTAAATATCATTGAATGGTGATGTCTTATTTTAAATCTCGGATGTTAAATGTAGGGTTGATCTCAAATTTATTGTTGATATCAAATGTACGGTTGATCATCAGTACTTTTCTTTTAAAATTTCAAATGTATGATATATTATCCATACATTACCCTTTATAAAAACGTAAGATTCATGATCCATACTTTTCAATAGAATGTAAGGTTCATTAAAAAGTAAGATTTATGTTCCATAATTTTTTGACGAAAGTGTAAGGTTCCATACATATTTAAGGTTCTTCTTCAAAACATTTCTTATATAACAAATGTAAGCTTCCCATTAAACGTAAGGTTCTTTTATAATAATTTTCTATTAACATAGGGTAAATTAACCATACTTTTCTAAACTCCCATAAAGTAAATGTATGATTTAATCCTCAGGCTATGTTCTTCGACGTTGGGTATGAACAGTGTTTCCCAAACATGCTAAAATGATTTACGAACACATTTTCAAATATTCCACTTGTATTAAATGCTTCAATATTATTCCAAAATAGAAATATAAAGAATATAAATTACCCTAAATATACTCAATGTAAAATCATTAGAATTAAAAACAATGGTATTTGTGAGCATCAAAATCATCATAAAAGATAGAGTATTATTGAAATAATATATTCTCAACAATCTCGCCTAATAATAAAAGTACACAGTATTGTTGAAAACATAACTTACTTAACAATATACCACTTTTTTAAGATAACAAAACCCAAGAAATAACTCATGAAATTAATTGAAATTTTTTTTGATATTTGAAAAAATGATATTTTATTTTAACTAAATTATTTCAACAAAAAATAAATAAAGTTTTATCCATAGTTATCCCACATATAAAGAAAATATTTTTAAAATTTGTTAAAATTTATTTTAGAAAAATATTCCCCCTTTATAAACTAATGAAAATAATTTTTTTGTGTTTATCCTATTTTCTCCCCTAAAGTTCAAACATAAATACAATATAAAATGTTGTATTATTTCCAGATTTCTCACCATAAGAAAATGAAATTTCCAATTTCACCCACTATTTTTGATATGACAATATATTATTGAATAAGTAATATAACACATTTAATGTAGCACTAAATTTAAGTAAATTCTATCATAAATTATTTATGATTAATAGAATATTGATTCTGGAATTCTAACATAGACAGAATAGTAAAAGAAATA
This sequence comes from Viscum album, assembly GCA_963277665.1. Lineage (NCBI taxonomy): Eukaryota > Viridiplantae > Streptophyta > Magnoliopsida > Santalales > Viscaceae > Viscum > Viscum album. Next base: position 383,099,068 of record OY728136.1, read on the forward strand.
TAAAATAGATAAAAATGAGATTCAAAAATCTTTTATTAAATATTTGAGTATATAATTGATTCTGAAATCACGTTTGGGATATATGGGTTGAAAATAAGTTTCAAAACCATTGAAAAACATACTTTAGATATTCTAATGAAATTCTCAACCTCTTCATCAGTCCATCTCCTAACTGAATTATCTTATCTTTTCCTTCTTGGGTCAAAGGAATATCATCAATATGGTTTACTATAAAAACATCATTCAATCATTCGTCCTTTTCCATAAATGGATTTAGCTTCTCAGTGAATCTATCTAGTAATTTCCTTATACTTGGTTCACATGAGGTAATCCAATCAAGAAGGAATTTCAAACAGTCCAAAAAATAGACCAAGGAGCGCTATTACTCTGAATGTCTTGCAACCTGTCATTAATATTTCTCATTACAGTTGAAATGACCTGAATTCTTGTGATTAAATCAGGTGATGTACCTAATGCACATTTTGACATTCAATGAAAATTTCAAAATATATCTCCATAAAATAATAGAATTCTTGTAAATATGATTTCATTAGAACTTCAAATTTTAATTTAGTAACTTCTGCTAACATCTCCTTCTTACTTTAAAACTAAACAATCATTCATGTTCTGAACCTTTTGTCTCTCGTTCCCTAATTCTCATCTCAAAGAATAATTTTCAGCATGAATTATATTAATTTTTTTATTAATTCATCCACATGACAATTCTCAGAATCAGAGGCACCATGTGCATGATTCTAAATTTGATTTAATGAAATTAAAGGCAATTATTGAGCCTCATGATCTCTAATCTATATCCTTCTCCACTGGTTTCTCAACTGATTTTTCCGTAGTGTCATGAACTGACTCATCCATAGAAGAACATTTTGTTCAAATATTAGTATGAAATTCAGATGGACTCTTTCATCGGTTTAAATTTTCATCAGGTTGTCTCTCCTTATGAGTATCTGCATTTACTTCTTCCAAAACATGTTCTTAATGACATTTTTCATCGTGAATAACTTCAGTAGGTTGTGAAGACTATTTTTTTTACAAATTCTATTCAATCCACTTCAACTTCTCCAGGCTCTATCTCTACTAGAGGTACAATATCTTCTTCAGTTTGAGGTACCACATCAATATGAGAGATAACTTCTCTAAAAAATCTAAAGCAAAAAAATATCTACCATTGTAACAACATTTTATTGAACGAGCTCCTCACCAGCATGATTCTATATGTGCATTTACTTATAATGTCTCTTTTGAATTCCCTCATCAACATGTTCATCAATTGATTCAAATATAATTCTTCTTGATGTTTTTGAAACGTAACTGGTTATTGATTCTACTATTCCTTCTATGGTTTTCCCAGTTTTCTCTCCCTGAGTAGACACTTGATCTTCATCAAAACAAAAATTCACAGTATTTATTTTCAAAATACTCTTAAAAAATATGATTTTTCTAAAAGATCCCGCATTGAACATGTTACAGTGATGGCATCGAAATCTGGAATCTACTAATTTCACTGCACAAAACATAAATAATAATTTAGAATGAAACCTCTCATAAGGATAGAAGTTCATTTTAGCCTCTAAATTATATAATTACATCAAATAAATTATCATATTATGAGTAAAATTAAACTATATGTTACTCAGAAATAGATACATCAAATAAATATCATGATATAAAATCTTCTTCATTTTAGACATCCTTGGGGAAATACCAGTTTGAACCAATTTTACAATAATTTTTTGATCTGGCTCAAGATCCTTGACTAACATATTTCTGATTCTCAAAGATCAAAATAAAAATGATATAATGTCCTTTAACTTATGTTCATTATCTCTAATGGATTTCAAAACAATGCGATAAACTCCCTCATGTGAACAAATTAAGATTTTAGCTATTTGCACAAACGAAATAGAAAAATAATGATCTATAATTTTCTTCAATATGGATTCCTCTATATCTCCAAGACTATACTGACCAATTTTAACAATAATTCCGAACTCTACCTCATATAAAAATTATGAGTTTTCATCACTGAACTATTGTTATAGAATATGAAAATCCAAAGATTGCTTCAGTGTTATATTGGGATTGTAAAACCATTCCAAATCAATTACATTTCCCTGTAAGATCTTACTTCTTACTGAAAATTGACACATGCATTATGATATTCTATTTCCTCGATTCTTTTTGACTTGGTCATTTATGTGCCATGGTTCTTAAGGTTCAACAGTTTAGGGTTTCGATGGTTAATCCAAAGGTAGACGAATGCTGTAAGAGTTTTAAGGTTTCGAATGGTTTTAAGAAAAATAATGTGTTTGGAATTTGAAACAGGTTCTGAAAACCTTGATTCCCATGTTATTACGTACATAATAATCATTAAATTAATAAAAATAATGTAAAAATACAAGCATAAAAAAATATAGAAGTACATATGTAATATTAAATTATTCTAAAAACAAATAACTAAATTATTTAAAATATCGAAGATTAATATAAAATAAGAATTTATATAATCAAATAAGTAAAACTAGAAATAAAATTTTATTTATAAATAAATAATCCTAGATCCCCCTTAAAAAATTAAAACCCTGTAGTGGGATGTTGTTTAGTAAAAATAAAAGCTAATTGAATTTCTGTACATACAAATTCTAAGAATATATCATTTTTAAGAACATGATCTCTTAGAAATTGATGTCTGATTTCAATAAGCTTAGTCTTAGAATGATTAATAGGATATTTTGAAAATTTTATTTCATTTTTGTTATCACATAAAATGGGTGTACTATTAAAATTTAGTTCAAAGTCCATAATAGTGTTTTTCATCCACAAAACAGGTGCACAACTTCTGTATGCAGATACATATTCTGCCACGGCTGTTGACAAGGCAACTGAGTGTTGTTTCTTACTAGACCATTAAACTAAATATTTTCCTAAAAAAGTTACAAGTTCATGATGCTATTTTTATGTCTAATCTACAATATCCAATGCCATCACCTGAATATGAAATTAAATTAAAATCAGAATTTTTGGATAGAGAAGAGACTAAAAGAATACTACCTTTTAAATATCTAAATATTTTTTTGACAACTCATAAGTGATATTCATTATATTTGATTTAAATATTGCACAATGAAATACTGGGTACATAATATATGTCCTGCTAGTAGTATGATATAATAAACTACCAATCATACCTCTATATAACTTGTGGTCAACTAATTTTCTATTTTTATCCAATTCATGATTCATATTAGTACACATAGGAGTTGAATATATCTGGGAGTTTTCAAGTCCAAATTTCTTCAGTAAATCAGTAATGTATTTTCTTGGATTCAAAACATTTCCAAAATGTTTTTGATAAATTTGATGTTCTAAAAATGAATTGAATTCTCACATCATAATCATTTATAATTCTTATTTAAATGTGTTTGAAAACTCATGATAATGTTTTTTATTTGGTAATCCAGAAATTATATCATCAATATAAATTATAACCAATAAAATATTAGAGTTTTTAGTTTTCATAAATAATGTTGGATCTTCCTTTCCTACAGTAAATTCATTTTTCAAAAGAATGAACTTAATCATTCATACCAAGCTCTAGGGGATTGTTTAAGGCTATAAAGAGAATTACTATGTTTAGAAAAATAATCTGCTTTTGAGAAATTTCAAAACTAGGAGGTTTCTCAACATAAACATCCTCCATTAAATAACCATTTAAAAAGGCAGACTTAACATTCATCTAAAATAATTTAATGTTCATGTGATATGCATAAGCTAAATGATTCTAATGAATTGTAATCTAGCTACAGGTGTAATGGTATCATAATAATCTATAAATTCTTCCTGATTAAATACTTTAGCTACAAGTCTTTATTTATTTATAGTTATTATTCCAATATCATCTTGTTTATTTCTGAAGACCAATTTACTTACTATAACTAGATAGTTTTGTGGCCTTTCTACTAAATTTCAATTTTCATTTCTATTGAACCGATTATGTTTTTATTGCATTGATGTCACCTAACATTCATCAACTATGGATTCTTCTAATGTCTTAGGTTCTAATTGGGATAAAAAAGCATAGAACTCAACAAGAGTTCCTATATTTCTTTAATTATTTAATCAAGTGTTTAGGTATCATATAATAGTTTCCAAAGGATGATACATTAAGGTTCTAGAAAATCTAGGTTGTACACTATTAGGTTCATCAGTGTCATGTTCTTCTAAACTAGACTGAATTTTATTTATATATTTTTCAAAATCATCTTTCATGTTCACAAGTCTCATGTTATCATTAGAGTAAGATTCATTAGTTCAATCATTCCATTTCTCAATGGAATTAGATTCATCAAATTTCACATGAATTGATTATTCACCAATCCTTGTCTTTTTTTAAAGATTTCTATAATCCTTGAAGGTAGCAGAATATCCTTTGAAAATTCCTTCATCAATTTTCGGATCAAACTGACCAATATTGACCTTTGTGTTCAAGATATAAAACATGAATCCAGAAACATTAAAGTATTTTACTTTAGGTTTTCAGTTATTCCAAATATCATAGGGTGTACTTTTGAAAATTAGTCTTATTAAAACTAAATTCATTATACAATAGGTTGTGCTTACAGATTCTTCCAATAAATAGGCAGGATGTCTATAAACATTTAGCATAGTCATTTATATCTCCTGAATTTTTCTATTTCTTCTATCAATGATTCCATTCTGTTGAGGTGTTCTTGGTACAGAGAAGTTGTATTTTATGCATAGATTTGAGCAAAAGGAATTGGATTACTAATACTCAAATTCTCCCCCATGATCAATTCTATGTGAAACTATTTTAAAATCATTTTCATTTTTAAGAACATTACAAAAACATTCAAAAATATTAAAATATTTATTTTCTTATTTTATAAAATATACCCATGTAAGTCTTGAATAGTCATCACCTAAAAAATATACATATAATTTACCAGCCAAACTAGCTACACTTGAAGGTCCAAACAAATCAATATGGATAAGTTATAAATGATTAGATGTATCAAATTTGTAAATCAATTTTAACGATGATTTATGGTGCTTGGAAATTTGATATGCATCACAGAGTCATTCCCTATCAATTTTAAAACCAAGAAAATTAGAAACCAACTATTTCCTAGATAATTTATATAATGACTAAATATTTCATTGTCTAAGTCTTCTATTACATATCCTGGATTCATTTATTTTATTAGATAAACAATTTAATTTTTCTTTAGACATGGAATTAAATTCTTGGGAATAATCATTTTCAGTTTTGGGTGCTCTAAAATTAGAAAATTTATATTTAAAAACAAAACATCAGTTGTTAGAAAAATAAACACAATAACCATCATCAAAATGTTGAGAGATAGGGTTGTGATTCAATCCATGTACATAGATTACTTTGTTGATTGAGAAAACTTCTGAATCTTACAGTTCCAATGCCAATTATTTTACCAATATCATTATCACCAAATGTGACTAATCCTCCATCCACTTGAGTTAATGTTTTATTGTTTGATGAGTTCCAACTCCTATACCTGGAGCAGCCACAATCCATATACCATATTTTGGTTTAACTTCGGTGACCTGCTTCCTGTATAGGAATTCAAACAAAAGTTTTTTTGGAACACATATTCTATTGGGTCCAGCAATGTCAGCTAGAAAATATCTAGGAATACAGACATGCTTTGTTTTTTGATAATCAATAGAATTATATAAACTACATGAAAAAAAACATTATCACTCCCACTTAATTATGGTTGACATATATTTTACTTTTTTGATATGTGACCTTTTATTACAAAGTTGTTGAAAATTATACCTTTAGTACATTGAACAAAATAGTTCTTATAAAATTTGGGATTCTCACTTTTACTGCATATTCCAAATATTTCCTTTTTAATCATTTTCATTCCAAGAATTTAATTTAGTGAATTTTCTCCTTCTGTAAAAATAATAGCTACATTTTTGTATGTCTCTACATATTTTTATAGTGTTTTTGTTTTAGTTTCAATATTTGTATAGTTTGTGTTTGATGAGTTATATTTTTCAATTACCTATAGATGTTGTTTTAGTAGATTATATTTTTCTCCAAAAATAGTAGTGTGAATATTTTTTAGTGACTTATAATACATAAATAAGGAAACATTTTTCTCTTCCAGCATATTGCAATAGTCTACAATATTATTATTTGCACAACTAGAACTAGAATCAGAATCAGATGAGTAATAAGATTGTACCTCATTAGCATCTTCCATAAAACACATATTTTCTTTTAGATTCGATTCTTAATTTTCAGAGTCATAAATTTATGTGCTTCTAGAGTCTCTAGAAACACTCAATGTATATTTCATTTCACTTTTTTCATTCTTCATATAATCATTATTTTTGAAAAATTTATTTTTCTTTTCTCATTTTAATTGAGGATAGTCATGTCTTATATGACCCATAATTTTTACTTCAGAGAATCTAACTTCCTTCAGTTAATTTTCATTTTTATTGAAGGGTTTTATGAATCCCTTATTCACTCTATCGAATATATGGAATTTCTTAGCTTACCGAGCCAGTTCCACATATTAATCAGATGAATCAGAACATTGTGATTTTCTCTGGATCTCTTGCTTCATATTTCTGCTCTTCTTTTGGGATGATAAATTCCAAGCATTATTTTACCTCTTGATCAAGACTTTATACTCATTTGCATCATCTTTCATCTCATCTTCATAAATCATCAGGGTTCTAATTAATTCTCTCATAAAATTATTCTTAGTAATTTAAAGGCCTGATCTTCTTGTTTGAAAGGATCTCCCATGGAAGTGATGTTGTTGACTATCTGAGTATGAATTCCATTAATCTATGTGATTATTTCACCATCAAGCATTATAATGTATTGTTGTATCATAACTCATTTTTCTAACATTTTTAGTTCCTTCACAGGAAACTGCAATTGTCTGCCACATATCATATGTAGTATGGCATTGAGATACTCGATTAAATTCTTCTTGTCCTAAACAACTTTTGATGGCATTCATAGTTTTTTAATTTATCGCGTACTATTCCGTAATAGAATCACTACATATTATAGGTTTCTATGGAATTTTATAAGGAGTAAGAATTTTTTAGTAGACTCTATATCCAAGATTCTTTAAATAGATAATCATCCCCAATTTCCAACATCCATTGTTTTCTCCATCGAAGTATGGAGCTCGAATAATTGACATTCCCTCTTGTGTATCAGCCATTGGTATACTTATACAATCTTTTCAGCTTTTTATAACATTATCAAAAGAATCACACTCTGATTCCAATTGTTGGATCATGTTTTAAAAACTATGCACAAGAGGTGGTGGGGTGAATTGTGACATTTACGATTTCTTTGAGAATTGCGATGAATTACAAATCAGTTATTTAACATTATCAGATCGTTTATGCTCTGGATAATAAATAGACACAGCAATGCATGGATGTATAGTGGTTCGAGGAATAAAAGGCCCCTAGTCTACTCCACCAACACTCTACTCAATGAGCTGGGTGATTTTCACTATTTGGTCCTATTATCAACAGAGTGCAGGCAGCTGACACCTTTACAAGTTATGGTTAAAACAAAGCCATTTTGTTCATAAAAAGAACCAAATATACATCATTGCAAGAGAAGATGGTTACTCAAAATGAAAAGTGTATTTCCCAAAAAATACTTTCTAGTTATTCTTCAAAGTTATAGTAGCACGCAACTAACATATGATGGATTATCATCTTCAGAAAAGATGTTCTCTAGGAAAGAGAAGTTTTGAGTAGATCCGGTTGTAAATAGATTTTGAAAAAAAATTAGAAACATGAACAAAAATAGATTCATGATTGATCAATGATGTAGAATAAGAATCTTTAACGCTTTTCATTTTCTTCAGAAATCCAGAGTATGATTGATCTTGGTAGCGGCAGATTGTTTTCGCAATGATTCACCTCTATGTAAAAACTGAAAATAAGACAGATTCTTAAGGAATAATGACGAGCATTTTCCTTTTGAATTTGTATCAACAAATGTCTCCATAAGAATTGTGATATTCAAATGTTTGAATAAAAAAGAAGTCGTAACTTTCCTTAATAATCGAAATGAAATCCTCCCCTTAAATCATTCCTTAGAATTGAAAATAAAATGATTTAAATCAGTAAATGATGTGCATTAATATTGGATTTTGAAACTGGCTGGAAATTAGATCGATATTCCTCATAAAGACCATTACATGATAATGTCGTATTTTAAATCTCATATGCAAAACGTAAGGTTGATCTCAAACTTATGGTTGATCTCAAATGTAAGGTTGATCGTCCATACTTTTCTTCTCATCTTTCAAACACATGGTATATTATCCATACATTACGCTTTAGAAAAACATAAGATACATGATACATACTTTTGAAAAGAATATATGGTTCATTATAAAAGTATGATTGATGATCCATACTTTTGTGAGGAAATTGACAGGTTCCACACTTACGTAAGGTTCTTTCTTCCATACATTAATGATACCACAAACGTAACGTTCCTTCCAAACGTAATGTTCTTTTACCATACATTTATGTTAATGTAAGGTTGAGTAACCACACTTTTCTAAACTCTCGTAATGTAAACGTAGGATTTAATCCATACACTACGCTATTCAATATAGGGTATGAACAATGTTTCCGGAACCCGCTAAAATGATTTCCAAACAATTTTCAAATATTCCATGCAGATTAAGCGCATATATTTTATTCAAAAATAGAAATATAAAGAATATCAATTTCTTGATATATACTCATAATAAAATCATTATAATAAAAAATAACGGTATTTGTGAGCATCAAAATCATCATAAAAAGATAGTTTATTGTTGAAACAATATATGCTCCAAAATCTACCATATTCATAACAGTTTAGAGTATTCTTGAAAACATCACTTTCTCAATCGTAATTAGTATTAATTAAAAATAACGAGTAAAAATTATTGATAATTAGTAATAATTATTAATAAAAAGAAATAATTATTAATAATTATTGTAAACTACTAATAATTAGAAATAATTATTAATAAGTAGTAATAATTAGTAATAATTATGAATAATTAATTGTAATTTTTTTATATAGTAATAATTAGTAATAATTAGTAGTAATAATTATTGGTTATTAGTAATAATTAGAAATTATTAGTAAAAATTATTACTAAGTAGTAATAATTAGTGGTAATTTGTAATAATTAGGGATATTTTGTAATAATTAGTCTTAATTATTAATAATTCGTAAAAATTAGTGCTAATTTGTGGTATTTAGTAATAATTAGTAATTACTAGTAATAATTGGCAGTAAATAGTGATAATTAGAAATAATTAATGGTAATTAGTGGTAATTAGTAAAAAAGAAGTAGAAATTAGTCAAAATTATCATTAATTAGAAAAAATTGACATTAATTTGTATTAATTAGCATATTTAGTAATAATTAGTTATAATTAGTAATAATTAGTAATAATTACTAATAATTACATTTATTTAGTAATAATATGTAATTATTAGTAGTAATTTGTATTAATTAGAATTAATTAGTAATGATAAGTGAAATTAGTAAGAATATTTAGTAATTAGTCATAATTAGCAATAATTAGAAATAATTAATGATAATAAGAAATAATTAGATATAATTAGTGATAATTTTTCAAAATTTGTAATAATTGGTGATGATTAGTTGTGATTAATGATAATTAGTGATAATTTGTAATAATTTGTAATAATTAGTGATCATTTAACAATAATTAGTAATAATTAGTAGTAATTAGTAGTAATTAGTAATAATTTATAATTGTTAGTAATAATTAGTTATAATTCACAATAACTAGTAATAATTAGTTATAATTAGTGGTAATTATTTTTAATTTGTAATAATTAGTGATAATTATTGATATTTAGTATAATTAGTAATAATTAGTAATAATTATTAATAATTATTAATTATTAGTGGTAATTATTAATAATTAGTCGTAATTACACATAATTAGTAGTAATTAGGAATAATTATTAATAATTATTAATAATTATTTATAATTAGTAATAATTAGTAACAATTAGTAATAATTAGTAATAATTAGTAATAATTATTTATAATTAGTGGTAATTAGAAATAATTTGTTGTTATCGGAAATAATTAATAATAATTAGTGGTAATAATTATAAATATGGGGTAATTATTCAAAATTAGTGGTATTTTTTATTAATTAGTGGTAATTTGGGGTAATTAGTTGTAGTTATTAACAATTATAGGAAATTGTATTTAATTGTTAATAATTAGTAATAATTGATAATAATTAGTAATAATTATTAATAATTAGAAATAATTAGTGATAATTAGTAACACTTAGTAATAAATAGTAACAATTTTTGGTAATTGGTATTAATTAGTGGTGATTAGTAATAATTAGAAATAATTAGAAATAATTTTAGGTAATAATTTAATATCGATGGTAAATATTATAATTTTTTTTGCAATTAAAATAAATTAGTGGTAATTATAGGTAATAATTAGTGGTAATTATACATAACAATTAGTGTTAATTATTGGTTATTTGTCAAAATTAGTAATAATAAAAAATAATTAAATTTCATTAGTATTAATTATTAATGATTAGTGGAAATTAGTTGTAATTATAGAAATTAGTTATAATTAGTTATAATTTTTGATAATTTGTTATTTATTATTTATATTTATTATAATTAGTTTTAATTAGTTAAATTTAGTGGTAAATAGTAATAATTAAAAATAATTAGTAATAATAAGGGGTAATTATTCAAATGATTTCATCTTATATCATGGTGATAATGAATCATTGTTTAGTTGTCCTATATGTGGAATATTAAGGTAAAAATAGGCTCAACTAGGGAAGTTTAGATTTTTTCCAATAAAATAGTTGTGATATTTCCCTCTTACACCCAGATTGTAGTGTTTATTTATGTATCATAATAAAGCTTTACTGATGTGAGGTCCAAAAACCAATATTTCATTAGGTAAAATCATAAATCATCATTGGGATAGTGATTTTAGGATACATTTAGATTATTTAAATACATATTTTTCTTGAGAAGCTCAAAAGGTGTGATTGGGTCTTTCTAATGATGGTTTTTGCCATGTTGGTTCTTATATTAGTCAATATTTCTATTGGACCATATTTATATCTTTTTACAATTTGCCTCCATGAATTTTGATGAATGATCCAAATGACTTATTGAAATTATTAATTCATGGAAAACTATATGAGAATATTAATATTTATTTTATTCCATTCATAGACGAATTAAATTTAATGTGATGTAATTGTGCCTGTATATATGATGTAGTTGTGGAATAAAATTTTGCAATGAAATCTGCATAGATGTGGAAATGAGTGAATTTCCAACATATCACATTTTATTTGGAGAGACTAAACATTTTCTATAATCATTCCATTACTTTATGCGAAATAGTAGTGCGTTTATGATCGTCAATGGAAGAAAACCATGTCTTTTCAACTATCATAATAGATCTATTTCATCCCTTCATCCTTTTCGAAGGAATATAATTCATATCAAAGAAGGTATAATTGAAATAGATGGGACACCAAAAATGATCTCGATTATTGTTTTAAAATCTATTACATCTTCATTACCTCTCATTAAATTTGGACTAACTATAAACCAATATAATATATACAGCTTTCTGGAAGAACACTATTAGATAAAAATTATTATTTTTTGGGATATTATATACTGTTATGATTTTTGGTCTATCACAAGTAAAATTTCATTCAAATTGAGAAGAACAATTTTGATAATATATTTTATACATTTTTGGGATCACCTGGTTAGAACAACGATAATGTAAGGACATGATTAGATATTTCCCCAAATTGTAGGAACACAGGAAAATGAATTTTTTGAAAATGTCATATCATATAAGATAATGAAAAAAAGAAGATTATATAGTTTCCAAAGAAAATCATATATTATATTTTCAATGGATTTCAAAATTGATGCTTTTAGATGGTTATGTTTCCAATTTGTCTAGATGTGTCAGAAATGGTCATATTACCGGATTTAAAAGTCCTTATTTTCATGTTATAATGGAAAAACTTTTGCTGATTGGATTTAAAGGATAGTTAAATTAAATTATTTAATATGCGCTAACAAAAATATAGAAATTTTTCAAATACATGTTTGCATCCAAAATAGACTATGATGCTCTGTGTACACTGTAAGAAGCTATGGTATTAATTTTATGTAAATTTGAAAATAATTACCACCAACATTCATTGATTCAATAGAACATATTAAATTACATTTTCCAGATGACTAAAAAGGCAGAGGTCTAGTACATTTTCCATGGAAGTACCCATTTGAGATATGAATGTAGAAATTGAAGAATAAGGTCTGTAAAAAATTATTGGTTGAAGGATCAATTGCAGAAGATTATTTTCAAAAAGAAAAATTCATTCTTCTTCTCTAATTATTTTAAAACTAAACATCCCTCAATACCGAGCAACAAGGTCCATAATAAGGAAAATGATGATGATGAAATGTGAAATCAGTTATAATTTTTTAATCATAAAAATCATTCCTTTACGGGATTTCATGAACGATGAATTTCTGATGATGAACATCAAAGGGCTCAAACTTGTGTGTTGCACAGCTGTGAACAAATGACACAATTTATAATTTGAGTACTCATATAATTAATTATATTTTTTTATATTAAATAATATTACATTATTTATAGATGATAAGATAATCATATCAATAATACGATTCCAAAAATTACAACAGATTCTCTTGAAAATTGTAGGAAAAATATTTTTTACTACTTGTTTCAAAAAATAGTAAATTAAATTGTTTACGGTTTAACATATAGAATTTGTTTATTACATATTATATATAAATTGTTTTAAAATTCATAGGTTTCCAAACATGATGATAGAATTAATAATTGATTGTGTGTATTGGGTAAACCACAATCCCTAATTGTTAAATCATTTCATACATATGTGGTGAATAGTTTTATATTTCATACACATGCATATATGGAAAAAAATGAATAGTGTTGTTTTATTTAGAGTAACACATCATAGAGAAAGTGAATTTGAAATTTATGGTATGTTGGATGAAATAATTGAACTATATTATCAGGGAGAGAATTATATAACTATTTTTAAATTTCATTGGTTGGATAATGATATTGGGTTATGTGTTAGTCCACTCAATGGAATCATTGATATCAAATATAAATTTCTTCTTGTATTAAATGAACCATTTTTATTATATAATTAGGGATATCAAATTTATCATGGAAATTATTCTGACGATCAGGAGAGTAAAGTTACTGGTAGATCATAATAAATATGAAATCTCATGAAAATCAATCTATCTAATTCGATTGTGGTTCCTTCGATTTCCATGTAATTTAAATTATTCATGATACAACCATAAATACATCTTTTAAATAAAGAGACCCAAATATCGATGATGAAACCCCCACAGTTATGGGTTAATGAAGGAGATTATGTTGCTGATTTAACATGTGGATTTTATATATAAAGAGATGATGAAAATGAATATCTTAAGGAAATTGATGGAAACGAGGAGAAATATTAAGATATTGACATTGTTATATGCAATGAAAAGGATGATGATTTACACAATTAAATTCTATATAAAATAATAAATAATATATATCAATTTATAAAACTTTTTTTAATTTTTTAATTTATTAACGATATTTCATGTGTTAGATGGTTATAAAATATCTCTTTGATATAATTCAGAGGTTGGATTATGTTGTACTACCTGATGACGAGCCAAATGGAACCAAATCTATCCATCATACTGATGGAAGTTTAGTGACGGCTCGAAGGGGTCCTGGTCTATCAAGGATGAGGATTCATTACCCTATCTGCATTCGATGTCTGTGTCTTCAGTTCGATCCACACATGAGGAGGTATGTTTAGTTTTCTATTTTAGTTAGTTTACATCAAGTTTCATTAATTTATTTATACAATAACTGATTGATAATTTATTTTCTTTTTTATAGAATGTCGCATATAAGAGTGTGGATGAAAAGTGATATATTGAAGAATTATTATTCAGAATATTGGGTTAAATGTGATTGATTTTTTTCATATAGTATGGGAGATACTTTTTAAAATTGGGCATCATTAGGTCAATATAACTGGGGGAGACAGGGGCTGGGACATCGAGATGGTAGATGTACATTTTTTATGCATAAGTAACATTTAGTATGCATATTTTTTAATTTATTTAAATAACATTAAATTTAAATTATATATTTTATACTCATATAGGCAGTCAAACAACATGATATTATAGAGTTCTATGTTTATAGGTGTATATAAAATGATACCGTCACAAGAGTGATTAGAGGTGACTTCCAGCATCATTTTTGTTAACATAGATGTTTTTTACGGTTTTAAATTTTACAAAAAATAATATTTTAACTATTTTAATATTAAATTACAATTGAAAGAGTAAAATGAGGCCACAACATCAAAGACATAGGCTAAGGGTCCGGATGAGATTGAGGATTATACCTCCAGTGTAGCATGAATTGATGATGTACCATGGATGGAGGCAACTACGTATTCCTTAAAGAAAGATTGAGTTGTTCATATTAGATCTAAATTGACACCTTAAAGTTGTTATGGTACCGTTGTGATGCCATCATGCTGCTTAAGAAGAGATAATGAAGAGTCATCGTCATCTACTTCATAGAATGTGGAGTAATTGTAATCTTAGGGTGCACTTATAGAAAACATACATAGGGATCATGAAATACTCCATTGACAGCAGCAACATCAACAAGAGGAGATGCGTCGATGAAAGCAACAACAACACAAGAATATAATGATGCACATGCAATGTCTTACTCATGGTTTAAGGATAGAGTTCTCTCCACCAGCTCCTCTAGATCCTCCACATGACCCACTACCTATTGGATTTAAATAATTTTCCTAATAAAAATTTTAATGTATTTTTTGGAAATATTGTTATTAATCCATATATTTATATATCAAAATTGCGTGTTTTAATATTGTTGAAAATATTGTGTTTTTTATTTTTTAATTTCTTCATTTTTATTATTTTATTATTTAATTTTTTAATTATTATTCTTTATTACTTTAATATAAATTTATTATTTTTATTATTTAATTAATTAATTATCAATTTATTTTTATTTTTATTTTTATATTATTTTGAATAGTGTGTTTATTATTATTTTATTATTTAGTAATTTAATAATTTAATAATTTTTTTTATTTCATAATTTTTTGTTATTTTAAATATTTATTTATTAAATTTATTTATTTTCTTATTAATTTTTTTATTATTATTATTTATTTATTTTAAATTTTTTAGCTTTTATTTTTTTAGATGAGTACGTTTTTTACAACATGCTTGTTAGAAGAAAGTATTTTTTAATCCTTGATATCAATATGAACCAGATCGTCACAAAAAAGTATTTGCGATGCCATTTTCTACAACGGATCATTTTCGATGGGCTCTCCAATACAAATAACCTATTGTAATGGGATCCCGTCAAAAATGATTCAATTTTCAGATGTGCTATATAATTATTGAAAAAGTAACTAAAGAGAACCCCAAATCATTAGGTGGGTAAATTATATCAAGAACCTCAAAATTTAATGATGAATTAGTTATAACCATGTCAATCTGCATAAAACACATCCCAATACCTTCATGAATGAATCAATATAGTTTAAAAACCCTTCTCCATTATAAGTTAATGTATTCATAGGTGAACTGAAAAATCAATGCCTATGTTCAATGAAATTTTCCTCAACTACATATACATAGATGAATTTTTCTCCCACTCAAGGTAGCTTGAATAGATTATTAGATTGCAATGATAAATTCTCCAAAATCCATTAATGATATTCATTTAAACAATAAAATGTATTGATCTTAGTAATTTTGGTTAGTCTGTTCCATCATTCAATATCCCTCGCCATTGGTGGATCTATCGATATACCACATATTGAGGTTTGATGATGAAAAAATGAAACTTTTGGCATGGAAAAATCACACATAACATATTGTTCATATTGTTTATCCTTCCTTAGGTCCTCTTGTACTATTATCAAGATTCCTTCATACTATTCATTTCTCTTTGAATATAATTGAATATATTTTTTATTGATTAACAAAAATTGATCAAGGTATTCTCTAATGAATATATTCTTTAATTCCATGAATATAGTGGGATAATTAGTCAGAAAAAATGGCTTCACTATATATTCATATATTCCGCATGTTATACAGAATGTTGTATTGGGTATATTATCATTCTTGACCACTGATTGATGATATCCAGAACGATGGAAAATCAAGGAAAATTATTTTTTTCAATTAAGTAGGTAATACATGTCATCTATATGGGGAAGATGAAACATGTTCATAATTCTGATCGTTTTAGGCCTTCAGTAATCAATTCATTATCACATTGATTTATATTTATTTTTAAAATTATTAGTAGGTACACCCCAAGGATACACATGTAGATAAATGAATACATTTTCAATTTTTTTTGGAATTTCATCTTTAATTCTTAAAACTCAAATAGGTCCATTCTATATGGATTCTTTTAAATTGGCATCGCACCAGTTATGAGTTCTATTGAGTAATCAACTAAACATTTTTTGTGGAAGGATATAAAACTTTTCTAGAAATAAATAATAAAATTCATACACACTAAGTGTATTTTTTATATCATGTTTACCCCTACCACTTTTGAAAAACACCACTTGTTAATTTAAAGTAGTACCCATACAATAGATTTTATTACCCTCGAATGTTTTGCATATCATCACATTGATAGAATGTCATAGTTTTGATTGGAATATCAAATGTTACTACCCTTATTCAAAAATTGATGTTGGTGTTATTTAGATAATCCCAGTTCATGCATAAGATGACATTAAAATCAATTAGAGGATGACTTACATGATTTCCATGAAGCACATTCCTTCCAAAATCAACATTAGTGGAATCGTAGACTTCAGATGTGATCAGCGTACCATTATGGGATTTCACAGCTAATACTATATCTAATATTTGGTTGTGGCATCATTATACCATTTCCAAATTATTTATATATATAAAATAATGGTTATACCCATATTCAAGTAATACATTATTATTTCTAAAGTAGATGGGAGGTATACCTTTCACCACATCATTATCCCACCCCTCGTAAAAAAGAGTAATCAAATTATATTTTTCTTTGTTACTATACTAAAAAAACTTATGGCCATCAATAATCATTATCCATCTAATTTGAGAATTGGTTACCCCAATTCTCATACTCCATTCATTTTAAACAACAGAGTTTGGGTTTTTTTTTCTTTATAGTTGTATCCCTCTTCGCATCTTTAGATAACATGATTCTATAACTTATGTAACATATTTTATGATGACATTCACTTCAACACCTAAAATATTCACTAGTATCCTAAATCTAATTTCCTCCCAATGTTTTCCAATAATTTCGTCATTAAGAAAATCTCATCTTATAATATCCATCATTCTTATATTGTCCTATGAATTTGATTTTTCTCTTCTTATCAAAATCATGAGTTTGATAAGTAACTCCAACATCTATTTTATCGTTGATTTCACATCAAAATATCATTTCCTAGATATTTAAGACTCTTATGGCCAACACCATTTATGGGCTTATTTTTATTCCACTAAATAATAACTCAATATTAAATCCAGGCCACATGATAATACTAGAAGCTTACATCTCAGGCCTTGTAAAATTTTCTTCATATATACTAATAAATTTAACATCATTTTTATTTAGCTCATTGAACTCCATCTCAAAATTTTATGAAGAATATGTGGAAAATACATATTAATTTTTTCTATTAAACTCATTTCAATCCTCAGTTATAATTAAATCAAGTTTCAACATATTCTTAATAATAATCCACCATTTTCCCCTTCACCATCCCAATGGTAGACATCGAAAAAGAAATATTCATCTCCAAAACACTACATAATGGAAAATATAGTTATATTGGTAGTAATTAATTTTTTAAAAAATATTATATCATATGACCATATAAAATAATGTGGGTGTTGTCTCATGAAGGTCTCAAAGGAATGATATTTCTTCTTTTTTCATAATTACATGTCCTTCGTGATTTATGGCGTTAAAATGTTTTGTGAGCATAGAAATTATTTTTTTATTAGAGGTCAAATAAATTTTGGATTCATATAAGGAATAATATTTTATAGTCTATCAAAATAAGAATTAACACATTTCCTTTAGGTTCCATTAATTGACTAAACCATAAAACATATTCCATGTAACAATAATCATAGGGAAGGACCACATAATGAAGAAAAATCACATTAAATATGTCTAAATCATAAAAAATATTTCTTAATTGATGATACCTAAGGTTTATCCTAGTTAATGCATAATAATATTCAATTTTAAACAATCGCAGTTATTTGTAAATACTTCTAGATTTTCCCAAGCATATCCCCTTGTACTTTCAATGTAGGTGTGTGGAAATACTCATTTTCATGCAACAGACGATGAAAGAGTCAAGATAAATGCCCCCTTTGGGGTTATTAAACTACATGCCTATGTTCTAGAGCCACATCCACATGTAGTATTTAAAAATGGATGTAATTTCATAGAATCCACTATCTCAATCCTTACTAGAAATCCAAGAAAACATCCTATAATTTGACTCTTTATTATTATCCTTTGACATGTCCATAGGGTTCTCAAAGAAATTTATCATCCTTGATTTAGAAGGATAGTTAAACCTATTACCTGATACGAATAACTACATCCTTGGATTTTCATATATGTATGTTACATATTTTTAGATGGAAAATCAATACATTAGAAAACACATGCCTGAGTACATAAATATTTTAGTTCCTTTGGAAACATAGAAAAAAATTGGACTAGAAGTGAGATAAGTCAATTACCACAATGTTCTTCAGACTACAACCCTTCGTAGACATATCATACATAATACATTTATTTATATCCATGTGAAAAACATAATAAATGTTTTTATCATATGGTGAGTAAGGGTAAATAGGGGATATATATATGTATAAATAAAATCATAAGGGTATGAGAACATGAGAATTACTTATGAATACTATACCATACATATTTAAGATTACAATAATGATTCAGAGAATAAATCATGGTAGTTTATAAGATATAGATCATAAAGAAATCAAGGAATGTGATCCATGAGATCATAACTTGTGAATAACACATAAATATTTTTCATACACATAAGAATAGAAATTCTCCTGATAAGGCTACCCACAATGTCATTCAACACATATTAGGGATGGGATAACCACCCTAGGACCATCATTGAGATTGGGATGAAATATTGTGTTCCCATTTCTATCTTGTTATAACATTATCATTTTCCCTTTGAGATGATCAAACATTAATCATTACCCAATTCATTAGATGGATATATAGGTCCCACCCATCACATAATCCATCATATATTAATAAATTTAACTAAAAGAAGTTGTGAGGACCAAAAGGGAAAAGGTCTAAAATAATGGAGCCCTTGGAATTCATCTTAGAAAAGAATAACACAATCTAGGGGAAGGAAGGCTCTACTATTTATAAGTAAATTGATATTATTAGGAGTGTCATGTGATGCAATGAAATTATGAGCATGTATGAACTTATGGATAATAGATGAATAATTTTCAATATTTTCATCTATAAAACCATGAGAGGAACACAAATAAATCCCATTGATAATTTTTATGCCAATTAAAAGATGTAACCTACATTCCCATGGAACACACTGAAAATAAAACTGACAGATTTAGCCAAATTATGAATAAAATGTCCTACCGACATATATCTGTTAATGCATGAACCATAAAAATTTAACATTGTGACACAGTTAATGGGAATCCCTAAAACCGATATACTATGATGAGATAGTTTTGCACCAAATGGTTTGACCCCCTACCCGCCATTAACACTCACATAGATGAAGATAAATCCCAATTTTTGTTTATTGTGACAAGCTCAGCAACCAGGAAAATGTCTGAGAGCATCACTGTGAGGGTCAAACATAAAAAAACCTCATGTATGGATTTGTTTTCCTTACATAGGTATAATAATAACCATACTTTACATGTATTGATATATAATTCAACTAATGAATATTATTTTCACTTTCATGAAACCATGATATAAGAAAATTATCACTAGATATTCCATTTAGGTCTAGATCACTAAATATCTTAATGGAACCATTGACTGAGGCCACCCATTACCATTTGAAAAACACATTAGAGGATAAATCCCTTTTCGGATGATGAAAACATGTCATAAACCATCCCCTAGGGCACATATTGTGACTTCCTCAATCCCGCCTTCTGAAGGCTAGGGGATGACGACTAGTGCTGAAGGAATCAACATGTAGGTGGGAGGCATTTTCATGTGTAAATGTTTGAACACACATTCCCAAAAATGTCCCACACGCTAAAAGAGAAATATGTATCACTAATAAAGATCTTAGTACAATTAAAACTAATACTAGTTAGACAGAATACAATCCCAACAAAAGAACTAAAATTAGAATGATATAAAAAGGAAATTATGATGGCCATCAATGGAAAACCCCATATGATTGTGAGAGAAGTGTAAATACTAGAAGCCAAAGTATAATGTCAGGTGCATCCAATCCTACTAGGCCCTACATAGCTATAGGTCAGCAAGTCTACCATTGTAGAGTCTGTCAGCCCCATCTCTCTGTGAACCTTTGGGTCCCATTCCACCATAGTCATTGTTGAAACGTTGATCTCCTGCATGAGACACAACGCGAAGGGGTGGAGCCTCTGACAAGGTGAGTAATGCGATACTCAGTAGGGAACCCAAAAAAAAAGCAATGGCCACACAAGAATACTCAATGTAATGCACGAAGCACAAGATAGCTGAAGCCATGTATACATTTACGGTAGTGATAGAATAATAATCAGACACATTATAGAACTCCTCAGCTGCTGGAGTGCTCCTCCTATTTCGAGTACAGTAAGCCTATCAGGTCACACAAAAGTTAGTTCCCACTAACCTTGGACTATTGAGGTACTCATCCCTAATGAGTACCATTGTTATGCTAGGTCACATAGAGCCTCTCCACACTATGGGCCTATCGAGTATCACAAAGCCACTTCCCACAGTGGCCATAATGAGGTACTCATCTAGTCGAGTATCACGGGTCTTTTAGGTTACACAATGCTACTCCCAAATGTGGGAATGCCATGTCATATAGATCTGATTCCCACTAGGCCATCTTCGAGTCACACAGAGTCGATAGTCAGCATACTATTGGTCTCAAACAACCACATGGTTCTGTACATAGTGCACTTGGGAGAAGGTCTCATCAATCCATTTAATGCATCAAAAAATACATGAAATCCTACTTAGGGAATTTTGAAAGATCATCCTTTTGAGAGGGTACCAACACTGAAAATGCATTGTCAACCGGAGAGGCAGATTGCAAGTTACGAGTTTTTTAGTAAACAGGGGCCAGTTGCATCCGGGCTTGATCTCCCCCAGTAGGACCTCCCCGACCAACCCAGTACAGGGGTCCCAAATAACCCAGTTAAAATTCGACAGAACTGACCTAACCTGGTTTGGGTCATGGTTGGACCAAACTGGCCTGGCCAGTGGGCCTCGCTGGACCCTTCCATGTTTTAACGAGGGTCCAAACCGCTGGGTCCCCCGGCGACCCAGTCTAGTCTGGCCTAGCATGAAGGGCATTGGTCTAGCCTACCGGAATAGGTTCAGCCTACTGTGTGTAGGTACAGACTGCTAGCCCAGGTCCAGCCCCTTGGTGGGAGTCCAAACTGGTGGGCGCGGGACCAACCCATTGGGCTGTGGGTCCGGCCTGCTGGCTGGTTGTATGACCCGCCATCTTGAATCCCAACCACATGGGCAGCCGATGGTGACTTGTATAGAAGTGACATGTTCGGACTTAGCTTCTCCACAGATGCACAAGGCCCTCCAGCCATGGTCAATTGACCGTGGCTCACCATCTACTTGAACATCCCGTACCTCCAGGCGGTGCCAGGCGGGCACCGCATCTCCCCGCTGACTCCGTAGCCTTCTAGCCCCAACACACTGATGAGCACCCTAGTCATCCACCTATGGCCTCCCCCGTGGGCCACTGCTGCCTCTGCTGGCCACTAACACTGTTTGCAGATTTTTTTGCAGACCACCGAACTCACTCTGGTGGTCCGATCTTCACGTAGTCTAGACATATGTTCCATGGGGAACATCGTCTTCATCATAAAGGTCCTAGAATCATCTGATCTTTACTTTTAAGGTGAGGCCACATTTAATACCCATAGAGGAGGTTCTCGGGCCTTGTTCATGTCGTCCCACACCCTCTTCATTAGAGGATTAATGTAGGGAATGTTACAGGGGGTTTTAGTTCAATTAAGACATGCAATGTTTGAAGCTCAAATAGTGTAATCCCAAATAAATATACCCTATTTCTAGAGCGCATGGTCTATAGATCAACCTATTCGTGGGTTGATCTCCATTCATCGTTTTATGAAATTGGAACAGGGAAGAACATTAAAATCAAATAAAATGTTCCTCTTTGATATTCAATGCCACACTATTTCATTCTCATGGTTAAAAGACATCGACGTCGTTCGACACATCACGATCCGTTCATCGAGGTGCGTCGAAGATGATTGATATTCATCAGCATTTTTCATTCATCATTGGAGAAGATGTTCATTGGAGATTCTTCATAAAATCCTCATAGTTTAATTCCTACTTCCACAAATGTTTCAACCAAAGAAAAGGAAAACACATCACAACCTTTCTGTTATGTAGTGACATTGCGTCGTAATGCTGTTTTATTTATGAAAATTATCACTGATTCATGCCACTAACACATCATCACTCAGTGAGATAAAAATACATTAATGAGCCTAATCAATGCACCTCATCATTGATCTGAAACATCGTTGTCTGCTTCTCAACGGTTGAAGAAAATAAATAAAATACCATTTTAATGAGATTTTATAATTTTTCGAAAAGTCCAATAAATAACATTTATGTTCTTACCTTACTGACTGATGTAAATTCCATTATAAGAGAATCCTGGTCTTCTGAATTCAATGGTGCTTTTAGAATTTCGATCTGAGAACCTGTTCAAAATATAGTAAAAAACCGCTAGCACATTCACTTAAGCATACATAAAATTAAAAATTACATTCTGGGCTCACCAGGCCTCATAATCACATGTCTTCAAAGAGTGTAGTCTCAAAATAATTTCATATATATATATATATATATTTACAAATAATTTATGAGACATTATATTCTCCCTAATATAGGTATTTAAGTCCCAGAATAGAAAAACAAAAACTGATCAAACAGTTGGGGGTATTGAACATGAATCGGATCCTCTCTCTTCCATGTTCTCCCCTACATATTCATGTTCTTCTACCCAATTCACACTAGAGGAATCGACTGCCCATGTAGGAATTACTCCTATCGTTCTATTATCTCCACTGGGAACTCCGAAAATTTCGGCGCATCGTCAATGTCAATCTATCCCCAGTCGATGACGTGTGATCGATCATTAACATACGTCTTCAATTGCGACACATAGAAAATATCATGAACTTGATGGATCTGTGGGGGACGATCTAGGTAGGACACCATCTTTCCAACTCTGATAAGGATCTAAAAAGTTCTGATGAACCTCATAGATAACTTATCGCTCCGAAACAATCTCTGCGATACTCATCGGGGTGAGACCCAAAGGAACACAAGATCTCCCCCTAAAACTTCATAAGACGTTATCTCTTGTCGGCATAAGATTTATGCCTAAAATGTGCATTCCTCATTTTATCCATGATGATCTAGACCTTCTTGGTGGTAGCCCGTACCAAACTCCATGACACAGGCACGTAGCATATCCTATGGGGTCTATGTAGTCTGCTCCGTATGACCTTATCTCTGGGGATGAATGGTTGTTCTCAAGCGCAACTGTGTCCCAAATTCCTTTTGTAATCCCCTCTATATATGAGATGTAAATTTTATGTCACAGTCTGAGACAATCATCGAAGGCACCCTATGAAGATGCATTGTATTTTGGATGTAAAGGCATCCTAAGGCCTCTATCGGTCCCTACTCCAGAATGGGTAGGATGTGATCCGACATGGTGAGTCGGTCGATGACCTCCCAAATAGAGTTTTTCCGCCCATATTTACTTGGTAGCCCTATCACAATTTCCATCGATATACCATCCCATTTCCACTTGAGTATGTCGAGTGGCTGGGCCATACCTGATGGAACCTAATGCTTGATATTCACTATCTTGAAAGTGAGACATCGTTAAAGGAACTCGGACAGTGGTTTCTTTATCCCTAGCATCCTGTACTAATGTTAGAGGTCCTAGTAGAACTTTTACACTACAATATGTACTAGAAAAGGGGATCTAAGGAACCCCTTCAACTCCTCCTCTCACAAAATTACTGTCACTACAATGTTTCCTCTGAAAAGGATGATGTGCCCCCACCAATCAAAAACTCATTAGGAGATTTTCTTGAGGATAACTGAGCAAGTCGGGGATTGTAGTAAACATCCACCATTTGTGCCTCCCTAACTCACTATAAGAGTGGGGGACTTATAGTCATTGACTGAAGGTATGCAGCTCTGCCATCATCCAAGAAGGATGCCTGCATCATGGCCAAATCCTATGTCGCCTCACTCAACAACAGGAAATATATCATCCTACTGAGTTCGTCTTCCACCACATTCCCATTTCAAAGACTATATAAAATTTAAAATTCACAGTATTGGAGAAACTCTAGCTATTAACGAAATCTCAGGTTCATGTCCTTATGGAAGAAGATATACCTGAGACTCATGTGGTTAGAGTAAACCATAAAATGTTAACCCATCAAGTAGTGCCACAACATATTCACGGAAAATGCCATTATTCTAACTCTAGGTCATGGGTTGCGTGGTTCGTCTCATGATGAGTAAAATTATGTGATCCATATGTGATCACTTATCACACCCACATCAGTAAACATCCCTGTCCAGTCCATGAGGAATCATAGTAATCTACATACCCAATTCCCTCCTCTAGTAGTCTCAATATGGGTCACTAGTTAGTCTCCTCCTTAGATCCTTGAAACTCTACTGAAATTTCTCTATCCACATGAAGGGAATTCCCTTATGTATCAAATCCGATATTGGGGCTGCTACACTGGAAATGTCTAGAATGAACTTCCGATAGTAACTAGACATCCCTAGGTAGATTCACACCTCAGTCACGCTCATGGGAGACTCCCAGAAAGAACCACCACTATCTCCACTAGATCCACTACAACTCTAGCCTTTGAGATGACATGTCTTAGAAATTGGACTTCTTGAATCCAAAAATAAATCATTGAGAGATTACAATAAATCTAGTTCTCTTAGAGTATATCCAGTTCTATTCAGAGATCTGTAGAATGTTCCTCCTCAAACACTGATTACACCATATTTTCATCAATGAAGACCCCAAAAACCAATCGAGGTAAGGATGGAAGATCCTGTTTATGTGTACCATGAACACGGTAGAGGCATTGGTCATGCCAAAAGGCATCAACATGAACACATTGTGGCCATAATGAAAAATTAAGGCTATATTTGGTACATCCTCATCCCATACATGAAGCTGGTGATAGCCTGATCTACGTTCTACCTTTGAGAACCACATCACCCCCTTCAGTTGTTCGATGTGATCATTGATTCTCAACATTAGATACATGTTCTTCACTGTCAACTGGTTCAAGCACTGTATGCCCACACACAATCTCATAATACTATATTCCTTCTTCTAATAAGCATTGGGGCTCCCCATGGTGAATCTTTGGGCCTTAAGAAGCCATTCTCATGCATTTTTCCTCCAGTTGTACCCTCAATTCACCAAGCTCCACTAGATCCATCCGATATTCCGGTGTGGATATCAGTGCCATATTAGGGTTCATGTCGATGCATTAGTCTAACATCCTATAAAGATGTAGTCATAGAAAATCCTAGGAAAAACATACTCGTACTCATCCACCACTACAAGAATACATGGACTCCGCTCATCCACTGCACCAATGGTGTGGCTAGACAACTTGGAACTGATCGGATTCACCCTCTTCTATGAATGTTTGTCCTACACTACAAGGGTATCGTTCTCTCCAGTGATGGAAAACCATATACCATCTCAATGAGCCACCAAATTGTTTTCTTAAAATAGTCTATCTGAGCATGGATTTTGGATAACCATTCCATTATAAAGATGACATCGTATGTTCTTGACGCTGCTAGTGGGAGATCCCAACCAAAGAACTCATGTGCTAGAGTGATCTCACACAGCCGACACGAATGTGTAATTGTCAAATCCCCCCTGTATGAGTTTCTTTTCATAAAGATCAAGCCAATGGATCAACCAAAATCTCTAAGATCCGAGAAAGAGACATTTTAAGGAAAGAGTGACTAAAACCTCTGTCTATAATAATAGAAACTAGGGTGGAGAAGACAGAAATAATACAACAAATCATCTATAGTGCATCGTGGTCATAATCATCTACAGCCTGAAGCTATGCTCACCGCTATCCGCCTACTACCTGTGGTCAGGGTGGACCACCTGGAGGTAGTGGTGGTAACACCTCAAAATGCCTCCCAACTCCTGCTACTCGTCTTAATCCCCTTCCACGTTCTCCGCCCATGCGGACCTCCTTGCTCAATCTGCTAGCTCGAACCCAGTGGCCCATTGACTGATGACTAGTCATCTGAATGATGAGTCAGGTAGTCTTGTGACACATTTCCCTACCCGCCACACACGAAGAAATGAATAGCTCCAAGCTGACTCCCTCTAGACAGGGAGCCCCACACTGTCAATAATAAGTCCAAGGGTCATCCTCTGAATGACATGTCCTACTTGGGCCCTTGTGTCTGATGTCTGCTGCCTTCCAAAGACTCTGCCACCTAGGGTATACTGGTAGCTCTAGCTATCGGTGCCTCCTCCTCAATGAATTCCTTTGCTGGAAATGATTTCTCTAGCACCCTTTTCTGAGTAGGGATGCTAAAAGGCAAAAACGACGCCCTTATCTCCCGCATAAGTCCTTGGTAAATGGCCCGGTCCCTAAATAAAGGGTCTCTCACCACCTCTATCGAGTATCATGAAAGCTTAGTGAACCTATTTGAGTTCACATCCACCCTAATGCTTCCCTTCTATAGGTGGGTAAGCTCTGGAATATCCATAGAGTGCAAGGTCGTGGGAAAAAACTCATCCTGGAAAATACTCTCGAAGTCTGCCGTAGTGAGGGTCACCTCATCTTGCGTTTGGGTGGTCATGATCCACCATATCCATACTGAGCCCTACCGAAGGCTCGTTTCTATGATATCCATCTGGTCAGGTGGTTTCCTCACTAAGTGGAAGTCCCGTGTCACTGCCTCCAGCCAGTCCTCAACAAGCTAGGTATATGTCTCTACCTTGAACCTTTGGGGTCTTTGACGTTAAAACTTGTGCAGTGGACTCTGTGTGTGCACATCCTCTGCCATAACATCTGACACTAAATGATAACAATAAGTTGGTGATATCATTGGTGCACCACCCTATATGGACATCTCGAGAACTATTTCTTAAACGGATTCCTTGTCACTAGGCGGGCCGTCCTCACGACCACGTATCAGGATCCTGGCTGGTCATCCACATGGAGGCATCCTGGGATAGGTCAAGATATACCCCAATTAGAAGATTATACATGTTGAGATGACATTTAATCAAAATATAATCAAGAAATACATATGAAACCAGTTCTTTCATTTATAGTGCCAGAAAAAGAATTGAAGGTCCTGGTTTTTGGATACGTCGGCCACTGCACCAACACAGGACTCCCCAAATCACGATGTCGGACTCAAAACACCTAGCATTGTTTCCCCAAAACAAAACAATGTATCCCAATATTTGTGGTAGGAACAACCTCCCCTTCATACATATTTTTCACGACTCATACCCTAGGGCATGTGATGTGACTATCCCAAGCTCGCCTCCTGATGGCCAGGGGTTGGCGACTAGCGCTGAAGGTGTCAACCTTCAAGTGGGAGGCATTTTCCTGAGTACATGTACACACAAAGACACCCAACCAAGTCCCACACCCTAAAATGGAAACAAGTATCACAAAAAAAGATCTTATTATAATTGAAACTAATACAAGTGGGCCAGAATACAATCCCAACTAAAGAACTAAAAATGGAAAGTCCCAAAAAGGAACCCTTGATGGACATCCACAAAAAACCGAACCAGATCGTGAGAGTAGTGTTGCAACTGGAAGCCAAAGAAGAGCATCATGTCTACCCGATCCAAATGGCCCCCACCTACTCATAGGCTACGAAGTCCATTGTGGTAGCATATCTTGGTCTTGTCTCCCTAAGACACTCTATGTGCCATTCCACCAAATTCTATCTGAAAACGCTGATGACCTATATGAGAGAAGACACGAGTGGGCGGAGCCCGTGTTGGGGTGAGTAACACGATACTCAGTACGAACCACAAAACAAAAAAGAAATAACTTAAAATAATCTTCAATGTAAATTATGAAGCACTATAATGGTCACTCTAGTTATTAATTTTGGGTAGTGATAAAGGAATAGGTAGACACATTATCGAACTCCTCTGTGGTTGGAGAAATCATCCTCTATAGAGTACAATGTGCCTACAGAGTCACATAGAATCCACTTCCCACTAACCATAGACAGTTACAGAATTCATCCCTAATGAGTACCATGATTATGTGTCTTCAAATCATGTCGCTCCCCAGTATTGGCTTGCCGGGTCACACATAGCCTCTTAACACCTTGGCTATACTATGATACTTATCTTATCTAGTACCATGGGTCTATTGGGGAAAATAGAGTTGATCCCGACCATGGACCTACTGGGTCACACAAAGACTCTTCCCACTAGGTTTTCATCGAGTCACACAGAGCCGATAGTCTGTAGTCTTCTGGTCCCAGCCAACCATAGGGTTATGTACATAGCCCGATTGGGAGAACCTCCCCTCAAGCCATTCGTCAGATCTCAACATCCATGAAAGCCTCCTCATGCCATGTAATAATATCCTCTTCATATATAGAGTCCAAACTCTAAACACATCTTGTCAATCAGACATGAAATTTTCATGATACAATCGTTTTAGTAAATAGGGGTCGGTTGCATCTGGGCCCAGTTCGACCCGGTCAGACCGACCGTGCCAACCTGGTTCGGCTGTCCGACATTCCCAGGTATAAATTTGAACAACTTGACCTGACCTGATTTGGGTTTAGTTCAGTCCAGTACGGCTTCACTAGTGGGACATGCCCAATGTTCGTCTCTTGACCCGTCACGTTTTGGCCACGGGTCCAACCCACCGGGTCGCTCGGGGACCCGGTATAGTCCTGCCCAGCCTGAAGGGTGATGGTTTGGCCGGTCGGAGTGGGGCCATCCCAATGGTTGTGGGTTCATCCTGTCAGCATGGGATCAACACATTAGAATCTAGGACCAGCCCGCTGATGCGGGCCCAACCCACTGACTGGGGGCGTGACCTGCCAGCCCGAAGCCTAACCGCATGGGCGGCTGGTGGTGCATCGTCTAGCCAGGACATAACTGGATGCTACGTCTCACCTCACCTAACCCACAGACGCACGTGGCCCTACTGCCGCATTTGAGGGACCACGACTCAATAGCCACCCGGACACGGTCGTCCCACCATGTGGTGCCAGGTGGGTACTGTGTCTCCCCACTGTTGTCATGGTCGGCTGGCCAAGACCTCCTGCTGCCGCGGTGCCCTGATGGTCATGCCAGGGTTGGCGCCTTAAAATATTTTTCGGCAGACCATTAAACCTACTCTGATGGTCTGTTCTTCAGGTCGCATATGCCTATGCTCTCTGGGAAATGTCCACCCCAATGCAAAGGTCCCAAAATCAACTTGTCAAAACTTTGGGGGTGTGACCACAATGAATACACACGATGGATGTGCTCAGGCCTTGTTAGTGTTAGCCCACACCCTTCACGTTAGAGGTTTATAATAGGGAATGGTTAGGGGGGTTTGTTCAGTCAAGAAAAGTGATGTTTGAATCTCTTATAGAGAATCCCAAATATTGTTACCCTCCAACTAGAATGCACGATCCATGGATAAACCTATTCATGTCTTGATCTGCATTCATCATTTATAGAAAAAGTAATAGGAGAGAACATTAAAATCAAATAACCCCTACCTTTGGGATTTTTGATGACACATCGTTTCATCTTAGAGGTTTCAAGACATTGAGGTAATTCATCGCTTCTGGCTCTGTTCCTCGAGGTGCGTCAATGAATTTTGACATTCATTAGTATTTTTCATTATTCATTAGAGAGGATGTTTATTGAAGGATGTTCATATAATCCTCGCAACTTTGTTTCTTGTTCCACCATCACATCAACTAGAACAAAAGGAAAACATGTCACTGTGTTTCTGCTATGCTGCGATGTAACATCGTTACACTGCTTTATTTATGAACAACATTACCATTATGAATCATTAAAGTGTCTTCATGATACATGTTGATAATCCATTAATTTTCCTCAACAATGGACCTCGTTTTTTCACCGCATCATTGTCGTATTCCACTCAATAGATGGGAAAAGAAAACAAAATATCTTTTTAAACTTATTTTATTATTTATCAAGAAGTCGTAATATTGACATTTCCATTATTCCATTTTGAGTTAATGTTAATTCCATTCTTGGAAAATCACAGGGTTCTGAATTCAATGTTTCCCTTTAATTTTTTATCCGAGCAGCAATTTAAATGTTTGAAAAAATCACTCGCAATTTTAAATAAGCGTATTTAAAAAAACATCAAAATTCTGTTTCGTGTTCCCTAGGACTCAAGATCACGTGTCTTCAATTATGTGGTCTTAGAATAACTCCATATATTGATATAAATAATTTCAAGGAATTTTTGAGACATTACAAAATAGATTCACTTGGAAGCCATGGAGACTCCACTCCTTCAAAATTCCACTTCTATAAGAATGTCCTCGTTGGTGATATACTAAAACAAGAAAAACCAGTTTATCCAATGTATATTTTCACAAAATTGTATATCCCCAAAAATCATGTTCATTATTTTCATGCATATCTCAATGATAGGACTTATTTAGAAATATCTAGTCAATGAGGTAGTAAGAAACTAGCCAATAATTCTCATCATTGGTAAAAATTATTTGAAAAACCACTTATTGTTGTGGGTTTGGTGTGGCAAATATGAATGAGGGAAACATGTTGTTATACTAGAACGATATATAGAACATTAGTTATAATTTGGATGCCATAATACTCTCTATATATTTATCAGTCCATTAGTTAAAAAAGAACACCCCATAACCCACTACGAGTGCTTCTTGGGGACCAAAAATTACTAAGAAAATGAATCACACGTCCTAGATCTTCTTCCCACCATGTCTTCCAAATACACCCCATATTTTATGATAGTTATCTTTTCCCATAATAAGGATACATACAAGAATTATGGTAGTTAGTATGATCTCAATATATCACGACATAGACTTAATAACAATGGATGAAAAAATTTAATGCATGGAGATAAAGGTAATCATATAAACTAGTTTGATGAATCCCTTGAATGATATGAAAAAATATTTTCAGTTATGGATGTTGTTGGAACTTTTTTCCCTAATTCCTTTAAAATAATGAAAAAAATATTCATGGCGTGACTAGGGATCCAAGAATATCCATGTGAATGGATCCATTTTGGACACTTGACTTATCTTTTATTACCAACCCCTTCAATTTGAATAGGACTTTGATAAGTAGACATTACCCTTTTTGTCATTTCTAATTTGGTTACTCCACATAATGAAAATGATATATATATGTTCCACAAGATTATAAAACCTTCAGCATATCATAACCACTTAAATTAATGGGTTTTATAAATGTTTCATCATATCATATCCTATGTAAAATTTAAAAATTTTATAATCATTTCATCATTTCATCATAGGATAACCCTTGAAAAAGAAACTGGTTTCATAATAATTATATCATGGTAAAAATCTTGGGAGAGAAACGGGTTTCCATGAAATCATGAAATTATCAAAACAATCATCTATGAAAAAAGAATGAAATCTTTAAATCATATCACCAGTAAGGAACATATAATATCAATGGTTATCATCTTAGATGGAAACCAATTTTGAACGATCATTTAAAACATTACTTGATGAAAGTATCATTTCCACTTTAAATTTGATTAAATATAACACATTTAAAAGTAACTCTATATAAAATTAACAATGAATAATTATAATGGTATCTCCAATGTCTTTAATGGTCTTGATGACAAGTTGTTCAATTTTTTTCCAAACATGTTAAAATAATGTCTCCTTTGACATTTTCTGTAAAATCCAAATGAGAAATATGTGGAAAATGAAATGAATATTCCTTTAATTTATTAAAATAATTAATAGTTTGGTTTAATTATATTTTAAAAAAGAAATTATATGAATTAAACATAATGAAATATTAGAGAACACGATTTTGGAAGAAAACTGATTTCTAAATTAATAGGGAAATAATGTCAGATTTTATTAAAAAAATTATATAAATTATTTTAAGTACCAAAGAGTAAAAAGGGAAATTTTAAATTAAAATTTGATGAATAAAAAAGGATAAAAATATTCATGATTTTATTTAGGGACAGATCATTTGATTTTATCCTCAGAAACATAATCATCAACAATCCCAACATACGATGGAATTTTAACATAAATTCATTACCACTAATGTATATTTGATTCATATGACCCATAATAGAATTATATAAAATGGAATATAAAATAACATGAGGATTAATAAATATAAGATATTAAATTTTAAATCGGTTGTATATATATCCCCTGATATTATATATCTTCATTACATAATGTACATCTTAATGAAGTAAAATTATGAAAAAAATATATTACCTTATGTCTGGAAAAATGTCACACATTTTTAAGACACATGTATAATAAATATAAAATTATTATGAATATATTATCAATCCACATATATATCTATATATAATACCATATATTATTTACATATGAACATTTATTACCCATTTATTAGGAATTGCACATTAAATTTGTGTTTTGGCTAGTAAATGATTTGTTTTTATGAAAGTTTTGATTTTTTATTTTACATCCTCTTAAAATGATCATGGTTTCAACATTTCATGAATAGAAAACAAGATATATCTATATAAAATTAATATTAAATATATATTCCTTTATATTAATCCATTTATTTTAGTGATAGAAACTGTAATATATCATTCATTGAGACCGTATGCAGAATATACAAATGATCATTATTTCAATTTTATTTTCAGATTGAAATATTGATTGTTAAATTATATATTATCGTTAGATAATCATTTTTATGTCATATATATCATAAATTTTTATTAAACACAATAATATTACCTTCCTTGTGAATTGTTAAAGATTTGCATCACTTCCAGAGGTAATAGTATGTCGTACACATGAGGGACATTATCATTTAAAAAAATGAAGAGTATGAAGGTATGTGTGATATAATGATTCCATAAATTATATAATATCTGAAATACCATATATAAATATTAAATAAATAATAATAATAACACTTTATATGAGTTAATATAAAAAATAATGACACTAGTTCGTGAGGCGGTATACCACCATACCCACAAATGGTGATTTCTAAACCAGTTTGATAGAAATATAGATGGATGATGGTGATGAACTTCAAATAAAAATATATCAGTATATGGAATATAATTTGGATATTAAAGCATCATATTATAACATGTGTTGAATGATTGGGAGGAATAAATAAATCAAAAACCCTCATAGATGAACGTTACCTCTTATTCAGGTATCCTCCATAGGATTTCACTAAAATGCTTCCTCGGATTGATTTTTGTACAATATAATGATTATAAGATGATATAATTTCACTTGGGAAGTTCTATTTTCTGTTATTGTTTCAAATTTTAATATGTTATTTAATAAAATATGATATGGTGTTTCCTTTTATTATTTATTTGATGGCAAAACTTGTAATGTTTTGGAAGAAAATGGTGTACCAATGTTCTTCACATTAAAATGAGTAAAAATGGATGAAATTAGAAAACAATATGTTATAAGCTAGAAGTAATTCCATACAACAGGTTTTAGATAATTTTATAATTCGTTTTAAACCCAATATATTTATGTTTACCCGTGTTAAACCCATTTTTACCATAACCATAGTAAATAAATTCTACTATTTTTAAAGATAAATTTGGGAAAAAAATTATAAGAAATTATTTGATAAAAAAATTAATTTTATTTAAAATTTGGTATCCATTTTTTAAATTCAACTCACATAAGGGGAAATTTTATTTTGAAAACAATCCAACAGACGTAATTAAAAAATATGTTCTAATAAGAAAATGTTCAAAAGAATACAAAATTTTAATATCAAAATTGAATATAAAATTTATTCTGATGAACAAAATATGATAAGTTGATGAAAAATTGTAATAAATTTAATTTAAACCAAATTTAAAATATAAATTAACATTATAAATTATTTAAAATAAAATGTACTTTTTAATAAATATTCATTATTTTTTACTATTCCTAAAAACTGAATCTTTTTAGGAAAATCCAAAAATCACCGCCTAAAATAATATTACATGAGGATTTCACATATGAAGTTTATCTTATAAAAATATGTCTCTAAAAGGTTGGAAATTTAATTTTTTTAATTTTAATTAATATAAATAAAAATTGTTTTTTGAGAAAAATGAATTTTTAAAAAATATAATATCTTTACTGAAAATTAAATAATATTTCAATCAATATAATTCTTTTATAAAAACCCATTATAATAAATAATTAAAATTTAGTTATTTCTATTAACATATGTATGTTAAATGTAGAAATTACAATTTTATATTTCATATAATAATATTAATAATATAGAATATTTTATTAAAATTAATTATCATGTATAACTCAATATAACCGAGTTTTATGTATTGGGAAATATTAATGATGTGTTTCCTGTAACAAAAGTAATAAATGAAAACTATTTTTTTAAAATAATAATAATTCCTAAAAACATAGGGTGTTATAGACACAACCATATCCACTATATATTTCATATCCATCATTTCTCAATGGTACAGTCAAAATAATATTATTCCCCAATATCTTCTTAAATTATTCACAACATTCTTCACATTATATTTTCAATGTCAAATTAACTACTTTATATATATTATTCATTAACAAGTTATCCAATTGGGATTTTTTAAAAAATAAATTCCAATGACAATCCAATTCAATAAAACTATGTACCTCAGTTATGTTCATTGGTGTTGTCCATTATTGTACATAAATTTTCATAACATGAAAAATTGTAATTCCACCAATGGGGAAAATATTTCATAGAAAAGGGTCATTATCCTAAAATAATTCAATGTTCATAAATTTACCATATAAATTTTAACTTATAAGAGTATCTAGAATGATCTAAATGTGATTATCACAATCCACATATCTCATAGAGTATACTAACATATCATTAATGAATACCACAACAAAGCTATCAAGACATTCCACAAATACTATGTTATTTTTATCAATAAATATAGAGGGTCAATTTTTCAATTAAAATGGTATTAATGTAAACTCATATTGACCATAACACATTTGAAATTATGTATTTTAAATATCTTCCCTCATTAATTAATATTAATGATACCCCAAATTATGGTTTATCATTAACAAATATTGTTCTCTTTGATGTTGATCAAACAATTCATCATTTTAAGGTAAACGAAACTAATTATTTTTCATAATGGATATGAATTACCTTTAATAAATTTATAGCCTCCTATATCCGTATTTAATTTTAATGAGAACAATATGGGGTTTTTACGGTGAAATGGTAGGGAGTATAAACCCCTTATCACACAACTCCTCAAATTGTTTCTTCAACTCCACTAAATCCAAATTATCAATTTTATATGGAGTCTTTGATATAAGTTGTAATGTCCCAAAGTGGGTTAACCTTGAATCAGTAGCCTAACCATCCACCACATAACTTCAAGCACATCTCCTCATACACTAGAGGATGTCGACTTGCAGCAAGGGTCTATGGATAGTCAGTTGGTAGACTATACACTCATATTTGGAGTGAACAATGGTAATAAATAATAAACTCCAAAAACAATGGAAGAATATCTAAAACAACAATAAATTGAATAATTAAAATGGGAAACACCAGTTTGTACAATGCATTCATGTCATGGTGATACATATCGAAATGTATTTAAAAATAATCATGTTTTACATTCCAATACAAAAATAAGGAAATGAATCAATTCCCCAAGGGTGTTCTCCACGATCATCTCGAGCTCTCGCATGGCCCTTTTATCCTAACTCCCAAGTACAATTAACAACCATGTGAAAATTTCTATAGTTCTGCAAAAAATAATGTCTAATTGGGTACCATAGTGTAATGGATGCATGAATGGGGTGTGAGATATAAATCATAGTAGGTCAGGAACACTGGCTGGCTAAATCACCCAAGAGAATGCAATATAACATATGTTGTGCATGTATAACAAGGAAATAATAGAACTAAATAAATAACAAACAACCCAACCAGGTTCCAAAGGGACCCCTAATAGCTATACCTACTTCACCACATAGCCATAATAAGAGTCTCTATTAGAATCATTGTGGCCTATTTATCAAGCATAAATACCTTTCAACACTTTACCAATTATTCATTATCTAATCATTTATTTTCTCCAAGGATCCCATGGTAACTCGTTATTTAATAATAACATGGCTCATTCCAGAATTCTAATCATTATAAAACTTTCTTTATTTAATCACATTCAACTCAGTTTTGATCCACATCTCTCATTCATTTGTTATTTCACTCTACTAATTCAGTTGTTGTAGAATTCCATTTCAAACACCCTAATTCTCATTTGGTTTAGATCAGCATGACTATCATACCAAATCTCATCTAGTGTGGATCACCATGTCAAACATAATACAACTAATATAATGTAGATCACCATTTATAACACATTACATCATGGCACATAGATCATTATTGGAAAGGAACACTATGTCAAACTCCCAACATCTCCAATGGTCTAGAACGCCATGTATTGCTCCCACATTCTCAATCATTTACATCATTTAATATCTATTATGGAGGAATTCCATATCTGAATCTGAACTTATTCTTGGGTCTAGAGTTCGTGGTCTAGAACCCAACCTCATTAATTAATTAATTCTCAAATTAATTAATCAACGACTTGTAATTAATTTTTCAAGAATTATCTGCATTCATTCACTAACTAATACAATGATTAGTTAAACTTATGAATAAAAAATTTGTTATCCCAACAATTAAATATGTCCATAATTATATTAATGAATTCTTTAATTAATTATTCTATTAACACAAATCTTAGTCCAAAATTAATTCTTCCCAATTAATGTTCCCAAAATTTTTTACAGAGACCTAAAATTAATACACCGTTAATTATCTCAATTTATCAAAGGCAACATATCACAATTAATCCACTAAATAATTATCACAATTATAAAAATCAATATCATATAATTAATTCCATTATTAATTATCTATATTCAAATTTCAAATCTCATAATTAATTCAAAAATTAATTATCTCAACATATCCTTGTCAAAACTAATAATTAATCCATATATAAATTATTTATATTTCAATATCAAGAAATGTAATTAATCCACTATTATTTATCTTAACATGTCCGATTAAAATATCATAATTAATTCCATGATTAACTATGTCAACATATCTTACCCAATAATCATAACTACCATTTAACATAAGTCCATCAACATGTAATGGGAAGAAATTTTAAATCACATAATAGCAAGCTAAATGTTCATATTAGTCTAAACATTATATTTTTAGCTATAAGGAAGTGAACCTCTGTTAGAGGGGTTTTATTATAAGAATGGGATTATATAATCTCATGTAATTGGACTAGTCAATCCTTTCTAGCTAAAACATTCATCTACTCATATACATGCACCTCAACAATAGCGTGCATGCACTCATAATTGGTCGCATCACCCCAAATATGGATTAAATGGACCAAATCAGGCCGAATCTCCACACATTCGGTGATTGATGTGGAAATATGGACCAATGTGTCCCAAGACATCATCTACCCCACCTCAATGTGACAGAAAACATCCATGAAAGAACCACTATGATCAGGCACTTTGAGAGGTATCTAGGTTGGGGAGTGGTGCGCCTCACTATGGGAGAACAAGGGGAGGGGGTCACACCTCATCCTATTGTGAACCTCTCCCTCCTTTTATATATCTCAATGAACCTAAATTTGAAATGATATAATTTAAATAATAATAAAAATAATTACAATATTATTATTATTATCACTTAATTTAAACACATCTTTTGTCGACCCCATAACTCCCCAATTACACATCATTTAAATAAATTATCCTCCAAATAATTTAACTAAATAACTTCTCAAACTAATAAATATTTCATTAATTTATATTAATGAAATTTATTTAAGAAAACCCCATTTTCATCAAATAATTAAATCCATCTAACCATGAATTTAATTAGAAAATACTTCAACTCCACATTTATTCTTCATTTAATTAAATTACATTAACTAGGATTTAATTAAATAAAACTCAAAATCATTATCATTTAATTAAATTCATCCAACATGAATTTAATTAAATGAAACCCTATATTTCCTCAACTAATTGAATTCCTTTTAAATGTACAAATAATTAATTAGAAACACCCATATCACCACACATAATTGAACCCCTCTAAATTGATAATTTAATTAAAACAATTAATGAGAAACCCAAAACTAGGTAAGCCACACAGTTTGGCACGTGTGGTCTGAGAAATCATGCACCAATTGTGTGGAAACATCTGTATAAAGAACCCACTTTTAATGATTTTTCCTACACAATTTTCCAAATCGTACATAGACCATACGACCGCCATTGTCTCACTTATAGCAAGCCCCACGATTTGACTTTCATGGTTTGACCAACCGGGCACAACCCATGAGAATTCCAATGCTAGGTCTAGTTCTCTTTAAACCCATTGAGCCACACATAAAACCCCTCAAGCCTTTACCCAAGATTATTTTGATCAATTTTAAATGGTCAAAACTTAATAAATATCAACATAAAGAATTGGTTTAAGATTAACCATTCCAACAAATGAAAAAGTTCAAAAACATTAATATTTTAACCCAGTTCAAAAACACAAGACATTACAATCTACCCACATTAAAAACATCTTGTCCCTAAGAATCCATCAGGATGTACTATAATAACATCCAACCCACCAACGTCATTAAGTCTTGTTTTAATAATTACATTTTGTATCTAAATACCAAACATACTTTTAACCAAAACACAGGCCCAACTTTTTAAACCTTAAAAAACATGAGAAAATTCTCTGAATCCAACTAAAACATCAAAAATTTAAAACACCAAGCCCATGAAACTAGAGACATGATCTGTCATTGTCTTCTCAACCTCTCTCTGATTAGTGATTTTGAAAAATGGTCTTAGAATCTAACAATCATACATCCAAACCGCTACTCCTTCCTTTAAAGACATCTCCAACCCACAAACCCACACTCTCCCTTGAACCAGAGACATTAATTTAAAATGATTTCATCACCATCTTCATATATTCCAAAGTTTCACCCTCGCTGGATTTTGGAAGCCTCTAGAATATAGAGAGACACACTTAAGATCATGTAATAGCCAATCGATAATGGGAATCCCTCAACAAAGGTGGAGTAGCATGAAACACCCCTTTATAAGGTATTGTGGATACCTCTCCCATAATGAGGCCTTTTCCAAGGGGGTCTTTGTGGGCCAGAGCCTAGAGAAGGAAAAACCATGCGAGTTATGCCCAAATTGGATAATATCATGATCATGGGATAGACTGAGCCATCCAAAATGGTATCAAAGAAATTTTCCTTTTGATGTGCCAACGAGGATATTGGGACCATCTGGGGGGTTATGGAAATCCCACATCTAAGGAGAAGTATCATTAAACACATCTTTATAATGTGTTGTGGATACCTATCCCATCATGATGCCTTTTCCTAAGATATGTATGATGACTAGAGTGATGGGAATGAATAACCATATGGGGTAGGCCCAAATCAGAAAATATCATGATCATGGGATGGACTGGGCCATGAAATTAGTCTTTCATCAAGGGTAAAATCAATTGAGAACTCAAATTAATTATCTAGTTGATGTCTATTTCTTTCCTTAGTAAATATATCAATTTATTCATATACATTGGGTACATGAAAAATTTTTATATTAACTTTATCATCTTCATATTGTGTCTTGACTCATTCCACAAAATCATATTCATAATAGTTATTGGGGGTGTATAAATTCATGAACCATATAATGATGTATTCCCTCTAATGATAAGAATGTCTACATAATTACCATGAATCATAATTTTATTCACATTTTAATGAATTTTTTGAATCATATTTTTGTAGCTAGTACAATCCAATGATTACTAAATAACCATTGTAGGAATTTTAACAAAGTTATCAAATAGAAAATTTTTATATTTTATAATGTTATCTAACTGACAAAACCTTATTTCACCGAGACTTCCACTAGGAGTCTTGAATTATAACTACCTTATTAAGGTTCTAGAGAAATATCAATTTTTTAAACATGGATGAAATAAATGATTGTGAATATCTATAATCAATTACACAATTAACTAAAATATTATTAATGTTTTTCCACCACATAATTATTAAGTCCATACTTAGCTATAGTGATTTCATACGTTTAGACATTCTCCCTTTTCCTTTTCTGGTGAAAATTCACATGATGTATGGGAAAATAATTTCCAGAGTTCACCATATCTATATAGTTGATTCTTTTAACATTGGTTTCTTATACATTTCCCTTTAAATCATTATCATGATTTCTTTACTCTCAACACTTTTATAAAACTCTCATTCCCAGCAAGCTTGATCCATGGTATTTCATTAAACATTTATTACAATATTAAAATTCCACGATTCCCTTAATTAATTTTTTTGTATTTCTTTTTCAATATTGTTCCAATACAAATTTATTATATTATATTCCTTATAATACATAAGTCATGGATAATTATTTCCCTATCTTGATAGTGCATAATTAAATGTCATTGTATGATGAGAATTGTTTTGGGGAATAGTTCCTTTCGAATTATTTGTTTTTGTCCCTTAGAAAAACATTAAATCATATAATTTTAAATAATATTTATTTCAAACCATTCCTTTAAAACCATGTAGACTAAAATTTATACATAGAATAAAAATTATAACTTCCTTTGGTTATAGTCTAAAAAATTCAGTCACCGTATCTTTTCATTCTATGGGATGATAATATTTTCTTAATAAAAGTCCCACAAAATCTTTCAATTCCATACACACTATTTCCAACCAATCATTAATGTTTTAATCAATGACAACCATTTTTCTGAATCCCATAAGATTTGTTAATCTTATGTAATAACCTTATCCCTTTCATTATTTCCCATGTCATGAGATATAATCTCTAAAGAAATTATCCTTTATTAAGCTTTAATTGGCTTCGTAGTTCCATATAATTACAGATGTTTCTGATACATGAAGTGGTATAACATTGTTAAAAAATATTTTTTATCATTAGTATGATCCATATTATCCAGAATATTGGCCATAACCTTAGTCAACTCATCCAAAATAGTAATAATTTTTTAACCTCATTCTTTTGCTACAACTCCAAATAATTATACAGTCTAAGAGTGAATTTCCCACATGGATTACATGAATTTCTATGTATAGTGATAGGAAAATTTCTTACATAGATATCACATATATGTAAATTAAATTTCATTTCCAAACATGAAGATCCATTATAGAATTATATATTCCTATTATATTTGGAATCATATAAACATAATAATTGGTTTTTTACAGTTTTTCATCACCCCCCACATAGATCCTTATAAATATCACCCTTCTTATACATATCATAC
Organism: Viscum album; assembly: GCA_963277665.1. Classification (NCBI taxonomy): domain Eukaryota; kingdom Viridiplantae; phylum Streptophyta; class Magnoliopsida; order Santalales; family Viscaceae; genus Viscum; species Viscum album. The sequence continues at coordinate 383,141,416 of OY728136.1, forward strand.
ATAAAACATTTCTTCAAGACCTATGAAGGGAAATATAAGAAATAATGAGCTCTAATGTTTAATAAGGGAAAAATATGTAGATAATAATGATCATATAAGAACGACATGAGAAAAAGGGTATTAGAACAAGAGATTATCATTTGATAACAAAATCATATATATCATAAATCATAATCATGACACATGATATGAATATTTTTATTTTATAATTCATGAATTATAAAGGAGTCAAAGAAAATGTCCTATGAGATCACAATATAATTAGAATACATGGCGTTATGGAATATTCATAGGAATTAAAAAATAATTTAATTTTTATTGAAGTCTCTTTAATAAGATTATAAAGGTGGAATCAGATAACATTACAAACCATCTTAGTAGTCAAGGTTCACTCCAAATACTATTATAGTGGATGACATCCCTTACTAAAATGGAAAAAATGCCCATTTGAGACACGTTTATCTCATGATATATCAATATTTACCTAATTCATTGGAGGCATATATTTGTCTCACCCATAATATAATTGAAATCATACATATTAGTTCCATAAGATCATAAAGAATTCATCATATGAAAACCCTTGAAAATAATTGGGTTTGATAAAAATTTTATCATCGCATGTTCCATTGAAAAAGAATTGATATCATACATATTTCATCATTTCATCATAGCATAACCAATGTATAATTAGCAAATTTCATTAAAATAGTATCATATAAACAAACCATACATAGAAGGAATAATGATGGTATACATGGATCATATTAATAGTAAATCAAAAGAAACGTTAATGTTTCATATCATTGATTAATATAAAATTTATTATAACATTATTATGGAATATAACCTTTCAATTTTGGAATCATTTCAATAAGATCCAAAAATACTCCAAATATTATGAAAAGAAATTACCTTGAAAATATTATTGGGAAATTTTATGGATATCTTTAATTTATTGATATTTCATGATAGTGAGAAAATTCTTTCATGCCGTATAAGTTAAAAAACATTTCTTCCAAACCATTTTCAAAAAAGTCACAATGTACCTCTTTTAGACATTGAAAATTAAATTTATTTACTTTTTTTATATTATAAATAATGTAATGAAATGAAATTAAAAAATCATATTATATCATTAAAAACCTTGTTTAATTCTTTTTTAGTGAACACTGAAATCGAATAATATTGTCTTTTAACCGAAGAGAAAAATAATGTCGATGCCAACGAGCATGTACCTTAGTGGTACATGCTCCTGCATGGAATCCAAAAGACCCAGGATAAAATCCGGGAAGGGACTAATTTCCGGGGGTACTGTAGCAACACTGTAGTAGGGCACTGTAGCAGTGGTGGAACTGTTGTGGCGGCAGCACTGTAACGGCATAGGTACTATAGCAAGAACTGTAGCGGTGGCGGTACTGTAGCAGGTACTGTAGCAGCCTGGGTACTATAGCAGTACTATTCACCGAGGGGCTCTTTGGTCCAAAAAAGGGCTTTCAAGCCTTGTATTTAGGCCACTTCACCGTGGGCCTTTAGGCTATGTAATGGTTCTCCCTCTAACCAGTCTAAAGAGGTATTTGCTTTAAATAATAAAATGAGGCTTCGGCCCAAACCTTAAAATAATAATAATAATAATAATGTCTATTTATATGAAATACATATTTTCAGTTTCTTGAGTACATTAGGTTGGGACAATTAATGGAGAAGTAGTATTTTAGATTAATGACTAGATTATAATAAAATTCCTATGTTTCTTGACTATTAGATAATATTACTTCACAATCATTACATAATTATAAACAAAACATATGTAAAATCAGAATATATCATAAAACCCTTTATCCCATGTATGAATTACATAATATATTTTTGAACCTCTTGTATAATAAATATTAGATTATTGCACATAATATTCCAAAACAAAACTCATATATATATATATATATATATCAAACCATAAATGGTTTAATTTTATCATCATATCTCCATTTTATTAACAATTGTTTATAATAATAATAATAATGTTGATTTTCATCATATAATTATTTTCAGTTTCTTGAGTACAATAGGTGGGGAAAATTAATGGAGAAGTAGTATATTAGATTAATGACTATATTACAATAAAATTCCTATGTTTCTTGATTGTTATATAATATAAATTCACAATCATTACATAATTATAAACAAAACATACGTAAAATCAGAATATATCATAAAACCCTTTATCCGATGTATGAATTACATCATATATTTTTGAACATCCTATATAATAAATATTGGATTATTGTACATAATATTCCAAAACAGAACTGATATATATATATATATATCAAATCATAAATGATTTAATTTTATCATTTTATCTCCATTTTATTAACAATTGTTTTTTAAGATAACTATTTCATTTGATAATTGCATTTTTCATGTATTTTTTTGTTTGGTAGATCTCATAATTTAACTTTGATCATGGTTTAATCAATTAATGAATATAAATCATTGTATTGTTATCATATATATTCATTATATATATATTCATCCGAAAAAGATAGTAATTGAAAATGAATTACACTATTTGTGGAGAAGGTATGTCGTATGTACATATGAACTCGGTTGTCATCTCTCAATGAATATAACAAAAGATAGGGAAATATTAATTTACCTATCCCAGTAAATTATAATATAATTTATATAATTTATATAATATATATGATATATAAAATATATATCATATATATAATATATAACATATGTATTATATATATAATATATATCATATATATCATATATATTCATAAAAGTTACCCTCATTACTTTCCATGTTAAATATAAATTAAAAAATAATAACATTACTTCATGGAGGTGGTAGACCACACATACATATGAGTAATGTTATCATTTCCAAAAGGATTAAATTGTATAATGGTAGACATGATATTAATAGTTCGTGATTTTAATTGATTGATAAATATAATATATAAATACAAAACCCATCACAATACTCATCCACAATATATTTTGATGAATAGTGAATTTTATTTCTATGGGGAAATGGTATGTCGTAAAATTGCATTGGTAAAACATTCAATTACCATTTCATGGAAAGAGATAAATAATTGTGATTTGTTAATAATAATAATAATTGAATATATTTATTATTCTAATTTTTATCATTTTATAAAGAATATAATAGATTTATTGGATGTTTAGAGATATTAAAAAAAAGTGACCAGTTAAGCCACATGAGAGTTCTTTAAAATTTCTCCCTTTGATCTCCTCAAGAGGGATATATGGACTATATTTTTTGAGGATAATAAAATTTCAGATATTTATAGGAATTATTAGATGATAAATAGATATTTTTCCCAATCTGGGAAGCCCAACGTTGTTTATCAATGAAAAATGGAGATGACCAATATATATTTTAGGGGAGGGTTTCTCAGGGAATTTCTCAAACTAATAATATATATTTATGTAAAAATTAACATTAAATGATTATATTCACATTTAATATTTTAATGAGTCGAAAATACTCTCATGAAAGACAATTTCTAGAAGTTTGAAAACATTTTAAAACTATCATTTACTTTAATCCCCCATGTTAATCTCTTTCACCATTACAATAATATTATTGTTCTTTAATTTTTTTGGGTTTTTAATGTTTTTATTAAAGTAAAAAATGACCCATAAATTGAAAATGATTGATGTTAGAACCCATATAACATCCATTTGGATGAATCTAATATTTTTATGAAATTTATATCATTTTATAAAAAATTATTTATTATAAATTACCAATAATGTCATCCTTAACAAGATTTATTTAATTTAGCAAAAAATTTATCAATAAGAATGGGGAATTAGATTATAATTCTTTAAAACATCCATAATTATTCATATATATCTATTTATTTAGATTAAAAATTAACTCCTTCAAATTATATTACATTTATAAATTTTTTAAATCATTTATTAACTTTTGTTTAATAATTTGGGAAATATTTTATCAGTGTTGCATCAGAATTTAAGGTCCTTATATAATTACTAATAGTAGGAAAATAAATTTCTATAAATACACTAATTTTATTATTCTCAATATAGGAACTTATATTCATTAATATCTTTCTTTTTTCTCTATATGGATGGATAATATATATTAAAAACAAATACGGTGACATTTTGTAAAATTAATTGATTTAAATATTATATAAGCCATTTTCAACGACAGATTGCCTTTAATCTAAATAATTTTTAAAACTAAGGCTATGAGGGTATAACTAAATATATAAAATAACAATTAGGCTGAATGAATATTGCATTACCACTTTGTTTTAACATAGATTAACCTGATTCACCATTTAACATGTTAATAAATATTACAACAATTACTGTCCATTAAGAAAAAAATAAAATGGTATTATTTACGAATTTTTAACAACATGAATAAAAATATGTAATTAATTTTATATAATTTTATACATATTATTATAAATAATATATTTTTAATGCAGTTGCGAATAATTTAATAAAAACTGCTTTTTATAGAAATACAATTTTAAGAATAATACTATATTTATTATTATCCTATTGAAAATAAAAAATATAATATTTTCATGTCAATAGATTTGATTAGATATATAAATTTCATTAAAATAAATCACAAATAGTGAAGAATTTAATTTATTAGTATTAAAAATACATTGCACACATAATTATTTCTTCAGAAAAACATCTCTTATATTTACAAATGAATTTTATTTTAATTTTTAAATAATTAATAACTAATAATTTTATTTCATACATTTTTAAACCAAACATTTTAATAATTTAGTGGGTTATATTCATAGCCCACAATCCAATAGCTATGTGATTATAATATTTTAATAGTATATAATTTTGTTCATCTATCCTCATTGTTGTATATAACGCATGCTATCAAAGAAAATAAATTTATATATAAAATATATATTTATTAAAATTTCCTGGGGTTAAATTATTCCTATAATTAAATAATTTTTCCATAAAAATTAAACTACTACTATTAAAATAAAATAGGAAACTTTGGCCTCATCATATCCTTGAGGTCTAGCATAGCTTCTTATCCATTATAGAATACTATTATATGAATTCAAAAGGAAATAAACTTATCTTTAATTAACATAGATCGATTATGTACCAATATATTTCATTCACCAACTATATTACAGAATGACGGAGTTCTCTAATTCATACTAGATAATGCTTCATCGGGATCCATTAGAATGACGGATTGAAAGATATTGTTGTAAAATAGTTCTGCAAAAGGATGTTGTTGATGCCAACCACATTTCAAATCAAAATAGAAATATATAAAAAATTATTCTATTTTTTTAATGGCCCCCTTAGCCTTAACATTATTATATGGATGATATGTATTTAAGAAACATAACTACGTTTTGGAATCCTACTTAAGACTTCACCAAAACATCATATTAAACATAAATTCCTGATCAGATACAATTGAAAGTTGTAAAACAAGAAATCATGCAACATAATTAATGTATAACCATTCATCTTTATCAAGATAGAAATCATATCTATTGTCAATATTTTTGGATGAATGCGTAAATAAATCAACTACAACCCCTATATAATTTTTCCCTTTAGTTGTTTTGGAGAGTCTGATGAAAAAAATATGGTGATGTTTTATCATTTCTATTCCGGTATGAGCAATGGATATAAAATCCGTTTATACTATTTTCTATCAACCTTTACTTTCCTATATACCAACCACTACAAAAAATAATCTATAATATCTCTCTTTATTCCCCCTAACCAATAATTCAATTTTAAATCTCTATACATATTTGTACTTATATTATCAATAGAGACAGAATAACTATAATATTTATCCAGTAGATCCTTCTTCCAATATTGCATCTAATGGTAAATTACATGGTTATTGATAATTATATTTCCTTCCCCAAATGTTTGAACTCATGAAATTTTCCCAGGTTCTATTATATCTCTACAACTTCATTCTGTATCTATTTAATATCTACAGGGATATATGGAGGGTCACTAATTTGATAATGATATGATACTTCCCCTTCATTAAATATTTATATATCTATCCTCTATATATATATATATATAAATTTCATATATTTCTTGATCCACATAATAGATAAGTAGCACTTTAGCCTCATCCAAGTTGGTTAGTTCCCTGTAAGTGCATCGAAGAGACCCGAGTTCAAAATAGGGTGGAGACATAATTTCTAGGTAACTGTAGCAGTACTATATATTCTCCATTAGTACAGTAGTAGGTACTTTAATGACTTGGATTTTTTCATGTAAATTTTTTAGTTATTTAAAATATTAGGAGTCCGTGAAAATTGACGGCGTGTCATTCTGAGGCCCAGAGTTCCCAGACTGAATTTCTGAACATTTTTTAGGTACGTTCAGTAAACGTGCAAGAAGGTTTTTGTAACGATGAAACTGGTGCTCGAAGTCAAAATCTGAGAGAACCGTCGAACTCGTAGTGCCAATATTCGTTTAAGGAGACTTTCACCTTGACCGAAGTTGGTCAAGGGTTGAAGTTGGTTTTTCTGCATTTTGTGGGAGAATAAAAATAAAAAAAATAAAAAAACTTTTATTTTATTTTGTTTGAAACCTCCTTTTTGAATTTGGTTGTTGGTGACCACCCGAAACCTTCATTAATTTGGGGAATACCCATTAGATCCTTCCACTTTATTGTGCCAATTCATTTTTTAAATTTATTGTGATAGTTTATTGTGGCAACATTGATGTTCCAACTTTAATCTTTAACTCATTAAATTTGAACCACACCTATCACTGGAGAATCATCTGCAAAAGAGGCGAGCATTGGAGAGTTGGAAATAACATTATATAATGAAGAACCACCTCCAATGAAGAATGAGGAACTGACGCCGATCCCGGATCAGAAGCATCTTGCGAATTCAAAAAACGTCGACATCACCATCTCATCGACTTCGTCTTCTTCATCGTGACATCTCTTATGGGTGAATGATGATTGGGTCAAGTTTATGTTTGAATTTACATTATTTATTCTTCATATAAAAAATTCATGAAGATGACGGCCAAACAAACATGGCCATCATCCCACACATAAACATTGCTCCTCATTGTTTTTATTCTTCGTGCATTATTCATGCATTTTTTAACGCCAAATATTTATTGAAAATGGAAACCTACAGTTTTTCTTTGAATGGTATATGGACATAGAGCCCTCGATGCAAGGATCTCGAATATGTGATCGTTTTATTTTTTAGGCTTGGAAGGAAGTTGCAGTGGCTCAAGATAGGAGGTGGTTTCCAGCACCCACTCGGCCGAGAGGAAGTATGGGAAGCGCGCATCCGCACCGCCATTTGATGAGGAGGTCGTGGCCCGTCGGCTGCGGTGGGGCAGGGTGGTGGCTGGAAACTAGCCGGCTGCGTGGCAGAGTAGCGGAGCACGTTCGCGCCTCTGGTGGAGCAGCGGGCCAGCACCGCTTGGTCACAGTGGAGGAAGAAGGGCAACTGGACTTCTGGACAACCTTGGTGGAGCAGTGTCACACCACCGCACCGCTGGGATTAATATGGGATAACTATGCTCGACCTGGAAGGACCACTCTAGCGGGTCCTACGTGCCACTCAGTCAAATGGTCTGATGGATCGTTTGGGAAAACTAGAAGGGGGGTTCTCCCCCTTCGGCACCAGCTCAGGCAGATCGTGCCCCCAGCAGTCCGCGCTAGTGGGATGGGCTGGGCCGGGGCCACCAAGGCCCAAGCCATCTAGGCCGGACTCGGAGTGAGGCGGGGTGACCCAAACCGGATCGGTTCAGCCTCGGCTGGGTTGGGCTGGGTCAGTCCGACAAGGGTCGGACATGAATCGGTCCCATATGGACCCAGTTTTTCCTTTTTGGCCATTACTTGTGATCCGTGCGTCCGTTTGAAGTACTATCATCGGCTCCAGAATCCTAGTTTCAAGAAGATCCTATTGGTATACTCCAATTGAGTATTATATAAGGTAGGAGTAAGGCCGGTTTGGATCGGACCACGAATCTAACTAGGACCTCGGGGCGAAAACGCTAATAACTTATAGAATGAACATCTGATTGATGCTCCGTCTATTGCATTGGGTCCCTTTTGACCTAACGGACCTTTGGGGTATTTCTTTTTGGAACATCGGGGTCGTTGAGGTATGAACTATGGCTTGATGAGTGGTTCTCCTAAGTGAGAAATGTAAGAATCCCTGCGACTGGCTGAGACTTGAGGACTGCTAACCGTTTTTGACTCCGTGTGACATGACTAGACTTGTTGGGAGTGCCAATGTGTGACGTGGTAGACCCACGGTGGGGAGCACCTCTGCGCGACAAGGATATCCCACAGAACTCAACAGGATGAGTAACTCTGTAGGCCATGAGGGGGAGCGCCTCTATGTGACACGACATACCCATGATGGGGAGCGTCTCTTTGTGACGCGGTTGACCCACAGAAATCGATAGGAGGAGTACCTTAGAAGTCCAAGTTTAGTGGGAAGAGCCTTTTTCTGATGTGTTTGGCCCACCGTACTCAATAGAGGAGGATTTCAGCAGCCAGATTGTTCGACATTGTGACTGGGAATGTTACTTTTTACTAACCCTATAGAATGTATTGGATGGCTATTAGCTTCCATAGTGATCCTGTGAGGGTTACCTTCATAATTTTGTTTCTCAGAGTAGTATACCTAGTTCGAGATGGGATATTTCCTTGGTGGTATTGTTTCCTTTTTGGAACATTAGAGCTTTGGGATTTTTATTTGGGCCTTGTGATTCCTTAAGATTGAGAAGGGTATACTCGACAACATAGGTATATGTATGGGAATGTACTTAAGTTGTCTTGAAAAATTGTTTTCATGATTTGTGGTTTATCCTTTGTAGATTTTTTGAGACCTTAAAGGGTATTAGAATCTCTACATTGTATCGTCATACTCACCCTTGCACGGGCTATGCCCACACCTTGTTGTGTTTGGTGCAGACGACGGACACCACTGACCGAGGTTTAGGGTACCATGATTGGTGGTAGCTCAGAGTTGGACATTAGATGAGGAGTACTGTATAGAAGACCATTTGAGAGTTGTACCTACTATTTAGGTCGGAACCTTGGTGGGTGTTCACTGGATAATTTTTTAGTTATACTTGTGCTTTTCAATTTTACTTTTACTTTCAGTTGGGCTTGTATTTTGGCCCCTATACTTTCTATACACACCCTGTATACTTTATAGTTTACTTTTTGCGTTTTTGTGTGATTTTATAGGATAAAAAAGAAATTCCTTTCAGGTTTTAGGGAATAGGCTTTTCAGTGATAGTCACCTTCCCCTGGCCAATGGACGGAAGGCTTGGGGTAGTCATGGAATGGGCCCCGAGGGACGGGTCATGAAAAATTTGTATCAGATGAGTTCAGTTATACCGAAGAACTATGACTCTGATATTTTTTGTGAAGAAATAATGTTATGTGTCAAGAGAGTGGTTTTTAGCATGGGGAGTCCAGTGTTGGGGCAGTGGCTGACGTATCCATACACTAGGTCCCCAACTCCGGATTTCTGACTTAGTGCATGAAAACCCTAATTGTGTATATGTTTTTGAAAGGTTTTATTTGTGATCACTTTGTGTCAGATCACCAGGAACAAAATTAATGACCTTGGAAAACCTATCTCTTTTCAGGATGCCTAAATGAAGAATGCAAGCCAGGATTCTTGTTAGAGTATGTGATGAAAGCCCAAAGAGCGATGATGATTCAGTGGAGTGTCCCCCTTAACGGTAGTTATACCACCGGGTGGTGTACCAGCCGCCCCACTACCCATTGGGAAACTAATGGAACAAACCCCAGTAGTATAGGGAGCACACCTCTTGAGTGTGCTGCATGAGTTCCATCACCAATGGCCACCGAGGTTCCATGGAAAGACATATCCACAGGCGGCTGAGGATTGGCTGGAGGTCGTGGTTAGAGTTTTTCAATTTGTAGGGACACAATCTGATCTCATGGTGGTCCTTTTCGCCAGCCTTCTTTAGGAAGCGGTGGGAAGATGGTAGATCTTGATGATCCAAGTTCACAACGTGGTCACTCTCATCTATGCATAATTAGAGAACCTTTTTAGGGTATAGTTCATCCCAACAACCATATGCTCAGTGACTATACATGATCTTCTTCACATGCAATAGGGAAGCATGACTGCGTCCCATTATTCAGCGAGGTTCACTGACCACTCGTGCTACTCCACTAACATGGTGCATGATACTTTCTTCAGGAACCAAACCTTCAAGTAGGGGCTCAAAGGGAAGATTATATATTCATTGGTTTCTCTTAGCATCCCGATGCAAGTAGGGGTGTTAGAAAGATCACTCTTATTGGAGATATTCCTTTATGAGAAGTCACCAGCAATGAGACCCACAACCTGACGAAACGTAGCAGAGTAATCTACAGATAGCAGTAGATAGATGATGTATAGGTCCAAGATGACCATATCTATAGTCAGATGACCGCAAGATATATGGTCGATTGTACGGGGCTCTCGAGGAAGAGTAGAACATCAAAGGATCGTGCAGTGTTTCTCATGTAACAGGAAGGGTCACATGGCTCGCAACTACCCGACCTATCGTATCGATGACTAGAAGATGGTTGAAAGACCGCCAAGGCAGAGTCAAAAGTTTGATCTGGGAGGTCTACGGGTAGAAGGAAGACATGGCAGAGGATCAGGATATGATACAGGCGATGGGAGATGTTTTGGGGTTCTACTACCACCACTACTAGGTGGTCCACCCTACCACATAGAGCATGTGGACAGGGGAGAACTCAGCTCCAGGAAGGTAAGGCTTACTACCACAGCGCTTCGGAGATGACACAAGGTATGATATGTATCTACTCTACCAATGTTGCAGTACTTATAGACATAGGTTCCAGTCATTAATTTATTTCCACAACCCTTGTTCAGAGATTGTATATTCCGACAGAGTCCTTGGGTCGATCCTTATAGAAAGTGAATCCTATAGGTGTTGATTCGACGATAAACCACTGGTGCTGACAGTGTGAGATAACTCAATGAGGCAGGAGCTTCAGCTGGGATATCTTAATAGTGATGTCGAGTCCTTAAGACATCATATTGTGTATGGACTGGTTATCTACAGTCCATGCTCAGATTGACTGTATTAAGCATAGTGTGTGGTGTGTTCACATAGATGGGACAGGTTTTTTCTTCATCAGCGAGAAGGGAACCTTTTCAGTATAGGAGGGACTTAACCGGAGGGGGGGTGTAGCCAATCACACATCAATTTTATTGCCTTACCCATAGAGTAGTTGATGTAGAGATTTTGTGTTATCCTATAGTGGTGGACCAGTATGCTGATTTTTTCTTAGACGATGTTTCAGGTATACCTCCTCGAAAAGAGGAGGACTTTTATATCGACTTGTATCTCGGGATGGAAACAATATCTACACCAGCGTATTTTATAGATCTTGTGGAGCTTTGAGAGTTTTGGGTAGAGTAGGAGGACTTCTAGAGCAAGGGGTTCATGAGGCCCAGCGTTTCTCCTTGGGCAACCCCGATTTTGTTCGCAAAGAAGGTGGATGGGAGTTTGTGACTATTGGTGGAATATTGGTGCCTGAATGAGGATAAAATGCAGAACAAGTTCCCACTCTCGAGGATTGAAGATCTCTTTGATCAGCTGAAGGAATCACGATTGTTTTTGAAGATAAACCTCAAATCAGGTTATCACCAGCTTAGAGTACAAGATGAGGTTGTGCAGAAGATGGCATATAGTTGTCTCTATGGCCATTATGAGTTCTTGGTTATGTCATTCGGTGTGACTAACACCCCCACAGTGTTCATGGGACTCATTAACCAAGTCTTCCAGCGATAACTCAATCTATTTATTGTAGTCTTTATCGACGATATCCTGAGATACTCAACAACGTAGGATGAGCATGCCTATCATCTACAGATAGTTCTGTACAAACTCAGAGATCACTAGATTTATGGTAAGCTCTCGAACTACCAATTATGGATATGAGAGGTTCAATTTCTAGGACACATCATCTCAAAGGTTGGATTTGGGGTGGATCTAACAAAGATGGAGGTTGTACATTCTTGCGAGTCACACAAGAGTGTGATTGAAGTGCGTAGTTTCATGGGTTTTGACGATTACTACCGGAGGTTTTTTTCTACCTTTTACAAGGTTGTAGAACCCATATTAGTGTTGATGTAGATAGGGAAACCCTACGTGTGGTCTTAGAGATGCCAGTGGAGTTTCTAGGATCTGAGGCAGAGACTGACAAGTGCCCCTATCTTGAGGCTTCCAGACGAAGGAGTTGTGTACATAGTCTACCATGATGCATTTAGGACCAGGCTTAGATGTGTTCTGATGGATAAGAGAGAATTGATTGCATATGGTTCTCGAAAGCTGAGACAAAAATAGTAGAACTACACAACCCTTGACCTATAATTAGCAACAGTGGTCTTTGCCTTGATGATGAGGCGACATTACTTGATGGGGGAACATTTTACATTATACTATGATCATAAGAGTCTCATGAATATCTTACCTCAGAATGACCTGAACCTAATACAATGATGTTAGATTTAGTTCCTCCAGGAATATGATTTTGAGATAGTTTATACTCCGAGGAAGGGGAAGGTAGTAGCAGATGCACTCATCAGGAGGTCTGGTATACAGTTGTTGAGTGAAGCGATAGAGTAGTTAGCTGCTTGGAAGATATTCTACAAGAATCGAGATGAAGCAGCTTATCTCCAATCCTGGATAGTCACTCCCCCACTTCTTCAGTGAGTCAGAGAGGCAAATCTTGGGGACACCGACTACGGGGCTCGTCATGCTCAGATATCCATAACACCTGCACCTGATGTATTTTCCAAAGGTGTGGAGCACGTCATCCTCTTCCGAGGACGTACTTTAGTACCAGAGGATCTTCATGAGGAATATATGACTGAGTTCCATACATTCCCTATTGTATTACATCCACGAGTGGTGATGATGTACCAGGACCTCTAGTGTCAGCATTGGTGGTAAGGAATAATGATAGTAGTGGCCGAGTATGTCTTTGGGTGCCTCCCATGTCAGCAAGTGACGGCAGAGCATCAGGTTCCAGTAGGCTTAGTTCATCCATTAGAGGTGCTAGAGTGGAAGTGGGATGGAATTTATGTGGGATCCATGATAGGACCTCCACACACATCTAAGAGTCATGATCTTATCTGGGTGACCGTTGACTGACTCACCTAGTCGGCCCACTTCCTACCAATCAGATAACATGGTTCAGTAGAGGGCTTAAGACGCCTCTACGTACAGGAGATTGTACGACTTCATGGAGAGCCATCTATGATTGTCTCCAATTGTGATTCACGATTTACATCCTGTATATGGAAGGGGTTGTAGGAAGTGTTTGGGACACAACATCGGTTGAGCACCACCTTCAATCCTCAGACGAATGGCCAGACATAGTGGACCATTTAACCCCCCCCTTGAGTTCAAGGATTGTGACCATGTCTTTATAATGGTCTTTCCATGATGAGGTTTTCAGATATTTGGATGGGGTGGAAAGTTATCTCTGCGGTTAATCAGAACCCTTCAGGTATACAGCAAAGTTGGTGAGGTGGCTTACCGTTTAGCTCTTCCACCTCAGTTGCACTGGGTACAGGGCGTCTTCCACGTATACTTGCTGAGGAGATTCGTGCATAACCCTACACATCATTGACTATGATGAGATATATATCGATGATGGGGCGATGTTTTCAGATGTTCCAGTTGAGACTGAGGTGCGATAGGAGCAAGTCCTTCATTTGTGGTCGATACCTCTTGTACACGTTCGTTGGTAGCACGAGAACCTCCAGCAGAGCACATGGGAGTGGGAGGCTTAGATTCATGCTCAGTACCCCCCCCCCCATGTTTCCCTAGTTTTTGTTGTGGATTTTGGGGATGCAAATCCCTGGGGTGGGGAGGATGTAATGACCTAGATTTTTCCATTTAATTTTTTTTAATTATAGGGATTATTATGAGTCTATGAAAATTGATTTCGCGTGATTTCCGAGGCCCGGAGTGCCCAGAATAAATTTATGAACATTTTTTAGGTACGTTCATTAAACGTGCCAACAGGTTTTTGTAACATAGAATCTGGTTCTAAAAATTAAAATCTGAGGACACTGTTGAACTCACAGCGCCGATATTCACTTAAGGAGACCTTCACCTCGAATGCAGTAGGTCCAGGATAGAGGTTGATTTTATGGATTTTTGTGGGAAATTAAAAAATAAAATAAAATAAAATAAATTTTTTTTTGTTTTGTTTTGTTTGAATCCTCAATTTTTAAATCTTGTGGTGGTGACCACCCAAAACCTTCTTTAATTTGGGGAAAACCCTTGGGATCCTTCAGCTTTTTGGGCATATATATTGTGCCAATTTAGAGTGCCAATTTAATTTGCCAACTTTGATGTCCCATCATTAATCCTTAACTTATTAAATTGACACCACATCTCTCATGGGATAATCGTTGGAAAAATAAGAGAGCTTTGGAGAGTTGGAAAGAACATTATACAATGAAGAACCACCCCCAATGGAGAATGAAGAATGAGGAACCGACACTGAGCCCAGAATGGAAGCGTCTAGTGAAAGTGACGAACGCAGACGCCACCATATCATAGACTTCTTCTTCTTCCTCGTGGCATCTCTTACGGGCGAACTAGGTGTGGTTTTTTTATGTTTGAATTTAATTTATTTATTCTTCATTTCTAATATTCACAATGATGTTGGAAAAACAAAAATGGTCATCATCCTGCACATAAACATTGCTCCCCTTTCTTTTTATTCTTCGCGCATTATTTGTGAATTTTTTAATGGCTAATATATATTGACACTAGAAACATGGTGTTTTGCTGAGAGCGATATATGGTTATGGACCCCTCGACGCAAGTGTCGTGAATTTTTGATTGTTTAATTTTTTAGACTAGGAACTAAGCCATAGTGGCTCGCGAAAGAAGCTGGCTGCCAGCACCCGGGGGACCACAAGGAAGGAAGGGTGGCGCACGTCTGCGCCCCCGAAGGATGAAGAGGTCACAGAACATCGGCCGCGGCGCGGCAGTGCGGTAGTCAACAACCGGCCGGCCATGGGGAAAAGTGGTGGGAGACATCCACGCAACCGGGGGATTAGGGTGTTGTGGCTGCTTGGCCACAGCAGAGGCCGAATGGTAGCAAGATGTGGTACACCAGCAACACATGACCGATACGCTGAGAGTATGACTGGACGACCTTTCGGCTGGCCGCGGCAGGCCGACATGACCCCTCAGGTGGGACCCACATTCCACCCACCTAAAAGATCTGATGGACCGTTCAGAAATACCATAGGGGGAACTCCCCCTTCGGTGCCAGCTTGGGCGGACCGCATGCTCAGTGGACCACTCCGCAGCGGGCCGCACCAGTGGGTCGGGCCACCAGGTCACGCCAGACGGATGTGCCATGGGGCCACGCAGCCGGTCGTGCTTGGGGACTCGGTCAAGCCTCTTTATCATGAGCCATGTAGGACTAATACCCAGTGGGCTGGGCCCTCTAAGGCCCAGGCCATACAGGCCGGATCCGAGCCCATGTGAACCGAGTTTCACCATTTTGTCCATAACTAGTGATCCGAGTGTCCGTTTGATGAACCCTAAGTTGCACCAGAATCCTTGATCGAGACAATCATTTTGGTATAATCCACTATAGTTTTTCATAAGGTTAGTGTATGGCCAGGTTGGATCGGACCCCGAATCCAACCGGGCCCTCGTAGTGGAAACGCTAATAACTTACAGACTGGCCGTCCGATTGAGGTGATGTCTATTTTGTTGGGTCCCTTTTTATGCGACAAACATTTGGGATACTTTTTCATTGATCATAGGGGTGGTTGAGATATGAACTATGTATTGGGGAGTGGTTCTCCCATGTGCGATACGTACGGAACCCTGTGACTGGCTGAGACCTGACGACTGCTGACCATTTCAACTAGGAGTGACTTGACAAGCCCAGTGGGGAGTGTCACTATGTGACGCAGTAGAACCATGGTGGGGAGAGCCTCTGTTTAATGCGGCAGACCCATGGTAATCGATAGAAGGAGTACCTCAGCAGGGCACGAGGGAGAGAGTCTCTGTGTGAAGTGGTAGACCCAATGTGTGGAGCACCTTTGTGTGACGCATCGGACTAACTATACTCAACTGGAGGAGTACCTTAACAGTCCAACGTTAGTGGGAGGTGCCTTTGTGTGACACGACAAGCCCACTATACTCGATAGAGGAGGAGTTCTTTAGTTGCAGAGGTGTTTGACGTTGTGACTGGGAATGTGACTTGTTACTATCCCTAGAGAATCTTGTGGCTGGCTATCTGCTTCCATAGCAATCCTGTGTGGGTCAGCTTCATAATTCTGTTTCTCATACTTGTATACCAGGTGTGATCTTCGTCCTTACCTTTTCTGTATTCTTTCCTTCATCTAAAAGTAGAGCAATGGGATTTTTATATGGTCCTTATGTTTCCTCATTATTGAGATGGGTATACTCGACAACTAATGTATATGTATGGGCATATACCAAAGTTGTTTTGACAATTGTTTTCATGATTTTGGGTTTATCGTTTGTGGATTTTGTGATAAATTTGAGGGTCTTGGGGTCCCTACTGAGTATCATTACACTCACCCCTGCATGGGCTATGCCTCCACCTAGTTGTGTTGGTTGTAGACGACGAACAACACTGACTGAGGACATGGGTAGTAGGACTGGAGGTAACTTGGAGGTAGAAATTATACATGGCGTACTGCAGAGATGACCATTCAAGAGCTGTACCTACCCTTCATGTAGGATCCATGGGGGGTGTTCAGAGGATCTATTTTCAGTAATAATTTTACTTTTCAATTTTACTTGTACTTTTCTGTGGGTCTTGTATTATGGCCCTTTTACTTTCTTTACACACCCTGTTTACTTTATAGTTTACTTTGTGCTTAGTTGTGTGAGTTTACAGGTTAAAAAGGAAATTCCTTCCCTGTTTTAAAGAATATTCCTTTCGGTGCTGTTCACCAGCCCCTAGACTATGGATTGCGGGCTTGGGGTAGTCACAGCACGGGCCCTGGGGAAGGAGTTGTGACAGTTACCCTTTGATACTAAGTACCCATAACTATTCATCTGTTTGGAATTTCTGGCCACTGGTTTAGGCCTCATGTTCTTTAAGGAATTTTGGCCACCAAGGCCTTCAAACCAGTTAGGCTTTTGGGACACCTCAAGGACTTAAATCCACATGAAATTGTGATTAATGACCAGCCATAACCTACAAGGAGAAGACTTCAGATAGGGATTCAGAGTGGGAAAATTCCTTAGAGAAGTTGCTAAAAATATTTTCAGAAACACATGGTACGAAATTTCCATCAGGACCAGCATATGCATGCATGGGAACACAAGCCAAACAAGCCATGCGAAGGTGGAGATTCAACATCACGATGAAGAAGTTGGGGAGGAATTTTTACATGTAGTTATAGTGTGAATATATCCTACGACATACGGGTCATGTAATCTCTAAACCTATAGTCATTGTAAGTATTCCCCCTTATCCCATCAAATAAGGGTTTCCAAAGTCAATAAAAATAAAGCCTTTGGGTCATTCACGCATAATAGATAAGTAAGCATGATCCTTTCAACCCCATGTATTTTCCACCTTTTGTAAGGGTGAGCTACTTTTATTCTTTAGAATTAATATAATACAAGTCTAATGGAAAGGATTATAGAACATTCTCTATGAAATAGAGGTATTGGTTACACTAGTAAGACATTATAGTAAATGAGAATCTTTTAGATAAATCTATTATTTGAAATTCCAACAAATAGGTAGTGTTCCCCTAGAATAACCAGTTTATTAACAAATCCATGGTTGAAATAAAATCCAATAATTTTATCCATTGGGCAATGATATTCTTGGATTATTTATAATTGAATGCTCTAAGGGTTTAAAAATATACATAGATTCTTATTCAAACCAGATGTTTTCCCATCCTCATTGCCTATCCAAATCTTTAAATCTGACCAACCCTAGAATTTTGGCCTCAATATATAAATCCATTACACATGGTCCATAAAATATTTAACACCTAGATATTTAGTGAGTTTTTAAAATTTATTTATTCTATTTAAAAATTTTCATTTCACTCAACAGAAAAAATAATTTATTTTTTATGAATAATGTTTGACTTATATTATATGAAACATAATATTAATTTTACACTACACACACCATAGAAATAATATTTCTATACACGAACCAATGATTTTAGAGTAAATTTCATACTAGGAAAAATTTCAACGATGGTTTGTGTTACACAGTAGGCCAAGTGATATGAAACAATAAGATATTATCAAAAATAATATTATTTATTATAATACTATATTACCTAGTATTTAAATGAACATTTATAAAAATTACTAACAAATTATGAAAATAAGTTGTTTTAATAAAGCATAAAATGAATTAGTTAGTTAAAAATTATTTAGAAATGAATATAAGAACCAATTGAACATAAATGGATTATTTTTTTAGAAAACTATTTTTATACCTAAAAAGATATTTTGATCATAATAAATCAAATTAATTACGGTTAGTATGTCATTTTACTATAATATATATTTTATATACTTAAGATATTTTTTTATATTCATACATTAGATTTTTTAGGAATAAGAAAATAATAAACCCAATTTTAAACATAAAAACTTATATTATTATTAAGGAAATTTTAGCCCCTTTTAATGGAGAGCATATTTTAAACCTATGTTTTGGAACTTTTATAAATATTATATCCCATCATAAATTTCATATTTGAATCAAAATCATAAAAATTTGGTTAGAGTGATTTTTTCATATTTTTATAAGAAGATTTCTTTTTAAATAATAGTTAAAAATAAAAAATCTTAATTCAAAACTACTTCTTCATATAATTTATTTATAATGATAAATAATATTTTTAATTGATTTTTATTTATAATTAGATTAATTTTTTATATATTTATTCAATTTAGGTCAGTGAAATAAAATTCCCATTGATATTGGTTACAAAAAATCTAACATACATTTTAGATGTTTTTGACTTTAAAAAGATGCTTTGTCATTACATCTACATGGATTAAATTTATATAAATTTCAACCATTTATGTTATGGGATCATCATAATTTTGAATTTATAATATTTTCAACAATGTATTTTATGAAATCTTTTAGTGATGGTAATTAAAATTAATTGTAATGATGATTGTTAAATAAAGCTTAATAACGGACTAAACCATAAACATATGACTATAAACGACCAATAAAGTTGTCCTAAAGACATTTTATATACATATTTCGCCCTTATACTCCCTTGTATCTACTATTTAAAATTATTGGATCCACATTCAATAAAGGAATTGTTGGTGGGGTTTCCCTTTTCCAAAATTTTACAAGAGTTCCACTCCTCTTCCATTATAAAAAGGCCTTCACTACACCCACTTCCTCACACATATCAAGCCATGTTGTCTTGGACAAAATCTACATCAATATCCCAAAAAATCCCAAAATTCCTCCTTCAAGCCTCGATTTGGTCAAAAATCCATCCAATTAAGTCCTTTGGTTCAAACCAAAATAAGTTATATAATGAAGAGGTGACATCCTTCCTCAATCTCCATTATTTTATTTTACAACACCAAGCCATAATACCTACATATTTAATGACTATATAAAAAAAATATCCTCAATATACATAGATGATTATATTTAAAGGGTTATTTATAGTCGTAAGAAAACCTACATATAATGGGTTACAAACATATCGTTCGTGTGTGGTGAACTATATCCTCACGAAATTGCGATTATTTATTTTTCATTCCCACCTTTCAAGGATGGGAATTATGATGAATAATATGTTTATATATGATATATATAAAATATATAATTTATTTTTATTTTTTAATTCATTTATATCAAATTCATTTATTCATTCCATTATTCTTATAGACGATAACATAGTTTGAGGAAGTGTAGACTACCGCACCCTCAATGAAATGTGACTTGTTCACGCTATTCATGATGTTTATAAAGAATGTTCTTAAATATAAATAAATGAAATTAAAAAAAGTTATTTCATATTCATGAAATAATTAATATTCTTGAAATATAAAATATATTATATTCCACATTACCCATGCACACAATTTAAAAAGATAACACTATTAATGGATGTGTGGACTACCACCTCCTCAACACAACGTGATTAATTTTACCAAAAAACAATTATTTATATAATTATATATATTTAAAAACATGATATTTATTATATAACAATTATTATCGGAGGATATACTATTTCTTATATTCTTTCCATTATGATCATTGAAATATGGGAACATTACTCATGCGTACGTACAACCTACCATCTCCATGATTGCAACGTTGGACCATTTTTCATAAGCAACCTTTAATATCAGATTTAGAAGTATAATTAATGTATAAATATGATAATTATATTATGATTATGATTATTGAGATATTTATATAATAACCCTATTGACCATAATTGACCTGCCAAAGTTATTTTTCACCCATTAACCAAATTTGGTCAAAACACACGACGTAAACATAATTCATTATGTAGTTGTATGAAAAATGTTAATAAGTGAATTATAATTAGAAATAAAATTGAAAATGTTTATTTATTAAATTAATAATTAATACATTTTTATTATTTATGAACATAAAGATGCACACGACATGTCATACACAGGGTAATGGTTTTTCTCACCTCACATTTATTTTCCGGGAGACACAATACATGTTTACCTCCTATTACATGTATTTTATGTTTATAAAAACCCTTTAATTATTCCATTATTAATATATTTAAATTAATAGGTATTTACATATCCATTTTATGATATTTATTTCGTGATTTTTTTTGAAAAGTCACCAAAATCGTAATGTAATTTGTTTTTCTTATTTACCTTTTTGAGACACATGACATGTTATACAGATATATTTTTCTGTAAGGTATATAAAATAAATTTAAAATTTCATAAAGTGAATCAAATTTTTTCAATGATATATTAATGGACCATGTAATTTATTTTTCCTACATGGTGAGTATGATTCAACCTTACCATGTGGTAAGAGTTTATTGAAACAATCTCACTGTTTATTAAGATTGTTTATGATAATGATTTACATAATGAAATATTATTATCCATTTTTCCTGACCACTCCTTAATTTTATTCTCATTAGGTTAGTATTGGAATTTTCATGTATTTGTACCACTTTTTCCACTCTTTGGTTCTTATGATAATAAATAAAATGTTTTTACGAAAATATGGCCTTATTTATCTCCTCAATCAGAGATATATATTCTTTAAAAACAATGATTTAAAAAAATGGTATTATAGGTATATTATAATAATATCATATTATCATTAAAATAAATTTTTTTCCTTTTTTTATTCTACCAATGTTTTCAAATGAGTCCTCTTTTTCAATTTCAGAACATTTATTTTTTAACTATTCAACTATAAAAATGTAATGTACTTTTTACCTCAACTGACATCTACAAATTTACACACCTTAATTCATTTGAATTTACATTGCATGTATAAAAGGTTAATTTTTTATAAAAATATTTTAAATTTTATTTTCAATGAAATGTATTTCAAAAATTTTACATTTATTTTATATGTTTTAATGGGAAAATAGCTTTCAAATGATCTTCAAGCTCCATTAAAAGTTATACAATAAAAAATGAATGATTTTTTTTTAAAATGACTAATTTATAAGTTTTAATGTTAATTTTCATGAAAATGGTTTCCATAATGATTTATGTTTTAAGAATAATTTTTCATAAGAGATATGATAATTTTGTAAAAAAAATTTAAATAAGATATTTCGAAAATATTTCCCATCTATGATAACATCAAGTTATATTTCTCATGCATTTATATAGAAATTATTAAATGTTTCCATTGATATTATTTATCTAAATTGAATAAATTTTGTTTAATGATGTTTACAACAACTTTTTATCATTCACTGGTTATATTTTTATGAAATTTGCTTCTTTTTATATGTTATGCTTTAAAGAAATGATTGCGAAATGTTTTTATTTTCCAAAGTATTTGATTTGATTATGTATTTATGACACCAATTTTGTTTCATGGATTATGATATGATTTTATGATTTTTTAGAACATGTATCTATGATTTCATTATGAGATTATTGGGACCTATATCCTTCTAAAATTCATTAGGTAATGATTTATAACTCATTGGATTGAATAAGATGATATTGTAAGTGAACCTTGACTACTAATATGTTCATGGTAGTGACCTGTGACTACCAAGATTGTATGTGAATATAACTCATGCTACTAAGATGGCCATGGGAGTGAACTACGACTACAAATATGGTATGAGGAGTGAATCAATACTACCAAGAGGCATATGGCAGTGATTCCTGGGATACTATAGAAACAATTCTATATGATTATGTGTATACCAAAATTCCATGTAATATTTTTACATTATGCTAAAACAGATCATTTTCTTTAGTTAATTATGATTTATGTCTTAATAACTGCCAATCATAATAATATGTCGCATGATTATGATATCAAATATGTAGGGACTGATCATCAAATGTTATACTGATGTTCCATGGACTTCTGTTTAGGTTATGCATATGCATTTCATTGTTTACCCTTCCTGATCATTCAAGATCACTACATTCTTATGTTTACTTTCTACATGTTTTAATGAAATGTTTTATGAAGATATACATAACGAGAAGAAAAATGGAAAAAAATCATGTTATTTCACCAATTTAGATGATTTTCTTCCATTTTTCCAAGTAAACTTAACTTTTACAATCCTCTGGCATATAATTTTGTAATATAAATAATATTAATCTAAAATGATGTAATATATATCTATGTTAAGCAAGGGTAACATTAGTTGGTATCATAAGAATGTTTTAGTCAACTATTGGATAATTACAAGAGAAATAAATGCTGAGAAATCTATGTATATTTATAAGGATAGGTCTGGGGATGTCTCAAAGGATATGTATAATGATGAGTTAGTGTTTAGGAAAATAAAATAGAATTTTGGTAAAGGATATAGTGAGTGGTTACCTAAGAAATACATTTCTATCTCGATAATACATGTTGATGTAGTTATTGTAAATAAGGACCAAGGAGTAACAATTATGTCATGGTTTCCCCAACCTGACTTAGTGTAACCTAGTTTACGATGATAGGCCTTATTGGGCACCTTGCCTAACACTCCTGCTGGAAATTATTTTAGAATTCACAAACTCTTTTGTAATTATTTTGAAGGATTTAAAAATAATTTGACTATGAATAGCCTAGTATAAACCTATGGTGTCATAGATTAATGAATGTTTCATAATTTAGAAATTTTCTAAGTGTTCATTCATGATTATGTGTTTTTTCATTAAGATAAATGTTTTTCACACTATGATTTCTGGTTTAGTTCAATAAAATGACTATAAAAGTTTTTGTAACATTCAATATTTATTATGTCAATAAGTATTGGTGTTAAAAAAATTTATTTCCCAAGTGGAGAAATCATAATGATAATAAGTATGGTGGGATGATTAATGGTTATAATCTTAAGGATTAAGCGACTTCAAATGACATGTGAAAGGTATGTGATGTTCTTCCAGTATTTCCAACATTAAACATAATATGTATGACTAGATTGAGGTTGAGGAACAATAAGACAAGATTCAAATTTCATATTTTTAGAAATATGTATTAATGAATATGTTGATGAAAGCATGGAAATTTGTTAAGAATAAAGATGGAATATGGATGTATTAATGTTTTTAATTCAATTATTATATTGTATGAATTGTTAAATTTATAATTATTTTCTATATAATATTTCATTAATGTTTCAAAATGATATGTTTTATGGATACTGAGACATAAAAATGTTATATTTGATTCAGGGAAGTAAACCATTAATGTGATCATGAGGTTGATAAAATTATTGTTTATAATAGATAAATATATGATTGATTCTATAAACACTATAGAACTAATTACTATAAATTTGATTATTGATTTGATTAAAAACTGTTCTATACCAAAATGAATGAAGCTTAATCCTTCTTGGATTTGAGGAATTAATATATCAATCTTTGGAATAAGGAAGAACGAATGTTTTATAAAATAATTTCGGGAAATTAATGTTGATACCATGTTTCAAGGGAATATATGATATGTGTATTCAAATGTTTCTAAAGTTACATATAAGTGATAATTTATCATAAAGAGAGGATCAATGATACGATAATTTCATGAATTTCTTTATAATGTTTGGGATTTTCATATTTCTAAAGTGATATATGGTTAACCATTTATTGAATGTTTTAGGTAATCCTTAAATGAGGTATTTATGTATTGAGGTTGTACTAAAAACATTAGTAAAAATGATATTTAGTGATTAAATTTTTTTCAAGGATGTCAATCATATTTATTTGGGAAATTATCTTATTCTGGTTTTATAAATGGAAATCATGTATGTCAGGTGACGATTAATCAATTGTAATAAGCATACTAGTCTTGATCCCATGACCAAAGGATAATAACAGTTTCATACTGACCTCTGGCCTACACGATGTCATGGTTAATGCGTAATTATTATTATTTTGATAAATAAATGTTGATGATAATCCATGTAATGTTACTTTTTAGGTTACATTTATGAAACGTATTGATTTTTATGAATATTTAGAGACAAATAGTTAAAAATTTCACTCTTTTATTTGACCTAAGATGCACAAAAAGTGTATTTTAGGGCTTCTTGAATCAAAGTTAATAATTGGACATCCATTACAAGAATGTAATGGCTGAATTAGAATTTAAAAAAAATTCAAAAACAAACAATTTTTTTAATATACATATATCACGTATGTATTTATATTTTTATTGATTGTTAATAAAATAATTAATCAATTCTAGTAAAATGATCAAAAAAATATTCTCTTAATTCCTATATTTTTGTTCTCCAACAACCTTTTAAATCATCATTGATTTATGAATTAGTGGCCCTAACAATTCTTTGATCATGAACATTTTTGTGATTTTTGACCTCAATCACTTCCTATAAATACATATAGTTTCCCCCCAAGTCCATATTTTCACTTGTGTCCTATGTTATCTCTTGTGGAAACCTATTTATGTCTTACTTTGGGTAACCATTATCTTCCCACCATTATTTATTAAAATGATGTTTTGGTGTTCATTTTTATGATTTGGATTTCTATGAAAGGAAATATCTATTCATAATCCCTTAATAACATAGACTAGTTTCAATTGAAAATTCATTTTTAGGTGGCGGGGGTATAATTTACACCCCTAGATTTTGTGAAATAGTTTTCTTTTGAATTAATTTAATGTTTATTATATTTTTCATTTCATGCTACACTGAAAATAGATTATTTTTAAGTGTTATGTTGGTCGTTGATTATATGAAACACCAGTTTAATTAGGCCTAACACGCAACATAAATGCTAGAATTATCAATACAAAAAACATAGTTTAGTGTATGTTTCAAGTAAGGCTGACTTTTCTCAATGCCTTGTGTAACACGCATGACTGAGTGTTACCGAACACAAATATATTACAAAAATATTATTATGTAATATAAAAATATATATCGTAGATGTTAAATCATATTATATTAATATTATCAACTAACTTATGAAAATATTTGGTTTCAAAAAATATAAAAGGAATTTATTAGTATCAAATTAGAAACAAATATAAGAAACAATTGAATATAAAAGAAGTATTTTGAAAGAAGACTATTATTATACTCACATTGATGTTTTAATCCTAATAAATTATATATATATCTGTTAGTGTGTAATTTTTATGTAATATATATTTTATTTATCATAAGAAATATTTTTATATTCATACAATAGAGTATATAGGTATAAGATAAGAATAAAACCAATTTAACACAAAAAACCCAATTTTTTTATTAAGTAAATTTTAATAGATAACCAATATTAAATCTAAATTTTTGGCACATTTATAAATATCATATGTCAAAATATAATTCATCATTGTAATATAATAACAAAAATTTGGGTAGGGTGAATTTTTTCTATTTTTCTATAATATTTAAATAATGAATACATTAAAATACTAAATTTTATTTCAAAATTGCATTTTCATCAAATTTATTAATATAGTTAAATAATATTTTTAATTTATTTTAAAGACTAGTTATATTTATTTTATAATAAATTTGTCAAATGTATGTTATTGTAATCACTTTCACAAGGATATTGGTTATAAAACCCTTGTAAAATTTTTAAATTTTTAACTTTAAAACCACATTTTGTAATAACATCTATGTGATTAAATTTAAATTAATTTCCACCATTTCATTAAATTGAATTTCATGAAATGGATTCATTATTTCGATTTAGAATTATTTTTAACTTCAAATAAGGTAAAACAAAATTTGATAAAAAATTAGTCAATTAAATTAAAATTAATTAGAACGATTATAGTAAAATTACACTTCATAAGGGAATAAACCATAACCTTATGGCACAAAAAAATATATAAAGATGTCAAAAAACCGTTGAATGGACATATCTAATCACTGTACTCCATTTAATCGACTTTGGAACTTATTGGATCCAATTTCAAAAAATAAAAAATGATTGTGGTTTCCCTTTTCAAAAACTATACTTGAGTGACATTCCTCTTCAACTATAAAATCCTTCATCTTTTCCCACATAGCCAAACCTCTCAAGATACATTGCCTCAACCAAAAACTAGAAAATATCACCAAATAATCTCTAACTTACTACATGAAGCCTCTAATTGGGCATAAATCCATCCAAGGAATTTATTTGGTTCAACCAAAAAGGAGTTACCCAACGAAAAGGAAAAAAACTACCTCATGCTCTATTATTTTATTTTCTTTCTACAACCAAAACAATATTCATATCTATTTATTATATAATAACACTAGAATAAAAAATATACTGATTTTTTATATATAATGTTTTTGACCTACATTTACACACACCCTTGTCTAATTGGTAAAAAACATAGTGTTCGAGTACAGAAAAATACCGCCTCCTGAAACGATGACTGTTCATTTTTCCATTCCACCATTCAAGGTATAAAATGATGATGAAAACGTTATTTATATATGATATTTATTATATATATAATTTATTTATTTTTTTTAAATTATTTTGTAACATATTGTTTTATTCTTTATAGCATGTGTATACATGATTACAACATTTGAAAAAGTGTGGACTACCACCCCCTAAAAGAAATGTGATTCATTTACACTATAAATTAAATGGATTAATGATTGTTTTAACTGCACAAAAATGAACTAAAAAGGATTACGTGATATTTATTACATAATTACCGTCATGGAAATATAATGTATATCATTTTCTTCATTACCCCTTCCTACACTTAAATGAGATAATGTTGTACGTGGCCGTATGGACTAAAATCACCTTGACACGATGTGATTACATTTACATCATATGAATTATATATACAAGTATATATGATTACATAAAATTTTATTTATGATATAATTATCATTTCATAAGGATATTTTTATTCTTAAAATCATTCCAAAATAATCATTTACGGATGGGAACATTACTCATGCATACATATGGCCTACTGTATCTATGATTGTCATGTCAGAACATTTTTCATAAGTAACTTTCATGATTTGTTTTAAATGTATAATAAATTTAAAAATATAAAAATTATTCCATTTTTATTTCTCTAGAGTTGTTTATATGATCACCCCTTGGATCATAGTCTACCTACAAGTTTATTTTAACACATCAATGTAATTTTTTCAAAACACACGATGTAAACATAATTTTGTAAGCAGTTGTACAAAACATGGAAATTTGTTAAGTAAAAGTAAAAAAAGGAAAGAGGTTCTTAATTAAGAAAATAATTAACACAATATTATTATTCTAGATCATAAAGGCACCCATGAAAAGTCGGACTCAATGTAAGGATTTTTCTCTCCTAAATTTTATTTTCTGTGAGACACATACCATATTAAACTGACATTATTTATATGTTATGTGTATAAAATCCATTGATTCAATCGATGATCCATATAGTATCATTTATGTGTATTTACATATTGTATCACCCCAAGCTTCCATGGTACGTTTCCCTTTGAATAATGCGATAGCGTGTGTTGTACGCAACCTCGAGTTCTAACACACACCACAACTAATTAAACTAGCCGTTGTAAATAGTAATACCTACTTTTTGAAATCATATATATTTTATATTTCAAAATAGACTTCATTTTTGGATTCGGAATATCTAATTTAGCCTAAGGTGAAATTTTGGTACTTTTCGGATAACTTTCATATTTTGATGAATAGTGAAAATTACTAAATTTTAATTAAAAACAACTTTTTTAATCAAAATAATTAATAGTGATAAATTGTGAATTTGAGTGGTTTTAAAGTATATTTAGAATATATTTTTACCATTTAATATAATGTTGGTCGTTGGACATAACTTTACAATTAAACCGAACATAAACAAGTGTCAATCTTTTGATAGTTATTACCTCTTAAAAACACGTTTTTTGTTTTGACAGCGGGAATTAATTTTAAATTAATTTCTGCCACTTCTGTGTTTTGAATTTAGAAAAATGGATTCCATATTTGGAATCAGGATTTCCAAATTGTGTAAATAGGTAACTTTTATTTTTAGACATTTTGAATAATTACTGTGGTAAATATTTTATTTACCATGGTTAAGGGTAAATCCGGTAAATAAGGGTTAAAAAATAATATTATAATAATACAAAATTAACCTAAAACGTGTCCTAACCTTATTGGTGGACACATACCCGACCATGAGAATCCTTGGGTCAATTTGGGGACCCCTTGGAGCCACTTGTATGTGGTAGGGACACTTTATATTAATAAAGTTAAAATAAAAATAAAAATGGCATAAGCTTACATCTTTTAGAAGAACAATTTTTACATAGGGTTATACATGTTGGATTTTCGATTATAAATATTCATTAGAAATCTAAAAAGATTTCCTACATAATGATATTTTATTTATAATTTTTAGACATCAAATAATTTAAATTATTAATGACACAATAATGATGCAATGTTTACCTCATTAATAAATCATTTAAATAAATAAGATTATAATGATTAAAATATTATCTAAAACCTGTCCAATTCTTATTGGTTGATGTTATTTAGAATATGAGTAATCTTATATTCGACCTCAATGATTTTTGGACCATTATAAACCGAATATAATTATATTATAAAGTAATACTTTCACTCTTTCCTAAAGAGCCCCTCTTCTCCCTTATAAAAGGAGACCACTTCTACTCATTCCTCACACCTCTCAAGCCACTTGGCTCGTCCAAACTCTGCCCAACTAAGCTCACCACATCCCTCTCCTCCTCCTTGAAGCTTCCCCTTAGGCAGAAAGCATTTCAAGAAGTCCTTTGGTTCCAACCAAAGTGAGTTACCTAAGTTAAAGGTAACATTTTCTCTTAAATTATTTTCATTTATTTTGCTTCTCCAACCCCCAAAATCTTTTTATTTCCTTTCTTTTGTAACAACAACAGTATCCTCAATATACTAGGATGTTTTTATAAGAAGGATTAAAACTACACATACACACAACTCCATCTAATGGATGATGAACATAATGTTTCTGTGGATGGCAAACTAACGCCTCACGAAACGATGATTGTTCAAATACATCTTACCGCCTCTCATGGTGGCCATTATGATGGCACTGTAATTAAATATGATATTAATGATATATATTTTATATATAAGATTCTGTAATTCCATTTTATTTCATACCATTATTCGTTTCATGTTGTATATACATACGATAATTTTATTTGAGGAAGTGCGGACTACCGCCCCCTTAAAATGATATGACTCGTTCATACCACACATGGAACGTATAAAGGATGGTGTTAATGAACTTAAGTAACATATATAAAATATTATATTATACTGGAATATTAATATACCTATGTATCATTTGGATTCAATTCTTTTAAAATAAAAATTAAATGGAAGTAGCGTTCGTGCGTACGTACGGACTACCGTCTCCACGAACGCGGTGAGGTCCATCCTCCATCGTATCCATTCAAGTCTTATTCTCATTTTAGGGTTAAAAATAATGTTAATATCATTCTGATTATGAATAAGATTTAATCTATCCATTACAAACATGTCTTACATAACCAAACATTTAAGAAGAACGAATCGATTATCACCTGAAACGACGATAATACTAAGATATTATTAATAAAGCAATGTTAAAAGATCATATATGATATCATATTAATGTATATGATTCTTGTATAATTTAATAACAATTATTTCACCATTATAAAGGAGGTTAACCGACCCCAACCAAGGAAAAGTACAAGGTAAGGGTTATTTCACAATCTCTTCATTATCCGAGGTTGTTTATACGTAATAATCTACTGGGATCTCGTTATCATCCACATCCATGTTTCTTCAAAATGTATTTCAAAACATTTTTACAAGAATATGGGTTAAAGTCATTTATACCTTTTTTTGACTTTTTATAAGAGGAATCTTTCCGTCATTTTCCAAACAAGGTTCTTTTTAACCTTTTCGACAGAATTAAGATAAGAATGTTTTTTTTAACTTATACGGCGGGTGCGGTTATTTTCCGCCGTTATAAAATCGTCAAAGCTTCCCTTACAAGCTTATAAGAATATTTTCAAAGAAAATGTTTTATTTTATAAATATATGTCTCTTAAATGATTTCAAAATATAAAGAGATATTTCTTTAAAAAGAGTTTTGATTTCATCTATGTCAACATCCTTTAATGGATTTTATGCTTATTTGAGGATGATATAATATGATACAAAACTTTTATATTGTATTGAAGGTTTTGTGATATGTTTGACTGTGGATGTGCTATTTTTTTTTATATACCATTCATGGTTTATGGTGAAAGTATTGACATTTCGTATGCTAGTTTAATACGAATGTTTATGTTATGTTTAAACCTTTTCATATGGGAATGCATTGGACTTAATATGTGACGGGTGGAGCCCGCTATAGCTCCTCGATGCATCGGTAGGTCTCATGAGACAAACTAGTGTCTTGGCACAAGGCCTTGACAAAATCTTATTTTTAGTCTTGGCACGAGGCCTTGGCTATGTGGTTATGATAGTCTGACATTATGCATTCCAACATTATGAAAGTGGTTATTGATTTTTGCATGTGATTATTCGATTAGTAGAATATACATGTGAATAAGTAAATGGCATTATTTCATTTTACTTTTGCCATACTTTGTTGAAGTTAAAGTTTAAAAGGCTTTTGTTTTAGTAATGCATTGCCTTAAATGTTTATTCTTATTTATGAAAGTTTCCACTATATTGTTATCATTACTGGGCATTTGAGCTCACCCCTTTTCTATGTTTTATTTTTCCCAGGATGTGAAGAAGTAAGTTATGAATGACCTGCAGGGATTTTATGAGGGGTTAATAGTGTGGATTGTGGAAACATTATGTTGTTGTAGTAGTTTTTCATTTTATGATGTAATGTAAAACTTATGAATATATCTAGTGTTTCCAAGGCTACTAAACCAATCGGTATTTCGAGATTTGATCTTTCTTGTGATCATGCCAATGTTATGTAATAATGCACCGACTCTGGGTAACTGGGGTCGCGGCGTTACAGTTGGTATCAGAGGAAGTTTAGTACAAACCTTGGAAGCTAGATTTAGATAAACTCTGATTAGAGCACGTATACCTAAGATGAACTTTGAGGATTAGTATAGAAGAACTTCCTAGAATTTTGGTATTGTAGAGATTTTGTGAGTTTTCCGAGCAATACATCCCTGTCTGGATACGAGCAGGTAGAGGCGGCTCTGGCACAGATGTACCTAGGGGTAAAACCCGAAAACACCGCTTTGAGCTAGACTCGAACGGGAACTGGTGCACGACAACGGGCCTTGCTGCACTCTTGGTTACGACACTCCCGGGGGGATATGCTTAGGATAACTCTCATTTTCTTTACAAATCATTATGAAGGGTTTATGAGTATATACTTACTCAAAGAAATCATTTTTATGATTATGGATTATATCCATAAATAGTTCAATTTATGTTAAGTGTTTTATAAGTATGGGATTATGTATTTTGATTCATAAACTGATCTAGTTTATGCCATTGTTTAGAAATGGCGCCTAGTGGAAGAAATGGAAACCGTATCAATGCACGCACTCCATGTAGGGATTGCCCTCCTGCTCAAGATAATTATAGTGGGGCTGGTGATGCAACTGGTGCTGATCAGCTAATCACCATACTGGGACAACTTACTCAGGTTATGAATAATAACCTTACCCGTATGGAGCACCCTGATCCGCAGCGTGGAGGATCAATGTTAGATCGATTCATGAGGCAACAACCACCAACGTTCAATGGGAATACAAATCCCTTAGTAGCTGAGCAATGGATATTTTCCCTACAGAAAATATTTCAGGCTTTGGGGAGCAGTGAATGGGAAAAAGTTATCATGGCAGTTTACCGCCTCACTGGAGATGCTGATCAATGGTGGTCATTGATTCAGAACATGAAGGAAGATGATGAAGTATCAAATATGGAATGGAGGGAGTTCAAAGATCTGTTTTTAGAAAAATACTTCCCTCGCGACCATCGAGCAGATATGGAAAGGCAATTTCTGAGTCTGAGACAGAAGGAGGATGAGAATGTCACAAAGTATGAGGCTAACTTTACAAGGTTAGCGAGGTATTCTGGAGATTATATTCGCAACCCAAGAAGTAAGATTGATCGTTTCTTTGATGGGTTAAAACCATTTCTCCGTCGAGCATTAGTCTCACAATCCTTTTCATCGTACGAAGACATTGTCTCATGTGCTATCAAGACCGAAAAGGAATTCTCTAAGTCTTATGACTTTAAAGCAAAGCAAGAGAAGAAGAGACCTGCTGATCAATCTGGGAATGGAAATAAGGGGAAGAAGGGAAAGGTTGAATATCCATCTTGTGGTAAATGCGGGAAGAAACATCCTGGTACTTGCTTGAAGGGAATGGGAGTCTGTTACAAGTGTGGTGAAAAAGGCCACCAAGCTCATGATTTAAGGGGAAGAAGGAAGATACCAACGTTCAATGCTACAATTGCAGGGAGATGGGGCATTATGCAAATGCATGCCCTAAGCGTCAGGAGAACTTACCTCAGAAAAGGCCGAGGGATCAAGGCCAGGCTTATGCTATCACTACTGCTGAGGTAGAAGCTCCGAAAGACGTGGTGGCAGGTAATTTAATGGTTTCCTCAAGTTTAGCAAATGCATTATTTGATTCTAGATCATCTCATTGTTTCATATCTTCCCAGTTTTCTAAGAAAATTAGATATTTCCAATTTGATTTAATAAGGGAGTTGTCAGTTAAAACTCCTAAGGGAAGTATCGTTGCAACAAAGATTTGTGAATCAGTCCCCATTAGAGCACATAAATTTTCTTTATCTGCTGATCTCAACGTCATACCTATGATTGAGTTTGATATAATCCTCGGTATGGACTGGCTTTCGGACTATGATGCGAAGATTTATTGTAAGAAGAAGAGGTTACGATTCTTGATGATAATGATAAGGAACACCTTATTTTTAGAGCAGAATCGTCACCACCTAATTCTTAGTTAGATCCACCCTCAATAGCTCAACTAAATTCAATTATTGGGGAGGAAGAGAATGAAATAACTGCGGGTGAGGAAAGGAATGTTCAAATAGAGGATGTACCTGTTGTGAAAGAATTTGTAGATGTATTTCCAGAAGATTTACCTGGACATCCTCCAGAACGAGAAGTTGAGTTTTCCATTGATTTGATTCCTGGATCAAGGCCTATATCGAATACCCCTTATAGAATGGCCACTGTAGAGTTAGTCGAACTAAAGAAACAACTAGAGGAATTGAGTAATAAGGGATTTATTCGCCCTAGTGTTTCTCCATGGGGAGCCCCTGTTCTTTTTGTTAAAAAAAAAGATGGATCTATGAGGTAATGTATCGACTACAGGGAGATCAATGCCATAACGATAAAGAACAAGTATCCCCTACCTGGTATTGATGATTTATTTGACCAACTGCATGGAGCTCAATACTTTTCAAAGATTGACCTTCGATCTGGATACCATCAGTTGTGTGTGAAGAAGGAAGACATTCCGAAGACAGCATTTCGAACCAGGTACGGGAATTACGAGTTTACTGTAATGCCGTTTGGATTGACTAATGCACCCTCTGTATTCATGGATCTGATGAATAGAGTTTTCAAGGAGTATCTCGATGAATTTGTGGAGGTATTTATTGATGATATTCTGGTATACTCCAAAACCTACAAAGATCATGAAAATCACTTGCGTATTATCTTGAAGACTCTGAGGAGGCATGAATTATATGGGAAGTTTAGCAAGTGTGAATTCTGGCTTCAGGAGATTTCTTTTCTTGGCCATATTGTCTCTAAAGATGGAATCTCTGTTGATCCTTCTAAGACCAAGGCACTCCAAGAATGGCCAGCACCTACGATTATAACTGAGGTACGTAGTTTTATTGGTTTGGCAGGTTATTATCGACGTTTCGTCCAGAATTTTGCCCGATTGGCTAACCCATTAACGAAGCTCACACGTAAAGGGGTTAAATTTGTTTGGACAAAAGAGTGTGAAGAATGTTTCGAAGAACTGAAGAGAAGATTAGTCAATGCTCCTATATTGACTCTACCATCGGGGAATGATGGGTTCGTTATTTATAGTGATGCATCGAAGAAAGGACTTGGCTGTGTCCTTATGCAGAATGATAGAGTTATTGCATATGCATCACGACAGTTGAAAATTAATGAACAAAACTATCCAACTCATGATCTCGAGTTAGCAGTAGTGATCCTTGCTTTGAAGATATGGAGGCACTACCTCTATGGTGAAAAATGTGAGATTTATACTGATCACAAGAGTTTGAAGTATATTTTCTCACAAAAAGAACTCAACATGAGGCAAAGGAGATGGCATGAATTACTCAAGGATTATGATTGTACGATACACTACCACCCGGGGAAAGCAAACAAAGTAGCAGGTGCTTTGAGCAGAAAAGACCATGGAGTTCTGAACATGATGAGAATTTAAAGGGATCCAATTTTCATGGATCTAGTGAAGATGGACATGGGAATAACCAGGGAAGGTGAAACATCAATGCTTTTTCAAATGGTTGCCAAACCATCTTTACTAGAAAGGATTAAGAGTTCTCAGACCAATGATGAAGACTTTCAGAAAAAGATTAAAGCTGTGAATGATGGGAGATTGAGAGACTTTGTGTATGAAGATGGAATTTTGAAATTCGGGAAGAGACATTGTGTTCCCAATATACCTGATCTAAAAAGGGAATTGCGGGATGATGCTCATAGTTCCAATTTCTCTATACACCCTGGGAGCACCAAAATGTATAGAGATTTGAAGGAACATTTTTGGTGGGACAATATGAAGAGGGAGATTGCTGATTTTGTGTCAAGATGTATGGTTTGTCAACAAGTGAAAGCTGGAAGGCAACAGCCTGGAGGAGTCATGCAACCTCTTCCTATACCGGAGTGGAAATGGGACAATATTACGATGGACTTTGTCATGGGGCTACCGAAGACTCCTAGAAGGAACGATGCAATATGGGTTATTGTTGATCGTCTTACCAAGTCAGCACATTTTCTTGCTATAAGAGAAGATCTACCCCTGGAACGTCTAGAAAGACTATACATTAATGAAGTTGTGAGACTTCATGGAGTACCCCTATCGATTGTTTCTGATCGTGATCCCCGTTTTACTTCAAGATTTTGGAAAAGTCTTCAGAAATCCCTGGATACTGAACTTCATTTGAGCACTGCTTACCACCCTCAGACAGATGGACAATCAGAACGGACTATTCAAACCTTAGAAGACATGTTGAGATCTTGCTCACTTGACTTTCAGGGTATGTGGGATCAATATTTACCACTGGTAGAATTTTCCTATAACAATAGCTTCCATTCGAGTATACAGATGGCACCATATGAAGCGTTATACGGAAAGAGATGTCGTACACCAACCTGTTGGGATGACGTTGGTGAAAGAAAACTTGTAGGCCCAGAACTGGTGGAGGAAACGGTGGAAAAGGTGAAAGTAATCCAAAATCACATCAAAGCAGCTCAAAGTAGGCAGAAGAGCTATGCCGATAATCGAAGGAAGGATTTGGAATTTCAAGTCGGTGATCATGTTTTCCTAAAGGTATCTCCATGGAAGGGAGTCATACGTTTTGGAAAGAAAGGTAAATTGAGTCCCAGGTACATCGGACCTTTCGAAATTTTAGAACGAATTGGGGCTGTAGCTTACCGATTGGCAATGCCGCCAAGTCTCTCCAAAGTTCACGATGTGTTCCACGTATCTCTGTTGAGAAAATACATGCCTGACCCAACGCATGTACTCACCTATGAGGAATTAGAACTGGAATCTGATCTGTCTTATTGTGAAGAGCCCGTCAAGATTCTTGATATAAGAGAACAAGTACTGAGAAACCGGACGACGCGTCTGGTAAAAGTTTTGTGGAGAAATCATAAGATGGAAGAGGCAACGTGGGAACCCGAGAAACTTAGGATGAAGAACCACCCGAGTCTTTTTATGCAGTAATACCCTAGAAATTGCGAGGAAGAAATTATTTGAAGGAGGGGAGAATGTAACACCCCAAGCTTCCATGGTACGTTTCCCTTCGAATAATGCGATAGCGTGTGTTGTACGTAACCTCGAGTTCTAACACACACCACAACTAATTAAACTAGCCGTTGTGAATAGTAATACCTAATTTTTGAAATCATATATATTTTATATTTCAAAATAGACTTCATTTTTGGATTCGAAATATCTAATTTAGCCTAAGGTGAAATTTTGGTACTTTTCGGATAACTTTCATATTTTGATGAATAGTGAAAATTACTAAATTTTAATTAAAAAAAACTTTTTTAATCAAAATAATTAATAGTGATAAATTGTGAATTTGAGTGGTTTTAAAGTATATTTAGAATATATTTTTACCATTTAATATAATGTTGGTCATTGGACATAACTTTACAATTAAACCGAACATAAACAAGTGTGAATCTTTTGATAGTTATTACCTCTTAAAAACACGTTTTTTGTTTTGACAGCGGGAATTAATTTTAAATTAATTTCTGCCACTTCTGTGTTTTGAATTTAGAAAAATGGATTCCATATTTGGAATCAGGATGTCCAAATTGTGTAAATAGGTAACTTTTATTTTTAGACATTTTGAATAATTACTGTGGTAAATATTTTATTTACCATGGTTAAGGGTAAATCCGGTAAATAAGGGTTAAAAAATAATATTATAATAATACAAAATTAACCTAAAACGTGTTCTAACCTTATTGGTGGACACATACCCGACCATGAGCATCCTTGGGTCAATTTGGGGACCCCTTGGAGCCACTTGTATGTGGTAGGGACACTTTATATTAATAAAGTTAAAATAAAAATAAAAATGGCATAAGCGTACATCTTTTAGAAGAACAATTTTTACATAGGGTTATACATGTTGGATTTTCGATTATAAATATTCATTAGAAAGATAAAAAGATTTCCTACATAATGATATTTTATTTATAATTTTTAGACATAAAATAATTTAAATTATTAATGACACGATAATGATGCAATGTTTACCTCATTAATAAATCATTTAAATAAATAAGATTATAATGATTAAAATATTATCTAAAACCTGTCCAATTCTTATTGGTTGATGTTATTTAGAATATGAGTCATCTTATATTCTACCTCAATGATTTTTGGACCATTATAAACCGAATATAATTATATTATAAAGTAATACTTTCACTCTTTCCTAAAGAGCCCCTCTTCTCCCTTATAAAAGGAGACCACTTCTACTCATTCCTCACACCTCTCAAGCCACTTGGCACGTCCAAACTCTGCCCAACTAAGCTCACCACATCCCTCTACTCCTCCTTGAAGCTTCCCCTTAGGCAGAAATCATTTCAAGAAGTCCTTTGGTTCCAACCAAAGTGAGTTACCTAAATTAAAGGTAACGTTTTCTCTTAAATTATTTTCATTTATTTTGCTTCTCCAACCCCCAAACTCTTTTTATTTCCTTTCTTTTGTAACAACACCAGTATCCTCAATATACTAGGATGTTTTTATAAGAAGGATTAAAACTACACATACACACAACTCCATCTAATGGATGATGAACATAATGTTTCTGTGGATGGCAAACTAACGCCTCACGAAACGATGATTGTTCAAATACATCTTACCGCCTCTCATGGTGGCCATTATGATGGCACTGTAATTAAATATGATATTAATGATATATATTTTATATATAAGCTTCCGTAATTCCATTTTATTTCATACCATTATTCGTTTCATGTTGTATATACATACGATAATTTCATTTGAGGAAGTGCGGACTTCCGCCCCCTTAAAATGATATGACTCGTTCATACCACACATGGAACGTATAAAGGATGGTGTTAATGAACTTAAGTAACATATATAAAATATTAGATTATACTGGAATAGTAATATACCTATGTATCATTTGGATTCAATTCTTTTAAAATAAAAATTAAATGGAAGTAGCGTTCGTGCGTACGTACGGACTACCGTCTCCACGAACGCGGTGAGATCCATCCTCCATCGTATCCATTAAAGTCTTATTCTCATTTTAGGGTTAAAAATAATGTTAATATCATTCTGATTATGAATAATATTTAATCTATCCATTACAAACATGTCTTACGTAACCAAACATTTAAGAAGAACGAATCGATTATCACCTGAAACGACGCTAATACTAAGATATTATTAATAAAGAAATGTTAAAAGATCATATATGATATCATATTAATGTATATGATTCTTGTATAATTTAAAAACAATTATTTCACCATTATACAGGAGGTTAACTGACCCCAACCAAGGAAAAGTACAAGGTAAGGGTTATTTCACAATCTCTTCATTATCCGAGGTTGTTTATACGTAATAATCTACTGGGATCTCGTTATCATCCACATCCATGTTTCTTCAAGATGTATTTCAAAACATTTTTACAAGAATATGGGTTAAAGTCATTTATACCTTTTTTTGACTTTTTATAAGAGGAATCTTTCCGTCGTTTTCCAAACAAGGTTCTTTTTAACCTTTTCGACAGAATTAAGATAAGAATGTTTTTTTTAACTTATACGGCGGGTGCGGTTATTTTCCGCCGTTATAAAATCGTCAAAGCTTCCCTTACAAGCTTATAAGAATATTTTCAAAGAAAATGTTTTATTTTATAAATATATGTCTCTTAAATGATTTCAAAATAGAAAGAGATATTTCTTTAAAAAGAGTTTTGATTTCATCTATGTCAACATCCTTTAATGGATTTTATGCTTATTTGAGGATGATATAATATGATACAAAACTTTTATATTGTTTTGATGGTTTTGTGATATGTTTGACTGTGGATGTGCTATTTTTTATATATACCATTCATGGTTTATGGTGAAAGTATTGACATTTTGTATGCTAGTTTAATACGAATGTTTATTTTATGTTTAAACCTTTTCATATGGGAATGCATTAGACTTAATATGTGACGGGTGGAGCCCGCTATAGCTCCTCGATGCATCGGTAGGTCTCATGAGACAAACTAGTGTCTTGGCACAAGGCCTTGACAAAATCTTATTTGTAGTCTTGGCACGAGGCCTTGGCTATGTGGTTATGATAGTCTGGCATTATGCATTCCAACATTATGAAAGTGGTTATTGATTTTTGCATGTGATTATTCAATTAGTAGAATATCCATGTGAATAAGTAAATGGCATTATTTCATTTTACTTTTGCCATACTATGTTGAAGTTAAAGTTTAAAAGGCTTTTGTTTTAGTAATGCATTGCCTTAAATGTTTATTCTTATTTATGAAAGTTTCCGCTATATTGTTATCCTTACTGGGCATTTGAGCTCACCCCTTTTCTATGTTTTATTTTTCCCAGGATGTGAAGAAGTAAGTTATGAATGACCTGCAGGGATTTTATGAGGGGTTAATAGTGTGGATTGTGGAAACATTATGTTGTTGTAGTAGTTTTTCATTTTATGATGTAATGTAAAACTTATGAATATATCTAGTGTTTCCAAGGCTACTAAACCAATCGGTCTTTCGAGATTTGATCTTTCTTGTGATCATGCCAATGTTATGTAATAATGCACCGACTCTGGGTAACTGGGGTCGGGGCGTTACACATATACAGTTTATTATCCGTCTTTCATGATATTTATGTTTGAGAGGATACAAAATAGATCCCGTAATTTTTTTTCAATATTCCTTCTTTGTGACACATGTCTTGTTATACACCAATATTTTTATACGATATGTATAAACTTGTATTTGAAATGTTGTAACATGAATCTAACAATTTTGAGGATATGATAAATCTCTATATAATTTCATTTTTCTATATGGGGAGATTGATTCCATGATACCATGCGGTAAGAGATTATTGATAAAATCTAACTATTTATCATGATTACATATTATCATATTTTAATTAATTAAATATTCTTATCCATCATTCAATAAATCTCATGAATTTTCATCTCATGATTTTAGTCTTGATTTTTTCATGTATTAATACCAATTTTTCACTCCTTGGATCGTAATATAATTAAATAATGTGTTTTGTAAAATATAAACATATATCTCTCATCTATTCACGACCCGCCTTCACCAAAAAGGAGGGACGGGTCAGCAGACTGCCATTCCCTTCCTTCTTAATGTTAAAGGAGAGATAATGACCCCCGAAACCCACCTTCAATTGGTCCCAAAGTGGCGACTAGAACCAGGGGTATAGAATCACACACTAAATGGAAGGCATTTCCCTTTTTCAGTTTTATAGGATCAAGAGATATGATGATGGAACCCAAAAAAACCAAAAATAAAAGAAAATTAAAGCCAAAAGTAAACCATTCCCACATTCATGTTTCAAAAGTAAAATCCACAAAGTACAAAAGTGACTACAAGGGAAAGTATCAAATAATGAAAAACAGCAACTACAACTGCCCCAAAGGTCCGAGCTAGTAAGGTCCTGCGCGATCCTCGAAGTCCACCTGGAATCCTGAAAGTAGTTTTATATATGTAGGGTGAGCATACAAGTACACTCAGTCGGGATAACGAAAGAATCTCTTTCACAAGTGGGGGAACGTACTAAATTCACGTTAGAAAAAGGAGTAAACCAAACACCTAACAAGGTAATCTATCCACCCAAGCCTCACCAAGGCACACTCCCTAAATAACACAAGACAAGTAATATATATATATGAGTACATCGATGTTTGGGTACCCCGCACCACTTTCCCACTGTTTATTGATACATCGTACTCATCGAACCAATCCCGCCATTCTCACCACAGTCCCACTGCCACACCCTCCCACAAACACCTGGGCCACAACCGCATGTAGTCCCACTACCGAATCCCGCCCGCAAACACCTGGTCCACAACTATCACACGTAACCACGCCTGCAAACACCTAGGCCAGAACAACCACCACCCCGCCCGAAGACACCTGGGCTAGAAGATCCACTGCCACGCCCGAAGATGTCTGGGCCTCTTCCCGAAGATACTTGGGAAACTACCTACCTGCACACACCTGTACCATAACCACCACACTACCCCACCTGAAGGTTCATGGGATAATAATGGACATCAAGCCATCACAGCCTACCTGAAGATACTTGGGCTATCCGGGAAAGGGAGCAGAAAAGGAGATAATAACCAGCCACTAAGAATAGTGTTTTAAAAAACACCCTCCCCTAAGAAATGGGGGTCTTCACCACTAAGCACTAAACTTGGGAGGGAAAAAAATATGAAACACAGAGCTACAAGTATATATATAGGTAACAAGAACTCACCCAAAGTTAGGTTTCTATTCAGAGAGCCTATAGATCATAACAACACTCATGTCCGAGTCACGACTCTCGCCAACAAAACCCATTTTTCCCTTTCTTGTTTTCATGTTCAGTAATAATGTTCAAATAATTTTATGCACTACTGGGCAACTAACACCATAATAATAACCAAGGAAAACAAACCATCCAAACATCAATTTAAGTATCCACACCCGGTTCTCTTTTAAAGTCACAACAACAAAGGAATAAGTGAGATCCCCCGAAGTACTGGAACCAAAGACAACCCTGAGACACTTCCCCATGTCCCCTCCCCCAAAAATGTTTTTTTCATCAATAGAGGATCCCACCCCTATTCGTGATATAAAAAAGGTAACCACCCGATCTTAAAACTCACAATCACTGAATCCATAACAAATTGGGGATCTCATCCCCAATTTTATAACCACCGAGAGCATAAAAACAGGGGATCCCTCCCCTCCAACATATCCAGCAATCGGCCCGTAAAAGAAAACAACCAAACCACTACCACCAACACAATGTAGGTCCATGCCGGTATTTTCATATTTATAAGATTTAACACACTCCATGATGTCAGTTCCTTGTGTTTTAAGTGGGGGTTATCATAGAAGGTTTGATCCTGGTGCTTCTAATTTACATAGCCGAATAGACGTAATTAATCAATTTTCATTTCATGGCTGGAGTTCACAACCACAAAGAATACATTTAAAACATCACTAGGGGTTCATTAATGTATATAGAAAGACCACCAACGGCCATGATTTTCAGTAGGCGTAAGCCCTCACAATTTAGAAAGATGATCATAATATAAAATAGCATCAACGATCACAACCCCCCTTCTTTCTTTATAGGATTCATTTATTATCTTCATTTAGGACTAGTTTATCCAATTGTACAGAAACAAAAGTACGCCCACCCCGCATGATACACAAAAATGGAAAGACAAAGGATAATTCCCAACTAGTTGATCGACGATCAACGCTTAGGTCGGGCGCAGAACTTTATGTATAATGATGCGGCTCGCCCAATGCACGAAAATCAGCTCGTCTGGACGAAAGTACTCCTTGCAGACGGTGACAGAGAAAGTAAGAAACCCAAGTTGGACCCTTTAGTTATAATGGTTGCGAACGGTTGAGATAAGAACGCGAAACCGTGTTAGGCGCGGGGTTGTGGGCTCACCACGGGGTCCACACTTCATTAAAGGGTCGGGTAGTTTAAACCAATGCATGCACAAGGTTAATTCATTAAATATTTAATTAAAACGTTTATGGGCATTACCGAGCTTTAAAACAATCTTAAAGGGGTCCAAATAGGGTTTAAAACCCAATTTGCGCAAAAGGGAGCGCTAATGGAAAGAACCAGTGGGGGTAGG
Source organism: Viscum album (assembly GCA_963277665.1). Lineage (NCBI taxonomy): Eukaryota > Viridiplantae > Streptophyta > Magnoliopsida > Santalales > Viscaceae > Viscum > Viscum album. Next base: position 383,184,900 of record OY728136.1, read on the forward strand.
TGAGAGCCACCGGTAGCCGAGCTACCGGTAGGATGTAGCGACCGGTAGACCGAGCTACCGGTAGGCTGCAGCCACCGGTAGACCGAGCTACCGGTAGGCTGCAGCAACCGGTAGACTGAGCTACCAGTAGAGAGAGCAACCGATAGGCTGTGGCTATCGGTAGACCAAGCTACCGGTAGGCATGCTACCAGTAGGATAAGGCTACTGGTAGGCCTACCATTATGCCAAACTTCACCGAGATTTCCAAACCAGAAAACCCAACACGAGATTCTCACTAAGTAATGGACCCCAAAAACCCGGGCCATTACATCAGATACCTCTTAAACGATTCTCGTCCTCGAGAATCAAAACAAACCAGATGGAAAGAGGGTCCGAACAACCACCTCAGAAGATACCTCTTAGGAGTGAACCCATGCTAACTAAAAAAACATTCCTATCAAGAACCAAGAAACATACCATGTTAAACTGCCCAGGCATGTGGGTTGGGGAGTCTCCTCCCCCATGTCAAGATATTATCCGCTTTGGGCGGCACTAACTTGCCCGCATGGGTTTAATCGCATCCACATTAATTCGTATTGATTAGGGGCCGAGTTCTCTCCTCCCCCATAGCCAGGGATTTTCACACAAATTCAGATGAAATAAAACCAGTACATTTCATATCCAATAAGACAAAACGTTCTACCAGAACAGGTACAACAAAGAAAAAAACTCAAAACAACTCTGGGTACTGGGTACGCATCTGTGCTTCCCTCTCCCTCGTACTCTCCCCAATCCCACCATGTCTCCACAACACACGAACCATGGGAATGGTTCACCCACGAAGCACCTTCTCCTTGCGAACCTCGATCATCACTGGTCTCTCCACAAAATTCACGTCGTCCTCGATGTCCAGCTCACCCCAATCAAGGACGTGAGAATCGTCGTACAGATACCGACGGAGCTGGGACACATGGAAGAAATCTTGTATCCTCAATAGCGTTAGTGGTAACGCTAGATGATAAGCCACTTCACCGACCCGCCGCAACATTTTGAAGGGTCCGATGAACCTGGAAGAAAGCTTACTACCCTTGCCGAACCTCCGCTGCACACGCCGAGGGGACACCTTCAAGAACACGTGGTCTCCAACCTCAAACTCCAAGGGCCACCTCCTGGAATCAGCATACGACTTCTGTTGGTGCTGGGCCACCTTCATCCTTTCCCGTATGAGCTGAACCTTCTCTTTCTTGCTTTGTACCACCTCTGGGCCAAGGATGCCCACCTCTCCGACATCGGTCCAACACACAGGTGAGCGGCATGGCCTCCTATACAAGGCTTAAAACGGGGCAATACCAATGGTAGAGTGGTAGCTATTATTGTTGGAAAACTCTACCCGGGAAAAGTATCGCACCCATTATCCTCCTGAGTCCAGAACACATGCCCGCAACATATCCTACATGGTCTGGATGGTGTGATCTGTCTGTCCATCTGTTTGGGGGTGGAAAGCAGTGCTAAGATGCAGTTGGGTGCCAAAAGCATGCTGCAATCCTCTCCAGACTTGCGAGGTAAACCGTGCATCCCTATCCGAGACTATAGACCTCAGAACTCCATGCAACTGCCCCACCTCATCCACGTACCTTTGTGATAAAGCATCCACCACACTCGACTCCCTGATCACTAGAAAGTGATCCGATTACGTCAACTGGTCCACTACCACCCAGATGCCGTCATATCCCCCTTGGACTTTTGGTAGTCCCATGACGAAATCCATTGATATGTCGTCCCACTTCCACTCGGGGACATCTAGAGACTACAGTAGGCTTCCAGGAACTCGACGTTCCACCTTCACTTGCTGACACACTAAGCACTTGGCCACGAACTCTGACACTGCTCGCTTAACTCCGGGCCACCGAAATTGTCTCTTCAGTCCCTGGTACATCTTGGAAACTCCTGGGTGTTCCTCTAGGGGTGAGTTGTGGAACTCCCTGAGAACCATTACATGCATCACTTCTAGGACTAACAACCTTCATTGGAAAAGCATCTGGTTCTGACCATCCTCCATCCATCATTCCGGAGCATTCCTCTAGTCAACTCGGCCACACATCACTTTGCACTCTAGGTCTCCCCACTGAGACTCCTCCACTTGCTGAAACATAGACAATTGTACTTCCATACGATATAGGTAGCATCTACCTCTATCCATCCACGCATCTAGGTGTAAGGCAGCCAACTCCTCCATCACCTTACAGGTGTCTGCCGACTCTCGGACCGCATCCTTCTCCGTCCTCCTGCCCAAGGCATCGGCCACTACATTGCACTTGGCCTCAGTATAAGAGATATCGAAGTCGTAATCCTAGAAGAACTCCACCCATCTCTGCTGTCGTAAGTTTAGGTCCCACTGGGAGAAGATATTCCTCAAGCTTTGGTGATCTGTGAAGACCACAAAGTGTTCTCTAATGAGGTAGTTCTGCCATAACTTTAGTGCAAAAATGACTGCTCCAAGCTCCAGGTCGTGGGTGGCGTAATTATGCTCATGAGGGCGTATGTTCCTGGACCCATAATAGATCACCCCTTATCAGTGCATCAACACACATCCTAGGCCTTGTCTTGAAGCATCACAGAACACCTCATACGCCGCCCCTTCTTCTAGCAATCTCAGCACTGGGGCACTGACCAACTTCTCCTTCCGATAGCTAAAGGCTGACTCGCACCGCTCACTCTATATGAAAACCTGGTCATTCTTGGTCTAGGCTATCAAAGGGGCTGCTACTCGGGAGAAGTTGGGTACGAACCTCTGATAGTAACCTGCCAGCTCGAGGAAACTACGGACCTCTGCCACATTCTCGGGTGCTTCCCAAGAAAAAACTGCCTCAACCTTTGATGGGTCCACCTCTACCCCTTCTCGGACACCATGTGCCCAAGGAAGTGCACTTCTCATGTCCAGAACATGCATTTAGACAACATCCCATTGAGATGGTGCTGTCAAGGACCTCCAAAACCGTCCTCAGGTGCTCTGCATGTTCCTCCTCTGATCTCGAATAGATCAGGATATCGACGATGAATACAACCTCGAACCGATCCAGGTACACCCAAAAGATGGAGTTCATAAGCCCCATGAACAGAGCCGGGGCGTTCGTAACACCGAAGGGAATGACCACGAACTCGAAGTGTCCATATCTGCACATGAACGCCATCTTGGAGATGTCACTTTACTTCAATCTCAGCTGGTGGTACCCGGACCGTAGGTTGATCTTCGAGAACCATCCTTCCCCTTTCAGATGGTCGAAAAGATCGTCTCTTCATGGAAGAGGGTATCGATTCTTGATCGTCACCTGATTCAACCTCTTATAGTCTAGGAACAACCCGGGACCACCATATTCATTTCTTGAGAACAAGACTAGAGCACCCCACGGTGACACACTCGGCCGAACATAACCCCTCTTCATCAGATCTCTAGTTTGGATCCGCAACTCCCGTAGCTCTGAAGGTACCATCCGATAAGGAGCCATCGAGATCAGATGAGCATCAGGCTATAGGTCTATCCCAAACTCGATATCACGTCGAGGGGGTAGAGTCATCACCTCCTCATAAACTCATGAACGATCTCTGTAACTTCCACCATCTCAGCATCTACTGGTTCTACTGACAGCTCGGCTAACAAGGAGAGGAGGGGTTCCTCTCGCATGCTGCCCTTCTGACTGCTCTGCTCACTGGTGAAGGTAACACACCGGCCACCCAAGTCTGAGAACACAACCCTTACTGGGAAACAGTCGACGGAGGCACACATAGATAATAGCCAGTTGATGCCTACGATGACATCATATGGCTATATCTATAGCAGAAGAAGATTCTTAACCGACTGATGTGGCCCTATCATCTGTCTGCATCCCCGAAAAACAAACAACAAGTCTGTCTGACCTCCGACTAGTGTGCTCAACACCAGGGGCACTGGATGTATCTCGAAATATAGACCCATGGAACGGGCTAGACTGGGTGCAAAAAAGGAGTGTGAAGCTCCGGTATCGAACAAGGCATAAGCTAGTGTACTAAACAAACTGATCGTACCTCGAACAACCTCCAACCCTATTGGAACATCTTCCTTCGCGGTGTGTAACTGTTCATGCCCAGCTCCTCTTAACCTCGGCTGTCGGCCACCTCCCCGACCATACCCCGGTTGAGGTCCCTGAGGAGAACCCTGAGGTCGGCCTCCTCCTCCTACGTCTGCCCTCAGAGGAGCGGGAGCTCACTGTCCCTGTTGCTGCTGTTGGAAAGGCCTGGCTGGGAGCTGCTACTGGGGCGGGTGGTGGGGTTTTCCTCCATCGCCATACTGTACCTGGTCTGGGCACTGACTCCGGAGATGTCCAGTGCTCCCACAGTCAAAGCACCGTGGCCCTGGGCTCGAAGAAAAAGTGCGAGGACCAGGGGATCAGAATTGAAACTGCTGCGGCCTATTCCCTGTTGGTCGGAACCTAGAGGGTCATGACGCTGGAGGCCTGGTGCTGACGGCCTTCCCCTTCGATGGTCCCAGCTGGATCCCCTTTTATGACACTCCTCCTAGCAGGTGCATCTTATTCACCAGTTCGGCCTTCTTTTGGGCCTCCAAGTACATCGGCAGGGTAAGGGAGGTAACAACATACTGGAGGTACGGTCAGAGCGCCTCCTCCAAACGTCTTGCCTGAGACTCCTCGTCGGGAAAGAGGTCCATAGAAAAACGCAGGAGGTCCGTGAAGTTGATCCCTAGCTCCCTCACTGACATACTCCCCAATTAGAGGGAGAGTAGCTCCTTTCTCTTTTCCGCCTTCATCGTCGAGGAGTGGAATTCCACCCGGAACTCCCTCCCGAAATCAGCCCATGCCACCTCAGCCTCTCTCCTCTCCCCCAGGTAAAGCATCCACCACTGACACGCTGCCTCCCGCATCTGGCTGACGGCCAGAGGAACCCAGTACTCAGTCAGAGCCCGGATCAAGCCGAAGGCTACCACCAGCTCCTCTAGCCAGCTCTCCATATTCATGTCATATGTGCTTCCCTCATACTTCTCAAGGGTCTGTCTTTAGAAGGCCCGAAGTGTTTTCTTTCACTTGTCATCCTCCTCCACTCGATCAGCTCTCTGTCGATCGGCCATTGTAGTCTCCGGGGCCTCGATCCCTTGTACCACACATGGTCTCCTTCTTGGTTCCATAGCTGTAAGGTAACCAATGAATTACTATGCCCAAGTAGTGCAGAATGTCATTCTTTACAACATCTTAAACTTTTCATTTATTCCTCATTCCCATAACACCCCAGAAACACAAGATCATAAGCCATTATGATGCATGTACCTTTCCTAGGGTCTGTCTACCCTGCAATCAGTGTGGCCTCACTTGGTCGTTTGGTAGGTCCAGAGTCCTTGCATCGGATCACGGGGGGCCCTAAAATCTCGTGTCCTAGCCGGTCTTCCCTTCCTAATTCACGCACCAAGGTCACCCAACACTGTTTCCCTACCATCCCATGCAATCCTCACTGTGCATAACTCCAGACTCCATCCTATCTCTCAACCATCAGCCTCTGATATCATTTTTTCAAGACCCGCCTTCACCAAAAAGGAGGGAAGGGTCAGCAGACTGCCAGGCACATCCTTCTTTATGTTGAAGGAGAGATAATGACCCCAAAAACCCGCCTTCAATAGGTCTTGGAGTGGCGACTGGAACCAGGGGTATAGAATCAAACAATAAATGGAAGGCATTACCGTTTTTATTGTTTTAAAGGATCGAGGGATAAGATGATGGAACCCAACAACACCAAAACTAAAAGAAAATCAAAGCCAAAATTAATCCATTCCCACATGCATGTTTCAGACGTAAAAGCCACAAAGTACAAAAGTGACTACAGAGGTTAGTACCAATGAAGGAAAAACAGCAACTGTAACTGCCCCAAAGGTCCAAGCTAGTAAGGTCATGCGTGATCCCCGATGTCCTCCTGGAATCCTAAAAGCAGTTTTATATACGTAGGGTGAGCATACATGTACACTTAGTAGGGAAAAACAAAGACTCTCGTGCACAAGTGGGGGAACGTACTAAAGTCCCATGACAAAAAGGTGTAAACCAAACACCTAACAAGGTAAACTATCAACCCAAGCCTCACCAAGGCACACTCCCCAAATAACGCAAGTCAAGTAATATATATATAGGTGCACATCGATGTTTGGGTACCCCGCGCCACTTTCCCACTGGTTATTGAGTCATCCTATTCATCGAACCAATCCCGCCATTCTCACCGCAGTCCCACCACCACACCTGCCCACACACACCTGGGCCACAACCACACCCTGTCCCACTACCGAATCCCACCCGCAAACACCTAGGCCACAACTTTCACACGTAACCAGACCTGCAAACACCTCGGCCAGAACAACCACCACCCCGCCCGAAGACACCTGGGCTAAAAGATCCACTACCACTCCCGAAGACACCTGGGCCTCATCCCGAAGATACTTGGGAAACTACCTGCCCGCACACACCTGGGCCATAACCACCACACTACCCCTCCTGAAGTTTCTCGGGCTAATAATGGACCTCAGGCCATCACAGCCTGCCGGAAGATTCTTGGGCTATCCAGGAAAGGGAGAAAAAAAGGAGCTAATAACCAGCCACTAAGAATAGTGTTGGGAAAACAACCTCCGCCATGAAATGGGGGTGTTCGGCACTAAGCGCTCAACTTGGGTGGGGTGAGAATAAAAAACACAAAGCTACAAGTATATATATAGGTAACAAGAACTAACCCAAAGTTATGATTTTCTTCAGACAACCTACAGATCAAAACAACACTCAAGTCCGAGTCACGACTCTCGCCAACAAAACTCATTTTTCCCTTTCTTGTTTTCATGTTCAGTAATAATGTTCAAATAAGTTTATGCACTACTGGGAATCTAACACCATAAGAATAACCATGAAAAAAAAACCAGCCCAATGTAAATTTAAGTATCCACACTCAGTTCTCTTGTAAAGTCACAACAACAAAGGAATAAGTGAGATCCCTCGAAGTACTGGAACCAAAGACAACCCAGAGACACTGCCCCATGTGCACTCCCCGAAAAAGGGTTTTTTCATCAACAAAGGATCCCACCCCAATTTGTGAAATAAACAAGGTAAACACCTGGTCTTAAAACTCACAACCACCGAATCCATAACAATAGGGGATCAAATTCCCAATTTCATAACCACCAAGAGCATAAAAATAGGGGATCTCGTCCCCTTCCAGATCTCTAGAAATCTGCCCATAAATGAAAACAACCAAACCACTACCACCAACACAAAGCAAAGCCATGCTGGTATTTTCAGATTTATAAGATTTTACTCACTCCATGATTTCAATTCCGTGTGTTTTAACCGAGGGTTATCACAGAAGGGTTGATCCAGGTGATTCCAATTTACATATCCGAATATATGTAATTAACCAATTTAATTTCCATGGTAAGAGTTCACAACCACAAATAATCCATTTAAAACATCCCCAGGGGTTCATTAATGCACAGAGAAATACCAACAATGGCCATGATTTTCAGTAGGCTTAAGCCTGCACAATTTAGAAATATGATCATAATCTAAAATAGAATCTATGATCACAGCCCCCCTTCTTTATTTATATGATTCGTTCATTATCTTTATTTAGGCATGGTTTATCCAATTCTATAGAAACAAAAGAACTCCCACCCCGCATGATACACAAAAATGGAGAGACGAAGGAGAATTCCCTACTTGTTGATCGACGATCGATGCTTAGGCTGGGCAAGGAACTTTACGCATAACAATGCAGCTCGCCCAATGCACGAAAATCATCTCATCTGGACAAAAGTACTCCTCGTAGATGGTGATCGAGAAAGAATAAACCCACGAAAAAACATTTTGTTATAAGGGCCACAGACGGTTGAGATTAGAATGCGAAACTGCATAAGGCGCGGGTTGTGGATTGACCACAGGGCCCCACATGTCAATAAAGGTTTGGGTAGTTTAAACTGATGAACACACCATGTTAATTCATTAAATATTTAATTAAAACGTTTAGGGGCGTTACCAGGCATTAAAACAAGCTTAAAGGGGTCAAAATAGGGGTTAAAACCCAATTTGTGCAAAAGGGATCTCTACTTGACAGAACCCATGGGGGTAGGTGAGAGCTACCGGTAGCCAAGCTACTGGTATGCTGCAATGACCGGTAGACCGAGCTACCGGTAGACCGAGCTTACGGTAGACAGAGCTACCAGTAGGCTGCGGCTACCGGTAGTCCGAGCTACCTGTAGGCCTGCTATCTGTAGGCTAAGGCTACCGGTAGGCCTACCATTACGCAAAACTTCACCGAGATTCCTAGACCAGAAAACCCAACAAGAGATTTTCACAAAGTAACGGACCCCAAAAACCCTGTCCATTACACATCTGTTGGATATCTATGTTCCTTAAAATACATGCTTTCCAAAAACGGGATTCCAAGAATAGTCTACTAATATCATATGATCATTAAAATGAATAATTTTACTTTTGTATTTTACTAGTGTTTTTTTAATGAATCACCTATCTTTTCACGAAAAAGGAATTTTATAACCTTTTTATATTGAAAAAATAATGTTCTTTTACCTCGTATGACAAGTACAAATTTACCCCCGTCATTTATTTGAATCATATTTTTAATGTTTAAAAAGTTAATTTTCATGAATTTGTTTGAATGATATTTTAAAAAGTATTGTTTTAAATTGTTTTTTAATGTTTTCAATGAAATATGTATTTCAAAATATTTTCATGCTCCTATATTTTTTTAAAAGGAAAAAGGGTTTAAAAATGTTTTCAATGATTAATTTATACGTTTTCATGTTAATTTTCATGAAAATGCATTTCAATTTTTTTTATGTTTTAGGGATAAATTTTAAATGGATGAAAGAATAATTTTCCCATGAAATATTTTTATATGAACATTCAAAATGATTCCCCATCCAATATAACATTTTTTGGTGTTACTCATGCATTTATTTGGAAATGATTTAATATATCCATTTATATTCTTTCTATGAATGGTTTACGTTTTATGGAACAACGATTATGAAACCTATTTTTATTTCATGGGTTATATTCTTATGAAACATGATTCTTTTAACAAGTTATAATTTGATGAAACTATTATGAAACCAGTCTATCTTTAACATGTGAGGATATGATTTCATTTTAATGACAGTAATTGGGTTTATAGGGTTATGATATGATTGATTCTGAAATTTTTGAACATATACATATGATTTTATTATTATATAGGTGGGACAAATACCCCCCCCTAATGAATTTGGTAATGATTTACATCTAATGATATAGACTAATATGGTTTGTGGAGTGAATCATGACTATAAAGAAGGCCATGGGTGTGAACCATGAATACTATGATTGTATGGGGAGTGAACCCAAACTACTACGAAAGCAATGGGAGTGAACTAAGACTACCAAGATGATATAGGGAATTAACCCATACTACCAAAATGATTTGGGAAGTGATGCCTTGAGTATTGTGTAAATTATTATATATGATTATGTGTCTTTCGCACCTCCATATCTTATTCTTATATTACTCTTTCGTATCTCATGTTATTTACTTGCTTATGATTATTTTCTTATGAATAATAAATCATTATGTTATGGATCATAATTATGATATCTAATATGCAGGGTATGAACATAAAATGTTTTTCATGTGTTCCATACAATTTTTTAATGATATGGATATGAATTTCATTTATTTACCCTTATTAAGCATTTGAGGTCACCCCTTTCTTATGTTTCCTTTATACAGGTAATAATGAAGTGATTTAAGTAGAATTATTAATAGTGATGTTCTATGTGGGAAACATTGAGGATATTTACCAAGTTAAAAGAATTTATTACATGATTCTAAAGACACTAATAAATTATGGTCCTCACACCTGTACTTATTTAATATGATAAAAATTCATTTAAAATGATGTAATATCCCTGTTTGTTAATTCTGGATCACTGTAAAAGAAGTTAATGAAATTTACATTATGTTATATAAATAATACAATGATGCCCATAAGACTTATATCCCCCCTTTAAGAACCATGAAAATTAAATTTAACAAATCCAATAAAACGTTAGTTCTATATAGATTTTGAAATTCATTTCTGTGTAAAATAATGACATAAAATATTAAACCATTTCATAATAGAAATTCCATGAATAGAACTATAACAATGATAATTAATCCTGGAGTTGAAATATTAGAATGCCGCCATAATTTTAGCTATAATAGATTACCTAAAAGTTGGTGAAGGATCATGTCTGGTCCTATTGCTACAATGCCAAATGTTGTGTTGGAGATTAACACATGCCACCATTATAAGATTAGTCATCTATTAAGAAAGTATTTTTTTCAAATAGGAACTGATGAGGTCATGTAGAGAATATGATTATGGCATATAGATCTCAAATAAGTTTAAGACCATTTCCAATATCATGAATAAGTATTATAACTCAAGAAAAATTTATTCGCTTCCACTTTTTTCATGTTCATATTCATCATTATTTTCATTCCTAGGTTTGTAACATATTGATTAGTTCTAATCATTAATCACCTCCAAAAAACTAGTATAGAACATGTCCTCCTAGTTGGGAATTAAAATAAAATTGAAATAACTATGATCAGTATATATCACACAATTCATTGTCTAGATAATGAATAAGTAAGTTTAATGAAAATTTACCATACAAAAAAATTACCATACATGAAATTTTCTTCGCATTTATCTACCCAAATGAGGATATCAACCCATTAAGATAATTTTTTTGTGGGTTAGAATATAATGATAAATTCTCAACTACGAAATAATAATATTCATATAATCCTTGAATACAATAAATATCTATCACATGGGTTGTTCTAGGACAATGATCACAGCGTTATCTCTATGAATGATATTTTGATATACTGACTATTGATATTATATTTCCTAAGGAAGAAACTTTCAGAATTTAGAATTCATACTCAGTAAATTTTACAAAAACATTCTCTTTTCTCATGGTCATAAATACAATTCTAAGTTGATCTTCATGTTCTTACATTATAATAGAATATATATGAATGTAATTTGTAATGACTAACACACTGTAATCAAGGACGTATCCTAAGACTATATTTATTATATCCGTTCTTATTTCTGGGGAATTTTTAATAGAAAATCTAATAAAAAAATTCTTTATTTCTATATCATATATATAGTGTTGTCCTGGGTATATCTTCTTTCTTGATCCTTTCATGATGATATAAAAAAGGAATACAATTCAAGGAAAAGTATTCATTTATCTAACATTGAATAACGATTTAATCAATATATGGTATAAGATACATGTTTATTATAGTGTTGTTTTTTATGATATTAATAATCAACGTGGTTTCATATTGATTCATCATTATTCACAACTAATCCAAATAGGTGCGCCCAAGGTGAAAAACATGGCTGAATGAATCCCTGGTCAGGATTCTCCTACACTATATTCTCAAATTCTTGATACTCAATAGGTTCTATTCCAGATAGATTCTAGAAAATGGTTTTATAAATATGTAATATTCTTATTTAAAATATATTTAAAAATGTGGTGGAGAAAGAAAAAATTAGTTCAGAAATACATCATAAATTTCCTACATAGTAGGCATAACATTGATGTTGACTTTCACCACAAATATTTGAGATATATTACTTGATAGAATAGGAATAATTAAATATATAGTGGATGTAATTTCAATTGAATGTTCATTTTTCCATTAATGGGATAGACAATCATAGGTTGGTAGTAAATATCATATGTTACATAATAAAAAAATTATTCTTGTATTTATATAAATAAATACAAACCATTAAAAAAATATCATAAAATTGAATTAGAAGGAGAATGAAATGATTTTTAGGTAACAATTTTGTACAAGAACCAATGAGAGATGAATCATAGACTTGGGTTGAAATCATATAACCATTAGGGAGTTTTACTACTTATTCATATTTCAATTTTCAGGTGGTATTGTGACAACATTTGAAGAGTATTTAGATATATAATATTAGATAGTTATATAAGAAAAACTAACATTAATAGTTATATAGTGGATAGTATGTGTACCAATAACCATGTTGTTATCATTACCATCATTAAAAATAGTGATAAAAATAGAATTTACTTTTTCTATGGGATTAATTGGATGTCGATGTCAATCATCCTCATTACCCATCATTTTTTTAAGTGGTTAGCATAATCCTCGTACACCTTGTATTTAAAACCCTGGAGTGTGGGTGGGGAATTAAATGGTACTTTTCTCGTTACCCATCACTATTTAACTTCTTCATATCATTTCCACATTCAACTACTTAATAAATATCCTTTAAACAAATAAAATATTTGAAATTCCCTTTAAAAAATTTTCATCATGTTTCATTCCCCATTTTTATCATAAATTAATACCCATCTTTTTCTCTACATAGGTTTTAGAATTTCCATTGAATTAAATTTTTATTTTCTTACATTAAAAATGACATAGATGGGTAACTCCAATCACCACATCCACCTTGATAGATAAAAGATTTATTTATTTATATTTACAATTTTACATGATGTATAATTCCCTTTGAATACATGGTTTTTGTCCACTGAATAATTGATCAACCATACATTCTAATTGTATGATAAAACATGAAGCATAGATTCCATGACTTATAATGTTTTCCTCAAGAGTACCAAAAGATTAATCATCCATCCATTTGAACTCATGTAATTCAAGATCTATTTTTGTATAAATGTTACCGGGAAAATAATTATTAATAAATATAACTTGAAATCATCCCACTATATAGAGTCAATTTATCCTCATTTCGTCATGTTATTAATAAGATCCCAAAAATGATCTACATTACCTTCATAAAATATAAATATCCAAATAAAATTTGTATCTTATGAACACTGTAGAGTGTAATATATCATTCTAGGTTTAATTTTTAATTGAAAAAAACAAGTAGATTAGTTAATAGAATAAAATAACGTGGACATTGACTCATAAAGAAGTCAATATAATGTTCTCCCTTTTTCTCATATGGAATATCATCATGATTTATTGTTTCAGAATGAATTGATAGAATAGAAAAGATAATTTTTATTCCATATCCCATTAAAAATGATTCCTCATGAGGAAAATAATTTTCATGGCTATTATATTCAAAATTTACACGATTCAATTAGGTTTTATCATGTTGCTAAAAATAGCATAGTATAAGGAACATTAATAATGTAGGGAAAAAATTATGATGAAAAATACTTTGCAAGATGTATAAATCATGAAACATCATTTAAAATTAAGGAACCCTTATGATTAACCTAGGTAATTCATGATCATTACCAAAACATTAGAATTTTTTACAAAACATAAACATATCCCCATGATTCTCACTAATGTTTTATCATCATTGTCTACAAAGGTTAACTAAAACCTCCCATAATACCATATATAGTGACCCCAATATTTCATATATAGATATTACACATTACTAGATGAGTATTATTTACATGTCCTGATTATCTATGCTAGAATCATTTATGTTTACAACCATAGGAAACATAGAAATATATGCAACTCGTTGATAATATTTTTACAAAATATACCACATATATACTTGTAAATAACACCCTCCAAGGATATATCATATGTAAAACCATTATTCATAACATGTGATAGAAAACATAATATATAGTAAGATATGAATCTTAGTAAGAGTAAACATGGGATATTAAAATGATAATATATTATTTAATTGATAAAAAGAGTATAAAAACATGAAAATATTAAATTTAAACAATTACATGTATATCATAGATAATGATATTAGTCAGGGAATATATCATGGAAATTTATAAATCATGAATCATAAAAGAATAAAATAACATTATCCCTAGTATCATAATAAAATTATAATACATGGAATTGTGTCATACATAGAAGAATTTAAAATAACTTCTTTTATTAGTCATGTATATTTTCCTTATCTATCCTAATTGAATGAGTTAACTCGAGAAACTATTATAGTATTTAAGGTTCACACCTATTACTATCATAATGGACCAAGCCTATTACTAAACTGGGTTCCCTCCAAAATAAACTCATATTTATCTCATTAGATATCAATCATTAGCCAATGTATTTGATGGAGATATAAATCTGACCAATTACTTAATTAAAATCATACATTTGTTTCCCATAAAACCATAACCAATTTCTCATATTATAATTTATGAAAATAAATGGATTTCAAAATGATTTCATCATAGAATAACCCATAAAAATGGAATGAGTATTATAAAATGCTTATTCTTTCATCATAACATAACCCCTACAAAAGGAAATGGATTAAAAAATTTCATATAATAAACATAAACCATCCATATAATCAATTAGATCTGTATCCTTGAATCCTGTTAAATGTAAATCATAAGCAACATTGATGGTTGTTGTTGATGATGACTCGAAATTTCATTAATACATTATTGTGGAATATAATTATTAAAATTTGAAATAACTTTGTAGAAATATAATTTTTTTAAAAATAATTATAATAATTCGTTCAATGAAAATAACCATGGTAACTTGTAAAGTATTCAACATAGAATTTTTTTGCCATAACGATGGGAAATTCTATTCTATGAATATAAGTTAAAAACTTTCCATCCAAAAATCTGTTGGAAATTTTCAAAATTTCCTCAATCGGAATAAAAAAAGTTTATTAATTTCCAAACAATTTCAAATAAATATAAAAAAGTGTATTAAAATATTTAATAAATCTTATCATACTAATAAAAAAAAATTTAAAATTTTCTTAGAAAACAAGGATATATATGAAAATAGTTTTCTACCATATATGGAGATGAAGTAAATTTACATTAAAACATAATTTTTGTCTCTTGATTTAATAACCTAATGAAAATAAAATGAAGACATTTATTTTCATGAAATTAAAATATTATATTAAAATTCATATGTTTCTTGAGAGGTATGTCACTATATTTTTAATCAATGCTTAATCAAAAACAATCTTGATAAACAATGATATTATAATATAAAACCCCCTTAAATCAAGTACAACATCCTTCATATGTTTTCAAACCAAATATATAATAAATATATTTTATTATACATTTTATTACAGATGAATTATCATACATATAACCATATAAGATTTAATTTTACCCTTTTGTCAACCATTTGTTAGTAATTATTGTTTTAAATCACTATACATGGTATTACCTATATTGTTTTTCATGTGAGTTTTGGTTTCATAGATTTAGTCCTTGTACTAAGATAATGATTAATACATAAAAATATTTTTTATCATAGTATATCTATCATATGTATTTATTACATATATATATATATATATATTAATTTATAAATTTTAGTGCTACAATAATGATTTGCATAGTTCATGGATATGGTAAGTCATACATACACAATAATGTTGTTTTCATTTTCCAAAGGTTAAAATAAAAGAAAGTTAAATATTAATACAGTATTACAAGATAATTATTATATCGTATATATAATTTATAAACATAAAAATCATGCTCATTACCATCCAAACAAATATTAAGGATTAAAAATCACACTATGTCACAGAGGTGGTAGTACACACATTCCCATGGGGGACATTATTATTTCCAAAAGGATTGGATTTATAGAAGTTAGACAATATAGTATCATTCCTGAAGTATAATATTTTAATAAATATAATATATAAATTGTTTCCCAATCATAATACTCATATCTAATATATGGTGATGAAAAATGTATTTTGTCACAATGTTAAAATGGTAAGTCGTACGTATGAATTATTGATACTTTCATCTCCCATAAGATTGAAATAGTGGAATAATGGTTATTACGTAATTATAATAATTTTCTTATATTTAGGATAATTAATTCATTTTTTATGAATAATATAATATATTTAGAATCATTAAAATAAAATTTTAAAACAAAGTGATTAGTTACAGTGATTACCTCTTCTTTAAAATTGCTCCACTATATCTCTTCTAATGGTGTGAAGGGTTAGACTTTTAAAAAGGAAAACCATATAGGATGTAAAAAAGGAAGTGTAGAATAGAATATTTCAGACTTTTTTCAAGATAGAAGGCTGAATGTGGAGTGAATAAAAGATAGGAGGGTATCATTCTTAAAATTGAGGAGAGGGAACTGTAAGAATGAGCCTAAATAATATTAAATAGGTATAGATTATATTCTTTTTAAAAATGAGTCCAAATTGAAAATATTTGTATATATTATTATCATGAGCCTAAATAATCTCATACAATTAAAATTAGTACATATGGATCTCATTTTTAATCTTATATTTTATTTTTGAGACCTTATTAATATTTTTGAAAAATATCGTAAATTAAAATGTTTTCTAAACTATATGGCACAATAATGATACTATAAAATGAAAAAATACAAATATATTAGTGATGATATATTTTTAAATCATTGTACCATTCATTTGACTAAATAAAACATATTTATTAATTTTATATCATTTAATAAAAATATTATTTATTATAAAGTATCATTATTGAAATTTTTAAAACTATTAATTGATTTTAACATTAAAAACATCAAGAAAAATTTTGAATTTAAATATAATTCTATAAAACCTTCCTATTATAACATATAGATCTGTAAAATGCATGGTACCCATTAAATATTTCCAATTATATAATTTTTATTATTTATAAAATCATTTATTTTTTTAAATGGAGAAATACTACAATTGTGTTTCATATGAAATTTAGTTTATTATGTAATTACTATAATTTAAAAATGAATTTCCATCAGAAATATAATTTCATTGAGAACAAAATATATAGTTATATTCATTTTATAAAATGATTTATCTCTTTGTGGATGCATAAGGGATATTAAAAACAAAAAGGTTGGCATTTTTAATGTTTATTTGATTTAAATAGAATATAAGACATGTTCATGGAAATTTGTCTATTAAACAAGTCAATTTCAATACCAATGTGATTAGAGTTTAATTTAATTCATTTAATGAGATTTATTATGAAATTTGTTTTCCATTGCAACTTTTTTTATCCGATATTATCCCAGTTTCCCTTAACCAAGGTGAAAAATGTTCCATGGTTACTATTAATATTGATAAAAATTAAAAGGGGCCTCTTTAAAAAATGTGAATATCATGATTATATGTATTTAATTAATATTATCTAATTAAATACCTATAAATTGAAGAAAATTAATTTTATAATTAGTGTGAAAAATGTAATGGAAACAGCTTTTTGAAAAATAAAAATTTGAGCGTTAACTAAATTTATTAATATTCATTGAATACTAAAAAATATTAAAGAATTTTAAAATACTAGGTTTTTATAAAAACATAATTAAAATAACTCTCTAAATTAGATCAATATAATTTATTAGTATTAAAAATATATTTCACATATAAGAATAGATTATCAGAGAAGATGTCCATTATTTTCAAATGTTTTTTATTTACATTTAGAGTTAATTGATAATTATTGAAATCATATTTTACATGTGTGAAACAGAAATTTTTTTTATTTAATAATTATAATTGATAAATTTGAATACAATAGCTAGGGAATACTAATATATTGATATTGTGTCATAGTTCTTCTAAACTCAATGTTGTGGGTATTACAAACTATTGAAGAAATTAAATTCACTTGAAAAAATATATTTATTCCCTAAAATGATAGGGTGATATGAGATAGATTACAATCCTTCTACTATTATCCATTTCTAAATAGTTTAATACACTATATTAGATCATAAAATTATGAAACATAATGTATAATCCCAAATCTTGTGAAACACTTAAGAGAAATTGAAATTTTTATTAATATTTAATCTGATGATCATAGACATGGTCTTGTTGGGAATGACATCAAATAAAAAAATATTTAAACATCCTTGATAATAGATTTTAATGTTAATTTGAAATATCCCAAAAATTTACCATAGTGTTATCAAACAAACTGTAAAATAAGAACCTTTATCATTAACCATGTGACAATTAAAACAATGACCAATGCACCCATTTTACTGATATTATCACTATATAAAACTATGACAGAGACACATTATCATTTAGTATTTGGATAAGTATGTATTTCAAGTAAAATCACTTTATATTTTCCATAATATATATTTTGACATCAGAATATACAGATGCTTCTTTCCTTCTCTCCCAAACCATGGTTGCTCAGTTCACCTTGCGACGTCCATCGTTCGATGTCTTTGATATATTTGTTTTAAAAAAAGGGGGATTTGGGAATGTGCATCTATTGGGCACTGGGACCAGAAACACATCAATATTTGATTATCCTTGTCAGAAGATCTAATCACTACGTGGCCTGAGGCTCCTTGATCCTACATCGGATAACACATACATCTTCTGAAATGGTATTTTTATCTTTATATGAAGTGGGATTCCCTAACAAAATATTTGTGTGTATGCTTTCTTAATTTCCCCCTCCACTTTTAGAACCCTTCTATCTTCCGAATGCTTGAGAAATTAGTAGGATATTTTCTCTTCTAGTATTCAAAAACCAGTTCAGTGTGCCACCTGATCTATCCATGCATCTATGTTGATGATGATGTGTTAAGACCCCCAGTCAAATGGATTTGTTTTTTAGTAGGATTGGAATTTCAATTGATGAAACTGGTTGTGTTTGAGTTTTGGATGAACTTTTTTTCCCTTTATCACCACCAAGGGAACTTGTCTCATTCCTTCCGACATGGAAGGATAAAATTCCAAGGGGGTTACGGTGTCGGTTACCCTTCACTATGAAAGGATTGTATCGTGGATGGTTCTAGAGATGATGAAGGTGGTCCTCGGTTAGGGGAGGAATGCTCTACCCCTCCTCCTTTTGGGCTCCTATGTGGGGAATCTACTTTTCCACAGAAGTAGTCTATGTTCTCCATGTTAAACCAATATTCACGATAATTCTAAATCAAATGATATATGATTTTGGCATGGGATAGACATCAGAGTATATTTTTATTCCGATGTGTGATAGTGGGGAATTTTTAGGACTCGACCAATAATGGGTTGGGAGGGACGAAAGGGTGTTCTAATTGGATTCTTTTAGATCATTGGAGATAGATCCACTAACTACATCCAAAGATAATATAGTGAGTGAGGCTATCTGTGGGGATGACATCACCGGTGTGGATTCACAGTGTCTTGTTCTGGGTGACACCTCAACGCATTTACAATTTATGGGTCGGGGCTTTGACGAGATAAAAGATGTATACAAGATACAATAGTTCTCAAAGGATTGATTTTTTGGTTGATAATGTTTATTCGGGAGTACCAATTTCGAATTCTCGAAACATGTTTTTAGTGTTAGGAGAAGATGATGGACATTCTAGGGGGGATTCTAAAAAGGTGGAGGTCACTCATGGGGAAGATCCCTGAATGAAAGGGGGGTTTCTCAAGAGGACATGGACAGTGATTTGGAACACACTTAGCCCGTTGAACTGATCATTGTAGAGGAATATCATAGATCTACTTCATGGAAGGGAAATAAAAATATTGTGTATTTTGACAGCATCATTACGAAAAACGGGATGGCATGGCCTAGGAGGGATTACTCCAACCTGCCTAGTCCTCCTGTTACTAGATCCATAAGAATTGTTAAGCTGCCTGTAATGGATTCTACAAATAAAGACATCATCCCCTCTAGAATGTGCTATGGTGACAAGTATGAGGTGGTTGACACCTCCATCAAACTCATGACCGCATAATGCAAGGACACTGTGCGAGTCACCCCCATCGGTGATATGGTAATGGTGGATTTAAGACTACTGTGTGGGACAATCACCAATGAATAAATGATAGATTAAGTTCTAGACATTATGGAATCGATGAAAATGGTAGAGGATGCACTAGCGGAGTCGTGGGTAGTTATCATCTATTCTAAGGAAGATATGTCTGAGAAATCACTATCATTCAACACCTAGAATAATGATAGTTAAAGGATATCTGAGAGAGATTTAGAGGTAGAAACTAGAAAGATACATATAACGTGTATTGAAAAAAAATATTGTATTTTGGGAAGAGGGTCCAGTGCATGGAAGTTGAGAATGAAGGAGTTCAACCAATCATCGAATAGTTTAGCTATTTGGTTCAATGGCCTCATAAAATATGATGCTAATTTAGAGGTAAACGGACTTCTCTAGAAAATAGTTAGGAATAATGCATATAATAGGCTTAAACATGATTTCAATGGATCATCTGTCTCTTTCATTGTTTGATGATTTTGTTTTTGTAAAGACATGGGTTCAAACATTCCCACAAATATGTTAGAAAACAAAAAAGTAAATTTTTGGTAAATATTCAATATAGTACTTGTATTTTCGTGATCCTAATTAAACTAAGACATTACATAGAGACAAATCACCACAAGGTCTTAATCATTCATTCCCATATTCTATAATCCTAATAGAGAATTTGCTTGGAGCACTGGTTTAGTTGAATCTATGTCATGATATTACAAATTTTTATCCAAGTTGTTTCATTTCTATTTATTTACTAATTGGTATATTGTAAATTGGAGTGTTAGGAATGTGTTACAAACTATGATGGATATCGGACTAGATCATTTTGAACACTTCTTTGGGATTGAGGTTTTCATTTCAAGGTATGTGGGATATCTATTCTTGATATGATATTTTTTAGTTGTATATGAATTTAGCTTTTAGTGACTCACATTTTGTTTGGAGTTCATCATTTATTATATATTCATATATCATGAAATTTTTCAAGAGGCTAGTGAATAATTTTTACTCGTCACCATTATGGGAATGGGGTGTGTGATATATCATATTTTTCAAATTGAATTAACAAGTAATAAGTTTTATAGTGATTAATTTTACTGAATTTAGAGGAAAAGAAATTAACGTGTTAGAGAAAACTAAATATTGTATTTCTATAAATTTGTTTCGTGTAATTATACTCAATTTGTCGAAATTGTATATATATATATATCCTCTTAACATATGACTATGTGGATATATGATGATACCTTTGATCATAAGGCTGATGACTTTTTCCTCATTCATTGGAGTGGCAGTCAAACTATTTGTTCAATATGGGACATGATGTACATGTAATAAAACCCATGTAGCGTTTTGTTTCACTAGTTAGTTTCTTTAAGGATTCAGTAACAATCTACATATTATTTCATAATATATATTCGAATTAAATTATATTTAATCAACCTTCATTTGTGTTATCTAGTCCGATCCCTAACTACAATGTTGATATGTTCTATTACAATTCACAAGAACTAGACCTGGTGGGGGTATTACCATATGTAGATTCGTGGTGAGTGTTAGATCATTATATCTTATTTGATGGGTTTGTTTCTTCCTAGGATATGTTCTTTAACTGGATACATAGTGAAGATCAAGTCCATAGTAGGTCGTTTTTGACAGTTTTGACCCACATGAGTCATTATTATAGTTACATATATTTGAGAGGATTGTATTTTGGGATATGTGATTAGACCATGTCACCCAGTTTTGAGATATTATCAGTAGGTCTAGGTTGGATACATAGCATCCCAAGTTATTAATATGACCCTTATAGGTCAATATTTCATTTTTATGGAGGGAAACCATCAAGAGGGGTTGGACCATATTTCTGGATTTTTTTAAGGTAATGATCAATTGGTATTCTATGTTGGGTCTAGTTCATAGTTATTTATCTAGTTTTTTGATATAGGCATGGATATGCATTCTATTTTATAGAATTCATATAGTGTGATCATTTTTCAATAATGTATTTGAGGGGATTGACTATTCAGTTGAACCTTTTAGTCGAATAATTGTCGATTGTTTGATGCATAGATATACTAAAAGAATAAGTGTGGAAAGATGTCTTGGAATAAATCATTACACATGCAAGGTACTAAATTTTGAATAGGATTTCAATTTGGAATTCCAAATTATTTTCACTATCATTCCACGTAGCATGGTCAACATATCCTTACGATGGTCAATTCATGGGAGCTTGATTCGAGTGATGATGGTACTCTTTGGTTGTGTGAGGTACCATATAAATATGAAACCTAGGAGTTGTCGTATTCGATCCATGGATCGATGGTTTAAAGGATGTTTTTGTGCATTGATTATGGGGAGTTATGGATAAAATGATGAGTTCCCTCCATGGTAGAGGAGCTGTGAAGGAAAAACTGGGAGTCATGGGGTGGTCAACCTATGGTTGGACCTTGACATTATTTTTCAAGAGATATTGTGTCATGAGTTAGTTAAAGACATGGACAAACTATTTGATGTGAACATTGTTTGGGAGAGATATATTGGCCTTTCAATATAATCATTGTGTACTCCTAGTCATAGATGATCCTTATCTATCATGACATCACTGAGAGTACCTAGAGATAGAATCAGATCTATGAGGATCTTTTAAAATATTTATCCTTGTTTGATAAAGGATCCTATTGAGGTTATGAATGATGAGTGATATATGGGAATCCTTATGGTGGGAAAAAATCATTTTATATAATATAGAAATATGTGGGAATTTTTATTTCTATATTGAATATTTCATTTAATTATAATTATAAAATATGTGGGAATTATTAAGATATCGTAGTTCCATCTATGTGGTTTTTCCTATTTGTTACTGGATATTATAGTCCAGATATTAGTCTTATGGTTCCCAAGGTGTTTATTATTCTAGATCAATTTCAATTCCTGGGTTGTAGAGGTATATTTTCCTGAAACCCTAAGATGTTTTTCCTCTTAATAGAGTTTTATGTATTATAAACAAATTATGATTCAAATTATTTGCTTTCATATTTTATATGTAATGGGTTTGAAATGAGTATAATACACCATGGTATCTTTCTCAAAATTAGTGATCTATGTAAAAACTATTCTACGATATTGAAGATATTATTTTATAGGTTAGATCAGTTCAGATACCGAGGGATCAATAAAATGTAATATATTACTTCTGTGAAGCATCACTAGAACAAGTTGAAATATGTTAGTTTTGGTTTCATGTGACTTAGTTGGCAGAATATGGATCAAATAGTATGTTTATTTATGATTTCTATAACATTTTATAGTTCATTGCACATTAAATAAATTTATTTCTACCGTATATTTTAGTGTCCAAATTTTAGTTATAAAATTAGTATCATTCCCACCCAATAAAAATTCACATTGGTTGATATAAAACTCACATGTATGAAATGTAAAATAGGGATAAAAATAAATCAATAGAATTTGATATTGATTCAGTTAATAGATACGGGAGTCAGATCTATGGTAAGGTTGAGGATATAATATCCCAAACCTACACTCTTGGATCTAGTTCTGAAATAAAAAACATAGCTTTTATGGATTGGATACCGATAAAGGTGACACAATTTTTACCATCCCAAACATAAAACAGAAAATGAAATAATGCATCACTTACAAAACTAAAGAACTATAATTTTTCGGTTTTATAGAATTACAACAATGTCATAACAATTTAAATTCATAAACAACTATTTCATAATGGTCAAAATCATTTCCCACTAAGAAATTTTTTCACATCTCATTAAAATTATTCAAAAAACCAACATAATTCATCACATTTGAATCATATAATGAAACCAAACATTTAGAATAATCCTTTATGACTATGGAAAAGGGAAACATAATAACGAAGATCATAAATTCTTAGTAATGGTAAATATAATAATTAACAATTTAATGTTATCAATTAGAATAAGAAGATTATAATGGTGGTATGATATAATCATAGAGCCTGAGAATAAATTGGAACCAATACACATCAATACCTAGATTATAAATCAAGAAACATGCCATAAATAATGATCAATAGAAGGAGTCAAATTAATCCATAACCTCAATCGATGTTATGTTAGTATTGTTCTAAGGAAACCTAAAATCTTATAGCATGCATAAATAAAATGTATTGGTATATTGTAATATAATCCTCATGGAATGCAAAATACCCCTCAAATTACCCCTATATATGGAATAAACACACGTTTGACTACTATAGAAAATGCATTGGACTTATATTTGGGACCACACATCAAATAAGCTATAAAATTCTCACTCACCACAATCAAGGTATACTCATCATATAATCTAAAATGGGAACAACCACGACATAGAATTGGGATTAACAATTCATAATCAATTTCTACGAACCAAAACATGAATAAATTACAAATAACATGCCCAAAATGATAAAACTCTTAAAAAAAATCTAATAATCCATTAAAAACGTGATTTAACTATAGAAAATAAGTGGGTATCATGAAAAATCCTGGATATGTGATAACCTATATAATAGAAATGTGTTTTTTGGAAATATAATTTAAAATAATAATATTTAAATATACATAATTAGGATGGTATAAATACCCTATATACTCCATATATCATAACAACCATCAATGGACATTGATGTTGATGAATGTAAATACCATTAGAAGTTCAATAAAAACATCCAACTGGAATACATGATTTTAATTTCGAAAATCACTTTTAAAAACTACAAAAACCAAATACATTCAAATATTAATATTTTTAGAAAAATTCATTGAAATATATGAAGGAATCCTCAAGGAAAATAATTGAAAGGTTATTAGGAAAATAATTTCATGTTGTAAATGTTAATGTAAACATTATTTTTAAACATTGTGTAAAGGGAGTCAAAAGTGACGCATTTGAACACATTTCATAAATTTCATTTTTTAGTATAAAAATAATGTTATATTCTATAATAAATATATTTAAGAAAAATTTATGTTTAGATGATAACATTTTATGAAACTTTTCATAAAACATTGATATGGAAAACTAATATTCCAAATATAAAATAAGTTACATGATCAATATAACTTATAAATTACTTTATTGATGTTTATTTAATCAATAAGAAAAGAAGTGTAAATTAGACTTGTAAAACACATTCAAAACTAGTTTAGAATAAAATTTATGTGGTTGAAAAAAAGAATAATATCATAATAATTCATCTAAAGGAACATTTAGCACAAACAACAGTAAAAAAGAAAATAGATTATAACATAAATACATTACCACTTTTGTAACACATGAATTGTATGTCCCATTAATGAACAATGTCAAATGATACTTTAAATATCATGAACATAATGTGATTCATGATATAAAACCACAATGTGGTGGTAGATAAAACACATAAAATATGACAGATGTATAATATAATACATTTTGGAAAGAAAATAATTTGAGCCATGAATCCCTTACAATTATGATAAAATTGAAGTGAGAATTAATCAATGAATTGATTATGTTTTCCAAATGTAAATATATATTTAATAAGTGTAAATATGAAATAATATAAATATTTATTTATAAAAATAATAATAGATTATCAATAATGATGGAGAATTAATATAACAAAAAAATGAAATTGAGTTATATAATTTTTTATTAGTTACAAAGATTCCATTCAAATCCCCATGGATTTAAAAAATAATATTTAAAAAAATACCATAATTTTTTTAATAACTATATTAATAGATAATGGAATATTATATTCACCATATAAAAATTTGGATAATAATAATGATATATTCCTCAATTAAAGAAATTGAGATACAATCCATTGCCTTGAGTTTAGACATTACATGTAGAACCTTTAACTCTTATATAATAAGGTTATATAACTTATTTCATTTTTTTTCGTTTCATTAACGTGATTAATAATCTTACCTAAATCATGAATTTTAATTACATAATTAATCAAGTAACCATCTAATTCGACATCGTGTCTTCTGAGGATGTGCACTTCATTATTGGAAAACAAATTTGGTGTGTTGACTGAGCTCATAGAAGTCATAATTTAAAAATATACAAAATAATTTTCATGTAATAGTTATCATATTTCTTCAAAAAACATAATTATAATACAATTAACTAATAATGGTAACAAAAAATAAACTACATTACAATCATGTAGACAATAGGACATATATACACATTTGTAACATTTCCATTTCTCAGTTGTTATTATGGAAAGAAGTTAAGAAATATTCCATATTTATAAAATTAAAATAATTTCATAAATATAATATTATTTATTTAAATTAAATTTTATATTTAATTCATTTAATTTTGTTTTGAAAAAATAATCACATCACATCATGGATGTAGTAGTCCACACATACGCCAGAAAGACTTTATGATTTTTTGGTGCGTTGAAATTTATGAAATAAAATGACATATTATCATTATTGAATAATAAATTTATCATGAATATGAAAATGATATCATATATATAACATATAATAATTAAATATTTTCTAATTACATTTCATAAAAAGCATTACTGAAACAGAATCTGATCACTTCGTGAGGTGGTTAACCACTATAAACATTGGAATCATTATTGTATCCCCCATGGAATGGAAGTTAAGAAGGTATATTTAATATAATAATTTAATTTTTATAATTATGTTTGATATACCATTTATATATACATTACATTCATTATTATAACATGTAGTGATGGAAAAAGATGGAAATCAAATTACATTTGTTAATAAGGCAGTAGTCCATCATACACACAAATGATGGTTTCATTTCAAATTTGATGAAAGAAGAATGTATTTAGATAATAAAATTAGTATAATGACCCATAAAAATATGGTAGATACTATTTCAATTATTTCATAAAAAGTGAAAAATATTTTAAGGAGTTGGAGGAATAAAGAAAATAAAAACACCTGGTTAAGAATGAATCCTCTTCTTCAGATCAACTCTTTAATTTTTCATAAAAATACTCATTGGGAAGGATTTATGATCCAATAATGGAATATAGTTAGTGGGTTTTAATGTAATGGAGATATATGGGTAGTTATTATCAGATCCAAAACGTCATGGAATGTTTTAATAGTACATGAAAGGGGGTAATGTTTTATAAGTGAGGTGAGTGGCACACTTGTAATTTTTGAAAAAAAACAGATTCTGTTGTTTTTCACATTACACAAGGCTTTAAAAAGGCCGTTATCAAGACTTATAAAATATGAGGAACAAAAATGATCATAAAAATGATTGTATAATTTTATTTAGGTAATTATAACCCTTATCTTATATTTATGAAAAACTAGTAAATCTATTTATACCATAACCACAGTAAAATAGTTTTTAGTTTTCACTGTTTATTATGAAAAAAATGAAGTTAAATTTATTTGATATTATAAATATTGATTATTAAATGTATTTAATGTATTTTAATGAATTTAAAAAATTTAATTTCTAGAAATTAATTTAATATAATACTTATAGAGGTGGCCAAAAAAATTTTCTTCATGAAATGTATTTTTTCTGGAATTAGATGAATTATTATTAACTCTTTGGCTAGTAATTTTCATTTCATGAATTTAAATTCATATTTATTTAAATATAATATATAATTTCTTTAAATCCTTAATAATTGAAGGTTTGATTAATTAAAACGGGGAAACATTATGCCTTTTTTAAAGTTTTCATAAAAAAATATGTTCTAAACCCCAAAAAACATTCTGTAAAATTCAATTTAAATATTGTTAAAATATAAGTAATTTTATTAAATAAATATATATAATAATTATGTTACTCGAAAAAATTTCATAGAATAATGATACATGTAATTTTCAGAATCTATTGAAATGATATGATGGTTTCAGAAATATCAGTATTTTTCACTAATAACAATAAATGTTTTTTCCCATAAAATTATATTTTTAAACCTATGTTTTTTTCATAGAATAATTTCAAAAATTAAGATAATTTTACAAATAAATTTTTTCAAATCTAAATAAATTATTTATAAATTTATATTTTCAATATCTAATAAAAATATTTTTTTATGAAAACATAATTTAGTACAATTAAATTATATTACAAAAAATAAATTTAATATCTACCCAGAATTTAAAATTTTTATTATTTTTTGTAACACCCCAAGCTTCTAAGGTACGCTTCTCTTTGAATAATGTGATAGCGTGTGTTGTACACAACACCGAGTTCTAATACATCATAACCAATCAAACTAGCTGTTATGAATAGTAATACCTACTTTTTGAAATTATATTTATTTTATATTTTAAAATGGACTTCATTTTTGGGTTAGTAATATAGAATTTAGCCTAAGGTAAAATTTTGGTACTTTTTGGATAACATTCATATTTTGATGAATAGTGAAAATTACTAAATTTTAATTAAAAACAACTTTTTTAATAAAAATAATTAATAGTGATAAATTATGAATTTGAGTGGTTTTAAAGTATATTTAGAATATAGTTTTACCATTTAATATAATTTTGGTCATTGGACATAATTTTACAATTAAACCGAACATAAACAAGTGTCAATCTTTTGATAGTTATTATCTCTTAAAAACACGCTTTTTGTTTTCACAGCGAGAATTAATTTTAAATTAATTTCTTCCACTTATGTGTTTTGAATTTATAAAAATGGATTTCATATTTGGAATCAGGATGTAAAAATTGTGTAAATAGGTAACTTTTATTTTTAGACATTTTGAATAATTACTGCGGTAAATATTTTATTTACCATGGATAAGGGTAAATCCGGTAAATAAGGGTTAAACAATAATATTATAATAATACTAAATTATCCTAAAACGTGTAATAGCCTTATTTGTTGATACATGTTCGACCATAGGCATATTGGGGTCGATTTTGGGATCCCATGGTGCCACTTGTAGGTGATAGGGACACTTTATTTTAATTAAGTTAAAATGAATACAAAAATGACACAAGCATATATCTTTCAGAAAAACAATTTTTACATAGGGTTATATATGTTTGATTTTAGATTATAAATATTAATTAGAAAGATAAAAGAATTTTCTACATAATTATATTTTATTTATAACTTTTATACATTAAATAATTTAATTTATGTATGACCCAATGATGATGAATTAATTACTATCATAGTGAAAAATTAAAATAATTGATATTATAAATACCCAAATAAATATAATATGAAACTTTTAATGAATTAAACTAATTTTATTGGATAATATGATATATTAGTATTGATTTAATTTACTTTTTCGATGTAATCAATCTGTTATGAGTTTCAAAAAAATCAACTATTGAATAGTGTCAAAATTGACATAAAAGAGTTCTTAAAAAAACTATTATATTATTAATTGATATTAAATTCCTAAAAATCTAAGGATCGCCCAAGAGACTTATATAATGATAGGTTCATCATTAATGGACCACTTGGGGGTCTCTTGGATGTATATAGTAAGTTTATTAATCATATTATATAAAAATACAAAGAGACATTGTAAAAGTGAAACTAATTAACTTAGAGATAATACTTAAAGATAAGGTTAATAAAAGTACCCAAACCTATATAAATTCTGTTGGTTGAGTTGTTTTCGACCTATACCCACCTTAACATTTAAATAATCAACTTTTGAGCCATTAGAAACCGAATATGAATTTATTATAAATTAATATTTCTAGATTTTCCAAAGGTGACCCTCACCCCTCTTATAAAAGGGCACTCCTCATTCTCATTTATTCACACCTTCAAAGCCTTTTGGTTCGACCAAACTCTGCCCAAATACTCTCCCAACTTCCCTCACTACAACCTAGAAGCCTTATTTTGACCAGAAATCCAACCTAAGGAGCCCTTTTGATCAAATCAAAATGAAGAACCTGAAGAAGAGGTAATGTTTTCACCACCCCTTTTCAAGTTCCTTTCTTATTCCACTTCTTCTTTATTTGTTATTACCATTCTAAAATAATAACTCCAGTATCTCACATATTATGTGATGTTATTATAAATATGTTACAACCATATTCAGTATTCTATCCACCCTTTGAATAACATGTCACCATACGTGCGTACGTACGGCTTACCGTCTCCACGTCGTGGTGTAATTGTTATTCAATATATTATTATTTGGATGGGTATAATAATGATGTGTAACTCATGTAAATAATAAATATAACATGTTAAGTTTTTTGTATATATGATATAACATCCATTTATATATTATTTTAATATCAAAAGAATGATATTGTCGCTCGTGCGTACGTACGGACTACCGTCTTCACGAACGCGATAAGATTCATTCTCCATCGTATCCATTCAAGTATAATTATCATTTGATGATTTAAAAATGATGTTTAAGGACTTGATATCATTCTGGATATGAATAATATACAACCTATCCATTACAAACATGGCTTACGTAACAAAACATATAAAAGAAAACAAGTAAGTTAACACCCGAAACAACGATAATACTAAGATATTATTATCAAATCAATATTAAAAGATCATATATGATATCATATTAATGTATATGATTCTTGTATAATTTAATAACAATTATTTCACCATTATACATGAGTTTAACCTACCCCAACCAAGGAAAAGTACAAGGTAAGGGTTATTTCACAATCTCTTCATTATCCGAGGTTGTTTATATGTAATAATCTACTGGGATCTCATTATCATCCACATCCATGTTTTCTTAAAAATGTATTTCAAAACATTATTATTATTTACAAGAATATGGGTTAAAGTCGTTTATACCCTTGTTTGACTTTTTATACGAGGAATCTTTCCGTCGTTTTCAAAACATGGTCCTTTTTAACCTTTTCGACAGAGTTAAGGTAAGAATGTTTTTTTAAACTTATACGGCGGGTGTGGCTATTTTACGCCGTTATAAAATCTTCAAAGCTTTCCTTACAAGCTTATAAGAATATCTTCAAAGAAAATCTTTTATTTTATATGGCTCTTAAATGATTTCAAAAATAGAAAGAGATATTTCTCAAGAAAGATTTTTGATTTCATCTATGTCAACATCCTTTGATGGATTTTATGCTTATTTGAAGTTGATTTATTATGATACAAAACTTCTATATTGTATTGAAGGTTTTGGGATATGTTTGACTGTGGATGTGCTATTTTTATAACATTCATAGTTTATGGTGAAATTATTGAC
The DNA here is from genome assembly GCA_963277665.1 of Viscum album. Classification (NCBI taxonomy): domain Eukaryota; kingdom Viridiplantae; phylum Streptophyta; class Magnoliopsida; order Santalales; family Viscaceae; genus Viscum; species Viscum album. The sequence continues at coordinate 383,215,993 of OY728136.1, forward strand.
ATTCCGTATGCTAGTTATAATACGAATGTTTATGTTATGTTTAAACCTTTTCATATGGGAATGCATTGGACTTAATATGTGACGGGTGGAGCCCTCTATATCTCCTCGATGCATCGGTAGGTCTCATGAGACAAACTAGTGTCTCGGCACAAGGCCTTGACAAAGTCATATTTGTAGTCTTGGCATGAGGCCTTGGCTATGTGGTTATGATAGTATGGCATTATGCATTCCATCATTATGAAAGTGGTTATTGATTTTTCATGTGATTATTCGATTAGTAGAATATCCATGTGAATAAGTAAATGGAATTATGTCATTTTATTTATTCCATACTATGTTGAAAGTTCAAGATTGAAAGGCTTTTGTTTTAGTTATACATTGCCTTAAATGTTTATTCTTATTTATGAATGTTTCCGCTATATTGTTATCCTTACTGGGCATTTGAGCTCACCCCTTTTCTATGTTTTATTTTGCCCAGGATGTGAAGAAGTAAGTTATAAATGACCTACAGGGATATTATGAGGGGATAATAGTATGGACTGTGGAGACATTATGTTGTTGTAGTAGTTTTTCATTTTATGGTGTAATGTAAAACTTATGAATATATCTAGTGTTTCCAAGGCTACAAAACCAATCGGTATTTTGAGATTTGATCTTTATTATGATCTTGAAAATGTTATGTAATAATGCACCGAATCTGGGTAACTGGGGTCAGGGAGTTACATTTGTTATCAGAGGAAGTTTAGTTCAAACCTTGGAAGCTAGATTTAGATAAACTCTGATTAGATCACGTATAACTAAGATGAACTTTGAGGATTAGTATAGAAGAACATCCTAGAATTTTTGTATTGTAGAGATTTTGTGAGTTTTTCAAGAAATACATCCTTGTCTAGATATGAGCAGGTAGAGGCGGCTCTGGCATAGATGTACCTAGGGGTAAAACCCGAAAACACCGCTTTGAGCTAGACTCGAACGGGAACTGGTGCATGACAACGGGCCTTGCTGCACTCTTGGTTACGACACTCCTGGGGGATATGCTTAGGATAACTCTAATTTTCTTTATAAATCATTATGAAGGGTTTATGAGTATATACATCCTCAAAGAAAACATTTTTATGATTATGGATTATATCCATAAATAGTTCAATTTATGTTAAGTGTTTTATAAGTATGGGATTATGTATTTTGATTCATAAACAGATCTAGTTTATTCCATTGTTTAGAAATGGCACCTAGTGGAAGAAATGAAAACCGTATCAATGCACGCACTCCATGTAGGGATTTCCCTCCTGCTCAAGATAATTATAGTGGAGCTGGTGATGCAACTGGTGCCGATCAGCAAATCACCATATTGGGAAAACTTACCCAGGTTATGAATAATAACCTTACCCATATGGAGCACCCTATCCACAGCGTAGAGGATCAATGTTAGATCGATTCATGAGGCAACAACCAACAACTTTCAATGGGAGTACAAATCCATTAGTAGGTGAGCAATGGATAAATTCCCTAGAGAAAATATTTCAGGCTTTGGAGAGCCCCTGTTCTTTTTGTTAAAAAGAAAGACGGATCTATGAGGTTATGTATCGACTACAGGGAGATCAATGCTATAACAATAAAGAACAAGTATACCCTACCACGCATTGATGATTTATTTGACCAACTGCATGGAGCTCAATACATTTCAAAGATTGACCTTAGATATGGATACCATCAGTTGTGTGTGATGAAGGAAGACATTCCGAAGACAGCATTTCGAACCACGTACATGCATTACGAGTTTACTGTAATGCCTTTTGGATTGACTAATGCACCCTCTGTATTCATGGATCTGATGAATAGAGTTTTAAAGGAGTATCTCGATGAATTTGTGGTGGTATTTATTGATGATATCTTGGTATACTCCAAAACCTACGAAGATCAGGAAAATCACTTGCGCATTATCTTGAAGACTCTGAGGAGGCATGAATTATATGGAAAGTTTAGAAAGTGTGAATTCTGGCTCCATGAGATTTCTTTTCTTGGCCATATTGTCACTAAAGATGGAATATATGTTTATCCTTCTAAGACCAAGGCAATCCAATAATGGCCAGCACCTATGAGTATAACTGAGGTACGTAGTTTTATTGGTTTGGCAGGTTATTATCGACGATTCGTCCAGAATTTTTCCCGATTGGCTAACCCATTAACGAAGCTCACACGTAAAGGGGTAAAATTTGTTTGGACAAAAGAGTGTGAATAATGTTTCGAAGAACTGAAGAGAATATTAGTCAATGCTCCTATATTGACTCTATCATCGGGGAATGATGGGTTCGTTATTTATAGTGATACATCGAAGAAAGGACTTGGTTGTGTCCTTATACAGAATGATAGAGTTATTGCCTATGCATCACGACAGTTGAAAATTCATGAGCAAAACTATCATACTCATGATCTCGAGTTAGCAGGTGTGATCTTTGCTTTGAAGATATGGAGGCACTACCTCTATGGTGAAAAATGTGAGATTTATACTGATCACAAGAGTTTGAAGTATATCTTCTCACAAAAATAACTCAACATGAGGCAAAGGAGATGGCTTGAATTAATCAAGGATTATGATTGTACGATACACTACCACCCGGGAAAAGCAAACAATGTGGCAGATGCTTTGAGCAGAAAATACCATGGAGATTTGAACATGATGAGAATTGAATGGGATCCAATTTTCAGGGATCTAGTAAAGATGGACATGGGTATAACTAGGGGAGGTGAAAAATCAATGCTTTTTAAAATGGTTGCCAAACCATCTATACTAGAAAGGATTAAGAGTTCTCAGAACGATGATGAAGAATTTAAAAAGAAGATTAATGCTGTGAATGATGGGAGATTGAGAGAATTTGTGTATGAAGATGGAATTTTGAAATTCGGGAAGAGACTTTGTGTTCCCGATTTACCTGATCTAAAAAGGGAATTGCTGGATGATGATCATAGTTCCAATTTCTCTATACACCCTGGGAGAACCAAAATTTATAGAGATTTGAAGGAACATTTTTGGTGGGACAACATGAAGAGGGAGATTGCTGATTTTGTGTCAAGATGTATGGTTTGTCAGCAAGTGGAAGCTGGAAGGCAACAACCTGGAGGATTCATGAAACCTCTTCCCATACTGGAGTGGAAATGGGACAATATTATGATGGACTTTGTCACGGGGCTACCAAAGACTCCTAGAAAGAACGATGCAATATGGGTTATTGTTGATCGTATTACCAAGTCAGAACATTTTCTTGCTATAAGAGAAGATATACCCCTTGAACGTCTAGAAAGACTATATATTAATAAAGTTGTGAGACTTCATCGAGTACCCCTATCGATTGTTTCTGATCGTGATCCCCGTTTTACTTCAAGATTCTGGAAAAGTCTTCAGAAATCCCTGGATACTGAACTTCATTTGAGCACTGCTTACCATCCTCAGACAGACAGACAATCAGAACGGACGATTCAAACCTTAGAAGACATGTTGAGATCTTGCTCACTTGAAATTAAGGGTATGTGGGATCAATACTTACCTCTCGTAGAATTTTCCTATAACAATAGCTTCCATTCGAGTATTCAGATGGCACCATATGAAGCGTTATATGGAAAGAGATGTCGTACACCAACCTGTTGGGATGACGTTGGTGAAAGAAAACTTGTAGGCCCAGAACTGGTGGAGGAAACGATGGAAAAGGTAAAGGTAATCCAAAATCAGATCAAAGCAGCTCCAAGTAGGCAGAAGAGCTATGCCGATAATCGAAGGAAGGATTTGGAATTTCAAGTTTGTGATAATGTTTTCCTGATGGTATCTCCATGGAAGGGAGTTATAAATTTTGGTAATAAAGGTAAATTGAGTCCCAGGTACATCGAACCTTTTGAAATTCTAGAACGAATTGGGGCTGTGGCTTACCGATTGGCAATGCCACCAAGTCTCTCCAAAGTTCACGATGTGTTCCACGTATCTCTGTTGAGGAAATACATGCCTGACCCAACGCATGTACTCACCTATGATGAATTAGAACTAGAACCCGATCTGTCTTATTGTGAAGATCCTGTCAGGATTCTTGATACGAGAGAACATGTGCTGAGAAACCGGACGACGCGTCTGGTAAAAGTTTTATGGAGAAACCATAAGATGGAAGAGGCAACGTGGGAACCTGAGGAACTTATGATGAAGAACCACCTAAGTCTTTTCATGAGGTAGTATTCTAGAAATTTCTAGAATGAAATTATTTTAAGGAGGGGAGAATGTAACACCCCAAGATTCTACGGTACGCTTCTCTTTGATTAATGTGATAGCATGTTTTGTACAAAGCACCGAGTTCTAACACACCATAACCAATCAAAGTAGCCGTTAGGAATAGTAATACCTAATTTTTGAAATTATATTTATTTTATATTTTAAAATGGACTTCATTTTTGGGTTCGGAATATCGAATTTAGCCTAAGGTGAAATTTTGGTACTTTTCGGATAACATTCATATTTTGATGAATAGTGAAAATTACTAAATTTTAATTAAAAACAACTTTTTTAATCAAAATAATTAATAGTGATAAATTCTGAATTTGAGTGGTTTTATAGTATATTTAGAATATATTTTTACCATTTAATATAATATTGGACATTGGACATAATTTTACAATTAAACCAAACATAAACAAGTGTCAATCTTTTGATAGTTATTATCTCTTAAAAACACGCTTTTTGTTTTGACTGCGGGAATTAATTTTAAATTAATTTCTGCCACTTCTGTGTTTTGAATTTAGAAAAATGGATTTCATATTTGGAATCATGATTTCCAAATTGTGTAAATCGGTAACTTTTATTTTTAGACATTTTGAATAATTACTGCGGTAAATATTTTATTTACTATGGTTAAGGGCAAATCGGGTAAATAAGGGATAAAAAATAATATTATAATAATACTAAATTACCCTAAAACGTGTCCTAGCCTTATTTTTTGATACATTTTCGACCATAGGAATCTTTGGGTCGATTTTGGGACCTCATGGCGCCACTTGTAGGTGATAGGGACACTTTATTTTAATTAAGTTAAAATGAATACAAAAATGACACAAGCATATATCTTTTAGAAAAACAATTTTTACATAGGGTTATATATGTTGGATTTTAGATTATAATTATTAATTAGAAAGAGAAAAATATTTCTTACATAAATATATTTTATTTATAATTTTTAGACATTAAATAGTTTAATATATGTATGACCTAATGATGATGAATTAATTACTATAATAGTGAAAAATTAAAATAATTGATGTTATAAATACCCAAATAAATATAATATGAAACTTTTAATGAATTAAACTAATTTTATTGGATAATATGATATATTATTATTGATTTAATTGACTTTGTTCGAATTAATAAATCTTTTATGAGTATCACAAAAATAAACTATTGAATAGTGTCAAAATTGACATAAAAGAGTTCTTAAAACAAATATTATATTATTAATTGATGTTAAATTCCTAAAAATCTAAGACTCGGACAAGAGACTTATATCATGATAGGTCCATCATTAATGGACCACTTGGGGGTCTCTTGGATGTATATAGTATGTTTATTAACCATATTATATAAAAATAAAAGAGACATTGTAAAAGTGAAACTAATTAACTTAGAGTTAATACTTAATGATAAGGTTTATATAGGTACCCAAACCTGTCTAAATTCTATTGGTTGAGTTTTTTTCGACCTATCCCCACATTAACATTTAAATAATGAACTTTGGAGGCATTAGAAATCGAATATGAATTTATTATAAATTAATATTTCAAGCTTTTCCAAAGGTGCCCCTCACCCCTCTTATAAAAGGGCACTCCTCCATCTCATTTCTTCACACCTTCATAGCCTTTTGTTTCGGCAAAAATCTGCCCAAATACTCTCCCAACATCCCTCACTGCAACCTAGAGGCCATATTTTGATCATAAAGCCAACCTATGGAGCCCTTTTGATAAAATCAAAAGGAAGAACCCGAAGAAGAGGTAATGTTTTCACCACCCCTTTTCAAGTTCCTTTCTTCTTCCACTTCTTCTTTCTTTGTTATTAACATTATAAAATAATAACTCCAGTATCTAACATATAATCTCATGTTATTATAAATATGGTACAACCATATTCAGTATTCTATCCACCCTTTGAATAACATGTCACCATACGTGCGTACGTACGGCTTGCCGTCTCCACGTCGTGGTGTAATTGTTATTCAATATATTATTATTTAGATGGGTATAATAATGATGTGTAACTCATGTAAATAATAAATATAACATGTTAATTTATCTGTATATATGATATAAAATCCATTTATATATTATTTTAATATCAAAAGAATGATATTGTCGCTCTTGCGTACGTACGGACTACCGTCTCCACGAACGCGATAAGATTCATTCTCCATCGTATCCATTCAAGTATAATTATCATTTGATGATTTAGAAATGATGTTTAAGGACTTGATAACATTCTGGATATGAATAATATACAACCTATCCATTACAAACATGGCTTACGTAACAAAACATATAAAAGAAAACAAGTAATTTAACACCCGAAACAACGATAATACTAAGATATTATTGTCAAATCAATATTAAAAGATCATATATGATATCATATTAATGTATATGATTATTGTATAATTTAATAACAATTATTTCACCATTATACAGGAGGTTAACCTACCCCAACCAAGGAAAAGTACAAGGTAATGGTTATTTCACAATCTCTTCATTATTCGAGGTTGTTTATATGTAATAAACTACTGGGATCTCTTTATCATCCACATCCATGTTTTCTTAAAAATGTATTTCAAAACATTTTTATTATTTACAATAATATGGGTTAAATTAATTTATACCCTTGTTTGACTTTTTATAAGAGGAATGTTTTCGTCGTTTTCAAAACAAGGTCCTTTTTAACCTTTTCGACAGAGTTAAGGTAAGAATGTTTTGTTAACTTATACGGCGGGTGAGGCTATTTTCCGCCGTTATAAAATCTTCAATGATTTCCTTAAAAGCTTATAATAATATGATCAAAGAAAATGTTTTATTTTATATGGATCTTAAATTATTTCAAAAATAGAAAGAGATATTTCTCTAGAAAGATTTTTGATTTCATCTATGTCAACATCCTTTGATGGATTTTACGCTTATTTGAAGTTGATTTATTATGATACAAAACTTCTATATTGTATTGAAGGTTTTGTGATATGTTTGACTGTGGATGTGCTATTTTTATACCATTAATAGTTTATGGTGAAATTATTGACATTTCGAATGCTAGTTATAATACGAATGTTTATGTCATGTTTAAACCTTTTCATATGGGAATTCATTGGACTTAATATGTGACGGGTGGGGCCCTCTATAGATCCTCGATGCATTGGTAGGTATCATGAGACAAACTAGTGTCTTGGCACAAGGCCTTGACAAAATCTTATTTGTAGTCTTGGCACAAGGCCTTGGCTATGTGGTTATGATAGTCTGGCATTATGCATTCCATCATTATGAAAGTGGCTATTGATTTTGCATGTGATTATTCGATTAGTAGAATATCCATGTGAATAAGTAAATGGAATTATTTTATTTTATTTATGCCATACTATGTTGAAAGTTCAATATTTAAAGGATTTTGTTTTAGTTATACATTGCCTTAAATGCTTATTCTTATATATGAAAGTTTCCACTATATTATTATCCTTACTGGGAATTTGAGCTAACCCCTTTTCTATGTTTTATTTTTCCCAGGATGTGATGAAGTAAGTTATAAATGACCTGCAGGGATATTATGAGGGGATAATAGTGTGGACTGTGGAGACATTATGTTTTTATATTAGTTTTTCATTTTATGGTGTAATGTAAAACTTATGAATATATCTAGTGATTCCAAGGATACTAAACCAATCGGTCTTTTGAGATTTGATCTTTCTTATGATCATGCCAATGTTATGTAATAATGCACAGACTCTGGGTAACTAGGGTCGGGGCGTTACATTTTTAAGATACAATTTATATACATTTTCCTTAATGATTGTAATACTATTCAATCAAAAAAAATCAATGGCTATACTAAAATGGTCAAATTTGAAATTATATTATTATTAGGTTCAGTTAAGATCAGTGTTGCATGTCATGAATATTTTCAAGCATAGGTTCTTCTTTTAAAATCACAGGGTGTTATTGAGGTCTTAGTTAGTGTTCATGTTTCATAAATTTATTCTATTTATTTGTACTACTTATATTTGATATAATTTACCTACTATGGAAATTTATTTGTATGTACATTTGTTGTGTGTATCAGTATTCGTCTCATTTTGATATTTATGGGGTTATGTTATTCTTAATTTTTGGTAATTAATTACAATTTCTAATTGAAACCTATTCTAAATTTACTAGTTATTGTATTTTATTTCACATTATTTTTATTATAAAGGGGATATTGTCTCCACGTTCATTTTTTCACCCTTCACCACTATATGAAAACCATAAGTGTTTTCGGAGTTATACCAATGGTTTAACATAATGATGATAAGTAATGATAAAATATTATAATTTAGTGTAGTTATAGTCATATTGTGACTTAATTGTTAAACAATGCCCTATTTTATGAATACTTCATAGATATATCATATTTGTGTAAACCTAGAATATCTATTATGTTATTTTATCATTGTGATTTTCTATTTAGATTAATAATATCTATGATATTTGTGAACATTGGGTGATTATTAATGTGTTTATTCTAACTATAAAAAAATAATCATTTTCAATAAATAATTTTTATGATACTGTGGTTACAATATTTTTTCCCAAGCAGTGTACCATTATCAAACATTGGAACTATGACTTTTATCATATCCAAATGATTGAATATTTGATAACTCTGCAACAAACTATTTTTTTTTCAAAATGAGATTTATTGATAATTTAATTAATGAAATATTTTTTCCAATATTTGATGCAATAAATTACTAGATCCTAAAGAAAAATATGAAATCCCATTATAGATCACCGATTCATGATACTAATGTTAATATAATATGTGGAATTCAAATAAGTGTCCCAACAAGGTTTTATTTTATTAAATTGGATAAGGAGTTTTTTAATATATATTCTAAGGTACATTATGTAATACCTAGAACTCAATAAAATCAGTTTTATATGAATTTATTGGAATATACATATTATAATATTATTTATTATAACATTTCACAATCTATGATGGATCCAATATGGTTATGTAATAATATCATAATGCCCAATTTTATATATCTTAATATTAGTGAAATATTCCAAATTAAAACTATATATGAATTGTTTAATAGAATAATTGATATTTTTATATTAGTAGAATACATGGAAAATATTGAATACATTAAAATTAGTTTAAAATTACTTTTTTATTTTTATACCATTATAGAATTTAGAGGATTCAATTATTTAAAATAAATATAAGTCATTTTATTCATCATAATTCTAGTGTTTCTTATATCCTTATGAGGTGAGGAACCTCTCAAAAGGATATTTCATTATATCAATAAAATTGATTGATTTTCAGGAAATGGAAAATTTAAATATTCATAATAAAATGAATTTTGAATATATCAGTTTTATGATTATTTCATAATATCTTTTTAGAATTAATAATGTTAATAGAATATTAGAAATTAAATTACTATTCAAATGTTTTAAATGATTTAATATTTGTTATCTAATTTCATATATAATCCCACCCTTTTTATTCATTGATATTAGATATTAATAGATAAATATTCATATCATTATACCAATGTATGCAGCATGACTGTAGAGGTTTAGTGTCATTGAAAATAGGGATATATAAAAAAATTGTTCACAAGTGAACTTCTTCATCTCCTAATATGTTATTTATAACTGTTACCATTCATAGAAATATTATGCATAATAGAATTATTCATAACCAGGGTAAGATAATCACTAGAAATTTTCATATTAGACTGTCAGTTAGGGTAAATAAATGTGATATCAGGGATCACATATTCATAACATGAGCATAAGGGTATGATACTATGAGATTAACATTTGAAAACCATACCCTATATAAAATTTATCACAATTTGAAGTGGCAGAATAAATATTAGTTTTTCATAAAACATGAATCCTAATGGATTTAAATATATTTATCTCTGAGAGAATAACATTAGATTAAAACATAAATTTCTTGAATATACATAATCTTTGATAATAATTTACATAGTAGTCAAGGAACATTTATAGAACTATTTGAATGGATTGGGTTCACATCCAAAAACGATTTTAGTTTCCAAGGTTCATTATATCAACTACCATAGTGGATATTGTGCCTTATAAAAATGGGGTCACTATCTATTCATTTACTATTTACCTAATAAGATATCAACCATTAACCAATTTATTAGAGTACTTCATATTTTCATGCCCACCGATAAAAAAAAATAAGGTCATACAAATATATAAAAAATCATCATAAAATATATGTAATATCAAAAAAAAATGGTAAATGAATTTCCTAATCATTTCATCATTCCATAATCCATTGAAAATATATGGGTTTAAAAAGCATTTCGTTAATTCATCAATGAAAAAAATATAGAAATGGAACTGATTTTATAAACATAATTTCATCATAATCATAAACTATATAATAAATTAATAATTATGGTATCAATGTAAAAATCTCTATAAATGGATAGGAATATTCATAGGATTTCACCGTAGATGTAAAATGATTATGAAAGATAAATTGAAACATTATTTGGGGAAAATACCCTTTCCAATTTTATTAAAATATTCTAAAACTAATTATTTCCCAATTATTTAAAAAAAATCATTAAAATAACCTCGTAAACCTATAATAGATTCGTTATGTCATTTGGAAATCATTATGGAGGTAAATACTTTTCAGTTCGTAAACTCTAAAAAAGAAATCCTTTCAGATTTTTGATAAAATGTCTCAACTACCACCTTAATAAAATTAAAATAATATTCCATCGATTTTTTTAAAAATAAAAAATGGTAAAATTTAATTTAAAAAAATACTTTCATAATCCTAAATCAATTTTTCAAGCATTTTTAGAAAAAATAGTAATGGGGGAGAAAGGATTTTTGACCAAAGAGAGAAATAATGTTTATTCTACTTTTGACCATTATTTGAGACTCTTCAACACATAAACAAAGTAATATATAAGGAAAAATATAATTTATTTAAATAACTAAAGGATAATAAAATTAATGACTTTATGTATATATATCATAATATATCATCATCATCAGAATCACAATCATAAACAATCTTGATAAATATTGAGGTTGTAACTTAAAAACGGTTACCATTTTGATAAAGGTTTTATCATAATACCCATGATGGAATAAATTCAATTTAAACTTTAAATAACGTGAAATTAGGTACATTAATGATATTATTTTTCAATGGTTTAGTATATACACAACAAAAAAATAAACGAGTTTCAAATATGGAATATGTCTCCTACAGGTAAATGTGAGACAAAAATCCCTTACCTCATGTTTTGACATCCTTATTATGTGTTTGATCAATATTTAAAAAAATATTGGTTTTCTATAAATATATCACATAAACACACTCATATATATCAGACACTATAAAATTTAATATGACCCTTTTATCACATATTTATGAATAATTTTCTATTAAAATAAATTTTCTTACTCATAATTTCTTTTTTTTTCAGGTATTTATTAGTTCATTAATTTTGGTATATGTACATTGATAATTGTTACATAATATCCATTATATTAATCATAACATAATTTTCATATATATTCATTATATACATAGTTATATTTCTCTACAAAAGTATATATAAAAAAATTAATTACACCGTTCATACACACGCTATGTTGTATGTACGCATGAACGTTGTTTTTTTTCGAAAGGATGGAATGAAATGAAATTAAATAATATTTAAAAATTATTGACCATTATTATATAATATAAATTATATATATTCATAATATCAATCCTTATTAACATTCATTTAAATATAAGATTAAAAAAATTAAATCATTTTATGGATTTATTACTTTACACCTATGCATGATAAACATTATAATTTTAAAAAAATGGATGTTTATAAGGTATATGTGATATTAAAATTAAATCTGTATAAAAACTTCATAAATATAATACATCAATAATAAATACATTTTTGTATCCAACTATGATATGTGGTGAAAGAAAAATAAATTATGTTAGTTCACAAGGCGGTAGTCTGTCGTACACATGATCGACAATTTAATTTCTCATTTGATTGGAGAGTACATTTATATTTCATAAGAAATTAAAGTAATAAAAAAAATTTACTTTAGATAATGATTTTATTATTAAATAATAATTAAATAATTTTTTAATGTGGTATAATAATAAGTAAAACTAAACCACAAGCATAATAATTATACATCTTCTTCATTTTTTTGATTTACACCTAAGGTATTTATAGAAATATTTCTGATCAATTTTGGGACTCTAGGTTTTGTAGATGGATTTAAGGAAATTTTTTTGGTAGGTATTGGGTGAAACAAAAATATCATGACGTGTAGGATATAAAAGAGAGGGGCATTGCTTTTTTCAATGTGGGAGAGAGGACACACGTACAGTTTTTTATTAGATTTAAATATAACCCTGTTATATATAATCCAAATAAATACCAAATGGACAATTCAAGAACATTTAACAACATATGGTTAAAAATAAAAATAAAGTAGAAATTATACATACTTTAAGACATTTTACCATTATATATTTAGTTTAACCGTCGATAAACCTGTTTTAACTATAACCACATTAACAATTTTTTATGGGTTTTACTATTATTTTTTAAAAGGATAATAATTGACTATAATTTTTATATTAATTATTTTTTTCAAAATATTAAATCCATTTTACCAAATTCAATTCAAATAATTTGAAAATTTTAATTTAAAAGTAAACATATCATAGTGATGAAAAAATGTATTTCCAAATAAACGTTTTCGTAAGATTAAAAAGATTTCATATTAAAATTGAAGATCAAAATTTTTACCATAAAAAATTGAAATAATAATAATAATAATGAACTTAGTTTACTTTTAGATCCATAAAAATGGATATTTATATATTATATAGTCTAAATAGTTATTTTAAAAAAATTATTTTTTTCTCATTCATCGACCAATTAGTCGGTTAAACAAATTTTAAAAAATTGAACTTTTGATAATTTTGAAATATTTATTTTAAAATTGAAAATAATTTTCCAAATATATTTACAAAAATTATAAAAAAATAATAAATTAAAAATTTGGGAAACTAGCATGTTAAAAAAACATTTACAGGGAAAATGATTCTCCATGGAAAAGAGGATTTTTCAGTAACTCTATAACCAGTATTATTCATTATTTGAAATTACATATTCATTAATATATATATACTATAAAAATTCTATATAATTCATTCATCATTATAGATTTTTTTATGAAATTTAAAAAAAATTGAACTTATAAATAGTTTTATGAAAAAAAATGTGTTTCTATTCATAAAAATAGATTTCTTCCAAATGCAATAATATTTTTTATTAGAAAAATGAAATATATAATAATAAATAATATTTATATATTTAAATTAAATTCAATATTTTAAATATAATCAAAAATTTAATTATTTTATATAATTAAATGAAATTTATGTTTAAAAAATTGATATTTTAATATAAAACACATTAATTTAAAAAAAATATTAAAATATAATCATAATAATATTTTGATTTTTTAATTTCAAAAATGGTATACTTTTTATAATATATAATTACAAATATATTTATAAGTTAGTTATATCATACAAACACAAAAAAACTGATAAAAGTTTTTTTTGAAGAAAATATATTTTTGAAATACATAATGAAATTACTGAAAATTATATATATTTTTATTAATTAGGAAGTACATATTTATATTATATCATGAATTAAATCAAATTTATACCATCCAACTCAATTATTATGTTAAATGATTCATATTTAAATAATTATATTTTATTAATAAAATTTTGTTTTCTAAAACATGGTGACATGTGTATTGTCGGCTATGAAAAAATAAATCACATTTGAAGAGAAAAATATTATAAATTTTTTGCGATTTATATCCCCAACCCATAATAAATTGTGTCCTCGTAATTTTTAATTTATCTCAGTAAAAAAAGGTTTGACATCTTAAAATTTATTTTTTCAAATCCCACATCATTAAAGGTATTAATAAAAATATCCCATGATTAGTGAGAAAGTGAACAATTAAGGACATCTAGGATAACAAATAACTATGTTTATATATAAATTTTTTTTAGTGTAAAGTGAAAATAAAAAAATTGATAAAATGTAATATCTATAGATCACTGACAATAAAGAATTTGAATTATGATGTGAAAGATAAAGTCCACACAACTATAATCATATATTCTTTGAAAAATACCATAATGTCATAAAAATCATCATGAGTTGATAATTTTTTTATTTCAAAATCATTTTATTATTATTGTGAAATTCATCAACTATCTATACTAATAACATAAGGAAATATACTTACATGACAAGTAGAATTTCATCCCTTATTAGATTTTCACCAAAATAGCATTCCTTCCAAAATATTGAGAATGAAATATTAATTTATCATGCCTGAATAATTAAAATGAAATTTAAATGGGTTATATTATCCGAAAATGAATGAAATGTTATTCTATTTTTCAAAAAATATTTATTAAAACCAATTTTATTTCCCAATTTTATCAAATAAATTTTTCTATAAAATATCAAATGTTACACCCAATGTTCAAAATAATCCATTAGACATGTATATATCCTTAAAAACCTTCAAAAATACATCTGACCACATTCAACATCCAAACAATTATGAAAAATTACACTAATTTTACAAATTCATCTTTTCATTAATCCCATGAACATCGTAATTTAACCATTAATGTCACATACGAAATATTTGAATACCTTAAACACCATAAAATATAAATTTAAAGATAACAACTTACAAAATTAACAATATCTTTATTCATTTAACACAATAACAAATTATTCAAGATATTCCATGAATCATAAAATTAATTAAAGTCCATCATGATTTACTTTTTCAACCAAATCCAAAATCATTTTAAATGTTACCAATACAATATGATTTACATCAACAATGTAAATCATCCATTTATCCCAACTAAGCATTATAACATAATCATCAGGAAACAATTTAGGGTTATCTTTCCCCCAACCATGTGTTTTTTTATAAAATATCCCCTTATATTTAAATTCATTTTCTAGGAAAACTATACCATTCAACATATACATTGAAATCCAAGAAGAAAAATATTACGAAAGAATATATAGATGAATCATTATTATTATAAAAAACATATCAATTATATTAACCCACAAGAACACCATCCTCAAATCCCAATTCATAGACACTTTAAAAATTAAACATCCTTCTTAAACCACTTTCTCAAATTCATTATATTGTATTTTAATACTTCATTACTAAAATATGAATAAATTAATAATGTCTTAGGGCTCATGAACCAAAATTTATTCATCATTCTTACATATAAAATAAACAATACATTTTAAATTGTTTGTTCCCTTTATATGTTATTTTTAGTCTCTTCATCTTCTATAGTAAAATCAGTACTCATATAACATTGTGGATTCTCTTCTAGATCTTTCTCACTGAGACATGTATTTTTAAAACACTCATTCTTATAAAATTTAAAACATTCAACAACCAATGCAACCATAGAGAGAAAATTTTTCACATTCATTTCATTAAGAAAACTTTTCAGTTTTCATAATAAGTTAATTTCATTGTGTCCCACTTTTTTAAACTCAAAACATCATTCTTTTCTTCTCAGAAATTCACTTCAGTGACCCTTACCACATTATAGACATTGTGGATGCTAAACAATGATTCCTTTAACAGGACCTCAATTCATAAGACATGAACACCATTTCCTTTCACAAGAAAATAAACTGAAACATACCATATTCCATGAACAAGGTATTCCCTATTAACAATACATGAGGATGAATGGGAAAGAATATCAATTCTCAAGACCTACACACCACATCCGTTCACATGATGTTAAGAATTAACCTTATCCTAACCAATGATCATGGGATTCAATATGTGACATGTTCATGATGACTTATTTGAGAACCATGATATTCTTCATGTGTTATTCATGAAACTATACCCCTTCACATGGGAATCTCCCATAGGTAATCTCTATTCCCATCATCACTTCTCCAAAAAGGCACCTAGGAAATTTCCAGGAAAAATCAACAGCGATTTCATAATTTCTTCTAGTATACGAGGTGATTATTTGGTATGTGAGCTCCAATAATACCGCCCCTCATCGAAACTCCTTCCGTGACATGATAATCCTTACCACACGGTGTTCAATACCATGTATGGATCCTATCACATGACCTTAATGTGAATCATCAGTCTATATAGATTTCTATCCTTTCCTCTTAAATAGTCTATGTAGGACACCTCCTTGAGGTACAATCCAAATATTATCCAGTGTAAAATTATTACCCTTGGTGGGACACAGTAAAAAACCTGGTGTGAAATCAACCCCCTTGGTGGGGGGTGGGAGAAAAACTCCATCATCCAGTGTATACTCATCCCCTTGGGTACACAAAAAACCACTAAAATATCTCCAAAAGACGTTAAACTCATGATTTTATCCATCTCTTCATGGTTTTATAGTCCCCATAACAAATATGTTAAACATGTGACTTTACATTTTTCTAAAATAAATCCCAATCTGTTTCCAAAATAAATTAAAATCATAACCTTATCCTTCTCTACAAGGAGTCATGATATATCTTCACAAGTTGTCAAACATATGACATTATCCATCTATACAAGGCGTCTTGATCGGTATCCATAAGATGTTAAACTTATGACATGATCCATCTCTAAAAGGAATCTATATATGTCTATTTAATATGGTAAAATTGTGACCTAATATGTCTCTATAACTAATCTCAATCTGTATCCACAAGATGTTAAACTCATGACCTAATATGTCACTAAAAGGAACAATTATTTTTCTCTATAAGATATTATGCTAGTGACAATATAAACCTATACAAGGCATCTGGATCCATCCACATAAGATGTTAAACCTACAAACCATACATCTCATCAAGATGTTAAACTTGTGACCTGATATAAAATCCCTTCCAAATTTCATATACATTGAATGCCTAATGTAAAAAAGGGGTTGGATGACTTATTCCCATATCATCAATTACCACATGAATGATATGGAATGACTTGTGTTCCATGTCTATTATGCTGCATTCATGACATGCCATCCAAAATAGGAATACATTATAGGTTCCCAACCTACCCAATGCTATGGAATTATAGGATATACCCAATGTTTCAATCTATTCTGACCAAAGTTTGTTGTCTGGTCAAGATTGAATAAGGGGGCCTCCCAACTTTGGAATGTGAGAATACAAGGAAAGAAATACACATCCTTGTGATTATGTGAACCTCACTAGTGAATGTATCAGAAAAAATAACGATTATAATTTAGGTCTGTATCTAAATTTGATTGATGGAATTTTATAGAAGTTCAATAAGATACAATATTATATAGTTATTTTTCAAGACAATTAATATTTTTTGGGGATGTTTCATTTGGTTTATCTATATGTAACCCATATTTTTAACAAGTGATTTTACTAAAAGGATTAATAATAAATAATGGGATTAATTTTTTTTAAAGATATATGATAAAGGGAATGATAGAGATTTTCATATTCAAATATTCATAAATGGGGAGGTTATTGAGGTAATTATGTTTTTGGATATTTATGTTATATTAATTAATATGGTGGTGTATAGATTTTTATAATTTTCATAAGGTAATAATTTTTGGGATTAGTTAAAGCATGTGATTATAGGAATAAATTGATATACAATTTTGAAATTGTAGAAGTTTATTTTAGTACATGAGGTATAAAAATAATGTCCAATACTCAAAATTAAGGGCATCAAATTAGATTTAGGTAGAAAATTATTAATGATAGAATTTATACTTGTGATGTATGTATATTTCCTTATATTAATAGTCTATAGGTTAATGTAATTCATATACTATTTGAAAAGGATCATAAGACAAAAATGGTGTTTTGTATCATTCACTTCAGATGAATTTAGGGTCTTTAAACCCCTCATTAATTATGGGTTTTAAGTTGATGCCATTCTACAGATCAATTTGATTGTCAGTCTATATTTGTACTTGAGAATTAATTTTCACTTGTATTTCCATTTTATCACATAAAACTATGGACCTTATATTTGTAAACCTAGTTTTGTAGTGACCTAAGTAATTCACATTCCCTCTTTTTATGTTTATATTTTATTAACCCTTTTTTATGTTTGTTTTCAACAATGTAACATTAAAATATAATAACATTGTATAATGATAACTTGATAATATTTCAAGGATAATATAATTAAAGGGAGGGTGAATGTTACAAACTGATGTTTTAGAAAATATATATAAAAAACTATTTAATTTCATTGACATCTTGTGTTAGACACAACACTAAGTTTAAATGAAATATAAAATATTACTAAAATATTATTGTGAGACTGTTATAACCTAGAAATTAAATTAAGGGTTATTAATATGAGTAAATAAAGAATTATAAAAATAAAAATATCCTAATCAAAATAAATATATGGATTAAATCTTATGAAATAATAATTCAATTTGTTAGTGATGTAATATTTTCATTAAAAATATATTTTATCCAAAATATATTTTATTTAATTTTTCTGAGTAAATTTTATATTTAATAATCTAAACATATATTGAATATTTTTGATAAAAATAACAACATTTTTAAATCAAAACAACAAAATTATTTTAGGGAGAACTACTTGGAGATTTATGAAAATATTTATTTTTCCACAAATAATGAAAATATTTATTTTTCTATTGAAAAATAATTTTTTTTCAAGAATGTAAAAAAGATCAATTTTTTATTAAAATAGAATAAACCTAAAATTAAATTTCCAATTTTATAAATCATATATTTATCTTTATTGTATATTATGTTATGTTTGATGTTGTCATAAAACAATCCTATATGTAATAATGCATTTTGTTTCGAAAAATTAGTTTTTTTAAACAAAATGTATTTTTATATTATTAAATTAATGTATAAATTTTTGGTGATTTTTTTTAATTTATATATTATTTTTTCAATCAGAACTTGTAAAATATTTTAAAATTTTTTACTAATGAGTTAATAATATTCCATTTTTCATGCTAAAAGTGTGCTTTTTCTAAAAAGGGGGTTTCATCTACTATTGCATGGTTATACTGAAATAAATTATTTATAATTATTTAAATTAACTTTTATCAAATGGATACAATATTCGGAATTATGATCTTCTAATTTGATAAACAAGTATCCTGGACCTTTGTAGATATAAATAGTAAAAGTGGTAAAATTTATAACCTGAGTAAATGGTAAATCTTGCTAATCTAGGTTAAAAATATGTTACATTGAAAAAATATGTCAACCAAATAACTATTTAATAAATATAAATTGGCCCTTATAATATTAGTATTGTATTTTAGTTTTTATTGGACAATTGTTGAGGAAAATGACCAATAATATATTTAAATTAATGAATGTTGCACAAAAATACACTCTTAGCTTTAAATATATCTTATGTGCCCATGTAGGGGAAATAGAAAATTTTAAACAAATATTAGTCTATTTTCTGATAATACTGAAATTATTTTTATTTTTGAAATTTATTTATAATTTTAATAAATTATATAGTTGCATTAAATGCTTATATTTCACTAATGTATCATTTCTAAAACTAATAAAAAATATAATATGTTATTGCAATAATATTAAAAGTCATATTGTTTGAGTATTTTGATTTTTATCAATAATTATGTAGATGTATATTAAATTTTATATTTATTTTGAAGGATTATATTGGAATTAATTATTTTAATTAATTTCTTTTACATCAATCTAATTGAATAGTTCCAATATTTTCAATAATGATATTTTATCAAAAAAATACATGATTAATTTTTTTAAAATAATAGAAATTATGAAGTATGAAAATGTGTCAATGATATTTTTGTAAATTTTGTAACATGGAAAATTATTGGCCAATTTTTTGTTAACAAGCTAATACTTAAATCATTTAATATTGAATTTTTTTTACCATATTCGAAATTAATATTGGTTAAATATGGGTTAACCAAAATTCTATGGTTTAAAATAACACCAAAACATTTATAAATTATGTTTTTTTATTTAATTACAACCTTATTAATACTTATATTTTAATACTTTTCCATTTGGAGGCATAAGAATATATAATGAATATATTATAATTTAATATTGTGAAAATTTCCAAATGTTCCCCTCACATCAATTATTAAAGGGAACCTAATACCGATCCTATTTACACCATATTGAGAATTTTATACTAACTAATATCTACCTATATATCTTATATAACATCCCAAAAAATATTATATTGGTTTCCCAAATTCTAAATTTTCAACCTTATTTCCATGTAGAGGAGATATAAGGAGTTCTTTCAATGAAGAGGTAACTACCTTTCCCATTCACATTAATTTATAATTTAAATTACCTCATATTCATATATGTTATTTATCATACATGTTTGTGTATTTTTTTTGAAATATGCTGAAATTCAATTATTACTGTGAAAATATATTTACTCCCTATTTCCCATATCATTATGCATGAAAGTATGGCTAATGCTTACGTATGGCTTACTATCTCCACATAGAGATACAAATCATTTTTCATCACAATATTTTATTTTTGGGTATTATGATGAGTTAAAATTTTATATATTATATTAATGAGATATTTATACTTCTAAAATTATAATATCATGTCTACCTTTACACAATCTGAGCATTTGGGAAATGATAATTTACTTTGTGTGTACATGTGGACTACCACATCCAAAAAGTGATATGATTTGTTTTTTATTTGTATTTTTTCAACATGGTAATGTAGAGGAATTTGATTAATATATATGAAATTTATGATAAAAAAATTATCCAATAAAATTCACTTAATTTTTATAATACTTTCGTTCCATCCATAAAAAATAATATTGATGCGTATATATGCCTAAAATCTCCATGAAATTTATAATTCATTTTTCATCTCAATATTTTATGGATGATTATAATTATGTATATATTTAATATAAATGATATTTATATCATTTTTTTATTCTATATATTATAATATAAAGATAAATATACAAGGATCAAAACTACTGAACTGAAATACTAATGATAAATGAATCAATTAACAAATGAAAATGATGATTATAATAAGCAATCATTTATAAAAGGGAGTGATTGAATGTTATAAAGGGATCATATATGATAATATATGGGTTAATATGTATATAAAATAGAATTATAATACATTTAAATTTATTAAATAGATGTTAGGAGTTCTTTCAAATTATGTCAAACTCAATGTAATGTTTTTTTTATAATCTCAATATATATTTGGACTTTTTATGATTATATTATCATTTAAAAAATATTATGGACTACCTATAAATTTACCCTTCATGTGTCTTATACTTAGGTTATTTACATATAATACATTCTTTACTTTCAAATTCCCCATCTAACGTACATAGGATAGCAAATATTATTCTAAGGAAAATTGACTATATTTCTCTCTTTAGTCGAAAAGCCTTTTTCTTACATATTCATGTTTTTCTAAAAATGCAATAATTGAAATTTTTAATTTTATATTATGATTATTAAATGTTACTTTTACCCATTATTGACTTATTAATATATTTTTCTAAGGAATTTTCTTATTTCCTTCCAAATTATGCACATTTGAACATGTTTTCAACTATGTGAATAGAATGTTTTTGACTTATATGTTATGAAATATTCTTCCCACATCAAATACCAATTTTTTAGCTTCCCTTCCATGTTTAAATGGTTCTTTACACGAAAATATTTTCTTTTATATATCATAATTTGTTTTAATAATTGATTTCAAATTGGAAATTTATTTTCTTCAAAAATGTTTTGATGTTTTTATTGTGTTTTTATTAATCAAAGGAAAACAGCTAACTTTCATAATTTCTTTAATGTGGATATGATCCATTGATACCATATATATTTATTTTTATAATGAGTTAATTTATATTAAAACCATTTATTTTCCACATGTTATTCTATGATTATATGGTGAAATTGTTTTGAAACCAATTTCTTTTCCATAGATTATACTATGATAAAATGTTTATGAAACCCACTTATTTTCAGGGTTTCTGAAACAATGAATTATTTATAATATGTTTTTGAAAAAAATATTTTTGATCTCCATTATGTTTTGGGTGGTACATTTATCTCCCTTTAATTCATTAGGTAAATATTGATATCTCATGAGATTAGCAGGGCTAGAATAGGTAGTAAAACTAGTTCAATAAGGGTCTTTTCCCCTACGATTGACATAGGAGGGAACTATTACGTCTATAATGGTTGGGGAATGACCCATTAAACTATAATAGTATTTTAATTGATCCTTGAGTACTGTGGAAATGATTTTATATGCTAATGTGTATGCCACAAACGTATGTCTCATATCCATTTTATAATATCATGGTTCATGTTCTTTGATTCCTTTTTGATTCATCACTTATGAATGACCATGTATTAATTCATGATGCAATATTATGAAATGTGATGTGTAGGGTATGAGTAAAAAGTTTTTATCATATTATAATACCTTTATGTTCATATTTTGATTAAGTGATCATTGATATCACAATTTAATAATCTAATAGAGAATCTAAGATTACCCTTTTTATGTATCCATTCCTAGATTATGAAGAAAGAGACTACGTATGATATTTTTATGGAGGATTTTTTTATGATTAACATAGTGGCAGATGATGTAAATAATTTATAACTAGTTGTTTATATTTAAACATTAATAATTGAAATAGACAAATATGATTCTAGCAATGATAATTATTTTATGTAATGCATATTCAGCTATAAATATGTGATATCTATGTATAAAATTTTTTGTTAAGAAACATGACATTAAGTGTATTGGAATATGATATTAACATTTGTATACTATACCATATATTACATCTATCATAATATAATGTCATGGAATATATATTGGTTTTTCTGAAATCATATTTTAGATATGAATCAAATAAGTTTTTTCTTGAGAGAATAACATTATTTTAAATATATATTTTCAGAATTCAGAAAATTATAGAAAATGTTTTCCTTATTAGACCAAGGATAATTTCCAAATATGTCATAGTGGAATGGGTTCACTCCTATAACCATCATAGTAGTCATGGATCACAACAAATAATATCAATGTGGATAATTTCCCTTAATAATCATTGTTCACTACCCATTATTGTCCTATTTATCTCATTATGTATAAAATATTATCACATGTATTATATGGATAAATTATTCTATGTTCACCCATCACATAATGAAAATAATACATATTGATGATATAATATCAAATAAAAAATAATCATTTGAGATCCCATGAAAAGGAAATGTGATTCATAATAACATCATCATATCAAAACCAAAATAAAAGAAATGGGTTTCATAATCACTTCATCAACTGATGATAGAAGAAATCATGGAAAATGAAGTGGTTATTGAAAAATATTTTCATCATTGTCATAAAAAATTTATAGAAGGAATATAGATGGTATAATTATACTATATACCCAGTATTGATTAGGAAATACCAGACAATTTTATCTGAGATGAAAAATTATTTTAAATGATAACTTGAAAAATTTCTTCGGGAAACTATCCATTTCAAATTAAATTAATATATTTAAAATTCAAAATATTAAAAAACATTAAAAATAATTTTTCTTTTAATGTATTTTAAGAATCGTTTAAGGGATAATTTAAATCATTCAAATGTTATGGTGGTGGGAAATATCACTTATATCATGAAAAATAAATCAAATAATCCTTTCACGATTTCAGTAAAATGTCAAAATTGCCTCATTAAAAAAACAACATAATGTTTTCTTAAAAAACATGAAAAATTAAAATTATCTTTATGAAATAATTTTAGAATAGTAAACTAATTCAATAAAACATTTATATAAAACATGTATATGGATTTGAATGGATTTGGGGTCAAATAGATAAATAAATCCATTTTACCTTAAAAACATTAATTTGTAATATTGAGTATATTATGTGGGGAAAATCAATGGAACCATGTAATTTAAATAAATAATATTTTTAGATGAAAATTTATGAGGTTATTTAGGGATAGATCAAAAGACATTATCATTAAATATATATTATTAAATAGTCATGATAAACAATGAGATTGTAATATATGAACCCATACCATATTAGTAACATTTGAATCATAAGACTAAAGATGAAATAACATCTAGTAAATCATTTAATATCATTTAAATAATTATATTCATTATATCAAATTTAATTGATAAAATATATACCCCACACAAAATAAATGATTGTTGAATATGGCATATATCTCTTAGAAAAAAATAGGCGAAAATTTCATATCTCATGTCTCTAATTATTCTATATGTTTTTGAAGATCATATATAAAAAATATATGTTTATTAATTTTTCTAGTTACCATAATCATATATATCATACCATATATGATTATATATAACTCTACTACCACCCTTTTGGTGATAATTCATTATTAAAATAACTATTCTGTGTGATAACTACTCCTTTTTTCATTTTTTGTATTGGTTTAGTAACATTGGTTCTTATATGTTGATCATTATTCATTAAAAAAAATATAGATAATTTTTATATAAATATTATATATAAATATTCATTATATATATACATATATTTAGAGTTTTCTTCAAATTCAGAAATTGAATAATAATTTATACCATTCCTGGCGATGGTATATCGTACGTACAAATCAATGTTGCTTCAAATTAATTATAAATGAAATTAAAGAATTGTAAATAATGTTTTGACACATAATTATTATTATTAAATCATATAAATTATATGTATTCATAAAAAAATCCTAATTACCATCCATGTAAAAAGAAAATGATACACTATTCACATTGCATCATGGAGGTGGTAGTCCACAAGTATACACGAGCGACACTATCATTTTTAAAATGATGGGTAGGTATAAAGTTAGGTATGATAATTTATTTCCATGAGTATAATTATGTTATGATTTTAATTTCTAAATATTAATTCAAAAATAAAATCCAACCGTTGGGGTGGTGATGAAAATCAAAATACATCGGTTCGCGAGGGTGTTAGTCCTATGTACAAACGATCCAAATTTTTTATTCCCATTTACTTGAGATCAATATGGATATAGGTTATTATAATATAATAATAATAAATTATTATTGTTGAGATACTAGCGTATTTATTTCACAAAAATGATGTTTTCTAAATGATGTTAAATAATAAATACATAAAAAATTGAGTGGATAAAAACTATCCATCTTCATCAGAAAATATCATTATGTTTACACATACATCCGTCCAATGAATTTTATATTATGAAACAAGATTATGTAGGTCATGTTTAGGGAATTTTAATGATTTTTTTCTATTTATAGTTGAAACAAAAGGATCTTGATGTGTGGGGATAAAAATGTGAGGGAATTTCTTTTTGTAAGTTGGGGAGTGGACACAGTCAAACTTTTATTCAAAAATAAAATATAGCCACAATTTTCAAAATACAATGGTGTCTTTAAATAGACCATTACTGAAACTTATGTGATATATGGTTGATATATGGGATAAATGAATATATTTAAAATAAATTAAGATAATGTTATCCCTTATTCTTTTAGATTATCCCCTAGTAAACCCATTTTAACCGTCATCGTAGTAATATATTTTTACTACTTCAACAATTAATTATTAATAAAAATAAATTTGAATTTATTATATAATATATTTTTAGACATTTCAAATATTGAATCTATATATTAAAATACCTAATTTACTATAGTGGATGAATTTAAATGTAAATTAAACCTATATATGTGACAAAAAAGTGGGTTTTAATGAAATGTTTTTATGTGTAAATAGATTATATGTCAAAATTGAATATAAAAATTAAAAAATATCCAAAATTGTATTAGGAAAAATACTATTTAACTAATTTTGACATTAATTGCATTTGATAAAAAATGTATCTTTTTAAAATATTTAAATGAAAATATATATTTAACTAAAATAAGTATTTTTTCACTATCCATCTAAAAATTATAGATCTCAAATTGTTCTCCAAAATTCACATTATATAATTTATAAGTTTTTTATTCAAAAAATTAATTTATTATGGTAAAATATAATTAATAAAACTGGGAAAAATTAATTTTAAAATATGTGAAAAAAATTAGTGAAGGACTGTTTTTTAGGAAAATGAATTTTATAATGAAATAAAGATTTTATAATAACTCAATGACCAGTAATATTAATTAAAACTATTTTAATTTATATATAGATTTATATTATCAATAAATTTAATTTCAATCATTCCCAATTATGTTTATTTTAATTAATTAAAGTGAAAAAACATAATGTACTTAAAACAGATTTTAGAAAAAATTTATTTTATCCACAAAAATAGATCGATGCACGAATCTGGAAACTTGTTTGTTAAAAGTAAATTAGTTAAATTATTCTATGTAAAAATGGTTCATATTTAAAAATAATATTAAATAAAAAAAATTATCTATCTTTAAATTAAATTTCATAATTAAATGAAATGAGTGGCTTACAAAAATTTTCATTTCTACTGAAAACCCAATTTATTTAAAAATATCCAAAAATACACTGTAATATAATTTGTATATGATTAAATCAAAAAACAATTCATTTTTAAATTAGATAAATAATTGAAAATGTATAAATTTAATATATTTTCAAGATCAAAAATTAAATAAAATTTAATTATGGATGACTTTTCATGAAAAATACTATGAATTTACTAACAATGTTGTTCTTATTTTGAAATAATTATAAATGAATTTATATTAATTATGAATATTATGTGTGTTTAGTAATATTTTCAATCTTATTTATATCCCAAAATTTAAATATTGTGTCAATGTTGTCTTATTTAAATAATAATATTATTATTTGGTTTGTTATTTCATGGTGTTACTGGTAACACAATCAATGAATGAAATAAATTTATTTAAATAAAAACATATTTTGAAATCTTTTAGTGTTACATTTATAGAATTCTAATCAGAAACCCAAAAGAATAAGTAGATATACTCTTCTAAAAAATAAGATAATAAATATTTCTATTGATGTAGAATAAAAATTTCATTTCTGAATCATAAATAAGGGTGGTGGATCACTTCTAGAAATAATAAAAATGAAGTTAAATAATTCTATAAAGAGTAATAATTATAATTTCAATATCATAATAAATAAATTGAATTGTCCTTTATAGATAATAATATCAAACAAAAATTTAGGTTTGTATATATTATTGCTGAACATGAAGAATTTTTTTGGGGAATATTATATTTACAGGAGGAATAAATGATAATAAAATGTATGTTAAAATAAAAATATAATATGTTGTTAATCATGAAGATTGTATTATAATGATTGCAAAGGTTGTAATGGAGAAATATTATAATCACTAAATTTCTTTTACATTGATTGTTTCATGTTAAATATATTATAGTAATATAATATTACTAATAAAATAAGATCTTTTATTGAAGAAAATATTTAGTGAATTTAATATCCTAAAATTAAATTAGTTTATAGAATAAAACGTTTTGTGTATTATTAAATTTTAAAAAATACTAATTGTATGTATTGTTAGTAGCATTAATTGCATGGATTAAAATAATAATATGTATATAGTATAAATATCACAGTTTAATATTTGAAAATTATAGGGTCTACATGTATGGGAATAAATGAATTTAATTATTCTAGGACTTCGTGAAATTATTTTTTATAAACACTAATAGTTTAGGAATTAAATAAATATTAATTCCCCAAAAAATTCAATATATATGTCCAGAAACTAGAAGACACATAATAGTTATTGAAATAAGGATAAGAAGGTGTTACCACTGATAAAATTACAATTTTATAGCTATATTAGACATAAAATTAATTAATATCAAGATTGTATAATAGGATTGAGAGGGAGGTTTTGATAAGTAATCAATAGATAAAAAATTACAATCCAACTTAAAAAATTGAAAATAAATGGATTTTACTATAATTTACTTAAAAATTGAAATATGGAATTTAATTATATGAATAATTAAAATGTTGTTAAAAATGGTTTTACTCTATTAAGTTTTTAAAATAGAAATTTAAATATTATTTAATTGAAGAATATTTTTTCCTTTCTATTTGGAGAATATATCATGACTGTAAATCTCATGGATGGTGATAAAAAGGTTTTCCATACATAAAATCTACAAGTCATTATAAGAAAAATGTTGAAAAAAGATAAAAACATCTAGAAAAAGTTGCTTTGAAGGCATAACATACATTTGTTAATTTATACAGTAGTGTTCACTCGTGATATATGATTAAAAAATGGAATCTAGTAAAATATGTAAATATACATGTTGATAAAACATTTAACATTGGAAATGTTGGAGCTCTGAAAATAAAAGGGCATTAAAGAACAAATATTTTTGAATATTAATTGAACTATAATGATGTTCTTGTATATATGGATTAAGAAATAATATATCATTTCTTTTTTTTTCTTATTAATAAAATATTTTATTTTTTATCTTACATGAAGTAATTAATTATTAAAATGTATTATAGTCTGTTGGATACATGTAATATGAACCCATTTTAACTTTAATCTAATTAGTAGTATAAAAAAATCATTGAAAATAACACCGACAAACTGTAAATATATAGTTCTTAAATTGACATAACATTTTTGTTATGTACAATGGATAATATCTTTGATTATTTCATAAATTATAATCATCTTTGAAATCATTTGAGTCCTATGATCTAAATATATTGAAATCATATTCACCTTTCTCAAATAGATGTTTGTGGAATTATGAATCAAATAGACACCAATGGTGAATGAATTTTCATTTTTTATTAATATTTATATAAAATTATATATAAAATTGATATTAATTCAAATAGAAATGTTATGAGGTTACCCAAAAGTAATTTTTGGGTTATTTGAAATTAGTGAGGAAGAAGTATTAAATACATGAGATAAAAAAATTGTAATTATTTTTCCTTAATTATGGTTTGAAATTATTTGTTAAAAATGGTATAAATAAAAAATTCACATATATAAGGAATACATTATTTAATTTAGTTATGTAATGAACTAATATGAACTGAAATTTAATGTGAAACACTCAATAGATTGGGGGTTATTTTAATGTTTGTCTAGAATAGATTTATGAAAATCAGAATTTATTTTTTGATAATTTAATTAAAGATAAAAGAAAATAATATAATACAAACATCATAAATTTGAGTTCTTGATGAACCCAAATTAGGCTTCCAATGAATGGTTTTTTCCATCCTCCATTATGAATTGGGGTAATACAAAAAGAGGGTATCCATCTTAGTTTTATTCAATTGTTGGGTGAAAAATGGATTTTTCTTATCTTCATAAGTAAAAAACATCAATCAATCCCTATAGTTTTTCTAATGTCATAAACTAGCATGATGGGGCCGGAGCCATGACTACCCCAATCCCCCATCAAATAGGCCAGGGGCTAAAGACTAGTGCTGAGTAGGCATATCACACACATCGGAGGACTAAGACTATAGTACATATACTCATGCACAAATATACATCTCTATGAAATAGTATAGTGATAATAAAATAAATACAAAAAATGCATGCATCAATCTAACCCACAATCAAATTACAATGAATGTGTTGTAAGTATAAAAAATGAAAAATACAAGGCTAATAAAAACTAATTTAAACAAACCTTCACATAAGAAGGGGAAAACTGCAAAATGTAACTACTATAAATCACCATGGTTAAGCCCCAATATACACGTAGGTCTCTCTAGATTGATGTTCTTCGCCATGTGTGGTTCCTCCAAGGAAAATATAAAATGGTATATCATCTACAAAAGACCCTACATATACATGAAAATCCCAGGATTGGTTGGGTAATAAATTACCTTATAGTCTTCAAAAATACACAATATAAAAGGTATAAATTGAAAGGAAAATTTCTAATCAACCCCGATAGAGGATGAATCCCTATAGTGGGAGAGAACAAAAAACTAAATCCCCAGTATTCCTTAGATATGAATGTCTATTTCTCTCTATCTACATAGTGTTTAAATAAATATATGTGAAATCACCACAAGGATTCCCAAAATAACACCCATATATTCTCATCCCATACTCCATGTTTCATGAGGTCCCAACCTCACAACCAACCATGAGATCAACTTCAGGGTCAAGGTAATGGTCATCTAGGATAACTCAACCCACGAGACCTACCATACATGATAGCACTCATATGAGAGTCCACACTCATTGGGTATCACACTACAATAATAGATTTAACTCTCTATTATGTATTTCTAATCTAATGGTACATCCCACAAATCCCAATTTTTATACATCTGAGAGAACATGCATACAGAGTATCAAATCAATAAATGTTTTGATGGAACACATCAGATCTCGATACTCATATAGGGGATCTAACCCATACCTGATGGGAGACTCCTTGAACCCTACTAGAAGCACTAAACATCTCAACTTCTAGATAGGTGATCTCACACAACACTGTAGGGGGTAACACAAACCCAATGTGTAGACCCATATAATCTCACCTCATGGATTGGTTATCACACTCTAGACAACTAGAGGATACCAAGAACCTAGTATATCTCTCGGGAGATCATATTCCTTAGATTTGGGATCACACCTAGAACCAATGGGGGATACCACAAACCCAACTGAGATTCAACCATGATACATAGATAGGGGATCATACCTATAATGACAAACAGATAAAAAAAATAACATTCTATCCTTCATAGATGGGATCATACTCACAATGATACCATGAACCCCATTGAAACCAACTAATATATTTGGGATCATATTCCAGATGATTTGAAAATAC
This sequence comes from Viscum album, assembly GCA_963277665.1. Classification (NCBI taxonomy): domain Eukaryota; kingdom Viridiplantae; phylum Streptophyta; class Magnoliopsida; order Santalales; family Viscaceae; genus Viscum; species Viscum album. Next base: position 383,247,334 of record OY728136.1, read on the forward strand.
CCAATCGAAAATTTCTACTATGTAGTGAATCATATACCAAATGATTTCAAAACCCGTACTGGGATATCAATCAATATTGTTGATTAACACCACATATACAGAGCTCATGGTAAAACCATGAACCCCATCAGGGAAAGAAGATACGATAGTTTATCATGTCCTAACATCCAATAGGGATATAATAACATTATATGAAATCCCACCATCGGGGGGATTAGGATCGGCTGTTAAGGATATGAAGCCACCATGTACCCTCATTGGATTAGATAACAAGACACCCCATACAAATAGAGGTCTATAATTCGCTAACAGATGTGACCCACAATTTCACCTCACATCATATATCTAATTCCAAAACCCTGGTCACCATCGCATCAAATGTGGAAAACATCTAAGGATAGGATACTCATGGAACTCTATGGAAATATTATATAAGGAGATTCATTAGGGAGATATATCATAAGGGAGTAAAATATGTTTACCCACAATACCAAAAATGTCTCTCCATGAAATCCCTTGGCCATGTCCCGTCACATTATACAATTTGTTTATGGGAATATATACATCGTATACCCATGTCACGTGATGTGTGACACATTCTGGCCACATGGGTGTTTCCTCACCCATATGTAATCAAATATACAATTCATGCTGCATGTTTTGAACCCAAGTTTCATGATGTTTATTTGATATCTATCAACTTGGCCGCACTCTCATCATGTGACAATTTATGGTACATCTTGTTCATGCGCCTGTTCTTTTACTTCTACACGGCCATGTCATCCTAAATGGAATCCCCACACATGTACCTCGACTACATGGCCCCGCCTCCCAAAACATCATGTACCCCAATTACATGGTGTATAATTACCAAAATCATCTTCACAATGGGGGAATAACACATGGTGTGTTCACCTATACTACATGATGTGTGATCTCAGGTACCAAATGATAATCCTCAAAAATCCACAAAAATATCCATATTTCCATTGAAACAAACATATCTATAACCATGGGATATTTACCAGTTGTATTTAGGTATAACACAATAAAAGTACCCAAATATATTGATCAAAACGTTAATATAAAAAACCTTCTTACATCACAGTCAAATTCTAAATCTTTGAGCCAAAAAATATACTCAAAATCCATCACAGCTTGATCTAATGATGATGGATGTCCAAATTAGGAATTGACAGAGACTCCTCTCCTCAGTTTGGCCTTGAGGAATCCATCACGTAAGGGGGATACTACATATCCTATAATATTATTGAGATCCAAAAGTGGGGAGGGTTTTATTAAGTTAATTAATTAAATTAATAAACCATCTTCTAACACCCCACTAACAGTCTCTTCCAACCCAGACTCCGATGCAGAAAAAATTTTGACGCACCTATGGTGAACACCATGTATTGAACTCAATAATGGTCTCAAATTTCCATTCTAAGACTCTGATCATGATTTATTCCAAAATTTTCTAAAACAACTATACATAAAAAGGTATATTTATTATTTTTAATATAACTTCATCAAGGTCTTTATGCCCTAGAATCTAACACCAACTCAGTGCGCTGAATCATTAATATTCGTTGAATTATTCCAATGTATTATATTTAATGAATAATGTTTTTATAACCTCTCCCAAATATAGTTTCATTCATTAAATAGAATCCACTTCATTCCATATAATTGGTGGAATTTAATTGTATTATATTGTACCATGACATTACAATCATCATTACGTTCGTGATCACTTTCCCAATGATGGGTCTATTTGAGTAACATATCAATTATTCATGGGGATTATCCTACCCAAGGAGTGCTAGTTTTTTCATATCCATGATTACATTATGTTGATATAAAAATTAAATATTATATCACATTGAATTGGTTGAGGGAATACATGTTCTTAAAAAAAATTCATCAACTCTATTAGAATAATGTTAATAATTTTAAATATGGATTACAATTATGTTATAGGATGAAAGGAAACCTCAAGTTTTAATGTAGAAAAATAATTCAAGAAGGATGGTCCAAATATGGTTTAATAAAATATTTCCAGATTAATTTTATTAATACTCATTTTATTTGACATAATATTGAATTATTTGATTTATTATGTATTGAAAATGAAAAAATTTATATTGACATTTACCAAACACTAGTTAAGATGATAATCTCTAAATAATGAATAGTGTAAGGGATACATTGGATAAATTTCTAATTTGGAACCTTGCTAATATATATTTTCTTGATGTCTAAGGGAAATAAAAATTAGGGATTTTTGGTATAATAAATGAATCCATAGAAGTGGTAGGAATGGATGTCTTTTTAACTCATCCCCATACTACTGAGTAAATGTTGTATGATAAATTTATAAGAGGTTTATATAGGTTATGTGTAAATTATAAATAATATTTTTGATAATTTTACTACTATTTTTTAGGACGTTGGTACTAAGAACAATTTTCTAGAAATGGAGGCTGAGTGTTAGAATATTGATTCAGAAATGGGGACTACATAGGGTATCCTTGTAGTTATTTTGTTTAGGCTACTAAAGTTTTTCTAATTTAGTCCATGATAAAGATATGTTCAAGTATCAGTAAGTAGAATTCAATATAAATATAAAAATTCTTATTAATTGGTAATCGAGAATGTGGAATGATTTTTATCATTTTAGATGAATGGTTGTCCCGTGATCATCTAAAAAGAAATGTTTTGTTGATTCTTTGGAGTAAACCACTCCAGAGTACAATGAAGAAGACTATGATTTGGAATACTATGATTTTTTTCCTTTTATATTATTTAGAGTAAATTTACCCTAAATTCATTCAATAATTACTTGGATTGTGAAAAAAAATAATGATACATGTATTATAGATGATATTTTTGGTTTTTTGAATAAATTTTGTTTTAGATAGACTGGTTGATTCCGTTAACAATGTTCTATAAGGTTTATACAAGTTGTTCAACCTAAGTAATTCTAAGACCAATAAATATCTTATAGGATATAAATTCATAGTTCTTCTGGTGGATGATAATTTTCCACCATGAATTTATTTCTCAAATGATGAAGATTGGTAATTTTCCTTCTATGTTTTACTATAGTTTAGTTCTTCCACCTTTTTATTCATAATTTGTATTTCACTATGACTTTTTGGTTTTTTATTATCTCATGGGTTAATGTGGGGGATGATTTGGTCAATTTTACCCTCATATTAGTTTTTTAGTATTGTATATATAATAAAGGTGATATCATAGTCCTTATATTAGATTTTTTGAGATCCTAACTATAAATTAGTTACATGGTATGGTAGTTGTTTTGCGATCGTGTTGGTTTTTGAATTTGTTTGTTTAGTCTTAGTGGTATGTGAGTTTATTCTCAAACTATTCAAATTATGGGGGTTCCTTTTTATTTTGTTCCACATATGAAATATATAAAATTTTTCTCTAAATATTACAACATTGGGTAATTTCTAAATGATTAAATATATAATTTAATTTCTTAATATTTCGGTAATTTCTTTACTCATAAAAGAAAATGAATCAAAAAAACAATGTTTAACCAAAAAATAGTATCAAACATAGTGGGAATCCTATGAAAGAGAAATTATTTGAACATAAATGAAACAACCTAGGGAAAACATGAGGTGGCCATATGAATTTTCAAGGGTTATAGATGAAAATTAAAGGACATACATGTGAATTTATATGGATCAGAGAACATGGGGTAGTGAAGTGTAAATTAATGATTTACTATGGGAACACAGTACCCCAAAACTAACTCACACTCTGGCTGGAGGATGGTAGTGTTGTGAAATATAAATAAGTAGGTACCCCTATCCCAAATATGATGTTGTAATGATGGAACATAAGTGAAATACATAACACAAAAGGGGTGCTGAGAAATTATCATATATTCTCACCACCATTTGACCCCATTACAAATTATATCATTCATCCACCACCCTATCACCAATTTGGACAATTCAGGACCCTCCCACCGTAAGTAAATATATCTCACCATAGGAACTAATATTCTTTTTCATCACCAATGTCACCATAATCATCAAATTGAAATGGTATATTTGATTATTGGTCACTATGATGGAGGAGATATTTCTAGTAAAATTCCATTTATAATACCCTAATATTAAATTTTCATAATCTAAATATTGTCTAATGATATATATTTAAAAATATAATCATTCTGTGAAACTAGATAATTAGTAGGATGAATCAATAAAGACTAGAACCCCCAAATATAGTCCTAAAATAAATCAGCCAGCACGTATTCCTTGGTTACTAGTGATACTACCCAATCATAATAGAAATAAATGTTTTATTACAAAACATTATATCATGACAAAACTCACATAATTAAATAACCCAAAGGGTTAATGTCTTTATAAATATGTTACATGATCTTATTATCTTAAAATATGTCTTCATCAAAACACATAAATAGTCCTCTCTCGAGATACCCTACGAGAGACATCATTCTTAATACACTTATTTATTATGCGGAGAATAAAAAAATAAGAAAACATGGATCTTAGATGTTCAGTAAGAGTACACATAATATATAATAATATATCATTATAAGTGACAATAATATGAATATGCGGTTATGGGAATTTAATCAATGTTCTTTAAAATTGAGTATCATACGTAATAATACTTATATATTAATCCATTATTCATGGAGTAATTATTTAGGAAAAACATAATTCACGAAAAAAGGATTGTTGAAATATGAGAAAATTAACCTAAAAGCACCACGTAACAACAATATTGTGGATTATTCAATAGCATGTTAAATCATATCATTTGGAGAATCAAAATCATTCCCACTAAGTTATTCTTGAGAAAACCAAACTATACCCACACATTATATTTTGAGAAAACAGAATCCATCCTAGAAATTATGTACTGAATAAAAAGGATACCCACTCATTATCTTATGTTAAAATGCATTGTTTCCATTGAATCATAGTATTAACAAACCCTATTATATATAAGTATTATCTTATGATTAAACCAAATAATAAAAATTAATTAGGTTGTAAACAAACCCAATTATTTCCAAAAATAATGTTTTGAGTAAACATAATCATTCCCATTCATTATATCATGATATTATACACTTTACTGAATGTATTATTAAACAATATATGACCTGGATTGTTACAAATGATAATCCACATACATGTGTTACACAAAAAAGAGATCATACATCATATCATGTAAAAGGACATGAATGAAAATAGGTTTAAAAATATTTTAAAATGGTACCTAAGATAATTTTCTCAATAGTTAGATTAGTAGATACCATAAATAAATATCACAATGGAAATTTGTCGAAAAAATAATTTGAATATGATTTGGAATGTTACACCAAAAATATTATTTCTTGTGGATATAGAGAGAAAAATGAAAATGAAATAAAAAATAGATATCCTAAAAAAATAAACATTATAATAAAAAGTAAAGGTTATGAGTAACATTAAAAATATTTTTCACAAAAATTTAGAAGAAGTTATTTTTAAAACATTATTTTTTAGTGTCTCAAATAATGGGTCTAGTTTTTTTATTTAGTAAATTTTATGTGTAATATATAAAATTTATTAATCTAAAATGAAATTAATTTGTATGTTTTTAGGTATTTTTATAAAACTAAAATCATTAATAATATTACAAAATATCCCTCATAAAAAACATATGAGAGAGATATGAAGAGTAAATAAGATGAAAAATCATTATTTTTTAAAATACAAGTGGTTTTTTTGAAAGATTGAATTTTGATATGGAAGATAAATATCCATTAGAATGGATGAGGGTTATTATTTTAAATTTTATATTTTTATGAAGAAACAAATCCATAAAATATTAAATCAATGATGCGAAAATTAAAATACCCCATGAAAGTAAGTATAATTACAATGTAACACATTCATATGATATAAAAAATCTATATTATAATAATAGAGTCTAAGAAAAAATATCAACTCAATAAAATGGAATTTAGTTTACAGAACCCACTAAAACATGGTAACATCTAAAAAAATTTAATGAAAGAGAAACATAAAATAGATATTTAAATATTAATAAATATAAAGTGAATCATGAGACTAAAATTCCAATAAGAATTAAATATATCATATAAATGAAAATAGATTTATAATAATAAACATGTCTTATAGAAATGAAATTGTGAATAAAAACCCCAATCGTTACTCCTATAATTAATTAAATTTATTTAATTTTGAGTAAATCACTCCTTCTCATTATAAATTTCTTATGAATGTAGGGGTTATTTATTTTTATTGATATGATTGTATTCTAATCATGTGAGTGGAATCATGGAGATTGATTATTTTCATTTTTAATAGATATTCAATGTAATAGATAGGTTTAGAAGGGCATGATTATAGATCCTTTTATAAGTAAAAATGAGGGACATTTCATGGGAAATATAGTAGAAGTTATGCCAGAATGGCCCGAAGGGATTCTTTTTTATTTAGTTTTGATAACCCCCCTTTCATGGGATGATAGGGAACCCTTACAAGGCCCGTAGGATCAGAGATTACAAGGCCGATAGGCTTTGGCGATTACATAACCTGAAGATCTTAGGGAATTCAACCAAACTATCTACAAGGAACCGCCCCTCCACATCATCTACATCGTGATAGTAGCTCTATACCTTCGCATGGTTGCCTCGCTTGGCTTCCCAGGAAACCACATGCTAGTCCTGATGGCATAGCCAGATTCTCTCATTCTAACAATCCATTTGGCTCTACTCTGGTGAGTGCACAAACACTAAATCCTCTTCTAGGGATGCTCCTTTTTTTGTAGACTCTATATGGGGCAACTGTCTGTGGACCGAAGGCCTTGAAGTGGCCTAAAGGGCTTAATGGTTGCCCAAAATCCCAACTGACCCGAAGGCCTGGGTGTCCCAAAAGCCTTAGAGACTCTAAGACCAAACTGATGGCCCAAGGTGTATAGTTCCATCTACTGCAGTACCAAACAGTACCTACTACATTAACTACTATAAAACCCGCACAGTGTACTGTTCTGCTATAGTAATTGCTTAGTGTAATGTTCTTCTACAGTACCCGCACATTGTATAGTTCTTCTACAATACCTGGTACATTACCTACGACAGTACCCCAGAAATATGCCTCAACCTGGTTTTGAACATTGATTTCGTGGATGGTCTTAAGCATACCTCACAAACTGGACTAAGGCTCATGTGCATAGAGGTTATGTGTAATGATGTAATGAAAAGAGAGTTTGGGGAGTGAGGTGATGAAATAGTTTTTTGAAATTTTGGTATGAATTCCAAAATATTAAGTAATTCTAGATATATAAATTTATTTTTAATTTAAATATGTTTAATTATGATAAATTACAACTTTATACCTCATTTTGTAATTTTTTATTTTATTCCTATGATAATAGTTTTCGTACTAAAATAATAACTCATGACAGCAAATATTGAAATGATAATTCAGAAAATGGACATAATTTTTTTTAATTAAATTTACATAGATGAGAAAATAAACAGTTAAATGAAAGCATAATTAAAATAAAAAATATCAATAAAAATGACTTCCTAAACATTATGTTTTCTTAATAATATTAACTATCAATTACTAATTTAATGGGAGTTATCCTATTATTTATAATTTAAATAATTATATTATAATCATCTAATAAAATTTATAAATGTAATTTATCATAATGAAAATAGACAAAATGTTAAAAATAATTAATAAAAAATATTTTTTTATATTATATAATTTTAACAGAATCTCATTAAAATTTTTTATTAATCTATTAGAAACTTAAAACAATTCAACCATTAGTATTAATATATTTAATTTAAAATTCTCAATGAATATAATCATTTTTTCATAACTATAATATATGTATGGTCACAAAATAATATATTTATAATTAAATTTTCAATAACATATTTTCTTCTATTTTCATTTCATATTATTTGGGAATTATAATATTTTCCATTTTTTATAGATGATTGCCTAACATATATATATACTGAAATGACACATCAATAACCGAGGAACAAATAATTAATGTTCATATTTTGAAATACCATATAAATAATTATTGTATATATATATCAGTAAAATTACATTCATATAAATAAACTTATATATATTTCTAGAGATAGAAATATTATTCATTTACTTCTCTCTGAACATACCTATTTTATTTCTAATGTTATGTCTTCTCTCCATAGTTCACATTGGAGTGATGATCTTCATGGAAAACTATAAAGATAAATATATCATTTTCATGGTATATTGTTTTACCTTTAGATTTATTCCATCTATTAATTACATAATGTTGTTTCATATGGTATTCTATTATTGTATTAATATTTATCTACAATTTTAATATATTATCTAAATAAAAGGCATCATTGTTTCTTCCGTTTTGTTTTGTGTGTAGAAAAATTTATCCAACATAGGATTTTTTAATGGTAAATCCACACATAAATATTAAATTGTTATATTATATTTCAATATATAAAATGAATCCTCACCATTATAATTATCTCCTATGGATTAAAAAAAATTGTGTATCCAAAATATTGAAATGACTCAGGATATAATTTATAATGAGATATCAACATCAATATCATTGGTAGGGATAATGAACTCATATGTTCCCTCATATTTGGAATGTCTTTAATATTGATTTTCTCTTGAACCAGTTTGGATAAATAACCCCTAATGATTAGGTATTAACACGCATTCAATGGAAATATTTTTTGTAGGGACTTCATTATCAACCTTGTTTTGATAAGAAATCATTTTTTGATTTTTAATATGTGAAATTACTTACTTATCAAATTTATTAATATGTACTCTATGTATAGAGAGGATATACATTCCCAAAATTGTATAAAATTCTACTCAAGGGAGAATAAAAATATTATAAGGAAAATGACTCCCAAGAAATTCTAATAGAATTTAGTTATAGAAATGGGATATAATTGTCACACAAAATATTGTTTCCATTTTACAATTTGGTATCAAATAAATTATTCCCATATAAAATATTTTATATGTAAATGAGTGGGTAGATGAAAAATAATAAAGTAATTTTTCATTTCATGAGTTATTAATGAGTCTATTTTACAACACATTTTCTTTATTAACCACATCTGTAGTTTTGGAAACATTTTCATTCCCATTATCCGCTCTTATACGAGGTGTATGATGTAAAATAACATTATTATCCCTTAGTTTTGTAAATTTGTTATAATAATATATTTACACAATCTGATTAAAGTATTTGAGTGTCGGTTGTGGATTATGTTGATCATTAATTTCATTAATCATATTCCTTCAAAATTTATATCCCCAATAACATTCTTTTATATACATGAATATTTAAATGTTACTTTGAGGAAATCACCCTCAATATTTTTCCAATATAATTGGAATATAAGAGGATAAAAGTTTTTTCTATTGTGTTAAATAAATTGAGTTTCTAAAAAAAATTCTCTTCTATAGTGTATTTGGAGGATCTGAAATATTTATGTCTTTGGTGATAACTCATTATATGTCAGTATAAATGGCTGTAATATTATTAAAACCATCTCTCGTCCCATTTTATACTCATTTAGATAGTCTAAGAATGGTCTATGGTTTTCATTATTAACGAACTTCTCCTTAGTTCCATCCATTGACTAAAACCAAAAGGGATGTTTTGATCATTATGAAAGAATATTCTGAGTATGAAATTATATGATATTAAAAATAAATCAAAATATATCCCAAATTGTTTCACCTTCATTTCAACGTATGAAATATTAATATTACCCTATATCACTTTTGGTTCATCATAGAATTTTTAATTTTTCATCCCTTATGCCTCATATCATAATCCTCAAAATAAAAAAAAATATCACGCTTATACCAATTTAATCCCTAGAGACCTACACTTGTAGATAACTATATAAAATAACAACATAACACATATGTGTTGATACAAAGTGAGATAAACAAGGAATAACAAACATATATTTCACATCATTAAACGTTACATCTCAAAAATTCTCACAAAATCAAAAAACCCAAGGATCATTGACATTGTAGATTACCTATATGGTTTTATTATTTTACAGTAAGTGTTCCAGATTTCCCATTAATATTATTATCATGAGTTACCCATCTAGTAAAATTAAACTTAACACCCCTATTCATTCCTCAGAGAATTAAAACATAATAATGATGTGATTTAAGATGCTCGGTAAGGGTAAATGTAAGAGATTATAGTTGAAAATCATAACATGGCCATTTGGCTGTGAGAACATAATCATGATGCGTTATGATTGGTAATTATCCCAGATAAAATATATATCATAATACAAGAATTATAGAAATATATTATGTTTATTTCATAGTACTTGAGTAAAATAAGTGTGGAATCATGAGACAATAATCATTAAAACACAACATAATCCTATGAATGATTCATATAAATTATAATAAGTGTTAATAACCTTAATGAAATCATAATCATGATTACATATTGTGTTTTAAGAAATACCAACGAATCCCACATGTTATCTTGTGAGAAAAACCAATCATTCCCCAACATTATACTTTTATAAAACCCACTAATTTCACTATATTATCTTATGATAGAACCCAATGATTCCCATGAATTCAATTGAGATGAAATAAAATGATGTGAAAATACTATATTATTATAAAATCGATTGAATCTCATGCATTATATTATAAACATACACAATATTTTCTATGAATTTTTTTGTCTGTAATAAAAATCATTATCACAAGTTTTATTATGGAATATAACCCATTACCCAAAGAATTATATGGTTTTATAGGACCACACCCATAAAATAATTATAAAACATACATATGTGTGCCACATGAAATAAATAAAATATCATATGATGTATAAATACATGGAAAATTTTCATTTAAAACATTATGAGATGGTATCATATAAAATGACATCAATATTTATATGGGTTGATATCATAAATCAATCTATCAAAGGAAGTTTGTCATAAAAAAATATAATATAATTAGGAGCCACTATAATGGAAATGAATTATTCATAAAATAGTAATATTTTTATGAATAATTGCATTCATAAAAGAGGAATAATTTGATATGGAGATATAAATCTTCTGTAAAATATTGGGGAAATATAATATAACATTGAAATAGTATAGAATGAACCAATTTTTAATGATGGATTTAAATATGAAAGGTTAATACTAAATAATATGGAATTGAGTAGAAAAATCCGCATAAAATTTTGGTAACTTTTGAATCAAATGAAATCAATAAATAACACTTAAAATAGTGCTTCAAATACAATGTATATAAATACAATCTTTATTTGATGCATGATTTAGGTATTATATCATAAATAAAAATAAAAATAGTTGTAAAATAGAAAATATGTCCCAATGATGATAATTTTGGATGAAAACAAATCCTTACCTCTAAACAAAAATTTCATAAATGTGTAATATTTTTTAACAAAATCACATTATCTTGTGAGCAATTACCTCTAAATAAAGTTATTAATCGATTTTACATTGACCATATGCCTAAAAATTTGGTATATGAATCTAATTGTTTAAAATTGTTCATAGATTCCAAATAAAATCTATGTAGTATAATGCTTTCGAAAATGTTAAGGAGATATCCATTTATATATGAAAATGCGGGAAATTTCCACTAAAAATTATTTAAGGTGATGGGTACAGATGGAGTCATAAGGAAGTTCCATGTGATAGGTGAGTAAATATATTATATAAATTTTTAGTATGACTCTAACAACCAGTCATATACTTCTATAAGAAATTATACTTTTTAATTAATTATATTTTAGCACTGATAATTTACCTCTATGGACAATATATTAAAAATGATTAATTTTTCTTAAAATGGTATTTATTTTTATTATAGAAAATAAAAATGACCCCCTTTCCCTACCCCAATGTGTTTATTCAATATTTGGATCATTTTTTCTATAATTACATTTCTTGATATAATTGAATTTAATTTTCCATTAAATCAAAATAGATATTTCGAAATTAATATTTGTTTCATAAGAATGAATTTTTAAAAATTATATGTTGTTAGTATTATTTTATATAAATTACCAGTAAAATGGGTTTTAGTTTATTATTATATATATTAAAAAAACAAATAGATTCATCAACTAAAATTTTCAATTTAATATATGTACTTAAAAAATAATGAATAATTGAAAATTAATTCATTGAGAAATATATTTTTTATACAATTAATATTTTTATGAATATTGTATTTAAATTAATTATTTACCTTTTAATCATTTTAATTTTTTGAATAATTGGTTTTAGAAGGTTTTTAGGAATTTTATAAATAGAGAATATCAAACATTAATAATAATAATAATAATAATATATATCATATAAAAATATATTTATAAAAATATATTTAAAAAATATTTTTGTTTCCTTAATTATTATTTTTGAATTATATAAATTTTAATTTTTATTAATGATTAAAAGGCCTAAATATACATTTTGGATACATGCATATCCAATGACAATCTATCTAACTCCCATATTTCAAACAAGGATATTTCCAATAACAATATATCCAATGTCCATATATATAATTATCATATTTCAATCATAAATAGAAATATACAAATTTATAAAACCATTCAATCTATGAATTTATATCTCCCTCAAAATCACAATTATATTAATACTTTATTTTTCTTCTAACCATTTTTACATTCCAGGAGATGATCATCATGAAAAAATGAATCGATAAAAACTTATTGTTCCTCATATTTTTAATTACATGATTATGTATTCCATATATACTTTACATAATTATATTTAACCTTGTTTTCCAAACATTTATTTACTTTAATTTTTCATTGTTATATCTGATCTCAATAAAATGTGTCACGTTTTTAGTAGGTTTTTGCATTTTAAAAATTCAATTCGGGAAATAATTTATTTAATGGAAATTTATTAATAAATTTCAATGTTTTAAAAAATATGGAAAAGTAGATATATATATATACATGCTCTCTTATACTACTATCTAAGTCTTTCCCAAATCACTCAAATGTATAATGTATTACTATCATTACCAAAAATCATATTAAATTCAAATATAGCCTTGAATATTTTCAATTAAATGTCGACCTTGACCAGTTAAAAAATATTTTTATATACTTGAAATAGTGACTCATTAATATCATTATAGAAGTTGAATTCCAATTTCGTGGTCTGAGAATTATACGAAAAAATTATAGTTACTAATCACATCTACTACACATGTAGATATCATGTTTTTATAGAGAAAGTAACTAATCATGCTTTTATTCCTAGTTCATGATATATGATTAAAGGATTCAAGGTATAAGCATATTATTTGTAGAGAAATGCCTACGGAGTAATTTTGTACCCTCTAAAAATGAATGAAATATTAAAACAATAAGAATATGGAATTGACTGGTTGGTTAGACCTTAACATCACCACTAATCATTCCATTTATCTGTTAATATATTAAACCACAACACTTCATTCAACCTGTGGTTTCCACAAGAAATTTCATATTTCCCCCTCCATTCCCACTATTTTTTGAATTTAATAATATATTATTCTCTCATTCATCACAAAATCACTTATACAACATCAAATAATGATCCAAATAGTTAGAGATTTAGATATATTCCAATGAGAAGGGGAGGTCGAGAGACATCAATGATGGTGATATTATATCTCTGTATCCTTTTCATTTTTATTATTTAATAATATATTTGTATAGTGGGGGATGTGATAATTTTTTAAGTTAGTTTAATCATGAATAAATGATTTATTATTAATGATTTTTCCCATATAAATTATTTTAATTTTTGTTTTAAGGGATTAAATCTGAGTAGGTAAGGGTTATGTAACAATAGTTGAAGGATAAACCATGAATCAATTCATTATTACAATTTCATAAATAGTGAGAGCTCAATTGATGCATTTGAAACTAATCCATGGAAATTAATCTATTTTAATAATTCATGAGGGAATATATATACCACAAGGGGATTATTTATATCATTAGTTGGTATAACGATACAATGATATTGGATCATATAGTGATTATGATATTTATAGTGAATTTTTATTGGAAAATAATTTTATATACCTCATTAGGATGATCATTGTCCTAAATCCTCCCATAATTTTTTAATTTTATTTGGAATTAATATTTTTCTTCATATATCTTATTGATATCACAAAACTAATTTAAAAACTCATTATATAAAAAATATCTAAAACATATTTAATTTCTTTATTTATAAACAAACACAAACCAAAATTCATTTGAGATTCACATTCTTTATAAATATGTTTAATTAGTATAACAAACATTTTATTCTTGTATTTGTCTAGGTTACTCCTCGAAAAAAAATATTATGTATACCAAAATACTAAATATATTTAAATTGGTGAAGTTTTATAAATATTTTTTATAGTAACTAATTTACAAATATCTAGCTAAATAATATTAGAAAAATATGAAAATATTCACATTATATAAATTCAATGCTTATAGTCCTTTTGAAAAATATCTAGAATCTTGATTTTTCACTACTAGAATTCACATTTTATGGTCTTACTATAGATGTTTGGATGATCACACTAATACATTATTATGTCGTAAATTGTGTGATTAAAACCCATGTAATTTTATTATGGATTGGTAAATTATAAGGGATTGAAAGAGATAAAACCCAATATATTTTATAGAGAAAATTGATTATACTATAAAAGGAAACTAGAAAAAAAGTTTTTCTACCATGAACCCCCATGAATATGATATTTTGAAGTAATACGATTGTTGGAAAATCAATAAATCATATGTTTATGATTTAGAGTAATTTATTATGTACACATTAAAAATTAAATTATGTCCCTTCCATCGTTCAATAAATTTTCAAGTATAAATTCATATACATTCATCAAGGAAATTCGAATGAAATTAAAATCATATAAAATTAATGGATTGAAAGAGGGAAATATCATCATAATGTGTTTCCCAATTTCTCTAAATATGGTTAATAATGTGGATAATCTCATAAGAGTAGGAATAGTTTGAAACATAGGAGGTACACATAGGAAATTATTAAGGAAATGTCACCTAATTTATAAAATGAATGAGACAAGAAGATGACATGACAGCTTAATATCAAGATAAAAAATAGAATTTATATAAATAATGGTATTATTTTAATATTATTTACCAAATTATACAAAACCATTTTCTCCCACCCAATTTAATCATGAAATTTGTTTAAATGGACTCATGGTGATGAGAAATAAACTTTTAAAAAATACAATTTGATGATATTATAAAATTTGAATGAGTTGAAATTAAAATTCATTTTTTGGTGTTTTAATTAAAATCTCATGATAAGTCTTGTAGTGGAAATAAATAAAGTGAAACACTGGTTAATGAATCACAAAATCCTAATGAAATGAAAATATAGATATCTCAACATCAATATTTGTTGAAGAAGTTTATATCAAGAATATTAGTAAATGAAATATAATGATATAAACAAGTATATACTATCAAAAAATCATTTTAGTGTTAAATTTTTACTTTTACTCATCATTTTTATCCTTAAAAATTATAATTAACATTAAATATGATGGTATATATCCTATATGGGATCAAAAATACTCATGTCTAGTTATCAAGGAGGAGAGATTAATTTCACTAATAAATGAGAAAATAATACTGATATAAACATGCTAGAATTTCTCGAAATTGTTTCAAATATTATATTGCTTAAATTTATATCCAACCCAATTGGAGGAACCACATTATCACATCATGGATGTGTCTTGAAGACTTTATAAAATTTGGAATTCCAAATATTCCGAAGAAATTATGGGCTATCCAACTAGGGAAACAAGAGTTTTTTTTTGGTTTTTATAATGTTCTTTTTATCTATATTGTATTAATCATGTTATACTACCATTGAGGGATGAAAATTTTATAAAATGTTCTATAATTTATATAATAAATTATCATTTCTATTAATTAAACTTTTATTCAACTATATCTGAAGAATTGTTTGAATACACCACTGTGAGGATAATAAATCTAAAGGAAAATGTATAATTTATTAAATAAGTGTAAATTTTAACTAGTTTAGTAAGGGGTAATCACACAAGATAATATTTTATTAGAACAACTTTCATTATCTATTATGTTAAATGAATAAAGGTAATTATTTATAACCTTGATATAATTAATTTTAAACTCTTTGGAAATGATGTGATACTGGAAGGCATCATCAAAACAACCTACAAAAATATCCCGAAAACATAGAACAACTTATCACAGAATGAAAATATTATTAAAGATTTCTATAAGAATGACCAATCATACCACTATAATTTTGATGCTCTAGTGGAGTTATTTTCTCAAAAAATCATTGGGATGAATATCCTAATTATTCATATCCAAAATTATGTTCTCCTAAATTATTATACCCGTGAAATCATAATAAGATGAAATAATTTCTATGATGACAGTTATTCTCAAGACATCATATATGTTTTTTTAGAGAAAGAACCATCTTTAATGAAAACTATAATATAGGATGATCATGAGTAAAGAATATCACTAGAATTTATTTTTTGGTTGTTCAATAATGAATAAGGGGATGGAATTTGAAATATTAATCAAATATCTATAGAAACTAATTCTAAGGATTGAAAAACACAAGAACATTACAATTTTATTATTAATGAATAATACTATAAAATTTGAGAAATTTTATAACCTCGTGATACTAAAATTAAAGGTGAAAATTATTTAAGCAATAGAGGAGAAAGATACCTAGATGCTGAATAATCATTTACAAGTTATCTTATATAAATATTATCAAATGAACCTATAATTTAATTAGGGTTCTTAGTGAGAAAAAAAATAAACCATGGCCGTGGAAAAATATTATTTCAATAACATAAGCTCAAAACTCTATGAATATTTAGAATCTAAATACATGTGAGGGGATATACATGGTGGAGGAATATTTTTTTCAAGACATAAAAAACCTAACAATTAATTAATGTTATTTAAATGATTAAAAAGATAAATATAATTTGTAATAAATGTTGAAGTATTTTATTATTTACCCCCAATTGTATTTTTTGGAATTAATGATTTAAAAAATGTTTAACATTATTTTATTATTTTGTGAAAAAAATGATAATTATTTACAGTTTTTAGTGATATATTTTATGAAACAAAATTATAATGAAAAAATATTTATTGGGGAACCACATAAATTCCCACTGAAGGAGAAAAAAACTCCACAGAACCATGTTTAATTATGAAAAAAATGAATCCACATTTGGACTATAATATAAACACTTTTTCAAATGATACAAATTACATATTATTTATATGTTATTACTTTAGGGGCATATTTTCCTATAATTTTTTTGTTTCCACCATTATGAGTATAATATTATCTTTATAGAGAATACATTTAAAATAAGGTAGTTCATTTTGAGAAAAAATCTACAAATACGGCCAAGTGAACTATTTTCTACAAAAAGGGTTTGTTTTTAACCATTACATTTATTTTCAAATTACATCGATTCATTTATTACTTCATCAATTTATCTTCATACATGTAAATTCAATTGAAATATATGCATGAATATTTTTGGGGGTGTAAAAAATAGGGTATGTGATTTAGGTAATTATAAACTATATCATTCAGAAAAATGAATCCATCAATTATCATAGTGGTAAAATGATAATAATTTATTTGTTTATTTAACAATATCATTAGGGTTTTGTAAAATATAACATTGGTGTATAAAAATATTTCTTTTTTATTTATAATTCCTTAATATAAAATTTTGTTTTCAATATTATATTATCATGAGTAACACTTCAATGGTTCTCCCAAAAAATAATTTACAAGTCATTTGAATTAGATTATTATTGGAAATTGGAATCCAACGTATAATATATTTAATTTTTTTAGGATATAATCGAAGAGTGAGAATTCAAAAGGTATAAATATTTTTATTAGAAAATATGAGAGTTTAATTCTTATCCCCCTATGAGCACTATAAATATTCCAATTAATCCAAAGGGATACCTACTAACTCATATTTCATAGTTTCAGAATAATACATTTCAATTCATGAACAAGTGAATTGAACATATCACGGGTCAAAAATGTAAAAAAATATGATATTTTTTTCGATGGAAGAATTGCAATGTTAATTTCTAAATATAATGATCAAGGTAAAAATGATATTATCTAGTTGGGGCCTAGTTTTGTATCACTTATTGTGTGATACTGTAATTGGAAATGTTTAAACATTATTTGGGGGGTTTGAAATGGTTCTTAATCTATGTTTTTAGATTAATATAAGTAATTTATAACTAAAAATAGATGATTAATTCTTGATATGGAGAGGAAATTAATTGATATTGAAATTTTTTTGAGGTGAATTACTTTTGGATTATTAAGGATAAATTGTAACCAATTTTGGTTACTGTATTTTTTATCAACAATAATTTTTATATATTTTTATATATTTTCATTTTTATTTTCATAAAAATATTATTATTTAATATCTTAATTTATTTAAGAGTTGTTAATTAATTTTAATAATTTTAGATAATTTAATTGTCAAAAGTTGGTATTTTTTGAAAATTATATTTTGAGGACTACATGTTGATTCAGTAATATGAGAAATTTTTTTATGGGTTGATAGAATAAATAGATGGATAATTTTAATAGAATTTCCTATATAAATAAATTACAATTATGGTAAAAATGTATTTCATTCATTCTCGAGTCTCAACCTTTATAGAAACCCTATCAATGGAACATTTCAGGAGGACTATAGATGAGGAATGTTAATAATAGAAAGTTACCTCATGTAATTACAATTATTATGAATAGAATGTAATGTAAAGACTCATGAAATGGTATAGGAATAGATAAAAAAGGGGGAAAGAGTTTAAATGAAATAAACAAAAGGAACACCCTTCCCCACCAACATCTCAAGCCCTATTAGGTGGAAGGTGGTTTTGTTTCTTATAAGGAAATGGATTCACCCATCATAAAATTTATATGGGATTAGGAGAACTACATTTTTGTTAATAACAAGGGATTTTTCCCATTAATATTTCAAAATTCTTACAATTAGTCTATCTTAGCCCGTATAATCTTAGTCCCCCACAACTCTAGAAGCATCATTATTGAATCGAGATACTTCCTCCTTAGCATCAACAAATCCATCCCTATTTGAAATGATTTCCATGGATCATCTCTAATATCTACCAATTCCAAAAAAATCCCCATCATGTCATTAATGTTTTAAAATAGTGACAGTAGAGGTCATGATAGTGATATTTTGTTAACTGTACCCACATATTACATCTTTAATTTCATAGGGTTTGAACAAGATTATTTTCTATGAATTCATTGATAATATCGAACTATGTTACCATGAGAATGAAGAATCCTGAGTCTATCCATGATTATTTTCAATATCATCTAGGATTTCCTAATGTATATGAGGCTCTAAATTATCCACAGCCTTGGTAATGTATATCTTGATCTCCAATTTAGCCTTGGAAATTTCCAATGACACCACAACCTTTTGCCCATATTATTGATTTTCCCATTTCAATTACATAGTAAAGAAGTTAAGACATTATATATGAACAATTCTTATTTAAAGGGTGGATAATTATAAACCTTATTGTAGATACTCATCAAATCTACTTGAATGACATATAGAATAAATTTTGAGAGAATATCTTCATACTTTTTTATCCCAGTTTAGGTAATGTCATTGAAGATTCTATATGAATGTATATTATCAAAAGGGACATAACTGATGTCCCATTTTGGAACCCTCTCTATGTATTGGAGGTATTAGAGAATCCCTGAATTAGGTATGCACAAGATGTGTGAACCATACCATCATCACCCATCACTATTCATCAAACTCACACTATTAAATCTCCTCAATACATTTTCCATATGGGGTACCACATATCATTCCATAAATACCTTTCGATTTTCCCTTTAAATATCATTCATCCTTAAAAACATCTACCATTCAACTCACTTTCATTCAACTATTTCCACAACATCCATATAAAGGGAGGGGTTATAGTGACACTCCAATGGATATTTGAAAGACCCCAAAATTATTAAATAATGACATTATAATTGATTGAGTGTATAAAATTAAATAGAAATAGCATATAAGAATATAAAATTCAATTAATTTATAATATATTTAATATTTCAAATAAATTGAATCTATTTTATAGCTTTTGTTGAATGAAATAATGAGTTAAGATGGATTTCACACAACAATGCCTTTATTTGATAACATATATTACATGCAAGAGAATGTTTTACTGAATATAAATAATATTATTATTTAAAATGAAAAGTTTCCCATTGCCATTAAATTAGAGTTTATAAATCGAATTAACAAAATTATTACAATATATTTTATAATTAATTGGATTCTAATTTATTAAAAATTATTACCAAACTAATTGAATATAAAGGATATGTTTTTATAAAAAACAATTTTTATGTTCCAAATGTGATTTTAATTAAAAATGATGTTACTTACTATTAGTGGATGAGAATAATGATATTTATATATTAAATATTGAAACATAATTTTTTAATTCATTTAATATATTTTATACGAATAAGGTAAGACCAAATCCAATTTTATACATAAAAAGATATATTTTTTTAAAGGTATTCTTCCACCATTTAATAGAATAGTTGTTTTTATTTATCTATTGAAAAACAACCACACATATTTAAATTTTTATTTCAAATTTATTTTAGTGTTATTTTTTATTAAATTCCCATTAGATATTTCAATTTTTTTTTGAAAAGTTAAATTAAAAAAAAATAAATAGAAAGTTATTATCCCATCAAAATAATAGTTATTGTAAAATTATATATTAACGTTTTTAAAAGTAAAATCATATCAGCTTTAAATCTATTAATATAATGAATTTTTATGGAATCATTCCTATTTTCAATTAGAAAAAAACATTATAAACAGTAGAACATTTCCAATTTAAAAACATTATTTCTAGTCTCATCTATATGATTAATTTTAATTTATTTTTCCCACCTCTTTGAATTTAAATTTTTTAAAATAGATTCCATGATATTGATAATCATTATTTAGATGTTCTAAAAAGTTGAAATGTAGTATTACCAAATTTATTAGTGAGAACACTAATAATTAATAAAAATAATTAAGAGAAAAATGTGTTTAATTAGTGGTTAACTTATAATATAAGGGGTAATAATAATCTAACACAAGTAAAACTCCCATTTTCTAGATATATTTATAACCATTATCCTATAGAATTAAATTATATGTACTATGGACTCCACTAGTTAGGTAAAAATTCAGGTACCCCTATGTTATTTTTAAAAATTCCAACTATATCCTCTCCGCCACATATAAAAGGCCACCACCTATCCTCCCCAATTCACACCATCAAACCAATTGGGTACATAAAATAACTTAAAAATCACTCTCCAACAACCTTCCCTTTTTAGGGAATCCATATTTTTTTAATAATTAAATCCTTTGATGGTTTAAGTTCCAACATAGGGGGGTACTAGAAGAATACGTAATGTTATCATAAACACATTTTTATATTATTTCATTCTCCACCAAATTTATTTCATCATATATCCTGATTATATAATATATATATATATATATTCTATAGATCGATATTTTTTAACATTGTGGTTATAGACTACTACTTTACACACTTCCAAAAAATAGGTTATGAAATCATTATTCGTGTGCTTGGAAGACTACAGCCTGGCGAGATGATGTCATTGATTTTTCCATTAAAACCAATAAATGTTGGGAATAATTATATAAATACTATTTGCATTTGATATTTTTTATATTTTTGATATATTTATTCTTCTTTATTTATTATATAACACATACCTAGGCGCTTTCCATTTTATGGAATATGATAATGTCAGTCGTGTGTACGGAAGACTACCGCCTCACGAAGAGGTGTGATTCATTAGAAAAATATATGGAATTTATTAAGGATGTGTTTGAAAAAATATGAGATATATATTACATAAAAATTATATAATAATGATTATTTAAAAATATATCATTTACTTTTAATTCTATTAATAGTACAATATATTGGAAGCAACATTCATGCATACATATGACACACCATCTTCATGAATGGTGAACATCATTTCCAATATGTATATGCTATGGATTACTCTAAATTAATTAATACCAAATATATATAATATTTAAATCATAATATAAATTTTGGATATGATTAAATCATGATCAATGTAAGAAGAATAAAACTAAAAACTGAAACCATACTCAGAAAACATGGATCATTAACACTTGAAAGTGATAAGATGTTATAAAAGGATCATATATGACACTAAAAATATTAATATGGCACTATTATAAGTTAATAACATGATTAAAACTATTATACATATTCTTAATGATCATTCAACCAAAAGAATAGTGTATAGTTAAAGATTTCATCCCAATATACATTCCATTGATACTTATTTGTTATTATGCATCAATTCAATTTTATGGTGTTTATATACTTCCCATAGAACAATAATATCATGAATATATAATTATTAATATTATTTGATAATTCAATTTGAATTATTTCATCCATGTTGATTTAATTTTAAAATTACCAACTGATATATGTTATTGTAAAATCTCACGTTCGTTTATTATTATTAACATTATCATGAAATAATAAGATTGTTGTAATAATCATTAATTTGAAATCACATTTCAATTAAATATAAATATGCATTGTATCTGATTATTTCACAAACCGTATACCTTTTTTACAAACCGTGTTTACATTGAATGTTGTTTGATTAAATAAGGAAATATTGATAAATCTACAATCATTACTCAACACTGATATCTAATGATAAACCAGAATATTAAATAAATTATTTAATATAAGTGTAATGATTTTGAACTACAGAAATAGAAGAGACCTAGTAAATTATATCCCCTTGATGGATCAATATTATCCTTAGGTGAATAAGCTGGCCAATTCAGGCATGTTTTTACCCAATATTTTTAAACTGTCTTGAGAATAGATCATGATGGAAGAGGTGTCATGTAACTAGGAAACATGAAATCCATTAAATACCCATTTCCAACATTTAGAATTAATTTATTATTATCTATGATATTTTCACATTTAAAAAATCAATGTAAGCAATTTATTCTCTAATTATTGATTAAATGAAATGTGCATTCATTTATTTACATCTCCATATTTATTTTTATGTTTCTTATTATTTAATTGTAATGTGTTCTTTGTTATTTACATTATTATACTGATTATTCATTATTGGTTCATGATATATTCCCATTAATTAACCCTAACTATTCATTTGAGATCAATATTATTTTGTTTCCTTTCACTAGGCCATGAAGAGAATATCATTTATTATGTTTTCAAGGATGTTTTTATTAATTTTTTTAATGTACTTATCTTTATTTTATATTCGACATGTAAAATTGGTTTCATTAATGTAACAACCTTTTACAAAAATGAAAAATTGATTAGTTTTTTGGAATTTTATTCTTGTATGTATTTCAATTTGAAAAACTAAGGCACCACCATTGGGCTACTGGGGTCAGGTTTGTTATAGTTGGTATCAGATAATGTTTAATAAAAACCACATGAACTAGATTTTGGAAATCATTGATAGCGAAAAATAATAATATAATAATATTTTAGGATAATTATTGATTAACACAATAATGTTTTTTATGTTATATATAATTTGAGTCTTCTTATAAAAAATTCCTAATATGTATACTACAGGTGGACATGTATCTGACATATATGTACCTTGGGGTAACAAATATAAAAATGTAATATAATGGTTGACTTGAGCACAAATTAGTATAAGATTGCAATGACCCAGATTTCCATGGGGAAATTATTTTTTGAAAATCCTGTGTTTGGGGAGTTCTAGGGGTTGTTGGTGACACATTCTGATAGATAGCCAAAAACAAAATTCGATCTCTCGGCAACTGTTAGTCAGGGGTGTCAGCATCGGTTAGTCAGATTCATTTTCATCTGTCATTCATTAGTGTTGGAATCAGTGAGATAGGGCCATCAGTATCAATATGTCAACGATGTATATATCAGAGATTTGAGGTGATGATAGGTCAGGGAATCAATAGGTCATGGCGTCGCTAGGTCAAGGCATCGGTAGGTTGAGGCATCTGTATGTCGAGGCATCAGTACATTTTTGTGTCGGTGTCTCAATGTCAGTAGGTCTTTTCGGTAGCTCACCCATCAGTGGGTTAGCATCACTGTGTTACATCGATAGCTCACACATCAGTGGCTTAGTGTCGGGTACTCACCCATCAGTGCCTCATTTTCATGTTTTTTTGTTTACCCAAGTTTTTCTATTTGACCACTCTTACATCTTATTTGACATAAATTGGGTTTGAAGCTTTATTACTAATTATTAAGAGAGTTTTAAATGGATATTAAGTATATATTTAAAATCCTAACACACTTAGGGAATTGAGATATTCATACAATGTGATATTGACTGTGATACAATGATTAATGGCTTCTAAAACCGGTCTTCCTTTAATATATGGTCTAGCTCTTCAAATCCAGGATCATTACATCCTAATTTGTTTTTGGGTTCCCTCTTAGTGTGCCTAAAGTATTCCTCTCTAGCCAATATGTGTGCTAACTTAGAGCCTCTCCTGGTAAGTTTTCATAGAGTTTTGTACTACTCTCTCAATCCCATTTTCATTGTGCAAACGAGGAACTTCAATCCATTAATCATCCATGTATGTATTTCTCATGCTTCTCATTAATTGTGTATTATGCGGGGTGTGTGTACTAATCATCCCTTATGAATAATGGGTGAATATGTTTCCTAAAACAAGAAAAAGATAAGAATTAAAAATGATCGAATGATAAAGTGTTCAATTAGTTAATGGGATAGGAGTGGTTTGATGTCAATCTCCTATTTTATTTGTTTAGTTTGATTTTTTTGTGGATTGTTTTTTTGTAAGCCTTCTGAAAATCATGAACATTGGTGGTATTTTCATTCCCCTTATGAAATTCTATTTTGTTGTGATTCTTTGATAAATGGAAATAATTTTAAAAATGTTTAATCACATATATTTTTTTAAAGAAATTGATTCCCCAGAATCAAACCTATTGTGTGATGACCCTAGTTATTTTATATTGGAATTAAAGAACCTTAGTTGGTTAAACTAGAATACACTTGGATTGATAGGTGTGGTCGCGTGCTTTGTGTTCTGGTTGGGTTTTGTGGGCTATATTGGGGGGCGGTATAGGTGGTGTAATGCTATACTAGTGTGAGAGAATGATTTATTGTAGGATAAATAGAAATTTAGGTAGTATGTATCATGACAAGTCCCCTGGGGCCCATATCGTGACTACCCAAAACCCACCTTCAATAGGCCAGGGGCTGGGGTATAGAAGTAAATACATAATGCCCTAAAATGGGAAGGCATTGCCTTTATAACAGTAAACAAAAACAAAAAAGGATGCAATTGGATGTAAAACACTAAGTAAAACATAATACAAAAGAGTGTTCTGAATGTAAAGGGGCTGGAAATACAAGCACAATAGTAATGTACAAAACAACTTAAAAGCTAGTACAACTGAACAAAATAAGTAAACCAGCTACTAGGTCATCCTCTAGAATTCAAACATGAAGGGTGGGTACATATGGCCTCCTCAACACCCCAAGTCCGTCTGTCCGCTCCATGTGCATCTCGCCGAGTGGTCCACCTCTAGCTACTGTCCAGTTATTCTACTCTTTGCCCCGATCAGCGTTGTCTGTCGTCCAAATAAAACACAACGAGGTGTCGTCATAGCCCATGTAAGGGTTAGTATAAGGATACTCAGTAAAGACCCTAATACCCTCAAGGTATCACAAAATACTACAAGGATAATCACAAAGTACGGAGTCAATGGATAACCCTTATGTAGGTATATGACCATACATATACCTTAGATTTTTAGTAACCAATCACAATCATGAGAAAAACACGAAGGTCACTGACTCACCTCAGAACAGGATTTCAGTGAAGTATATAAGTACAGATGATTATTCGTGATGCTAGATCATCTTATTCTATCATGAGGCACTGCTTCTGACCATACAAAGTCTGACCCACACAGGATCGATAGGTACTAACCCCTTCAATGACACACACATGATATGACTCAGACATGATCAGTTTGCACTGACCCACACATGATCACTAAGTGATGACCCACATTGGATCCTACCCACATAGTATCGGTATGCGCTGACCCACATAGGATCACTGAGCACTGACCTCCGTATGATCTGTCTCCAACCCCCACCTCACTATCGGCCACTGGATTCCCCAGACCCGGTGAGCTCGAGTTTCATAGAATCTGCCCTCGATATATTGGCCATAACTCGACCACCACTATACTCCAAAAAGGACCAACCCAAAGGATTACCATGTCGTAAGGGATCCAACGCGATAGACGGTGCATCAATCGGACGCCCGGTCTGTGAGTTATTGGCATTTTTGTCCCGGGGGTCCAGTTGGTTTTTTGTTCAAACCAACCCGGCCATACTCCAACAGTCTCCAAACCACAAGTGGGGTATTCAAAATGAACTGTCTTGCTTCAAACATTCCATCGCTGCAAGCGGTTCGTCAAACGGACACCTATATCCAAGGATAGGTGCGAAAAGGTGTACACTTTCCAAACGGGTATGGGTCTGGTCTGACAGGGTCCGTACCGGGGTCCAACAAGGTCTACGGGTCTGAGCTGGTCCGAGGAGGCGGCCTGACCCCAGGTGGGAGCCTGGCCCGACGACGGCCCAACCCCTGGGCGACCTGACCAGAGGGCGGCCCGGCCGAGGGCAGCCCGACCGAAGGCCGCCCGGCGGCCTACCCTAGCACCGCCCAGGGGGGAGGCGCATGCCCCCTGGAACCTGAACGGTTGAACCATTGGGGTGGTACCAAACCGTTTCCAGGTGGCACCGTTATGACTCACACAGGACCTGAAAGGGTCCTGAACCTCCTGGCTGGCTTGAGCGGCCATCCGCTCCTTGCCACCGAAGTGGTGCGAGGGTGACGCGTCCCTCCGCCGCATCCAGCACTAGCTGTGGCCCTCTTCTAACATCTGCGCGGTGCAACAGCGCCGCGTGCCACTTCCGCGACACATCGTGGTCGCGGCTCTCCTTCCACACAACATGGCGGTGTCATGCCCTCTTGGAGACCCAGCGGCCTTGCGCCGCCGATTCCTTCACGGTAGGTTTTCTTTGATGTCGGACCAATGTCGGCCGTCGTTGCACAACCTCTCTCATCATCAAAAGTGAACAAAAGGGGGGAGGTTCAGAATTTTTTGTGCGGTCCGAGCCCCCCTCATTGTGGTGATATCAATCGACAACAAATTTCTCAACAAACAATGAAGAACGTAGGGTAAACATCATATATACAACAACTCAAATCCCACTATCTCATCTGTCGATCATAGAAGAAGTCGTTGGAAAAAGGCGGTCATAGATTCGTCGACATCGGGAACCGTCTGGGGAATAAGCATAATCGGCGTTCTTCACGGTCGTATCCTTTTCTTTTGGCTCGTTCAAAGATCGATGAAGATGTTTTTCATTCTTCGGTGTATTGTGGTGTTCTTTGTTAGAAGGATGAAGTTCTCCCACTCAATGCTCCACCAAAAATTATCCAAACAACAAAATAATAAATTAAAAAATCTTATTAATTCGTTGGCATAAAGAATTAAAATGGGGAATTAATTAAAGGGGGCTCTATATAATTAATTCTTGTGTGTATGAAAAAGTTAATTAAGGGATTTCAATGGTTCATGGGTAGTGTCTCCATAAATGGGGAGTCATAGGGTCTCCACTATTAAATGGGGTGTTAAAGGGGTTAGATGCTCGGGTGGTCCCCACCATAAATATCCTCCCAAGAGAGGTTATGCTCGGTTGGGACCCACCACGATAACCTACCATGGGAGGTTTGGGTCTGGTGGCCCCCACCCCCAACCTCCACTTGGATGTTTTAACCACCACTATAAAAATAAGTTAACAACTTATTTTTATTTATTTAAAAAAACCCAATATTTAACTTCAATTCTCGTAAGAACGCAACTGTAGTGATGGTTTCACTGAGCAATCACTAATGCTGCTAGTCCAATGGTGCCTTCAGATTTCAGTTCCGAGCATCGGTTCAAAATATATAAAATTCAAACTCATACGTTTACTGAATGTTCTTGAAAAAATACTTCAGAAATTGATTCCACGCACACCAGGCCTCTAAATAAAGAGCCGTAAGAAACTACAGACTCGTAATAATCCAATGAATTTAAGAAAAAAAATTCCACAAAATTTTCGGGTTGTTACATTCTCCCCACCTCAGGTATTTACGTCCCCGTGAGCTACAACTCGAACGAAGGGAACAAATATGGTTACTAAGAATTCATCTGAGCCTCCCTCTCCCATGTTCTCTTATGGAGGTTCTTGTGCTTCCGTCACACGTTAACCATAGGTATCGACTTTCCATGCAGGAACCACTCCTGTTGATCCTCAACCTCCACTGCACCCTCCATGAATTTCGCCCCATCATCGATGTTCATCTCCCTATGGTAGATGATGTGGGAAGGGTCATGCACGTATCTCCTCAACTAAGATACATGGAAGACATTGTGCACTCAGTGCAACTAAGGTGGAAGAGATAAGTGGTAAGACACCTCACCTACTCTTCTATGGAACTGGAAAGGTCTTAATAATCTCGATGACAACTTGCTACCTTAGCCAAATCTCCGTAGACCTCGTCGAGGTGATACCCATAAATATACATGGTCTCCATCCTCAAATCCATTGAGCTCCGTCTCTTGTCGGTATACGACTTATGCCTGCTATGTGTAGACTTAATCCACTCTTGGATGATTTTCACCTTCTCCGTGGTAGCTTGTCCCATCTCTAGTCCCACTAGTGATGACTTCCCCAGGTCTGTCCAGCACAGTGGTGATCTGCATGGTGAACCATACAAGGCCTCAAAAGATTCCATAATGATGGTGGAGTGATAGCTGTTGTTGTGGGAAAACTCCACTAAAGGTAAGTGATACTCCTAGTTGCGACCGAAGTTGAGGACACATGCACGAGGCATGTCCTCGAGGGTCTGAATGATCTTCTTAGTCTAGCCATATATCTGAGGTTGGAAGGAAAAGTAGTGCAGAAAACGTTTTTTACGTCGGTTATTTTTCATCTTTTACTTCGGTTTCTAGCTGACGTTAATACGAGAGACATTATAAATAACGTTTTTGACATCGGTTATTTAAAAACCAATGTCAAAAAAATAAAATTGCGATGTTTATGACGTCGGTTATTTTAGAACCGACGTGATAAATTAAATGGGAAGGGTTTATCACGTCGGTTATTTAATATCTGACGTGATAAAAGGCCTAGAAAATTGTTTATCACGTCGGTTATTGAAAAACCGACTTGATAAAACGACGGGGAAGTGGTCTATCACATTAGTTATTAAATAACCGACGTGATAAACCGGGGGGCGGGGGGTTTATCACGTCGGTTATTATAGAACCTCCGTGATAAACCAGGGGCCGGGGGTTTTATCACATCGGTTTTTTAATAACCGACGTGATAAACTGAGGGGAGGAGGGTTTATCACGTCGGTTATTATATAACCGACGTGATAAACTGGGGTGAGGGGGGTTTATCATGTCGGTTATTATATAACCGCCGTGTTAAACTGGGGGAGGGGGTTTATCACATCGGTTATTAATAAACCGACATGATAATCCATTTTCCAGGCCTTTTATCAGGTCAGTTATTAAATAACCGACGTGATAAACCATTTCCCAGGCCTTTTATCAGGTCGGTTATTAAATAACCGTCGTGATAAACCCAATTTTTTTTAATTGAATGCAGTCATCTGCTCTCCACAAGAATCAACTAGAAAACAAATCAAGAAATCGTACCACAAAAACAGAAGTAGATCAAAATTAAAATTGTATATTGATAACATATAAAACATACCCCCTAGACAGCCCCCACCCTCATGTATACCCCATGGACAGCCCTCCCCCACCCCGTTGGAGCCCTCACCCTCATTTTTACCCCCTGTACAGCCCTCCCCCACCCCATTGGAGCTCCCAACCTCATGTATACCCCTTGGACAGACCTGCCCCACACCATTGGAGCCCCCACCACACTCCTCGACTGCCCCCCGACCCCCGGACAGCCCCAAACACCCCTCGAAAACCCCCACCCGCCTGAACATCACCATCTCACCCCCTCACCCCACTTGATAGCCCCCACCACACCCCTGGACAACCCCCCCCCCCCCCCCCCCCCCACCCCACCCTCATGTATACCCCCCACCCCTGGAACGCACTCCCACACCCCTGGACCGCCTTCCCACACCCCTAGACAACCCTGCCACCCCATGGACTGTCCCCCCACCCCACCGGACAGCCCTCCCAGACTGCTGGACACCCCCCAACCCCACTGAACACACCCCCACACCCTTAGAACCCCTCCCCCACAGACCCAAATCCATACCAGAAAACCATTATAAGTAAACCAAAACAAGAAGCAGAGAAAAATTAAACTTTCACTTACATAACATTCAAAACTTACACTGTCAACTTCAAAAAAAACTAAATCCAACCTAAAAAACTACCAAATACACAATTAAAATGACAATATTCAAAATTACATTTTACATTACAAACAACTAAATGTCAATAAAAACTGTAAAATTATTTGACCACTCCACTTTTAAGTGTTTGATGTCTTCACCAGTATAGGGTTTAGGGTCATAAAAAAGCTACAAATGAAAAATAAAGTAATTAACGTGTATAATGGTTAAATCAAATTGAAGTATTATGGAAAAGTTTAAGAGGAAATCGTACCACGTCAAAATTCACAACTGTCCCAGTTGTTATTATTTCATACATAAATCTTAACATATAATATCCGCATTCGATGAGGCCTTGTTGTTCATAACAATTCTGTTTGAATAAGTGTAAATTCAATATATTATTTTTTTTGTAATAAATCAAAAAGTACAAATTATAAATGGATATTTACCTTTGCATTTACATATTTGATCTTTGAACCTCTTTTCTTTTTGTTTTTTCAAATTTAGGCCCATGCACTGTTAGAAAATAATACGAATGGGGTAAATTTAAATTTCATTATAATATATAAAACTATTAAGAAATAGAAACATACTTTTCCAAAATATTCTTAAAACTTTCCCACACATCACCATGGACATAGCATATCCAATAAAGGGCTTTCTTCCTTGGGAAAAAACCCCTAACATCCAAATATCATTGATAAAAGGAGATTTGACGTTAGTGGTTTTTTATGTTAAAAAATAATTAACTCTTTGAGAGAAATTTGTTTCATAACTCTCACAAAAAGTCAGCATCAAACATTTTGTGATTATATTCTTTTCAAATCTTTTAGCAATATAAACCATTCTTTGTTCCTCATTCAATGCACATGCTTCAGGGGAAATCAATTGCGGGTCCATGAATCCATATACTTCTGTCAGTTCATTCCTCTCACATGTTTTATAAAGATACCTAATACAAAACATACATAAGTATACATTTTTAATAAATATAATGCAGGGAAAAGGTGTTAAGACTTACATCGAAAAATTTTGCACCATGTTGATGCCCAACTTATCTCCAGTAACAAGCTCCATGATATCAGTTTTTATAATCCCCAGTCTTATTTCACGTCCACAAACATGAGATTCCATTCGAAAATCATAATAACCCGACCAAAAATGTGAATATCTTGACAATCTATCAAGATCATTTGAATCTGTATCTGATTTCATAGCCATTTGTCTTTGTTGTTGTCTATACAGTATTTCTTTACCTTTGAAGTATTCTTATAAAAAAATTAAAAAAATTTATTAGTTTTCAAATGATAAAACAACTTTAATAAAAAAAATAAAATAAAAGATATAACATTCATACCTCTATGGTAATGAGTCAAAGAAGTCTGGATGGCCAAATTAAAAAATGGTCGATACTCTGTCCAACTGTCACCACCTCATCTATAGGTGTTGGTTCCCAAGATGATATATCTATAATATCATGTACAGTGACCCTCTGATTCTCTACCTCTAATTGTTGATGATGAACTGTATCTCCTATACAATATACCAACCCATATGCTACTATATGATGTTGAGAATCATTAACTTACAACTCGCAATAAGTAAAAATTTGCGGCGGAGGTTTAGGATAAAAAATGGGGTCCGTAGGCTGAGGTTGGGGAGTGGGAGCTACTGGCGGAGGCGGAGGATAAATAATGGGGTCTGCAGGGGAAGGTGGAGGAGTGGGAGCTGCTGTCTGAAATTGCCTTTTCATTTCTGCAATCATAGACTGCACCAACTCTCTAATATTGTCCTCCATCGTCGCATTAATATTATGAAATTCAGCCTCTAAGGATTATATTTTTTTTATAAACCCCCTCAATGTTAGATGTTGATGAACATGGAAACACTTTTCTTACCGATACACCTGCAGAATATCCTCTTACACGACCAGGATGTTCAGGCCTTCCCAATACTGCAAATAAAATATCTTCCCTCCCAGTAGCTGTAAATATCCCCTCTCAGCTCTTCTCCTCAAGAGAGTCCTATATTAATTAATTGAAAATTTATGTAATGAATGAAATTATATGAAGAAAATAGTTAACTTAAATAAATAAAATCGATATCTTACAATCCTCTCAGCTACGTTTCTCGATTCTTCCGAAAGATATTGCCCTTTTTTTCCCTTCGGAGCTCTCTTCCATTTTTCATGTCTAGATGGAGGGGATGGAGGGGCCACCACTCTAGAGCTTGAAGACGCATATCTTAGTTGTTGAAATTTTTCTACCATCATTTGTTCGTCCAATAATGCATACCCTCCCCGAGATAAACAATGAGGGTGTACATTTTTAGATTGGTCCTCCTGATGAGATTTCCTTGTTTACTATAATTTAAGAATATGAAATCATTAACAAAACATTAATAAAATCATTTATATAATAAAGTTTATAAATGTTAACATTCCCCTTACCAGAAATGACTCTTTTCTTCTACTTTCAAAAAATTTTCTCCATGTGTCTTCATCTATAAAAGGATATATACGACATGGATTGTCATGACTCCTATGACAATAAATGAAATCAGATGAGAGGGTCGATTTGAAATCCCTCCATCTCCTGGCAGCCAACGATAAGCATTTCTTCCTGACTCCTCTAGTGTCAGGAATATCAAATGTTATCTAATAAAGAAGAGGTTAAACATATTATATATACTAGAAACATTAATAGAATCATCAAACAATGACAAAAGATCTTACCAAAATCATCTCCCACAACTGAGAGAAAATCACTTTATCTACACTTCTCTAATAATCATACAGAATGCTTAATTTTCTCTTAGCCTAAGTTGCTACAAAACTCTTAAAATCTTTTGCATTCGGACCTCTAGGAATATCATCATCATAAAACTCAACGACTATCCTCTGATCCTGCGTACGGGCAAGTGATAATTTTGGTAAACGTGTTCACCCACGTTTACCAACCTTCAAAATCTTTGTCATAATAGGAGCATGTGAATGTTCATCCCCAGAGGTATGAACAGCAATATGCTCCTCTCCAGAATCATGTGGTTGATCATCTGAATGATCTGTCATTATCCTTCACATAAAAAAAACAAACGTCAGTTCCCAAATATACAAATTCAAATATTTTAATACTACTGTAATCATAAAGTAGAAATGTGTACTAAGTTACATAATAGTTATCATTGGTAATATGGTAAGCATGTTAATCAATAGTAAAGATGGTAAAGATGGTCAGGATGGTCAAGATGGTCAAGATGGTAAACATGGTAAAAATGGTAAACCTGGTAAACATGGTAAACATGGTAAAGTAATTGTCAGTGAACAAAAATAATAGATATATAATTCATGTAATGGTTATAAACATGATAAAGTAAACTAAAAAAACTTAAAACAAACATAAAAATATAATTATTTTGTTTTAAAACATGTTTTAATAAATAAAAAACATACAATATCTAACATTTATGGAAAAACTAAATGTATTCAAGAAATAAACATATGTTACCTATAATTTTAGGAATGTACAAATGGATTGTTTTCCCAAATTCCTTCGTCGTGATCATTACTTATGGCACAAACTATGCCTTCAACATGATCATCATTATGTTCTCTTAATATTTCATGGAAGTAGGGATCTCCCATAAATCAACATATTCATCAACATCATCCCCACCAAAATATTGTTTTTTCCCTTGTAAAACAACATCCCACTGCATATCTGATTGATCTACTACATAGAAAATTTGTTTTGCATGTGTTGCCATTATAAAAGAATCAGATGTGTCTTCCAATCTATTCAGATTAACAAGAGTCATTCCAAATTCATCGTGTCTGACACTGTTGTTACTGTTAAACCAATTACAGTTAAAAACGGGAACTTTAATTTTAAAGTAATCAACCTCCCATATGTCTTCAATCACTTCATAATATGCACTTGATGCAGAAATTGGGTTTTTTTCCTTATCACTCGAAAAATGCATTACTTCTGCAAACACCAATACACAACTATTCTGAACTGCATTTCTGTTGTCCTGAGCATTCGTATTAAATGTATAACCATTAATGTCATAACCGGACCATGTTATCACATTTAAACATGGACCACCCACTATCCATTTTAATGTCTCTGATACATCTGATCTACCAAGAATAGTCTTTTTAATCCATGACAAAAAAGTTTTGTTGTGCTCATTCAAAATCCACAATTCTTTCTTCTTTAGATGACATTGTTTCAACTCATTGATATGCAATGTGATATATGGTTGATCATCAGCTATGTTATTCAAGATGTATAATTCTAACTTCTTCATCTGTTCAGCTGAAAATGATTTGACTTTCAAGTTGTGAATCCCCTTTCCCTCATTATTAACTCGTTCATGGCGATATGGAGGAAAACCTATGTGTTGCGCCGCAACCAAGTAGCTCATACAAAACTCTGTTACCTCCTCAAAAATATACTTTTCAATAATGGAGGCTTCAGGTCGATATAGATTTTTAACATAACCCTTTAATATTTTCAAATATCTTTCAAAAGGATACATCCAACAAAGATATACAGGTCCACAAAGCTTTATTTCTCGAACTAGATGAATCATTAAATGCACCATTATATCAAAAAAAGTTTGAGGAAAATACATTTCCAATTGACAAAGTATAAAAATTGAATCTTTTTCCAAAATCTTCAATTCATTCACATCAATCACCTTGTTACAAATTTAATTGAAAAAATAACACAACTTCACTATAGTCTTTCTGACACGAATAGGAAATATTCCACGTAATAAAACTGGTGGAATTTGTTTCATCATGACGTGACAATCTTGTGATTTCATACCTATCATCTTCATGTCCTTCAATGAGGCAAAAAATTTTACATTAGAAGAATAACCTTGAGGCACTTTGGTATCATGAAGACACTGACAGAAGCTAATTTTATCCATCTTCGATAATGTATGACAAGTCGGGGGAAGAAATGTTCGTCTTTCTTTAGGAGTGGGAGCTAACTCCAAACATATTCCCATTGATAGCAAGTCTAATCTGTCATTCAACCCATCTTTAGTCTTTCCTTTAATATCTAACAATGATCCAATCAAAGAATGACATATATTCTTCTCTACGTGCATGAAATCAATATTATGTTTAACATCATGATACCTCTGATACAGTAGCTCAAAAAAATTGACATTTTCTTCAAAATATGTCTATCATTACCAGATTTCTATGTCTTTCCCAATGTCACATCAAAGTTTTTCACCCTATCAAAATACAGATCAGGGGATAAAGGTTTTGGAGCAGTATCAAATTCTTGTGAGCCATTGAAAGCCTTTTTTAGTCTTCTATAAGGGTGTTCCATATGCAAAAACATTCGATGACCCATGTACACTGTTTTCCACCCATGATGAAATTGACAATATGACGTCTATTGTTCACAAATTGGACATGTTTTATGCCCTTTAACACTATATCCAGACAAATTTCCATAGGCTGGGAAGTAATTTATTTTGAACAGAAGCACTGCATATAGTGGAAAATATTCCATTTTATAAGAATAATACACCCTAATACCATCATCACATCACAGTTTCAAATCCTCAATCAACGGTGACAAGTAAACATTAATATCATTACCGAGGTTCTTTGGACCAGAGATCATTAAAGTCAACATGACATATTTGCGCTTTATACAAACTTCAAGAGAGGGGTTGTAAATTACCAATAAAATAGGCCATGAACTATGTGTGATACTGAGGGTTCGGTATGGATTCATTCCATCTGTGCACAACCATAGTCTGATATTTCTAATTTCATTTCCAAATGTAGAATACTGCGCATCAATTTTCTTCCATTGTGGACAAACAGCTAGATGACGTATTTTTCCATCACATACACACTCTTCAGCATGCCAACTTAACATTTTTTCATCATGTGAATTAGCAAATAAACGTTTAAAATGATTAATTATAGGAAGATACCAAAATACCTATGAAAGGAGCTTTGTAATCTCTACACCAGCCTGTGATTTTTCTTTGACCTTATACCGTGATGTCCCACATTTAGGACACTCTTACAGAAATTAATATTCCTTCATATATATAATGTAGTCATTCGGACAGGCATGTATTTTCTTGTATCCCAATCCCATCGGGCATAATATTTTCTTGGCTTTGTAATGTGAATCTAGAAGATTGTTATCTCATAGAAGAATGTCTTTCATCAATTGTAGCTGCTCTGTAAAACTTTTTTAACTCCATCCATGTTTCTCCTTCAGTTTAATCAATCTTAACACTGCCTACAAAACCGTAAACTCTGTACAACCAGGATATAATGGTTTTTCAGCATCACCATATAGACGTGCAATTTTTGGTTCAATCTCAATTTGATCTTCTACAATATCGCGAATCTTTTCTTTAATTCCATCGGAGTTACCATCTTGCAAATCATCATCATCAGTGACATTCCGTCCAGTTTCACCATGCCAAATACAAGGGTTGTAACTCGGATTAAAACTATGAAAAATCATATGATCTTTTATCTATCTACTTTTCAACTTCTTCATATTCAAACATTTCAGGCATGGACAGAAAAAAATGTCACTACATGGAACATTTCATTTTGCAATTTCCAAAAAGGCATCAACACCTTCCTCAAATTCATTGCTCATTCGATGTGCCGTAATCCAACTTTGACTCATTATTACCTATAAAAAATATCATCAAAAAATATATATTTTTAAGATAAGAAAAATATATGTTTATATGAAAAAAATCATAATTTGAATGTAAAAAATTTAAAATATAAAACAAATATATGGGTATTTATGAAAATATGCTTGAATATTATTTTTAAAACAAAATATAGTTAGATATAACAGTTTTAAATTTCATTGAATCAAAGAAAACCATACCACCTACATAGTTGATAGAAAATTGGAGAAAATGGAGTAAACCTGAGAATCACCCCCCCCCCACCCGGACAACCCCCAAAACCCTTTGGACAGGCCCCCACCCCCTTGGACAGCCCCCCACACCCACCCACCCCCTTGGACCACCCCTAGACACCCCCCAACCCTCCGGATAGACCCCCACCCCTCTAGATAGAACCTGCACCCCTCCTGGATAGCCCCCCCTACCCCTTGAACACCCCCCTGGACACCCCAACCCTCTGGACATCCCCCACCCCCCCGGAAAACCCCCGGACAACCCTCTGGACAGGCCCCCACCCCCATAGACAGCCACTCACACCCACCCACCCCCTTGTACACCCCTCGGACACCACCCATTTCCACATCTTTTATATAACATATTTTTTTAAAAACGTGACATTATGAAAAACATTTCATGAAATATGATGAAGAGCCAATCATATTTCTTATGAAAATTTTCTTACTAGAAATGGTCTTAGTATTGGATAAAATAATAAATAATGTGGCATAAACAGCACTATAATACTAAAAAATGCATATAATCGAGATTAAATATTTGAATAAATATTTTTGTAATCAACCATCAAATCCAAAAGGTGTATGAGATAACAATTAGAGAAAAACTGGCAATGAGAGATCATAGTCATTGAGGGGGGATGGTGTCAAAGGAAACACAAAATCAAATGAACTGAGACCACTTTATGAAGTAATCCATGAAAAATAAAAACCTATATCAAATAAAATTGTGAAACATCAAAAAACAAACAAATACACATTTGAAATTGAATCTAGTATCTTGATTCAGAAACTATAAAAAAAAATAAATCACAATCTCATTGATTGAATCCTGAATTTCTAAAATAGAATAATACACTGGTTTCACTATGGTTGGTGGTGCAATTATTTGTTGTATCGATCATCAATTAGTTTTGTGACATAAAATGAACAAATCTTGTGAAATACATATAAGTAACATTCATTATTCAAGTTCACATTATTTTTGTAAAATTACCCATGTCTATATTATCATTAATAAAAAACATAGTCATTATTCTCAACTAAATCATGAGGATGGTGATATTCCCATTTTTATAAACATATATTAATGATGCTATGATAGAGTTTATCATAACTAATAATATAAAAAATGGTATACTTATCTATAGTAGAGTCCTATAAGAAAAAATGGATGCATGATATTTCTGTGACATTTATATTTTTAATGGGATATACTGATGTTTAATACTTCCTAGAAGCGTGGAATTATAAGGGAGTTTAGTGTCTTCTAAAAATAAAAAGTGTAAAATTGAATTTGTTTCCATTAAAGAAAACAATTGGTTTATCATAGATTTATTAGACTATATGAGGTTGAATGATAAATATTTATTTTATTATGTTCTATTATAACTCATGTGTAAATATTTATTTTAGTTCAATTAATGAATGATAAATGGTTTACATTAATGGTTTTTGTTTCATAAGAAAATGACATCTTCAATATGGATGATTGATTCCTATTCTATGATAAGACACTCAACAAGGATAATTAACTATATATGATGATAATTTCTTTTAATTCTCTAATCACATAAACATTATTGGTTATCCAAATACAAAATTGTTAGATGAACCTGAGAGTTAAATGAAATATAGGATAAAAGGAATGGATGAATCAACCATACCTCAAATTTCTTTTTGATAATGAAATTAAAACCGGTCAAATTAAGAAATATTCCAAATCATTCCTTAATCGCGCCATATTACTTCAATAAATAACCCCAAATATGTTTCCAACATAGGATGATTTTGAGTCATTAAATACAAGGTAATATATAATTTTTTTTTTAAAATGAAATACAAAAACAAGACAGTCAATATAAAAATGAATGTATGGTGCCAAAAATATTCAAAAAGATGTAATAGGTTTCGAAATGGAAGAATCTAACCTAGTTTTAAAAATAATCGCAAACCATAAATATAGACTATTCGAGAAAAAAAATGAACGAAATAAATTCGTGGAATGCTTACTTGAGTGTTGCGAGTTGAGATGATAGATGGGAGGATAGTAAAGATGATAAACGATGAAGCCAAAATGAGTTTAACACAGGTTTATTGACGAGCCGATTAGGGTTTACCGCGCGAGAGAGACGAGACGGCGTACTGTCGATCGAAAAAAACGTAAATGACAATCCACGGGGCTTTAATTTTTTAAATGTTTTATAACGTCAGTTATATAATAACTGACTGTATAAACTATTTTTTAAATTTATAACATTGGTTATTTGAAAACCGACGTAAAAAACCCCCGCGCTTTGGTTTTTTATGTCAGTTATTATATAACCGATGTAAAAAACTCGTAGATATCTCATTTTTTATGTCGGTTATTTTATAACCGATGTAACAAACCCCCCGCGCTTTGGTTTTTTACGTCGGTTATAAATTAACAGACTTAAAAAACTTGTATATATCTCGTTTATTACATCAGTTATTTTATAACCGACATAAAAATCCAAAGCGCGGAACCGACGTAAAAAAACTGTAGATAACTCGATTTTTATGTCGGTTATTTTATAACTGACATAAAAAACCCCTAGATATCTCGTTTTTTACGTCGGTTATCAAATAACAGACGTAAAAAACCCATGCGCTTTGGTTTTTTACGTCAGTTATAAAATAACTGACGTAAAAACCGAACACGCATGATTTGTAACGTCGGTTATTAAAATAACCGACGTTAAAATGCTACTCAACGCATTTTTTATGTCTGTTATTAAATAACCGACGTAAAAAACCACGTTTCACAGATTATCATGTTGGTTATATATAACCGACATAAAAAATGGTGACGTAAATAATGTTTTCTGCACTAGTGGCAGTGCTCAAGCGAATTTGTGTCTTGAAATCCTCCTGCAACCCCTTCCATAGCAGAGAACTAAACCGTGCATCATGGTCGGAGAAAATATAAGAAGTTATTCCATGAAAAAGCACAATCTCCTACACATAGAGGCATCTCAAGCTCTTTACTGAGCCCTGCTCTCTGATCGGTAGGAAGTGGGCAGACATGGTGAGTCAGTCAGCGATCACACATATCGAATCATGACTCTTCGATGTACATGGAAGACCCGTCACAAAGTCCATGGATATCCTATCCCACTTCCACTCTGGGACCTCTAAGGGCTGATCCAATCCTGCCGGTACCTGGTGCTCCACCTTCACTTGTTGACAAGTGAGGCATCGTGAGAAAAACTATGTTACTGCCTTCTTCATACATAGCCACTAGTGTTATCGTTTGAGGTCCCAATACATCTTCACCACTCATGGAAGTACAACTAGAGGGGAAGTGTGGAACTCCATCAACACTTCCTCCTGATGTGAAAATAGTACCATGGTACATCCTATAAAATGGATGAAGTGCTCCACACCTTCAGAAAATCCATCAGGGGCCTGCCCTATGAATATCTGAGAATATTGCATCTCACAGTCACCATATCCTTGTTGTACCTCTCTTACTCACTGAAGAATTGGAGGAGTGACTGTACGAGACTATTGAAAGGCTGCTCCATCCCTATCCCTAGAGGATATCTGCAAGGCAGCCATCTGCTATGTCACCTCTCCTGGAAGCTATATACCATATTTCCTGATGAGTGCATCCGCAACAATGATCCCCACCCCAAGAGTATAGACTATATCAAAGACATAGTACTGGAGGAACTCAAACCAATGTCGTTGTCTCAGGTACAGGTCCTTCTAAGAGAATATATTCCTGAAACTCATGTGATCAAAGTAGACTGTGAAACGCTCTCCTATCAGATAGTGTCGCCACATCTTCAAGGCGAAGACCACGGCTTCTAAGTCCAGGTCATGGGTAACATAGTTATGCTCGTACTGTCTCAGCTGCCGATAACCATACGTGGTCACAACTCGCTCCTACATCAAGACACAGCTGAGTATGGTCCCTATTGTGTCGCATTAAAATACATACTCTACTCCCACTTCTGGAAGCCTCGTGATGGGGGCACTAGTTAACCTCTGCCTTAGATCCTTAAAGATATGCTGGCATCTCTCCGACCACACAAAGGTTGCCCCTTCTTTTTCAAGGCTAATAGTGGTTCTGAATCTCTGTAGAAGTATGGGATGAATATTCTATAGTATCCAACCAAGCCTATGAAACTTTGTACCTCCGTCACACTCATGGGTGGCACCCAAGAAAGAACGACCTCAATCTTCACTGGATCTACTGCAACTCCAGCCTCCAAGATGATGTGTCCCAATAAGTGAACCTCTTGAATCCAAAACTAGAACTTCGATATCTTACCATAAAGCTGGTGCTCTCAGAGCATGTCGAGTACTACCTAACAATGGTTGGCATGCTCTTCCTCAGTAGTCGAGTAGATAAAAATGTCTTCGATGAAGACCATGATAAAGCGACCGAGGTAGGGCTGGAAGATCCTATTCATGAGACAAATGAACACTGCTAGAGTGTTGGTTAGGACAAAGGGCATAACCAATAACTCATAATGGTCAATCCGACACCTAAATGTCTCCTTCTGCACATCCTCATCTTGATCTCTGAGTTAGTGATACCCTGATCTGATGTATATCTTTGAGAACCATAGAGCTCCTTTGAGCTGATCAAAGAGGTCATCAATCCTTGATAGTGGGTACTTATTCATCACAGTCACCTATTTCAGGTGACAGTAGTCAACACAATGCCTCAAGCTCTCATCCACCTTCTTGGAGAAGAGAATCGGGGTTGCCCTGGGAGAAATATTGGTCTGGATGAATCCATTCCCCTACAAGTCCCCTAGCTCTACCCACAACTCACAAAGCTCCGCGGGAGCCATCCCATATAATGGGGTAGATATCGGTGTTGTCCTGGGAAACAGTTCAATGTAGAAATTCACATTTCTGGGAGAAGTTAGTCTAGGAACATCGTCATGAAAAACATTCGTGCACTGGTCCACCACTACAGGATAAGTCAGACTGTCCACATCAACTACTCGGAGGGTAAGGTTGGCCAACTTATGAGTGATCGGCTGCACCCTCATCCGAGTAAGTCCATCATGTGCTACAAGGGTTACTTTCTCACTGGTGA
This sequence comes from Viscum album, assembly GCA_963277665.1. NCBI lineage: Eukaryota > Viridiplantae > Streptophyta > Magnoliopsida > Santalales > Viscaceae > Viscum > Viscum album. The sequence goes on from OY728136.1 coordinate 383,290,212, forward strand.
ATAATAACTTGGTCCCATCCGCGGGGACAAACCACACTTTGCGCCAAATACAGTCAATCTGAGCATGGATTGTAGATAACCATTGCATACCCATGATTACTTCGTAAGGCCTCGATGTCACTATGAGGAGATCCCAGCCGAAGCTCTCGCCTCCTATAGTAAGATCACACCACCAGAACCAGTGCTTAATCATTGATTCTTCTCCCGTTGGATTATCTAGATGTAAGGATCGAGGCAATGGACTTGTCGGAATTTCCGAGCTCCGAACGAGGGCAGTGGCTATGAAAGAGTGACTGGCACCTGTTTCTATAAGAATTTCAGTTAACGTGGAGTATACATGGATATTACCTCGAATCATCTCCGGAGCACCACGATCATATGCCTCAGCTTCCTGAAGCTGAGCTCTCCCATGTCCACCCGCTCCCTGCGGTCGGGGTGGACCTCCTAGTTGTGGTGCTGTCAACACCTCGAAATATCGTCCTCTGCCAGCTGATCGACCAGCTTCTCTTCCATGCCCGTTTCCACCCTGTGGACCACCTCGGTCGAATCTCTACCTCTACTAGGGAGGTCCCTCAACAAACTATTGATTGTCTGTACGACGAGACGAACATTCACATGCCATGTGGCCCTACCCGCCGCATGAGTAGTACTATCTTCTCCGGGCATATGTTTCTATGATCTATGTGCCCCATACAACTGATCCTGAGTCATGTTATCGACCACCTTTGGGTGTGGTCCTCTTGGACCTCTGCATAATCTATCTACTATCAGCTGTAGAATACTCCGCTGCATGTTGACTAGTAGTGGATCTCGCTGCTGTTGACTGCTCCGCAGGGAAACTCTCCACTAGGAGGGCTCTCTCTAACACACTCGCATGCGTCAGGATGTTGGGGGAGATCATCGAAGCTCTGATATCTCTCATGAGCCCCTGCATGAAGATCCGGACCCTGAATAATGGGTCCTGCACCATATATTTGGAGTAGCATGAGTGGTCGGTGAACCTCACAGAGTACTGTGCTACTGTCATGCTGTCATGCTGTAGATGTAGTAGCTCTTGTATCCACACCACACAAAGGGTGGCTGGTACAAAATATTCGTGAAATAGGCTCTCGATGTCTATTGATAGATGTTTCACCTCTTCATGAACCTTTAGCATCTAGCTCCACCATATGCCTCCTACTTCCTGAAGGAGACTCGTAGAAAGAATCACCCGGAGGTCTGCTGGTGTCCCTACCAGCCTGAAAACTCTCACCAGAGCCCCAACCAATCCTCAGCTACTAGTGGGTCAGTCTCTCCCCTAAATTTAGGCGGCCTCTAGCGCTGGAACTCATGCAACATGCTCATGAAGCGTGAATCATCTACTGCTGGGGCTCGTGGAATCGGTGGCCCAACGAGAAGTGTTCTCGCTGGTGCCTCCCCTGTTAAAGGGCCCTGCACCAAGGCCACATCACTCGGTGGGCTGTCAGAGCGTACGACTCTCGGGGCTCTAACTGGTCATCCGCGGGGAGGCATCCTGAAAGAAACAGATGCGACAGAGTCAAAAGTTTATACCTAGTGATCCGAACTCATTGAGAGGACTAAAGAAAACTTTTAATGACAAGCACACAATCAGTGTTTTTGCGTACTAGGTCGGAGATCTGTAGTCAGGGTCCTAGTATATGGATACATCGGCCGCTGCACGAACACTGCACTCCCTGAACTGAAAACTGCACTCAGTACCCTTAACACTATTTCTTCAGAAAAAAAAAGATTAGTGTCTTATGTTCTGTGGTAGAACCGACTCCTATGATACAAATTTGTCACGACCCGTCCCCTGGGGCTTATATCGTGAATACTCCAAACCTGCCTTCTATAGGCTAGGGGCTGGCGTGTACCACCAAAGGTGTAAAACCCTAAAATGGGAAGTCATTGACTTTATAAAAGTAAAGAAACTAAACATAGTACGCAACTGGAAGTAAAAAACTATGTAAAACAGAATACAATATAGTGTGCACAATGTAAAGGGGACAGAAATACAATCCCAACAGTAATGTCCAAAATAAGTGAAAATCTAGTACAATTGATGAAAATATGTAAAGCAGCTACTGGGTCATCCTCTGGAATTTCCACCTAAAGGGTGGGTACATATAGCCTCCTTAGCACCCCAAGTCTGTCTGCTCCGTGTACGTCTCACCGAGTGGTCCACCTCCCAGTACCTTCCAGTTATACTACACTCTGCCTCGATCAGTGTTTTCTTTCGTCTACAACCAAAAAATGAGGTGCGGGAATAGCCCGTGTAGGTGTGAGTATAACAATACTCAGTGGGGACCCCAAGACCCTCATGGTCTCACAAAATCCAAAAAGGATAACCAAAATGTAATTAGTCAATGAATAACCCTTACATAGGTATATGCCCATACATATACCTATTTTATTTAGTAACCCATCTCAATCTTGTGGAAAAAAAGAAATTCATTGACTCATCTCATACCATGATTTTAGTGAATTATAGAAGTACATATGATTATTCGCAAATCTAGATCATCTTATTCATTCAAGAGGTACTGCTTCTGACATTACGGAGTCTGACCAACACATGAACGATAGGTACTAACCCCTGCAATGCCCCACACAGGATATGACCCACACAAGATTATTATCGCTGACCCACACAAGATCGTTGAGTGCTGAACCACACAGGATCTGACCCACACAGTATCGGTATGCACTGACCCACACATGATCACTGAGCACGGACCTCTGTATGATCTGTCTCCAACCACTGCCTCACTATCGGCCACTGGATTCCTCACACCTGGTGTGCTCGAGTTCCGCAGAATCTTCCCTTGAGATCTTGGTCATACGTAGACCACAAATAAACTCAAAAAAGGAGCAATCCAAAAGACATTTATGTCGTAAGGGTTCAAACGCAACAGACGATGCGTCAATCAGACACCCGGTCTGTGAGTTATTGGAATTTCTGTCACAGGGACCCGGTTGGTTTTTAGGTTCAATCCAACCCGACCGTACACCAACATCTTCCAAACCACAAGTGGGGTATTCCAAAAAAGCTGTCTCGCTCCAAAACATCCATCGCCGTAGGCAGTTCCTCAAACGGACACTCGTAGCCCACGATAGGGGTGAAAAGGTGTAAACTGGCCAAACGGGTCTAGGTCCGGTTCGACCTAGTCGGACGGACCCGGCCTGACCCAGACCGTACTGGGGTCTGAGCTTGTCCACAGGTCTGACCTGATCTAAAGAGGCGGCCCGGCCCGAGCGGGCGGCCCGACCCGATGGCGGCCCGACCTGTGGGCGACCCTACCCAAGGGCGCCCCGGCGGCCTGCCCAAGCTATACCTAGGGGGAAGTCGTGCTTCCCCATGGCACCCAAACGGTTGAACTTTTTGGGTGGTACTGAACTAGTTCCAGGTGGCACTGGTCCAGCTCATGCGTGACCCGACAGGGTCCTGCTCCACACCACCTGCGTGGCACGACAGAACAGCGCGCCTTCACCGCGGCCAGTCGTGTCTGGGACTCTCCTTCCGTACACCACAGTGGTGCCCTGGCCTCTTGGCGACCCAGCAAACTTGCGCCTCTGGTTCCTTCATGGTAGGTTTTCATTGCAGTTGGCCCGATGTCGGATGCGGTTCCACTGCCTCCGACATCATCAATATAGAACAACAAAGGTGGAGGGTCGACCGTGTTCATGCGGTCAGAGGCCTCCTCATTGTGGTGATATCAATAGGAAATAAAGTGGTCAAAAAATGAAGAAGAACGGAGGGAAAAAATCATACATAAAACAACTCAAATCCCCCTATCTCATTTTTCAATCATAGACGATGTTGCTGGAAAAAGGTGCGCATTGATACGTTGACGTTGGGAAGCATCCGAGGAAGAAGCGTCATCGGCGTTCTTCGTGGTCGACACCTTTTATTTTTTTTGGTCGAAGATTGATGAAGAAGTTCATCGTTATTCGGTGGAGTGTGGTGTTTTTCATTGGAAGGATGAAGTTCTACCACTCAAAGCACCACAAAAAATTATTCCAACAACAAAATAATAAAATGAAACATCTTATTAATTCGTTGGAAAAATGAATTCAAATGGGTAATTCATTAAGGGGGATCCACTTAATTAAGTCTTTTGTGTAGGCACAATTTAATTTATGGAGTTCAAAGGTTCATGTGTGGTGGCTCCATAAATGGGAAGTCCAAGGGTCCCCGCATTTAAATGGGTTGTTCAAGGGGATAGATGCTCGCGTGGTCCCCACATTAAATGTCCTCCAATGGGAGGTTATGCTCGGGTGGGCCCCACCACAATAACCTCCCATGGGAGGTTAGGGTGTGGTGGCCCCCACCCCCAACCTCCACTTGGATGTTTTAACCACCACAATAAAAATAAGTTAAAAAATTATTTTTATTTAATTAAAAACACCAATATCTAACTTCCATTCTCTTTAGAACGTAACTGCAGTGAAGGTCTCACTAAGCAATCACCGACGCTGCGAGTTCAACGGTGCACTCATATTTCAGTTCCGAGCACTGGTTCAAAAGATATAAAAATTACGCTCGTACATTTACTAAATGTACCTGAAAAAAACTTTAGAAATTGATTCCTAGAACAACGGGCCATGGAATCAAGAGCCATTAGAAACTGTGGACTCGAAAAAATCCCACAAATTGAAGAAAAAAATTTCCATGGAATTTTGGGGAGTTTACTGTATGAATGCATTTTTTGGGTTATGGCTGCGGGGAAATGTTTATTAGTGGGATGATGGGGTGTCTATGAACTGTTATGTTGTGGGACTATATTAGGGAAATAATTGGGCGCTAGTGATGTGGAACTAGGATGCGAGAGATGGATTTTGTGGTATAAAATTGATGAAATATAGTTTTTTATTTATAAATGGGTGTCTAGGAAGAATGGGGTGTGTTCAGTGGGATTGAGGGTTTGTTATTCTCTTATTATTTTACAAAATGTTTTTAAAAGGGAAATACTTTACCTTGGCCCCTCTTCCCTTTTTCAATGTAGTGCATGGAAGTTTCCCCGGGCAGTGCTGGAGTATGTTAAACCTAACCCCCTTAATTATCCAAAGGAAATTAGTTAAATGAAAAATTATAGCAACCCTATCCTTTACACATAACATTTCTTGATTTTATGAATAATTAATCACCATATTACTAGCCAATGATCCTGATGTATAGTGTCATTAATTACTTGGTACATAAATATGAAAACATGGAACTTAAAATAATACATCATAATTTAATCTTTATAATGAGTTCCAAACATCCTTTGAGCCCTTATATCTGCATAGGGTATCCTAGGAATCACATGAACAAAGGGATGAGCTAAAGATCCAAGCAATGAAATGAACATAAGAACAAAGCAATAACACGTGGGATATAAGGCTTCACGTGATGATATAAAATGGAATGTATCATATGGATTAATAAAATATAAATAGGGAATCATATAAACATGGACTATAAATAATGTGGTATCAACATAAAACACTACTAGAACGAGTCAAGGCTAACTTCCAAGACCGTTGCACATGGTAGCACAAGCCAAGGATTACGGCCAAGACCGTCGCACATAACAGATCATGAAACCCAAATTAACCTAATGAATTAGAGTGTATTCTAGGTGCACCCATATTAACTATTCATCAATATGTTTTTCTATATAATAAATCATACAAAATAAATCTTACCTACACATAAGGTTTAGACATGGAAAAAATTAGGTACCACAATCATGTCCTAAAGCATAAAAATGGGCATATAAAAAATTTTCAATGAAAGAAAGGAAAAAAAATATACATGGAAAGTAATAATGGAAAATAGTAATGTATCATGTTACCTGATGTCATGTATATGTGAAAAGATGTAAGAAAAGTAATTATGAAATTATACGAATAAAACATTTTTGCCCCGTTTTAAGGAAAATACTATATATCCTTTAAAAAATAAATGGAACAATCAATTATATAAAATTATAATTAAACCCGGAATTATTTCAATATAAAATATAAATATTTTATAGAAATTTTGAGGATGAAAACATAAGATATATTTCACATCAAATCAGGTATGAATTTGGGGAGTTCCTTCAAAACATGTTTGATTATATGGAATTATTTTCGAGGGAATCATGTAAAAACATTAATATCTCTAAAATATATTGATGAGAGTGTATTGATAGATGAATTTAGTACATAAAAAAATAATTTAGGATATTCACATAAAATTATAAGGGAAATTCATTTTTGTAACAAGAAGATAAGGCAACCCGAAGAAACAAATGAGGTACGGTTAGAAAATCGTTATAGATTATTGGCTTGGTATCAGGTGTAATTAAGTGGGATTAATGAAAGATAAATGGGTTTCTCATCATGTAAACATTATGAGGGTTATATGGGGGAGGTTAAAAATTATACCCCATCATTATGAATTTCATATAAAAGGGAATAATGTAAAAGATATTCTTGAATAAATGTGTGAAAGAGAGGATCCCTTACCATATGTATGATGACATTCTCCACATGATATTAATGACCTGAATAATATACATAGGTTCATTAATTAATATCTATATAACCAATTATATATTAAAAATATTTACTAAAATCATTTATGCTCTTTGGGGACTTTTTAATGGATTAATTGGTTAGTTTTCATTGTTTGGGTCCATCTTTTCCTTGGTTTTTACGAACAATTTACTCATTTCTAGGAATGAATAATCATGTTAAATGGGTATGGTTTCTAGAATTGGAGTTATTTTATATTTTTGAACATAAATATAGTAAATGTTTTGTAAAATTAATTTTTTTATTTGGAGTTAAGGTGATTCATTATTTAAAACATTAATGATAAACCCTTGAATTAACTTGGTGATTTTGATCACAATTAACTTTTTTTTTATTATTAATTCACATCATGAATTTATAAGGATTATAGAACATTAAATATGGTAAAATACATATATTATGATCATTTTCAACCATTAAAATTGTAGCATGACCATTCTAGAAGATGGTATACCGATTTAAAACCTTTCATCCTTGAATGTGATAAATCAACACATCTAAAATGGTGTTTTAATTTATAGTATAAAAGGAGGGGAAAATAGATTGTGATTTAATATCCCATTATCATAATAGAATATCATAAAATTTATGTTGCTGGAGTTATCAGACCATTTGGGAGAATGGAGGTGTGTAAATAAAAAAAAGGAAAGAACGTGAATTAAAATAAAATTATCAAAAAGAGGAATTTACCTCTTGGGTTTATCTCCTTTGGCAGACTCTTATAGGGATAACATTTGATATCTTTAGGATACCATGGGGTTTTATATGTGGGGATGTTCTTAGGGAGATATTTGGTTATAATTAATGGAATGCACAATGCTTAAGAATAGTGAAGTGGAGAGGGGAGTGTGGGTAGTTGTTATATTGGATGGGAAAGGGTTTTTAATATATTTATATTATTAAATTATTATTTTTCCATAAAAAAAGTAATAGTAATGATTCATTGACCGAAAAAAGTATTATGTGAATGTTAGTTCGAACTAATTGTCTTTTACTTCATCCGTGACTCAAGCATGATTCATAAATTGAGGTTTTAGCATTTATTTGGAATTATCAAATTTAACCTTTCATTAAAAATTTCAAATATTTTAGAAAAATTCCAAAAATTCCCCTCACCCATTTTTCTATTTGTAGAATCCTAAAAGAAACTCTTTTAAAAATAATTTTCAAAATATGATTATTTTATTTTTTATTAAACTCTTTATTTACTTAAAAATATAAATTTTTTAACTATAACGGATTTTATAATTATTTTAAAAATTAAATCAGGTCTTATAAATTTATCTAACAACCAAAATAAATCAAATTGATAATTTATTAACCCCTTTTAGGAAAATATATTTTATTTTCAGTGAATTATTTATGACTTACAAAACATACCAAAACTTTTACTATGGTCATATTATCAAAAATACGATGTCTAAATTTTATTTATACATTCATGGGAAATGTTACTATTATTTTGGAATATATAATATTTATAAGGTTCATATTACTATTCATAAGGGTAGGTTACTACTCATAAGGGTAGTTTACAATTAACCAAATGTTATCTTTATTCAATTAGACTCCAATCATCTTACTGATCGGAACCATGTATGTCATATTTTTGAAATTAAAATCACAGATGTGACAATATTCTATTAAAAGTTCATATAGTACATAGAATTTCATTGTGTTGTGATTTCATGTGATTATATGGAATAATTTTAGAGAAAGAATTTCCATTAATAAAACATTAGGATATTCCGTTATTTTCTCCTTATGAAATTTCTCCCATGAATTGTTTTTACATTCTATGCCATGAACTGGTTTATGAACTTTCCCTTCATTACCTTCTCCAGTTACCATGTTGAATCTTCGTACTTATTATTCTAGAATACTACATTCACATGGTGATTATTCTTGTTCTCTAGAACTTTATCTCTATACTCCAAGATCATCACTGGATAATCCTTGTTAGAAAAATCTTTATCCAACAATAGCACATCTGAAGAGAGTATATTTGAAGGGTCTGGTGTTTACTTAATTAAGAGGGATAATGAAAAACATCATAAACTTTGGACATGGTAAGTGGATGTTCCGGTCTATATTCCATAACCCCAACAATATCTATAATCATGAAGTGGTCGATTTACCTGGGACATAGCTTTCCATTCTTTCAAAACCACATGAGATTCTTCCATGGTGATATGTGTAGAAATACCATATCTCCAACTATGAACTCATGTTCTCTTTGATGATTGTCTACATAACTCTTTTGTCGACATTGGGATACCTTGATGTGCTGCTGAATGGTTTTCACCTTCTCTACCACTACTTTAACCATTTCAGGTCCTAGCAGCTTGTGCTCATAGAATTCGTCCCATCATTCTAGTGTTCTAAACCATTTCCAATAAAGGTCTTTTTATGGTGCCATTCGGTTGTATGAGTGGAAACTATTTTTGTTGGAGAATTAATCTTTTGAATTATTTTGGACCCATCCTCCTTTGAAGAACAGATATCATACTTTCAAAATAACTTCTTGGATATGAATATTTCGCTCAGATTGTGCATTAGTTTGAGGATGATAGGTCATACTGAAGTCTAGTTTAGTTCTTAGATCATGTTGGAGGCTTTTCTAGAACTTTGAGGAGAATCTCGAATCTCTATCGAATATAATAGAAAGTGGTACTCATTGCATCCTTACCCGATCATTGATATATATATATATATGTGAATGTTGATCCAATGAGAACATCTTTGGGATTGCGATACTGTGAGATATCTTTGTAAGATGATATATAATGACCCATATAGAATTTTTTCCTTTGGATATCCATGGAAGTCCAGTGAAAAATTCCATGGTGGTGTTCCCCAACTTCCATGTTGGTATGGGTAGTGGTTGCATCATCCCCTTATACATCTTTCATTCTGCTTTAACTTGTTGACATATTAGGAACATTGATATATATTCATAAATCATCTTCTTTATATTGTCCCAGCAAAAGTTCTCTCAGAGACCTCGATATATATTTGTGCTCCTTGGGTGGAGAGAGATGGTTGAGCCATCTGCGTCATTCAGAATCTCCATTATTATCTCTTGATCGGATGGTACACATAATCGTGACCCAAATCATACAACTCGTTCTTCATCAATCTTTTACTCAAAGGATTTCCTATTTTTAATGTCTTCCACCATTTTCTGAATTTCATCATCCTTTAATTTAAAATCCTCTATTTTCTCCATGAGGGATGGTTGAGAAAATCATTTTAGAAAGGATTGGTTATGTTCCCCCCTTATTGATTCCAATGTCCATCCAAGGAAAATATATGAAGATCAGAACCTTTTAAATTCTCATCAATGATAAAGATGCATGATACATTCTGTATAGAACATCTGCCACATTTTTTTCCTTACTGGGATTTTAGTGTATTGAGTAGTCATACTCATTGATGAGCTCTATCCATCTTCATTGTCACATATTAAGAAATGTTTGTTTCAACATACGTTAGAGACACTTATGGCCAATATATATCTCAAACTTCTACCCATATAGATAATTCCACTAGATGTTATTGCAAAGATCACAGCCACCATATCTATATCATTCATAATATAGTTTTCCTAATAGATTTTCAGCTTCCTGGTGGCATAGGCTATCAATTTGTCATTTTTCATCAGTACATATTGTAAGACCTTATTTAAAGCATCAGTGTACACCATAAAGAGTTCCCCACTTATTGGGTGTGTGATTGTTGGCACAACGATAATCCTCTTTTATACTCCATGGAATAATCTTCACATTCTTAATTATAGACATTCTTTACTCCCATCCATTTTAGCAGTGTCATTGGGTATGAAAACCACAAAAATTTCTTCACAAATCTTCAATAATACCCTGTTATACCCAGAATATTATGGTTCTACGTTACAGATATTTTCATAGACCACTATTCCATCACCTTTATCTTGGATGTTTCCACAAATATCCCTTTTCCTTTGATAATATAAACCATGAATGATACATCCTCTGTCTAGAACTCAAATTCACTATTCTTTTCATATAGCTTCTCTATACTCAAAGACTTGAACATATTATTCAAATGCTCCTCCTTTCCTCATCTCACTTTGAGTATATTAGAATATCATTGATAAAGACTACCAAAAATATGTCTATGTAATCTCTAAAGACTCAATTCATTATATCCATGAAAATTTCTAGAGCAACCGCTAGTCTGAAAGGCATCATTATGAACTCATAGTGTCCATACCTCGTTCGCAATGCTATTTTGGGAATATATTCCTTCTTCTCCATTAATTGGTTATATCACCAACCAATGTCCGCCTTAGTGAAATAATTAGCCCCATAAATATGATAGAAAATGTCATCTAACCATGGAAGGGGATACTTGTAATTTATCATGATTAAATTAATCCCTGGATAATATATGAAGAGGTTCATTGATATATCCTTATTCATGATGAAGAGGACTAACGCACCCCATGGTGAAGCACTTGGGAATATAACACACTTCTCCAGATTCTCCTATAACAACTTCATTAGCTCCTCCAACTCCCAGGTGTCAATTCTATAAGGTGTCATTGATATAGGCCGATATCTTGGAATATTATCAATTGAGAACTCAACCCCTTGATCTGGAGGAAGAAAATAATTCACATTCATGAATCCGTTAGTTCAATCCCTCACAATCGGAATATCTTCGAGCGAGATAAAATCCTTTATCTCAATCATCTGCTATAGACATGTTTTCTCATAAGGAGTTAATATCCACACTTGATACAATGATTTTAAAGGTTATTCGTCTTTCTCATTATAGTTTTAAAGAATTGGAGGATGCTTCAGGATGTGAAGAGTGATATACCTTACCCTCAGTTTATGATGACATTGTATAAAGATAGCTAATCCATCCCCATGATAGAACTGAACACCAATAAAGGAATTATGAAGAGAATTTTGGGAGGTGAATTCCACACACATTAATTGTGGTGGAGTTATAAACCCTGGATGCAATAATTTCCACATTCACTATTCTCACAGATAACTTATCCACCAAATTTTGAGGTGTTTCTTTAATAGTTATTATAATCTTTTAAGATATGAAAAAATTCATAGATCCAAAATCAAATAGTAAAATTTCTATTCTTGAATGAATAAATAGTTTACATGACACCACAATGTTATCAGGCTCTACCTTAGTAGTAGTAATAACTTAAGCCCTAAACTATTTCCTTGGTGGTTTCCATTGATTGCCTCTAACAACCCTTGGCTTAGGGAAAATTTTCAAATAATTCCCATGATCTTTATAGTTAAAACACTGCACTATAGGTTGTATGTTGATTTGAACCTTCCTTAGTTCTTCCAAATTAGTGGAATTCATCATATCCTAGCAGTAGTTTTTAGCCAGATGTCTCATCTTTAATCATTTGAAGCAATTTTTGGTTCCCTTTAGAAAGTTCCCATGATACCTCTTTGAACAATTTTTACCTGTGGGATGATATAGGTTCTTTACATCAGGGAATTTATTTGCAGAACCACCAAAATTATATTCCATTTTCCTATTTGATTCGTTGTTCCCATTATATCACTGATAGTCTTGGATCTCTATTTCAACCATAAGGGTACAACAAAAACATCCTCCTACCGATCAAAATCCTGACTGCCAATACTTTTTAGAGAACCATCTTTAGTCTTCTAAAGAAGTGATCCACCTTGATTTTAGTGTTCAAGAAGAACCACAATAATTCCTTTCAAGACTTGTGAAGATTGAGTCAAAAACCATGATGGAATCATCTTCCTTCTACAAGAGTCCAAGGAGCTCTCTTTCCCTCTCGAGATAGAGGGTTAAGGGAATATATTTTTTGAAAAACATTCTCGTGAATTCCTCCCAATTTATGGAATATGTTACCCCGTTGTGCTTCATGTTCTTGATCAGTGTGCACAATTGATTAGCTTTATCATAAAAATGATAGACCACCAGTATGAATTTCTATTATCCTAAGCTATAATGGTCAAATAATATATTTTCAATGGAGTTAATCTACAATTCAATTAGGAGGGGATTGGAAGAACAACTAAACAAGGGATGACTTTTCTACATGAAGGATTTAATGGAAAATTTCTCATTCCATGGTAGAGGATGGTGTTCCACATGATTCATGTTATTATTCATAACATGAGACATCAAAGAAAGTACTGTAATGATGTTTTGAGCACCCATTTCTATCATATCAGGTGTATCATTTGGTCAATATTAACATTCCTTATCACATTGATTGTTGGCATGTGTTCTTAAATTTCACTACATTAATTACAAAAATGAAATCACAATTAGAGGGCTTGAATACTTTTCTATTTAGCATAAAAAGGGAAACATTGGACATAATAGGATAATCTAGTAAAGGGGATGTATATCCTACCTTTTGATTCCCTGGGATTAAATCTATTTTATCTTCATTCTATTTCGTAACTTATATTCATATGGGATTTTTTATTCCGTTAATAATGAATTGTACATAGCTCATGAATTTACCAAGGCATATCCCCTAGGAGTGTGAAACAAAATGTGAAGCAAGGCCCATTTTAATTCCCAAGATCCCATTCGAGTTTATCTCAATGAAGCATTATCAGGTTTAACCCCTAGATACTTCTGTGTCAGAGCCACCTCTACATATTTTTTTTATAGAGAGTGATGTATTTTTTTGATAAACCATTTAATATATACATACAAAAATTTAGGGCTGTTTTCTTATACATAGTCTCATTCTTGTGGTTTATATTATAGTTCTCTATTCCTAATTTAAAAAAAAACTCGGCCATCATCTATTTCCAACTATAGAAACTGTAGCCTTTTACACATAACATTTTAAGATTTTTGACAAAATCAAACATTAGAGTACAAGCCAAAGATCCTAGAATCTAGGGTCTTTAATGAAAAGGTACATAATACTGAAAACAAGGAACTAAAAAACATCTTCAAATAATCTTCATAATGATCTTCTAACTTCCATTGTTCCCTTACATATTTATAGGTCACCATGGGGATCACCTGAGCCAAGGGATGAGCTAAAAATACCAGCAATGAAAAAAATATAACCACAAAGCATTCAGAAATGTGATTGAAGGAATGACATGATGATATAAAAAGTAATGTAACATATGTAATCATAACACATAAACATGCAATCATAATAATGTGTCTGTAACATAAAACATGACTTTAATAAGTGTCATGGATAACTGCTAAGAACGTTGCACATGGTAGTAAATACTAGGGATAACTACCAAGACTAGTACACATAACATCTCATTAGACTCAACATTATCCAGTGCATCGGAGCAGTATCTAGGTTCACCCATATTAACTTTTCATGCATATGTTTTAAAAATAACAAATAATAAAAAATCAATCTTACATAAACATAATGGTTACCTATGGAATGAATTGTGTACCACAATCAAGTCATAATGCATAAAAAATGGGCATAAAAAAAGTGTCCATGAACTAAAGGAACTAAAATATACAATGAAATTCATAAGGGAAAATAGAAATATTTCATGGTAAGTGATTTCTATTAGAATTGACAACATTTAAGTAATTTATTTGAGAAATTATAGGATTAAAACATTTTTGTTCAGTTTAATGGAAAATACTATAGAGCCATTAAAATAGAAATGAGATATATCAATTATATAAAACCAGAAGAAAAACAAAAAAATATTCATAATAAAAAATACTTATTTTATAATTACAATGGTGGATTAAAATTGAATATATAGAACACTTGAAATCAGGTAAGAATTTGGGATGTTCCCTCAAAAACAGTTTTCTTATCGATAAGTATTTTGGAGGGAAAAAATTAAAATCAGGTATATTCCCTAACAAGAATGATGAAAGGTATTGATAAATGATTTTGGTACATGTATATATAATTTATAATATTAAAATAAAAATATAAGAAAACAAAATTTTTGTAAAATTATGATATGGTAACCTGAAGGAACAAATGTGGTTCGGTTAGAAAACTCTTACGAATTATCGACAAGGAATCAGGTGTACTTAAGAGGGAATAATTAGAGAAAAATGGGTTTATCATAAATTAAAAATTATGAGTGAAGTATGGAGGCATTGAGAAATCATACCCCATTATTAATAATTAATCGTAAAAGTGCATAAGATAGAGGATATTTTTTAATAAATGTGAGAAAGAGATAATCCTTTACCTTAAGTACGATAGATTTATCCACATGATATTAATTACACGAATAATCAAATTATGTTAATTAATTAAAAACTCAAGAACCTATTATATATGTAAAATATTTATTATAGCCTTTTCTGGTTCATTCATTACCTTTTTTATGTGTTATGTGGTTCATTTTCATTGTTTGGGCCCATTTGTTTTCTTGGTTTTTATGATCAGTTTACTTATTATCATGGATAGAGAATCTTGTAAAATGTGGATGGTTGTCAAGAATAGTAGTTATATTTTATTATTTAACAACAATATGGTTACATGGTTGTAAAATTCATTTGGTTATTTTTAGTTAAGGTGAAACATTATATAAAACACTAATGATAAATGCTTCGATTAACATAGGGATTTTTCTCAGAATTAATTTGTTTTGTATTAATATTTTACATAATGAATTTATAAGGACTCAAAAACATTAAATAGGAAAAATAAATAAATATTGATATTTTTTAACCATTAAAATGGTTTCATGTCCAGTCTAGAAGAAGGTAGTGAAAATTTAAAACTCATTTTACTTGTATGTTGTAAATTAATACATCTGAGATGGTGTTTTCATTTATTGTATAAAATGAGGGGGAATGAGAAATTATTATAAAATATCGCATTACAATAATAAAATTCCACTAGATATATGTTACTGGTTTATCATACCATTTGTGTTATGGGAAGTGACTAAAGATGAAAATGAAAAGAAAAAAACTTGAAAGATAATTAATGAATTAGAAAAAGCCATTTACCTCTTGAGTTATCTCATTTGAGAGCCTCTTAATGGGATAGAATTTGGTTTTTTAGGAGTACAAGGGCTGTTGGATGTGGGGGAGGAGATTAGAGAGATATTTGGGGAGAATATAGGGAAGGTACAAGGCTTGAGAGGAGTGAAGAGATGAGGGGAGTGTGGGTGGTTGTTATATTGGAGGGAGGACTGTTTACATAATATTTTAATAATTAATTTATTATTATTTCCATAAGAAAAGTAATATTAATGAATCATGTGACCAAAAATAGTAATATGTGCATGTGATTTCGAATCAATGGACACTTACATCCTCCATGAATAAATCGTGATTAATAAATTCATATTTTAGCATTTATTGTGCATTATCATATTTTACTATTCACCAAAAAATTCAAATATTTCAAAAAAATTCCAAAATAATCTCCCGAACCTTTTATTGATTCATAGAATCCAAAAATGATCTTCATTTTAAAAAATAATTTTCTAAATATGATTAATATAATTTTTAATCAAACTCATAATTTAATTAAAAATAAAGAATTTGAAACTATAAATGATTTTATAGTGCTTTCAAAAATTACATAACGTCTAATAAAATTTTCTCAAAACCAAAAGAAAAAATATTTATATTTTATGAACACCATTTATGATCATAAAATTTATTGTAAATTAATCATTTATTTTTAATTTTTTATTTATAACTTACAAATATTCCAAAAACATTTACTAAGGTCATATTAACACTTATAAGATGCCTTATTTTTTTTATACATTCATAGTAAATAATTCCATTCTTTTGGAAGATTTACTATTCATAAGGGTTATATTACAATCCATAAGGGTATGTTACTAATTCTAAGGGTAGGTTACTATTCACAAAAAATTATTTTTTTTCCCATTAGACATCACATATCTTACCGATCAAAACCGTGTGTGTTAGATTTTTGAAATTCAAATCAGAGAATTGAAAATATTTTGTTTAAAGGTCACATATTACTTATTAGTTCATTGTGTTATTATTTGATGTGATTATATAAAATAATTATAAAAAAGTTATTTCCATTGATAGAATATTGGGTCATTACAAAATGGTTTTAGGGTTGTGTTCTATTTTGGTTGTTGGTGTGGTTATGCATGTCGGGGTAGCAGTAATGGGGATTAGTGAGGGACATTTTTTTTGTTTTGGGAACAGTAGTATAGGATGAGTGATTGTTTACTTATATATATAAATTGTAGTTCATTATGATATCTATACGCACCCCGCCATTCTTAAGCACCATGTGACAAACACCCCCATTCTTATGGGATGGAGTATTTCCCAGCATCCCGGTGGGAGGATAGATGGATGGTTATTGACTATATTCCTCACACATTATTCAAGGTTCTCACAACTAAAGAATATCTGGGTATGCTGCAGTGGTTTAAGGCTTACCAGCCCAAGACCCATTGGGTAGGTTTTCTATGGATGAGGGGATCAGGTGTTTTCCGGCATTGACTATTTCCCTAAGTGCCTTCGAAATGATGCTTAGGTGTATGCGAGTGAGATGTGTGGTGTGATGGTGGCCCAGGTGTCTGCGGGTAGGTTTTTTGGGTTTCTTGAGGGCCATGTGTGTGCGGGTAGTTTTTGGAAGTGGGAATGCATTTGGGAGTAGTGTCATCATCAAGATGTTAGCTTTTATGAATGAGTATCTAACCAATGGGAAAGGGGTGTGGGGTACCAAAATAATGATGTTATTATACTACTACTTTACATGACATGTGTGATTTGGTGACAGTGCCTTGGTGAGGCTAGGCTAGTTATTACTTCTTTTTATGTTCTTCAAGGTTTTGTTGTTTTCTCACATTTTCATTTGTAAATTTCCACTACTTATTCACATGTTGAATTAGTTCTCCTATTTGGTATACTAGCATACCCTACTTATGTTAGAGAAAAAATTATCAAGATTCTAGGAGGGATTTGAGGACCATGATCTACTCTACTATCTCGGTTGTTGGGATTGTTGTTTTTTCTGCCTAGTAACTTTTCTTTTGTTTCATTACATTGGTGGTTTATTATATCATCTTCTTGTTTCTCTTTTGTACATGCATATGGGAATGGATTTTGGAGTTACTTTTGCTTTTAGTATTTGGAGTTTCATGAAATTTACTATCTTATCTCCCGGTTTGGTTCTATAAAAAGGGAAATACCATCCATATTATGTAAGGTTCTATACACTTGGTGCGACATGACACTCTAGGGCCTACTAAATACGCGACATGGGGGGTCATTATATCTTCTTAAGATTTCGTAAAAAAAGATTGTGTCACATTGTAGTCCCTTCCATCGTCTTAAAGAAGGCGAGTCGTGACAAAGTGGTATCGGAGGCAAGTTGGTTTTGAGAGATAATATGAGGATCAGAGTTACGCATAGTGAGGATTTCATGGGATGGTAGGGAAAATTTTTAGTTAATATTGGTTTGTCAGATAGTCCTAGTAAGACTGGCTAGGACACGAGATTTGAACACCCCCATGTGATCAGATGCAAGGACTCTGAGCCTACAAAATGACCAATTGATACTCCACTGATTGCAGGGTACATACCCTTGGAAGGGAACATGAATCATAATGGATTGTGTTCGTATGTATCCTAGGTGTTTTTGGAATTCAAAATAAATTATATGTTAAAATGTATTTGAAAAAAAATTTGTTACAACACCAGCTTTGCAGTTCCTTGTTTACCATTTTCATTCATGTCACCCCAGACGTCGCCCATGTGTGGAACATGTTATTATTAGAATGAAATATTACTTGGCTGATAATTGGATGGAAGATTGACATGAGGAAGATGACTTGTTGCAGAAGACCCTCTCAGGTTTTCTACGGAAGACCCTAGAGAAGTATGAAGGATTCATTTCATACATTGTGTTGGAAGGATGGCTTGAGGAGCTGACAATAACCTTCACTGTGATCTGTGCTCCGAGGGATTACTGGTTTTCATTGGAATTCATTCAGTTTCAGGGAGCATCAAATCAGTGTTGGATGCTTAACCTCAGGGAGAGGAAGGAGACCAATGTTTTGGGCTATGACATTGAGAACAAGTTTCATGTGGAGTTTCATTCCCTGAAAATGAAGGACAAGAAGATATATGACATATTATCCCTATAACAGTGTGTACGTTAGTTGGGGAATTGGGGAACATGTTTAAAGATCTCATACTCTTTGCTTTGAATCACTTTCTGGATGAGGAGTCTCGGGCGAGATGCATAGAGGGGACACTCTGACCTTCTCTTCCGTATATTGTTATTCCATTCACTCTACTAGCATACAAGGATGTTGAAAAGAACGCTATGTTATTGGAAATAATGCACTCATTTGGAGGTGTACTATGATAGGATATACAGCAGAGATTCTCAAAGGGTATGATATTCAACACTAGGTCTCTAGCATTAGGGTCTTCTACACATCAACTAATCAAAAGTAGGCCCTAATAGTTCTTATTCTGATCATTAGGTCCTTGATTCTTCACTATAGGATCGATACAGAGGTGATTTATCTATTGAGGTCATGGACATCTTCAGAATTGGTTCCATGTTTGAGTGTAGTATGGTTGGGATGGGTAGGTTTAGTTCCCCCCTCAGAAGTAGTAGTTGCCAGTCATTCCTTTCCAGCAGTAGGGGAAGTAGGATCCCACATGAAAAACGATTGACAGTGCTGGAGGAGACTGACCTCAGGGATCCCCACAGGTACATCGACCAGCACACGATTAGTGAGGTGGTAGATAACAAAGAGGTTGTGGAGCTAGGAGAGGGAAGATTCCATCTGTCGAGGTAATAGTTCTAGTACGGTCAGAGGTTGTTTGAGGTTTGATCATTCTGTTTAGTACTCTTTGGTGCATTTTTTTATTACAGAGTTTCACACTCCTTTGTTGCGCCATGTATGGACTATTACCTGGGACTAGACATATAGATACTTTCCTTACCACTGGTGTTGAGCATGCCAATTGCAGGTCAGACAACCCTGTATGATGTTTTTCGGGGTTGTAGACTTATGTTGGGGCCACATCAGTCTAGTGGGGATCTTCATCTGCTACATATGAAGTCATACGATGTCACCATGGGAATCAAATTGTTGTTTTCTATGCATTCTGTTATCTAATTCTTCTTGAGAATAATCTTGTTCTCGGACATGGGTTGCTAGCATTTAGACTTTTTTGGTGAGTAGAGTTATTAGGTGGTCATCTGGTGTGTGGAGATTCTTCTTTCCTTGTTAATCATGCAATCATTAGGATCAAAAAGAAAAAAAGGTGGAGTTTCGGGGGGGGTTCAGAGAGTTATTGGAGGTTTTTTCAGGGATGTTGTGACTCTACCACCTCGCCGTGACATTGAGTTCATAATAGACATGCAACCTGGTGCCCATCCGATTTTAATGTCTTTTTATCGAATGATGAACTATGAGTTATGTGTGTCATGGATTCAAGTTGAAGACTTGATAAAAATGGGTATTAAACGACCGAGTGTATCTCTATGAAGTGCTCTAGTGATGATCGTCAAGAAGAAAGTTAGTGGTCTGAGGATGTGAATTGACAACCAGAGACTAAATTAGGTAATGGTCCATAACCATTAATCTCTTCCAAAGGTAAATGATCATTTCGACCAGTTTAGGGAATTATGTATGTTCTCCGAGATCTATTTGTGGTATAGATATCATCATTTGAGGGTGAAGGAGGGTGACTTCCTGAAGACAGCTTTTAGAAGTAGGTATGGGAACTTCGTGTTCGTGGTTAGGACCATCAGTGTTAAGAATGCACCATCCGGGTTCATGGTTTAGATGAACTTTGTTTTCCATGAATATCTAGACCGGTTCATCGTTATGTTCATCGATGACATCCTGATCTTGTCGTGGTTAGAAAAAGAGCATGAATAACACCTTTGGAGAATTTTGGAGACCCTTCGACACCATCAGCTCTATGGGAAGTTATCCAAGTGCATGTTCCTAAAACTAGAGGTGCACTTCCTCAGACATGTGGTGTCTCAACAAGGGGTAACAGTGGACTTGTTGATGTTCAAGGGGGTTTTTTCGTGGGAATAACCCAAGAATTTGGAAAAGGTTCGTAGTTGCCATGTTCTGTAAGGCTATTACCGGATCTTCATACTCAACTTCCCTAGACGTGATTCTCCATTGACAACTTTTACTAGAATGGTACAAGCCATTGTGTGGAGTGTGCAAAACCAGAACACTTTCAACTATCAACAAGGGATGTTGGTCAGTTCCCCAGTGCTCAGGTAGCCAGAGGAAGGGGTAATGTTTGAGGTGTTATGTGATTCTTCTAGTATAGGCTTTAGGTGTGTGCTGATGTAGTAATGGGGAGTGTTCTATTATTGGTATAGGTAATTACGTAGTCATAAACGTAACTATACCACCATTGATATGGGACTTGTAGTAGAAATCTTCATTATGATTCGGGGAGCTCTTTGTGGTCTTCGTAGATCATAAAAGTCTACAGAATAGTTCACAAGTGATTTTCTTCATCTTCATAGATTTTTGAGTATACCAATATATCATATATAAATACCACCCCAAATTCATCAAGATACTCCTTGAAAACACAATTCATTAGATCAATGAAAATAGAGGGTTCATTAGTAAGTCTAAAAAGCATTACAGTAAACTCGTAATGCCCATACATAGTTCGGAACACTGTCCTTGAAATGTATTCCTTCATTACTAGAAACTGATGATATACAAATAGAAGTTCAATCTTCTAAAAGTATTGAGATCCTTGAATTTGGTCAAATAAATAATTAATGAGAGGTGGGGGATACTTATTCTTCTTTGTTATAACATTGATCAACCTGTAGTAAATGCCCAACCTCATAGATCCATCATTTTTCTTGATGGAAAGAAAAGGGTACCCTGTGGTGGAAAAACAAGGGCAAATAAATCCTTTCTCACTCAATTACATTAGTAGTTTCATTAGTCTTAATAATTCCATAGTTTCAATTCTATAAGTTTTATATGATAGAGGCATTGAACCCTAAATTAAATCCAGAGAGAAATCAACTTCCTTCTCTAGAGGATGTCCTAGAAAATCCTCTAGAAACACATCAACATATTCCTACACAATAGGTATGTACTCAATTTGAACATTATTTTCCGTACACATAGATAATTTGTTCCCTTTTTATCTATTAATTGAATTCAATAGGGCTATTAAGGGTGGATCTAGATGGGAATCAGACTGTGATGTTTATTCCCAAAAGATAAGGGATTCCACATCATCCTCAGAAATTGTAACCTACTTCTTATGGAAATAAAAATCTCATCTTGGATCCAATAGAAATCCATAATGAGGATTATATCAATTTCAATCATGGTTATGATAATAAAATTAGAAAATAAAGCACGTTTATATGCCATAATGGGGACTGCCTGACACAAATTTGATGCAATGATAATTCCCTTATATGTTTTGACTAACAACTCCCCTATTAAATACAATTTGAAATAACGCATTTTCATGGTAAATTAGGAAGATATAAAATAATTTAATGACCCATAATCAAATAAATCATTGGAAATGTTTGAGGAAATGTTTAAAGTACCTACCACAACATCGTTGGGAACATCAACATATATAGTTGTGACCACATAAGCTTGTCCTTTCTCCATTGGAAACCATTGGAGAATCGTTCCCTAATTATTATGATATTCCAATTCATAATATACAATATCCCTTCAATTGTAGCATTGAAAATTTGTAGCTTCTTTCCTCCCCTTACAATCCCGATAAAGGTGGCCTTTTTATCCACACATGTAACATACTCCCATACCCATCAAGAAAGAGCTAATGTGTTTTTTATAACAATTCCTACCTACTAAATGGTCAAATTGTCCCTTCTTCCCCATTTCTGTATATTATATTATAGAGTTTTTAGAATATCACTTCTTCCCATTCCTTCATTTATATTTATAAGACATAGAAAATTCTTTTTCTTCCTCGATAGAACATGAGAACACATCTTAATATGGTGAGAAAATTTGGAAGACTATAGACTTTTAGAGGAATGGTTTTAAAACATCAAATAATAGATCATTGTTACTCGTTCTATTACATATATAATACAAGGAATGTCTTTATAAACTTGTGACGTTAGCTTCATACTTTGCAACAATGTAATGATCTTTTTGCCTCAGATTCAGAAACTGCATCTCTATATCTGTTCATTCATCACGAGGGAAATATTATTCTAAGAATATATCTCTAAAATTACACAATTATATTTCTTATATTTTATACTCTTTTTTGTGTTTTGGATTAAGGATTACCATAGATCCACATCTACCGATAGTTTATAAAGTCACATGAAATCCTTTTATCTTTAGTTATCTCCCAAAGAGTGAAATATCTAATCTAATGAACATATCCACTAGTCTACAATGAATGGGATTATTGTCCCATTAAATGATTGAGGTTTTTGTCTCATAAAGTTACCTAACATATATCCCCCATGTTGTGGATTTGGATACTCTATACAGGTAAGGTTATTTTTCATAACCTATTTTAGTTGTCCCAGTATAGTTATAAGTTTCTCAGCAACACTCATTTCTCAAGAGACAACATCAATATCTTTCAGTAAAGGGAAATAAATACATGGGATATTTTTGTTCTTGGGGTTTCTATTTGTTCCAATTGGATTGTAATGGCCTGCACCTCTCGTTTCTATTCCATTGGAAGAATCAGGTGTATGAGGTGTTTTGGGAGGTCAAGGTGACTTATCCCAAACACTTTTACAAATTTCCATTTTTGTGAACAATTCCATCGGTGAACATTTCCAATGGTAGACCGTTGTGGAATGTGTATCGATAACCTTCTGTTAATAGTGTCCTTAGTAACCTTATTTGAACAGTAGAACAGTGACCTAATGTGAGCAGTGACATCGGTGACCTTATGTGAACAATGTCATCAGTGATCGTCTGTGAACAATGTCATCTGTAACGGTATGTGAACATTGAAATGGTGACCTAATGTGAACAGTAACATCTAGCACCTTATGTGAACTATGTCATCGGTGACCTTCGGTGAATAGTGTAATCGGTAGCCTTATGTGAACAGTGAAATAGTGTCCTTATGTGAACAGTGACATAGGTGACCTTATGTGAGCAGTGTCATCAGTGACCTTCTATGAACAGTGTCCTTGGTAACCTTATGTGAATAGTGATAAAGTGAGGTTCCAATGGAGACCTTTTTCCAATACCAAATTTTGAGTTCATTAATAGTGTTTTTAGAATAGTGAGGTTCCAATGGTGACGTTTTTCCTTTTCCAAATTTTGAGTACATGAACAGTGTTTCCAGAATGGTGATGTTCCAATGGTGATGTTCAAGAACAATGTTTTCTCATTCCCATATATTGAGTTCATGAACAGTGTTTCCAACTTCCTACAGTTTTGCCCCTTTAGAATTTCCTTTGACGTAAAATGAATTTAAATCCTTATTTCAAGCACTCTAAGGCTAATTCAAGGGCTGTAACTCCTGTATTAATTTTACCTAAGCCACGGGATGATTTTTATTGGTCAAACTGCCTAATATAATTTGATCCTCTATTAATTGAAAAATAGTGTGTCTTAAACCACTACTCCATTAAATATTCTAATGGGAAGAGATATCTTCCACCCTAGTTCCTCCTCATTATTCTCGGGTGTGAGATACTCGAGCATCCCATTCCTTCCCATAGGAGTTGTGTAATCAAACTTTTCTCCTATGATTTGTTTCGCTCTACTTTGATGCAACCAAGCAATATCGACCAGTCATCAATATAAGGTATTGTCTATCATCATTAATTCGGGTTCATCCCATTCATTCTACATTCCCTTTTTATTTTAATTTACCCACATGTTCCTAATGGGATTTTCATGGGTGTTGTCCAATGTGGTGGTGTCTCTACATCCTCGGGTGGATACAGTTGTCCTAGGGGCGGAGATCGTAACCCGTTTTGTGGTTCATTATTGAACAAATGTCATAAACTGTTCGAGGTAAGGGATTTGTTTCTTCTCTTTTCTTTTATGTGCAACTATAGAGTTAGCATGTTTTATCCCACTCAATCTCAATGGAATTTGCATAATAAATATTTGAACCAGATAAATAAATTCATATCGATCGTATGTAATTGCCTCTTGATTTGTACGATATAGTGATATCTATGCTTGTTTGCTTATATGTTTCATTCTCGATGGAAATTGGCAAGGAAAGTAAAGCTAGAATTAATTGATAATTTTTTGATAATGATAATGGAACATGTAAATGAATTTGGTTCCTCTTGTTGTAATTTTATTTTAATAAGATTAGTACAGTAAGAATGTTTAATTATTTATGATATCTTATAGATTAGGTTTCCCAAATTTGGAACCTATAAATAATAAATGGGATAATCCATGATGGATTAAATAACTGGTTGATGGATAAAATATAGTTCATTGTAGGGTTCCGAGATACCCTCTTTCATGTTTAAGGGATAAGAGACCAATTATTAAGAATGGTTTTTTCATGCTTCTTGTGTTATGATGTGAGCCTGGAAGGCTGTTGTGTTATGTGGTGGCAGGGAGGCTAATTGGTTGTGGAAAAAGATGATGCCTAGAGTGTCAAGATGCATTAGTTTATGAATGTGGGTGATAGAGAGGACACCAGGGATGATGTAACGGGTTAGATGTGAAAGTTTTGATGCTTGATGTTTCATTGTTTGGTTATCTTCTTTACAATCCCCACTACTCGAGGCAGTTGGCCTTTCATACCCTTCATCAAAAATGGGCAAAGAGGCACAGGGTATTCCACTTGGTTTCCGGGTCTAGCTTCTTAAGGGAGGATGGGTATACACAGTTTCTATAGGCGGGAAAGACTCTAAGGGTAGTTATCTTCTCACCATGTTGATCCCCCTTGTGTTTAGTAGCATTGAATTATTTTCTAGAATTCAAGTGAATATTGGAACGTAATTCTGTAAATAAATAATTTAATAAATGATGTTAACCCATGTGGTTGGATCTTGCTGGGACACAATACTAAGGATAAACATTAAAGGGACAGTGGACATTGGGTATGATGCTAATGAAATATAATGTGGAAAATTTTAATGGTTAATTAATGGTTAATGAATTAATTAACATAAAGTGGAACTGAAAAAACTGTATTGAAGTAATGTAGTTAATCTCTTTAAGCGGTCGTGTGCTTATAAGATACCTAGTCTTTGAAGTGGAAGCCGGTACTTTGAGAGACGTTAGCTGCAGTTGTGTCTAAGACCAGGTTATGACCATATTGTGGTAGCAATATATAGTATATTCTGTACTTTTTGTGTTTATATACGCTACTCAACCCCATCAGTTAGGGAAACTGACATGCTGTGGATTCTGAGCCCTGGGGGGTGTTTTACCCAACATTCCATTGGGATGATGGATGACTAACTACCCCCTTTGGCCCCACTCTCTTATCTTGGTAGTTACTTTTGCTGGTAGGCACAGTGGTTATTTTTTCCCATATTTGTGTGTAGTGGGATGTAATGGATTGTGGTAATTACCACACATATATTCTGGATATTGTATCCTATAGACTACAATAGGTGTAACATGTATAGGTTGTGATGGCTTGAGGATCCTTACTCGGTGTATGGGTTGTAATGTCTTGAGGTATAATACCCAACATATTATACACTTTATATGAGTTGTGGTGGCCAAATAAACTATTTAGTTATTTTCTTGCATAGACGGGGTGGTTTTGTTGCACGAGGTGCAAATTGTGGAGCTTTGACCAGGTGTCTGCGGGAAAGCCTGTTTTGAGAGAGATGCATAGGACATGTGACATTGGGGAAAAGCAGGAAACCATTAGGGAAGTAGTAGCATGATACCCTTGATATTCTTTATTATATTATATACTCTTGTTTTCATTACATGGTTAGAGTATCCATGGTGAGACTAGGAACTTATTATATATGTTTAGGAGATGGGTTATTTTCACTTGTTGTTCACTGTTCTTTAGAATGCTTTGTTTATTTTTGCACAATAGGATTTTGGGAGGATCTTGCTGAGTATACTGTTATACTCACCATATGTATGTATAAATTTTTTTTTTCAGTTCACTTGGATCATGATGGAGATCAATCTGATTTCTACTAGAATGGGGTTGCAGGAGCTGTTCAGGCTGGTGGTTGCTACTTTTTTAACATTGATTTGTATATTTTCAGTTTTCCCCTTTCAGTTGTAGTATTTTGCATGACATTACATATGTGAAATTCAATTTTTATTTATATTTCAGTTTGAGTTAGAGTTGGTTGGTGCCTATCTTATCTATTTCTTCCTCTTGTGTTCTCTTAGAGGTTGATGCCTCCCATCTGTGTGTTTACTATACCCTTGGTGCTAGTTTCCAACTCGGGGCCTACTAGAGGTGGGACTCGGGGATCATTATCTCCCTTCTCACATTGCCAGCCCAGGAGAGGTACACATTTTGAGGAGTGTGTCTTGACATGGATCGATTCATAAATAATGGAATACACATGATTAGGTTATAAATCATAATGTACAATCTCAACATAGAAAAATACAAAGCATAAATTAAAATCCCATGCATGTCTAATCCCATAAACATAAACATGGTTTAATTGTGGAAAAATTAACATTTAAATCCATCATAATGGATTTAAATGAAAATTTGTTTTTTAATGAATATCCCTTAGGAGTGTCAAACCTTGAGCATAGTGAGTCATCCTGTAGTATTCTTAGATACCCTATGTCAAGCGCAAAACACCTTATCTGAGTTTTCACTCCTAGGTACATCTCACTAGTACAAAAAGTATTTTTAACGTCACCTGTTTCACGTCGGATTTTTATAACCGGCGTGAAAATCTCCAAATTCAAATTTTCAAATCGGTTATTATATAACTAACCTTAAAATTCATTACAATTTATTTATTACATCGTTTATTTAATAACCGACGTGAAAAATTAATGTTCCCTGATTTTTCACGTCGGTTCTTATAAGAACCGACGTAAAAAATAAATTATAATGACTTTTTGACGACATTTATTTTATAACTGATGTAAAAACTATTAAAAATAATTTCTTTTATTTCCCAAGAATTGATATGATAGGTCGTGGAGCTCAAACAGATTTACGAATCAAAAGCTATTGCCATCAGATGCTGATCATCCCTAAATGAAGTCTAAGAGAAGGCCAACTTCAGAGGATCATAACTTTTGATCCGTAACTACATTGGAGCTCCGTGACCTATAAAATCGAAGAAAACGAAATTAAATTCATTTTTGTATGTAGATTTAACGTCTGTTATTTAAAAACAGACGTAAAAAAGTCATGAAACCCGATATTTTACGTCGGTTCTTATAATAGCCGACGTATAAAATGGGGTTTCATGACTTTTTTAGGTGGGTTTTAAAATAAACGATGTCAAAAATTCATAGAAAAATGTTTTCCATTTCGTCAGATTCGGTATGATGGGTCACGAAACTCAAATGGAGTTACAGATCAAATGTTATGGCCATTGGAAGTTCATCATCTCTAAATGAAGTCTTAGAGAAGACCAAATTCAGAGGACTATAACTTTTGATCTGTAACTCTGTTAGAGCTCCGTGACCTATCAAATCGAAGCTCGAGAAATAAAATACATGTTTGTAAACATATTTAAGTCGTATATTTGTTAACCGATGTATAAAATCAGAAAGAAGTGATTTTTTACGTCGGTTTTTATATAACGGACGTGAAAAATCAGTGAAAATTTCAATATTTTTCACGTCGGTTATCATAAAACTGACGTGAAAGATGATTTTAATGTCCCAACAATGCAGGATTTCAAAATATTACAAAAACTTTCTACATCCACATCAGTTATTAAATAACTGAAGTGAAAAAAGTCACGCTAATTTATTTTTCACGTCTATTTTTTTTTATAATTGACATGAAAAATCAGCGAAAATTTTAATATTTTTCACATCGGTTATCCTAAAAACTGATGTGAAAAATGATTTTAATATCCCACCAATGTGGGATTTCAATTTTTTCACAGCATGGGCTCAAAATTTTCAGTTGCCGCCTAAATTTTTAATACCGCATTTTATTTTTCCATATCATTTATATGGTTTCATTATACACATATCATAATATAAAGATCCTTTCATTCAACCATTATAATTACACTAACTCAATTCATTTGATCTTCAACGTGAATCCACTATTTCTTCATTACGCGAGGTCATCAAGGTATTCATAATTATGTTTCCATGATTTATGTTTTATTATGATTAGTTTTCTTAATTTATATACTATTTAATGATTCGTATTCATTATTTATTCTTTGCATCATGTTAAAACTAAAAATATTCATTTGGATTATAAATTTCCTTCAGAGATGAAGCTTTGGTTGGCTCATTCGATCTTTGCTCGAAAAAAAATACATCAAACTTCTAATGGTCACAACTTTTGATCTGTAGCTCTGTTTGAGCGGTATAACCCGTCAAATCGAAGCTCTGGAAATTATCTCCAAAATGAGAAACATTTTTAACGTCGGTTATTTAAAAACCGACGTTAAATTTTTTTTTTAACATCATTTTTTTAAAACAGATGTAAAAATGACTTTTAACTTCGGTATTTAAATAACAGATGTAAAAAATTTCTTTTAACATCATTTTTTAAATAGTGTTTCAACACGATTTGTTTTTGTATAAAATATGGTCTTTCACATCGGTTTTTAAAAAACAGACGTGAAAAATAATTTAAAAAACATTTTTAACGTCGATTATTAAATAACCGATGTTAAAAACATATTTTTTATGTCTGTAGCAATAACGTCGCCACAACGTTGCCACAAAACTGACGTTAAAAATAAAAAAACGACGTAAAAAATCATTTTTGTACTAGAGTCTGTATCAGAAGCACGCCCAAATGTATTATCTCAGAAGTGATGTGTTTTCTATAAATATACACAAAATCTATCCCTTACCAAAATTCATGTATTTTCATGACTTTTTATCCTCAAATATTATATTTTGGGTTTCTCCCTAATCTACATTCTCTATATACAGTTTTCAAGTTTTCTATGAAACTTTCCTTGATTCCAATCGTAAGGACACAACCCCAGTTTCCTGCGGTGGTGACTTATTTTATTACGTTGGAATATAAACAAAGAATATGAATCCCAAAGTACTAAGTAGTTTAGTATCATTGGAAACAAGATACATACATACATTCCACATTACTAGTTGAAAAGAAATACATCATATAAGTTTTATTTGGAATATCCACATCTATAATTTTATCTCAGTTTTTCATTCATAATAAACTTATTCATGTCCTAAAAATTTGAACATAAGAAAGGGTTATGCTCAAACACTCAGTAAGGGTAATCAATAAAGCGGTAGATATTACAAACATAAAAATTTTTCATGGTGAATAACTAAAAATGAATGCCTTTAAAACACATAATCACATTACGGAAGGAATAAAAGTTGAATAAATAATACAATAATAAAAAATAATCTTGGGTTTTATATTAGTTGAATTACCATATGGAATATCAATAAAAGTTTTATAATTAAGGAATTAATTATTCATGACATCATAACCATACAGTCAAAGAATCCTCCAAAGACCATAAATATCCTTTTTTTCAAGGCCTCGCGCCAAGACCATAGTTTTTCTCATAAGACCTACCGATGCATTGAGGGGCTATAGATGGACTCAAACATCATGTAATAAGTCCAATTAATTCATTATATGAATTGGGAAGACATAAATAACATATAAACTCATATAGAATCAAACATATTAATCTTAAATTACTTTCCCCAGACATTAAGTGTAAACCATAACCATTGACACTAAATTTTTGAATGGTTTTAAGATACAATTTCCATAGTCAAAATAATTATTAATCAATAATAAAAATATGGTATATGATATCATTAAATTATAATCCAAAAAATAAAAAATAATCAATAAGAGTGTGTAAATAGAAGATGATACTATTACAAAATCATCGAGTAATTCTTTAGATAAATATTCTTTTACAATGAAAAGATGAATTATTTTGGAAAAGTCGTGATTTAAAACCATAATTGATGTAGGATTGAATTTTAATAATAAAATTATATAATTATTTTTTATTATATTTGTTCACTAATATATAATTTATTAATTATATCATTATTTGGGTTCATTCATGACCTTTTCTTAGGTTAAGATATTTTATTTCATTATTTGGGAGTCTTTTCACCCTTAGTTTTCAAGATCCGTTTACTTATATTTAGGTACGGATTAACACATAAAATGGTGATGGTTTTCCAGAATATAAGTTATAATATATTAGTGAACAAATATAATTCTAAATTTTTATAAAATATATTTGTAATTGGGAGTGAATATGAATCATTACATAAAACCGTAATATAATTGTTTGGGTTAATTGGTGGTGCTTGATCACAACGAAATAAGATTTATTTATAAATTAATATAATGTGTAAAAAATTATTCCATAACTTTAAATAAGTTATAATACATATATAATTTTATTTCTAAAACAACAAAATGGTTTCATGAACATAATTGAATATAGAAATAGAAATTGAAAACTCGTCATCCATGAATCGTATAAATTTACATATATCAGAATGTGTTTTATTTTCTTGTATTAAATACTAGGAAACGAGACATGATGAAAAATTATTAAGTTATAATAAAAAAATATAGAACATGTACGTAACTCGTTTCATCACAACATTCAAATGAAAGGAGGTGAGGAAAAAAATAAAAGAATTGAACTTGAAAGAAAAAAGAAAAAAGATGGACTTACTACTTCAAGTAATCTTCCTTGAAAACCTCTTTAGGGTATAGATTTTTTTCATTTTTATGAGTCTAAGGGATAATGGATGTTTGGGAGGATCTTGGGATGATATGTGAGAATAATTTAGTAATGGAAAAAGGCTTGAGATGAGTGAAAAGTAGAGGAAGTGAGGGGGGGTTATAGTGGAGGAGAGGTGGGTTTTCCCATTATATTATGAAATATTTTTTTTTCAAAGAAAACCAATTTTATTGAATCTTGTGAAAACTAATATTAATATGTGGATGTGAGTTCAAACCATGTGTGCTTGCATCAACTATGCTTCTATGAATTGTGTATTTAACAGATAATGAATATATACTATAAATTACCATATTTTACTATTCATAAAAACTATGAGTATTTCAGAAAAATCCCATAAAATTCACCCTAACCATTTTATGATGTGAAGAATTAAAAAAAGATATCCATTTTTTGAATGTAATTTCTAAATATTATAACATAAATTGTTAAATAAAATCATAATTTACTCAAAAAATAATAGATTTAAAACTATAATTTGTTTAATATTACCAGGTAAAATTAATCAGGTTCTAATTATCTTACAACCTTAGGAAAATAAAATAATAATATGATTTTATATTCATAAGGGTCATATTACTATTAATTTTACTATTCCTAAGGGTATGTTACTACTAACCAAAAAATAGTGTTATCTTATCAAAATATAAATATCATACTGAACGTAACCACGTATGTCAGTTTTTCAAAATTCAAATAACAAAGGATAAATGATTTTGTTAACTGGATAGATTATAAAAAATGGGTTTTTTTTGTGAACACTCAATGTTCCATCAATTCAATATTAAATTTATTTTCAAAATCATGGGGGGTTATCGCAATCTTTTTTGGGTAACTCTATAAAATGAATAATTGGTTTTACACCCTGTATATTAGATTCGTATGGTGTATTTGATTAGAATTGACTTAATTGGTGGTGTGTTTGTCCTCACTACACTAATTTTTTGTTCCAGTTATCATTTTAGAGTGGTGTGACCAATTCATAATATGTGAACCCAATATTGTGGATGTGTGTGTGCACCGGCGCATCACCAACTGAGTTAGAAAGAATTGGACCGACAGATTCCTTGATATAGAGTCCTCAAAGTTGACTATATTTGGAAAATACAGTTTTTTTAATCTGCTTATTTTGATAAAGTTCACTGCAATACTGGAGAAAATGTCTTCTTTTCATAAAATATGAATTTATTAATCAATGGATTAAGTATGAGATATAAAATTTTTCCAGGTTGAGTTAATAAACTATGAATTAATAATGTTCTTTAAGAATTCTAATTGAGATAATTGATCATGAGATTAATTATGTGATATTATAATACCTAAGTTGAGATAATTATTTTTTAATTAATTTTTTTAGATTTATAATAGAGATACTTAATCTATTGATTAATTATGAGTAATTAAATTGGAAAACGTGAGATAATTAATTTTGAAATAATTATGTTCTTTGAGAATTTTATGTCCGATAATAAATTGGGGGATTAATTATGAGGAATTGAAATGGCTAAGGTGAGGTAATGAATTGCGAATTAATATTGTGTTTTGATAATTTTAGTTGAGAAAATAAATTATGGGATTAATTATTGGATATTAAATTCTGTATGTCGAGATAGTTTATTGTGAATTAATTTTGGGTTTTGAGATTTGTAATTGATATAATTTATTGGGGGGATAATTATGAGATAAAAAATAGGATATGTTGAGATAATTAATTTAGAATTAACTATGTCCTTTTAGAATTTTAATTGAGATAATTAATCTGGGGAATAATTATGATATATTAAATTGGATCTGTTGAGATAATTAATTTTGAATTTATCATATTCAGTGAGAATTGTAATTAATATAATTAGTTGGGGTATTAATTATGAGAAAAATAATATGGCTATGTTTAGATAATTAATGATCAATTAATTTGGTGATTTGATAAATGTAATATAAAAAATTTAATGTGATATTAGTTATGAGATATAAAATTTGGAAAAGTTTAGATAAATAATTATGGATTAATTATGTTCATTTTTTATTATGATCTATATATTTAATTATGGAATTGAATATGGATAGTTGATATTATTAATTATATAAGAAATTATGGAAAATTAATTATGAGATATGATTTGTGATGTTGATTATTTAATTAATGAATTGATTAATTGTATTTCTGTACCAAGTTAATTATTGAGTTATCTAATGGATTTGAGTATGGACAATGAGATGAATGAGAGTCACTTGCCTCTTGTTTTTTAGTTTAATGTGAATCTCCTATTAGGGTTTTAATTGAAATACATATAATGGTTTCACTTATGTATAAATTTGAATTTTCTGACTTATATGTAATTGAAATGGGGTAATGAAATGCATGAGAGGTTAAATGTTTCATGCATTATATGTTTTGAATGGTTAGGCCATGAATATGCTGGGGAGCCAAGGGACCATGAGATCCCTTGGGGAGAATGAATATTTTATTTTTTGTGAAAATCCTCTAGAGACCATGAAAGCTTGTGGATTTGAGCTAGGGGATAGACTTTGTGCACTACTTTTGGTGATGGATGTCTGTGTGTTTTGTCATGAACAATCAAATATTGTTTTTTTAAAAACGTTAGAGCCTTGGGTAGGATGACCATGTGAGCATCCATTTGGATTTCATCAAGACCCTGAGATTTCTTGGAGTTTGGACGAGGGCCAAGACTGTGAGTGCTTCCCCTTGTAATGATTGTATGTGCATTACATCTTGGTCCAACTAGAAATAGTATCCATAATGTTTATCCATTTAGCGTTGGTATTTTCTTGGTTCATATAAGAGTATTATAGGCATATTTACATATATATATATATAAACTATTATGATAATATATATATACACATAATTGACATGATTATATTTACCCTCCATGGGATGAAGCATGTATCACCGTCATGTGTCCCTTATAAACCAGGACATGTTGTTGTTTATTTATTATGTTATGTTATTGCTTCGATAAACATGAATTATATAAAATTTTATTGCATTGTATAGATTTATTTAGCCACTGGTGGTCCCGAAATAAAAAGATTTATATATCACAACCTATTTGAAATACCATTGCACTAGGGTAACTGATTATAATTTATTTATTGTAGGAATTTGGACTCTTTCATGTGGTTGTTTACTTGTACTTGGGAGTTAGGAGAAAAGGATATAGCAGGAGCTATGAATGATCATGGAGATCAACCATGCATCTTTGAGTATTTACTTATTTATGTATTGAAATGTAAAGAACTTTTTTTGTTTACCACATTCAGATATGTATCACAATGACATGCATGTATTTTATAAACTAGCATTGGACACATTCTTAATTCAGTTGGCTATTGCCCCATATATGTTTATGCTATTGTCTAAATTTATTATTTGTTACTACATTCAACTTTGAAAGTGAGGTTGTTGTCACACCACTCATTATCCATAGAACCTCACTTCTAGTCGGTATCCTCTATCATTCAAGGATACACGCTTGAGGTCGGGTTATGACTATTCCTGCTAGTGATTCGAGGGTAAGCAGGGTCGGAATTTTACAATGTGGAGTCCAAGGGTTCAGGTTTTCGTTCTTCTTTTCCTTTGTCTTTTTATTTTTGGTTGGTATGTATGAGACATAATAATGTTTCAGAGCTCAATTAAATGATGATCTTGGTACTAATAAACCCACATATTGGAATTGACCAAGTGTCTTAGGATGAAAAATGATGTTTATATTTTTCGTGGTTATAGTTGAAAAGATTTCAGCTCGAGTGACTGGTGTTTCATCCATTACATAATGATATTAAAATTTGGAAAAAATTTATTTGCCTTATATGGTACGAAAATTTCATTACATGCATTATCTTAGGAAATTATAGATTTACATGCCCAGGATATGAGATTCTATGTAGTTGCATTAGTAGGACGCAAGCAAATTTTGATTGTTTTCCATGGATTAAATACAATTTTTGATTGTCATTAGCATATCCCCTTAGATAGCGTGATTTATTAATATATATAACATGCTTGAATGTTTATATTCCATACATCCTATTCATTACCATGTTTTTCAAAAGTTCCAGGATTCTATGTTATAGAAAGCTATTATGTTACTTCTTATGAAAACATGGTTAGGATGATTTAATATATAAATGGGTGTATGAGTGGAATACTGATTTGATTCATTTATAACGGGGACGTATTTCAATATTAATGTGTATGTGCACTTTATAAGAGGGAAAAAGGGTATCTCGTGTTTTCATATATTTCAAAAAGGTTTTCTAAACCTAAAATGTTAAATGGAAATTTGATTTGATAAATGGGAGCCAAATGTTAGTGGTAAGGTTTATAGGAACCTTAATGGTGTATTGGTCATTTGGGAATGCAACCCGATCATTAAAATGAGACTTCTTTCCCTTAGTGGGTTTGTTAGTGTAGTAGTATATCCTGATGACTTCAAAGTGATGAGAAGTTTCTAGGGTGGGTAAATTGTAAACTCCCTTGTTTTTGGACAGGGTTAAAATTCATATTTTTTTGAAATTATTCATTTACTACATGGTTTGATTTAAAAACATTATCCAAAAAGAGGTTTTGTGAGTTGGGTTCCTTTAATGTGTTTATAACGGGCTTGGGTAATGGCTGTAGGAGTTTCCCAGATGGTTGGATGGGTATCAGTAGTACCAAACCAGGATGTGATGTTCACATGGGTTGTGCACGAATACTCCAAAATTGTCGGTCATCCATGCATAATAAGGCAGGTGTCCTGTAGTGGATGCATTGTCTACATGCAGTCTATTAGACCCTGCAAGTTATACCAAACTGTCTCCCCAGTTTTGATTTTTGGGTTTAATTAATGTAATTAAATTCTTGTTTAATAGTAGTTCTATTAGATGTTGGGGGTTTATATTAATAAAATTAATTTTTATAGAATATAATTAATTTATGTCAATAAGGAGAATATTTTTAATTAAATTTAAGGAAATGGGGAATTAAATTATTTTTTGTGAAATCGAGGTTTTATTAAAAAAATTCAATGTCAAGAAAATTTTAATTAATCATTCAGAAATGAGATATTATAATTGAATTAAATTGACGAGGAGAGAATCTAACATAAAAACAATGATGAGTTTGTTTTTTTAATTTCATTAATTTTTTTTCAGGGAATATAGTTAAAGAACATGAATTCCAAGATTAATTAAATAAATTTAGTGAGAAATAATTTCATTAAATGATGTTTAATGATGTGTTTAGATTTCAAATATTAAATTATTTCGATATAATTCAATTAAACAATAATGACTTGTAAATTTTATTTAATTAAATTTGGTTGGAATGGAATTTAATTAAGGGATACTAATTTGGAAATTTTGGTTTTTATCAGAGAAGCATTTTATTAAATGATGATAAAAATAATTGTTTTTATTATGAAGGTTTTATTTTTTCAAATCGATGAGGAGGAATTTAAATAAACCCAGGGATAAAGAAAATTTTATTTTAATAAATTAATTAAAATAGAATTTAACTAAATGATGTCAAGTGGGGGTTTATTTAATTAAAATTATTGAGAAACATTTAATTAGTGATTTGAAAATGGGGTGTGTTGGGTTTTATCAAAGAATTGTTTAATTAAATGATAATAATAAAAATAGTTTTTATTAGGATGGCTTTATTAAATTAAATTGAGGTTGGAGAATTTAATTAAATGAGGTGAGATTGAGAATTTTAATTAACTAAATTATGATAAATGAAATTTAATAAAATAATTTTATATGGGGGGATTTATTTAATTATAATTGTTGAGAAGAATTGAATTAAATATTGTTTAAATGGTTTGTTTTGTGTTTTATCAAAGAATAATTATATTAAATTGTAATTGTATTAATGGTCATTATAATGGGGGTTTTATTTAATTAAATTTGTGTTGTGTAATTTAAATAAATGAGGTTAGTTCAAGAGTTTTATTTAATTAAATTAAGTTAAATGTAATTTTAATTAATGATGTGAAATAATATTTTTATTTAATTACATTCAATGTAAATAAGAAATTATTTAATTGATGTGAAATATGAGGTTTTTACATTAATTAAATGTTGATTGAATTTAATTAAATAGCATGAGACAAAGAATTCATTTAATTAATTTCTATTGAGGAGAAATTAATTAAATTTTTTTTAAATGGGATATTAAATGGTAATAATAATATGAGGGTTATTACTATTATTATTAATATTATTATTAGTATTATTCTTATTTTTTAGATTAGAACATTAATTTTTTTAGTGGATAAAATAAGAGAGAGGAACATCTCTCCTTCTTACAGGGGGTGTGACGCACCTATAGTGCAGCACCCAGGGGTTGCAAAACACTCCATCTCCGACTACAACATTGCATGGCTATCTCCTCCTGAAGTCTTCATGGTTGTTGTTTGTTTCGTCAAGGTATTTGCTTCTCCGAATGTTTCATTCATTGCATTAGTAATCTCATCTCTCATTCACCCGAGATCTATTGGGAAGAAACCCGAGGTTTGGGATTAACCCAGATTTCTTGTTTCTTCAGATCCTTGGTGGTGCAGAAGAGGTCTTGGGACACCTTGGGTTTTATTTTGACAACTACTGGTGAATGTGCAGTTGTTCGACTTGGTTTGGGTTACCACCATCGATTTTGGGTAAGGCTATAATCCGGATAAAAGGTTTCACACCCTTTAAATTATTATCTTGTGGTGTATTTGAGTTTTGGTGAATTAATTGGTGGTGTGTTGGTCCTCCACTAACAAATTTTGGGTGCAAGTTATCATTTGTAAGGTGATGCGACCAATTCCTAGTATGTGAGCACAATATTGTGGAAGTGAGTGTGCGCGAGATCATTGCTGTTTTTGTTTGAAAGCATTCGCCTAACCATTTTTATGAGGTAGGGTCCTCAACATTAATTTTTTTTTGGATAAATTAAATTTTTGTTAATATACTACATTTGAAAAATGCAACAAAAGTATTGGAAAAATTTGATTTATGGTATAAAAATGATTTTTTAGATTATAATATCATGTATTTAATAAAACCAATCCAATATATTTGTGATTCGTTCAATCTAAAAATCCAATTTCTAGAGTCATATGCTCATTTATATTGCTGATATGTGTTTTCTTATTTCCCTCCTTACATGTTGATGCACCTGGGATAAGCTGTAATTAAAAGTATTAGGAGGTATAGGTTGTAAAAATTAATTATAAATTAATTATGTGCATTGAAATTATAATTGAGGTAATTAAAAAGGGGATTATTTTTGAGATATAAAATATGGCTAAGTTGAGATAATTAATTTTTAATTAATTATATTCATTGTGAATTGTAATTTAGATAATTAATTAAGGGATTAATTATGATATATTAAATTTTTGTTGTTGAGATAATTAATTTTGATTTAATTTTGTGTTTTGTGATTTATTATTAATATAATTAATTGGGGGATTAATTATGAGTAATTAAATTTCTTATGTTGATTTAATTAAATGTGAATTAATTATGTGCTTTTAGAATTTTAATAGTGATAATTAATTGGGGGATTAATTATTAAATATTAAAATGGATAATTTGAGATAATTAACGGTGAATTAATTTTGATTTTTGAGTTTTGTAATTAAGATAATTAATTGGGGGATTAATTATGAGATATTAAATTGACAATGTTAAGATAGTTAGTTGTTAATTAATTTTGTGTTTTATGATATTTAATTTGAGATAATTAATTGGGGGATTACTTATGAGATATAAAATTGGCTATGATGGGATAATAAATTGTGAATTAATTAAGTGCATTGAGAATTGTAATGGAGAAAAATAATATGTTTATTAATTATGAGATATAAAATTTGGCTATTTTGAGATAATTAATGGTGAATTTATTATAATCATTGAGAATTTTAATTTATATAATTAATCTGGGGATTAATTATACGATATAAATTTGGAAATGCTGAGATAATTAATTGTGAATTAATTAAATGGATTTAATATTATGATATAGAAATTTAATTAGAGAATTAAATATTGAGACTTAATATTTATAATGAGATAATAAATTCTCAAAAATTAATGATGAGACATGAATTGAGTTGTGGAATAATTAATTGATGAATTAATTAATGGAATTTGTGTACCTGCTTAATTATTGGGTTCAATTATATATTTGAGTATGGACAATGAGATGAATTATAATCCCTTTTCTCATGTTATTGGGTTAATGTAAATAACCTTAAATGTTTTAATTGAAAAACATAAGTTGATTTTTCTTAATTTTAAATCTGAATTTTCTTGCTTATAAGTAATTGAAATAGTCTATTGACATGCCTGAGAGGTTAAATTCTTCATGAATTATATGATTTTAATGGTTACGTCTTGTATATGAAGGAGAGAAAAGGGAACGTGAGAGTCTTAAGTGAGAAGGAATATGTTTATATTTGTTCCAATCCTCTAAAGACTGTGAGAGGTCATTGAGTTGAGCTAGGGGATACACTGTGTGCGCTACTCTTGGTGATGGTAGTTTGTGTTTTATGTCCCGATCCATCCCACATCATTTTACAACGTACCATGTGAACCTTGGGGAGGAAGACTGTGTGAGATTCCATGTTGATTTCCAAGAGACCATGAAGGCTCTTGGGGATTCTACTAGGGGAAAGACTATGAGTGCTTCTCCTAGTATTGAATGTCTATTCATTACATCTTGGTTAGCGGGAAATCATATCGATGGTATATGTCCATTTGTCATTAGTACGTGTTTGGTTCATATAGGAGGATTCATAGAATATCTATATAATTATATATAAATATATATATATATATATATAATATTACTATTTATATAATTATATAAATAATTGACATGATCATACATACCTTCTATGGGCTGAAATTTATTGTCGTCAAATGTCCCATTAGAACATTGGCAGGTTACTTATCTATTCAATTCAATTATTGAATCAATATATGTACACACTATTTAATTTTATTATATTTCCTTGGTGGATATATATGATAGTGGTCCGAGACTGACGATATTCATATCTCTCATGATATTCGGGCTTCCACAGTACTAGGGAACCCGAGTGGACTTTATTGTTTGTAGGACTGTGCACTCTTGCTTGTGGAAATTTACATGTATATAGGATTTTGGAGCAAAGGACCGAGAAGGAGCTTGTGTTTCTTTTGGAGATTTCTCATGAGGCATTTATTCATTCCTTATTTATGTATTGAAATTTAAAGCCTACTATTTTGTTTACTAATTACATATATGTATCACCGTGACATGAAATCATTGTATAAACTGGTGTTGGCCACATTCTTTATTTATTTGACTATTCCTTTATATCTTCTTCTGTAATTGTCTGAGTTTATTATTTTTTACCACTGTTTACACTAAATATTAGGGTATAATCTCCAAATTCTCTATCCATTGACACTCACTACTAGTCAGCAGCCTTTGGCATATGGAGAGATATGCTTGAGGTCCTTTGATGACTAGTCCGACTACCAGTTTGAGGGAAAGCCAGATCAGTATGTTAGAAAATCCATTTTCGAGCATTTCTTTAAAAAATCATACTTGTAACATTTTTAATCATAACCCAAAGACATTATATAGGCCACCATTTTGTTATATGAGGAAAAACACTCATGATAGGCATCTCACAGTCCAAAATCCATGTCTGATCAAAATCCTAATGAGAAAATAATGCTTGTTTTTTATCCATAATTTTAAAATGTCAATCCCACAATATGTTATTAAAAACAACCAGGAATGGAAAAACAGATCACACCTATGTGATCCTTGTTTGTAAAACATAGGATAAAAAATTCACTTTTCCAAAACAAATTCCCTGTAAAAAGTTATTTTTGTTATAACATGTATGTACCAATAGTTAGGGGCCAAAGTCAAAAGTTAAAAAAAGATGTCCAATAATGGTTTTGAAATGTCTGCCTCAAAATCAGGATCAAAATAACATCGAAGAATTTCAATTCCGATATCATATAAAGCAGTTATGTCAAAAACAAGACATTATAACAAAAATATTATTAAAATTATTTTATAGTATAATTATTAATATGCTTCATTCAAATGAAAGGGAACCCATTCATCGCCCATTCACCGCATTCACCACGTGACTCAATGCCAATAACTACTAATTTTATTATTATAATATTCATATAATTAATAATGATTA
The DNA here is from genome assembly GCA_963277665.1 of Viscum album. Taxonomy (NCBI): domain Eukaryota; kingdom Viridiplantae; phylum Streptophyta; class Magnoliopsida; order Santalales; family Viscaceae; genus Viscum; species Viscum album. The sequence goes on from OY728136.1 coordinate 383,331,870, forward strand.
TAGAAATAAACATGAAGTTAGACCATCAATTTAGGCACCCCCCACTTTACTCGCGTACAACTGCCACACCGCCCACCTAAGAATCACATTTGTTTTAATTTTTTTATTCATAATCAAATATTATTGATAATAATAATCTCACATGTTATAATTATCAATAATAATAATAAATAATGATTTTTATTAGTTAAATGATTATAACTCACTACTTCCTCCATAGTCAGCTAGAATTCAGATTACATTAGTTATTTGCTGGAAGACTATCCACATCCATCTGTGGAAACCACATGTCTGTGTACATGACTCTGCTGTTCCTACCACTCAATCTCATCACCTATCTGGATCCCGAATATGTGGATTATTATAACACCCCGAGATTTTATGAAAACTATTCTTTTTATTTTCATTAATTTCTTGTGTTGTACGCTACACCAAAAGGATCTTGCACAACATGCATCCTTGACTTGCCTTTCGTTACACGCAATCACGACCTTCCTCGATAGCGTGTGTAGTACGCAATACCGAGTTTCCCTAAACGAGATATTATTATAATATTATTATGAACAAGCTGTTATGAATACTAATACCCAATTTTTGAAATTTTATAAATTGTATCTTTCAAAATAGACTTTATTTTTGGATTCAGAATATTGAAATTAGCTTAGGGTGAAATTTTGGTACTTTTCAAATAACTTTCGTATTCTAATGAATAGTAGAAATTACTAAATTTTAATTAAAAACAACCTTTTTAATCGTAATAATTAATAGTGATAAATTATTAATTTGAGTGGTTTTAAAGAATATTTTGAATATATTTTTACAACTTAATACAATGTTGTTCATTTGATGTAGTTTCACATTTAAACCAGACATAAACAAGTGTAAAGCTTTTGATAGTTATTATCTCTTAAAAACACGCTATTTGTTTTGACGACGGGAATTAATTTTTAAATTAGTTAATGTAACTGATATGTTTTGAATTTGGTAAAATAAACATCTATTTTTAATTCATAATATCAAATATAGCTTAGGCCTAATTTTTGGTATTTTTCTGGAAACTTTCATTTTTTGATGAATAGTGAAACCACTAAGTGATAGTTAAAATACTGAATTTTTTCATAAAACATAATTTTACTGCTTCTGTGAGTGGAATTCCAAAAATCTGAGATACACGGCTGATGTCAGTAAGTAAAATGTGGTTCCATGTGATGAAAATAATTTTTGGTGAATAGTAAAATTTTACGTTTATTTACCACGGTTAAAAGTAAATAGGGTAGTTAAGGGTAAAAATGATATTATTATTACCATAAAACATGTCCTAATTCTATTGGATAAGTGTAATTCGACCAAAAACATCCTTAGGAATAAAATTTGACCATTTAGGCCCACTTTGATTAGATTAGGAAATTTATTATCAATTTATTTAAAGAAGGGTTAAAATAGTTAAAATCAATGTTTAATACATAAAACATTTTTAATATAGGGTTACACATAAGATAAATTCGACTATAAATATTCATTAGAAAGATAAAACTATTTACTACATAATCATATTTTATTTGAATTTTTAGACTTAAAATAATTTAATATATTTATGATACAATGATGATGCAGTAATTATCTTATTAATGAAATATTGACATAATTGATGTTATAAATATCCAAATAAATGTTATTTGAAACTTTTTATGAATTACAATAATTTTATTTTTTAATATGACATGTTAGTATATATTTAATTGAATTTTTTCGAACTGATCATTCTGTTATGATTTACACAAAAATCAATTACCAAATAGTGTCAAAATTGACATAAAATAGTATTTTAAAAAAATACTATATTTTTAATTGTTATTTTATTCTTAAAAATATATGGTTCGTCAAAATGACTTATTTAAGGTTATATATATTAATAATAAACAACTTGGGGTTCGTTTGGCTTGATATAGTTGGTTTATTAACCTTATAGTGTAAGAAAACAAGAAGACACGGTAGAAGTTAAATTATCTAACTTAAAGTTAAATCTAAATGATAAGGTTAAAATTGATACCTAAACTTGTCTAAATTATATTGGATGAGAGTAATTAGACCCATACCCACCTTATCTTCTAAATATATCAAATTAGAGCTATTAAAAACCGAATTTGACTTTATAATAAAATAATATTTTTAGTTATTTCAAAGGTGCCCCTCTCCTCCCTTATAAAAGGGCACCTCCTCCCTCTCTTCCTCACACATCTTTGAGCCTTAAAGATCAGACAACCCCTCAAAATATCTTCTATCCACTTCCCTACAAACATCATAGAGGTCCTGGTATTTTTCAAAGACCAATTTTAGTGCCCTAATAGGAGGTCTCAAAGAGGCGCTTCAAAGAAGAGGTAATGCCCGTTACCGATTCTTTCATCTTTATTTTTTCTTCCACTTATTCTTCTTTTGTTGTTTAATTATGAGGTAATAACATCAGTATCACTCATATAATGATATTTTATTATAAGTATTAAACAACCCTATTTCACCATCTATCCATCCTACGGAAAATGAAATCACCACGCGTGCGTACGTACGGAATACCATCTCCACGCCGTGGTGTAATCTGTTTTCCCCCACCACCTTACATGGACGGGTATAATGGTGTAAATAATGAATATATATGATTATTGTAAAGTGATATTGATTCTAAAATATTATACATATACTCCAATACAATTATACGTTCATGGGAATGATATCATCGCTCGTGCGTACGTACGGAATACCATCTCCACGAAGTGATGCGACTCGTTCTACATGATCTTCATTTGCATAATGATTATATAAATGAATTTAATGAATAAATATGATATTTATTACACTAATACCATTCTATAAATGAGGTATCTATAACCTAAAAGAAGAATAAGAATTTATTCGACAAAACACGCATAAGAACATAAAGCAATAAACACCTGAATAACAAGTAACAATGAAATATTACTAATAAGATGCTTAGAATATGACCATATATGATATCATAAAAATGAGTATGATTCTGGAATAATTCAATGACATTATTTAAATCATTATACAGGAGGTTCGGACACTTACGAAGCAAATAGGACCTATGGTAAGGGAAAATTTTGCAATCTCAATTTTTATCTGAGATTGTTTATACTTCAGAATTTACTGGGGAATATTTATCATCCAAATCCATGTTTCCTCAATATGTAATTTTTATATCCTTCTACAATAGTTTATATCCAATTTTACCATTTGGTGAGTTTTTAGTAAAAGATAAGAAAGGAATGTTTTGTCGTTTTTTGTACGAGGTACTTTTTGACTTTTCCAACAAAAGTACGAGAAGAATGTTTTTTATAACATATACGTCATGAATAGATTTTTCATACATTATTTCCAAGAAGCTTCCTTTAAAAGTTCTCAAATTTATTTTTAATCAACTTCTTTTAGTTTAGAGTTGTATGGCATGTTATGAAAGGAAAAATGTTTTTGAAGTAGAAATGATATTTTCCTCATGAATGAAGTTCAAGTGTTTTATCAAAATTATTATCTATCTAAGATAATAAAGGGTTTTGTTTCTATCCCTATTATTAAATTTATTTTATTATGTTGTGATGGAATTATTTTTATAAATTCCTTTATCTTATATGAATTGTTTTATGATGTTACGATGTTTAAAAATCCCATTTTTATTACATGTGTTATGCTATGATGTATGGTTTATGTTTTTGTGGCACACATAAGAATGGTATCATTATAAGATGGGTGGGACCTATATCTCCCTCCAATGCATTGGGTAAAGATTTTATATCTCATGAGGTAGACATGTATGGAATGGCAGGTTAAACTGGTTCAGTGAAATAGGATTGAAACAAGGAGTGAACTCGGTTTAGAAATGGACTTTGTCCACTAAAATGGTCTTGGAAATGAGTCTTGACTAATAAGAAATGATTCTCTATGATTATATGTGTATGCCACAAAGTTTCATGTTTTATGTTATGATTATTAGGATTACATGTCACTACTATGATTTATCCCATGTTATGAAATTATGATCTCTTTTGCAGGTTAAGATTTCCAAAATGTTATGTTCTTATGAATATTATGTGATTGATATTTCTTTGGTTTACCATTACTGAGCATTTGAGCTCACCCTTTTTATGTTTTATTTTCCCCCTGGATTAAAACAATGGTATTAAGTAAGGAAACAAAAAGTGGAAGATCATTATGGGAGATGTTGAAGATCTTTCACCACGATTAGAAGATTACGTTCCATGTTTCCAAAGACACTAAACTATTACGGTCCTTGTGTGTCTGTTTTTGTTATGTATTTTGTATTCTGCCAAAGTAATGTATTTTCCATGTACGTCAAGCTTCGGGTCTCTACAGTTGGTATCAGAGGAAAGGTTTAGTCAACCTTTTGAAACTAGGATGCGAAAACGTTTGTGAGATCCCTAGAGATATTTCTATGGTATGTCTTGGGATGCCCCTAAGGATAAGTATACGTATAGGATATAGTCCTTGAACTACGGTAACGATCTTAGAATTTAACCTAAGATGACAGATATTGAAGGTACTCCCGCTTTATTATGTTGTTTTCCCTACCATGATTTTTGCCTCTCACACTATTCATTTTGGGTTTTAGACGATGGCTGGAACCCGAAGGAACCGTGTTGATCAATGTAATGGACAATGCAATGATTTTCCTCCGGAACAAACAAATGTTATGGGAGATGGAGTGAAAAATCTTAATGCTATAATTACACAAGCTGTGAATAACTCTGGACTTCTAAATGAGCTGATAAGGGAACAATATTCTATTGAGTCCTTCATGAGGCAACGTCCACCTTCTTTCAATGGGTCTTCTGATCCACTTTTTGCTGAACAATGGATCAGTACCACTGAAAAGATATTTTCAGTTTTTCAATGTTTTGAACATGATAAAGTCATCTTAGCAGTATATCGTTTGGAAGGTGAAGCTAATCAATGGTCGAATCTTATCAAGAATATGAGGCCAAGAGATTAAATTGAGTTCATGGAATGGGACGAGTTCCAGAACTTATTTTTTAATAAGTACTTCCCTCGTATTCTTCAAACAAAATGGAGAAGGAGTTTCTTGAACTAAAGAAAAAGGATGATGAATCAGTTGGTATATACGAAGTGAATTTTACAAGGCTTGCAAGGTATGCATCTATATTTATCATCCAACCTGAAAGAAAAATTTATCGATTCATCAGTGGCTTAAAACCAAATCTTTGAAGGGAATTAGCTATAAGATAATTCAGTAGCTATGAAGAAATTTTGCGTTGTGTTATCAAGGTAGAAATGGAAGTTGGTGTTACATATCCATCTCATGGTTTTGACAAGAAACAAAAGATGGAGTTCAAGGAGAAATCTCAGAATAATGGTGAAAAGAATATGAATGTTTCCTTTTGCTCAAAGTGTGGAAAGAAGCACGGTGGAGATTGTCTTAAAGGGACTATAAAAGGTTTTAATTGTGGAAAAGAAGGTCATCGAGCAGCTGAGTGTTGAAGTAATGGAAAAAGGGATGCTAATGGTGTGAATAAAGAAAATACTGCAGATAATGCACCAATAACACTTCAATGCTTCAAGTGTAATGAAATGTGGCATTATGCTAATCAATGCCCTAATCCAAGGGTTAATGATGATCGACATGAGAAACTAATTAAGGAAAAGGAAAAAGGGAAGTCACATGCTATCACTATTGGTGTTGTTGAATATGACAATGATGTGGTGGAATGAATAATTGTTTATGTAATGGGATTACAAAATAATGATGTATATATTATCATGGAATATTGGAATATTTATGTATTGGTCAATTGTGGTTTTCAATAATTTTACTGTACCGGTAACCGTGGAAAGTGATTGAGAAATTTGGGTAAGCAGATGATATGCACATAATGAAGGGATAAGAAGATAATGAGATGTTTGATTGTATTCATGGGCTCGTGATTGATATAAGGACTAAGTGATATCATGGTTTGAGTATAAAGAATTTTGAGGATTTTCGTATGTGGAAAGTGTTATCTTTTAACTACATTCATGTTTTCACTAAGGTTCAATGGGTATTTATTCTTCCAGAGAATACATGATTAAGGTATTCAAATGTTTGTAATTTGACCAACAAGATATATCTTATGATATATGGGGGATAAATGATGGAATTCACGTGATTGTTATAGGAAATTTCAAGTAATCATTTTCTTTATACTATGATCTTGGACCGAAGTATTTTAGATAATCCTAATGACTGGAATGAATTATGTTGGACATAAGTTAGTATTGTTTAAGGATAGAACATTTATTAATGGGATGTTATAGTAATATAGTTATAGAAAAAGGACAACATGCAGGATGGGCGACGACCCATCACGTCAGACAAGGTTATGGGAATCGAACCCACAACTGAAGTGCGACTGGCCTTTATCACCTACCACTGGCCTGCAGGAAGTCCCTAGATAGTAGAAACTAGTTTTATTATATTTAGCAGTATGATATATGAAGTATAAGTCCATTTTAAGAACCATATATGATTAATCTCACTATTGATGGACTTATGTATTTTTTTTGATAACTTTTCTAACCTTTTGTTTGAGATTGATGGAATGAACCATCATTCTATCACATGATCTGCTAACACATCACGAATGAAAAATTCAACTTCATTTCTTTAAAAGATGAAGTGGAAATTGTGAAAAGAACGACCAACGGTGATACTGTACCAAAATCACGAAAGTATTTCTTCTAATTCTAATTTCATCAACTTTAGGGAAATGATCTTGAAAACCAAAAATGTTTTCCTAGTGCTCTTAAATCCGATGAATCAGATGGTACCTTAGATCTTCACAAATTTATGGCTTTTTGATTGTTGGATTTTTCATAGCCATGTTCACTACCACTCTCCATCATAACTTGATGGTTAGATTTTTCTTCCATATCCATATTTTCACCTATGTTCTCCTACATGGAAACCAAGTGATGAGTAATTTGGGTAACCATTACGTTTCATACTTTATTTTTTTAAAGACAAGTTTTGGTATTCCTTTTTATGAAGTGGGTTTTTATTAACGAAACTTTCAAGTCGTAAACCATTTATAACCCCCGACGAATTTCGAGGGCGAAATTCATTTTAAGGGGGGTAGAATGTAACACCCCGATATTTTATGATAAATATTCTTTTTAATTTCAATAATGTCTTGTGTTGTAATATACATCAAAGGGAGCTTGCACAACATGCATCCTTGACTTTCCTTGCATTACACGCAATCGTGTCCTTCCTCGATAGCGTGTGTAGTACACAATACCGAGTTTCACTAAACGAGATATTATTAAAATATTATTATGAACTAGCCGTTATGAATAGTAATACCAAAATTTTGAAATTTTATCATTCAAAATAGACTTAATTTTTGGATTCGGAATATCGAAATTAGCTTAGGGTGAAATTTTGGTACTTTTCGGATAACTTTCATATTCTGATGAATAGTGGAAAGTACTAAATTTTAATTAAAAACAACCTTTTTATTCGAAATAATTAATAGTGATAAATTATTAATTTGAGTGGTTTTAAAGTATATTTAGAATATATTTTTACAATTTAACACAATGTTTTTCATTTGATGTAATTTCACATTTAAACCAGACATAAACAAGTGTCAATCTTTTGAATGTTATTATCTCTAAAAAACACGCTATTTGTTTTGAAGACGGGAATTAATTTTTAAATTAGTTAATATAACTGATATGTTTTGAATTTGGTAAAATGAACATAATTTTTGAATTCATAATATCAAATATATCCTAGGCCTATTTTTTGGTATTTTTCTCGAAACATTCATTTTTTGATGAATAGTGAAACCAATAAGTGGTAGTTAAAAAACTGAATTTTTTCATAAAACATAATTTTACCGCTTCTGTGAGTGGAATTTCAAAAATCTGAGAGCCACAGTTGATGTCAATAAGTAAAATGTGGTTCAATGAGATGAAAATATTTTTTGGTGAATAGTAACTTTTTACTTTATTTTACCGCGGTTAAATGTAAATAGGGTAGTTAAGGGTAAAAATGATATTATTATTACCCTAAAACATGTCCTAATTCTATTGGATAAGTGTAATTCGACCAAAAAAAACCTTAGGAATAGAATATGACCATTTAGGCCCACTTGGAATCGATTAGGACATTTATTATCAATTTATTCAAAGAAGGGTTAAAATAGTTAAAATCAACGTTTAATAACTAAAGAATTTTTAATTTAGGGTTATACATAAGATAAATTTTACTATAAATATTCATCATAAAGATAAAAATATTTCTTATGTAATGGTATTTTATTTTTAATTTTTAGACTTAAAATAATTTAATTTATTTATGATACAATGATGATGCAGTAATTACCTTATTAATGAAATATTGACATAATTGATGTTATAAATACCCAAATAAATGTAATTTGAGACTTTTTATGAATTAAAATAATTTTATTTGTTAATATTACATGTTAGTATTGATTTAATTAAATGTTTTCGAACTAATCATTCTGTTATGATTTTCCCAAAAATATATTACCAAATAGTGTCAAAATTGACATAAAACATTATTTAAAACAAATACTATATTATTAATTGTTATTTTATTCTTAAAATCCGAACCACATGAAATTAAATTTTAAAAACTATTTTATGTAAATTTTGACACTATTTGGTAATTTAATTTTCTGAAAATCATTACAGAATGATTAGTTCAAATAAATTTAATTAAATCAATACTAAAATGTCAAATTAACATATAAAATTATTTTAATTCATAAAAAGTTTCAAATTACATTTATTTGGGTATTTTAACATCAATTATGTAAATATTTCATTAGTAAGATAATTATTGTATCATCATTGTATCATAAATAAATCAAATTATTTGAAGTCTAAAATTTACAAATAAAATACCATTATGTAGGAAATAATTTTACCCTTAACTACCCTATTTACTTTTAACCTTGGTAAATAAAAGTAATAAGTTAGTATTCACCAAAAATTATTTTCATCTCATTGAACCAAATTTTACTTATTGAAATCAACCATGTCTCTCAGATTTTTTAATTTATTTATGATACAATGATGATACAATAATTATCTTATTAATGAAATATTTACATAATTGATGTTATAAATACCCAAATAAATGTAATTTGAAACTTTTTATGAATTAAAATAATTTTATATGTTAATATGACATGTTTGTATTGATTTAATTAAATTTATTCGAACTAATCATTCTGTAATGATTTTCAGAAAATTCAATTACCAAATAGTGTCAAAATTGACATAAAATAGTTTTTAAAACAAATAATATATTATAAAAATTGTTTATAAAAAACTGGTCTGAAAACATTATAATAAGTATGTTTTTTCATACTATATGAAACCAAACAACATAAAATCATAAAGAAAACACATTATTTTTAAATAAACACCACATTAAAAAAAATTTATATTAAAACCTTAATCCTTGGATGAAAATAAAAGAAAACCTTTTTCAACTTTCACAAAATCTCATTAAGATATCATTTTTGTAGAAAATCTCTATGAAAATAAATTTAATCAAATCTCATAAATAAATTTCAAGTCTATATACCCTTTTAAAATCATAAATTCAATGATATAAAAAAAATCTTCTTTGATAATAAGTTAAAATGAACACATGATGATGTATAAACCATATGACGACACCCTACATCAAGGAAACACAATAATGTAATTATTACAATATAATCTATATATCATGGGTAATAAAAAAATAAAAAAATTGCATAATGTTTCTAAATGTACTCATTATCATGGAAGTAATAGTAGGGATATAGTAATACACAACTTGAACTAGGGTCTTGTATCCTCAGTTGTCAGTAATAAATCAGTCGAGTGTATGGTTTTCACTACAGAATACCCGAAAATGAACATTTCATATAAAAAATTCATCTATAAGAATCAAAAGATAGCTAGAATAATGGTCTTCCACACCTTTTATACTAATCATCACAGAGTTCTAGAAAATACACCCCACTCAACCAATTATCTACAATAGGATTTTCCCTCACTATTGTCATCTACTACAACATTGGAATCCAATGAAATGTCAACAAAAGAGTTGAGAAATCATTAATCACATGGATCAAAATTAAAAAAAATTAGATATATCAGAAACCAAACGTACATCTTCATCAAAAGAAGCATCCAACAAAAATGTCAATGCATATGAATCACCTGAATATTGTAAAAATAACTCTTCCCTAATATGGTTACAATCCATAACAATAAAAGTAATCAAATGGGTCTCATAGAGGGTCTCACAAATTTTTATAGTATCGATAAATGTTATATTTTTACATTTAAAACACACAAATTCAAAACTTGGGGCATACACCCAACTTGTAAAGTCTTGTAAAATCTCATTTCAAATGCCACAAGAAAACATATAATTCAAAAAATATTAAAATTCCACATAAAAATCATTTCTCATAATAAAATTTGGAAAACTGTTTGGAAATCAAACATCTAAAAAATTATTTGAATTACAAAATTTCAACAACACTCTTTTAAAAGTAATTTTAATTCCAAATCTCACAATGAATACTACTTTTATAATAAATGCGACTTATTCAATGAATAAAAATGGAGCCAATAACCCTTTAGAAAAATGATTATATTTTTAAAGGAAATATCAAAATTCTTCAAAAACCATTATATCAATATCGTTTCAAAAGATGTTTACCCCTCCCCACTTTTTAAAAAATCATTCCATTAAAATAAATCCCACCATTTTCAAAAAAGGTAATTGACTTCAAAAATATTTTTAAAATATCAAAATACAATTATAAAAAATATCATATCATCCAACAGTTGGCATGTGACCAATTTCTATTCCATTACTATAAACCATTTTCAACTCTAATAAAAACCAATAAGTTATTCCACACCCATTCAAATAAAATTGAATTTTTTATGATACATTAACTCTCTTTTAATATCCATGTTTAAATTTTTTCTCACAATAGCTTTTTTGACTATTCACATGAAAAAATATTGATTAAAATATACCATAAATTAATCATATATTATCATATAAAAATATACTTGTAAATATAAAATAAATAATTTAAAACACACTAATAGATTTATAAAATGTAATATAAGGGGGTTCCATTGGGAAACATACCTTAAAATGATGGTTAGTGAGCCGAATGGGTTTGAAATGGCTCACTATTGGTGGAAGATACCAAAATAAGACAAAGGTGACCCAAGCGGCCAATCAAACACCATATACAATTTGAATAGGAAAGGAAAAGTCATACCCCATGACATAGTGTTTTACCGAACTATGAAGAATGAATGGAGAAATTTTTTTTATAGAAAATGGAAGAGAAGGAGGAGAGAACAAATCAATATAAATGATTGAACAAGTAACTATATGAATTTCAGAGGAATATTTTTGTGAGAGGTATCTTGTAAGAGGAAGTGTGTTCCATGGATGGTTAGGTCTGGCTATGGATGGTGGTGTGAAAAAGGGCGAGGGAGAGGGCTCAAATGTTCTAATTATTTGACTGAAAAATTTGGAGTGAAATAATTAGACATCATTTTATTAAACGATTTAAAAAACCATGCCCCCATAGTGATTTAACTACAATACATTCATAATTTTCCCACATGGTTACCTAAAATAGGGCACAAAGTTGAGATAATCTTTCTCTGTCCATGTGAAACACCACTATAATGTGAAGACCCCTTACACAATATTGTGGCATGGTTAATACTAAATGTGCACAAACCATGAATAATATATATTAAATTATAAATTTTAAAATGTCATCCTGAACTCTCTGGAACCCACAACCAAAAAGAGATACATAATTTAATTAATGAGTTAGTTCCATAGTGGCATGAAGAGCATAAAACCCCTGACCATACCCCCTTCTACCCCAAAATATTAACAGTAATGGTAAAGGATTTGAGCACATTGAATTCCATATGTATGATTCGTAACACAATCAATATTCCAAGAAAACGCTATAATTCACAAATAATTATTTAAAACCTAAATAGAAATCCTCCCCTAGAATCCAACATGAATAACTAAACTAATAGAGTCCAAACATAGGCCTCCCCATTATTAAAATAAATATAAACTGTGAATCATCAAATAAACCCTCCAATAAAAAGAGAATAAAAATTAGATAATAATTTCCACCAAACAGAAAAGGAAACCATGGGATTACACTAACCATGGTAAAACATAACAAATATTATCCAAAGTAGATGCATAGTCTAATATACAACCAAAGGACCAAAAATCCTAATAACCAGTGTGATCCTATGATATGATTAAAATTTAAAGGGGACACATCAAAATGGAACCAAAAGTCTATAACCAATGATTAACTCCTATAAAATCATTTATTTAAAATATATAACTGATTATGAAACACTCAAAATCCGGGGAAAATGAAAATCACCATGGGACATTGACCTAGGAAAACATGCTCACCGATTAAACTAGAATTATACTCTTCAAACAAAATCCCACATAGAACACCATAAAAATAGAACCAATATATGCTCATCCACCCAATATAATACCCTATCCTAGTTTGACAATCAATAGCCTTATGTTCATCCATGTTCCACATAAAACAAATATGACCTCATCGTCAAATCACATGAAAACATCTGAACCCCCCCCCCCAAGATTAAAACAACCCTACTGGACATTCATACAATACCTAAATGAATAATCATCCACAAAATATCATTGGAAAGATGAACTATTACATTATTCTAACATTTGAAAGAATATATACCCAAATATGAAACAAATAACTCCTCTTTATGGATATAAGGCTCTAAAATCATGATGTAAATATTAAAAAAACAAATTATACTCCCACGGATATTGATCATCATTGATTAAACCTAAATTTCTATCCATGGATCATCTAACATTGGGTCCCAAGGTACCAAGGTATCAAATATTTCACTACACCACAAGAAGGGGAAATCACACGCCTCTTAACTTTTATCTCTAACATTACAGGGGTATAATCATATAAAAAAGAATCATAGACCCACTCGGTGATGTTTCCCAAACCAATCAATTACTCCCAACACACATGAAAGGAAAAAATTTGAAAAATAAATCACTTGTTCAAAAAAAACTTAAACTACTACATTCTCAAAGGAATATAAACCATTTTCAAAAAAATACATGTAATTTTAATAGAACCCAATTCTGTAAGCATATTCCAAAAAAAATTCACCTCCATAAAATTATATAATTTTTTAGAATAACTTTTAAGGAAAATTAGGAAACTAAACAAAGTCCATTATAGAAAATTCCAACCTTATATGAAATGATCACTCTACTAAAAAAACATAAAGCAATTAGAAATAATTACCTTGGACAATCACCATAAAATTGACATAACCTCAATTTCTAGATTTTCAGTAATGAGATTGTTGAAGTGAAATTTCATCTTTTCGCATGTTCATACATCTTGATTTATGATTTTCCCACATATTAATTCCCCATATCAAATTCAGATTATATTTACCAATCCAATAGATTATTTATTCATTAAAATCAACTCATAATGGCCTTATAAACATTATATCCACATCCACTTAGGATACCATTATCATAATAACAATTATTCATCAGAATGCATGAGGATATAATGGTTGTTTTTATATACAATGTTCTCCTTAATTACTTTAATCGGAGTAGTGGAAGATTGATCCATTCCCTAGTTTCCCATTACCTAATCACGGGATGGTGTAGTTGGCTCCATATGTATATTAGTATTTCCCTGTGGGATGTATCATCATGCAATATCATTTTAGGGATATTATCTTTTCCAACTACCTTTCTAATGTGGGAAATATGTATGTTTGAGTAGTCCTTCCATCTCTACAGCAACCTCAAATGTTGAATAAATCAATCAAATTCCATGATATTTTCCCCTTTTTGAGGTGGATCAAAGGTAATATTCAACGCATTCCAAATCCATTGAATAAGATGACCATGTTTCTAATGTAGAAGAAGATTCAAAATCCACTTCTTACTCATATGTCTTTCAACGTGAAGAATGAATCTATGTATTTACTTCCTATTAAACATTACCTTATTACAATAGGATTTGGTCAATTATAACAGTAACACCCCAATTTATTCTGAACCATTTTTTTGAATAAATTAAAAAATTTATTTTAATATTGCAATGAAATATGATAAACATTCCTTTCACAGTAAACTGATTTGTCGTATGTTACACGCAACACCGATTTGGCATAAAATATACACAATAATGGGTATATATTTTCTTCAATGTGGAAAAGAAATAATTTTGGATTATGTTATTTGAAACACCAAAGGAATATTTCACTACATACAACACTGGCTTGGCTTGCGTTACACTCAAGAGTGATCATCCTCGATATCTTGCCTTGTAGGCAATATTGTGTTTTAAGATACAATGATATATTGTTAAAATATTTTATAAACTAGCCATTATGAATAGAATTAACAAAAATTTTCATATTATATAACATTTACATTCATCTTATTTATTTTCTAGAACATAATAAAATAAAAAATTCTATTTTTTTGATAAAAGAAGTAATTTTCCCAAAAAGCATTTTTTCCACCATTTGATGGAGCAACAATTTTGTATCTAGTTTTAACACTTTTATATATTCTATGTGACTAAATAAATGTATAATTTATATGGGGTAAATGATAATTTACTTTGGGTGAATTTTTTTTATCTTTAAGATAAAATTCATATTTTAATGAATAGTTAAAAATACTGCATTTTCATTCAAAACTGCTTTTCATATAATTTATTTATATTACTAGATTATATTTTTATTGGTTTTAAAGTGTAATTGGATAATATTTTTATCATTTATTCCAATTTGGGTCATTGAATGTAATTTGACATTTTAATTGGACATTAACACATGCCAAGTAAATGGTTATAAAAATATTAAAATAAATAACATATGAACTAAGTAATGTTCTCAAAGAATGTTCTAGGTTACTATGACATGTTAAAAGTGTATTAAATATTATAATTATAATTTTTCTTTTATTTGAATTTATTTAGATTAAAATAAATCTATAGTGTCAAAATTGACAGTATTGATATTTTATAAAATTATCATATTACAAAATTATTTAAAAATAAAATAAAATAAATTAAAAATTACAATGTGAATATTATGTGGTCGAAAATTTCATAATGTATCCCAATATAGACAATTGAAAACACATATGTAAATATTTATAACAATTTTTTATTTAGAATATTATTACCAGAAATAAAATTATATAAATTAAATAAGGATAAATCAAAATGATAAGGTTTATAATAAATTAAAAAAATGTCTAAAATATATTGATTGAGAGGATTTCAACCCATACTCATCTGATATTTGATATAAATGAGTTTTGGACCATTATAAACAGAAACTAAATTTATAATAAATTAATATTTTAAGTCAACCCACTTACTCACACATTTCAATCCCTTTGAATAGTCCAAAATCTTCTCAAATAATTTACTAATATCCTTTACATAATCCTAGAGGCAACACTATTAGGATAAATCCATCCCAGTGAGACCATTTGTTCAAATCAAAAAGAGAAACTCGAAAAATAGGTAATTGTTTTTCACATCTTTCAAAATTAATTCTTTATTACACTTCCTCTTCTTATTTTTTTCATACAAAAGTAATAAATACAGAAACATATACATTCTGAGATGTTACATTTGTTATGGTGAAACATTATACATCCTTTTATCCATCCTACAAATAACAATAACACCATGTGTGCATGCATACGACTTACCCTCTCCATGCCCTGATGAAATTTGTTATACAAAAATACATAATTTGGATTGAAATAATGAAGATTATAATGGATTAAAATAATGAATATAACATTATACATATTATGTATAATTAATATACCATCCAATTCCATACCATTTAACCATCAAGTGGATGATATGGTACTTTGTGTATAGGTACAACCTATCATCTCTACGATGAGTGGAGCTTCATTCCCCATGTTAACCATTCAAGAATGATTATAAGGTACATATAATAAATAATAAGGAAATATAAGAAATATTAATTCTAATGGATTTATTTGTATATATATTTGTCATTTACATGCGTACATTCAGTTCAATAAGGAAACAAAAACGATGTTCATGCGTATGTACAACCTACCGTGTCCATGAATGTTATATTTCATTTCATTTATTTGTCTATAATATATAGTTATATACTGAATAAATATTGTATTTAAATAATTTTTTCATTCTATAAGTATGTAAATCACTATCTAAGTAATATGATCAAGAATAACCAGTCAAAATGCGTACGATAAATAAAATGATTATTACCCAAAACGTTTCTTTAACAGGGAATTGATACATAAATGGGTAATATAATTTCATAAGTGAATAATATATGATATCATAAATATTATTATGGGTTTTTACAAGTTATTAATATTTTAAACCCACTATACTAGAGTTTCAGACACATGTTGAAGAAATTGGACCTCTGGAAAGGGATAATTTTGAAATCTCATTTTTATCCATGATTGTTTATAAATAAGTATTCACTAGGATATATTTAAAATCCAAATCCATGTTTTCTAACTCTCTAATATTATTTATATCCTTAAACAATATTTTAAATTTAAATATATAGTTTTTTTAATTTTTATTAAATGTGATGAAGGAACCTTTTTCGTTATTCGATTTGAGGTGCATTTTGACATTTCTAGAAAAAGTATAAGGAGAATGTTTTTTTAACTTATATAACATGAATGGAATTTTAAAATTTCATAACACATTATTTCAATGATAATTCTTCCACACTATTTCAAGATTATTTTCTACTAAATTATTTTCTTTTAAAATTGTATGGAATTTTGAGAAATGAAATAATTTTTGAAAAAAAGTTCATTTTCATGAGGAATTATGTTCAAGAGTTTTATCAAAATTATTTTCCGTTTACGATGACATAGGGTTATGTTTCTATCCTTATTATTAATTTGATTTCATTTTTTTATAGTGGGATTTTTTTTATGAAAAACATTTATTTTATATATATTGTGATGGAATGATGTTTAAGAATCCAATTTTATTTCATGGGTTATGTTATGAGGAATATTTATGTTCTGGCGGGACATGTAAAAATTATTTCACTATGAGATGGGTCGGACCTATATCTCCCTCCAATTATTTGGGTAAATATTTATATATCAAGAGATATGCATGACTGGAACAACAATTATATATGGTTCAATAATATAGGGTTGGAACGACATGTAAGTCATGTTCAGTAATACATTGATGGAACGACATGTAAACCCAGTTCAGTAACGGACTTGGTCCACCCCGATGGTCTTGGAATCAATTTCTAGTATACTATCGAAATAATATTATGTGCTTATTTGTTTTCTAAAATTCCATTTTTTATTACAATGCTATTTTATCATGGTTAGTGTTATTATTTGTTCTATTCCTTACATACTTCCATGATTTATTTCATGGCTCCATATTTTGATAATTAATAATTACAATCATATTTTTACATTCTTATTTTTATGGTTTGGTTTATGTTATCTATTTCTTCCCAAACTAATAATTGAAGCTCATGATTTTTATTTTTTATTTTCCCATAATATAAATAATGGTTTTTTGTAGGAAAATGAATGGGGAATATCATTATTGGAGATTTTGATGATCATTCACTAAGTTATATTATTATGTTCCAACTTTCCAAAAATAGTAAACTAATATGTTCTTTGGGTGTATATTTGTGTAATGTATTATGAATTAGGATAAATTAATGTAATATCCATCTACTTTATGCTTGGTTTGTTAGAGATTGTATCAGAGTGATGGTTTTGTAAACCATCAGAAACTAGGATGAGAGAAATTAGTGAGATCCCAAGAGATATTACTAAGGATGTGTATAAGGATTTCCTAAGTACAATTCAATATTGGTTACAATCCTAGAGTTTTTTTTGATAATCAGGATTATCCTAGGATTAAAATGAATATATCTTAGATTAAAATATTATATTTAAATTTCCTTTGTTAGGATTTTTGATTCTCTGATATTTATTTCTCACACTATTCATTCTCCTCTTAGTCAATAGAAGATAATACAATGAAAATTGTTTACCATTTAATGTTTCACATGTAGAAATTATGGGAATAAATAATATATATTTCATAAGTGAAAATATAATGAATAGAATCATGAACATTGTATGAGTATTGGGAATACAGTTTAGGATAAAGTTATTGAAAATGACATGTAAAATATATGCAATGTTCTTCCAGTATTGTTTAAATTGAAAATAAGAATCTTGAATTTCCAAAACCATAACAAATTATTCATATTTTAACAACATCAATGATGATGGATCCTGAGTATTGAGTTACAAATAAATTTGGATGATTAAGGTGTATATGTTTTAGATTTAAATGATTTTTTATATAAATCATGTAATATATATCTATTTTTAGTATAATTATCTAATTAAGAATTGGTAAGGATATGCTGGATAGTTCTAAGGTGACATAAATGTGATTTTATGGTAAGGTGATATATTTGTGCGGACACTTGACTAAGGGGAAGATAACTCTTAATATGTCCCTTATGTTGAAATAATGATTTTTGGATAAAGATATGTTGTATTTGAATAAGTATATAAGAAGACAGTAGTTTATTGGGAATTAATTATGGAATTATTGACTAGTTAGTTATGCTACAACGGATGAAGTATACAACTTTTGGGATATAAGGAATATCTCCAAAACATTTTGAAATATTGAAAGATGCATGTTTTCTATAAGGATATATGGTAATTGATGTTTTTACCCTGAATCAAGAGAATATATGATGAATTCATTCAAATTATGGGAATGTGACCAAAATGATATATCTTATGATAAATGGGGGAAAATGAATGTATTCATATTATTTTTATATGACATTTCAGGTAATTGTTATTTTATTGTGTGTTTGGATAGAATTATTTTAGATATTCATTAAGGCTATAATGTATTATGTAGGAAATTAGATAACATTTTTAAGGAGTTTTTTTAATATTACTTCTATAATATTATAATAGTATTTTTTTAGAAAATGGAAAACCCGCAGGAGGGGTTTTAACCTATCGCATAAAATAATGCTGCAACAATCGAACCCACAATCAATGTGTGACACGCCATTATCACCTACCACTAGCCTACGGGAAGTCCTCGGATAGTATAAATTTGTTTTATTTTATTTAATTGGTATGATAGATGATGTATAAGTCCTTTTTTTGGAACCATATATGATTAATCTCACCATATATGAACTTATGTATATTTGATAACTTGTGATTCATTTTTTTTGATAAAGACATATGGAATGTCATATCATTCAATTTATGGATCGCATGATCTGCTAACACATAAGGAATGATAAATTCAACATCATGTCTTTGAATTAGATATGTAGTGGAAACTGTTCAAGGGATGACCAATGATGAGATTGTACTGAAATCAAGTATGTATCATGTTATTCAACATTATAAAAAGATCTGAAAAACCATAAAGTTTATCCTATTAAATTCTTATCAGATTATTCATATGGTCCCTAAAATCATCGATGATTTATGGATTTCTGGTTGTTATCATTCTCCATCCTTATTCTCTCTCACTAACCATCAAAACTTGATTGTTATATTTCTCTCCAATTATCATGTTTTCACTTAACATATATGTTTTATTATGTTGAAGCCAGTGATGAGTCAATTTGGTTAACCTTTATGTTTCTAACATTCCTTTTTAAAATGATGTTTTAATATTCCATTCTAGGATGTGAGTTTCTATGAATGAAACATTCAAGTGGTAATCCTTTTATAAGAAAGAAATTTTTTGAGGAAAAATTAATTTTATGGGGGGTATAATGAAAAACACTAAGTTTTTATAGACAATTTTTTCATATTAATTAAATTTTTTTTATATCTTGCAATTCACTATGATAAAAATACCTTTTACACTAAACAAAATTGCCATATATTACACTCAACACCATGTAGACATGAAACACACACAACACTAAGTATATATTTTGTTAAATTTTTAAATGGTATATGTTTGGATTATGTTAAATCTAACACCCAAGGAATATTTCACTACACGCAACACTGACATGGATTTCGTTACATGCAAGAGCGACCATCCTCGATTGATTATGTTATACGCATTTCCAAGTTTCACTAAACTACGATATATTATTGAAATATTATATAATTTATCCATTATATATAGTATTAATTTAATTTTTAATATTATATAACATTAGAAATTTTGTTATGTATTTTCAATAATATGATATAAGAGAAAATTCAATTTTTTGGATAAGAGATGTATTATTTTAAAAATTTCATCTTACAACCTTTTAATGGCATGCCAATTTTAAATATATATATTTTTTTAAAATGTATATATTCTATTTTAAAAAATAAACATCTCATTTAATAGAGGGACATCAAAATTTACTTTGGTTGAATTTTTGTACTTTTCTCATAAAATTTATATTTTAATGAATAGTGAAAATACTTCATTTTATTTCAAAACACCCTTTTCATCCAATTTATTTATATTGTCAGATTATCTTTTCTATTAGGTTTAAAGTGTAAATGTATTATTTTTTTTATCATTTCTTCCAATATTTTTCATCATATTAATTTTCAAATTTAAATTGTACATAAAACCATGTTATTCATTTGATAGATTTTACTTCTTAAAAAACCTGCTTTCTCATTTTGACAAATTGAAATTAATGTTAAATTAATTAATGAGTATTCGGTGTTTTTGGTTTTGAATTATGATTTCTATTTTTAGAATCTGTGGGTCCAAATTATGTCAATATGTTACCTTTATTTGTGTAACACCCGAGACTTTTATGTTATATAAACCATCAAAGGAATCTTTTTCTACACAATACTTGCTTGGCTTGCTTTGCACACAATCGCGACCTTCCTCGATAGCTTGCGTCGTACGCAATACCGAGTTTCACTAAACAACGATATGCTATTAAAACTAGTCGTTATGAATAGTAATAACCACTTTTTGAAATTTTATAAATTTTATTTTTCAAGATGGACTTCATTTTTGGACTCAGAATATCGAAATTAGCCTAGGGTGAAATTTTGGTATTTTTCTGAAAACTTTCAATTTTTGATGAATAGTGAAACCACTAAGTGGTAGGTTAAAAACTGAATTTTGCATAAAACTTAATTTTACCGCTTCTGTGAATGAAATTTCAAAAATCCGAGAGACACGGTTAATATCAAGGACTAAAATGTGGTTCAATGAGATGAAAATAATTTTTTGGTGAATAGTAACTTTTTACTTTTTTTACCGCGGTTAATAGTAAATAGGGTAACTAAGGGTAAATATGATATCAATATTACCCTAACACATGTCCTAATTCTATTGGACAAGTGTAATTCGACCAAAAACAAACTTAGGAATAAAATATGACCATTTAGGCCCACTTGGATTAGATTAGGACATTTATTATTAATTTATTTAAAGAAGTGTTAAAATAGTTAAAATCAAAGTTTAATAAGTAAATCATTTTTAATATGGGGTTATACATAAGTTAAATTCGATTGTAAATATTCATTAGAAAGCTAAAAGGATTTCCTACATGATGGTATTTTATTTGTAATTTTTAGACATCAAATAATTTAATTTATTTATGACACAAAGATGATGCAGTAATTATCTTATTAATGAAATATTGACATAATTGATGTTATAAACACCAAAATAAATGTAATTTAAGACTTTTTATGAATTCCACTAATTTTCTAGGTTACTATGATATATTAATGTTGATTTAATCAACTTGGTTCGAACTTATAATTCTGTTATGACTTTCACAAAAATCATATATCAATTAGTGTCAAAATTGACACAAAATAGTTTTTAAATCAAATATTATATTATTAATTGTTATTTTATTCCTAAAAATCTAAGGTTCGGCCAAATGACTTAGATAAGGATATATATATTAATAATAAACAATTTGGGGTTCGTTTGTCATGTTATAGTAAGTTTATTAACCATATAGTGAAAGAAAACAAAAAGACATGGTAAAATTTAAATTATTTAACTTAGAGTTAAATCTAATTGATAAGGTTAAAATAATACCCTAAACTTGTCTAAATACTATTGGTTGATAGGATTTCGATCCCTCCCCACCTTATCTTTGAAATAAGACCCTTTGGAACCATTATAAACCGATTTTGACTTCAATATAAAATAATATTTTGAGATATTCCTAAGGTGCCCCTCTCCTCCCTTATAAAAGGGCACCTCCTCCCCCTCCTCCTCACACCAAATTGAGCACTCAAGATCGGCCAACCCCTGCCATTTTCTCCTCTCCACTTCCCTAGAATAATCCTAGAGGTCCTGGACTTCTCCAAAGACCAATCTTAGTTCCTTAAGTGTAGGATTCAAAGAGGCGTTCCAAGGAAGAGGTAATATCCATTACCGATCTTTTCAATTTCTTTCTTCTTCAACTTCTTCTTCTTTAGTTGTTTCATGATAAAGTAATAACATCAGTATTACTTAAATACTGATATGTTATTATAAATATGAAACAACCCTAATTCACCTTCTATCCATCCTACGGAAAAATGAAATCACCGCGCGTGCGTACGAACGGAATACCGTCTCCACGCCGTGGTGTAATCTATTTTCCACCATCACCTTACAAGGATGGGTATAATGTTGTAATGAGTAACTATATATGATTATTATGAAGTAATATTGATAATGAAATAATATATATATACTCCAATACAATTCCACGATCATAGGAACGATATCATCACTCGTGCGTACGTACGGAATACCGTCTCCACGATGTGATGCGACTCGTTCTATATGATCTTCATTTCATAATGATTATATAAATGAATTGAATGAATGAATATGGTATATACTACAATAATACCATTCTGTAAATTAATTATCTATAACCTAAAGATAAGAATAAGAATTTATTCGACAAAACACGCATAAGAACAAAAAGTTATAAAGACCCGAGTAACAAGTAACAATGAAATATTACTAACAAGAAGCTAATAATATGACCATATATGATATCATATCAATATGTATGATTCTGGAATAAGTCAATAACATTATTTAAACCATTATACAGGAGCTTCGGACACGAACAAAGCAAATCGGACCTAAGGTAAGGGAAATATCACAATCTCATTTTTATCCGAGATTGTTTATTTGTAAGTATTCACTGGGGTGTATTTTATCATCCACATCCATGTTTCATCAATATGTAATATTATTTCCATCCACCTACAATTTTTTAAATCCATTTTTACCCTTCGGTGAGTTTTTAGTAATATGTATGAAAGGAATCCTTTGTCGTACGAGGTACTTTTTGACTTTTCCGACAAAAGTACGAAGAATGTTTTTTTTAACTTATACGGCATGGATGGATTTTTAAAACATTATTTCCAAGAAACTTCCTTTACAAGTTTTCAGGTTTATTTTTAATCTACTTCTTTTTTTTTAATGTTGTATGACATGTTATGAAAGGAAAAATGTTTTTGAAGTAGAAAGGATATTTTCCTCAAGAATGGAGTTCAAGTATTTTATCAAAAATATTTTCCATCTAAGATAATAAAAGGGTTATTTTTTTATCCCTATTATTACATGGATTTGATTATGTTGTGATGGAAACATTTTTATGAATTCCTTTATCTTATATGAATTGATTTATGATGTCATGAGGTTTCAAGAATCCCATTTTTGTTACATGTGTTATGCGATGATGTATGTTTTATGATTATGTGGCACACATAAGAAAGGATTCATTATAAGATGGGTGGGACCTATATCTCCCTCCAATGCATTGGGTGATGATTTTATATCTCATGAGATAGACATGGCTGGAACAGAAGGTTATTTCGGTTCAGTGATACAAGACTGAAACGAGGAGTGAACTCGGTTCAGAAAGGGACTTTGTCCACTAAGATAGTCTTGGAAATGAGTCATGACTAACAAGAAATGATTTTCCATGATTATGTGTGCATGCCACAAAGTTTCAAGTTTTATGTTATGATTATGGGGATCTCATTTTCACTTCTATGATTTATTCCATGTTAAGATATTATGATCTCTTTTGCAGGTTTTGATTTTCATAAAGATTTGATATGATTTTTATTTCCTTTATTTGCCCTTGCTGAGCATTGGAGCTCACCCTTTTATGTTTTCTTTTCCCCAGGTCAGGAAGATGGATATTAAGTAGAATATGCTAAAAGGGACCCTAGATATGATGAAATAAATGGGAGACACTGTAGAAGATTTATGAACCAGTTGTTTATGTTTCCAGTTTCTAAAGACACTATACCTATACGGTCCTTTGTGGTTTTGTCATATGTTGTAATAAGTGTGCTTCAATTTTGAAGTATTAACAATGTATGTAAAGTGTGGGTCGTTATAGTTGGTATCAGAGGAAAGGTATAGTCAACCTTTGGAAACTAGGATGTGAAAGCCTTAGTAAGAACCCTAAGGATAAGTCTAAGCATAGAACACAATCTTAGAAATGGCCATGAATAACCTTGGATAAGACCATAAGCATGAAATTTTTTTTTCTTGAATTATGTGGTTTCCTATTATAATTAGTGTTGCTCACACTATTCTTCTTGGTTTTAGTCAATGGCTGGAACCCGAAGGAACCGTGTTAATGCGGAATGTGATGGGCAATGCAATGATTGTCCCCCTGAGCAACCAAACGATATGGGAGCTGGAATGCAAAATCTTGTAGCCATGCTCACACAACTTTCTCAAGCTATGAATCATGCAGTATTTCCAAACGAACAAAGGAGGGAGCAACATTCTGTTGAATCCTTCATGAGGCAGCGTCCACCATCTTTCAGCGGGTCTACTGATCCATTAGTTTCTGAACAATGGATTAGTACTACTGAAAATATATTTTCAGTTCTTCAATGTTCTGAGCATGATAAAGTCATCCTAGCAGTGTATCGTTTGGAAGGAGATGTGGATCAATGGTGGAATCTTGTTAAGAATACGAGGCAAAGGGATGAAATTGAGTCTATGGAATGGGACGAGTTCAAGAACTTATTTTTCAATAAGTACTTCCCTCGTATTCTCCGAAGAAAGATGGAGAAAGAGTTCCTTGAACTGAAGCAAAGGGATGATGAATCTGTTAGTACCTATGAAGCAAATTTTACAAGACTTGCAAGGTACGCTTCTGGTATTATTATTCAACCTGAGAGTAAGATCGATCGATTCTTTAGTGGCTTAAAACCAAGTCTTCGAAGGGCGTTAGCCATAAGGGACTTCAATAGCTACGAGGAAATCGTTCGATGTGCTCTCAAAGTCGAGATGGAGATTGGAGTAACCCATCAGTCACATGGGTTTGATAAGAAGAGGAAGATGGAATTCAAAGAAAAATCTAAAGAGCACACGGAAAAGAAGATGAACTTTCCATTATGCTCAAAGTGTGGAAAGAAACATGGAGGGAGTTGTCTTAAAGGGACAAGTAAATGTTTTAAATGTGGAAAGGAAGGTCATCGGGCATTTGAATGCCGTGATAATGGGAAGAAGATGTCTAATGATGCAAACAAAGGAAGGGATACACAGAATGAACCTACTACACTTCAATGTTTCAAGTGCAAGGAGATGGGGCATTATGCCAATCAATGCCCAAATCCAAGGGTTGATGATGATGGTCGACGTCAACAAACTCTTAAGGCTAAAGACAAAGGAAAGTCACATGCAATTTCTATCAGCGATGTGGAGTACGATAACGATGTGGTGAAAGGTACACTTACCATCCACTCTAAAGTAGCAAATGTTTTATTTGATTCTGGATCCACCCACTCTTTTATTTCTGAAGACTTTTCTAAGGGTATCACCGTATTACCTCAACAATTAGATGTTGAGTTAGCTGTGACAACACCTAATGGCACATCAATCGCATCAAAAGTTTATAATTCTTCTCCGATCGAAGTTTGTGGGAAAGTGCTTCCTGCAAATCTTGTGATCCTTCCTTTAGTAGAATTTGATGTGATTCTTGGCATGGATTGGCTTTCTCTACATGGAGCTCATATCGATTGCCAAAGAAGGGAAGTCACATTTCATATTCCAGATCAATCTACGATCGTCTATCAATGCAAGGATGAACATAACCTTACAGTGGAAATTTCTTCCATCTTATGGGTATTGATTCCACTAAATGAAGGTTATTTATCTCAAATAGTTGGTGAGAAACTCACGATTAAGAATATGCCCATTGTACGGGAGTTTGATGATGTCTTTCCGGAGGAATTACCGGGTCTTCCACCAAATCGTGAAGTTGAGTTTTCAATAGAACTCGTACCGGGTGCTTTGCCTATTTCAAAGACACCTTATAGAATGGCCCCAATTGAGTTGCAAGAATTGAAGAAGCAAATCCAAGAGAATCTTGATAAGGGATTCATACGCCCTAGTGCGTCACCTTGGGGAGCACCTGTTCTATTTGTTAAGAAGAAAGATGGATCAATGAGACTTTGCATTGATTATCGAGAACTTAACAAGATCACTATCAAGAACAAATATCCTCTCCCACGCATTGATGACTTATTTGACCAACTACGCGGAGCTCAATACTTTTCCAAGATTGATCTTCGTTCAGGGTATCATCAATTAAGGGTCAAAAGGGAGGATATACCAAAGACGGCTTTCCGTACAAGGTATGGACACTATGAATTTATAGTGATGCCATTTGGTCTTACTAATGCCCCTGCTATCTTCATGGATCTAATGAATAGAGTCTTTAGAGACTATCTTGATCAATTTGTGGTAGTCTTTATAGATGATATTCTTGTCTATTCAAAGAGCAAGGAAGAGCATGAAGATCACTTGAGAATTATATTGAAGACCCTGATAAAGGAGAAGCTTTATGCCAAATTTACCAAGTGTGAATTTTGGCTTCAAAAAGTTTCATTTTTGGGTCATATAATCTCAAAAGAGGGGATATCTGTGGATCCAGCAAAAACAGAGGTTATCGAAAGATGGTCAAGACCAACAACAGTAACTGAGATCCGAAGTTTTCTTGGTTTGGCTGGATATTATCGATGTTTTGTAAAAGATTTTTCACGATTATCTAATCCACTCACCAAGTTGACTCGGAAAGGAGTTAAGTTTGTCTGGACAGAGGAATGTGAAGAGAATTTCAAGGAGTTGAAAAGAAGGTTATCCAGTGCACCTGTTCTCACACTACCTTGTAGTGGAGAAAGGTTTGTGATCTACAGTGATGCATCCAAGAAGGGATTGGGGTGTGTTCTTATGCAAAATGATATGGTGATAGCTTATGCCTCACGACAGTTGAAAATCCATGAGCAAAATTACCCAACACATGATTTGGAGTTGGCTGCGGTAATCTTTGCATTAAAGATTTGGAGGCATTACCTTTATGGTGAAAGGTGTGATATTTATACTGATCATAAAAGTTTAAAGTATATTTTCACACAAAAGGAGCTGAATATGCGCCAAAGAAGATGGTTGGAGCTGATTAAGGATTATGACTGCTCAATCCATTACCACCCTGGGAAAGCAAACAAGGTGGCAGATGCATTAAGTCGACAAGACCATGCTAGTTTATCCATGATGAGGATCACAAAAGATCCAATATTTATGGATTTACAAAGGATGGATCTTGGAATTATAATGGAAGGGGAAAAATCTTATCTTTCTCAAATGAATGTTCAACCATCTATACATGTGAAGATTAAAGAGGCACAGAAAGAAGATGTCGAGTTACAAAAGAAGGTGAGAAATGTTCTTGAATTCAACCTTGATTGTGATGGGATAATAAAGTTCAGGAATCGGGTTTGCGTTCCTCCCATCCCCGAATTAAAGAAAGAGCTGCTGGATGAGGCTCATAGTTCTTCATTCTCTATTCATCCAGGAAGCACGAAGATGTATAGGGACCTGAAAGAGTACTTCTGGTGGGATGGCATGAAAAGAGATGTTGCTGAATATGTCTCTCGATGCATGGTTTGTCAACAAGTTAAAGCTGAGAGACAGAAGTCCAAGGGGATGTTACAACCATTACCCATACCCGAATGGAAATGGGAAAACATCACTATGGACTTTGTCACAGGACTTCCTAAAACATCCAAAGGCAATAATGCTATCTGGGTCATAGTTGATCGTCTTACAAAGTCTGCACACTTCATTGCTATTAGAGAGGATTTCTCTCTAGATCAGCTTGCCAGGATATATATAAAGGAAGTGGTAAGATTGCATGGAGTACCACTTTCTATTATATCTGATCGGGATCCGAGATTTACCTCGAAGTTCTGGCGAAGTCTTCAGCATACTCTGGATACAGAGTTGAGTTTCAGCACTGCTTATCATCCCCAGACAGACGGTCAGTCTGAGAGAACAATTCAAACCCTAGAAGATATGTTGAGAGCTTGCTCTATGGATTTAAAAGGAGGTTGGGATCAACACCTACCTTTGGTGGAATTTTCTTATAATAATAGCTTTCACTCCAGTATTCAGATGACTCCTTATGAAGCTCTCTATGGAAAGAAATGCAGGACTCCAACTTGCTGGGATGAAGTTGGGGAAAGAAAGCTATTAGGACCTGATCTCGTTGATGA
This sequence comes from Viscum album, assembly GCA_963277665.1. Taxonomy (NCBI): domain Eukaryota; kingdom Viridiplantae; phylum Streptophyta; class Magnoliopsida; order Santalales; family Viscaceae; genus Viscum; species Viscum album. Next base: position 383,360,677 of record OY728136.1, read on the forward strand.
AATGGCAGAAAAGGTCAGATCTATTCCACAACACATAAGAGCAGCTCAGAGTCGACAGAAAAGTTATGCCGACAACCGAAGAAAAGACCTAGAGTTTGAAGTGGGTGATAAAGTGTTCTTATGAATATCTCCCTGGAAGAGGGTTATGAGATTTGGAAAGAAGGGGAAGTTGAGCCCTAGATATATCGGTCCTTTCGAAATACTGGATCGTGTTGGGAAGGTAGCTTACCGATTGGCGCTTCCACTGAATCTCTCTCAAGTTCACGATGTGTTTCATGTATCTCTCCTGAGAAAGTACATACCAGATCCTTCACATGTACTCAGCTCAGAAGTTGTACCGCTGGAGCAAGATCTTTCTTATGAAGAACAGCCGATAGAGATTCTGGATCGTAGCGAAAAAGTCCTACGAAACAAGACCACTCGCTTGGTGAATGTTTTATGGAGAAACCACCTACTTGAAGAAGCTACATGGGAGCTTGAGGATATGATGAGGGAGAAGTATCCTCATTTGTTTTTTACAAAGTGACGAATTTCGAGGGCGAAATTCTTTTTAAGGGGGGTAGAATGTAACACCTGAGACTTTTATGTTATATAAACCATCAAAGGAATCTTTTTCTACACAATACTTGCTTGGCTTGCTTTGCACACAATCGCGACCTTCCTTGATAGCTTGCGTCGTACGCAATACCGAGTTTCACTAAACAATGATATGCTATTAAAACTAGCCGTTATGAATAGTAATAACCACTTTTTGAAATTTTATAAATTTTATTTTTCAAGATGGACTTCATTTTTGGACTCAGAATATCGAAATTAGCCTAGGGTGAAATTTTGGTATTTTTCTGACAACTTTCAATTTTTGATGAATAGTGAAACCACTAAGTGGTAGGTTAAAAACTGAATTTTGCATAAAACATAATTTTACCACTTCTGTGAATGGAATTTCAAAAATCCGAGAGACACGGTTAATATCAAGGACTAAAATGTGGTTCAATGAGATGAAAATAATTTTTTGGTGAATAGTAACTTTTTACTTTTTTTTACCGCGGTTAATAGTAAATAGGGTAACTAAGGGTAAATATGATATCAATATTACCCTAACACATGTCCTAATTCTATTGGACAAGTGTAATTCGACCAAAAACAAACTTAGGAATAAAATATGACCATTTAGGCCCACTTGGATTAGATTAGGACATTTATTATTAATTTATTTAAAGAAGGGTTAAAATAGTTGAAATCAAAGTTTAATAAGTAAATCATTTTTAATATGGGGTTATACATAAGATAAATTAGATTGTAAATATTAATTAGAAAGCTAAAAAGATTTAATACATGATGGTATTTTATTTGTAATTTTTAGACATCAAATAATTTAATTTATTTATGACACAAAGATGATGCAGTAATTATCTTATTAATGAAATATTGACATAATTGATGTTATAAACACCAAAATAAATGTAATTTAAGCCTTTTTATGAATTCCACTAATTTTCTAGGTTACTATGATATATTAATGTTTATTTAATCAACTTTGTTCGAACATATAATTCTGTTATGACTTTCACAAAAATCATATATCAAATAGTGTCAAAATTGACACAAAATAGTTTTTAAATCAAATATTATATTATTAATTGTTATTTTATTCCTAAAAATCTAAGGTTCGGCCAAATGAATTAGATAAGGATATATATTTTAATAATAAACAATTTGGGGTTCGTTTGTCATGTTATAGTAAGTTTATTAACCATATAGTGAAAGAAAACAAAAAGACATGGTAAAAGTTAAATTATTTAACTTAGAGTTAAATCTAATTGATAAGGTTAAATTAATACCCTAAACTTGTCTAAATACTATTGGTTGATAGGATTTCGATCCCTCCCCACCTTATCTTCGAAATAAGACCCTTTGGAACCATTATAAACCGATTTTGACTTTAATATAAAATAATATTTTGAGATATTCCTAAGGTGCCCCTCTCCCCCTTATAAAAGGGCACCTCCTCCCCCTCCTCCTCACACCAAATTGAGCACTCAAGCTCGGCCAACCCCTGCCATTTTCTCCTCTCCACTTCCCTAGAATAATCCTAGAGGTCCTGGTCTTCTCCAAAGACCAATCTTAGTTCCTTAAGTGGAGGATTCAAAGAGGCGTTCCAAAGAAGAGGTAATATCCATTACCGATCTTTTCAATTTCTTTCTTCTTCAACTTCTTCTTCTTTAGTTGTTTCATGATAAAGTAATAACATCAGTATTACTTACATACTGATATGTTATTATAAATATGAAACAACCCTAATTCACCTTCTATCCATCCTACGGAAAAATGAAATCACCGCGCGTGCGTATGAACGGAATACCGTCTCCACGCCGTGGTGTAATCTATTTTCCACCATCACCTTACAAGGATGGGTATAATGGTGTAATGAGTAACTATATATGATTATTATGAAGTAATATTTATAATGAAATAATATATATATACTCCAATACAATTCCACGATCATAGGAACGATATCATCACTTGTGCGTACGTACGGAATACCGTCTCCACGATGTGATGCGACTCGTTCTACATGATCTTCATTTCATAATGATTATATAAATGCATTGAATGAATGAATATGGTATATAATACACTAATACCATTCTGTAAATGAATTATCTATAACCTAAAGATAAGAATAAGAATTTATTCGACAAAACACGCATAAGAACAAAAAGTTATAAAGACCCGAGTAACAAGTAACAATGAAATATTACTAACAAGAAGCTAATAATATGACCATATATGATATCATATCAATATGTATGATTCTGGAATAAGTCAATAACATTATTTAAACCATTATACAGGAGTTTCGGACACGAACAAAGCAAATCGGACCTAAGGTAAGGGAAATATCACAATCTCATTTTTATCCGAGATTGTTTATTCGTAAGTATTCACTGGGGTGTATTTTATCATCCACATCCATGTTTCAACAATATGTAATATTATTTCCATCCACCTACAATTTTTTAAATCCATTTTTACCCTTCGGTGAGTTTTTAGTAATATGTATGAAATGAATCCTTTGTCGTACGAGGTACTTTTTGACTTTTCCGACAAAAGTACGAAGAATGATTTTTTTAACTTATACGGCATGAATGGATTTTTAAAACATTATTTCCAAGAAACTTCCTTTACAAGTTTTCAAGTTTATTTTTAATCAACTTCTTTTATTTTAAAGTTTTTTGACATGTTATGAAAGGAAAAATGTTTTTGAAGTAGAAAGGATATTTTCCTCAAGAATGGAGTTCAAGTATTTTATCAAAAATATTTTCCATCTAAGATAATAAAAGGGTTCTGTTTTTATCCCTATTATTACATGGATTTGATTATGTTGTGATGGAAACATTTTTATGAATTCCTTTATCTTATATGAATTGATTTATGATGTCAGGATGTTTCAAGAATCCCATTTTTGTTACATGTGTTATGCGATGATGTATGTTTTATGATTATGTGGCACACATAAGAAAAGATTCATTATAAGATGGGTGGGACCTATATCTCCCTCCAATGCATTGGGTAATGATTTTATATCTCATGAGATAGACATGGCTGGAACAGAAGGTTATTTCGGTTCAGTGATACAGGACTGAAACGAGGAGTGAACTCGGTTCAGAAAGGGACTTTGTCCACTAAGATAGTCTTGGAAATGAGTCATTACTAACAAGAAATGATTTTCCATGATTATGCGTGCATGCCACAAAGTTTCAAGTTTTATGTTACGATTATGGGGATCTCATTTTCACTTCTATGATTTATTCCATGTTAAGATATTATGATCTCTTTTGCAGGTTTTGATTTTCATAAATATTTGATATGATTTTTATTTCCTTTATTTTCCCTTGCTGAGCATTGGAGCTCACCCTTTTATGTTTTCTTTTCCCCGGGTCAGGAAGATGGATATTAAGTAGAATATGCTAAAAGGGACCCTAGATATGATGAAATAAATGGGAGACACTGTAGAAGATTTATGAACCAGTTGTTTATGTTTCCAGTTTCTAAAGACACTATACCTATACGGTCCTTTGTGGTTTTGTTATATGTTGTAATAAGTGTGCTTCAATTTTGAAGTATTAACAATGTATGTAATGTGTGGGTCGTTATAATTTGGATATTATGAATAGTAACTACAATAATTTTTAATTACCAAAGTTAAGGGTAAATTGGGTAAATTAGGGTAACTAACAATATGATAAAAATAATAAAATAACCCTAAAACCTACTAAAATCCTATTGGAAGAATTAATGTTTCATAACATCACCTATTTGTTAGAATTGATTCATTTTAAGGGATTTTTTTCCCTTAAAGTGATGTAATTATAATTAAAACACACAAAGGTGACAACATGTCACTCTCATATATCATATAAGTAAAATAATTTTAATATATTGATACATATGATAAAAATATAAAATATAAAAATATATATAAACATAATAATTTTATATACATCATGTAAATTTATTTATAATTTTTAGAGTCTAAATAATTAACATTAATGATGATACAATATGTATCTAGAAATTATTTTATTCATATAAATATCAAATAAATGGGTTATAAAATATTAAAATAAATATCATATAAACTAATAAATGTTTTGAAATAATTTCAAGGTGAATATAACATGTCGGTAGTGTATTAAGTTTTTAGAATTTATCTTCTGAGGGGATTTTATTTAAATTCAAATAAATGAAAAGTTTCAAAATTAACACTATTGATATTTTATAAAAATAACATATTAATATATTCTTTAACAATCACAAAAATATTTAAAACTTATAAAAGTGAAAATTATATTGTATTAAATGTAATTATTTATCTGTGTATAAACAATTTTTTGAATATAAGTAAATATTTATAACCTCTTAATATTTAGAATATTATTACAACCTATAATACTAATTAAATTAAATAAGGATAAATCAAAATGATATGTTATAAAATAAAATCAAAACATGAATAAAAGTTATTGTTTGATATTATTTCGTCCCATAATCATCTTATCTTCGAAATAAATGTGTTTAGTTCCATAATAAACATAAAATCTATTTATAAAAAATTAATATTTCATCAATTTCCTAATGTGACCCTCCTCCCTTTTATAAAAGAACACCATCTCTACAAACTTACTCACACCATTAAAGAACATTGGATCATCCAACATCTATTCAAATAAGCTCTCAACATCCCTCCCTTCCTCTTAGAGGCCACACATTGGGCCAAAATCTATCATAGATAGACCATTTGTTCAAATCCAAAATAGATACTCAAAAAAGTGATAATTGTTTTATCAAATCTATCAAAATTCATTTCATCATCTACTTTATCTTCATATGTTTATTCAATATTAAAGTAATAAATATAGTATCTTATAAATTTTAAGACGTTACTATAGTTATGGTACATCTTTATATGTCCTTTTATCCTTCATATGAATAACAATATCACCATGCATGTGTACGAACAGCTTACCTTCTCCTCATCGTGGTGTAATTTGTTATTCAACAATACTTAATTTGGATGTGTATAATTTTGATTATAATTGATGTAAATGATGAATATAACATTATAATTATTCTGTATAATTAATATACAATAAAATTCAATACCATTTAACCATCATGTGAATGATATCGTCACTCGTGCGTACGAATGTCCAACCATCTCCACGACACGATGAGATTTATTCCCAACGTTAACCACTCATAAATGATTATAATGTATGTAAAATAAATAAAAATGAAATATATGACATTATAATGATACTAAATTTAATTATATGTATATATATATATATTTCATTTACTTTGTTCAATTCATTTAAATAATGAAACATAAACAACGTTCATGCATACGTATGACTAGTCGTCTCCATGAACGAGGTATTCCATATCATTTAACTATCTATTATATATATTTAAATATTTAATATATATATGATATAAAAATCATTTTTTACATTCTTGAATTATGAAAATCATGATCTATGTTATAAGATAACGAATATCAATTAAAAACTCCCACATCAAATAAAATGATTATTACCCCATACGTTGATGTAACAAAGAATTGATAAATGAACATGTAATATAAATTCAATATTGAATCATATATGATATAATAAATATTATTATGATTATTTTACTATTTAATAAAAATTTTAAACCAACTATACTGGTGTTTCAGACATATATAGAAAAAATCAGAATTATGGTAAGGGATAATTTTTCAATATCATTTTTATGCGAGATAGTTTATATGTAAGTATTCATTGGGGTATATTCATAATCCACCTCCATGTTTCAAAATTATTTAATATTATATATATTCTTCTATAATTGTTTATCATTAATTTTAGCCTTTGATGAATTTTTTTTAAATTGTATGAAAGGAATCTTTTGTCGTTATTCAATTTGTGGTGCTTTTTGGCTTTTGGGGGAAAAGAATGAGGAAAATGTTTTTAACTTATTAGTGATGAATGGATTTTTATGGGTTCATGACACCTTATTTATATGATGTTTCCTACACAAAATTTCATGATTATTTTCAACTAAATTCTTCACTTTCAAAATTCTGTGGTATTTTTGAAAAAAACATTTTTGAATAAGTAAGGTATATTTTACACAATAATTATGTTCAAGTGATTTATCAAAATTATTTTCCATCAAATATGACATAGGGGTATTTTTCTATACATATTAGTAATTTTATTTTATTGTGTTAACTATGGAATTATTTATATGAAATCCACTTATTTTTTATGGATTATGATGGAAGGATGTTTAAAAACCCCATTTTATTTCATGGGTTATGTTATGATGATCGAACTATGTTTTGGTGGAACATGTAAAATGATTTCATTAAGAGACAGATGGGACTTATATAACAATCTAATTCATTGGGTAATGATTTATATCTCAAAATATATACAAGACTAGAATTTAAGGAAAATTATGTTCAGTAATATAGGGATGTAATGTTAAGAAAATACAGTTTAGAAATACATGACTAGAATGACATGTAAACCTGATTCAGTAATGGACTTTTTCCACAATGATAGTCATAGAAGAAATTCCTTGGAAACTATAGAAATCATATTATATGATTATTGTTTTCAACAATTTTATTATTTATTTTAATGCAATATTATCATGGTTAATGTTACATTATGATCAACACCTTACATACTGCAAATATTTATTTCATGATTCTTGATTTTGATATTTAGACATTATGTTCATGTTTTTACATTCAAGTGATTTGGTTTGTTTTATGTTATTAATGTTTACCCTTACATAGAATTTTAGCTCATCATTTTTCATTATTCTTTTACCCAATATATAAAGAGATGTCTTATGTATGAATACAAAACGGGAAGATCTTTGTGGGAGATGGTCAAGATCATTCAACAAGTTTGGAGATTATGTTCCATTTTTACTAAGACATTAAACTACTATGGTGTTTGGGTGTATATTAGTGTAATGTATTCATTTTTCCGAATATTAAATGTAATGTACTTTTACATAAATATTGGGTCGATAGAATAACTATATCCTTGATAATGACCAAAATATAGGGTTACATCTTGGACTATCATAGAGCCTGATTATAGCTCTTGGTTGGATCACCCTCACTAGAATCCTAAAATATGACCTCCTAAAAGTATATATAGATATCCCTAAAACCATATGAATGGGAGTAGGGATGAATTATATTTCTATATAAGGCCTCAAGAACCCAATCAATCTCCCCTATACATGAATAAAACTATCTAAAATATTTATGTCATCCAAATCTGGCTTCGAACAATCCAAAATGTCCATGATCCCGAGGTCAATAAAAAATTTTATCCCTTAAATATTGATGACGACATAAGGGTGCTTTCCAATGAATCATAGTCATCACTCATTGAGGTTATTACCAGGAGAAACATTATTTGGGGTGCTTGACCCAACCATATCCACAACCAGCATGGGTAGAATATTTCCAAATGATAAAAGAGGGGGGATCTCATAATAAATTCCAAGTATTCATTGCTGAAAACTAATAGCATCATGACCAAGATGAATATAGTTTGAACAAAACAAAACACATGATTCATAAAAAACCATTTTTTTATAGAATAGCTCCAATTTGATCACAATGTAGTTGAAATACCTCATATAATTGGAGATATAATTTTCAATATAGATCCTAGAAGAAGTTAGATGGAAATCTGCATAGGTGTGATAATTAGATAAGAGGTACCAACAAACCATGTTTCCGATCAACAAAAGAATCACCAGATTCAAAAATGTTAGAGGAAGCTAGGGAATGGAGATAAACATCATAAAGAGGGGTGGATATAGATTCAAATGAAAATTGAACAACCATTAGTAAATGGAAAATCTAAAGCCTAAAATTATTATTTGAGAGTTATCTCAAGATGAGATAAGTTCTTCTTCTATTGAAAATATTTTCATGAAATGACTCAGATCCAAAATCCCAATGATTTCAATGGCTTGTAACTTCCAAGAAGAAAATTTGAATCAATATATGTTATCCATTAGAGGCCTCTTATTTCTTAAAAATGCTACTAATGTTGTATCCATCATTGTTGATGCTCTCATGAACTCCATGGATGAAATTGGGACTAAAGAAACTCCACTACGGAAATATTGATTGTTAGGGAAGTCGTCAATTGATGGGGTTCTAGGTAGAATAGATATTGTAATTGAAGGGAAAATGTTTGAGAATGGGGGGACAAAGGGATTGGAAGAGGATCACCATCCCCCCCACATGGGAAGGAATGTGGATGGGAGGCGATTGCACGACATTGTGTTAGGTCATCATTGGGAGGTGAGGTGATTGAGCAACATTTCCAAACCCACAAAAACATTATCACTAATTTTTAAAACCCTTACGCAATGTTCCTACTTTAGACCAATTCGAAATAAATTTTCACTATATTATGGTTAAACATAAATGATGATTTTTTCAAAAATACCCTAGAGGGATTTTGAAACCACGTGAATTTTTTAGAAACTAAATCAAATGATTTAAAACAGAAAATTCCCAAACCTTTAAATTTAAACCAATATTTTTTAAGAAAATACCACCATTTAAGGATTATGTGAAAAACATTGTGAACAATTTTACATGAAAATAATTGTTTTTAAAATATCCAAATTTATAAAAAAATCACATGAAAATGGGGAACTTTACAAATCCATCGGAACCAAATCCATGTCATCAAAATATATTAAGGCCAACCTTGGAACATCCCCTTACACTAGGGATCTCTCAAGAGTTTCTTAAAGAAAAAATTAAAAATGTTGAAAAATAATGGTTGAATGTGAATCATGTTTTCCAAGACTATATGCCATTAATATAATAATTTCTATAATATTTCAAGATTTTTCATTTGGATTCTTCCCAAGATAATCCGGCCTAGCAAACCAACCACACACCCCTGATCCATCATTGGTTTCCATCCCTAAATCCACTATAACCCCCACTAAATTTAACAGAATTACATATTGGATCAACACAACATTAATGATAGATAAAGTAAAATATTGTACTCGAAGTTCAAATCCAATCCTTGGAAATTTGAGACTCAGTGAAGAAAATAAATATCTAAACTATACTTACACATACATCCTTTGCACCAATGAAAAGTTATATATCAATATTACCATGAAACCAATAATAATAGGTTTGTTTTAAAGGATTAAGCTACTATAGAGAAGATAAAATAATTATATGATATAATTTGTTACGAACTGGTTAGGGTATTCCATGTGAAAAATGCCAGAACCATCACCCTACTAGCCTAAAAAGAATTTAGGATCACCAAGGGTTGGAAAATAGTGTTTGGGAATCGTAGGATCGCACATTGGAATGGTTATAATGAAATAATCATATTATATTTGACTTTATGAATATAAATAAAATATGAATCTAAACATCTATATTTTGAATGTCCAAACTAAAATAAGAGAACATAAGTAATCATAATATAAATAATGGTGTAAAGGAATGAAAAACACAATACCTATGCTCCACTAGTAGCCGTCACTGATAATGATTACTATAGAAGCCTCTAGTTACATGCCACAATAATATAAACCCTCCATCTATTGAATGAAACAAAACCTTTATTAGATAATTTAATGAATGGATTGATGTGGTAAAATAGATGCACCTCAATCAATAAATTCACAATGAGTAGTCTAAAGGAGGTAAAAGTACCTGATATTGAGATATAATATGTGTGGTAACAAAATTAGGCAACAATATTTTTTTACAAGACTATTACATCATTCTAAGATAAATAACATAAGATAGATACTATAAATGATCCAAAAGTTTTATTATCTTGGTAAAAATAATTGAATATATCTCATATAAATAAATAAAAATTATTTAAAAACGTATTATTTTTCTTTTTAAAGAGGACTCGCAAAGTGTTTTGGGAAAAAAGATTTATATTGGGAAATAATTAAATTTGTCATAAAACAATTTTGGGAACATGTAAATACTCAAAAATAAGAAGTTAGATAAATGAAATCATGATTATGGAACATTAAAGGAATTCCCACTTTGAAATTTTCTAGAAAGAGGTATAACCCAAAGAAAAGGAGCTATGTTTGACAATCCCCTTACTGTATCTATAAATGCATTCTACACCTGCACTTAATGACCTATATAATAAAATTGTATTGGTTAATTACATTTTTAATAACCTATTATAAATTTATTCTATTAAAAATAATTTTATAGTGTTCAATTATGAAAATTTTTTATAGTTACAAAGATCAATTTTATCATTCCAGGAGTGTTTGTTTTCTTGGATTCCATGATCTTTTCACTTCAATAAAATTATAAAAGTTCATGTAAAATGATAATAACTCTCCTAAATTTAAATAATATGTTTTCATGAATTTTTAAAAGTTAAATTTTTCTAATAAATCAATGTTTTTTATATTATGTAGATTCATTATATAAAAAATTAATGAAAATGGTCAATTTATTTTAGCTGTTTTTATGACCATCAAGAACTAGATTCATTTTATTTAATATTATCTTTATATATCAGGTAGGTACCATGATAAAATTCATAACATGTATATTAAAATCTTTATTAGCTGTAATAATGTATTTTTACCAGCATTTATTTTGGTAATAGAAATTTGAAACTCATCATCCATGATTGTGGTGAATTAGCACATCACTTACGTTGTTTTATTTTTTAGAATAAAGTGAGTAGATAAGGTATTTCATGATTGATATTCCATTAACCCAATAAAAATACAATACATATAAGATACGAGAGTTATAATGTAACCCTTTTTAGGGTAGTTGAGAATATAATAAGAATAGAAATGGGATTAATAGAGAATGAAAGATGAGTTTACCTCATGAATAGTTTTCTCCTTGTGAACCTTCTTAAGGAACTTGGGTTTGGTATTTTTTGAGACCAACAGATCATGGACATGGGGAAAAGTCATGGAACTATAAATTGTTAGAATTTAATCAAGATACAAGGATTTTGTGGTGTGATATGATGATATGGAGATGGGTGGTATTTATATGGGTAAGAGAGGATTATATTTTATTATTATATTAATTAGTTTATTATTTAGTATCAAGATATTAAATATTGTGGAATTTTATTACTAAAAATTTATATAAATAATGATACCATGAGATAATGGTAATTACCTCATGAAAACAAAATGTATAACGAAAACATTCTTGTATTGAGCTTATTCTACAAATTATTATATTTTATTATTCACCAAAAATTCAACTATTATAGAAAAATACCCATTATTAACCATCACCATTTTCTAAAATGTATATTTCAAAAATAGACTCCAATTTATGAAAATAATTTTATAAATACAAGAAAGTAAATTTTTAATAAAATGAATTATTTATTAAAAAATTAATGATTTTGAAATTGTAACAGACATTATAACACTTTGAAAAAATATTCAAATTCTCATTAAGTTGTCGTTTAATTATAAGAAAAAAATATTAAATTTTTAATCTATTTTATTTAAATATTTTTTCTTTTAAATCGATATATTAATTATGAAATTTTTAATAAATATTTATGTTTTACAAAAAATACCAAAAAAATTTATTATTTATAAAAAATTTATTTATTTAAACAATCATATAATTGTACTATATTTTAATTAATAAGATACCAATAATTTATTTATATATTCATAGGGGAGGTTAATAATCTAATATAAAAATTTCTATTCCTAGTGTTTATATTAATTTTCTAATAGTCATGTACCTAATCCGTTGGATTATGTACCTTAATTTCAATAAATACCACTCATTCCATTATTCATTTACGAGAATAATGTTTTAATTTTAGTCTCTATATGATTTATGTCATTTATGTGATTTATGTGATTTATACCACATTTTAAATTTATAGGTGGGGAAATTCCAAGGGCAAAATTTTCAGTCATTACATTATTCCCCCTTTTAGAAATTTCATCATTGAAATTCTATTTTACAAACAATGATGAAAATATATGACAAAATTTATCATTCATTTCATTCTATATTCCCATGCCACCACTCCGTAATTATGGTTGCTCCATCATAGTTTTAAAGGTGAGGTTTTTTGTTGGGTAGAACACTGTCTCTATACTCCATGATCTTCACCAATTTATCTTCATATGAAAAGTAATTCTATAATTATACCACCTCCAGATTAATCACATGTGATGGGTTAAGTGTGTACATTCTAATGAGAGATATGTAGACCATGTCATGAACAATAGCCATATGTATTGGAAGTTCAAGTTGATAGGCCTCTTCTCCTATGAGGTAAATGTTCTTATAGGGGCGAATATACCTTAGGTTAAGCTTCCCTTTCTTTCCAAACAGAATTACTCTCTTCCATGGAGATATTCAAAGGAAAAAATTATATCCATCATCGAACTCTAACTACTTTAGATGGTTTTTAGAATTTATCTTCTATAAAAATTGAGAATATTTTAAATGATGGTGGGTAGATTAAACCTTCTCATTAATATCTTGTACATGATTATTTCCATGTAGCTTTCATTCACCAAATTCATCCAAACAAGTCTGACTTCTATATCACTTACCATATAGAGGATCATATGGATCCATACGAATACTCGAGTTGAAGTTGTTTTTGTATTAGAAATAAACTAATTAGTGATGTTGATCCCATCATATGAGTGACATTATGATAAAGTTGGTATTTTTGTCCATCTTATAAGTGACAATATGATAGTGTTGGTATTTTTATAAGTCATAAATATTTAATTAAAAATTTATGAAAAATTTAATAATTAAAAAATTAAATTTATTTTCAAAAAATATATTCATAATTTTTCTTGATTTCATACAATTATGGGATTATTTTATGAGATCTTAGTTAATTTATCAAGGTATTATAAAATCATTTAAAATTTCCAAATAAGTAATTTTTAAGAAAATGATGATATAATTTGAAAATGAAAAATAAATTATTTATAAAATTATTTTTAGAAAAATGGACTTTTTATTTGTATTTTACATGTGGAGAAATATTTTGGGTGAATTGTTTGGGTTTTTATTAAGATACTAGACTATTGGTTGAATTGTAAAATATTATAATTTACGGTAAATGATAAATAAATTAATTTCTGCATCATGCTTGAGTCATGGATGATGTAAATGGATTTTAGTTAAAACTAAAATTCACTTATTACTATCTTTGGTCATGTAATTATTAATATATCTTGTCTTATGGAAAAATTATAAACTAATGATTAAAATATGACAAAACCCTCCTCCCCTCCACTATAAAAACCACCCGCACCCACATTCCCCTATTCTCTACACTCATCTCAATACTTGTTCCGTAAATAAATTCTACTCAAATATATCCCAACGATCCTCCCCCACTATTATCAAACTTTGGTCTCCTCAAAATACCAAAACCTCTACCCTTAAGAGGCCCTTAAGGAAGATTTATTCAAGAGATAAATTCCTTTTCTCAATTCTTTTACATTCTTTTCATGTTTCTTTGTTTCTATGATATCTTTACCTCTCATAATGAAAATGTTAAGAAAAATCTAGTACCTTATACATATAGTAATTCTATTTTCATAATAGAATAATTTATTTTCATATCTCATTTACCCTTATATTATTCTAGTAGTAAAAACAACATCTGAGATATATTAATTTAACACATTCTTGGATGATGGGTTTTCAATTTCAAATATTGTATTCGATTATTATAATGAACCCATTATAATGATTTAACCAGACTATAATATATGTTTAATGTCTCAACTATGGTTCTGTAATCTTTTTGTACTCATGGTTTTTATTTATAAAACAAAATATGTTCATGGTGATGAGAAACAGCAAATTAACCCAAATGGTCATCACTAATGTTTTCAATAATGATTCGGCATCCCTCTATGTAACCAAATTAAATTTACAAACATTTAGGATTTTGTATGTTATATAATAATATATAACTCCAATTTGTTAAAATTATCCTCATTTTACATGATGGTCCATACAAGTATATTAATATACATGTCATAAAACAAAGAGGCCCAAACCATGAAATTGATCCTTATAACTAATCAAAAATAATATGAATGAACTAAAAATGATTAAAATAAGTCAAGTAAATGTAAAAGAGGTTCTGGAATTATTAAATAATGAACCAAATTTGATTAATCTTGTCATTGATATCATGAGGGGAACACCAATAGACCTAAGGTAAGGGATTATACCCGAACATTCATTACTCATTTAAGTTATTCTTACTCGATTGTATCCAAAATTAATCCTATATATTGTTTAATGTCATAATATAATTGATTTTTATATTTCCAAATTCATTTATCCGGATCCATTAATCATTTTATTTTGTGGATATACATTATTTTAAGGGAATCCTTCCAAATTACTTCCTGATAAGAAAGCTTATTTTAAAATAATTTCTCTAATTCTTACCCAATTTCAAGTGCACTATAAGATATGTTTTTTTAATAAAACATTAAATTTATAAAACAAATATTTTTATCATGAAATCCTTCTTTCTTAACTTCTAGATTTTTATAAAACTTTATGTCCTTTTTTGTTTTAAATAATCTTTTATATTTTCATTAAACCTACTCAAATGTTTTAATTTTAAAGATTCTTAAAAAATAATTTGCATGATATCACATAAATTTGGAATAACTTATTGTGATATATGACTATTATAACTTATGAATTTCCATGCTTGATTTAATTATTTATATTAGGAACACATATTTGATACACCCATTCAGTATGCTTTATGACATGATTATGATAACCATTTCATTCCATGGGTATGTTTATGTTTATGTATGATTGATTACGTATGATTATTTATGTAGAAATAATATTCATGAACATGTTATGATGGATTCACCCATATAGATACCCAATTTAGTGGGTAATGTTGTATAACATGAAACGTTATGTGCAATGGTCATGGAAGTCATACTTGACTAATGTTACCATCTAAAACAGTCTTGGTGGTTAACAATGACTTCTGATCCTCTATGTGAAACGATCCTTGAATCATGATAAAGTCATGTTTTATGTTGTTCCACATTAATATGATTGCATGTTAATATGACCCAAGGTTTATATGTTATGATTTCACATGCTCTATGTATATTTATATCATAAACAATGACTCCTAACGCATATTCAAAAGTATTATTACGTTATTTTTTCCCTTACTGGTCTTTTAGCTCATCCCTTTTTTCATTTTATCACTACCATACCATATGAATATGTATGATAAAAATGGATTTATGGAGCTCTTTATTTATATTAAAGAATGAAATTTTTTATTTAGCCTCATGTTTTCTATTTTATATATGTAGTATTCCATGAAACTAGACTTCATGATCCTTGCCATGTTATATGATGTTTTATTATGCTTTTAAATCTTGTAATGATACACAAAAATGGCTAGGGTCGCTATATTATTCTTATATCATGAACATTGGATATATTCACCATCATTCAGACCATTCTTCATATATTTATGGATTATATGGTTCTAATATTATCAATATTATATTTTATATGTATGAAATGTTTTTTTATACCCAAATAATGATTAAATCGAATAAAAAAAGGGTGTTTGATATGATGAAAAAATGACTAACAAAAAAGTTATATTCATTTTTTATTTGAAGAATATATTGGGATTATTTGGATATCCTAGAAAAATTACATATGGTATGACATGAAGTGATTTATCATGGTGAATTATAATTGTGTATATATACCTCTTCATGTTATTGTCATGTTATCGTCCATTATGAGTCATATCATTGGAGGAGAGATGATGGAGATGTATTGTGTACATAATTCTTTATTAGTGGTGAGTCTAATATTCCCTAAGATTGTATTTGAATGGAAATTTCACATGTAGTGGGATTATTTATATGGTAAATAAAATATATATGACATGATAATTGGAACATAGTAAATATGATCATATGATACATCAATGATAACACCAGTTTTTTATGTTATGGTGGATCTGATTTTACTATTAGATTCTACAAAAATTATGATTTTTTAGGAGGTTCAATCTAAAGGATATATAATGCCAATTATGTTTTTAAACTATTATTAGGATATTTATGCTGTATTACATATTTATTATCATTTTATGTATTTATCCTTGATAGAGGACAAGTACATGGTAGTTACACGGGATTATAAAGAATCTATATGGATGAGAAGGTTATTAGAGATGAACAAGAAAAGAAATGATATTGTTTTATTATTTTGTTATAGGAAAATTGAATTTTAAATTACAAGGAATCAATATTTTCATTCCATAGAAAATTTGTGGGGTTATAGTTTCATTTTTTTGATTATTTTTAAATAATGGAAGGGTGGATGTATTGAAAATTCATAACAACATAAAATATAGTAAATATCCTAAAAAAGGTGATTACATTGATATGAACATATCATTTAGATACTAGATTAGTCATATAGATACTTGTATGACATGATTTGGAAGATATAATGGATGTTTGGAGATGGAATCAGTCACTAATAAAATATTCATGTATGAGATATATCAGTAACATGATTTTTAGTAATAGACAGTCCCGCCACTTCGAATTTTCTAATTTGGAGAGAGAGGATAGTGTGGTGTATGGGAAAAACTCAAATACTCTTCTAGTGGATAATTACATAATGGTGGATGAGTAAACCTGTACAATTTTATTTCCTCCAATTAGTTGGATCATCAATTCATGCACTTAACTTCTCCCTTTACTTTTCAGTGTGGTATTTTTGGGGTGGTTTCCCCTATATAATCAAGAGATAGATATTAAAAGGATATTATCCTTTATATATATAAAGAGTCTGTAAAAACTTTAACAACAGTAATACAAGTTAATTTTTACATGGAAATTTACCCCATTCATTTTGGGGGTTCTTCAAAATTGAATATAGTGTCGGTTTATTTCCACATTTTTAACATTATTTCATATCTTACAATTATCGATTCAAAAAGGACAATCATTTTGTTATCCCAACAAAGTTCTAATATCTATAGTGAGGTATAATGAGGGGTGGTTGGTTATGGGTATAATTGGTTGAGTAGGTGAAGATGGTGCTCCATTGAGAGTTGGGTAGATTATACCAATTGTCTACCTAGTGCAATGAAATATCCTTGAGCTCTCATTTTTATACAAGTTTATGTATGATAATTAAATAGATGAATTTGAAATTGAATATTGTTTACATATTCCAAATGTATAATAGTTTAGTAGAACTTTTTATCATAATTATATAAATAAGAAAATGTTATATAATTACAAAACGTTTCTCATGAGGTCTTTGCATCAAGGTGGATGTGAGAAGGTAGAGAGAGAGGATTACAAGCTACTTCTACACACAATTTGTAGAGTAGAACATTGTTGGATAAAAAATAATTTTTTTATAATTTTGTTAGGGGTTTATTCATAGAGGGTGATTGTTGAAAGTGTGTTTTTAATGAATAATGTTGCATCCATCAATGATGGAACCCTCAATGCACCTTCATGAAAAATTTCAAAACATTGAAAATTAAAACACATCATGTTAAAAGAGAACTTTATTAAAAATAATAACAACAACAACAAATCAATTGGGATTAAAATAAATGAAATTACTCACACACAACCATATATGGAATATTGGACCCAACCACCTATAAAAGTGTTGGACCACCTATAATGAACTGGTTTTTTTAAAATGGCTAGAACATTATGATACTTCTCTACCCATATATTGTTCTGAGATGATTTTTTACAATACATTGGTTTTGTTTTCATTTAAAATCCCTCATGAAGGATAAATATTACCTTTTAATTTTTGAAGCATCAACATGTTTTTTACATGATCCCTTATACTTACTTCATCTAAAAAATATCGTAACATTATCATTTATCCACGAATCCATGTAATTGTCCAAGAGAACATGAAAAATCACATTTCCAATATTGGAAATTTTCATGTATTGGTATCTCTATAATATCACCATATTTCATGTTATGCTAATGTTTACCTAAATGATGTTTTATCCCTTTGAAATGTTAGGCATTAATATTTGGAATCATGATTTGATCCATCATGAATTTAGATGAATAAACTGATTAAAACCACATTGAAATTATCTCATATATCTAGAAAACAACAAAAAAACTATAACAAAAGCAAATATTTCAAAAATTAAAAAAATAATATTATGATAAAAATGTAGAATAATGATATTATAAGACTAGGCTAACACAAAAATTTATTAAGGAGATATAAAAACATGGGAGGGGATAAACAGTTAGATTATAGAAATATCAATCACATGTCACCCAAAAAAACAATATTCACAAACATACAACACTAAATAAATACATAATGTAAAAAATAGATACATATAAATACCATAAAAATCATTATATAGAATCTAAATCATTACATGGATCATTATGACTGGATTCCTCAACCCAATTACAATAATGCATTGAAGTATTATAACATCTAGTAGCCATAATGTCTTTTGTTGACTATAATCATTCACTTTCGAGGACATCCATTGTAGAGGACATTTAAATCCCACTTCATCAACCAAATATTTTTATTTCCTTGTTATATACCTATAATATTTTGAATGAAACTCCAAAATCTAATTATCAATAGCACAATCCTAATTTACCCAAATTTTAAAAACCTCTATTTTTTAGAATCCACAACTGCATAATGAATTATTTCACCCAAATTAAACTCTAATGAGGTGAAAGACCCTCCTACTCATCTTGATAAAATAATCCTAATGTATTTTATTCAATGATATTACAGAAGTCCCTTAGATCACAACATGATATTTACATCACGTAGACCCCCCTTATCTCTTTGATCTTACCCCAATGACAATCTTAGTCCTAGGAGATTAATTTTAAACCTCAATAAATTATATTTTTAACACTTTTCTTCATCCCTCTATCACACCCATATTATTATCCTCCTTTTCCATTATAATAGTTTTTTAAACCACACTCAAATCACATGTAGTCACAACCATGAAACACTTCATGTAACCCTAATCCCAAGATAAAATAACCTCTAAGTAATAACATGAAATATTCATATATCGCACAATAAATTCCTCATCACTATCCATTGTAGCCTTTGAATATTATGAACCACCTCTGTCATCACACCTGTATTAATTCATCCAAACTTATCACATCATCATTCTCATTGGCCTCTTAAAAGTAATGTGAGTCAACATTCATATATGGTTCATTTCATTTTTTATCCTAAAAAGTGATGTTAAAAAATATGGAACCTTAAAATTTATCATAATGATTTAAAAAAAATATAGTTAATAAAAAAATAATTAAATCTATCAAAACCATTTCCCTAAAAAATCTAATCATCATGAGTGGAGAGAAAAACTTTATCAATCAATGTAAAACTAAGATCACATATACTAGAAGCATAAAATATTACCCAAAATGGTAATACATGGTATCCAAATATATATTTTTTAATAATGCTTACTCATGAAGATATATCAAACAACATATGAGGATGCCACAATATTCCATTAAGCCCTATAATTTTGAGATAGTTTTAAAATCATATATTTTAAAACCATAAGTATGGAAAGTATATGGAATGACTCAAATTTCTCCGGTTTAATTTTTATAAATTAATTGGGAAAATTTTGTGACTAACTGCTGAGATGGCGTGTGATTCTGAGACACAGTGTGCCTAGAAAATTTTGTTGAAAAATGTTCAGTTTTAAATAGCATCAACAAAAATTTTTCCTAATAAAATTGATAACTTATAAATAGTTACTAAGATCCGAAAATTGAGGGTTCCACTGAATTCGGAGCATCATGATTACCCAAGTCAAGACCTATCATTTACTGCTGCGGGTCAGCTATACAAATTAGTTTTGGGACATAACATGAATAAATATATTTTAATAAAAATATTATTATTTGATGAAGGGATTTAATTTTTTAAAAGACTTATTAGGATTATGAGTATATCGCTATAAAAGTCGAATTCTTATATGATGTTTAAGAGAGTAATCCACTAGAGGATCCATATGACGAATGACTATCAAAAATTGGATGCATGATTGATGAATCGATGCAACCTTGAACATGGATGATCATGGATCAACGAAGGACGGCAAAATAGCTTCACTCATATTCAACGATCCTTCCCAACTCAAGGTAGGGTGCGTGTTTTAATTTTATTTCTTCCACTTTCTTTAGTTCCTGTTAATAACATGAATTAATCGACAAACATATTGATTCATGGGTCATGTGTATTGCAAGATTGGGATTTTATTTGGGGGTTGATTATCATGTTTATTTTTTGGGAGATATAAATTATTCCATCATCATTATTTGTTCTAACATGAACTGATCGAGTTCGACCTCATCAAGGTATAAATATGTAATTTGGGTGTTCTCGTTCATTTATCTCCCCCCACAATATCTGGAATTATTCATTCTTCTCGGGATCCGAACAATGGATTGTTGTGCCTTCGATTCATTGCACAACAATCAGACATTGAAAATCAGATATGGTGACGACAAAGAGAAGGTGATACAATGAAGGCGTAGGGATAGTGGCGAAGAGTAGTACAAGTGGTGGAAAACAATAGAAATCAGGGTGGCATATCTAGTTGGTCTACATAGTATAAACATGGATAAGGGGATGGGGTTGGTCCATGAAGAGTGTGTGGGGAATGGTGAGCCACTGGTGAGGCGGCAGATGACAGAGGTTGAATGTGGCCCATCACTATTGTGTGGGAGCATGCGGTGGCAACGAGGACATAAGAAGACTATGCCCATGGGGAATGAAGATTTAGTGGCATTACTATGTGGGATATGGTGTACCACTAGGCATCACATGTGGCCATTACGGACCATGTAGGGAGACCAATGTTGGCCCACATACGGAGAGCCAGACCAAGGAGTTGGGCCATGCCAGCATCCCGGTGGTTTGGGTTAGGGTGCCTAGCTGGCCTAGTAGGCTAGACCATTCTAGACTTGGCCAAATAGACTTGGATGGGTCATGTCAATAAGACCAAGTCGGGTCATACAATGGGTTGGGTCGGGATCATCGCGTTGTATTAGAACCGGATTAGACACGAGTCAGACCTTTTCCCTAAAACAACTATTTCAATTAATGTGTACATCCAATTAATGATCCGTCTATGGAATAGTGACCATAATGACAAGATGGTCCTTTTAAAAGAAAAGGTGGGTTTTATTTGAAAAAATAATTTCAGTGAAGCATTCTATTTTCCTGGGGAGTACTTGGGGTCAAGGGACACGACAGGTGTAACTACTACACACCATCCACCCTATTCTCTATGGGAATTGATTATCTCTTACAATATATCTTAGATGATATTCATTGGAGATCATTCTCATTGTCATTACCACGAAGGTTTTGTGGTATCATTCCATATTCACTGGAGTATGATCCCTTCTGTAGGAATTCCAACATAGGTTTGTTGGATTTCCCTGAGTGGCCTGACATGAGATCCCCAATTCAGTCATCATGTCCAAGTTAGAGTCTTCAGTATTGATGTGAAAAACTTAACCAGACATTGATCCTCTACATGGTGTGTTAATCTGAATGGATTTTTCGATTTCAATCCATGTCCCAGGTATTGATCCTCCTCTGAAGTATCATATTCTTTTTTGATCTATTAGTATATCTCTCTATCTCTCATGGAATTTCCCATTGTATAGTACCCCTTGGATGGACATCATTAGGGCTATCATACATAGGGGTTTGTTCTCCATCATATATTTTTTGTGGAATCGTCATATTAAATCCCTAGTTTTTGTATATAGTGGATATGACATACCCTTGATTTTTTGGTATTATATGAGTATATCTATGTATTCTTATTATACATTTTATACATATAAATATGTAGATATGAGAGTATCATTCCTATGTGTATTACATTGTGAATTTATGGTGTCTTACTGAGTATTGTTATACACACCCCTTCACATGATTTAAATACACCTGTCATGTCTTATGAATACAAGGATCTTTTTAACAGAGTCCAGGGTGGACTAGAACTAGAAAGTGCTTAGTGAGATTCAGTAGGCCAAGGAGTTCCTATAGCTTTGGTCATCTTTCCATGTACATCACTCCCACATCGAATTGGGTAGGGTTTTCAATGGATTAGTTTTAGGATCATTTTTACTAAATTTATTTTGGTGATCTTGTATTCTGGCCCATTTTACCTAGATGTATGATAGATTCACTATTTTTCTCAGCTTCTGGGATTGTGGTTTTTAAGCATGGTTTACTTAATGTTTTCACATTTCACTATTTGTGTCATGGAGATGTGTGCATGCATACTGGTACATAAGGATAATACCTCCCACGATAGTGATATTCCTACTTGGTGCTAGTCAACATCCCATGTCCAATTAGAGGCATTCTTGGGGAGTCAACGAATGAGCCCCATAGGTACATGCCTTGATTGAGTGGTATAAAAAGATGTTTGGTTCTTCATTAGGACTATGAGTATGCGAGTTTGGTTTGGAGAAAAATTGTTAAGTGTTTGGAGTTATGGTTTCTTGATAGGGACTCTAGTGTTGGTACAAAGGATACCATATTAGTAATCAAGGACTCTATGGAACTATGTTTTAACACAATACATGAGAACACCAGTTGTAGGGGAAAATGTTACACATATCATATAGGCCTTGGTTATGGTCCCATGTCTTTATGGAGTTAACTATCTAGATATACTCATTGAATGCGGTACATCTTGTTTTCATACATGAAGACTTCATGAAACATACCATATAGGATCCGACTACTCAATCAGGATGATGACCCCCTAAATGATATGGATTCAGTACAGAGACTAGGTCCCCTAATGTTACCTCTAGATGGTCCACCTCCAATACAACCTCTTGTTGAGAAACTAGTAGTACCTATAGTTCCAGAAGATGAGGATTACATGATGATGGTGCATCATGAGTTCGAGAGACAAATACACCTAAGGTTATGAGGCATGTTAGACACTTAGGTGGATGAGGACTTGATTAAGGCGTTGACCCATGTTTTTTGACATGTTCGGACACCAGCATATCAGATGGTGACCATAACGGAGATCCTTCTATGGGGCTTAGTAGGGTGATGGTGGTGTTTGGCTACCCAAAATCATGAAAAGGTGACTCTTTCTTTGAAAGGGTTCAAGAACATCTTTAGAGAAGTGTTATCCCTATTTACCTTGAGAGTAGTGCGTACAGATGAGCTACCTTAGCCTCAGTATGGTAGCATGATAGTAGTTGAATATTCATCGAGTTTCACCAACCTTTCCAGGTACTCGATGGATATGGTAAAGGATAATTACATTTGGGAATAAACATTTGAGAGAGGTCTATGTAGAGACATCTGAGCCATTATTATCCATAAGATAATTATTTCTTATGGTGGGTTGATTGAGCGGGCTGTGGTGGTGGAGAGATTCCTAGTAGAGTAGAGAAAACCAATGATTGTCATCACTAGATATGAAGGTGAAGAGACTATGACATAAACTATCTGACATCTGTATCAAGGATTTGAATGTGGAATAAGTTTCCTGAGGAGGTCCCAAGATAAAGGATCAATAGTTTAGGGTTGACATGGTGGATCTACTCGTCCAAGAGACGGTTGGTTCTACTCATGTGACATCAGGTGAAATCTCACTCGAGATTGTCCAACCTACTGTGCTTCTCACAAAGAGACAGAAAATTGACCACTACGGTAGATGTCGAGGCAGGTGAAGTAATATCCAAATGGTATCCAATGTGGTAGAGGAGATGGGAGAGTGTTGAAAGGAGGTCGATATTTTGAATTATTCCAACAACCACCCCAGGTTGGTCCGTACTAGGCCCATGGAGATGAAGTATAGGGGAATAGATAACTGCATGTGGTCGACCCTTATGACCAAAAGAATCCCTAGATGATTCAAGGTACAGTCTATGACATTTCAAATCTAACTATTGTATTGATAAACAGAGGTTCTTGTCATTCCTTCCTCAACATATATCATTTTTCAACCTTGAGATTATGGTATAACTGTTGACTCAACCATTACGCTTGGATACACATATTAGAGGAGACTCAATGATCACCCATCTACACTAAAAAAATGGTCATAAAGTTGGAGGCAAGATTTTTGGTTATAATGTTTGGGTATTATTATTGAGTCCTTACGATGCAATTCGCATAATGGATGGGTTATCTTCGGTCCACACCCAAAATGAATATTTTAGGTGAATGGTATATTGTGTCCGTAGAGTTATAATGAGGTTTCCTTTTTTAGTGAAATGGAATCTAGAAAACATAGGTTAGACTCATGCATAGGGGGCGCATCTAATCACTCATCACAAGGATAGATTGACCATTGGGATAGTAGATATCACGAGCTTTCATTTTTCGGAATCAGTGGAAGAGTACGAGGAATACATTCTTGATGATGTTCCATGATTACATCACCATCGAGAGATAGAATTTTTCATTGACTTACAACCTAAGATTAAACCGATATCCTCACCAGAATATTAGATGTCTCCTTCAGATTTTTCAAGATGTGATTATTGTTAGAGGATTTGTAGAGGAAGGGCTTCATGAGAAATATTGTTTCACTTAGGGTGTCGCCAATATTATTTTCAAAAAAGGTAGAAGATAGATTGACCTTGTGTGTGGATTTATGGAACATGAACTATGTGACATTCAAATACAAGTATCCAAAACCGAGGATTGAAGACCTACTCAATTTATTGAGATGGGAACACTGATTCTTGATGGATGACCTTCGATCAGGGTATAACCAGATGCATGTATGGCATGAGGATATACCAAAGGAGAATTTCAGATGCCACTATGGTCATTTTAATTACTTAGTGATTAACTTATTTTTGACAAAATCCCCCGTAGTGTTCATTGGGATCATGAAAATGATCTTTTAGATGTACCTAGACTAGTTTGTGGTTGTCTTCATTGAAAATATCATTGAGTAAATGGTGACTGATGAGTTTTAAAAGAGTCACTTATGGTTTTTTATGAAAATAAACTTAGAGAACTATCATTATGGGAAGATCTTGATGTTCCATTCTAGATTCAGGCAGCCAAAATTCTAGGAAATGTAATCTAAGAAGATTGAGTGGTAGTGAACTTGTTCAAGGTTGAGGCACTAACTGCATTGGAGCCACCTAGGAGAAATATGGTGGTGTGAATATTCCTTGGGATGGCATGATATTATTGGAGCTTCATCACAAATTTATATAGGATATGAGCACTGATGATAGCCTTGACCCTAAAATGGCTGACTTTCTTGTGGACGGAGAAGTGTCAGTGGGATTTTTAGCAGTTTACGTAGAGTTTGATGAGCACTGAGATCATGAAATTTTTGGAGGAGGGTGTTGAGTACATAGTGTTCTGCGATGCATAATGGAAAAGACATGGTTTCATCCAAATGGAGTGGAAATAAGTGATTCTGTATGGTTCACTCTCATAGAAACCACTAGAGCAGAACTACAGGATCCTTGATCCTGAGTTGGAAGTGGTGTAATTCACATTGAAAATTTGGGGAAACATCTGGATGGGTGAGTGGTTTATAATCTACACTAATCAAAAGAGTCTCATTTAAATATTCTCCCAGAAGTATCTTAACTTGTGATAGATGTGGTGGCTTGAGTTCCTCTAGGATTATGATTTGGGGATCAATTACAATCCTGGTACGGGGAACATGCTGGGAGATGATCTTTTTATGATATAGAGTTCATAGTTGTTGGATGTGGAATTAGAGTAGTTATCCTCACTACAGTTATCATATGAGGGTGGTTAAGAGGTATATTACCTACAATTGATCGTTATCACCCCTACACTCTTACATTGTGTTAGGGAGGCACAACATGGGGATTCTGACTGCAAGACTCTATGTGCTCAGATATATACAGGACATGATCCAGATATATATTAAAATTGTGTGGAGGGTGTCATGCTTTTTTTGATGGTGTAGAATTATACCAGGGTCATTGGTGGAAGAGGTTATAAGGATGTTACTTACATCCCCTATAGAGGTACATCATGGTGTGGAGAAGATATGTCAGGTCCTCCGATTTATGTTTTGGTGGCCTAGAATGAAGAATGTAATGGCAGAGTTCATTTCTCAATGCCTCACATGTCAATTGGTGAAGGCTATTCACCATGTTCTGCTAGGCATGAAATTACCCTGTGGGGAGAATGAGTGGATGTGGGATGGGATTTAGATGGACTTCATGATAGTCTTAAAATGTATGTCTAGTGGACACCAAACTATCTAGGTGATCATTTATCAACTAACCATGTCGGCCAACTTCATTCCTATCCAAGAGAAGAGTTTAGTTGAGTGTTTTGGATGCCACTATGTGAAGGAGATAGTTGATCTTCAAAGAGTGACACCGACAATTGTTTCATATTGTGATGTTCGTTTCACATCTTAGTTATGGAAGGTATTGTAGGAGGAGTTTAGGACATAGTTTTCCATAAGTTCAGCATTTCATAAAAATTAAAAATGGCTAGAGGGGGAGAACCATTTAGTTTCTAGTGGATATGTTATGGCCTTGACTCATGGACTTTAGTCATAGTTGGGAGGAACACCTACCTCCATTGGAGATTTTTTACAACAACATCTAAAAATACAACATTGGAATGACATGGTTCGAGGGTATCTACAGGCTACCCTATAGGCCACCACTTTTCTATTCTAACCTTGGATAGTCAGCACTCATGGGCCTAGAGTTATTGCGAGCCATTACAGAGAATGTGTAGATCATCTAGGTTAAGATGAACACTATATAGATCCACTAGATTCTGTATGCTGACATGAGATGGAGACCATTGGAGTTCAAGGATGGAGACCATGTGTTCCTTACGGTCTCACCTCTATGTGGGTTGCACAGATTTGAATAGGGAGGCAAGTTTTCACCAAGGTTCATCAAGTGTTTTTTGATTCTTTTTAGAGTGGGTGAGGTGGCATACCCCCTAGATCAACCACCACAGTTTCATCTGGAACATGATGTCTTCCGCATGTCACCACTGAAAAGGTGAATTCATGATCCATCACACGTCATCGCCTGGGGTGAGATGAATATTGATAATGGGAGTATTTTTGCTGAGAACTAGGTGGAGATCGAGGATTCTCAGGAGTAGATCCAACAAGGGTGACCAATTTCCTAGGTAAGTATATGGGAGTAAATCATGAATCTATAGGAGAGCATGTGCGAGCGGGAGGCCCAAATCCGTCCTTAGTACCCTCATATTTTTTAATAGCCCATTGTTTTGGCTTTCGAGGATGTAAATCACAAAATAGTGGAGAATTTAATGACTAGTATTTATAAATTATTATATTAATAAATTAATTTTAAAATTTTAAATACCAACCATGGATATGGAATTTTATTCCAATGCCTGATATTCCTAGTTAAATGTATTGAAAATACATAGTTTTTAACAGCATGCAGGAATGATTTTTTTAAAAAAGTTAGATAACATCTAAAAGGTTAGCCATATCATAAATATAAGGGAACTATTGGGTTTAGAGTAGATATTTTACCCTAGGAGAGTCCTATCATTTGTCGATGCATTTCAACTATGTGAAGTGGTTTTTGGATGTAACATGTCTAAAAATATATTAATTAAATTATTTTAATTTGACGCAGCAAAATTTCTTTTTAAAAGGATTTTAATGTTTCTAGGGTAATCACTATTACCCTAGAATTCATATGAGACACTATAGAGAGAGAAAATTTAGAGGATTCATATGAAAAATGACAATCAAAACATGTTTTGATGATCGATGGATTTTTTCCACCTTGAACATGGTTAATCAAGGATTGATGAATGATGACAACACAACTTCGTTCTTCATCAATGATTGTTCCAAATTGAGGGAGTGTGTGTGTTTAATTTTATTCATTCCTTTTTTTTATATCCTAATATGAACATGGATCAATTAATGAATAGATTGATTCATTGTTCTTTTGTATTGTGGGACTGGGATTATATTTGGGGTTTGATTATCTGGGTTATTTTTTTTGGATATTTCAACTATTTCCTCTTTATTATTTGTTATAAACTGAACAAATTGATTCTAACATAAGAAAGGCCAATATAAGTTCTTTGGGAGTTATTTTTTTACTTATATATCCCCCTAATATTTTGCATTCTTCATTCTTCTCATGATATGGACAAAGGATCATCGCGCTATCGATTCGTGGTGAAACAATCCAATATCGAAGATCCGAACTCGTGATGACCTAGGGAAGGTGAGATGATGATGATGCAACCCATTTTGGCATTGATAGTGGTGAACAACAGTGCAGGTGGTGGTATGTAGAGGCAAACGGGGTGACTAATCTAGTACATTCAGTTGGGAAGTAGTGCAATCTGAGTGATGTGGCCAGTCATGGCTGAAAGGGCAACGAACGATGAGCCGCTGGTTGGGCGGCTAACCATCAAGGAAGACCAAAACCCAGAGGGGAACATGGTTAGGCTGGGGAACATGATTAGGGGGGACCAAATGCAGTGATAGAAGTTATCCTATATATTTCAGACAAGACCAAAGTAGTTGAGTCGTTCCAATTTCCCAGCAGGCCACCGTTCAACGACCCAATGAGCCCAGTGGGTCTGAGTAGGAATCCTAGTGGGCTAGGTTATACTAGGTCCACCTAATGAGGCTATACCAGGTCTAGTGGACCAGGATGGGTGGGTTCAATAATACTGGGTCAGATTGGATTGATCTGGCCAGGTCCGGTCGACCAGTGGGTCAGGCCAAACCCGATGGGTTGGGTCAGCCCCGAACGAGACACAAATCAATACTTTTCACCAAAATAACCATATACATAAATTATTACATTAAATTAATGATTCATCTATGGATTTGGGACTATGATGATGATATTATCCTTTTGAGAAAATTGCTAGGTTTTTTGGGACATTATTCAAGTGAAATTGACTATTCGCACATGCAGTACCTGGGGTCGAAGGACATAGACGATGTGACTACTGCACACTATACACAATATTATTTATGTTAATTGATTATATCTTCCACCATATCCTAGATGGTATAGTTTGAAATTTTTTCTCTTAATCATTTCATTGATGGTTTTTTCGTACCATTTTATATTCCTAGAAGTATGATCCCTTCAATATGAAATCTAGGATATAATTCTTAGAATCCCTTGAGAATTCTAGTACGAGATAATCAATTAAATATTCATGTCTATGTTTGAGTCTATGGTATTTATGGGACCAACTTCATTGAGTGTCGATCTTCTTCTTTGCTAGTTAATCCATATTGATTTTTTGGTATCACCAAATGGCCTTGTCTATAATTCTCCTATGGTGTATCATATTTTCTTAAAATCCAACATATTATATCTCAATCTCTCAGGGTCTGTCCGGACTGACAGTACCCCTTGGACGAAATTCATTAGGGCTATCAGACTCAAGAGTCAATTCTCCAAAATTTGTGATTCGTGGAATCGTTGGACTGAATCCCTTGTGTTGGTTTATAGTGGATATGTCTTTCCCTTGACCGTGTGGTATTTTATGAGTATATCTGGATATTCTAGTTAAATTTTGAAGACATATACATCTGTTCAAATGAATGTACCATTACTTTTTTCATTTAATTTGGGTTTCAGTGTGTCTTACTAAGTATTGTTATACTCATCCTTAAACATCTTTTCCCACACCTTCCAGTGCTTTTTGTAGACATGCGACCTTTTCACACAGTATTGGTGAGACCGGATCTAGATGGAACTTTGTGATATTTGGTAGGATGAGGTTTACCTATGAAACTAGATTATAGTCCCAATACCTCACCATAATGTTAGAACAAGTGAGGTTCTCTACAAATGAGTATTAAGAACATTTTACATGATTTCTTTTAGAGGGCTTGTATTTTTTCCTAGTTTACCTTTCTGTAATTTAATTTTAATGTATTACTTTAGATTTCGGATTTTGATTTCCATTCACTTTTTACATAGTGTTTTTACATTTTATCATTTTTGTCTTGAATATGTGTGCGTGAGTTCATGTACATAAGGATAATTCCTCCCATGTTAGTGATATTTTTACTCAGTGCTACTCACCATCCCCTAGCCTATTAGAGGTAGGCTAGGGGAGTTACAGAATAGACCCCAATAGGAATTTCCATGACACTATAATCGAATTGGTAAATGGGGATAATATTTGGTTTACTATAAATTTCTAAAAGGCAGCACTACTAGAAAATTAGCACATAAAATGGTGTTACACCATCCAATGATACTAAAAAAACATAAAACAGAAATTCTGAAAATGGGGACCTTAATGAATCGGTTTTCTAAAAACTCAAGATCCTTGTCAATGGAGTGAATTGTTATAATACTTTTCATAGTGTCACCACTATATAATTAAAAAAAGATATTTGAAATTATAGATATTAAATGAAATATATTATATTTTTTGGTAGAAATGTACATTTTCATAAGATATTATTTTTTCATGTTATTCATATACCAAGAATTTCTTTTACCAACTGATATATCTATTCATAATAATTATTCAATTCCAAAAAAAATATTTTATTAATTATTAAAATTTTCAGTTTATCAAATTAATACAAACATTTTTTTTCTAAAAAACAAATTAGTTATTATTAACTATTATACCAAATATTGAATTTACAATTAATAAAATATTGTTATTAAATCATTTAATAATTTTTTTACAAATAATTAACTATATATTCATAAATTAGTTACTAATATTACTAATATCATGTATTATAATATTATAATGTTATTAGTTATGGGTGGAATATTTTTTAAAATAATTTAAAACATTGATAAAGTAAAAATCATATAGTTATTTTTTATTCAAATAATGATAACATAATCATTTTATTATTTTTATAAACATATAAAAATATAAATCCCTCCACCACCCAACACCCCCTCTCATATATGGAATTAATTAATTTTTTTTCTTTTTCTGGTATATTTATAACTAGAACATATGATCAATGTATGGTTGATCTATCCTATTTTTCATTGATGCATGGTTAAATTATCTTCATCCTTGGGAATTCAGATAAAATCTTGAATGGAATTGGTCCTGAATATACATGAAAGTCACCATAACCTCCATTGGAATCCCCTTCACTAATAATATATCACTATTGAATCCCTTAGTTTCATAATTTTTCAATAAAATAGACATTTGATATGTTCATAGCATGAGGTTTCCTAACATAAAACACCAACCCCATTAATTCACTCCATCTTTTCTTCATGATACATGTCTCAGTTATTGATTATCATGTGATTTTGTGTTTATCCAAAGTGAGATAAAAGACAGTAGTTGTTTTTTTCATTAATGGAACATAAAAAAAAATATTTCTATGGATTCTATAATGTTACCATATTATTGTATATTAACTACATTAGCCAGTTTATTTTTTCTCAAGGATTAAACAGAAAAACAAATTTTTATATTTTGATTATTCTTTCTGTATGTTGTTTATAAAATGATGAAATCAACATGTTTAATAAAATTCCTCGTAAGCAATAATTTTTTACTTTTATATTTATATGTGTTTCCACACACACACACACACACATATAAATATATATTTTTACCACATTGTATAGTTTCTTTTGACTGCATCAGGTTATAAGATTAAAATAATTTTTGAAACTAGGTTAATACAATGGAATTAGCTTTTTGTCTGAACTAGTTACCTAGTTTTTTTAGAATAAATTAATAAGATTGTGGGGATATAAATTAGTTTTGAATGGAAATTTCTAATGAGTTTCATGCATCTCTTTATTATAATATTTTTTATTCCAGTTTTAATGTCATCTCATATATTTGAAATCTATTTAATGTATAATTAATGTAAGATTGTATGTAATTCTCCCTTGATATATCTAATATAGATCAAATGAGTTTTAAAAATTAGAAAGTATGAACTAAGTTAATGTGTTTATCGTATTTTTGTCATTTAATATTTATGAAATCTCATTAAATGTAAGATTCAACCTATTTGAGAGAGTTTCAATGGTGTTATGGATGCTCCTTCTGGTTCTGATACCTCTTTTGATTCATAATATGTTCAGTATTCTGGTTTAAATGTTCCTTAAACCCACATTTTCATAATATTTAAATATAATTAAACATGATAATTATTTTAATGATTCTTATCATATAGAGGAATATTAGTTCATGTAATTAATGGTAAGTGATATAGTGTGATAGGTGAGATCCAGTGAAAGTGTCATGCCATGTTGAAAAAATTTCATATATAGGGTAAATTATACCTTCCAAGAAATCTAATAATTCAAGTGCTTACATATTAAATATTTATATATTTTTTTAAATAGA
Organism: Viscum album; assembly: GCA_963277665.1. Taxonomy (NCBI): domain Eukaryota; kingdom Viridiplantae; phylum Streptophyta; class Magnoliopsida; order Santalales; family Viscaceae; genus Viscum; species Viscum album. The sequence goes on from OY728136.1 coordinate 383,393,741, forward strand.
ATCATTTTTTATTTTTTCCTTGAATTTCATATTTACTTGATATCAATTCTATAAAATCACATTTTATCTTTATGACATACAGACACAAATTTTTATCAATAACTAAATCTATTTTCATTAAATTTTGTTGGAATATAAGAAGAAACTGTAAATGTAAATAAGAAAATAAAGAGAATTAGTAATCAGATATCCAATTTAGAAAGGATATATAAATAGAAAAATATAGTAACTTAGTAAAATTATTTTAAATTTTAATTTAATCCTATATTAACATAAGAATCATAAATTACCACATGTGTAAAATTTAATTTATTTTTTCCTATTCTACAGTTTATTTACTGATTTTGATATTTTTAATCTAAAAAATGCCATAATTTTATTTATTAATTTTATGATGATTGTTGTTTTTTATTTTACATGGTATATAAGGGATATTATAAAACAGTTTTAATATATACATATATATATATATATATGTATATATGATAAAATTATAATTTCATATATGGTTTATCATCTTTTTCATTTATATTTGATTTATATTCCTTTTTGGTAAATTTTTTATTCATTTCCCACCTTTTCAACATCATGTAAATAATTATTATTTTTCTCATTCCAATAAATCATTATTCTAGTTTCACTTTATTGACCCACATCACCTGATCACTTATATGTTAATGATATGTATTAATTTTGTAAAATATTTTTTCCATACTCTTAATTCTCATTTCATATTAGATTGATTATATTCACTATTATCAATGTTTTTAAACAAATTTTTCAAATAATGGTTGATGGCCTATTTCATATAAACATTCTTCCTATATTTGTAAATATATATAGATAGATTGATATTATTTTAGATGATCAAGGAACATGATTTATTCCATCATTTTTATGAAAATATATATATCAAAAAAAATTATCTTGTGTGAGTCAGATGTTTGTAGGACGTGAAAATATATAAATGTATTATATTGAAAATGGTTAATTATGATATTGATTTTATCCCCCACATATTGTTTCATTCTAAAATATATGGAAAAGCTAAAACTATTGTTTTGAATACACTATTTAATTGTATAATTGAAGTTTCAATTTTTGGCTTCTATTAATGATCCCACAAATATAAATTTTTCATGTTTGAAAAAAAATTATTTGACTCATATTTGTATATTTTAATCACTTATTTTATTATTACATTACAAAATAACATCATATTGGGAAATTATGTATGGAACCATTGGAGCGAGACATAGGGAAAATGATGTCTATTGATGGTGCATGATTGGATTTAGAAGATGGATCTTATACACCTTTTAAGAAATCTAGTTTGGTATGTTTTTATTTTCACTATAAATATGGCTATATTCAATACTTTATTTTAATAAAATATTCATTATTTTTATGAATCATTTAGATTTAGTTTTTTTTGAATTATAATAAAATAAGTGGGTTTTTAGCCTCAATCATCCATACCATGGACGTTTTTGGTTTATATTGGTTATTTGTTCGTCTTCTAGTTACCAAGAGAGTTAACCACTTTTTTAAATAGGAAGTTGAGTTTCAGTGTTGGTTGTAATGGAGACCATGTTTTTAGTTGTATCCTCTTATGAAAAAATTCTACGATTCATCATTTGATTTAGTCTGGGAAGGTTTTATTGTAATTTTTGTCCACTATTTAATAACTTAAGAAATATGGGATATTATAAGAATTCAGGGAACTCCGATTACAGTCGATTCATTAATTATGAAATTATAAATTTTTTTTTAGGAAAAATACATATATATAATTAGATTATTCAGGACATTTTTCTCTGTCAACATGGATCAGAAATTTATTTCAATGGTTCTTTAGAGGATTAAAAAATATTTGTCCCCCATTATGCTCAAAATTTATGATATCATTATATATTTTTATATTCTATAATTTATTACATTTTATATTGTTTTTGAAGCGTATTTGTAATTCTTCAAAAGAAGTCATGATCACAAAAAAGTTGTAGGTTCTGCATTATTATGAATTTGGTAATAAAAATATTCCATACACAAATGGAGTTGGTTCATGTGATAGGTGGGAGGATAGTGGACTTCTTTTCACTGGGAAAACATCACCCAATTACATATTCTGATTTAAAAGAAATGGATTTATCCTATTGATACTCCCTATAGATCATTTTATCCACATAAAATGATTTCTCAATTGAATTAATTTTAAATAGATATTTGAAAGTATAATGATGTGTTGATTAGTCTCTTATCATTGATTCAAAAATTTCTCCCTATAGTAATAATAGACATTAGATGGTGGGATAATCAACCATTCTTATAGAACATACTATTCATATGTACATTTATAGATCTACATGCCCTATATTCAAGCTATGATGTGGTGGAAGTAGCAGTCCATGATTAAAATTTCTTTATTAGTGTTACTGAATAAAGAGGTAGTAGTTAGGGTTGTAATTTCAATTCAATTGGATCAAACTACTTCGCTCAGGTCGGAATAATGTTTTTAAGTATTTTTATATCAATCATTTACAAATTGGTTTAGAACAGTTTTATCATTCAATTTTCACAATGATATAAATTAATGGTACACAAATGATTCTATATTTGGATCATCTAATATAATATAGACCTCATTGAAACTATTTATAATTAAGAAGGATTATGGTTACTCAATCCTATGTTAAATAATCATCTTTATACTAATGTAAAATGATTTTATAATATTCGACCAATCAAGGAAAATATCATAAACTAAACCATGACACATTAAAATTTGTATGCAATCTTTTATTAATCTTCTTGATTTACATAAAAATTAAATATAAAAACATGGGAAATAAATTGTATTTTTTATGGGGAACATTTTAAAAATTTATTTTTTATAGTCATGTAACTAATAAATTTTTTCATTGTAATCTAAAACAAAATAGAATTATGTTAGAATATATAATTCATTTAGTTATTAATCAAATTGTCATTGAATATTTTTATATGAGCCTAATTCATACCAGAGTTGTACAAGATATTTTTTAGATGTTTTCTCAGTAAACACTGATATAATTTATTTTTATTCATTTATTTTATATAGAAGACAATTTTAAAATCAACTTCCAAAAATATATAGTGAATTTATTCCAATTAATGATAGAGAATCTCTACATGATAATCCAAAAACATCTCAGTTAAAATTAAGTAGTGATGAAATATTTTTCCCATAGTGTAAATTTACTATTAATTTTTTTTACTATTTTAGAAAGAATATATTTTATATCAATTGATTATTTGATAAAAAATTCAATGTTGGAAGAAAATTATATGAAATATAAAAATAATTTGGATTTTTTCATCTTGTGTGGTCTCTTTCATAATGTTTGTATTCATTCCTCTTTTTTAAATTTAAATATTATTCACTAATATTTATAATAAAATGATTTTCCTAAAATATTGTTTCATATTTTTTGGCATGGGAACTTCTTGATATTTTAAGATATTTTAATATTATACATTTAATTTTATCATCATTGATGAAAATGTTTATTGAACCACATATATTCTATTTATGTATATTTTAACCTAAAATTTGATTTTAGAACATCCTTTAAAGGATTTGGACACTTTTTAAACATTGTGGATTTAGTTACATAATAAATATGTAAATGCATGTGGAATATATTTTGAATTCATACATGGCTAATATGAATGTATATATTTTCAATCAACATTTCAATATATACTTAAACCCACCCCTAAAAATGCCTTACCATATAAAATGTATGTTTATAGTCAATCAAATATTTCATTGCATCCTCAAAATCAATTGGCACATGTAGAACAACATAACCCTTTACATTTACCATTATTCTATTGTTTACATTAATTAGTACTCCAAATAACTCCTAACACAAATATTATTCAACACCATTTCTTAATGAATTATCTATCATTAACATTATTTTGTGTTAAATATGGTTTCAAGATTGTTTTTCCCTAACTAATTTAATTTACCTCTATAATTTACATTTTATGGTGGTATATTACATACAATTTTTTTTCATAAATTTGAATATTGGGCAGGTACATTCCACCTCATTTGGGTTATAAGAGTATATTTTATATTCACTATGATTTCTTGTTTTGTATTTTATCTTCTTTTTCATTCCCACATTGTTGTTTTAGTTGTTGAATTCTTAGTTTATTTCTATTGATTCATGATGATATAATATTGGGTTATTTTATATTCATTCATTGAAGTATCATATAGTTCATTGTGGTGTTATCATGTTTATGTAGATGATTTGTGATTCTTTTCGTAGGATAGTTTGTTTTATAGCCGATTCCATGGTAATATTTTTATTTAACATAACTCATAAAATTATAATATATCAATGATATGCATAAGAAAATTCAGATTGGTAGATATGATTGGAATTTTAAAAAAATATATATCTCACATTCTCTGAAACACACTCCTTGAGAATATGGGAGACTAATTATTTCATTTTTCATTTCAATTTTTAAATTGATTTTCTAGATTGAGTGGCAGTATGTCTATTTGTGAAGAATTGTTATGGATTCATTATTTAATACTCTACTAATATAGTAAGAACAATTTTTTATCATGTAATGATTCATTATATATTAAATGTATTTTAATTGACCCATAAAATTATATTTTAAAATATTCTTTTTTGTCAATAAATTGAATTAAAATGACTGATTTATTTCCTTATTTATTAATTTTATAAACCAAGTATTTTATTTTTTATCCTCTATGTAATTTTAATTTACTAATTTTTCAATAGTTTAAATAGAATTTTGATATCACCTTGTATTAAATATTAAATTGTTTTTTAATTGTTACTATTTTAATTTTTTGACAAAGAAGTATTTAATAATTATTTCCATGGGGATTTTATAGTTTTCACACATTATCATATTTTAGTAATTATGAATTATTTAATTTTATAATTAATGTATACAAGTAATTTGTTTTATAATATCTTACAATTCATTGGGTTTGGTTTATTAGCTTTAGATGAATGATATGAAATAGATAAATATTTTTATTTTATATTTATAGTGATTTATTAAATAATATTTATATATATTCTGATATTGATGTTATATTAATTTTAATCCTTAATTACTATGTATTTTTATATATGGGAGAGGAGATCATGGTAAGGTTATGAATATTCGGAGTCTTGTGTTATTATTTTCATAATATGGTTATACTCTATTAGGTGTTTATTCATTAATGTTCAACGAACCATTTTTGTATGAGGAGAAATTATGTGTTTATTTAATAATTATTATTATTATTGGAAAATGTATTATTTATAATTCTATATATGTAATGATCCAATACTTTTATTTTTTAGGTGTTTTGGGTGGGAATCTTAGGATCATTAAAGTAGATTTGATATTAAATTAAAGATGAAAAGATAATATTTTCCTTTTTTATGAATCCTATTACTTCATTAAATGTACCCTTATTCATTCTCTTTTTACAATAGAATAATTTTTCCTTTTCCATTACTCTTTTTTTAGATTTTTTTCTCTATGTGTTGAACTGAATACATTCATGATTTTATGTTGGGCATTGATGGCCTCTACTCATCTAGAATCTAACCAATTGGCTAACTTATGTTTAGATATCTGAGATATAATTCATTGACTTAAAAACCTATTTTACGTTTTACTATAATATGAAAATATCTATTTTTGTTTTTGAGATCGATGTTTTTATCTGAGAAGATAATTATGTGTTTTAAGAACATGATTTTGGTTTTATTATTGAATGTGATACGTAGATTTTGTTATATTATATCTACCTAATTCCATTTTTTCTACATTATAATATGTTCTTTTATATAGATACATGTGAAGTAATTTTCAAAATAGTTTCGAATATTTTCTTAAGTGGCACTCGACAATTCAAAAGGTAGACATCTTGTTACCTATACTCATTCTTTTGTCTTTTAAAATTCATCTCGAAGTGATTTTGTTGAATGATAATGTGAATTGATTTTATAGATCATACTTGGATCCATTAAAATTCAATCCTATTGGTTTTGAATATTTTTGGTGACTTTTGTCCGTTTGGGTATTTTTTTCTATGACCTATTTTGTATATTTAATAACGTGGTAGTTAATTATAAATTTTATTCATAAAACTAATATTTTAATTTAAATAATAACCATGTGATATAAAATTAAGAATTTCCCTGATCCTGTGTGGGTGTTAAACCCATTATTTAATAATTATTTTATAAGATTTATATTATAATTGATATATAAATTATAATTGTGTGAAAAAAATGATATAAATTTTTATTAATAGATATTGAGATATAAATATATAAATTTACATTTAAAAATTATAGTGAAATAAATATTAATTTTTGGGAAAATTAATAATAATATATAATTTTTTATTTCTAATTTATATTAAAAAATAAGAGAATAAATTTTGTTAAATCTCTATAAAATAGTAAAATATAGTGCCTTAATATGTTGCAAAAATTTTATCCAATAGATATAATTTGGGTTTCCATTATTATAATTTTTACAATACATTTTAATTTGTAGAAAATACTATTAGATGATATCTTCTATATAAAATTTTTGTGATAATTTAATATTTGTTTGAATTATTATTAACAACCAATATTTTATTTAACCTATAGTTATTCCACAATGAAATAATTAAAATATTTTATTGCAGTAGTTCCTGTTACAATATTGATACACAAATAACTAAACTAGATCTGGAAATTGTTTTACCTAATTGAAACAATATTTTCATACATATGGGAACCATACCTTAACATTGAACACGGGGATTGATCATAAAATAAGAATAAAGATAGTTATAATAATAACAGTAATAAAAAAAATCCTCATTTTGGTTGAGTGGATTAATAATTTTAAGCACACCCATATTCACCTTAGTAACCCTAGTGGGTCCAACCTCATTTATCCCATATGTATTAAACTACAATATAAGGACATATGTCATTTAAATTTCTCAAACAGATGATGGATCAAAATACCAAATAAATGACCCAGAAACCCATTTATTTATAAGGCCTTAATGGACATTAAATTTATCATTCTACTTTCCCCTTAAACCATTCACTACATTATAAAATTATATAGTATCGATGACACATATAATATGACTTTATCCATCGTCATTCAAAGAACATACCCCATTCCCACCAATTGTATCATCATACCACCGACGATCTCCTGTATATATCCTGTGATGTTAATTTCAAATTCCCTAAGGGACATAAATAATTGAGGAAACTTGGAATTGACACCAAGTCACATGTTACAAGTATCATACATTTACCACACAGTTATCGGGTCATTTGATAATAATAATAATATTTTTATTATTAATTTTTTTAAATGAATATTATTTATATATACATTTCGAATATAATAACATATTGATAATAATAATAATATATATTTTATGAAAATAAAATTAATAATACTGAATATTAATTTATTTAGAATTTTTATGTTTATATAAAAATACTAAATTATAATAATAATAATATTATTATTTTTAATCTAAAATTGATGAAGAATTAAAAAATACCAAAACTAATGTCAGATAGTTAAACAAAATTAAAAAACATGAAGAAATAATTAAATTAACAAAACATCTCCTATGTCAAAAATAGAAAAAAATGATAATAATATAAGTGTATATCAAATCCCCAACACATAAATTCTTACCTTTCTGGGTAAGATAATCAAGAAACAACACATTAATTCACCTTTGGCTGAATGAAAATAACATAATCCCATAAAATGAATTTTCAATCCTTTTTCCATAAAAATATAATTAATTTAATATAATTACAATTATTAATAAAATTAACTTCCACTAATATTTGTTTCAAATAAAATATATGGGCTCATGAATCATTTTGAATTTCCTCACCATCCATCTCGTCCCTTGTGAAAATTTTATCAATGTCATAAACTATTTTCATAGGTATTTATGCATACCATGTTTTTCCCGTAAATTTTACATAGTAAAATTCAATAATTTTATGAAATAATTATTTTTGTTGTCTTTACATTATTTTCAACTAATATTTGATGTTATGGTATAATGTTTAAAATGTTTTTTTTAAATTTTACTCAAATATTGGGGGTAAAATCCTAAAATATATTCATAATAAATGTGAACCCAATTGTATCCCTCAAAAATCACTGCCAAAGATGAAATTATGTTTCCCTAAAGAAAATGGTGAAATACATCATTAAATATAGAAAATGGGATAAAAAACACTCCAATATAAAGAAAAAGGTATATAAAATGGGAAACTATAAAACCCTAGGAAAGAAATATTATCCAATATCATCTTGAAAATATGCAAAACTACATTAATATTTATATAATTTTGATGAAATTATAGGAAGAAAAAATATTTAACTACTATTGTAATATGTTATAAATTATATTGGGTTAACCTAAATTGATTATAATCCATTGATAACTACAAATGAATATTATTTTTATGAAAGAGAAAATATATATTCATGGGAAAATATAAAATTGAAAATAATGAAAATATATTGAAATAAATGATATTAATACTTAAGGTGTAAATTTTATACATGTGTATTAAAAGAATCACACACTTTAGAAAAGCCCTCTCTACGGATGTTTATATTCCTCACACATAGATTTTGAATCATTATGATAATATATAGTATATGTTAAGTAATGTATATGGAATATAATCTCATATTACACCAAATTAATTAGTGCTAGCATGAATTATAAAATAATGAAAATGTTGGGGTAGCCGATTTAGCCAATGGATGATAAAAAACTGAAATAATTCCTCTTCCATTTCCACAAAATATTCAAAATTATTATTGGTTCAATTAAAAATACATGGCATGTTCCTAATGAAATATTAGGGAATGAGATTCTACAATGAAAAAATGAATAAATGGTGATGTAAAAGAGGTTATATCCACCTAAAATATAGAAATATAAATTTTGATAGAACAAATAATCATGAGTAAAAATAATTTTCTCATGAATAATAATATTTTATTAAAATGATTTTAATACATGGAATAATATCAATAATCATAAATTATCCTCAATATAATGAATAAAATTAATTTAAACATGGAAAAATATGCCCAGACTATAACTAGGATTAAAAGTGATATATCTCTAGTTATGTTTATAAAATAATAAAAAACAGTTTCCATTTAGGTTCAATGATGAAAGAATGTTCATTATTAGTTGAATTTTTTATTCATTATTTCAATTTTCTGTTTTACATATAATTTTGGATGTGTAAATTATATATAAATTTAAATATAAGACATCAAAATTTAGGTAGAGAGTGGTATAGAGATGTTATTTGTATCCCATAAATCATTAAAATTCATATATCTTGGAGAAAATATAATAGATATGGAACAAAACTACATGATATAATAATTACAACTCCAAAAGTAGATGATCAAGTATATTAAATAAAATATACTTGATAATAACATATAAAATTATATATCAAATTAAAAATCAATGTAGATACGCTTACCAGTTTGTTACATAATATCATTCTTAAAACATATAAAATGATAAAAAACTGGTGATGGGTTACCTCATAATAATAAATACGTTTAAATACTTTATCAAAATGAATGGAAATGATATAATACTTTTGGTCTATTAGCTCAGTGTTCATTAGCTTCCTGTCATTTCTTGAGTAAGATTCTACTAAATCCAATGACCATTACTTGATACGTAGCATCATAAAAAAATATCAACAAACCACTCATTATTAAATTTGAATTTCAATCATTGGGATTTCTACCAAATCTCATGGGAATTCCTAATGGATAGATACAAATACTAATATATATTATCCTTTATAAACTCCTCCCATAATGTCACTATTGGAAAACCAGGATCATAGAATTGAAAATCGTTCTGAAATCAAATTGATCTATAAAATGATAAACATCTTAGCCCAAAAAAATTATTTCATTAAAAATATACTTATTTAATGATTCATAAAATCTATTATTATTTATAAGGTCTTATAAATATTTATATTAACATTATATAAAGGGTTATTTGTATCTTAAATTTCGGCAACACCACAAGTATATGTAATTATTACTATTTATGGCCCTATGATTATCAATTTAAATTTACATAAAAAATATAATGATATAAATGAAGAGAAGAAAGTTATAACTGGCTAAAAAATTCCATTGCATGTTATTTTTACCATACTAGTCATACATTTTTTCTTTACATATAAAGGCATAAACAGATGCCTATGTTTTTATATCATCTATCTCATTTATCTGTCAAAATAACTTATCAAGAGATGTTTTGAAATACATGTTCAATTATTACATAGCATAGAATGAGTTATATTATATCCATATTTTTATGTGATATTTTGTTTAATTCCAATCAATGTATTTTATATTATTTTGTATTCATTATGTGCAGCACTAGGTTAAGTGGCCCAATATTTGTCTTTTATATTGATAGCTTTCACTTTAATTCCTTTATTCATATAATTATAGAATTTATCATTGCCATTTTCTAGTGGTACGGATGGAGTTCTAATGTAAGGATGAAATATATATTGATTCATTTTTATTAAAATTGTTTTCATTATTATAGATTGTACATCAATAATTGATTATAAGACATGATTTGTTGAACTATGTAAATATATGTCCCATTATAAATTTTATTACATCATAAGAAGTGTATTCTATGTAAGATATTGTTTCTAAAAATATTTTCATAGAGTAAACAAAGATAAGGACATATGGCATCCCAAATGATTTAAAAATTTCCCCTTGAATTCAATACTGCATACTTTAAATATCTCAACACACCAAAGGTTGTGTTTTTTATAAAATATTTCATGATGATTCATCTTGATCATTGGAATTTATATCAATAAATTAACAATTATTGTGAATCATTATAAAGGGTAGGATAAAAAATAATAAATTGTAATACATTTCTAATTATAGGCTGGTTTCTAAGGTTTCATTCAGTTTCTCGAGAGTGTAAAATATTCATAACAAATTCATTTATTTATTCGAAGAAATATCTTCTAGGAATTAAAACCATTCAAAGTAATTTTTTAACCCTTTCTATTTATTGAATTCATTTAAAAATTATCCTCTCTGATTCATTGTTTTATATTGTTTTGTCACACATGAAGTAGTGTTTTTTCACAATGTTACCATACCATGGTTTGATATTCCTGGTGGAAATTTTTTGTTCCAAAGTAAATGATTCATTCAATAATTCTACATCAATATCACATCCTTATTTTTCCTTGAATAATGAATGAATAGTCATAATATCTTTAGTACATAGTATAATTTTATTTAATATTGATTTATAGAACAAGATAAATACAGTAATTATTTCTTGGGATGTGATCTTTCTTCATCATTAAATATAATTGCGTATAATGACCTATATAAATTGTAAAATTTAGGAAAAATATGTGTGGAAAAATTTTTTCTAATCCAAATGATACTCTGAGTATCTATTTTTAGTTATTTTGTAGTTTTGTAGATGATTTTTCAATATATGTATAATATAATTGAATAATATGATTAAAATTTCCTTTTGTTTCTCAAGGTATATCATACCTCACAGTCACTTTCATCACATATCAATTTAAATGGTTGGTCCTATTATGGTGAAATCATTATTAAATCATCTAAAAATATTTCCATACTAAAATGAAATATTATTAACATTTAGGCCCAAATATAAATATGAAATACTTTCCTAGTTGTACGGTAATGGTTGATAAATAATAAGAAAAAAATATTTAAATAAAATAAGTTTAGTAAAATATTATAATGAAAATATTTGATAAAAAATTAACAATTCCTTGGGAACCTCATAAATTTTAATACTCATCAATTGGTTACCATCAATTTTTTTTAAATTGTTTGGACTAAAAATATACCACATTATAATATTTATTTATAAATTTTACAATGAAGAACCAAACTCATTAATTCACATGTTGCGAAAATATTATTTATATTTATTATATATTTATGATAGTGGTCCTCATAAAAAGGATAATAATCAATGAATATTTCCATGAAAACATCAACCACTTCATGGAATATTACCTTCATTAATCATTGAAATATGGTATCTATACTGAACAATTCATAAGGAATTCTATAATAAGGGAAAATACCATATAGCTTATCAAACAAGATATTCTCAATGTTTTTTGGTGCAACAAAAAATTGATTACCCCTAGAGTATCTATCTAAAAACAATAAAAATATCTTCCTATAAAATGGATGAAAATTTGATCAATGAAAACTAAAGAGAAGTGATATTATCATCTCAAATAATTTAATTATCAATAGTTTAAATAAACTCTCTATGCATTATCTATTCCACTAAGAAAACTATTTTTTCTATCAATTTGAAAAACTATTGAACTACCCTTTTATGTACCACTTGTAGTTATCTAACCCATTTATCTTTAATGATATAGAAAATAAATAAATCATATATAAGCTTTAAAACATCATTGTCGATAAAACCCATTATATGAGATTTTAACCATCATTATATTTTTTAATGTTATTAATTAACTTCCATTTATATTTATTAAGGGTATAATGTGGTAGTTATATCTCTTAAATCTACAATTGTGCGTCGTATAATTTTTATATTTTTTTATAATACACAGAGAAATTTAATTTCTTATTCACTTGAAAGATTTAAATTTATAATGACTTTAAAAAGTGTTTTAGTTATAAAATTTATTGTATTTTATGTTTTTTTTCTGAAGAGGCATTATGCCATCTTTCAATGTTTTTTAGTGTGTTCTACGTAATAATGCTGATACTTGTCTATCAAGGGTATCCACTATGTTTGTGATGAATCCCACTTAATCTATGGGTTTTTTAGACTCTTAATATTCTTTATGAAATTCTACCAGATTTAGATATTCCTTTTTTAATATTTACCATTATTAATAAACGAATGGAAAATGAAAGTCATCTACAAAAATATGCTTCATATATTTCAGGATAAAAAATGTTCACTATTCATTCTTGAACCTAAAAATTAATTTTTCTTCATTTACATAAACAAAATATATTTTTATATCTAATACAGGTCTCTTATGATTGAGTAGGATATCTTTAACTTATATTATATAATAGATAATGAAATTATTAATATTAATGGGTGCATCCTCTTAAACTACCCAATTATGATTTACTGATTATTGTGTAATTTCCTAGGGGACTCTGGTTGACTTTAATTATATAACAATTAGTTCCTTTAGAAGATTATATTCCCTAGGATAAAACAATATTCAATGTATCATAGAGTTCTCGCAAATTGACTACCATTAATATTATTGAGTTTCATGAAACTTTTGTGGAATCTTAGTCTAAGAGGAATGAATCTAGGGGTATCTATCAAATATTCTTAATTCATTAATATTATTGCATTAAATATTAGTTTATTCTTTTAGATATAATGATTATGAGAATTTTTTATACTGTGTCATTTTTCTAATGGAATATACAAATAGATTAATTATATATAAATAATTTTACTTCTATATTAAAAATAAATAGAGTTTATATCAATTTATTTTCTTTACTATTTGTAGAAATTATGGAGGAGGTGTCTGATGATTCAATCATTTATTAATTTTTTATTTCACATTTCTCTTCTTACCTTTATAGATTCATATTTTACATTTTACACTCATTTTTCATTTTTTATCCTCTTATCTAAATTTATATTGAAGTATAATAATAAATAAAACATATATAGGTTTCTTAAATTTGATGACCAATAAATATTTTTCACTCTATTAAATATATACCACTACATAATATAATGTATATGTCCCCATATAATGGATCAACCCTTGTGTTCAAATGTAAAGTTTACGATTTTCATTCTTTTATGAGAGAAACTAATTAACCTAATTGTATTTTCCTATTATGAAATGAAGATTTATACTTTTTTACATATCATGAGTCACAATTTTTAATTGAGTGGATTACATGAATTACTCTAATATATCTTTTAGATTTGGTAATCTCTATACTAATCTAGAAGAAAATATCAATGTTTGTTTATTCTTTTTTTGATAGGATGGTGGACAATATATCTAGTGATATCATTTCCATTGTAATGGTTAAATATGTTTGAAGGTTATTTAAGTGAAGAATATGGGTATTGTTTTATTTGTACTCACTTGTTGACCATATCATGGTTTCTTCCAGCTGAATGTTTTATTATTTCTAAAATATTAGAAATAATTATTCTCAAAATTCACAGTTTTATAAAAAATAAAACATTATTCAAACATGGTTTTCAATGATGATTTCAATTTTCATCTGAAATAATCAAAAGGACCCTCATTGTTTTCAAAAAATGTAGTAATAAACGAAATGAATGACTAAGGTGAGCTTAGCCACATCTTATTTATCATCCATTTGAGAGTTTCAAGTTCTGTTGATTGGAATTATTGAGGCTCAAATTGATGTTCTCTATCTTTCCTACTAGTAAAATAATTCTTCTACAGAAAAATATATTCTCAAATTTTATGATTCAATTTGTATCAATCATTTAGATCTATAATAATAAATTCTGTTCTAGTAGCTTTGTATCATGGAAAACATAATTTATGGAATATTTTCATAGTAAAAATGCATTATATTTGTTTTACAATATTAATTAATAATGAAAATAACAAAATGCCTTTATCTTGAATGATTCATGGTCATATACCATTTCTTAATAATAATTATAATATAAATAATCAAGGAATACATTATTTTTAGTGATTTAATTATAATGTAATAAATATCAAATAATTTTATTCTTATCAAATTCAAGTAAAAGATAGTGTCTAGGTACAGGATCTCTAATTGGACTTTGGATTCTCATTATTTTAACAATGGAAACAATAATCTGATTAGTGTATCATTAGTTTCCACATTATATTTTAGTGCGTCATAAACATTGACAAAACCATTAAAATGAATATAATTATATGCATTAATCATTTAAGGACCAATGTTTTTATGGGGTTTGAAATTCAAAGGGAATTTAGATTTTTTACTATATATCTATGATGTTTTGAGGAATATGATTCATATTGATGTATCAGGTGTTGTAACATCACAAAGAGATGTTATTAGTTGGATAATGAGGCCCCAGAGGTGTAACATATGCTCGAGTGAGTAGTGATTCAATTTTTGGATGCCTTTAAAAAATTTCTAAATTTCATAAGGTAACACCAAATACTATGTTTGTATGATAAGAGCCTACTATGAGGGATGAATCATACTATAACCTATGGATTCAAGGTGTGGTGATTTTTTTATTTTTTTCTAAAGGGTGGGAGCCTAATGAAATGTTTTCATAATGATGGTGGTAGTATCTTCATGATATTGATCCTAACAAATTAGATTGATAAACCCTAAAAATTATGGTCATGTCATGACTCATAGGTCATTCCATGATAGTTTTTTTTGGTGGTCCATGCTATTTCGCTGGGGAGAATCCCACCAAGATCGATGATTGCACTATAATTTTTTATGGAAAAGTGATCATCATGATATGAACCTTATAGTCACACCAAGACAGATGGCACGGTTTTTTATTATGGGGGTATATTTCATCTTTGTTTTTTGGGGGTTTTAGGTTTGTGGGGATAAAGGGTATCAAAATAGGTCTTTATCGGACTGTTCTACAACCCACCATTTCTACATTGATACACACAACATGGCATGGTTCTAGGTGATTATTATGAAATTTAAGGGGATTTATTCCCTCAATTTTATTTTATTTTTTAGTTAAATCTCATCTATTTTTTGTGCAATTCAGCAAGGGTTTTAGTACCAATTCCACCGAATTGTGGTGGAATCATTCATGTCTTGTGGATATTTTCATGATGTATATAAATATCATATTTTGTGGAAGACATCATATGGATTCTAATCATTTAAATTTTTGTATATATCCATATACAATATTTTAGTGATTTCGGAAAATTTAAGTTTAATTTAAATTTTTTTGTGTAATTATTAATTACAATTTTTTGGGAATGATTCAAATGTGGGCCATGGCTAGACCACACCACGTAGCTTGAGATTTAATAAAGCACATGTTACTAGGATATATTTTATACATTTATACATATTTAACTTAAGTTAAAATAAATTTTGATATAGGTTATAAACAATTATGTATAAATAAATTGAGAATTATATCTTCATAAAGGAAATAAAAAGTTTATTCGATCTTAAGGGATACATGGATGATTGTGGGTGAGAGTGGATAGGATTAGTTTATTATGAAATGGCATAAAATATTGTTGGTGGTCGCATAAACATATCCCTTAGGTATATACATATTTATATATGCATATGAAACACTATCTCACCACTGAGGGGGATCATCCTTTTATTTAAACAAACTTATAATTTAAAAAATCATTTATTAGATCTGCATGTCAAGGGCTATAACAAAATATCATGGTAACCCGGGTAACCCAATGAATGATCTGGTCCTAACATATCACGAAGGGTGTTCAAATCCCAATGGGTTTGAGACTAGCATATAGAATCATACAAAATGAGTTTGGAGACAAATTTTCCACAAACATCATGGAATAACGACAACAAGGCATTATGTATATATGAAAGACATCACTGGGAGAAGTGTACAAGAAGTGAAACATGTATGAAAACCCAAAGTACTATAGTAAAGTACTAAAAACATAAAGAACAACACAATTCCCAACAGATGTACATAGTTTTCTCCATGTATAAATTGCTAGAACCACCTATTAGTGTGAATTTACACATGGTGTAACCTTGAAGGAGATAATCTACAAACACCCAAAGGTATAGTTATGGTGTGAGATTAAATCCTAGTAGGTTCTCACCAAGGATTTCATAATTGATTCAAATATTTAGTCAACCAATCAATTTGCTTAAAATTTTCAAATAAGTTTTTTTGGAGATTCTAATAAATATTTTAACAAGTCATTATGATCAACTAAAAACATGTAGTACATTTCAAGAGATGGAAGTACTTAACAAAATGGATTATGTAAACACTTTTATATAAAGTAGTTTTTATAAATTATAATGAATGTAAATTAGTTTCTATCAATGTAATATATTCAATTGAAATAAAAATAAGTGAGGAATATATTCAATTGAAATCGAAACTAGTGATAAAAATGGTAATATGCCTATGAAGGTATGATATTTATGGGACATAAATATTGCACACTCATAAGAAAACTCATCCAACCCCATATGATCATCTCAAGCCCCACCAAATTTGGGAACACATGCACAAATAATATCCACAAGAATCTATATATCTCTTTTTGTTTGTCCATCTGACAAATGATGGTATGTCATACTCAAATAAACATGAGATTCTAGTTCCTTGTCGAGGACTCTCCCAAAATTATAATTGGATTGTGGATCCCTATTAGAGACTACAACATAAAGAACTCCAAGAAAATGAAAAATCTATTTAACATAGAGATTTCCAAACTCCATAACATTTTTTATGTCACTAATGAGCATAAATTGTTCATATTAAGTCTTTCTATTTATCACATACCAAATCACATTATTCTTTTTACAGGTTTGATACAAGCCAACCAAAATGTACATAATGGTTTAATCCCACTGCCTTGTAGAGACTGGATGTGGCCGATGAAACTCCAATGGTTTCTATTGCATTGATATAATCAATTGAAATATATAATAAAGTGAATAAAAGTCAGCAATGCCTCTTCTCATACATGTCCACCAGAATAGTTTTTTGTATTCTATAGACCATCATTTTGGATCTTAATGACACTTAACACTAGGAACTATTGCAATACTCCCATTATATATTTTGTTACTGAAGAGAGTAAAAAAACAGTTATAAAATCATATATTTCCCACTTAGGAGAATGACTAATCAAGAACAGTCTTTTCACCCTTAAAATAGCCAGTATTTCTACAAAAACTCACAACTAATCATTTTTTCCTAAAGAATCAATTTAAAAAGAGAGGATGTCAACTGAACAGTTGCTAAGGAATTCTCGACCACTAATTCATAGACCCCAATATGAAATGATGAAAAGAAAAGAATCAATTTCTATTCATCTAATGATTCCTCCACTACCTTTGTGTGATGTTTCTTTCCCAATGAATTATAAATGAAATTCTATTTCCCCTAGGAATAGGTGTTTTAGACTTCTAAATACTACACATACTCCACCCAAATCCTCTAGTAGAGATTTAAATAACTTTGAGGGGAAATATTACCCCAACACTTGTGGTCAGAAAACACAATTATCCTTTTTCCCTAAAGGTAGTTCCACCATCTCATAAGTGAGTGAATCAAATATATGAGTTCATATTCATTTTTTAGATAATCGTTCTTCTGTGCCCTAAGCAGACGAGGTCCATAGGCCATGACATGACCTCCTTGTATAATAACACAACTCAAGCCTAAAACTGATGCATCACAAATGACCACATAGCCATGGATGTGCTCTGGAATGGTCAACACCCAAAAATATATTCAAATGTTGTTCCATCTCATAAAAAATATTCTAACAGTTTCATCCTATGAAAACCATACTCCCTATTAAGTTAGTGCAGTAATTGGATAATACATCATTTAGAAGTCCTTAACAAACCAATGGTAATAACCAAATAAACCATAGAAGCTTCAAATAACTAAAATATTATTTGGTAGTTTACATGTCATAAATTCATTTAACTTATCATGATCAACTGGTATCCCATGTCTGAAACCATTTTCCCCAATAATTTCACTTCGTGAATATTGAAATCGAATTTTGAATGCTTGGTATAAATATAGTGATTTCTTAGAAAACACATAACTATTTTCAGATAATGAAAATGATCATCCTTGCAGATTGAGTAAATAGGGATTTCAACCCCAAAGAATTCCTCAATGGTATCAAAATACTCATGGAAAATTATGTTCATCAAATCAATGAAAAATATTGGAGCATTGGTTAGACCAAAGGGAATGAAAAGTTACTCTTAATGACCATACCTACATTGAAATGTGGTTTTTTGGATGTAATATTATTTTATACTCAACTGATGGTATCCATAACCAAGATTAATCATTGATTACCCCTTTACCCCATTCAACTAATCAAATAAATCGTAAATATGTGGAAACAATTATTTTTTCTATAATGAAACTTGATTGAGCTTTCAATAATCAACATATAGGAGAATTGGGCCATTATCCTTCTTATCATGGAGAACTAGGGATGCCCAAGGTCACATGATTAGGTGTATGAAGCCTCTCTCAAGAATATTGTCCAACAAGGGGTTCAATTCATTCATTTCGGCTTGTTCCATACAATATGACGGGATAAAAAATGGTTGACTGCTAGGAATTAAGTAAATTTAAAACTAAACCTCCCTCATCAAGGGACACTAGAGATGTATACAAAAAATATTGGGAAACTCGATGAAAATTGGAAGGATATCGCCACTCAATGATTCTCATACTAGATCAAAGGGAAACGTAGATATCAATATCCCTAATTCTTAATAAGAATGTATGTCCCTACTCAACCTCATGTCCTATTATCCTTGAAAGACATGGCACACACCCTCAGTTTTGGGGAAAGAGACCAAAAAAAGAAAAAAATCAATCCATAAATTATTATTAATGATATAACCATCCAAAAAAATACATTAAGAGGATTCATGTCATGATTAAAAAAGTCTCCATGAAATTTCATCATATGATTGGGAGAAAACAATAGATAGATTACAAAGACCCTCCTCTCTCTTAATACCATGTGGTGTAGTAATATATAGTGAACAAGATAAATGATATATATAAATATATATGGTATTAAAAATAAGGTTTTGAATTAAACTTATTAGATGCACCATGATCAAATAATGCATTAACTAATGAAAAATATAGAATAATTTACCACTAACAGTCACGAGACCCGTATATGCTCCCATTAAAGACTCTTCCACTACATGAAAAAGATTTATTTCAAATTCCAATGGCTAGTACCCTTTTTGATGTGATAATACTAATTGAACAATAGTTTTAAAATGTTTGATTATCTAGTGGCACAACAAATGGTGGAGAAAACATAGAAGAATCTATTAATTTCACTCGTTACTCCATAGGAGCCTCAATTCTTGGGAACCTTAGTGAAAACCCTCTTTAAATGCCCCAGATTTTCAAAATGGTATGAAACTAGTGGGCCTATTCTAGAAAATGTAGTAGGTATTCAATAACCACCCTATGTATCATCACAACTATTAATTTATTTATAGGATTGTACACTTCCACTTGAAGATAATCAAACACTGGATATTGTGGATTTTCCATCTAGGTTCATCACAACCATCATTAGTATATCCAATACATCTACAAAAGAAGGAATATTCATCCAAAAACCTGAGAAAGAATATCACAATGATGTCCCAACAATAATCATCATTCATTAATCTTGTCATTTGATACAATATCTCGTGAAAATAGCACATTCTCTGTAAAAATAAATTTCTTAATCGCTCATGGTCCTATCACCATTCTGAAGTTTCAAAAACTCATTTTCCTTGGCCAACAACATCAAATATGGATAGAACTGGTTGGTGAAAAGAACGTTGAAGTATTTATACTATATTCCCTCAATATTCTTCACCATTATCATCCCATGTCACCTCCTCCTACATGGTCATTCAAGTATAGTGGTAGAACACATTACCTTGACTTCATGAGGCCTCTCAAAGATCGTAAAAAAGAAACACATGCTGATCAACAATAACTCAACCTATTGAGGATAATTTGGAAATTAGATGAAGCTAGAGACTAGAAAAGGACATCCAGATAACAAATCTTGAGAATTCCCCTGTAATTTTCTGTAGCTTGAGCCTGAATGGGAACTGTTGATGGTTCCTGACCCAGAGTTTGGACAGTATGCACCATCACCTCAACCTTATTATGGTCCACTATAAGATTCCCTCACTTTGGTTCAACAAAATCATCTTCATGGATATGATTTATATATATTCACATAGATATTATGCTATAAAAAATCATTTATCAATAAAGAAGAAATCATATTAATAGTCATATACAACAACAAGGGAAAATGAATCCCAACAGATAGACAAACCATATATGGATTTCACCTATCCAAATAAAATTTGGAAAAATTCTTGAACTCGTCCACAAGACATCTTCTAAAAAACACCCCTGATGACTTAAAGTTCATTTTAGTGAGAAATATCTAGGAACTATATCATAACTAACTCTTAACCCCACCCAAAATATGGAAATACAAACTGAACACAAGGAATGATGGAAAACATGCACCTTTGATACAAATTTTTGACAAACCATCATGGGCACCCTAGTATCTCAATAACATAGATGTTCTTTACATAGTCTGGATGGAGTTCTTAATCCCCACGAGTTAGTGACTATCAGAAAGTATCATACGAATTGATAGTGGGAATGAATCCAATAAAAGTATAATGGAAGAAATAGTACAAGATAGTATTCACACATGAACAACTCCACTGTGAGAACTGTATCAAAAGTTAGATAGGTATAAAAAATAAATAACCCTAATGTAAAGTACCAATAAACTGATAAAAATGTCCTAGTACAAATAGATTCTACTCTCTATGTCCAGGGATCAGCAGCTAGAACCACCTCTATGTGGTGCTTTACCCTTGATCAAACCTAGAAGAAGATAATCTACAATCAAACATAGGAACTTATACGGTGTGAGCGATAATCCAAGAAAGATCTTATCAAGGATTCCATAATATATACCAAAATTTAATTAACCAGAAAAATAGATTTCAATTTCAAAATTAAAAGGTTTGTCATTTCAAAATCATATTTAAAAAAATCCTGTTTTACTTTTTAATAAATGAAATACAAATCAAGTAATGTAAATTCATTAAAAAATATCTAAAATAAACACTTTTACATAATATATTTTATATAAATCATTAGGAATTTATAATAGTGTATGAAAATGGCATATATTCATTTTATGTAAAAATGAGAAATCAATATGTCTATATGCCTAAGAAGGTATGATATTTCCATGATATAGGGACTTCACACTCAACATGGCATAGAAATATGTATATAAGTCCCTCTACACTCTAGAAAAAGAAGTATAACCACCATCACCAACGGGATGTGAAATTAAACATTTTAGTTGAGGAACATTTTTGAGGGTAATGTGTCAATAAAATAACTCACTAAATACATAATGACTTATTGTTCTCTAAGAAACAATCAATGATGTGAAATTTAATTTAAGAAACAAAAAAATAAAATTCATACCATTATCTATTTTATATATTCAAATTATCAATTTAAAATAAATAATAGAATTTTAATCCAAAGTATTCTATTTTCCATGATAAAACACAAAGGATTCTATAAAAACTAATTTAAGACATTTTTATCACATAAAATCATAATTTAATTTCATTATATTAATTTCCAAAATTTTCTATCAAGAAAAATTTACATTTTAAATTATATAATTTTAATTTCAAGAATTTGTTCCAATTTCTAAATCACAACCTTATTCAATAGAATTGGGGTTTCTTCTTGATTTCATGCAATAAAACAGTTCCAAGGCCAACTCGTCCAATTCGGTGGAATTTTTTTTATTACAAAAAAATTGAAATTAGATTAAATAAAATGAATATAAATCAAACCATTGAATTTAAATCACGAAATTATTTTTAAATCCATTTTTTCTATCATTATGAAATCACTACCTTTTCATAGAACCACAATGCCTGTAATGGAAACCAGAAACTAGGATAAGCACTCAACCAAGAAACTATATTTAACATCATGGGGTTTGGATCCATAAACTATATTATGATCGTTTAAATTTCAAGCAGAGAAAAGAGAATGATAATTAGATTCTTAAATAATTCTTTCCTGATGAGTTGCACTATAGCCACAATGACAATCAATCAAATATATAAAGACCCGGAAGGGTTTGAGGCCTTCAAAATAATCAGGGAATAGAACATGGGATCAGTGTAATGAAAACTATAGATGTTGAAAAGATCAATCAACCAAGATTCCTTTTAAAAACATCATTTAGAAATTTACATGATGTGTAACCCAATTACACATCGTATTATTGAAAATTCACAAAATCACTAAAAAACATGTCACCTTTAAGTAAAAATTAGAGTTTAATATCATCAGAAATCACATGTCTTGTAACCACATCACTAGTTGTGTAACCACATTACTCAGTGTTTAATTCTCCAACTGGTTACTGAATTAATAGTTCTTCATGCTATGAAGCCAAATAATATCTGAATTCACCACTATAGTAATCCTCAAAATTCTTGCTCAGTGGAACCTAGACAAAAAATTGAAAATCATGACATGGTTTGAAACATACCTATCAAAAAATTAATGGGATGTTACAATCACTATAATGGATCCAAGAACACTTGATTGGGGCCTTTGTTGTTAATGGATGAGGGAATGATTAAAACATGTATACGTTATGGTATATAGAACACAAGGGTTATGGACTAAATGAAATTAATGAAATTAGTGGCCTTGGAATAGGTTCCCTTAAACACCTCCAAGTAGAGTAGAGTGTTCGAATATGATGATTGGCCCTAGTAGGCCGCAACAGAATTATAATATGAATTATATCCCATGGGATAAATGATTATAGAGTATGGAGAGTATTCATTACCCAAATAGTAAGTGAGTGACCATGTGTGTATACCCTTGGTACAATTATTATAGGTTGGGTAAGTGGCATGACCATGGATGGCCTTGGGAAGAGAAATGGGAATTATGTCATCTCTATAGAATGATGTTAATATAACCTTTTTTATGATTCCATTGGGATCATTATATAATATTGATGAAGTTGAGAGATGTTGAACCCTCTAAGGGGTGGGCATGGACTAAGACATGATAATTATATAAATGATCCAATGCATGGATTCAGTATTGTGATGGAATATAAGAAATCTCATAGGTTTCCCCTTTGATATGTTGACCCTAGTGATGGTTATTGAATAAGGGTACTTGATGTCAACATTAGGTGTCACCATAAGAACAAAATTGCTCTAGTGTCATCTAGTGGTTTCTAGTGTGAAAATTATAATATGAGATCTTATGAGAGGTATTCACTTCTATCAAGTCATAATAAATTAATTCCCATGATATACGATGGTGTTCAACTTCATTCCTTTAAATAGTTCCTAGAGTATCGACATGGATGAGTCCATTTTGTCTATTTTTAATGTCTATGTTGTAACATATGTTTTAATGGTTATTCCTTTAAGTAATAATAATGTTTTTACCTAGTATTAATCATTTATGACTATGTGGAACACCCAATGTGTGGCAGGGGGTTGAGTTATTATTTATGATGATTTGGAATTCCTAGGATATCACTTGGCATTAACATATTTCTTATATATGATTCCTAAGAAATGAATTGTTATCATGTTCTTCTACTAGAAAAGATGGAAATTGTGTCTACACATAGTGTCTTGTATTTATTGTACTTCTATAAAGAATTTTTAGATTGTTTTCAAGGTTTCGATGTGTATGTTTGTATGGAATAACCAAGTTGATATTTTGGGTTCAAATTGTATGCCTATATAGAATTACTATTTTGTTACCTTGGATTCCATAATTATTTATATATCTGACTCTAGGTATGATCATTATTATTTGTTGTTAGGGCTGAATCAGAAGCCATGGTATGACATGTGTTGAGAGATACTCTAGTACAATCCAAAGAATGTATAGTCATTCTCGTGTGTCACCATAGAACCAAAAAATTCATGTTTGTTAATTAACTAAACCTATGTACTACAGGTTTTTATTTTTTGGAATACAACATATGCAAACACTATTTCTTAGGTTGTGTTAGGGACTTCATTTTTTGTTCCCCATTGAGTTTTACTCAGACCATGCTTTGGACGCTATTTAAAATGGGTTCTAGGGAAAATATTACTAGTTATTGGATCATCAATGTTAGGGGATCTATGTTTCATGATCTAGTGGTTGCACAGAAATTGGATTAGGAGAATTGGATTAGAAGAGTATTGGGGAGAGTATTAGTGCCCTAGGTGTGTTTCATTACCTTTATTTATATTTTATTATTGATCATTTTAGTGGGTGATAAGTTTGTATACACTTGTATGACCATGTGTATGTATTGATATATGTTTCAAAATTTCATTTTATATAGCATGGACATATTTTATTACTTCTACGTACTCAAAAAAAATCATGATGGGTGTTTTTTTAATTTTACATAGTATCTTACAAAGATAAGAGGATATAGTCAACCCATGATAAGACCCCAAAACCTAACTACTAGCTGAAAACATCTATCATTATAGGAACCACGCCTATGATTAGTTAATAACTTACAGTCTGGATAATATTCAACTAGTACGGCATGGTGTCACATTACATCTAAATCCACAGAATGATATTTTATCCACACAAAAAAATTCATTGTCCAATAATTTATTTCAAGGGATGAAACCTCTGTACATGGTCTAGTGACACCCAAGTTGACTCAACAATGTTTTCTCTTAGTTTTAGTCTCATGGATGTCATAATTCATTGATTGTTAAATTATCAAAATTTAATATTTAAAAAACATTCAACACACATAAAATGAAGTCATATAAAAAAAGTATTATTTAGAAAAATAATCACAAATATAAAATAATAATATAATATGATTTAGAATTTTATTACTTTATTTACATTCAATGAAACAGATAAGTTATCATGTTTGCAGAAACACACACGTGATAATAGTAAGAATAAAATTTTGAATACATAATTTCATTATAGAAATAATTTTCTTTTTTTGGAGAACCTCTATCTAATGAAAATATATTACCAGTAATCCTTCATGAATAATGAAATTTCGTTCAACAAGATCATAGAATAATCGTATCACACTTGGTTAATGCATAAAAATATTATATGATATTGCTTCATATTAATTTTTTTATATCACAATTAAAAATATATTTATATACTATTGCTTATAATTAAAATAATATATATTTATATACATTATTATACACACATATTCACACAAACATGCATATATAAGTACATTAAAACTATATATATTTTGACATAAAAAAATCTATACATATAAACATACAATGATTATTTTTTATTAATATTTAGTTCAAACAATATTATAATTAATTTATTTATATTTATATATTATAAAAATTATTATGTCTATCTCTCTCGAAATTTTTATCTAGTATATATTTAAATACTTTAAATTTAATTAGAATTGAATTATGTGTGTGTTTTTGTTTTTAATAATGTTATAAAATTTTGAAGGTTCTTTAAAATTATGTTTAATTATGTTATAATTTATATAAATTTATTTTAAAAAATTATTTTTTATTTTAGATAATATTTTATATAACTAAAATTATAATATATATACATAGTGGTTTATAATTATTAAATAAATATATTTACATTCATTATAATATTAATATATATATTATATATTGTTTTACCCTGAAATATATACATATAATTCACACATAAATATATATAGTTTCATTTAGGTAAATTATTTTATATATACATATATATTATATTTTATATAAAATAACTATATATATATGTATTACAAATTAACATGTATAATTAAATATATAATTCATTATATACATAGTTGGTCATTATTATATCAGCATATATTTACATATGATTCATATATATGTAATATATATATATATATATTTATTTAGAATGTACTATATAATTATATTCATTTGATAGATAGTAAAATAAATAATATTTTATCGGATAAAAAATAAGCCCAAAAATTATTCATTAGCTGAGTTTGGGGGTAAACAAAACACCTAGGGACTTAAATAATCATCCAAAAAAATTCCAAAGGGCATATATAATTATATATACTTTTGTTTTCTTAAGCATATAAATATTGATGTATTCATTTAACATATATAATTATATAAAAGTAAATAGTTGAAGTGATCAATTTTAAATGTAACTATATTTTTTATGCTAGGTGGTTATAAATATTTATCGAGAAATAATCACTTAAAAAATTTGTTAAATAACTTATGAAATTATATAATTTTATATTTTAAATGATTTACAGTAAAAAATATCAACATAGTTTTCTCCATATTCCAAAACATAGTATATGAACATCACGCACACTTTGGGTTCAAAATCTATTTTACAGTGATGTGATATATATGAAAGAAATTTCCTCTTCATATACTACCTCTACCCCAAAATGGAGAACATACAACACTAAAATTACTACCTATATGTACTGGTTTCCATTCTTGGCACCACAATATATTGTGTTGTGTCAAAATATTCATAATATTTAGAAAATTTATCTCTAAAACATCACAAAGATGAATCCTTGATGTAATATATAGATCTATATGTCATCCAACATGGTTTATTAGTATGATTCCTTGAAGATGATAGAAATTTTAATGATACATATGAACAAGTAACAAATTAAGGGAGTGTAACCTATGTACTGTGAAATCTAGGATATCTGAACCAACTTCCACCCCTACTGAGATCCATGCACATCATCCATATGATGTTTCCAAGAAAATTAAGGTGTATTATATCTAGGAGTAGATTTATATTATGTAGGAAATTTAATATACTATACACGATTATCTCCCTTAATATAATGAATCCCCTCTATGTGGTGAAGGATAGTCTCTTTGGATTCCCTATACACATCCACATTATAGTCTTGACATATGACCAGATATCTTCCCTCTTACTGATATTGGTGGTGGACATGGAGGGGAACCGTCCTCAAAAGGCTCATTAGGCACATCAAAATCCCCAACATCCTTAGTGGAAGAATCAGGATTAGGAAAGAATAATGGATTATCTTCAAAGATACACTCATTTGGAGAACATGGATTAGCTATTAGATCAACTATATCATTATGTAGTTTATCATTATTGAATAAATCAATTTCTTGTGGATCATATATATATTATCCACACAAGCCCCTTTGACTTAATATTAAATTACATTCAAGATGATAATAAATATAAAAAAATAGCTAATAAAATGTTGTAAATATACCAACTATTGAAACAATATCTAATGGAGTGAAATGTACATGATAGTGCGATGTCAGTGAAAATACAAATATTCTCCATAATCGGATAGCTGATGTTTTACAATGGTGTATACATATAGAATGATACAATACATGGAATTCATATCCCAACAAATCAATTTAATGATCTTGATAGTGTGTCCAATCAACCACCAAAATATCTTTGAGTGTAATATTGTGCAATGAAAATACTAGTAATAATGAAGTGGAAATTAGATACAAGGACCCAAATTTTTAATGTGACATGATCTAGAAGGTTCCACTCTATTATTTAGAGGTGAATGAGTGGTAACAATTCATTGAGGTCACCATCCAGAGCTATGAATTGTGGTATAAGTGACGCAAAGATATCCCCAATATAAGGGATCCATGAATCTTGAATGAAAACATGTTTTTTAACAAAAATTGAGATAGAAATGTTAATATGTTAACCTAATTATATCTTATTATACTAATTATAAAATTAGTTTTTATTTATGGAAATTGATATTTAACTTACATCATCATGTAGTTAGGAGTAAAAAATATTTGTAAAACATTTCACATTGGGTCTTAGGGTATTTATATAATATTTACCCTATCTCTACCTAGATAAGAATTCATATATTTTAAGGTTATCATTGATATTAATAAATATATAAAAAAAATCAAAATAATGATAAAAACATTAAAATTTCTTTGAAGAGTGTACTATAAAAAGTGATGAGTACTTTTTATGAAAAATATAGGCATAATTTTTAGAAAAATTATCCTGTGTCCACATATATATATAACTGACACATCTTTCAATCTAGTTCTATTTCACCTTGCATCTTTCAAAAAGGAATTTTTAATAATATACTGATAAAATGGAGCCCCATTTTTTGTAGTTTTAATTTATGTATCCTAGTTTAATTTAGAGTCTACAATGTCCTAGAATATGGTGGATTATTCAACACAAAACATTCTTCCAAGTGGACACATAATAAATTAACATGTTTTTTGAATTTGTGTCAACTCGTCAGATCTCTCAAGAATCACTCAGTGGGGCTCATCATTTCAGCCCATGTGCAATCCCCCACCTAAGAAGACATGTTTTCATCAATGATATTTGATCCTAGTAAAACATTTTCATTCTCACAAGAGTCTCCAATTGGGTCCCCCTTACCACCATCACATATATTTTTAAACCCAACATGTATGCATTATCCTATAAAGTGAAAGAAATTTTGCCCTTATGAATTTTGAAAAGGTGTCTCACATTTTTCCATATCTCGATCAATGAAACAATAAAATGTTAATCAATGGTATTAAAGTGACACATAGAGACCTAAATAAATTCATCATTTCAAATATATGAAAAAATGGATTTCATATGTACCCCATAATGGAAATAATTGGATCTCTTTTCAAAATGATGTTGAATAGATCTTTGGGAATGCATCTAACATGGGTAATGAAATTGCTAGTTATATAAAATATCCTTTTAAATATAAATGTTTAAAATTATTATAATTACTTATAAGATATTTAGTACATTAAATTTTTTATTTTAAATAAGATATTAGGTTGTAAATGTAAAATAAATTTATCCAAAATATAATATGTTTCAAAAATAAAGAAAAAAATCATTTTATTTTTATTTTTATATAAATATTAAAATAATTTCATAAAAAATATTTTACTTTTACAAAAATTGTACAAGATCAATCATGTGGAATGTTTTATGAATTCCTTCTATGTCTATGGTAATGTTTGCAAGTGTGACCTTCCTCACGACATAAACCACATATCTGTGATGATTTGTACTCATTGGGTTGATGCATATCATTTCGAATATGGGTGGAAATAAACATATATATGGGAAAAAACAACAAATAATTATAATAAGTGAGGATTCGTCGGTGTATAGTCTAATATTCTGATATTCACCTACAAACATGCACTACGAACTATAGGGGTCAATAATACTCTTCAGTTGATACACCTAATAAATGAATTTCTCAAAATAAAATTACACAGAAGGATATATAGTGATCACATTTGAACAAGGGTTTGGTAATTCAAGGAAATTATTTCAATAATAGTAACTCTTCTATAGAAATTCCAAAATCCTAAAACCACCACTATCAATCATAGGATCATTGAACTCGGTTATATAAAATCTATGCTTAGTGTTGTAAATTAACAGACCTTAAATGTTGAATAAACTCAATAATAATATCATTCTCTCAGTAAAAAATTTTCCCATATCATATCCTTATACTCAAATCCTCATCATCGGATTTTTATATTTTTATAAAATATTTCACTATGTGATTAAAATATTTTTATATGAAATTGTTAATTTTATTTTTAAAAATTTCGATAACATATTATTTTTACTATGATTATCTTAGTTATAAAGGACTAAATATATTACATAGGGTGAGTCTTGTAAAGTAACCATGAGAAATATTCCTTTTAGTTTGGGAAAATCCCTCATATCATGGATTAGAGGTCAAAATTTATGCCCTACTGCCCATAGTCCTTAAAATAAATAATCCTAATGAAATTATTTATTAAAAGTATATGTATGTTAATTGAGAGTCTTCTAATAAAATTTCCTTAAATATATTATTTTTTATGAGGATATTAGAGTGAGGACCAAAAATATTGTATGTCATAGCATAGTAAATACCCAAGAACACCATATAATAGGACAATGTGTTTCTCCATTAACTATAGTTCTAACACCTAATAAATATAAAAATATAATATTTAAAATAATGGTTATTTTAATTTTGATTCTTATAATAAATATTATTCTAATGTATTACATATTTTTAGTGAGGTGGATTAAGAACTAGACATCACACTTAACTTAGTCATGGAAAATCTCATCGATTACTACAAATAATGTATGAATTGATTCCATACTACAAAGAGTTCCTATAATAACTAAATCAAGATAAAAAATTAATTAATAATATACTTTTTAAAACTAATTTCAATATCAAAATAAATAAAAAAAAACCCTTAACCCACACTAAATTGGGTCAACTACATTGATCAAACATATACAATTAGCTCAATTGAAGTTCATTTTTTTAAACTATTTTGAAAATGTTCATCGTGACTTGTTTTTTGAGGGTCATTTTCTGTCTACGACTAATTATTTTAATACTCCTAACAAGTTTTGATTGGTAGCTTTATAAATCCCTTGAATTATCTATTTATTTAATCTAGAATGTTAAATATCATGTATCCACAAATTCTCTAATAATCATATGAAAGATAAAATTTATATTGGGAATGTTAAACATGAATTTATATAAATTTAGAATATCAATATGATTGATTTTTATACACACAATTTTCTATTTTTGTTGAGGCTTGAATGCTCATTCAAATGTGAACTAATAATAATACATATAATAGTATAAATTCAATAAAAAAATATTTTTTTCTAATTAATACATTCACATACAAATAATGATGATTGGTTTCGTCATGCATACATTCATAAAAATTTTCCACACTTCTATTTTAATATTTAATGCATATTATTGATGATAATAATGAGGTAGTATCCATTCAAGACCCTAATATTTTACTACCTCATTGGTCTCTTAATACTAATTATAAATAAGATAAATTATTTCAACTACATAATAATGTCGTTGAGGTTATCAAAAAATGAAACTCCAATATGAGATCTTATCATTATTAGTAAATGATAAATGAAATGTAGAAGTTCCTGATTTCAATCATGTGTGTCAGAAACTAAAAAAATCTAGTATAATTTCAACTGATAAATTAGACATCAATCTGAATAATAATTTTCAATGATTAAAATTATCCAAAAAAAATTTGGTGACTAAAAAAATATATCAAACAATTTGATCAATCAATCAAATTTTCTCTACTTGGATTATATATGAAACATTGGGTAATCGATAGACAACCTGGTTATTATGGCCCAAAAACACCACAATAATTTGTAAAAAATGATGTGTGTCATCTTAGTCCTCAATGCACTTTCATAATGGAATTATGTTATTCATCCCATGAAATCTTATAATAAATCTCATAGATAAAAGTATAATGGATTCTATCCACGACTATAACCCTGAAACCATATTGACACTCTTGTATCTTTTCAATGAAAAAAATTAATTCAATTATGTATGTGTGGTTTTGTGTCCCTGTGATTATTTTTGGTTTACATATTAGAATTTTTTAAATCTAGAGATTATATGGTAGTATATATTTATATCATGTATAGCTTTTAGATTCATCTGAAAATTTGAATTTAACTTGTGACACTAAATCATATAATATGATCTCATAGATAATTTCATGTTATAATTAAAATGTTCATCAATATGAAATTATTTGATAATTTCTTTTGATAAAACGCTATTTTGATTAATATTTTATTGATAATAAATGATATAATTTCCTCACATTGTGTTAAATATGTTTATTTATAAAATATTTGGGATTTGATCATTCATTTGAAAATTTGGTGAAAATCCAGGTTTTACCCTTTATAGTTCACTGTATTATTTCAAAGATAAAATTTTTTATATTAATTAGTTGAATATGAAATTTTGTTAATGTGTTCCAAACGTAATTTTATACTACATTTATGAAGGATACTAGAGCTAAAAAGTGCATTTGGATGGAGTAAATGGGCCATTAATCCAATGGTGGGCTGGACTCAGTAGAATGGACATGGGTTCTGTATTTGGGACATATCTTCTTCATCTGAGATTGGATTGAGCCCAAATTTTGAGGAACTCTCGGGGACATGATTTTTAAAAAATCCTCCTTCTTCAAGGCCGGTCAATTCATGCGTTTTGGAGGTCAACTAGGCGGTGAAACGTGGAATAAAATATTTGGCCGAGTTTTTCATTTCACACTTAAAAAAAGTAATGTAACCCCAGACCTCAAAAACTCTATTTAAAGGGAGTTTTAACTCTTTGAGAGGGATGGTAGAGGCTTTGGGAAGATGTGGCCGAAAGGGTGTCTCTTGGGAGCCCATCACAACTCTTGGAACATGTAAGCCTTTATGCAAACCTCTCATC
Organism: Viscum album; assembly: GCA_963277665.1. Classification (NCBI taxonomy): domain Eukaryota; kingdom Viridiplantae; phylum Streptophyta; class Magnoliopsida; order Santalales; family Viscaceae; genus Viscum; species Viscum album. The sequence continues at coordinate 383,427,121 of OY728136.1, forward strand.
CAAAAAGCCTCTTCTCTCCCACATCCTCTTTGTATTTATTTTCATTCATGTTTGTTTCTTGAATTTTTCATCAAATAATATTCCATGTTCTTCCCTCTTCTTCTTCTCTTAATATTATTAATTGGGTTCGAATCAAGAGTGGAGACATGATTGGGTTCTACCCTTTCAATCCTTTGCTTATGCAAAACGTCTCCACGATGACTACACCGCCAATGGAAGACTAGTTATTTTTAGTAATTGATCGACCTCTATCCTTCTTCATTAAATTATTTTGAATCATTTAGATACTGTAATTTACTTAATATGATCCATGAATAGTGTTTTTAAATTGTAAGAAACTAATCAAGCAATTGAACAACTAACACAAAACACACGAGGACGGGAATTGTGTAAATTGTGAGAGAACAATATTAATCGGTAATACAAGACCATACGGGATAAATTTGTAGAGTTAAAATATAATCCCTAAACAAAATTCATCCTCATTTCCAGAATGGATATGTGCTCTAATTAACCACTGACCATAAGCTAACCTTAGAACAACAATCAATGCAGGGTGTTGCGATTGCGTGTTCCGAAGCTAGCCTAGGGTTTAAGAAATTTCATCTTTGTGGTTAAGTAAACTCTCGTAGGGTTAGAGAGATCAAAAATTAGGGGATCATAATTAAGTGGATATTGATTTTAATGATAATGATTAATAAGTGAATGAAGAGGTAGAGTTAGATCGATTACGCCTATTAAAATATTTTCTAAAAAAACATCTTTTTGTTTTGTCATTTTATTCAAACTTCATTTCAAAACAAAAAACAAAAAAATATACAATATTCATCCAGAAAACTTCTTCTAGATTCATAAACTATAACCAACCCCCATCCTTTCAAATAGAGTTTGTATTATTTTTTATTTTATTTTTAGAATACCTTTAAAAAGATGTTTTAAATCTACTTCCTCCTTTGAGAGACGACCTTGGTCAGCCACTCTGCTGCACCTAAGTACCCCAAAATCACACTAATCATTTGAGGGAGCCCACGATAATGCTCTTTCAAATTGGAACCGTTTCCAGGGAGGCAAGTAATTTATTCAACCATTTTGTGGTATATATTTTATTTTTCATTTTATTATTTTCTTCACCTCTCTCTTTAATCATTCCCCTTTCTCAAGTTTTCATTTTTTTCATCCTCATCATTTATTTTTGGACCATCAACTCAACTAATCATTTTTATTTTACTATGGTCCACTTTCTTTATTTTCATTTTTATTTGATTTATGACACGAACTAATCTCGAAGATCTATTAGATCTTGATCCTGATATTGAACGCAGCCTTAGGTCACGAATCAGACATTCTCAGTCTACGGGAAGTTACATTATTCAACTAGTTGGTGAATTCCTCTATTCTGGAAACATTGATATTAGAAGGAATTCAAATTTATACATAAAAGAAGAACCAATGGATGGAAATAATAACAATGAGCTAAATAGAACCATTCTTTAATTGGATGCACCTGATATTAACTATACCCCAAATTGTATTGCATACCCAAACATTGGATCGGACTATGAATTAAAATCTGGATTAATTCACCTTCTACCAATGTTTCAGGGCTTATCTGGTGAAGATACCAACAAAACCCTTAAGGAATTTAATGTGGTTTTCTGAACCTTAAAACCAAGAAATGTTTCCGGAGATCAAATAAAATTAAGAGTATTCCCATTCTCAGTTGATAGAGCTGCAAAGGATTGGGTGTATTATTTGCAACCTGAAGATGTAACATGTTGGAATGATTTGAAACGTCTTTTCATGCAATGATTTTTTCCAGCATCAAGGACCACATCCATTGAAAAGGTGATATCCGGGATCAAGCAAGCCAATGGAGAGTCAATGTATGAGTACTGGGAGTGATTCAATAAGTTGTGTGCAAGCTATCCACATCACCAAATCAGTGAGAAACTCCTCATCCAATACTTCTATGAAGGACTCACACCCATGGAGAGGAGCATGGTAGATGCTGCAGCTGGAGTAGCATTGGTGGACAAGACACCAGCAGCCGCACGTGCATTGATTAAATCAATGGCCCAAAACTCCCAACAATTTGGTGATATAGGTACACCACATATCAGGGGAGTAAATCAAGTAAGTCCATCTTCTCTTGAAAGTCATTTTATTGATACCAAGTTGGTAGAATTGACCACTATGGTGAGGAAAATTGCTTTGGCAAAAAAGACATCCCAACCCCCTCCTTCAAGGACTTGTGGTATTTGCACCAAGACAAGCCACCCAACTCACTATTTCCCAAAACTACAAGAGACAGAGGATTGGGCAGTAGTATTCCCAGGGAGACCATTTCAGTAGCAACAACAACTATATCCCCAAAATATGTTTTATTCATTTGCTTCAATATACAACCAAGGGTGGAATGACTAATAGGACACGACGTATGGCTCTGGACAACAACAAAGGCCACCCTTTAAACAAAACTTCCAGCAGCCTCTACCTTACCAACAGGGATTCCAACAACCCCAAAGGAGATTCGAAGCTCAAACATCAACATGTCAGCAAAAAGGGAATCTCCCACACAAGGTAGACTATAACACTGATGATATTTTGAAAAAAATTGTTCTTAATCAACAGAATGAGATAAAGATTCATGGTTCGGAGCTGAGAGAGTTGAAGACTCAAATGAGCCAGATTTCAACCGCCCTCCATGAACTTTTAAGTAAGAATTCTGGAAATCTACCTTCCCAACCCACTCCAAATCCAAAGGGGAATGTTAGTTCCATCACATTGTGAAGTGGGAAGCAAATGAACGATACATCTGTACCTAGCATTCCTCCGGGATTCACCTCTACTTCGGAGCAGCTGCATTCCAAACCAACTAATGAGCAATCCAAGGAGAAAGATAGAGGTAAGAAAAAGATTGATGATGTTTCTCCTAAACACCTTCCTTTTCCAAACATGGTTGTTCAAAATAAGAAGATGGCTGAAGAAGAAATGAAAAAGGGGGTTTTGGACACATTAAAGCATGTGGAGATCAACATTCCTCTACTTGAATCCATTAACCAAATCCCAAGTTATTCCAAATTCGTAAAAGAACTCTGCACCAATCAAAGAGGGCTCAATGGAAATGAGAGGATCAACCATGGAAGGAATGTCTCAGCACTCATTACACCAACACTAGCAATGCCAAAAATGTGCAAGGATCCTGGGACATTCACCATCCCTTGTACCATAGGGGAGTTTCATTTCTCTGATGCTCTTTGTGATTTAAGAGATTCAATAAATTTGATTCCTCACTTTGTATTCTCTTCCATGCTGGTTGGTGACCTGAAGCCGAAGAGAGTAGTGGTGCAGTTGGAAAATAGAGCTACGGTATATCCAGTGGGAGTTCTTGAGGATGTAGTTGTCTGGGTAAGAGACATGATCTTTCCAGCAGATTTCTATGTTCTTGACATGGAAGATGATCAGGTAAGTTCTCATGCCCCCATTATCTTAGGTATGCCCTTCCTCAAAACTGAAAACACTATCATAAATGTCAATGAGGGTACACTTTCCATGGAGTTTGGAGATGATGTTGTGATATTTAATGTTATGGATTCCATGAATTACCCCCCAGAGGACCATTATGCATTTTTTATCTCCCATTATGAACCACCAAATGAAAACTCCATAGAATTTGATTGTCCTGTGCTTAGGTAGATTATGAGTATTAGTTTGAGTATGATGTCTAAGAGCACTTCCACACATGTTTCGGATACACAATCCTTTCTTTGATTTCATTTTGATGTGGATTCATATTCTGATTTTGATCATGTTCACTCTGATTATGACATGGCTATTGAGTATGCTGATGGATTTGATGCTTTATTCTATAATTTTGATGATGTCTTTTCTGATACTAATGCTCTTTGTGCACATATTTCAGTTCCTTCAATGTCTCCATCCATACTACACCCTCCTTCATTAGAACTCAAGTCATTGCCACCGAATCTAAAATACTCATACTTGTTGAGTGGTGAGAGATTACCTGTTATCATTGCTAACAATCTCCCTTTTGAACATGAAGAAATACTTTTGAATATTTTGAGGGATAACATTAGAGTGATTGGGTAGAACTTGGATGAAATATCAGGTATTATCCCCTCCATTTGCATGCATATGATTCTCTTGGAGGATGGGGCTAGACTGGTGAGGCAACCACAAAGGAGACTAAATCCCACACTCTTGGAAGTTATTAAAAAAGAATTTGAGAAATTTCTCGAGGTAGGTATTATCTTTCCCATTTCAGATTATCAGTGGGTAAGTCATATTCATGTTGTGCCTAAGAGGAGTGGTGTTACTGTTGTTAAAAATGAGAAATATGAGTAAGTTCCAATGAGGGTGAAAAACAGTTGAGTGTGTGTATTGATTATAGGAATCTAAATCAGTCCACTCACAAGGACCATTTCCCCCTCCCATTTATTGATCAAATGCTTGAGAGGCTAGCTGGGAAAACACACTATTGTTTCTTGGATGGATTTTTTAGATATTTTCAGGTTCCTATAGCTCCATAGGATTGGGAGAAGACTACATTCACCTATCCCTTTGGCACATTTGCCTACCTGAGGATGCCATTTGGACTTTGCAACGCCCCAGGTACCTTCCAGAGATGCATGATGAGTATTTTTTATGATTTTGTTAAGACCTTAATGGATGTATTTATGAATGATTTTACAGTGTATGGGTCTTCATTTGATGAATGTCTATTTAGTTTGGGAAAGGTGTTGAATCATTGTATTGAGAATAATCTGGTCCTGAACTTTGAAAAGTTTCATTTCATGGTAGAGCATGGCATTGTCTTAGGTCATGTAGTGTCAAAACATGGAATAGAGGTTGATAGATCAAAGGTAGATATTATTTCATCCTTAACATATCCTTCATGTGTGCGTGATGTTAGATCTTTCCTAGGGCATGCAGGATTTTATCGGCGCTTCATCAAAGATTTTAGTATGATTGCTCTTCCTATGTCAAGATTACATCAAAAGGATTATGATTTTGTGTTTGATGTTTCTTGAAGAAATTCATTTGATGAGCTAAAACAACGTCTGACCACTCCACCTATCATAAAGCCCCCACTGTGGGAGATTCCTTTTGAGCTTATGTGTGATGCCTCCAACTTCGCTGTTGGAGTTGTCTTATCTCAGAGGGTGGAAGGACGTTCACATGTGATTGCCTATGCATCAAGGACATTGGATTCAGCCCAATAAAAATACACTACCACAAAAAATGAGTTTCTTGCTGTCATATTTACTTTAGATAAATTCCATTCATATTTATTGGGCTCTAAAGTAGTTTTTTTTCCGACCATGCAGCTATGAGGTACCTCTTGAAGATGCCAGATGCAAGGCCATGACTTATCCCTTGGATAATCCTTCTTCAAGAGTTTGACATTCAGATAAAGGACAAAAATGGGTTAGAAAACATGGTGGCAGACAACATGAGTAGGATTACTCACACACTAGAGGATGACACCTTGGATCGGGTACCACTTCAGGACACTTTCCCCGATGAGCATCTCTATACCATCTCAGGTACGCATCCTTGGTATACTGATTTAGTTAACTACCTTGTTGCCTCTGAAATCCCTGAAAATTTAAAGACACATGAAGTCCAAAAATTAAAGAGTGAGTCATGATATTATGTTTGGGATGATCCATACTTTGGTGCATGTGTAGTGACCAAGTTATTAGGAGGTGTGTTCTTGATCATGAGTTTGAGTCTATTTTGAAATTTTGTCATACACTTGCATGTGGTGGAAACTTTTTACCCCAACAGACATCTAGGAATGTTTTAGACTCTGGATTATATTGGCCTAGCTTATTCCATGATTCCCATGTGTTTTGTAAGTTATTCTCTCATTGCCATCACACTGGAAATATTTCAAGGAGACACGAGAGGCCCCAACAACCCATTTTATTCTGTGAGATTTTTAATGTATAGGGCATTGATTTTATGGGTCCTTTTCCTAGTTCATTTGGATTTTAATATATTTTGGTTTCTGTTGATTATGTGATTAAATAGGGGGAGGCCAAGGCCACCAGGACTGATTATTCTCATGTTGTTGTGGATTTTGTGAAGGCACATATTTTTTGTAGGTTTGGAGTACCAAAGGCAATCATTAATGACCAAGGGACATAGTTATGCAATTGGAATCTTGCTTTCCTTCTTCGGATGTATGGGGTGACACACAAAACATCAAGACCATACCACCCCCAAAAAAATGGCCAAGATGAGGTTTCGAATCGTGAGTTGAAACAAATTTTGGACAAAACTGTGCATCCAAATAGGAAGGATTGGAGCAAGCACTTGGATGATGCGTTGTGGACTTATAGAACAGCATAAAAGACACCCATTGGTATGTCCCCATTTTGTATTGTTTTTGGGAAAGCATGTCATCTCCCTGTGGAAGTCAAGCATCGAGCATATTGGTCTATAAAGAAATGAAACATGGATTTGGCCCAAGCTGGAATTCAAAGGATGCAGCAGATTCAAGAGCTTGAGGTGATTCGACTATCATCATATGAGAACTCAAGGATCTATAAGGAATGATCAAAAGCATCTCATGACAAAATTATCCAACAAAGGGATTTTATGTTGGAGAGAAAGTCTTTCTCTATAGTTCATGACTCAAGCTGATGCCTGGTAAGTTGCGTTCCAGATGGTTAGGTCCTTATGTTTTGATTAATGTTTTTCCTCATGGTGCAGTGGAGATCACACAAGAGGACACTGAAAGGAGATTTACAGTCAATGGGAAACGTTTGAATAGATACATTGAGGGACATCCTACTGATGTATTGGATTTTATCACACTGCATGACCCCATCATAACTTGATCACATCAGGCTGTTCCTAACCCTTTCACTTTTATATTATTTGTCCTATTTAAAAATTTTGCATTTCATGTGCATATATCATCTCATGGGTTCACATTGAGGACAATGAAACATTTTAAGTGTGGGGGAGGGAACGTTTTAGTTTAGTAATTTCAATTGTTTTCCTGTTAAAAAAACCAATTTTTTTGGTTTCAAATTTTTTGTGTTTATTTTACAATTTTCTGTGTTTTTTGATACTTTTGAGCTAAAATGATTCTCATCACTATTTTTAAACCCATAAAAATAAGTGAAACAATTTATCCCCTGAATCTAAGTTTAAATGAATGCTAAAAATGACTTTGTTTCAAGTTCAAATATATAGTAATTTCATGAAAAGTACGCTAAATTTTGAATCCCATGCCACATATCAATGTCTTTATATTTGAAATCACTTTCCTGTGAGGCTTCTAAACCATTATTTTATTATTAATTACATTCAACTCACTTCTTGAGATCATCAAACCATGCTTGATTTAACCAGAATTTGATTTATTCCTGTCAAAACATAAGGTTTTGAGGTACTTATGTTTAAATTATTGATGCATTTGTTTGGTATTAAAGCTCCTACATTCAATAATTCATTTTTATGATGTCCTAACTTGAAAATTTAATCTTTTTAGCCCATAGAAGCCATGAACAACCTGTTAGGTTGTCCACATTACAAGCCAATTTTCCATATCCAACCAACTCTTGAAGTGAAATTGCATAACCTAGTTGAGCTTAAGTGTGGGGGAAGCTATGTTGTGTTGTGCTACAACATTCTGTGATACTTTGGGTGGAAATTAGGCATGATATATTTTGTTTCTTGGTGTATAATTTTTTGATCTCAAGGATATGTGTTTTAAAATTGGTTTTGATTTGATATTGATATTTACATGACATGAGGTTTTGCCCAGGAGTGCAAAAGGATAAGTGTGGAGGAGTTGATAAAACACTATTTTTTGAATATTTTATTGATAATAAATTATATAATTTCCTCAGATTGTGTTAAATATTTTTATTTATAAAATATTTGGGATTTGATCATTCATTTAAAAATTTGGTGAAAATTATAGTTTTACCGTTTATAGTGCACTGTAGTATTTCAAAGATAAATATTATTATATCAATTAGTTGAATTTTACATTTTGAAAATGTTTTCATAACTTAATTTTCTACAACTTTCATTCAGTACACTAGTGCTTAAAAGTGCATTTGGATGGAGTAAATGGGCCATTAATCCAATGGTGGGCTGGACTCATCAGAATGGACATGGTTTCTGTATTTGGGCCATATCTTCTTCATCTGGGCTTGGATTGAGTCCACATTTTGAGGAAATCTAGTGGAAATAATTTGTCACAAATAATCTTTCTGGAATACCGGTCAATTCATGCGTTTTGGAGGTCAACTAGGCGGTGGAACAAGAAATAAAATATTTGGCCTAGTTTTTCATTTCACACTTAAAAAGTTATGTAACCCTAGCCCTGAAAAACACTATTTAAAGTGTGTTTTAACTCTTTGATAGGGTTGTTCTAGGCTTTGGGATGTTTTGGACGACAGTTTGTTTCTTGGTAGCCCCTCACAACTCTTGTAATAAGTAAACCTTTGTGCAGACCTCTCTTCCAGAAAGGCTCTCCTCTCCCCCCTCCTCTTTGTATTTATTTTCTTTCATGTTTGTTTCTTGAATTTTTCTTCAAATAATCTTCTGTGTTATTCCCACTTATTCTTCTCTTAATCTTAGTAATTAGTTTGGAATCAGGAGTGGAGACAAGATTGGGTTCTACACTTTCATTCATTTGCTTATGCAAAATGTCTCCACGATGACAACACCACCCTTGGAAGAGTAGTTCTTTTTAGTAATTGATCGACATCTACCATTCTTCATTTAATTATTTTGAATCATTGAGATATGCTAATTCACATAATATGATCCATGATTTTTTTTTAAATTGTAAGAAATTAAGAAAGCAATTGAACAATTAACACAAAACATGCGAGGACGGGAATTGTGTAAATTGTGAGAGCGCAATCTTAATCGGTAATACAAGACCATACGGGATAAATTTATAGAGTTAAAATATAATCCATAAACACAATTAAACCTCATTTATAGAATGTATATGTGCTTTAATTAACCACTGACCATAGTCTAACCTTAGAACAGCAATCAAAGTAGGGTGCTGCGATTGCGTGTTCCGAAGCTAGCCTAGGGTTTAAGTAATTTGATCTTTGTGGTTAAGTTACCTCTCGTAGGGTTCGAGGGATAACAAATTAGGGGATCATAATTAAGTGGATATTTATTTAAATGATAATCATTAATAAGAGAATAAAGAGTTAGAGTTATATCGATTACGCCTTTTAAAATATTTTCTAAAAAACATCTTTTTGTTGTGTCATTTTAATCGAACTTCATTTCAAAAATAAAAACAAAAAAATATACAATCTTCTTCCAGAAAACTTCTTCTAGATTAATAAAATATAACCACCCCTCATCCTTTCAAATAGTGTTTTTATTCTCTTTTATTTTATTTTTATAATACCTTTAAAAAGTTGTTTTAAATCTACTTCCTCCTTTGAGAGACGACCTTGGTCAGCCACTCTGTTGCACCTAAGTACCCCAAAATCACACTAATCATTTGAGGGCACCCATGACTGCGCTCTTTCATATTTTATCACTCATTTTCTATCATTCTCTCTCTGAATATATAGACCAATTTTATCCGTCAGTCAATTCATCCCTATAATAAATGCATGAAATTATATTATAAAAGGAATTACTTTCTAATAAACTTTTGTTTATCAGGTCATACATTAGGTGGACCGTGATTTAAATTATGGGAGATGATTCAATGGATGGTGTGAAATCCTCAATATTAATTCGTAATATTATTCAATAAATTATATTTATTCTTTTCCCTCACCCTCTTTTTCTAGTTCAAAATCATTATCATCTATGAAATTATCCATTTTAATGTCAATATAATGTGGAGGACTATCTATTAAGGACCCACTACCTCTATGATATGTAATATTATAAGGATATAATATTATATCATGGGCTTGGGATGTAACAACATCATCTACAAATAGAACATAATTGACCCCAAATATTGTTACATAAAACATCATCATTTGATAATGGGAATGGATCACAACTAATGAATATATATTTTTAGGTCCTCCCCATAAATAATTGGATATACATTATTAAACAACCTATTTTTATATTTTCTATGTCTATTTATAATTAATTGTATCATAATTTTAACCTGGAATATCAACCATTTACTAGTTTATCTCTAAACGGCATCTAATATTGTACAATCCCATGAATTACATATCATTAATGTGATAAAATATAACTAAATCTTTATTCAATGTCTGTTTTTATTGTTATTATCATAAATATATGTATACATCATTTTCTATGGAATGACATAAAATCAGTGTTATTAATTATATTTGATCATGGAGACATATATGATATAAATAATATATCTGAATTTTATTTTAACTTTGATTCTTTTAATTAATAATTTCTTAAGATATTACTTATGTGTAATCTGGTGGATTACTCAGTAGAGATATCATCGGTCATGGTTTGGGAAAGGACCCCATATCTCAAATGAAGAGGTCTAAATTTGTGTCACACAACACAGAGATACAACACTAAATAGCCCAATATAAATAATAAATTAATATAATTTTTTGGCCATAATGTTATATTTATAAAAATAATTAATAGATTATGATTAAATTTCTCATTAGTATTAACATATTATTGTATCATATTTAACTCATACATTACTAATAATATAATTAATCATGAAATTTATTAATTAAATAAACAATTTAAATTAAATTTATTTTAGAAACAATAAAAATAATTATTATAATATACTTTCAAATCATGAAATATTATTAACCATAAAATTTAATATTCTTCATAAATATTAAACATGAAAATTATTAATATTACCAAATTTTAAAATCCAATTTATTTTTATTTATAATAATAGAATATTTATGCCTATAATTACAACATTATAATAATTAGAAAAAATGAAATTTGATTAAAAATTATTTTTATTATTACTATTAAATATAATATTTTTATATTTTTATATTTTTTTAATTAAACCATAATGATTGTCATATTATTGATAGTTAATGTATATACTAATAATTTCAACACTACACTAACAATTAAATAGGAAATTTTATTTAATAGAAAATTTAGTATTTTAGATTAATAATTTAAAAAAATATTTTAATATTCTTAATAATAAAACATGTAATTTATTATTATTAATAATAATTAAATATTTATTATAATGATTCAAAATATTATAAAATTATTTAAATATGGAATATTGTTAGGAACATGGTTTAATACTGAAAATTAATATTAAAAATGAAACTAATTTATATTCTTATGAATCAAAAAGGAATTTAGTATACATATATTTAAATATTACTATTTAATATAACTTAATATTATTACATTGAACTACTAAAAAATATATTATAGTAATATTTAACAACTATTGAATACAGAATTATACTACTAAATAATGAAGAAATAAAAGGTTGAATACATAAAAATATTTAAGACCCAATAACTTCCCAATAGAGACTATAATTTTTTTAGGAGCGGAATGTAGAGGAATTATTTTCGAAAGGTTTGGGATGAAGCCTCAATTTATTATTAAAGAAAAGACCACTTTACACTAGGTAGAGGGAGACTCATTACATAGCCTGAAATCCCAAGGCCATGTGACCTGAATAAAAGGATTGAGAGCCCATTTGTTGGACCAAAGGACCCCTCAGTTAATAGTACTGCTAAAGTATCTACACCACTACAATACCTACTACAACACCACCATCTCTATCATACCAACTACAGTCCCTCCGCCGCTATAGTTCCACCGCTACTATAGTACTGCTACAGTGCCCCCTATAGTTCTACTATAGTCCCCCAATAATTCACCCCCTGTCCGAATTTGATCCTGGGTCTTTTGGATGCCATGAAGGTGCCTATACCACTAGTGTACAGGCTCATTGGCCTAGAATGTAGAGTAATTGATGAATGATTAAAGTGGAAAATCAGGGATGTAAGGGGATTGACATTTATAAGAATCCAATAAGAGAGATCAAAGAATTTGTAATTTTTTATTCCACCTTCGAATGAGGGGCGTCAAATAGTTGTATTCTCATTTTATTTTTAATTGATGAAGAGAATCAAACAATTGGAAACTATTATTGTGATAATGAAGAATGTTAAATGGTTTTATGATATCCAAAAATGTGGAAATAAAATTAATCCACTTTGAGATCTTATTATACATGTAAAATATCATTTATTTTTGGTTGAAAATTTGGTTAATGGTTCCAGGATGTTCATATAGGAGGAGAAAATCCATTTACTAATGTTACATGACTCATAGAGGTTGTCATGGGTTCAAAAGTGCATATCATGGGAGGGGGATTTGCTGTGAAGGATGTTTGTGTGTGGCCTCTGGGATTCATTTATACTCATTAGAGGAAGGTAAAATGGAATTTTTGGATACATGTTCGAACTTGTTTGAATTGAGAAAATTGTGAAACTGGGAGAGTTGGGAGGTGTTTTATTATGTTCAACCTATTAGAGGATGATGATAAAGAGATATTCATCTAAAAAAATGTGGATTCCCACGAAACTGATTGAGGGATGTGATGGTGAAAATTCATGTAACATGGTTAGGGATAAATGGTGGAATGGATAAATGTATTGTTGTTGTTGACTGAAGAAGATTGTGCATCAAGGATATATGTTTAGAATATAATTATATAAGGTGGATGTAGACTTTAGATGAGGATTTCACGTGAAAGGGTATAATTATAAGAGATACATATATATATTCTTTTTCATATGTTTTTTTGATAAATTTCTAAAGTTAGTTTTCTGTGGTTAATAATTTCATTGACTCATTGAAGAATGATTCTAGTACATTCATTCCCCCATTTGTAATTTTCAATAGTGGTGTGAACATGGTTCTTGGATCCCATTCTAAATTTTTTATTTATTTTTTTATTACATATATCAATGAAAAACTAATCACTACTTAAAATACTATTATTTCATTCAAAACTACTTAGTTCATGATCACATTAGTTGGCAAACACAAACTGTGGGAAAAAAATTGATCTCTGGCATGCATATAGATGGGGATGTTTGGTTGTTTAGAAAACACTGGTGGTAATTTCTTATATGGAGGAATAAAATATAGAGTGGGAATAGACCAAGAGAAGTACATTCATGGAGCATTCTAGGAGAGCTACGCAAATGGGTTGGCCCATGGGTGGTCAAAATGATGGAATTGAAAATTAACGGATAGAAAATTTGTTACACATGTTCCACATAAGTCAGATTCTAAAAGTTTATGAGAAATTTTTTGTGGGGTGGAGGGGATGTGATGGATGTCAGAATTGAATAAAAAATGGGTGATGTGGATCATTTTTATGAGAACACAATGAATAATTTTGTGGCAACGTCCCTCTAGATAATATGGGGGTAGGCAAATGGACTTCATGTAAGAATATTAAGAGAAGAATGATATTTAATGCAGACACGTTAATGAATAAATTAATTTGTATGTGTGAAAGGAGAAGGTGTAAATTAAAAAAATCAGTGTGTGGTGTGAAAAAAGATAACTGGTTTGGATCATGGTATTTTTGGAACAAGGATCTTGGATGACATCATGTGGGGTGAGGGTAGTGATTTTATAGTCAAATCTACAACTATGGGTGGGACCCAATGAGATTCAACAATAATAGTGAATTTTTGGAAATAAAAACAAAGGGTCTTTAGACCAACAAGAAATTGGACCTTCTAGATAACCAATAACATTAGTTAATAATTTATATATTCGGTTAATCATTAAAGGTTTTGTTGTCACAACATGTCCTCGGGGCCTTTCCAAGGACTAGCCCAAGCCTGCCTTTCATAGACCAGATGTTAGAGACTAGCACCGAAAGGCATCTCCCAGTAATAGGGAAGGCATTGCCTTTAAAACCTGAAACACACACAGTCTACAAAGACAACAAGGGGTAACCACAAGTAACTACTATATAAAAAAGTGTGCAGAAATTAAGGGCCAATATACAAGCCCAACTGAAAGTACAAGTACAACTGAAAGTGAAACAACTCATGGATCGTCCACCAGGAATCGTACCTGAATGGTAGGTATATCTCTTGATCAAGTCATCCATGTTGTTCGTCTCATCTAAGTCCACTTCCAAGCATCCTCCTACCCATCACCATTATCCTCGATAAATGTTTTCCTTAGTACACACAAGACATAAGATGTTTAGGTCTTAGCCCGTGCTGGGGTGAGTATAATGATAATCAGTACGGACCTCGAGACCCCCAAAGGTCTCCCAGAATCTACAAATGATAATCCTAAAAAGTAAGAGTACATCCACAAGGTACGAAGTAACAACCATCCTTATATAGGTGTATTCCCACACACATATATATGTTGTCAAGATTACACAGTGATCCATATACTCATCCCAAAGTAAATCTTTCCACGAAGGAAGAAGTACCATGAAGGAAATACCACACGGGTGATGTCCTATTATGTAACGTCACACAGAGAGGAACCAAAATGGTTTCACCATAAACATTATAGCTCATCTCACACCAGGTATAACTTAGGTATGGTAGTAATGATTGTTAGATGTAACAACTGTATCATCTTACTCTGTTGAGAGGCAGACCCACATATGATCCTAAATCATCAGACCCACATAGGATCCTAGTACACCATACCCATGTAGGATCCTAGAGTAGTCCCACATGGATTCCTAGAGTGGTTCCATGTGGGATCCTAGAACATAAACCGATGTAGGATCCCAAAGAATAGTCCCAGGTAGGATCCCAAGGCCTAGACCCATATAGAATCCCATTCTCATGTTATAGACATCCATAGTGTTCCCGCACTAAGCTCTCATGATTCCAGGAGGGTCCCCTACTCATGCCATAGGGCGATAATCCAAAAGCCATAAAGTCCCATGAAGATGTATCCCCAAAGAACCACCTAGTAAAAGGGGTCACAACGAAACTGATAGTGCATAAAATGTATTCCTGGTCAGTAAGTTATTGGAACTTTTAGTCACAAGGGCCCGGTTGAATTCATGTTCGACCCAACCCGACCATGTCTCGACATTATCCAAAACTCAAGTGGGGTTTACCAAAAGGACCGTATTGATCCTAGGATTCTAGAAAAGTATATGGTTCATCAAACAGACGCTCGTAGCTCATGTTATTGCTGAAAGAGTGGAAAGGGTTTGAAGCTGGTCTGGGTCCGGTCCAATGCAACCAGTGCGATCCGACCCGGCCTTCTGAGTCAGACCTAGCCCGCTGGGTCTGGCCCGGCTAGCCAGAAGACCCGCACAACTCATCCCAGAGGAGGCCCGTGGCTGGCCCGCCGTCGGGCAGCCCCGCAGTGGGATCCCCCCTTGCTTCCACCCAAGTGGGAGGTGCCCCCAGGGTACCCCAAACGACCTAGCTGTTTGTGTTGGGTGGACATCCGGCCAGCGCCACATGGCAGCGGCGGCTAGCACGTAGGACCCAGGGGTCCCGCTCGACTCCTAGGTAGGCCGGACGGCCTGCCCACCTCTGCGGCACGGTCACACGTCGTGCCCCCTCTAGCGGCCTGCAACTAGTCAGCCACCCCCCTTCTACTGGCGCAACCTCATGTTGTGGCCCCTACAGACCCGACGATGTAGATGCATACCGCGACCCCTTCACGCGGTCAGTCGTACGCCGACCGTCCCCTTGCTCCGCTGAAGCCAACAGGCCGTGTCCCTCCTCCTGTGGTGCGGTAGTGCTTCTACTATCATTGGAGCCGGCCAGAGTGTCGGGCACCACTCCCGAGCCCTACCGGCATTGGTCACTAGCACTGATCACCAGCAACGATCCTCAGGTCACCGGGTGTGCCCCGGTGGCCCGATCATCATTCTGAAGACTCCTGTACTCGTCTCGGGACATCTCCATCGATCCATGTCCACCACGATTGGTATTCTCTCAACCTAAAAACATTATGCAAAGAACACCAAAATCCACAATTGGTAGCTGAGGGGTCGGACTATGTTTGTTTGGCCCACACCCTCCATGTTTGAATTGTAGCAAGCACTATATTTGTTCGTAAATCTACAAGATCTATAATAACGTATTAAGGGGTATAGAAAAACAACAATGCCCACCTCGAATATTCATTGACACTGGTGAGGAGTGGGAAAGATGAACGTTCGTTTGTCATCGATTAAGATGTTCCTCGTTGGAGATCCTTCGACAGAGTTCTTTATTAGAGAAATGATCATCAAATTAGAATAGTTCATCCTCTATGGGGGGTTTCCTATTACATGATCCTCCACCAAGCATCTTCTCCAGCAAAAAACCAATAGCCCCATCAAGGTGATAAAGTTCCTCCCCCTTAATTTATAGGTTTAATGACTTCATTTAATAATTTCATTAAATGATGGGGGTTTGTAACAATTAAAAAATTGTTTTGAAGGGATCGAGTGGTCCCCACTGAGAATTCAGAAGAATTAAAAATTTAAATAAAAATAACGTTAGTTTATTTTTATTTCCACTTCTTTTTATTTTCCCACGTTGGGTAGAAAAAACTACCTTCCACCCACAACCAATTTCAGATAAGGTGAAGGTCTCCTTAAGAAGCTATTGGCACCGCGGGAGCAATGGTGCCCTCAGATTTAAATTCTGAGCACTGGTTAAAAAGTTCTAAAAACCCACTCCCACACTTACTGAATGTACTTAAGAAACATCAGGAAACAAATCCAGGCTCTCCAAGCCTCGAAAACATGTAACATCATAATATTCATTCTTGAATGTTTCCATATAATTTTAAAAAAAATTACATGTAAATTATTGGTCCTTACCTTCTCCCCACCTTATGGGTTTGCATCCTTGAAAGCCACATCAAAAAAAGTACAAAAATAAGTGGGGGTACCCAGCATGAATCTGAGCCTCCTGATCTCATGTGCTCTCCTAGTGGTTCTTGTGATGTAAAGGTACACACACAAGTGGTATCAATTTACCATGAAGGACTCCCTCATGTCAATCCTCATTCTCCACATGAACCTCCGAAAATGTTTCCCCATCGTTGATGTCAAGCACGCCACAGTAAATTATGTGAGTAGGATCATGCACGTATCTCCTCAGCTGGGATACATGAAAAAAATTGTTCACCTAGTGCAACTGAGGGGGATGTTCTAGTCGATATGCCACCTCAAAAACTCTACTGAGGAACTAAAAGGGTTCAATGAACATCAGATATAACTTGCTGCCCTAGCCAAATCTCATCAAACCACGTCGGGGTGAGACCTGTTGAAAGACATGGCCACCAACCTCAAACTCCAGAGGTCTCTCTCTCCTGCCAGCATAAGAATTATGCCTTCTTTGTGAAATCTTCATCTTCTCATGGATGATCTGCACCTTCTCCATGGTAGCTCATACCATCCATGGTCCCATGATTGCTAACTCCACTGGGTCAGTCCATCACAAAGGCGATCTACATGGTCGGCCTGACAGAGCCTCGAATGGTTCCATCCCAATGGTGGAGTGATAGCTGTTGTCGTATGAAAACTCGAACAAGGGAAACTGATCCTCCCAGCTACAACCAAAGTTGATGACACAAGCAAACAACATGTCCTCGAGGGTATGAATGGTCCGCTCAGTATTTCCATAATCTAAGGATGGAAGGTGATGCTCAAAAGTAGCTTCATCATGAAATCCTCCTGCAACCGCTTCCATAGACGGGAATTGAAATATGCATCCTGATTAGAGACAATTATCAAGGGTACTCCATGTAGCCGAACAATCTCTTGCACATAGAGGCATCCCAAGTGCTCTGTTGATCCCTGCTCTCTGATTGGTTGGAAGTGGGATGCCTTGGTGAGTCGGTCAACAACCACCTAGATAGAATAAGGACCCCTAGATGTATGTGGAATTCCTATCATGAAGTACAAGGATATTCCATCCCACATCCACTATGGTACCTCATAATTCTAAACTAAACTTTATGGTACCTAATGATGTACGTTCAATTGCTGACATGTGAGGTACTGAGAGACAAACCATGCTACTTCTTTCTTCTTTCCCATCCTCCAGTATTTTCGTCGTAGGTCCTGTTACATCTTCACCACTCATGGATGTACCACTAGATGGGATGTGTGGTACTCCCTCAACACTTCCTCCCAAAGAGACACTGGTACCGTGGTACGTCCTATGAATAGGACGACATGCTCCCTACATTCAGAAAACCCATCAGGTGCTTGTCTTGTAGATATCTAAGCACGTAGATCCTCTCAGTCAATGTCCCCATGTTGCACCTCAATGACTTGCTGAAGGAGTGGGGGGAGTGACTATAATAGAAAAAAGAAAATCTTCTCTATCTCAATCCACAATGTATAACTTCAAAGAGGGCAGTGGCTCCGTCGTCTCACCTAGAAGCTATAAACCAGATCTCTTACTGAGTGCATCTGCTACATCATTCCCCTTCACAAGAGAATAAACTATCTCGAAGTCATAGTCCTAGAGGAATTCAAGACAACATTGACATCTCGGGTTCAGGTCCTTCTGGAGGAAGACATACATGAGTCTCTGGTGATCAGATTAGACTATAAAATGATTTGTCATCAAATAGTGTCACCACATCATCAAATCGAAGACCACAACTACGGACTCAAGGTCATGGGTAGCATAGTTCTTTTTATATCGTCTCTGCTGTTGAGAACCATATGTGATAACTGCTTGTTCATGTATCAGGACACATCTGTGCCCCATCCCTGATGTGTCATAGTAGACAACGTACCCAATTCCCTCCTTCGGAAGCATGAAGATTGGGGAACTAGTTTGCCTCTACCTCAGCTCCTGAAAACTCTGTTGGCACCTCTTTGACCACGCGAAGAGTTGCTTATTCTTCATCATTGGTGATAATGGTGCTTCAACTCTGAAAATATATAGCACAAATCTCCGGTAATATCCGACCAATCCCAAGAAACTCCGTACCTCCGTGACACACTTGGGTGGCTCCCAAAAAATTACCACCTCAATATTCGCTAGATCCACCATAACTCCAGCCTCCGAGATGACATGTCCCAGAAAATTAACCCCTCGGATCCCGAACTAGAACTTCGAGAGCATACCATAAATATGGGGATATCATAGTGTGTCTAGAACTACCTACAAATGATAGGCATGCTCCTCCTCAATATCCAAGTAGATCAGAATGTCGTCGATGAAGACATGTACAAAGAAATCAATGTATGGATGAAAGATCATGTTCATGATTCCCATGATCACTACTAGAGCATTGCTCACATTGAACGAAATTACAAAAAACTCATAATGGTTGTTCCGACATTGGAAAGTCATCTTCATCCCATCCTCATCTCGTACTCTAAGCTGGTGATAACCAGACCTGAGGTCTATCATTGAGAACCATCGTGCTCTCTTCAGCTGATCAAAGATGTCGTCAATCCTCGCAAGTGGGTACTTTTTCTTCATGGTCACATGGTTTTGGTGCTGATAGTCAAAAAAAGTCTCAAGATACCATCCACCTTCTTGGTGAAAAAAATATGGTCTGCCCAAGGAGAAACACTACGTCAGATAAACCCCATACCCTGTAAGTCCTCCAACTATACCCGTAGTTCACGTAGCTCCATAGGAGCCATCCGATACACTGGTGTATATATCGGTGCCCTCTCAGGGTACAAGTTAATGTAAAAGTCCACCTACCTACAAAATGGTAGACTCGGAACATCATCATGGAAGACATCCATGTACGGGTCCACTACTACAGGATAACTTGGTCACTTCACATCAATCACTCCAAGGGTAAGGCTAGCCAACTGTTGACTGATTGGTTTCACTCTCCTCCGGATAAGTCAATCATGTGTTACAAAGGCTCCCTTTTCACTAGTGAAGGTAATACTAGTCCCATCCTCTCAATTACATAGGAATTTTGGCCAAATTCAATCAGTATGGGCATCTACTGTAGATAACCAATCCATATCCAAGATGATGTTGTAAGGACTTGACACCGCTAGTAGAAGATCCTAGTCGAAGCTCTCACCTCTTAGAGTTAGCTCACACTGCCGACACTAGTGTGTAATCATCGAATCCTCTCTCGTAAGAGTCCATATCCATAAGGATCGATCCAAGAGCTCCACTGAAATCTCAGAACTCCGAACGAGGGCAGTGGAAATAAAAGAATAATTGGTACCCATGTCTATAAGTATTGTAGCTTAGGTAGAGTAGACTCAGATCCTACCTCGTATCATATCCGAAGCATCGTGGTCAAAGGCCTCAACTTCCAGGAGTAGAGCTCACCCCTTTCCACTTGATCCATGTGGTCGGGGTGGACCACCCAGTGATGGTGGTTGTAACACCTCAAATCGTCACCCACCACTAGCTGCATGACTAGATCCTATGCCACATCTACCTACTCCCAGTGGACCTCCTCAGTGGAACCTCCTTTTCTTCCTAGGAGGTCCTTCGACCATCTTCTGATCATCAGTATGGCAGGTTGGGTAGTCATGATCCATGTGACTTTGCCCGCCACAAGCGTAACACTACCTGCTCCTCTCATGACTTGCTCTGTCTGGGGTGCCCCGCAAAACCGAACCTGAATCCATCAGTTTTCCACCTGTGGGTCAGGTCCTCTTGGACCTCTGTGACATCTGTCTGCTCCTAGCAGTAGAAGACTCCACTACGTGATTCCCGGTGGTGGGTCTCATTGCTGGTGACAGCTTATCAAGAAAAGTCAAATCATATAGGGCTCACTCTAACACCCCCACATGCATCGAGATGCTAAGAGAAATCATCGAATCCCTATTATACCTCTTGAGTCCCTGCCAGAAGGTCCGGGCCCTGCTGAATGGGACCTGCACCATATCGATGGAGTAGTGCGAGAAGTCGGTGAACTTCACTAAGTACTGAGCCGCAGTCACGCTGCCCTACTGTAGAGGAAGAAGCTCTTGTATGCGCACTGTGCGAAGGGTCGCTGGGACAAACTCTGCCCAAAACATGCTCTCAAAGTCTGCCTAGAGAAGTGTCACCTTGTCGTGAACTTGGAGCATCAAGATCCACCATCTGCCTACCGCTACCTATAGAAGACTGGTGGAAATGGTCACCATGAGATTAGCCGGTGTCCCTACTAGTCAGAAGACTCTCACCATGGCCTCCAATCAATCCTCAACCGCTTGTGGGTCCATATCACCCATGAACCTGGGTGGCCTCTGGTGATATAACTCCTGCAGCACTCTCAAGTGGCGTGTAACCTTTACTGTGGGGGATGGTGGAATAAGTGGCCCAATGGGTAATGGTACTACTGGTGCCTTTGCTGGTGCCTCTACTAAAATAGGGCCCTGCACCGAGGCCTCATCGCTCGGTGGGCTATCATGACATACTCAACCAAGAACCTATGATGGATGTCTACGTTGAGGAATCCAGGAATGAAATAGGTGTGCCATGGTAAATAAGTTATACCTTGTGAGTTGACTCAATGAGATCTCAAAGAATACTTTTCAAATCATACACTCATACAATGTTTTCGTGCACTAAGTCATAAATTAGAAATCAGGGTCTTGATGTATGGATCTGTCAACCACCGCATCAACACTTGATTCCTTAAAATGATAACCACACTCAGAACAGATAAATATATTGTTGTTAAAATATCAGAGTCCAATTCTATATGGTAGAACTGACAACTCTGATACCATTTTTTCATGACCCGTCCTCGGGTCCTGTACTGTGACTACCCCAAGCCTGCCTTCAATAGGCCATTAGCAAGCGACTAGCACATAAAGGCATATCCCAATAATCAGGAATGAATTTCCATTAAAACCACCTACACACACAGTCTGAAAAAACATATAGGATTAACCACAAGTAACTACTATTTTAAGAAGTGTGAGGAACGTAAGGGCCAGTATACAAGCCCAAATAAAATTACTAGTACAACTGAAAGGGAAACATCACCTAGATATTTCACCAAGAATCCTACCTGAAGGTTAGGTACTGCTCTCAATCAATTGTTCCTTGTGGTACATCTCATATTTTTCCACCTCTTATCGGCCACTTGTCAGTCACCCTTAGCCTCGATTAATGATGTATGTCATCTACATAGAACACAACATGGTGCGGGCATAGCTCGTGCATGGGTGAGTATAACGATACACAGTAGGGACCCCGATACTCCTAAAGGTCTCCCAAAATCCACAAACAATAACCCTAAAAAATAAGAGTACAATCACTTGGTACGATGTAACAACCAACCATACATAGGTGTATGCCAATACATATACCTATATTTTCTATATTACACAGAGCACCATCTCCTGATCCAAAATCACAACTATCCACAAAGGAAGAAGTACCACGAAGGTAACACAACACTGGTTCGTACCTCTTTGGTAACACCACATAAAGAGGAACCAAAATGGTTTCACAACAAAGATTAGAACTCATATCACACCAGGTATATCATAGGTATGGTAGTAATGATGAATAGATGTAACTACAGAATCATCATAGTCTATTTAGTGGCAGACCCACTTAGGATCCTAAATCATCAGAACCTCATAGGATACCAGTACAACAGACCCATGTAGGATCCTAGAGTAGTCCCAAGTGTATTCCTAGAGTGGATTCAGGTGGGATCCTAGAATAGAGACTCATGTAGGATCCTAATTCAAAATCCCACATACGATCCCAAGGCACAGACCCACATAGGATCCCTTTCTCATGTTACAGCCAGCCATAGGGTTCCCTCACTAAGATTGCGTGACTCTTGGATGGTCTACAACTCACGCTATAGATCAATACTACAACATTGATGAAGTCTCAAGAAGAATTATCCCCAAAGGAACTCCACATAATAGGGGTATCAACGTAACAGAGGGTGCGTCAAATGGATGCCCGGTCTGTTAGTTATTGTCCTTTTTAGTGTAGAGGGCTCGGTTGGAGTCGTGTTCGATCCAACCTGGCCATTTCCCAACATAATCTAATTTTATGTGGTGTATAAAAAAATTTCCATCTCAATCCAAGGTTTATGGCACCATAGACATTTTTTCAAATGAACGCCCATAGCACAAGTTATGGTCGAAAGAGCGGAAATGGGTTGAATCGGGTGTGGGTCCGATCTGAACGAGTCGGACATAACCGAACTAGTTTGGGTCGACTTGGCCCAATTCGGGTCCGACCCTATGTCTGACCCAACCAGCGGGATCTGACCCGTCCTGCTGGGTCAGGCTTAGCCCATTGGGTCTGCCCCGCCGGTGCGGCCCGACCCACTGGGCAGCCCACAGGAGGCTCGCGGCTGGCCCGCAGCAGGGTGACCCCATGGTGGGGTCCAACCTAGTTTCCACCCATGGGGGAGGCGCCCCTTGGGTACCACTAACAGCCCAACCATTTATGTTGGGTGGCCAACCGGCCGATGCGACATGGCACAGACGGCTGGCACGTGGGACCTGGGGGTCTTGCACGGCTCCTCACCTGGCCGGATGGCCAGCCCACCTCCACGGCGTGGTCGTCCACCGCGCCCCTTCGGCAGATGGAATCGAGCCAGCAGTCCCCCTGCCTTTGTGGCCTCGTGATGCGGCCCCTCTAGGCCTGGAGGTGGGGGTGTGCATCGTCGCCCCCTTCCCGCAGTTGTTCGTGCACCGGCCGCTACCCTTGATCATCCACGACTGATGAGCAGCGACCCTTCTCGGGTAGCGCAGCTGCGCTACCGCAGTCATCGCAGCTGGATGGAGTGTTGACTGCCACTCCTGTGACTTATTGGTGTTGGTCTCCATCACTGGTCATTATCCAAGTTCCTCGGGTCACCGGGTTCACCTTGGTGGCCTGATCATCATTCCAAAAACTTCTTCACTCATCTCGAGACATCGCCATCGGTTCCAGACCACCTCGGTCAGGATTCTCTCAACCTAAAAACAACCCCCGAAGAACACCAAAATCCACAAAGATTGTGGAGGGGTCTGGCCATGTTTATTTGACCTGCACCCTCTACATTAAAATGGTAGCGAGTGACATTTCTTTTTTTTAAATCAATAAGTACAACATTCATGGGGTAAGGTGTATACAAAAACAACAATCCCTAACTCAAAGATTCATTGATGTCAGTGAGGAGAGGGAAAGGTGGGCATTTATTTGTCTTATTTGAATATGTTCCTCATTGGAGATCCTTAAATGGAGTTCTTTAAGGGATAAATGTTCAGCAAAGGAGAAGAGACCATCATCTAAGGGGAGGGGGGGGGGGTTCCTCCAACAAGATCCTCCACCAAGCTTCTTCTCAGGCCAAAAACCAAGAGCCCAATAATGGAGATAAAGTGCCTCCCACTTAATTGATAGGTTTAATGACTTCATTTAATGAAGTCATTATATGTTGGGGGTTTCGAACAATAAAAAGGGTTTCAATAGATTGGGTGGTCCACAAAGAGAATTCAAAAGAATTCAAAAGTTAATTAAAAATAAAGATAGTTTATTTTTTATTTACACTTTTTTCCCTTGATGGGTAGAAAAAACTATCTTCCACCCATGAACAACTACATCCGAGGTGAAGGACTCCTTAATTAACTACCGGTGTTTTTAGATCAATGGTGCCCTCAGATTTCAATTTCGAGAACTAGTTCAATTGTTACAAAAATCTGCTCACATGCTTACTGAAAGTTTGTAAGAAACTTCAGGAAAACATTATGGGATCTCCAGGCCTCAGAATCATGTAACGTCAGTAACTGCAAACTCGAATATTTACATCTAATGTTTTTATGAGAATGAATCAATTTACTAGGTCCTTACAGTTGTGGAATTATTTTACTAAGAATGTAAATCCTATGAGGGAGAACATATTGTTGGGAAAATGTGTAGGGTAATCTGACTTAGTGAAATAATGAAAGCTATATGGAATTAGGTCACACAATGATTGGGGATCTTGAATGAAAAATGTTATAGGGAATTTGGGTCCTCAATGTCAATGGACTTTATGGTCCAAAAATATTTAATAACATAGGGTTAGTGTGAGTATTGAAATACTTATAGGGTAGGATAAGACTTAACCCACTAATATGTTTGGGTGAGTGTGTGTTTGGTTGTTGTTAAACCCTTTAAAATAAATAGATTTTTCAATATTAATTATTTTAATAATTTAATATGTAGAATCCAAAATATTCAATTACATTTTGGTTAGTAGATAATTATACTCTAAATTATAATTTATCAATATTAAATATATTTTTAATTATTATGAATGAAGATAAATCTTCTGAGTGGATGGAGTTTTTGGATTCTAGAGATTCATCTAGAATCAAGGATAAGAATATTATTTATTATGCCATAGTTGTTGGAGGTTATTTTGGATTATTTGTACAAAAGAGGTCTAAATGATGATTGGATATAAGGGAATTATGTAATACAAAAAATAACATACAGAAACTGATTTTTCATGATTCAATATTTCCCAAAAATAATATATCTTTTAATAATATTTCTAATGATTTCAATTAACCATCATATAATATCATTGTGAAAGGGGATAATAATTTAAGATGTACATGGTATCCTCTTAGATAAGATGAATAATTTTTGTCATTATATTATCATATTTTTTTTCAGGTAAAGTTGAATTATTTGAGACTTTTAAATCCTATGGTACTTATAATGGGTTTATCTAGATTTGATGGTTACAGAATTACATCCATTAGAAAAATATTTTTCTATATTTTCTTCACATCTGTGGCTTTGAAATTTAGTGTTGGGGGACATGTATTAGACAATATTGATCCTCAAATAATAGGGATTCAATATTGGGATCCTCTCATTAATCTCGTAAATGTTAATAAATATATTTATAAAATATTTCTTATAATTCAAGGACCCAGTTTGTTCTTCTATCACCCACAAATTCTATGTGATATTACATTGGTTGTTGGAGTCCCTATCAAGATGGATATATAAATGGAAAAATTTGATATGGTCATTTATCTGAACTATTAGAAGTTGTAAACCTTATATATCCTTTTATTATAAAATTTATTTTTTGAATTGAAAAATTCAAAAACAAAATTACTTCTTGATAATTAAGAGATTCTAGTGTTTTGTACTGTTTAAAATAATATAAGGAGATCTATATATAAATAACATAGAATATTGGTTCATAAATCATTTAATATAATGAGTTATATTGCTAAAAATTGATGAATGTATAATCATACAGGATAAGTAACTTTTATGTGTATAGAGACCGATCAAAATTATAGGGATTTACTACGGGATCAAACCAACTAAAACTATAGAGATTGTGATTCTCATGAACGAACTCTAAATTTAAATTTTCTAATAATAGAATAGAATGGAGTTGTTTTGATGTATAACAAAATAGTAAAAATAAAAATGGGAAGGAACCAATAAAGGGATCAATATGGGTTGGATTTATCTAATTTCAAACTAAAATTTAATCACTAATGAAATGACCGAATTCTAATTTATATTTTGAAATATAAATTGTGACTATATTGAAAATAAGTATTGTTCTTAAAATGAGTAACATAATTAGGAATTGGCAGATATTAGGGAAAAAATTATCTTGATTCTTGTTAAAATTGAGGAAATGTATGTAATAAGGGGGAAATATCCAATTGGGATAATTAATTTAAATGGAATACAACAATTGCGAAAGAGGAGTACCATTTCAATAGATAGAGGTATAAATGGAAGGAATCACTAGGAGTTGGTCTCGACATATGTGATACTAATTTTATGAAACCATTAATGATAGGGAACTCCCATAATAAATCTAATTATACCCTTAATGATGGAAAATCTATGGTTACTAAAACTATGGACATCCCAACAAAATAGAATGTTGGTGGAATGAATAATCAAATTAAAAAAATATATCGAAACATATTACATACAAGGTATAAAACAATGTAACATATTATGATTATCTTTAACATGAAACTACATTTGGCCTCCATATATTGTGTTGTTAACCACTTTTATCCTTATCTACAACAGGAATAGGGAAAATATAAATGGTTAGGCTTCTAATGATAATGTTGTTCTATGGCAACTCCCTTTTTATGGCTAATTAGTCTCTTTATATGGAGGGAATCCCAATTGAAATAAGTGGTCCAGTGAGAACATTAATGTAAAAAGAGTAGAAAATGGTTATATATCTACTGACTGATAATCATTGATATAAAATCATTTAAATGATCTTAGATGAATATGAAATGGAAATACCATCTTGAATGATTGTTGTAATGTATCATATTAGTACATCATATTTGAAATATGATCTATCTGGAGGAAAGCCTCTGTTTATGTCAATAATATCATAGTTTTTGGTTGATGATACAAAATTTTTAACAATTACTATAAATTCCCATGGAACATAGGAATAATAATGTCTAGATATTCTAACTAAATTTATTTATCTAATGAGAAAATATATGAGTATCCTTCTAAATGTTTGACTACCAATGGTGATAAAATTGATATAAATCCGTCTATTTATAATTCATCTATGTATTCAATTTTTTTTGGGAAATTAATATATATGGATGTAGTATATCAAGTTATTTTTCCCTTGATTCATGTTGTTTTTTTGTAAGGATTTATTTTGATCCCCTATAGATAAAAAATCTAGTATGAAAGTGATAAAAACATACTCAAGAAAATGATAATAATAATGTGGGGAAGAGGAATGCATTGTACTACCTTCAGACGATGAACCTGATACATGGTATAAATAAAGTATATGGATGAAAATATAACACCCTTATTCTATACGAAGCCACAATCATGTGGGTCTTAGAGGAAAAACCAAAAAAAATTTGTTCCCATTGTATGTAACATTTTTTTAAATATCATTATGGGAATAATATTTTTATTTAGTACTTTTATTCATCCTTCTTGTACTGGTTGTATGTGTGTGTGTATCTTAATAAATTATATGTAGAATATTGGTTTTTATTACCAAATCCATTATTAATCCATTTTTTATTTAATAAATTTATTTATGATAGCTTTTGGAGGGCCGTGGGTGGGGAATGTGATCATGAAAGGGTTAAAAACTCAAAATTCAATTTATATGAGTCTTTATAAGAGATTTTCCCCCTAGAACATAGTAATGACGTTTATAACTAGTGCCACTCAAAAGTAGATTATTGTTTTTAAAAAAATAGGTCATTGTTCATTCATACACCATTATTACCTCTAATTTTAGGATTACATTTCCCTCTGTCATTGAAGATCATTTCCAATCCACTATAGGGATATAAATTCATGACATATCATGGAATTATCATGTCTATAAATATATAGAAATAAAATATGAAGCATTATAGAATTGTATACAACATATATGTTTGAGGATAAAATATACATGGATATAGATGAACCATATAATACTTGAATAATCCTATATATTAGAAAATAGTTCTGCATCCACATAGGGATGGACCACAAAACAAGGTTATTTAGTATTGAATTATGTTTGGTTTCCCATTAGGAAATATGGATAGTTTCTCACATTGGTTTGTTTGGAACTTTTTCTATTGTTTTATATTTGGTGGTTTTAAATTTCATAATTATTCGAATTAAAACACATAGTTTCATATCTTCTTTCATTAAAAATGGGTTTCTATTTCCCATAAATTTTTGAATTATTTCCTATAAATTATATTGGAAATATATATTATTAATTATTATTTAAAATAAGAATTATAATAATAAATTATAAATATATTACAAAATATTTATTATATTATTAAATACTAATTATATTATTAATTATTACTTGTAAATATTACTTATATTGTTAATTTTATCTTTTTTATATTATTAATAATTATGTATTATATTAGTAATCATTGTTTCAAAATTAACAATATAATTAATAAATGATAGTATAATTAATAATTAATTAAAAATGTAATTATGGACAACTATTCTACATCCTTGCGGTCGGGTGTTCAACCACCAATTTCCCTCAGTTCGGATGGGATTTTTGGATTATACTATAGTGAGTCCTAAAACATTGGGTACTATACTGAGTACTAATGAAACATTTTCACCATAGAATCCATTGTAAAAGTGTGTCTACATTATCTGGCACTTTAGAAGATGAAGTATTACAAAACTGTTATTCACAAGAAGGTCATTTAGTCCAAAAACCAGGACATTTATCAATGATGATGGGGCTTTTGAGATATAAAATTTATACTGGGATAGTTATAAAGTCAGCCGACACTTGGAGGTGGGTTTGGATTTTCCATACCAGCTATGATTTGTTTGATTTGTTTTTTATTATTATTAACTATAAGACATTAAGAAATTATAATTATATTTCTTTGGATGAAAGGAGATATATCTTATATTCATAAAATCAAGTATTATTAAAAGTATGATTATGAAATAAAAACACATTATTATGACATATTTTCCATTACGTGACAAATATTCCCATTAGATGCTCATAGATCATATAATACATTTTATTTATTATTGGTGTTATGATGGTTGTCATTTTAATTCATTAGTTTTAAGATTTTTTAACATTGTATATCCTTTTTGGGATATGAAATTCAAATCATGGATATTTAATTTCATCAACAAGAATTCATAAATCCTTAAAATCCAATATTAAAACCAACCATTTCATCGTAACTAATGTAAATAACTCAATTACCCATATTTAAATTTGAATATGGGGATGAGTTTGTTCTTCTGTAATCTCATAATTTTATCAATAATCACCTTTGCAGTAGATATCATTATAAAAATTGATATTCAGAAAGGGAAAAAATATTTTTCCACTTTCTAAGGCATTTAATGGAGGCCAAAAAATGTTCTCAATTGATTATTATATTATTTTTTCTACTTATAAGATGAGTTTTCATTAATAGTAATATTATGAAAAATTCACTGTATTTTTTAAAGAATACAATAATATAGGGAATTATTTTGAACATATGTTTATAATAATGATTTTCAATTCACATCGAATGAATTTCCAATCAGATTTATTCATTAATAAATAAAGGTTATATAGTTAATCATGTTGATTTTGTATAATATAATGATGAAAGTATGTATATTCCATCACTAGATCCAATCCATCATAGTCATGTATAATAAAGGGCATGTGTGGCTCTTGAAACTAACATTACATAGGTCCGAAGGCTTGATGAAGAACAAATCCATGGTGTTTTGGATCTAAATTTTAGGGTTAGGACGGTGTTGATCCTAATGTTCAAAACATATCTATAGTCAGGATTCAAAGGGAACCTAAGGGTGTTAATTATAAAATGAATCATCTACTATGTTTTCAGTTGAATAATAATGTATATTTGTAAATATAATTAAACATTCCTGTTAAGATAAACTCTGGTGAGTACATAGACTCTGATGATTAGAAAATGGATGTAGATCATTACATACATTATCCATATATGAAAGGATAAAATTTTATTACCGAACACCCAGTCTCTCTCTCTCTCTCTTCTCATCGAAAACTGAATTATTGTAAATGTATGATAAATTCTATGAAGACAATATCTATCACTCTTAATTAAATATTGATGTGAAATTATATATATTTTTTGTATATTTTTACTAAATCAAGGATCGATAGTGAAACCATCACAACTACCTTAATTATTGTCTAAATTGTTTACAATAAAGTTGAGATGTTGGGGAATGTGACATTAGGTTTGTAGGTTATGTGAAACTCACTGTTTTCAAGAATCACCTTCAACATAAGGATAACTCTACTCTATTTGAGGGGTATGATTATATTAAATTGCCTATGATTGTTGTAAGCTATCTTCAATTGTCTATATGAAAAAAAATAGTTTTTTTATGATAATTATAAAACTATTTATAAATTCTCTTTCTTCAATGGGTCATATGGCCAATCATGGGTCAACGATTTTCCATCTGTATGACATTAAACCCTCATAGATGGAGAATGGGGTGATGTTTCCCATAACTCATATTTAAGGGAGTGTTTTAGAGTGAAGTAATACTGATTTAAATGAAATTAAATTTTTGGACCACTTTTTGGTGTCACTGGTTCCTATGGAAAGATCAAAAGAGAATAATAACACAATATTTTTAGATGATTCTAGATTGCCTATTTCAGGTGATTTTAGGGGTGATGACACTGTAAAACTGGGGTCACTAATTAAATTTATTTTTGTTGAAATCACGTTCAATTATGGAAATTTGGATTCTGTTTCAGAATCATTAAGTTAATTAGTAGTTTTTACTATGAGAAGTAATCCCAATTTTTATAGGGCGGGGAACACACGACCCCCTCATCATTCCTCCTTGATAGTCCTATTATGGAAATTTTTTATAATGCAATCATGATATTGTGAGCATTATAGGATGAATAAATTGGGTTTAAAGTATTTTTGTAGGAATGATATAGTTCCACATTGAGATCAGGATCCTTGGGTCTCTGAGGAAGTTAATTAAGAAGATGTTCTGGCTATGGAATTGATGATGTATAAAAATATATGTTTGAAAAATCATAAACATAATCAAATTATGACCATGATCCATGGAAAAATATATTTTATGGATGATATTCCAACATATATCTGGATGATGTAATTCAAAAAATAATTGTTTTATAGTAAAAACAGTAAATGAT
Source organism: Viscum album (assembly GCA_963277665.1). Taxonomy (NCBI): domain Eukaryota; kingdom Viridiplantae; phylum Streptophyta; class Magnoliopsida; order Santalales; family Viscaceae; genus Viscum; species Viscum album. Next base: position 383,458,745 of record OY728136.1, read on the forward strand.
AAAATTCTTATTTATGATTGGTGCCTTTGGAAGAGTCCAGTTGGTATTTATTTTTATTTCACAATGAGGGTTTCATGTTAAATGTCTTATCAAGTATCCACATTACTACATTTTAACATATTTTAATAACTCATAAAATTCATTTTCTCTCTATAGAATAGTTTTTTTTATTATATGATACCGGTTTTATTAATTACATAATTATATATATATATTTATTTCATTAATTAATGAATATGAGTCAGTTGGAGCTCTCTTGAAGCAAGGTTGTTGAATAATATTTCTTTTATTTTTGGGATCTTATGAAATATCTTGGGTTTGATATACTAGGTTTAGGAAAGACAATGATTTTTAATCTTGTGGGTGTGTCATTGAAGAAGTTGGATACACCAACCTAGGGTGATTCTTTTATGATATCTAAAGACCTTCATCTCTCTTTTTGAAGTGGTGTTTCTAGTAATAATGATATAAACTAGCATCATTAGGTTTCAAAGAAACACTCAATAATATATTTATTTATTTTACGAAGAACAGTTATGCATATAGTCCAGAATTAGGAATCTTTCATGAATCGAGTATATATTAGAAAATATTCAATTTTTACTCATCTAATTAAATGTTTAAGTCAAATCATAGAGAATAAGTTATCAAATTCATCATATATATACCAACATGGTTTCTTTTTATAAGAGATTCATCCTTATAATAAATGGGTATTTCCATTTGTTAGTCCCCAATGAGGAATTAAAATTAAATGTATTGGGTATTAAATCAATCACATTATATCTTGAAATTAAAACTTTATAAGACTTGGATGTTGACATCAACCTCATTAGAATTAAGAATTTAAAGTGAATTCATGGATTTATATTATCATCCATCAATAAATTAGATTTATATTATTGAATTTAATTTTATATAGATTTTATGATTATATTCACAATTTAAATGTATAAATAATTATATATTTCTTACATTAGGAATGTTACTTGAATTCTGGTAGACGTTGACTATAGTGATGCACTAGAGTATACAAAATATCAAATAGATTATGATAAAACTATGTAAATATATGTACTGGGTCAAACTATTCAACATTTACAAGATAACTAATGTTGGAATACTATTTCTTGACTCTTCTCTTTTAAGGTGATTATGAGGCTACTTGTTGGATAAATAATTCAATATATTTTAATGAATATAATATTCCAAGAATATTTAGTGATCGGCCTCCCCTAATCAAGGTTTATTTAACTAAAATGAGGATGAAACCCTATGTGGAACCTTAATCCTTAAGGAGTCACATGGGATATCATAGAGGGTAGGGGTTTGTGGATGATAAAACTCATGTGCCAACCACAGGTGTTATGGGTAAGGCCGAGACATGTAATTAATTTTTGAAATTGTATGGCTCAAGGGATAATTTTATATAAGGGATAAAAAATTCTCATATAGTGGTATCCTTTAGGGATCATCTTTCAAATAATATTTAATTTCAATTATGGGTGGATGAAATGAATGATCAGACTAATTATGAATTGCCTACATATGAGGTAGTTGTTTGGTTCCATTGAGAGTAGCATAATGTGGTTATATAAAAAGGCCACAATGGGAAGAAAAAAAACTTTTTATTATTCTATTTTAACTATGTTTGAGAATTATTGTCCAAATCAATTATTGTTTGTTGGTATTGATTACACTAGAAACATGGCTCTAATTTTTTAAAGTTCTACAAATTTCATTACAACATATCCTAATAAAGAGGTTGTTTCTACATCTGAGAATGAAACTTCAAGTAGTAGGTTGGGTAATTCTGATGAGTAGGGGGTCATGCATGTAACAACCCAATACATTGAAATGAAATTTAATATTTAATGTATAAATCACTAAGTCTCTACAAACACCACTTTGTTTTAACTTATCCTATAAACGTAATTTCTCCACCTCTATGATTTTACTTTTGAAAAACTAACATACGTTGTTTCATTCTATACTATTTAATGTCTGATAAAATCAACATAGGTTTTGATGAATTGAAACATACCCTTATGAATAGTAATGAATAGTAAATAGGCCAAAATATTGAAACATCACCCATGAATATATAATTACAATTAAGACATCTTAAATGTAAAAAACGATCATAGTATTAGTATTGGTATTTTTGTAGGTCATAAATATTTGAATTTCATTATTATGATTTATTTAATAATTTAAAATGGAAATTTATTTTCATAAAATGCAATCAAAAAATTTTATTTTATTATCCTATGGTTATAAGATTATTTTATGGGACCTGGATTAATTTTTTTAGGTGTTACAAAACAAGTTATAGATTTAATATAGTTTTTTCTACTAAATTAGGATTTTATTTTAAAATTTAAAAATAAATAAAATTATTTTCAATTATTGGATTTCATTTTATTAATTCTATAAGTCGAAAAATGGTTATGGTATATTTTTGTAATTTTTTAAAACACATCAATTTTCAGTGAATATTAAAATACGATAATTTAAAACAAATACAAAATACAAGATTTATTGAGTCATAAGAAATGTAATTATTATGAAAGGCCACTTGGTTCAAACTCACATGAACCTATTAAAATTCATGGAAAAATAATCAATAATATTTGTTTTCTTTGGCAAAATAATTAAATAATTATTAAAATAATGGAAAAAACCTACCTCCCCTCCACTATAACCCCACCCCCTCACTCCCTCTTCTCTTCACTAATCCTAGGCCTTGTTCCTTGTATAAATTCTTCCCAAATCTCCTCCAAATATCTTACCAAATGTACATAATCCATTGGTCTCATAAAAAGACCAAAAACTCTCCCCTAAAGAGTCTATCATGGAAGATAACAATAAGAAGTAAATTCTTATTTTTTTCATTCTTTTATTTCAAGTTCCTTTCATATATTTTTCTTTCCTCTCCCACTTTAATCTAAATGTTGTGATGAATCCATTACCTTATATATATTTTAATTTTGTTATGATAAATTAATAATTCTTCATAATCTCTGATTTTCACTTCTATTATAAAAGAAATGAAAACACCATTTGAGATGTGTTAATTTACTACATTCAAAGACGGATGGATTTAAATTTAAATTAACATCATTAATTCTGGTCCTGAAGCCATTTTTATGGTTAAAATAGACTATATAATATGTACTATAACTTATTTATGTTTATGGAATCCATTTTTACACATTATTATAACTTATAAATCAAAATGAGATCATTGTGATCAAGAACTGCCAATTAACCACAAAAATTGTCATTAATGTTGTATATAATGATTCAAATTCACTCAAAATAACCAATTGAATTTTGTAACTATGTAATCATATAGGTTTTCAATAATAATATATAATATATATTTTGGAGAACCATTCCCAATCTAAATCTTTATCGGTACATGAATACATATAAATTGATCAGGAAAAAAAGAAAGAAAACAATACCAAACAATGAAATTGAATCTATTAACCCATCCAAAGTGCTTTAATGAACCTAATATGGTTAGGATAAATCAATTAAATTTATTTTAGGTTCAATAATCATTAATTTATTATCCAGAATTTCATTATCCTGGTATTTAGGATCCAATGAAAAATTACATCACACCAAAGGTATGAGGTTCCCACCCGAACCTCTATTTTATTCTGGATACATTTATTATCAACTTACCTCAATTAAATTATTATTCATTTATATTTACTCCTCATAATTTTTGTGTAAAATATATATATATATATTTGTTTCAATATTAATCATACATTAATTTATGGGGAGTTAAATTTTCTAAAAGGATCTTTCAAAAAATATTCCATTAATACAAGTGCATTTTAAAGGAATTTCATGATTTTAATCTAATTACATTAACACTCAATAATCTATATTAAGACACTATTAATTTTTAAAAAACACTTATTATATAGTAAAAAATCTATACTATTTCACTTCTAGTTTTTGACAATGATTTTTCCAAAAGAACTCTTCTTTTCAAAGTAGAAGATTATTTATCTCAACAATTACTCAATGATGTTTGAAAAGAATCTTCATCTTTTTAAATACTCTTGATTATTATTATGTATTATTGGGTTAAAAATATATGATATCAACTACCATATTTAATTTTTATGAATATTTTGACTATGAATTCACTATCATAATGTCATTCACAAATTTACTACTAATGGTTATTGATTATGTTTAATGTTCATGGAAAGATATTTACTTTTCTTACATTAGCTTCAATATGATTTTATATGTTGTTTATATTTATGTACATTCATATAACGATTTAATTGGACTTATTATGTGATGTTTGGGACCTTATATATCCCCTCTATGTATTTTTATGTCTCATGAGACAAATATATATGAACTTAGATGAGGACTTTCCCATTTTTATATATGGTTTTGGCTGAGGGCTTAATCATTTTTAGATGTCTTATTTGATTTCCAGACTATATGTTTTAGAATTTCTGGAAATTTCTTTTCCATCCTTATGTAGTGATAAATTCATATTTCATGTGGGTATTCTACTAGTATATTACCCATGATTATGTTTTCTTATAGCATTATTTATCCATATTATATTCCTTCCATAATGTGTTCATGTTTACTATTTGTAAAGGCATGTGTCCTAAATTATTCACCATGCCTAATGTTTATGTTTCTGATATCTTATTTTATTTTTTACCCTTACTATACATTTTAGCTCACTCCTTTATATGTATCATTTTCCTAGGACATAAAAATGAATATCTTGAACGACAACAATAAATAACTTTGGAGTTTTGGATGTTGTCAAAAGGGTTTTCTAATTTTCTCTCTTTTCAAGTTGTTAAGTTGAACTTGTGTATGTATATGGTTTTCCAAAACTAATAAAATATTCATTACTTTGGGTTTCATATTACATGTTTATATTCAAATGTAATAAAATAAGGCACCAGATCTGGGAAACTGGGGTCGGGTCCTTAAAGTTGGTATCAGAGAAAATTCAGTAGAAAACAGGGAAACTAGATTCAAAAAACATAGATTAGGGAAAATACCATAAGATATTTTTGACCATAAACATACAACAACAAAGTATAATTTTTGTAGGGAATATATTATGTGGATCTTTCTATAAAATATATTCCTATCTAGATACTACAAGTGGATGTGGTTCTAGAATAGATGTACCAAAGAGTGAAAACTCTAACAGGGAGTTTCGAACTAGACCCGAGGTATCCTGGTATATGAAAAGGGTCCTCATAATGTATGCAGATTAACACTCTCGGGGGATATGATTTGGATAATTCACATTTTCATTACAATCAATTATACACAATTTAAATGTATTTTTTTTAATCAAACCATGTTTATGATTATTGGATGAGCCATGCATAAGATTTCAATTTATGTATCATATTTTTTTATATGTTCATATAGAACATTATGATTCATAAAAAATCTAGTGTATGATATTATTTTGAAATGGATCCAAGGGGAAGGAATTGAAACGTCATGAATTCATGCATCCCATGTCGGGATTTCCCTCTTGTGTAAGATAATGATATTGTCTATGGAGTTGCAACTAGAACAAAGCCACTTATATGTATACTAGGAAAACATAATAAGGTTATGAAAAATAATCTTACGGATATTAATCATCTGAAATCATAATATGGAGGAGCAATGTTATATATCTTTATGTGACAACAACCTTCATCATGTAATGTGGATACAAACCAATTTGTGGTGGAGTAGTGGATAAGTTACTTAGAGAAGATATTTCTCACAATGGGGCATAATAGAAGGGAGATGGTTTTCATGGAATCTTATCATTTATTATGAGATAATGACAAATAGTGTAAACTAATAAACAAAAAAAGGAGTAGGAAGATATATAAAACATATAATGGAGTGAATTTAATGAGATTTTCATATATAAATACTTTCCCCAAGAACAGTGAGAAGATATGGAAAGGATGTGTCTGAATTTGAGGCAAAATAAAGATGAGAACACTATAAAGTATGGGGATAACTTCACAAGGATATCAACAAATGTTTTGGACTATATACATTATCCAAGGAGCAAGATTTATCGATTCATTGATGGAATGATTCCATTTCTGGTATGGGTGTTGGTCTGTGAAACATTCTCATCATAAGAAGATATAGTCTCATGGTCTGTCAATATGGGAAAATAGTTCTCTATGTACTATAACTTTAATTGAATGAAAGATAATTTTATGTTTTCTAAAAAATATATAGAAAAATAAAGAAATGGGGAGGAAGATAATAGATGACTTTCCAACCGATGATTATTGTGTAAGGAAAACCCCTGGTGCCTGCTTAAAAGGGAAGGGGGAGTGTTACATGAGTGGATAAAAAGACCATCATGTAGTTGTTTTCCAAGGGAAGAATAATGCTATTAATATTCAATGCTATTATTTTAGGAATATGGGATACAATTCTAATGATTTTCCAATTTGTCAAGGAAATGTTCCTAAGAAAAGTACAAGGGAGCACAAACAAGATTATGTGATCACAATTTCTAATATTGAAGATCCAAATTATGTGGTGGTAAGAACATTAACCATTTCCACAAACTTATCCAATGATATATTTTATTTGGATCATCACATTGTTTTATATCTTCCTATTTATTCAGGAAATTTTTACATGTTAAATTTGATTTATTAATGTAGTTGTCAGATAAAAATCCTAGGGGATGTATCATTGAAACAAATTGGTGTCGATTTGTATTCCTAATAACACATAAACGTGCTTTAGTTTCTAACATTATCATCATAACTATTTTAGATTTTGATAAAATCCTAGGTTGGAGTATTCTTTCACGTTATGATGTGAAGATCTTTTGTAAGAAGAGGGAATTTACGATTTATGGAATGGTGTTGAATCTCTTATCATTAGAGACGAGACCACATCAATAGATTTTTATCTAGATCCTACCCCAGTTTCTATACAGAATTAAATTATTGTGGAGGAATGTAATTCAATATCTATAGGGTAGGAAAAGAACGTTAAAATACAGAACACAATTATTTTCCCTGAACATGTGGATTTGTATCAAGAGGATATTCCTACACATACTCCAAAGTATGTAGTTGAGTTTTCTATTGATTTAATTCATGTTTCAAGGATTATATCAAAGAAAACTTATAGAATACCCATTGTGGAATTAGAGGTTATAAATAATCAATAAGAGGAATTGATTGAAAAAGGATTTATTCTCCATATAGTTTATCCCTATGGAGCCCATGTTATTTTCTTTAATAAGAAAGATAGATCTAAAAGGTTTTCCAATGACTATAGAGATATCAATGATATAACAATAAAGAACATGTATCCCATACCTCAAATTGATGATTTATTTGATCAACTTCATGGAGAACCTCGTTCAACATTATTTTATCATGATCCATGATTTACATCGAATTTCTGAAAAAGTATTCAGAAATAATTAGATACTGGGCATCGATTGAGTACTGCTTATCACCCTTAAAATGATAGGAAATATGAGAGGATGAGTGAATCATTTGAAGACATGTTGAGATCATGCAAAATTTATTTTCAAGGTATGTGGGATCAACATTTACCATTTTTGGAGTTTTCCAAAAATAATACTTTTCATTCAAGAATTCAAATGGCACCATATTAATCATTGCACAGAAATATATGTTGTACACCAACATGTTAGGATGAAGTTGGTGAAATCAAGATTATGGGTACAGAGCATTCGGAGGACACATAATTTAATTTAAATACTAATCTAACCAATATCAAAGTAGGTCAAATAAGGAAAAATAGTTTTGCTGATAATCAAATGAAGGATTTAAAAATTTATATAGGATATCGTGTTTTCCAAAAGGTATCTCAATGGAAGGGTTTTATAAGGTTTTAGAAGAAAATAAAACTAATCCCTAGAAACATTGGACGTTTAGAAATTGTAGATAAAATAGGAGCTATTTCATATCTTTTGGGTATTCCCCCTATCCTATACAAATAATACAATGTGTTTCATGTGTCATTGCTAAGAAAGTAATTTCCCAACCCAACACATGTCCTCACTTTTGAAGGTATAGATTTAGAACCTAACTTATCCAACTAATAAGATCCTATACAGATTATGGACAATAAAGAACGAGTGTTGAGGAATTGGATGACTTAACTAGTATATATACTTTGAAAAAATCATAAAAAAAGATGCAACATGGGTGCCTGATGAGCTTAGGATGAAAAACTACCCAAATAATTTTATGAGGTAACATTCTTGTAATTTCAAGGACAAAGTTTTTGTACGGAGTGGATAATTTAATGACCCATGATTTTGAAAATAAATTTAATATTGAATGCATAAAACATAGAGTCTCTACAAACAGCACTTTGTAATAACATAGCGAGTAAACATATTTTTTCAACTGTTGTGAATTTAATTTTGAAAAACTGACATACTAGGTTGCATTTTGTACGATATTTAGTGTCTGATAGAATCAAACTAGTTTTGGATCTATATTAAAATACCCATATTAATAGTAATTCATAGTAAATCATCCAAGAAAATAGAAACATCACCCATGAATTTATAAATACAATTTCGACATCTTATGTGTGAAAAAAACGGTCGTTGTATCAGTATTGTTATTTTTGTATGTCATAAATATTTTATTTATAATTTTCTGATTAACTAAATAATTTTAAATGGAAATTAATTTTAATAAAATGTATTCATACTTTTTCATTTTATATTCTTATTTTTATTAGCTAATTTTATGGGGCCTATAATAACTTTTAAAGATGCTATAAAATGAGTTATAAAATTAATATTGTTTCTTAGAATACAATATGATTTTATTTGAAAAATAAATTATAAATATTTATAAAATTATTTCCAAAAAATTGATTTCATTTTATAATTCTACACGTTGAAAAATGTTTTGGTTTGTTTTGGGTAATTTTTTAAAATAATTTAATTTTATGTGATTAGTAAAATACAACAATTTATGATAAATACTAAAAACAATATTTATTGAGTTATAGGTGATGTTGGGAAGAGGTAAGACCATGTGGATTGAAATAACAAGAACATATTACTATTTTTTGTCATAATAATCAATATTTTTTGTTGCCTTTGGAAGAATAATAAAATAATGAGTAAAATAATGAGAAAACCATCTTCTACTCCATTATAAAAACTATCCCTCACTCCTTATATTCACTCATCTCAAGCCTTGTGACTTGTCTAAATTTTGTCCAAATTTCCACCCAAGATCCTCCCCCACGTCCACCAACCCATGGCCCTATAAAATGACCAAAAACTCTCCCCTAAAGAGGCTCTAAAAGAAGATAACTTCAATATTTAAATTCCTATTTTCATATCTTTTATTTCAGGTTCCTCTATTTTCTTTTTCTTTCCTCACATCATTCTATCCAAATTTTGTGATGAATCCAGTAACATACACATAGTAAACTATTGTTATGATATTTCAATAATTCATTTGCATCCCTCCTTTCCCCTTATTTTATACTAGAGATGAAAACACCATATGTGATGTGTTAATTTATGATATTCAAAGACAGTGGGTTTACAATTTCTATAACCATTTTCAATTACAGTCATGAAATAATTTTCATGGTTGAAACAAACTATAGTATATTTATTAAAACATATCTAAGGTTCTATAATATTCTTTCACACATGATATTAATTTTTAAATCAAAATGAGTTCCTTGTGATGATGTTCCACTCATTAACCCAAACAATTATCATTACTGTTTAATATATTGATTCATATTCACTCTTGATAACCAAATGAATTTTACAATAATTTAATCCAATAGTTGTTAAATAATAACATACATATTCTATTATAGAAAACCATTCTCATTCTACATTTTTATCTTTACAATAATATAAATTAACTGATCATTAAAACCAAAGAAGAAAATGCACCCATACAATGAAATTTAATATCTTAACCCATAAAATGGCCATAAATGAACCTAATAAAGTCATACTAAATAATTAAATATATCGTAGGTTCTGGAATAATTAATTTATAAACCAATATTTCATTATTAAGGTCATTAAGATCTAGTGAGTAACACCTTTGGACTTAGGGTATGGGTTTTCCACCCAAATGTCCATTTTATTCGGGTTACATTTACTATCTACTTGCCCCAATTAAATTATTGTTAATTCATATGTACTAGCCTAAATTTCTCTATGAAGGATATATATATATATATATTTGTTCCAACATAAATCATATCATCATTTATGTGTATTTATATGTTTTAAAATGATCTTAAAATAATTCTTCCTGAAATTGAGGCCTATTTCAAAGGACTTTCTTGAATTTTTATCTATTTTTGAGGGAACTCTAAAATATATTTTAAGAAACCATTATTTTTATAAAAGAAATCAGTTTATAAAAAAATATTATTTCAATTCATGTTTTTTCCAATATTTTTTTCAAAATACCTTTTTTTTCAATGTAAAAGAGTATTTATCTCAAGAATTACATAACGGTTTTATAAGAATATTTTCATCTGTTTCAACACTCATATTAATAATTATGTATTATTTTGATTAATATTAATGATATAATATACTATATTTGATTTTTATGATTCATTTTATTGTAGATGTGCTATCATAAAACCATTCATCAATTTAATCTTAATGGTTACGGTTTATTCTTAATGTTTAGGGAAAGATACTTACGTTTCATATGTTAGCTTCAATTTGAATGTATATGTTGTTTATGGTTATCCCCGTATATATGAGGAATGAATTGGACTTATTATGTGATGGGTGGGGCTCTCTATATCTTCTATATGCATCGGTATGTCTCATGAGACAAATAGGTATGGACAAGAATGGGACCTTTTCCATTTTTAGATATGGTTTTTGCATATGGCTTAATAATTATTAGATTTCCTATCCATGACCTTGACGGTATGTTTCAGAATGTACATCATATGCATTTAACTCATTATAAAGCTATAAATTCATATTTCATGGGGTTATTTGACTAGTAGAATACCCATGATTATTTTTTATTACTGCATTATTCACTCAAATCATATTCCTTGCATAATGTGTTCAATTATATTATTTGTAGAGACCTATGTCTTCAATTATTCACCATGCCTAATGATTATGTTTACAATAGATTCACTTGTATTACATACCCTTATCGATAATTTGAGATCAATCTTTTCTTAGGATTCATTTTCTTATGACATGAAGATGTATATTATGAATGAAATTCAGAAATAACCTAGGAGTTATGGATACTATCAAAGGAGTATTATATAGTTTTTTTCCTTTTAATTTTTAATGTTGAACTTTCGTATGTATCTGGTTTCTCCAAATCTTCTAAACTACTTGGTGTATCGGGATTCATATTCCATGTTTAAATTCCAATGTAAAAAAATAAGGCACTAGCTCCAAACAACTGGGGTCATGTCCTTACAATGCATCTTCTTCTCAAGTATGTATTAGCATTAAATTCAGAGGCTTCAATGTTAGTGAATACTCGACTAATTAATATTCCCTCTACGAAACTTTCAAAGGGGATCAGGACATTTTCCACATTCTAATAGTCATATAGAAATATAGGGAGTGGGTGTTACTACTTCTATGTAAGTTTTCAATATTTTGAGTTTTCCAAGGGTAATATAAAATCTAGTTTCTACTATAAAATATGAAAAATTGGGAATGATTTTGTCCACATGTGTAAACCCTAATGTTCTCACACATAACTCATTTGATTTTCTCACCTCCAAAGGTTGTGTGGATGTTAAAAAATATGTTCTACTATATCTAATGTAGAAGAAAAAAAACTGATTTTAATTATATCTATTTAGAAGATGGAGGTGGGCCTGGGCAGTGGGACAAGTTATGAAAGAGGGGATGAAATCTTTATATTTGGGGTGGAAAATTCTATAATCATAGTATAAGTAATGATGCTTAGGATATTTGACTTGTATTCACATTATGTTATTTTTGTTTTTAGAGGGAATATTTTTCCGTTTTCACCTCTTGAGTGATTGTTTTGTTTTTCCCACAAAAATTTTGGTTCCTAGATGAAGAATAAAAAAATTATGTAGGACTCTTTAGTTTTATCACTTTTGATTTTAATTTATATTAATGGGGTTTGAACCCAACCTATTTCATAAAAATATATCTAATTAAAATTATTTTTTAAAATAATAAGGTGTATTAATAATTAAATAATAATATTCTAATTATATGATAAATTTTATTATTTATTGAATTATATATTATTTTAAATATATATGTAATTATTAATAATATAAATTCGTTTTTTCTTATTATATTTATTTTAAATTATTAAAATAACTACTTAGATTAATTAAAATATATGATATTTACCATTTTAATTAATTAATTAAATATAAAATTTTATATTATGAATCAATGGAATTATATATTATTTGTTTTATTAATTTTATTTTTAATTACATAATATCATTTTCATAAATTATTATTAATTAATTATTTTTATTAATAACATATTGATATTCAAATGTACAAAATGTGGAACGAGAATCCCTTATTAAAAATGCTTCTTAGATGTCAAGCCCCGATCCATTATTAAAGGGATGACAGTGTGGTGATTTTGTTATATTTGATATTTATTTAATATATTTAATTTAAATTAAAATAATTTTATTTTAAATTTCGATCAATTTTTAGTTATATATATATATACGTATTTCCCCAAAGGGTGAAGCAGTGTCATAGAATCCCTTTTGGGCTCTCAATGAGGACTTGGGTTTGAGTCTCGTAGTTTACATATTTTGGTTTAGTGTTTTTTTATAATACATACTCCCCCTCATCATACCATTGTATTTATATATATGAGGAATACAATCTATAAAAACAAATTTTTAAATAACTAGGATGTGTAAACCGCATGCATGCCTCCTGTGAGAATTACATACATGAGGCATGGATAAAGTTCATTCCACCTTATATGGACAACGGATGAACACCATTAATGCTTCCAATACCCATATTTTGAAATAATATAAACCATACCACATTTATCAGAAAAAAATTTAAACAACATTAAAAACCAACCTATTTGTTTATAGGTGGTATCAACCATTGTTTGGTGATAATTGGTTGGGTTTTCCACGTGGAAAGTTTTTGTGGAATATATATATTTATTACAAAATTAAAAATGTCATAAAACCCAAGAGATTTCTCCCATTAAAAAACATATATTTAAATATTCCAAAAATTTAAAGAATATTAACATAGAGTTCTATCTATCAAAAAAATAATCAATGACGGTTTAAAACTCATATAAGATTGTGTGTCTCATATGGACATTCAAATTTTTGTTGAACCATGATCATTCATTTTGATGGTAGAACAAATCCCAAAACAATAATAATAATTGTATTTTGAGAATTTTAATTCCATAAAGTGTTTCTTTTTGTATTGGTATTAGGACCAAGATGTTTCATTATCTTAGATAATTCCAGGGAGTTTAACGCTTCATAAAATTAGTCTTTGAAGAAACAACTAGAGGTTAATGTTTATATCATGGTTAGATTAAACCATGCACCCCATCTATACATTTAATTTTAAATTGGAACATGGATTTTGAAACCATGTGGCATACACCAAGAAGATGTGAATATGATTGTAGTGGATTGTAGACATGTTGTGAATTTGAAACCTAGTTTTAGAATTAATTCATTATAATTGTGTGAGGTAGTGGTTAATTTAGAGATTAATTCTACAAAGTTGGTAAATATTATCCAAAAATGATTGAAAAAACATCTTGCCTGATTAAAAGAGTACAAATGTTTATTTTTCAACTCCACCATTAAATGGGTTTCACCCAATTTCTTCTTCCCCGTTCACCCAGCCAATCCTCCCATAAATGCCTCTCCATTATCTTGTCCCTATTGATGGTTTTCCCCCATTTCATAGTGGAATCAATCACATGTCTTGTGATAAAGAGACCTCATTATGTTAATCCCACCTCTATATTATTTTCGGAGTTTATTTTTATACAATCATTCTTCATTCTGTTTATGTGGGATATTCCATATTTCCATGGATTGTTTTTGTTGTTATTTCCTCTCATTTTATCCTGAATCGAAGGAAAATATTTCAATAGTGATTCTTTCTAAAAATATTGTTGGTGGTATAAATTACTTCCCTTAAAATAATTATGTTTTATAAAATATATAGGTCGTGTGTTGCGATGGTAACTTTGGCATCTACATAATTATAAACATAAAAATTCTATTTTTTATGTTTATATTCATTAAGTGATTGTCACTTCTTAGGTTGTGACCATAATTTATCAATCCAGCCAAGTTCCAAGTATTGTTTATGGGGTTACACAGCCGATCATTTATTCTATTAATTAGTTGTTTTAATTAGTGACCCTTTCTATAGAATGACTTGTAATGTGAGTCTAGGTAAGTAACTCAATTTATTCAATATGCCAAGTAATATTCATCGAATAATCGTGGATTATTAATTGGTATTCTAATGAGTATCCATTTCATTATATAAGATTTTATATATTTGGTCATGCCTCTAGGAGGAAAATAGCCCGGGGGTTTACTCATATAATACATGGAAGAGTTAAGGTCCTTCGATTAAATAATGATCCTCATTCATTTAATAAACTTATAATTTAGTTTTTTGACCAATTATATAAATCATTTTTAATTAATAATAAAACCATGAAGTATATTCCTATTGGATATGAAATTATTTTTAATTGAAATGCCTCTGCCATAAACTATAATCATTAATATTATATAAATTAATGACTTAGTTTTTTTTCTTTTTAGGACTTTCAAATGTATTAATCTATATTATCAGTGCAAGGCTCTATAGCAGTGCATGATTATAATGACTGGTGTTCCAAAAATTTATATCTAAAAAATATTAAAAAAATTAGATATCATGCATCAGTACTAATCCTGAAAAGTGACATTCCATCCAAATAGAGCATCTGGTCGAAAATATGAGACCATGGCTGTGTACGTAATTTAGGGTTAACCCTAGGCACGACATAAATTTTGTTATCACTGGATGTTTAGATGATAAAAATGTTGGTGGGTATATTATGTGGATTAAATAGTTAATTAATTAAATTAATTCATATAGTACCCCCCAAAAAAATTTCTCTATATTATTATTGTCATAGAAATTTTTTAGGGTTATCTTCAAAACATAGATATCATTGAGAGGATATTTGATAGATTTCTCTATTATTGAATAAATATCTGATGAAGAATAGTGATCAGATCAAGGAGGATCAATATAAAAAATACACAATTCATATTCCTAATCATTAATGGATGTACTATTCACCAATAATGAATCCATAGTTAAAGTAGGCCCCACCAATTTCTAGTTCGACCCTTGATTAAATAATTGGTCACGAATATTTATTAATTTACTTTTGATTTTCATTTTCCTACCATTTGCATGATCTAGTAGATGAATTAAATGGCTGTATTCAATTAATTATTTGTATTCCATGATCTCACCATAACTTACTAACATTTAATTATTATGAAAATAACTATAGTATAATAATTATTATCACCCATTTGTATTGTGATTTTCCAAATCATTTTTCACATTCGTCACCATTGGCTTTGGGCTCAGGGATCGACATTTTCAAGATTCATTTGAGCATTATTGAACCACTGGATTCATGGATGTTTGGTGAAAAAATATTATTATGGTGATTATTGGATATATTAAGATTATATATTGGATTTAGTTGATTAAATACATCGATATGGGATCATGAATGAATGTGGGAAATGGATAGTGCAAGGGATGTGTATGAAATCCTCACAAGTGATCTGAATCTGTTTTCAGGAAACCAGAGGATAGGAAATTATTGACGGAGCCCACCCCCTCTGATTTTGAGTAGTCCAAAATTGTGATTCATAATACAAAGTTTGTATCTAGAGAACAAAATAATATTATGATGTTTATGTGAAAAAATAAAGCACACACCTTTTAGTTTGGATGAACAGTTACCATCATCCCTCACCCAAATATGGGGTTATGTTTTTGTGGAAGATAAGGATCACATGTTATTTGGATGGAACCATGTGTAGTGTGATCGTTCATGATTTTTCATTCCATGTTAATGCTGGCACATTGCTCGGACCCCGTGAGGGATGACACATTATATACTCTCAATGTAGACAGGCACCATCCGATACCCAAGAATAACCAGGTTCCCAGCCAAGGGATGATGTACACAGGAACAATCAAGTTGACATGGGAAGGCTCATGGTGGATGAGATTAAATTTCTAGGATACATACCCACTATGATCAATTAATTGTTTTCTATGCCTTATCTAAATGAAATTATGGCTAGGTTATGAGTTGGGTCCAAATGTTGTGTTACCCCCCTTAAACACCACATTTTACCTCATTCATATTCTTCTTCTCATATCTCTATCATTTAGGATCAGATTTGGACCCATGAGTATCCTATCCTAAGATGTTTTCCACATATAATGTGATAGTATCATTCCTAGTGTAATTTTAGATTTGATGTGAAATATATAGTGCATGATTTTGATTCAAGAGATGCCTGAGGTTGGAAATAATAATGCAAGATAATCATAGAGATTTTGGGGTTAGTACTCCCTTGTCACACTAGGGTGCGGGTTCCCCAAACTATTAAAGAGATGTAGGGTTTAGTACTCCACTACCTCACTAGGGCTTGGGATCACCAAACTATGAGACAAAAGTCAGGAATAGTACTCCCTTGACCCTCCAGAGCATGGATCCCCCATATTCATTATATAGAGAGAGGAAGTAATCCCCTATAGGGGTGAAAGTCCTCTTTCTAAGGAGTGTAATACATATATATTAGTCCTATGACATGGTAATGGTCATCAATTAGAGTTTTTGATCCATAGAATGTGGATCACCATTAAAAATATATGGAAAGTCCGCATATATTTCTCTAAGGTTACCATTGTTATTGGGAATCGATCATGGAGTTTTGGAGATATAGGATTACTCATCAATATTTTATTGATTGAAAAATTGAGATCCCATTTCTCTTACATCTGGGCTTCTTTATGAGAATTAATATGTGTATGTTTTGTGTTTCATTCCCTTTTTATTTTTGGCTGAGCTAACTATTGTTGTGTCTCCCTATCTATCCATTACAGTTTTCAGGCTCCCTATTGGGTATGTATATACTCACCCCGACATGGGATTCTCCAATAAATTTTATGTCTTATATAGACTATTGATAGATCTATTGTGATTTTAGAGGATCATAGAAATTGATGGGTTCATTGACTGTGTATGGTGGTCTGGCATGCAGACTACAGTTGACATCTTTCAAAATTCTTAATTAATTGTTGTTTTCTATTGGGGACTTCATTTTCTGGGTGTTTGCATATTATTAAACATTTAACTTTAGTTATATATATTTTTTACTCTGATCTAATCTCATGATTTTATGGAATAATTCATTTATCTCAATATGTTTCAATATTTAATTTATATTCATCATTAGAAAAACATTAAGATAATTGGGTGTTTATATATAGGTAAATTAGGAAATGGACTCCCATTGTAGACATTCCTTCTCAGCGCTTCTAACAAACCTAATATATATTTGAGGTAGTTTTAGGGTTATGATGTCTCAACCTTCCATTTTCCAGGCGGTCCATAATGTGTTAGTTTGAAAAAGGGTGGTTCTAGTGGGGTTATCATTAGGATAATGTTTGGAGTATTACCTTTATGAGTGTTTCTTGGTATCTTATGGAAATATTGTTGGATTGCATTGAGTGTGGCTTTTATGCTACGAAGTCTAATGTTGGTGAAGTAGATGACACATCCATATAGTAAGACTATAACTAACAAACCAA
This sequence comes from Viscum album, assembly GCA_963277665.1. Lineage (NCBI taxonomy): Eukaryota > Viridiplantae > Streptophyta > Magnoliopsida > Santalales > Viscaceae > Viscum > Viscum album. The sequence continues at coordinate 383,476,698 of OY728136.1, forward strand.
TGACATGGCTTACTGAGACATGGGTTGTCTGGAACAATGGTATATACATCCTATAATACATTTTTCTTTTATTATCCTTCATGATTCATCTATGTATATATATACTCATCGGACCATGTTATGACTTGATTAATTTACTATGCCTTGAGATTACAACCATCCAAGTTAACGATTTTGGGTAATTAATACGATTTTATGACTGAGGTTTCCATAGTTTAGTGTCCATATCATGAAGAGATCCCTCATGGTGGATAGGTAAATAAACCCAATCTGTAGAGAATCATTTAGTACTGGAAGGTCAAGGTGAGGATGTACACTTTCTTAGCTCACTCAATGAGTTATAATGATAGAGACCACTGATGTTCGGTGGTGAGCTTGATCCCCATGAAATTGAGTATTGTATTGATTTAGTGGTTCCAGTTTTTATGCTTGTGAAGACCCCTATAGATAATATGGTTTTGGGGACTTACGTTCTATTTAATGGAGGCATCTAGGTGTTAGAGTAGTTTTTTATTCACAACCATGATGAGAAAATTATCTCAGGTTCTTAATTCTAGCATATGTTTCCTGATGATAATTTCCATGTATGGTTTCGCTATGTTCATCTCTGTTATGTTCTTTAATAGTAGTAGTGTGATATTTCAATGGATGAGTTCTCAACGAGGTTCACCGTTGATACATGGTACACCCTTTATATGGGTTATGATGGATTCTTCTGGCTGAGGAAGTTCGAGAAGGGTCTCAATAGAGACATTGAGCGAGTGTGATTTCCAAATGCCTACCCACTTATATTGTAGTGATATTGTAGGATTAAGTGACTGAGGGCTTCATATAACAGGTGCATTGAGTGGTTGAATTTGATAATGAGAATCATGTGGATGAGTAGTCTATAGAAGGTAGTAGTAATGATATATTGAGATCACATAGGGAGTTCGTAATCATTCTAAAACCCAGGAATAAGGATCTATGGCTTAGGTATCACACGAAGGATCCATTTATCTTATAGAGGGGGAACATTTTTCATTCAGTAAGAAACATCACATAGATCATGATTTCCCAACCTACCATGAAGAGATGTTCATGCTGATAGTTAATTATCCTCCATCGAAGAGGTATTGTGGTGATAATGGATCACCCAGAGGTGGCTACTATGGAACCCATGGTGGTGGAGGTAGAAGAGGATAAGGATATACATGGGATAGAGGAGAAATTTTTAGAGGATGATGTTACGATATCCTAGAACAACCACCTCTATGGCCCTTATCTGGATCAGAGAGCTTGTGAATGGGGTCATGGGATGTTTCAATCTATGGATAGCTATGAACAAGATTCACTTGAGAATATCTGAGGTACGATATGTGTTTAACTTACTATTTCCTCCATACTATTAGACACAGATGTGAGTAATTTCTTCATCTTCTTATTCTAGGATTGATTAATAGAGCTTCTAGTTGAGACTATGGCCGTGTATTTATGGCTTGATGTTAGGTCTAGAATTGATTCTTTAAATTCCCCAATATTTCAGTAGTGTTAGATATTGGATTTTGGATATATTTTCAGATGTAACCTCTTTGTTTCTCATGATGAAAATGTATCAAATCATATTCGGAATGGGTAGGTTTACCATGTTTCCGGACAATAAATACATTTATCATAGTTGGTTCATATTTCTTCAAACATATAGTTTTAGATTCTAAATTGTTGGTGGGATACATATCATATCTAGGTGAGTGGTCCTTGTGTATATGAGGCTGCATCCCATCAACCATTAGTTGATGAGTTTATCCCCTTTCACAAAAGGTCATTCAAGCATTTGGATTCCTTCAGTATTGGTTATCATTATGGACCTCTTATAGAAAGATGTTATGTTACTACCTTCAAGGATATAAATGGAAATATATATGGAAATTCACACCGAGACCAAACCAATAACTTTTTTGGAATATCATGTGGTCACTACTAGGATTTATGAGCTGAGGATATAATTGTAGGACCTTTGAGATATGGGTTCTGTTAGAACAAGTTTTTCCCCTGGTTAGATCTAGTTATATACATGAAAAAGGAATAAAGGTATGTGAGACTTCATGTTACTTATCATTGCAAGAACTATGTAATAATAAATAACAACTACCCCTTACCAAGGATTGATATCCTCTTTGATCATTTTTTGGAGCACCATTTGGTTCTCACAGATTGATATGAGGCTTAGCTACTAACAAATAAGAGTTCTTGCGGCTCAAATTTCAATGCTGGAAGTATAATGTCTCTATGGATAAAATGAGTCCCTGGTGACACTTTTTACTGTAATGAATTACTATATTTGTAATGATTTTTATTGACAAGATATTTCTATTGAACTGTAATTTCCACAACATTGTATACACAATATAGAGTACACTGAGATGAGTCACCACATTTCTTTCTAGAACACATATTTATATGCTAGAGGATTCAATCTAGAAGCAACAGTCTAATGTTTTATTTGTGGATATAACACCCACATTATCACTGTAATACATATCATATAAAAATAAGAATTAATATATATGATATAAAAAGTGAACATGAATAACCAATGATTTCCCCAAACTACGTACCATCCCACAACAAAATTGTAAATATGCCATTTCAAGTTAAAAAAATGTCATTGTATGAAAACATATGAATAATGAAAGGTGATGAATATAAAAAGCATTCCATGACTCCAAGTCCAAAACCCTTATACATGGATATCCCAAAACCATATTAGCCATCAATTAGAAGGATATTCCCCATATCTTAAACTACAAGAATGAAGTCCACTCGGGTACCCAATGGTGGCGTGAGATTGTTATGAGAACAACTCAGTAGGCCACCACCAATGGTTCCTATCAGATATTCAGTCGAAACAAACAATGTATGAAAGTAAAAAATAAACAAATAGATAAAAAATTGGTATACCAGGTTCCATTAGAAAAAATTTCACGTAAACCATCTTTCATCATATATCATAGGGGTTTTTCATTTTCATCATGTACATATCTTCCAATGCCAATTATATAATCAATACATTAGTAGAATATTCATGTAACCTACATCACTGGTGAAAAAATTTCACAAAATAATACACTACATGTACCATGAAGCCTTGGTCCAAGTAGCATGTTCACGGGCAACCATTAGGGTAATAGAGCCCTAGTATCACTCCATAAACCATACATTAAAGGGTGTGGGGTTTAGATACTCAATATAACATAACATGTTGGTGTAGATCTTCATATCAAATACCACAAACTTATCCTCAATCCTTGTTCATATGAATTTTTAATACAAATACATTTACCAAACAAAAACCATAACTAGTTAACACATTCATAATTTGTAACAAAATTTCATTCAACACATAGGCAATAAGTGTTCCTTACCCAATTACACATTCTTATATACATTCCTTTACCCAAATAAACTATTTTTTATTTTCATTCATTAGTCAATAAAAAAAATTATCCTTTAACATCCATAATTCATTTAACACATAATTACAATAAAACCAAACAACCTCATACGCCATGATAAAACTAGTCACAATTACCATAGGTTTTATTCTACAACCATGCTAAAATATGATCATACTCATCATGGGAACGAAGTCATTACAATTTGATTTTACATATAACATTTCAATTTCAATGTTTTTTTTGGGAGGAACACCCCATTGGTGTCCCATAACCTGGTCGAATTTACCAAAATGCATCCCTCAAAGATCATGAGAGTTTAAGTTAAAAATTTACATAAACAATTTATAATTTATAGCTTGTAAATCATAATAGGAGACATGAAAACAACAATGAATGACCAATTACCTGAAAATAATCAAAAAATACTTTGAGATATAACTTCTAGACCACTTACCAAGATTCTAATAATGAATAATCAATTATAATTATCCATTGATTTGAATTTGAACACCCTTTGAAGCTGTAACATATGATCCACTTGAAAACAGACAGTTTTAGGAAATCAAAATAATACAAACCAATATAAAATAAAAAATCCTAAAAAAGGATGGTAGATGAGTGTTGAATCTCCCAAATATTTGATCAACTGTCAATAGAGAACCAAAAAACATAAAAATGATCGAGATCAATCTTTGGAAAACTTTGGAGGGTTTGGTTCATTAAACTTACTACTAGAGAAGAAATGGGGAAGAAACATTTGAATGGGTTCATAAATCCTGAAGGGGAAATGGTAAAATACCAAATTTTTAATGTGATCATTGTTTGTATGCATGATTGGAAAAACCATGTTCCAACCATGTTCCACCGTTTTTCCAATTGGGGGCTAGGTCGCATGGTCTCCTAGGTACCCCAAAAGATATGAAAACCATAATGTACTTATGGGGATTAGATCTAAACAATTACACATAGTTTCACCTCCCCCATTTCATGGTTACATCAACCATGCACCACACATCCAGATAGTCAATTTTTGACAAAGATTTACTACTAACTTTGTGCCAACCATGCAACATAAACTGGATGGACCTATTATCCCATAATTAATGTCCTGAGCCTAAAAATGCTTCTGAGTCTCCCCATAGAACTTTTAAACATTTAATTTACTATCCTTAATGTATTTAAACTATATTTGAAATAATAACTTACATCACTAGAAGTACAAATCATAAATACTCACCAACTTATAATGTCTCTTCCTTCATCCTCATTCAGAATTATCATTGAGTTTTTTAGGTGAAATGATTGGGACACAGAGCCCTCATATCTATCTCCCTCTCCCAATTCACTTCCAAAAAATTACCATTATTACATTATATCCAAACCAAATGAACAACCATTCCTCATTGGAAATTTTCTATACGATCCACTGCATGAAATAGGTTCCCCTAAAAGGATGCATCAGCCCCAAGATCAATGTCTTCTACCTCAATATCATCTTCGACCCTATCAACCAGACCAATATTTTCTACATAAAAACTATATTCCAGAGCTTCTTGGTATTGAGTCATCTGACTCAAATAATATTTATATTTTTTCCAATTTCAATGTGTGTATACCAGCTCAAATTCAAATGACTATCTATACTCAACCCATATTCGCTATCGAAGATTCATGTTTCACTGGGATATGATGTTCTTTTGTATTTTATGATAAGTATACATAATAAAATATTCTCTAAAAAATATATGTTTTGAACACTTTTAATCATAAACTACATAGGCCAATTCATCACCATGAGATGTGTATTTTCATTCATGGGGATTTAACTGTCGTGACTTGAATGCCACTACCAAATTATCATACATCAACACTTCCCCATGCCCAATACTAGTTGCATCACATAACTAGATAGAATATTTTCTTGACTCAGGTTGATTAAATATGGGTGCATTTTTTATCATCTTCTTTGACTCTTATAAATCATACTTACAATCCCCAAACCATTCAAACATGATGTAATTTTATTAATGCCCAAGATTGGTTCTTCCAAATGGTAAGAGTCTTGGAAGAACCATTTATAATAGCATGTCAAAACCAGAAAACATGAAACATCAAAAACATTCATGGGCCTCCCTAAGGATACAATAGGTATCGCTTTCTCTTGGTCCACTGGTACACCTTACTCAGGGATGATGTTTTGCAGGAAGTGTACCGTGTCAATTCAATGATGAATCATGGATTTGATAGCATACAGCATATGCTTCCACTGTATAGACAGAATGATATCAAGATGATTGGAATCATCATAATGAGTCTTGCAGTATAGAAATATTTCATTCATAAAAACAAACACTATCCATTATATTTATTGGTTAATGATTTAGTCTATTAGGTATATTAAAATTATTGGTTTATTGGACAACACAAATGACATCATAATGAACTCATACAACCTATAATTACTCTTAAAAGTAGTCAATGGAATATCATAATGTCTCAACCTTATCTAATTAATCCTTGACATCATGTTAATCTTTGATAACTATTAATCACCTCTCAAATTGTTAAAAATATCAAAAACTTCTAAAAAATGGGTATCGATTCTTAACTGTCATCTAATTTGACATTCGATAAATAAGACTGAACCGCAATTCTCAATCAGTCTTCTTGAAATTCCAAATTGGTCGTCTCCAAGGTGACATGCTAAAATTAATAAACCTTATCTATTTCCACCAACTAAGTTTTATATTCATAGAGTTATTTTAAAACAATTCAATATTGTCTAATATAAACTAGTTCATCTCTCAACAATAACTTTATAAGGATCCCATCATCTCTCTTGGGAAGAATCCCCATAATGTCCCCCAGAAACATATCTTAAAACTGATCCAACATTAGATTAAATACATGAAACTATTCAAGACCATCATCAAGCATAATGAAATACATTTGGGTTTTGATTTCAACCAACTACTGACAGATAGGTCGTACACGTCCTACACAGATATCATATTCCGCATGGTGAACATATGTATTCCTCTTCAGTGAAGTGAATGTTACGCTACGACATTAAAAATAAATATGCTCTTTTTACAACATGAGACAATCCAATTCAAATATCATATTTAATCCTTTCATTTTGAACAAAAAACATATACCATAGAAAATAGAAACCAATACCCTCTAGAAAACACTCATTACATTTCCTGATATATTCTTCTCATACACCTAACAGTGTATTGGTCAACATGACCTCAAACATATGATCCACCTCTTGGAAAAAATCACTCAACAACTATGTAGATATAAATAAATATAAAGAACTAGTATCAAACATATAACAGACATGTGTGGAAGATAAACAGTCATAGTTAATAATATCCATGATCATGCCTCACCCTCTCCTCGTGTGGAGTGAAAAACATTAAGCCAATATACCCCTATAACATTTGATCTTGTTTGAGTTCATGGTTCTTCAATACACTGTTGAAATAGATTCTCTCATCCCAGAGTACCATGTATGTCACCTCAACCTATACGACTAGTGGAACTCCATATTCATACCAGATCTGGGATAAATGACCCCATACCTACACTATCCATTATACATTTTTTTCCATCAATTCATAGCTATCGAGGGATATTATAGAATCTGTGCACATGATACATCCATCAATAAACTCGTCACTCAAACGGTGGTATAACACACTAAACACACATTTATACCTTCATTCCTCACTGGTAGAAAAAATTCCTGATCACCACACTGAGAGGTCGATTATTTTCCATCACTGTATTTTACACCAATTCATTGGTGAATACTCTCCAAATGATGCTTCCTACAATCTGAAGTCACACTATTGTGTCATCCACCTAAAACCACATATTTTCCACCAGAAGACTCTCTTACATTCTCTTCAGAAATCGGGGACTAATCCCTCACATTGTCAAACCTTTTTAAATGAAAATATTTCTATTGGAATTTTATCTCATGTCTTTTTCCATCGTGTAAATGTATTGTCCATGTTTCCACATCCCTTTCCATTATTGAAATAAATCATTGAATGTGAGGGAAATAGAAAATATTTTTCATCAATGACATTGTACTCAGCAAAAACCTCATAAACTCTATAACATTCTCCAGTATCTGGGTTTCTAGATTGTTATATGGGACAAAATAACTCTTCGATTATCTTTTGTATAATTTAATAAATAACTATAATGTATGATGTTGATGGACCTATGAATAATTTGAAATGGTTGTGCCCACTATGTTGAAGTAATATTGATTCAGTACAAGTTTCCATATGTGATTCTCATTGAATTAAGTTATGGTGGAATGATTCACGTTTTGTTTGGAATGGTAAATTTTATTTCCCTGAAAACAAATGAGGGTTACCAAGTTGCAGGGAAATTTGAATGTGGAAATGGAATGAACAATTTACAGGGACATGGATTTGTGGTCCTAGCACATATGAAAGAATGCTCGATGGAGCTAATGAGATGACATAATGGAAATTTTCACAAAAGCGTAAAATAGTTTAGAATCGATTGAATCAATTACATAGGAATTTTTATCATATTCAAAGTGTTGGTTGACTCTTGAGTAGGGGGTAAAGAAGAATACACATGTGGTTATTGATTTGTAATAATCTATGTGTGGACTGACAATTGATGATGGTTTAATGAGAGGTCTATGGGTGAGGCTACATGAGGATCTCAAGTATGAATCAAGATATTTTTTATTGGTATTGAAAAATGTAAGGTTTACATGTTATTATGTAAAACCATTAATTTTTATGATATATTTCTTTCAAATAAATGTTATTTCTTAAATAACTTGTATCACACAATACTCGGAGTTTCAAAAAACAAAAATATACTACTACTATTATTATTTAAATATAAAAATTATATCCTCGCCAATAAAACAAGAATTATGATTTGGAATAATACCATTTTTTAAATTATATATAATGGATTTCGAAAAATAAAATTTATTTATAATACTATACATAATATTTGGTAAAGTCCTTCTGTAATTTGAAAATATTTTTTATGAATTTTTTTTATTAATATTTGTTAATAAATCACATTTTTATTTTTGACACATATCTAAAATTTATTATAAATAATTTACATATTTTATAAAATAAAAATTTCCAAAATTATCTTACTGTGATTATTTAGGAATTTTCAAAAATAAATAATTTTTTTGTGAATTGTAAAAATAACTAATTTTTATAAATAATTGATTTTCATTTAATTAATTTACATTCATTAATTTTTTTAAAATCGGTTTTAAAGTTAAATTGGGTCAATAATAAATTTAATAAAATAACTTACTTCATTGGAATAGGTTTCATATTTAATTTTTACATTAAAACAATCAATACTTATGAAAAAAGTTTTTGGGAAAATGATTTTCCATGTATTTGCGAGTTTTATTTTAAAATAATTCCCCCAAATTTTTTTATTTAAATATTCTAAAATGGATTAAATATTATTAATTTAAATAATTAATAATAAGTAATAAATAATTTATTTTTTCAATAAGTATAGTAAATAAAATAAAAGATATTTATCGTGACTAAGGTCAAAACATGGGTTTTCATGTTACATACACATGTGATAATCTGAATTTTCCTAATATGTCGGATTTTAATTTTTGAAATTATACACCATATAAATTATAATTTAATTCATATTATCTAATACATATAAGTTTATTTTTATTATTAATGAATAAGTGACCTATGTAAACAAATATGAAAACTAACAATCATGGTAAAACAAAAATATTAAAAGTAGGAAAATATAAATTCTATGGAATAACATGTTTTAAAAAAAAATTTATGTTGGAGGTTTTTATCAGATATATAATCAATCAAATACAATATTTAAAAATTTTAGATAGACATGTGGTCACAATGAATTTCTATTATTGAAAAGTTTTTTCTATTTACAAAAAAATATACTCCTCAATTATAAAAGGCACTTCCTCTTATAGCTTATTCACACCTCTTAAGAACATTGGATCAACAAAACCCTACTAATTATCTCCCCAAAATCATTATCCACATTATATTAATATTTTAATTCCATAATCACCAATACAAGGTCCTTAATAAGTGATCCAAATGATTTTTTTCTAAGTGAATATAATTTATTTCACTAAATTCACTATTTTTTAAATCTAACCTTATAGTATTCATTTATATCCTAATAAATACAAAAAAATAGTTTCTACCATATAAATAGATTTCATTAATTTTATTTAATAACCAATATCTATCTCATCATCCATCAAATGGTAAATTTTGTGTTAGGTTGACTACCACTAAACTAATTGTTGTAATTTGTTTACCATCATTGCCTCTCCGAAAAGGATATAAAAATTTCATTAAATTGCATATATATATATATATATGATACTAATAATATAAATATACATATTGAATTATATAATCATCAATTATTTCTTACATTCTATTTTCTGGAAATATGATTACACCGCTCGCGTGTACAAAATACTACCACATCATATAGTGATATTATTCCTTTTTCAATTATGATTTACATAAAATGGAATAAGTATATATTTAATGGATATATATTATTTAAATAAAATATTAAATATTATATAAATGAAATATATTATTTACCATTCATCCCTTCCATATATCATGAAAATGGAATCATCATTCATCCATATTTATGAAACCCCTTCTCCATCAACAGTTTAATTAAGTTTTTTATATCTCAAATTAATGGAATAATTATAAATAAGTATGTAATTTATATATATGAAATTTATATCGTGGTTAAAATTATGGGTTTTATGGATCTATGATCAATGAAAAAGTTCCCAAAATTCTAAACCAAAACATATAAGAATAATGATGTAGTGACTACCCAAATGTTCTTTTAACAATGAAATGTTTATAAAAAGGTAATAAAATGTCATAATTAAATATATGTTATGATATATATAATTATTGTTCTTGAATATATTTTTAATACAACTGTATTTGTTATATAATATTTTTCAATTCCTGCAATGAATGATGAGACTTATGGTATGTGATTTCTTGTCTCGTTTATTTCTATGAGACTTATGCCATATTAACCACTCGTTTATTTTGAATGGTGTATATATTGGCCCTTTGAAATTTTTTATTGTTAATATACCTATTTTCATAATTTTTTCATTTTTTGTTATTCATTAATAAGTCTTTTGATTCAAAACATTCTAATGTTGTATGGTATTTTCATCTCACTATTAATTATGTGAGACCTTGAAATATTAACAAAATTTTCATTTTATGTGGTCTTTATAATTCCCATGAATTTATTTTTAGCTTTTTTCATGTAGATTATTATTCAAAAGTTACAGAAGTTATATTAGGTTAATATTACATTATTATTTTTTTATTTTGATTGTTTATGATTATTCTTCCAATGATGATGTCTTATGGTCTACATCTCAAGAAACAAAAGAGTACTTTTTTCTGATGGTTATTCCATGAAAATATATTTTTTACTTAAAATTTCTTTTTCTTATATATTCAAGATTAAAGAATAATTTTTAAGGAAAATATATCTTATTTATCTCTTCAGTTGAAAATAATTTCTCGTTAATGTTAATTTGGTTAATAATGTTTTAAGGCATCTTTTTGACATTCATCAATGATTAATTAATGTATTTTTCCCATTTTAACGATTCAAATTATTCTTATTACCATTTAATGAACACGGTTCTTTTGACATTTATAAAAAATAAGACAATAATATTTTTTAATTTGTAGGACATGAATGTTATTTTCTTTCATAATAACCAACCAGTGGATTAACGATTCTTTTAAATGATTCCAATGCAGTGTTAACAAAAATTATAAAATATTTTTTTCAATTTAAAATTTTAAATAATTCATTTCAATGTATAATGGTTTCTTTAGACAAAAAATGTTCCAAAAAATATTTGAAAATTAATTTTCATCTATGGTGACATTATTTGTGGTCACATAATATTTTATAAGTTTATGATCCAATGAATCTATACATATTATATCATATATTTCATACAATTTTGATATAAATATATTTTTGAATCCCATTAAATTTCAATGGGTTATTTTATGATGAATTTGTGGGATTATTATGAAACCCATATACATTTTATGGGTCATTGTATAATAAAATGTTTATCAATGTAATTTATGTTCTATTAGTTATGATAAGATGAATTATTTATGATATTGTGGAAAAAAAATATATGAATTATGATATGGGTGGTACATATCTCTCTCTCCAATTTATTGTGTAATTCATTACGTTATATGGGATAAAATGGAACATATGATGTTATCTGAATCTCAATATAGTGTACATGAAGGGAGATTCCAATATTAGAATAAGTCAGAAAATAGTATATCCCAAGCCCAAAAGATCGTACATGGTATATTATCCCTGTTATAAAGTAGGTATATTTGTCATTATACCAATACAAATATGTTATGAATTTCATAGTGTATATGCACAACATAATATTTTTTTACTAATGTATATTCAATAAATATAGGTCTTCTACCAATGTTATAATCTCTCTGTCCATGTTCTATGATTCCAAAATTATTTATGTACTCTTCACTATCAATACTTATTCAATAAATAAATATTATGAACTATGATATTAAGGGTTTATTTTTCAAATGTTTCTCCCATGTTCCCATACTTCTTTGTTCAATTTGTGTTGATACCTCCCTTTTTTACCCTTAATTAGAATATAATGCCACCCATTATTCTGTTTCAATTCTCTATGATATGAAAAGTAAAATTATATATCATATTTATAATATGGTTTATAGTTATAAATAATTTTGTAGGATATGATGTATTTCACTTTTCAATCAATTGTCTATGTATCATTGTTTCCAAAGGCACTAGGACTAAATGATACTAGAATCGATCATTATGTAATGCAATGAATATTCATATAAAAATATGTAATATATATTTATGAAATTAATGGATTTCTATAGCTGTTAACTGATCATGGTTTAGTTCAATCATAGGAATCTTAGAAGATAAAACATTATTGGGAACCATAATGGTATGTCTATGTATTGGATAATATCCTAGAATTTTTTTTATGTATTGAGTGATCGTTTTCCAAAAAAATTAATCGTTGTCTATATTATAGAATTTATTCTATCTAGGGGACATTTTCACATAGGTTTAACAAATATAAAATTTTTATATTGATCTTTGCTCGATCGTCCCCTAATGTACCACAATGAAAAATGTTGTACACCCTGTCTGACACTCTTGGTGGATATACATCATAAATTCACAAACTCTTTTTGAATCAACATAAAGGATATGAATAGATGATGAATATGATGTACATAGGATAAAGCTAAGGTTTCATGTATCTTAAATATAGTGTCATGATTTTGACATTTAATAAATAATTTTTCATGATTATATTATTCCCCACTATTATAATTGTTTATAACAGTATGATTTTTGTTTTATGAAATGACTAGAAAAGTGAGGAATCACATTAAAATATAATGTTGTTGGAAATTTAGTGATTTTTTGTATCCCACAAAAAAGATGATATTAGGGAATCATATTTTGAATATGACTAATTATCTATCTTGATATATGATTAAAAATACTACCTATGGTTATATTCCTAACACATAAAATATGAAAAATGTTGATTTTTTTAATGTTCATGTGGTAATGATCATATAGGTAATAAGATTAGACTTCCAAAATGTCAAATATGTGACATGATAAACAGAAAATAATTTCATAAACAGAGGGTAAGATGTTTTCAATGTGGAAATTAAGGGAATAGAGAAACCAATTTCAATGTAATTCGATGTATTTTAGGTCGGGAACATGGGAATTATCTGACTTAATTCCCTAAACAATGGGTTATCCCCTAGAATAAATAACCACATATGTCATACAAAATTATTAAAGTAAAATGGATTAAATATGTATTTATTTGGATTCATCAAATATTCAATAGAAGTAAAATACTATTCATAATTTTTTTTAATTATTAACAAACACATAAGGATTGTTTTAATTTTGGAAGCTTATATGTCATCATGTATGATTACCTCGTGAGTTATGTATAAGATCATGGATTTATTAGTTTATGTTTGACTATAATTTAATTGTTTAGCCACACCATGTTTGTTTCTATTGTTGGAATATAAATATGATTAGTGACATTTTGAAAGTCATTTTAATTGTAAAAGATATATGTGAATTTTTGTTTCAAAATGATGTATTATTTATCAAAGGATGATTTTTCATAAGTTTAAAGGTATTTACAATCTTCATGATTTAAATAAACATTGAGGAATAAGATTACTTTTCAGGACGTTCAATATATTTCTGGTGAAATAATTATAATTATATTAATATTATTTAGTTAAAATTACAACATTTCAAATATAGAAAGGATATAGGTCTTCAAATTACAACTAAAGGGTGATAAGGTTGAAATACCTTCAACCTTCCTACATGATTTTTTGGTTAGTATAAAATATCTGATACATAAATATTATGTTGATTTTGGGAACATATTTTTTATCATAGAGATAATCGAGAGATTTAAAAGTAATATGGAAATATTCCATGCCTCATGGAGATTGATTTTCCATGTGAAACATTACCCAAGTCATGATTAGGAGTTATCTAGGATAATTTTTTTAAAATATATAGAGGCACTATATTTATGGAAGATATTGATATATATATACATACACACTAATATTAATGTTATAATGTATATTTTCATAGATTATTATTTGAATATATTATAGATAAGATGGTTACGAATGCATAAAGATTATGTCTTATTAATACATTACTGCCTTGTGAAATAAGACATGTTGGGTGATGCTTTGAGGCAAAAGGATCATAGTAGCATGTCTATGATAGGTATTATAAAAGATACATTATTTATAAATGAAAAATTTAATGATATATAAATCTAGATGTTTGGGGATAAATATTATACTTCTTAAATTTTTTTTCAACCATTTATCAATGTGAATATTAATGATAAATAATAGGAAAAAATAGAGCTACAGAATAAGGTGAAATGTATTCCTATGTTTAAACTTGACCATGATGGAATGATATGGTTAATGAATCATGTATGTGTTTTTTCATAATGATATTTTAACTAATATTTTTTTTGAGGAATCACAATGTAAATAATTATTTATTTATCCTAGAAGAACAATGATTTATAGGGATCTAAAATAGTATTTCTGGTGGGATGGCCTATGTAAAGTTACATTACAGTTTTTTTCATGGGGATTAGTATGAATAAATGTTATTCCTGAGAGGCAAAATTCTAAGAGGGTGTTACAACCATTAACCATGACAAAATGTAAATTTGAAAACATAACTATGTATATTTTTCATTAGTCTCAACAAAAACATTAAATTGGATAATCCTATATGAGTAGTAGTTTATTATGTGAAACATTCAGCTCATGTCATCCCTATCATATAATATTTATATCTAGTTAATATTTATATGGTATACATTAAATAATTCTTACGGTTTCATGGTGTGTGACATTATATTATTTTCCTTTTGGATATGAGGTTTACCTCAATGTTTTACTGAAGTAATCAGTAGGCTTTAGATATAGAGTTTAGTTTCAGTATTGTCATCATTCCAAGGATTATGGTTGTCAATGAGAAAAATTCAGATCCAATAGGATATATATTGAGATATTGTAAAATATTCTTCAATGTTGGTTGAGGTCAACACCATCTACGAGTAGAGTTTTCCAAAAATAATAGCATTCACTCAATCACTCAGATGGATATATCGATAGAAGTGTATAAATACTATGTGATGGGATGAGGTTGGATGAATAAATCGATTGGGAATATTGTTTTCCAAGGAAATGGAATTAAAATTAAAATCCATTAAATGTAACATCAAATAAGTTCATAGTTGATAAAAAATGTTATCTTTAGAATCATCAACATGATTTGAAATTTGAATTTTGTAAGTAGGTATTTCATGGAATTTTTTTATTGAATATATATATGTGATTTGGGAAGAAATGGAGGTGATCTATAGGTATTTTTGACTTTTGTTGACTCTTTATAGACTTGTGTGTGTTTATTATCGTAAGGAGATTCTATCAGACATCTCCCATTTTTATGAGGTCTTCAATGTGTCTTTAATGTAGAAGTATATGCATCAACCATTACATATACTAAATTAACAGGTAAAACAATGGGTGAATGAGCATTAGTAAAAGTAATAATTAATAGATCTTCTGTATCATATAGTGAATTTTATATGAAATAAGACCACTCATCCAGTTATGGTTCGAGGGTTAAACCACCATCTTTGGAAAATAATCATTAGAACTGGAGGATACGATGATGAATTTGTATTCTATTTTGTTTGTATAAACATGAAGAATTTCAAGGCCAAAGGTAAATTTAAGGGGGATAGAATGTGATAAATTTATTTTTTATAATATATTTTTTACAATTATATTTATTTTCCTTTGATATAATTCATTACACAAGACACAATGTTTTAGAAAAACTCAATATACTATAAATTTTATTTTTTATATATTAAAATTGTAAGCTGGACATTAAAATTTATGTAATGAATAGTAATAACAAAATTCTGAAAATTTACATTAATTGTTTTAGATAAATAAAAAATATTTATAAATAAGTAACTAATTTTCAATACATCCTTTATATTATTTGAAATTAAATTTTTCTCAATAATTGATTTTTTTGTGTAAAATAATAAAAGTGATTTTTTAAAATTTATAAAATGTATTTTAATATTAAATATATTTATATAATAAAAATTTAAGAAGTATCATATTGTGAATTTTGGATAATTTTTAGAAAAGATTAATTTTTTTGTGAATAATGTAAACTATTGATTTATAATAAAAAATTTGTTTTCATATAAATATTTTACATGATCTATTATGTCTTAAAATTATTTTAAATGTAAAATTGGTGTATTATATATTTATTAATACAAATTACATCATTGGAATCAATTACATAACAATTTTCTATATAAAACATTATATACTTAAGATTTTTTTTTTGGGAAAACCACTCTTCCATCACCTTTGAGTGATTTATTATAAACTAAATTGTGCAAATTATATAGATTTATTTTTGTAAATGTATTTTTAATTTGAAATCATAACTATTAATAAATTATAATACATTAAACATAATTTTGTTAAAAATTAACACAAATGATAACAAAATTTAATTATTGTGATTAAGGTGAAAATGAGGTTTTGCAGGATACAAGCACCTCTATTAAAATTATTTCCCCTCGTATGTCAATTTTTTATCTGATAAATTTGAATTCATATTTAAAATAATTTGGTCTATATTATCAAATATTAGTAATTTTATCATTATTATCAATAGATAAATCACCAAGTTAAATAAATAAACATTCTAGTTATCACTGAGAAAAACAAAATATAAAATGTAAGTAACCTTAAATTCTGTTGAATAACACGTTTAAAATTTTTATTTTTTATGAAAGTGTTTATTTACCATATATTCCCTCCAAAAAGTTTTTTTGCTATTTATTTAGCACATTTATTTATAATGAATTTCTACTGTTGAAAAGATTTGGTTATTTACAAAAAGACACTCCACCTGGATTATAAAAGAGAACTTCCTCCCCAAACTTATTCACATATATTAAGAAATTTGAATTGAAAAATACGTAAAACATATATACAAATTAACCTTATACATATTATAGATCTTATATTCTTCAAAAAAGGCAAATCCAATGGTCCTTAATAAGATATCTAAATTAGGTTTATCACGGAGAGGATAATTTTCTTAACCAAGTGCTTTATTTTTTTACTTCATCTATTTTCAAATTCAATCATGTCCTAATTAATACCATATAATAACACTAGTATATAAAATAAACATAATTTTTATTATTTTTATATCATTACCGATATTTTTATCCTCTTCCACCAAATTGTAAAATCAACCACATATCATTTTATGGTGGAGTACCATCTCGTTAACCAATGTAATTCATTTTCAATTACGATCTCTCATTAAAGGATATAATGATGGATTTAAATTATATAAAAAGTATTAATAACATGATTATTACTCATTAATTATAATATCACATATACTTTATTAACTTCCATTCTGTGGTAATACAATAATGTCGATCATGTATACAACAGACTACCACCTTGCAAAGCAATGTGATTAATTTTTCCCTTATATTTTATATATAAGGTAATAAGTAAATATTTAATGAATATATGTGATTTATATGACATTATATTTAATATTTTATCATTATATATTATTTATCTTTCTTTCAGTCCATCCATCAATTAAATGGAAATAACACATATGTGTATGAACGACCTATCGTCTCTATAAATATTGTAATTAGTTTTTAATCTAAAAATTGAATGGATTGACAAAAATATTTATTTAATCAATATTTATAAAATTTATAATTTTTTTATTCAATTGATAATTTAACCTTCTTCAATGTAATATGATATAAAATTATCAATGAAAAAATAAATGAAAAATAATGCAGTAATTACTCAATATGTGGTTTTAACAAGTAATTGTAAATAAATAGATAACAAAAGATCAAATATAAATCATATATGGTATGGTATTTATAATTAATGTTATTGAATGTTTTTTAAAAATAAATAAATATATATTATATACGTTGTTTTAACATGAACAATGTATATCGAGACTTAGAGTAAGGGATTTCATGTCTCCCTTTTATTCCTGGGATACATAAGCCATATTCACCACTCGTTTCTTTTGATTAGATTATATATTACCCCATTAAAAATATATACAATAAAAATACATATTTAATGATATTTAATTTTTTTTATTTAATGGGGATTAGTATTGAAAATTATCCAATGTGGTACAGTATTGTGGAATCAATTATATTTCTTGGAACCAAATGCTATATTCACCACATATTTCTATGTTTTGGAATTTACAATACCGATGAATGTATTTTAGTGATAATATTATGAATTTTATGGGTATATATTTTTATATACAGGGTTCTCTATTTCATTGGTATTATGACTCAAATGTTACCAACATTTAAAGTGTTTAATTTTATAATCAAATTGTTTATCAAGATTCTTTATGATTATGATTCCAATGATGATATATTATAATATACCTCTCATGAAACAAATTAAATTTATTATATTCTGGTTATTTGGTAAAAATACATGTTTTAGTTTCATTTTCCTCCTCTTATGTACTAATGAGTAATGAAATCATCAAGGAAATCCATCGTTATTTCCCACATTAGCCAAAATTTTATTTTATTCCTTTTCCGTGTTTTATAAATATGTTTTCAAGAATTATATTAATATTATCTAAAGATTTTTTAAAGTCATTTTTACACATGATTTAATTTTTCTCAAAATGTTTATAAAAAATATTCCTCTCTTTTTTGATCAATGTACATTTACTTTTAGTGAAATTATTAAAGGAATCACTATTTTGAAGTGTACAACATGAATAGTATATCCTACCAACATAACCAAAAAATGGATTAAATATTACATTATAAGATTCAAATGAAAAATTCAATAAAAAAATTACATTAATAGTGGATTAATTTTTATAATTTGAATAATTGTTTTCAATGTCGAATGTTTATTTTTATCAAGAAATATTTCAAGTGATATTTAAAAAATAATATTCCATCTAAGATGACATCATTTTATGTAACCTTACCATCATTGGGGATATAATTGAATGATACCTTCATTATTCAATCCCTAGTTGTTTTGTGGTTATAATGGAATGAATTTTTTTAATTTCATTCATTTCCCATAGGTTGTCATAAGATACATTTATGAGATAATTATGAAAACCATTTCCATTTATGAGTTATTCTATAATGAATTTTATTAAACACATTTAACTTATATGGTTTATGATATGATTAATGTTTTATGAATTTTTGGAACATGAATTATTGAATTATGTATTAATTGTGACCTATATATCCCTCATTTAATGATTAATGTTCTATTATCTCATGTGGTAAATTAGAGATTTTCTCAAGCTCAAAGAGGGTACTATCATGACCCTTCCCAGTGGGGCCCGCGCCGTGACTCCCCAAGACCACCTCCAATATTTCAGGGGATGGTGACTAGCACCGAGTTGGCATGTCACTAACATGGGTTGCATTGCCTAAGTACCTGTACACACAGACACATATCCAAGCCCACAAATGCTGAAATATAAAACACTAAGGAACATGAATGAATGCATACAACTAAACCCAACCAACAGAGTATGATGAAAGGTAGAGTACTGTAAAAGTAAACTGGGCTGGAATACAAGCCCACCAAAAGCAAGAGTCTAAAAAACTGCAAAGTCCAACATGTTAGCACAATGTTACTGGGACTGCTGCTCATAGTCGTAGGAACACCTCGGCATGTAGGAACAAAGAAAGCTCGGTCCTGTCCTAGTCCGTCCTGGACTCTGTAAAAAGGATTCTCATCTACACAAGACACTATAAGTGTAGGCAAAGCCCGTACGGGGGTTAGTATAACAATACTCGGTAGAGGACCCCGAAAATCACAAAGAAGAACACAAAGTAAAGGTACGGTCAGCTATGCACAGTATATGTCTACAAAACATATAGAACAAACTAGATATACTCAAAACCCAGACCCAAGGTCTAGAAATAAGTCACGCGACCGAATACCCCCGCAAGGGATTCTGTTCAATGATTCCGTGACGTACTCTCTCCGGGAGGACACACTCCACGAGTCTTATAGCTCTGATGACGTCTGTCTGAGAAGTGCTGTTCGTCGGGAACTGTCATCAGAGATGGCTACACTCATTACGGGAGACACACTCCTGAGTGTAAGGGTTACGATAGATAGAAGCACTCATTACGGGAGACACACTCCTTAGTGGGAAAGATCTCGATACATAGATGGGGATCACTGCCAGGGCCATGGCGGATACCACGACTCATCCGGAATTCACCTGCTAGGTAGAGGTTCAATGCCCGGTAGAGTTGGTCACACCGATGCCTGACTCTACCTAGGGTCTGGAATGGATAGAGGATCTCGATCAGGGCCTCTCGGATGGATGCATGACTATCAAATAATGTCCTGCTGAAGGGATCAAAATCCTGCCTGAGGGAAAGATGCCTGACCCTTAGGGAAACAAGAAGAAGGGGAACTAACCCAAATGAAATATGTTCAAGTAACGGTGAACAAAAGGACCAAGTCGTTTTCCAAAAAGTACAGGGCGTGTAGAAATGATACATGACGTGTTGTCCGACCCTGGGTACTGCCTGTATACCACGGCCCGTGTCGTGAGGCTGGTCATATAGAAAACCTTAGTACACAGCATGTAGTACGGAGTACACGCTGGGTCTGGGTAACTGTGGTTGGATCCGTGTACTCTGTCCATGTGCCTGTACACAGTCACCAACCCGTGTACTCCAAACCGTGCAATCTGCACATGGGGTGCCCCATCCTATTGACCTCGCCTGGCCGGGTGATAGGAGTAAACGACCATGTACTCCTTCCCGGGTCCGTGTATCCCCGAGATACACTCTGAGCTCCGCGTAGCCGCCCCTGCCGAGCTGTACACGCCGTGACGCCTGAAGCAGTGTAGAGCATCCCATGTCTGTGTACTACCCAAAGTACACACCGAGCTTCGGGAAAGGTCCAACACGTCGTGTGACTGGGCTCACATGCCGTGGTATTCTACTCTGACCCCAAATCCCTAGCAACCACCGCCGGAACTACACGACGTGTTCTTTGGAAGTACACGCCGTGTATCCTGGAATTTCCAGAAATGGTGCTCTTCGCCAACATGCCTCCCGTGCTGCTCCGATCATCAATCCAGTCATCTGATCACTGCAAAACTTCCAGGTTCTGGTCTCCCCAACCCCACAACGCATATTCCGTCATTTTTAGGCCTCTGATCGGCTCTGAAAATGTGTTCCGATCTTCCCGCACGAAGAACGCTCGAAGAACGCTTTTTCCGATCCGGTCTGATTGGTCTTCCACCATCGTCGCCACACCTCTACAAGGACGTTGCGATGTCGAACCTTTGATTTGGTATCGTTGCGTCGTAGAACGGATACGCAACGATCTATTGTTCGTCACCCCGTGAAGAATGCGCGGGGAAAAAGGGGGAAGAAATCCAAATAAACAAATTGAGGAATGAACCTCCGCCATCGTTCATCACTGCCTTGATCCGCTCTCATTAATAGGCTTAAACGGGGAAAGAATCCTCAAAAACATAAATCATGGATCAATTCCCCATAATAATACCGAAGAAAAATCCCTCTCGCAAGAATTTATGAATCTGTGGATGAACTTGTTTGTTGTTGATCCGTGTTCTTCGTTTAAACTCAAATACGGGGAAAAGAAATCGAAATAACAACCCCTTCCTTTCGAAAGGATCGATCATTGATGAAGGCATCGTGCTGCCATTGTCGCCGAGATCCTTCAACGTCGATGCAATGATCCTTGTTTTCGATCCGTTGTTGTTCGTCGTCAATAATTTTCTCCAACATGTTGCGGATTCTGCAGAGGTTCCTCTCTCTACATTGCCCAGGATGTACAATTTCTTAACCCATTAAAAAGGGGAAAAAGATGGCATTTAATTACATGGTATTATTAATGGCGTTGACTTTCCATTTTGAAGTCATTATGACGTTCCATCAATTTAGGAAATAGCTACGCCGTCACCACGCTGCAGCGGATGTTTCTTTAAATGAATAAAAATAAACTGGTTAATATATTTTATTTTATATTACTTAAAATGTCAGTAAATTAACTTTTTCCCTCAACTTGCACCGGTCGAGGTTAGCCTCATTCTTAGGTAAAGTTGTCGTCCAGGACGCAACGTTGCATTCATATTTTTAATCTGGGCATCCATTTGGAAACTTCCACAACCACGCACAAGTGCCGACTCACAGAACTAAAAAATGTTCAAACCACCATTCTGGGATCACTGGATCTCGGAATGATGTGCCGTCATCACGCCCGGTCTCGAAATAATTCCATATAATATTTAAAAATAATAAACAGAAAATCAGAGATATTACATTCTCCCCACCTTGGGGATTTACGTACCCAAAAATCCAAAAAAAAGTCTATTAAAAAAGATGAGGGTATTGGGCACGGATCTGAGCCTCCCGCTCCCATGTGCTCTCCTAAAGATTCTTGTGCTACCACCAGACGCACACTAATGGAATCGATTTTCCACAAAGGATCCTCTCCTATCGATCCTCGATCTCCATCGGGTACTCATCAAAGGTCACTCCATCCTTGATGTCCAGCTCGTCCCAGTCGATGACGTGTGATGGGTCATGCACGTACCTCCTCAGCTGCGACACGTGGAAGACATCATGTACCCGATGCAATGGTGGCAGTAGAGCCAGGCAGAATTCCACCTCGCCAACTCTTACTAGGATCTGAAAAGGTCCGATGAACCTCAGAGATAGCTTGCCGACTCGGCCAAATCTCCGCAACCCTCATCGTGGTGAGACCCGAAAGAAGAAATGGTCTTCCTCTTCGAACACCAGAGGTCTCTGTCGCCTGTCAGCATAAGACTTATTCCAGATCTATGCAGTCTTCATCCACTCCCAGATGATTTTCACTTTCTCCGTGGTAGCTCGCACTAACTCTGGACACATTAGTGCTGACTCTCCAGGGTCGGTCCTACAAAGCAGTGACCGACAGGGTCTCCCGTACAAGCCCTTGAATGGTTCCATACCGATGGTGGAGTGGTAGATGTTGTTGTACACAAACTCCACTATTGGTAGGTGGTCCTCCCCACTATGACCAATGTCCAAGATACAGGCTCGCAACATGTCCTCCAGAACCTGAATGGTCCTCTCCATCTGACTATCTGTCTGGGGATGAAGCACTGTGCTCAAGCGTATCTAAGTCCCAAAAGCCTCCTGCAATCCCTTCCACAACCGGGATGTGAAGCAGGCATTTCGGTCTGAGACTATAGTTCAGGGGATTCCATGAAACCGAACTATCTCCGGTACGTAGAGGTGTCCCATGCTCTCTACGGAACTATGATCTGTGATAGCTAGGAAGTGGGCTGACTTGGTGTGTCGTTCAACGATTACCCAGATGGAATTGTTCCCCATGGACGTCCGTGGTAAGCCTGTCATGAAGTCCATCGATATTCCATCCCACTTCCACTCTGGAACTTACAGGGGTGATCTAACCCTGATGTAACCTGGTGCTCAGCATTTACCTGCTGGCATTTGAGGCATCGAGAAACGAACTCTGCTATTTCCTTCATCATGCCTGACCACCAGAACTATCATCGGAGGTCCTGGTACATCTTTGCTACTCCAGGATGTACCGCCAAAGGGGATGTATGGAACTCCCTCAGGACCTCCTCCTTCAAAGCTGCTGGTACAACAGTGCATCCTCTGAAAAGAAGTATGTGCTCCCCACCTTGTGAATATCCATCAAGAGAATGTCCTGTGGATAACTGAGCATGTATGGCCACAGAGTTGACATCCCCAAGTTGTTCCTCCCTAACTCGCTGTAAGTGTGGATGGGTGACAACCATCAACTCTAGGTAACCAGTATCCTCTCCATCCACGAAGGATAATTGTAACGCAGCTAACTGTTGTATCGCCTCACTCAAAAAATGTGAGCTCGACCTTCTGCTAAGGGAATCTACCACCTTGTTCCCCTTTCTAGTAGTATAGATAATCTCAAAATCATAGTCCTGGAGGAACTCTAGCCAATGCCTCTTCCTCAAATTCAGATCCATTTGTGAGAAATGTAATTGAGTCTCTTGTGGTCAGAGTAGATAATGAACCACTCGCCAATAAGGTAGTGTCTTCGCATCGTCAATGCGAAGACTACCGCTGCCAACTCGAGATCATGGCTTGCATAGTTCTACTCATATGGCCTAAGCTGGCGCGAACCATAAGAAATCACTACATGTCGCTGCATCAGGACACACCCAAGCCCGGTCCCTGATGTGTCACATAAAACTATGTACTCAACACCCTCCTCCAACAATATCAATACTGGGGCGCTCGTCAAACTCTGTCTCAACTTCTCGAAACCCTGCTGGCACTTTTCTGTCCACATGGACGGTTTCCCTTTCCTGGTCAAGGCTGTCATCGGTGCTGATATCCGGGAGAAATCAGGGATGAATCTCCCGTAATATCCAACCAACCCAAGGAAGCTCCGCACCTCTGTCATGCTCTGAGGTGGCTCTCATGCTAACACAGCCTCCACCTTGGCTGGGTCCACAACTACTCCATCTACTGAGATTACATGTCCCAGAATGTGGACCTCCCTAATCCAGAATTGACACTTTGAGAGATTCCCATAAAGCTGGTGCTCCCGAAGTACGTCCAGAACCTTATGCATGTGTCTCAAGTGCTCCTCCTCTGACGCCGAGTACCCAAGGATGTCGTCGATGAAGACCACTACGAACCGGTCCAAGTACAGCTGGATGATCCGGTTCAACAACCCCATGAACATTGAGGGGGTGTTTGTCACGCCAAATGGCATCAACAAATACTCATAGTGACCGTAGAGACATCTGGAAGCCGTCTTCGGTATATCCACATCCTGCACTCGTAGCTGGTGATAGCCTAATCGAAGGTCAACCTTCAAGAACCACTGTGCCCCTCTTAGCTGATCGAAGAGGTCATCAATTCTCGTTAGTGGATACTTGTTCTTCACCGTCACCTGGTTCAGGCACCGGTAATCCACACACAACCTCAGACTCCCATCTGCCTTTTTGGAAAACAAGACTGGAGTCGCCTAGGGTGAGACGCTGGGTCTTACGAAACCCTTTCCCTGCAAATCCTCCAACTGTACCCTCAGCTCCTGAAGATCTGCAGGAGCCTTCTGATAAGCTGATGAGGAAATCGGTGTCATCCCGAGGTGTATGTCGATGCAGAATTCAATTTCCCGGCAGGGAGGTAACCCTGGAACATCATCTGGAAATACCTTCTCATACTCTTCCACCACTGCTGGGAACTGAGAGCTCACAACATCTACCTCTCCAAGGGTAAGGCTATCCAACTCATGAGTGATCAGTTTCCCCCTCCTATGCATGAGCCCATTTTGTGCTGCCTGGGTTTCCTTTTCTCTGACACAGTAAAACCGTGTTCCATCACGACGGACACACCTCACTCTTCGCCTAAAACAGTCAATCTTGGGATGGACCGAAGATAAACAATCCATACCGAGAATGACGTCGTAAGGCCTCAACGCTACCACCAAGAGGTTCCAACCGAAACTATAGCCTCTAAGGGTAAGATCACACTATCTGCAAAGGTGTGTGATCGTCGAGTATCCTCCCGTAGGTGTCTCCAAGCGTAAGGATCGAGTCAACGGTTTTAACGGAATCTCAAGGTTTTGGACAAGACATGAGACTATAAGGGAATGACTGGAACCTGTGTCTATGAGTACGGAAGCTAAGGTAGAAAAGACACAGATCGTACCTTGAATCATCCCTGGAGCCCCTGGGTCATATGCCTCGACCACATGTAGCTGTCCCCATCCCTATCACCTAGCTCCCTGAGCCTGGTACGGAACTCCTGGGGGTGGTGGTGGAAGTAAGTCGAAGCGTCTGCCACCACCTGCAGCTCTCCCTGCTCCTCTTCCACGTCCGCCGCCTGGCGGATCTGTCTGCTCCGTTCTCTGCCTCTACCTCGGTGGTCCATCCATCACTTCCCTGTCAACAGCTCGACGTGTCGGGAAATATCTAGCGAGATGCCCCTACCGTCGCATGCATAGCATAGCTTCTCCCAAGGCTAACTGGATCCACCCTGAGATCCCTATACTATCGATCCCCTATACTGGGTCCTCCTATGACGTCTCTCATATCCTGATCCCTGCGTCTGACATCGGCTCCCTACTATCGGTGTCTCCGCACCTGTCTGCCTGCTACTGACTGCCGGCAGCTGTCTCTGCTCCACCAAGAATATCTCGATAACCAAGGCCCGCTCAAGCACTCTAACATAGGTCGATGTGCATAGAGGAACGACACTAGATCAGATGTCTCACCATAGACCTCGCTCGAAGGTCTGAGCTCTGAAGTACTGATCTTTGACCATATCCATCGAGTACCTGGTGAGGTTGGTGAACCTTGATGAATAGTCAGCCACCATCATACTGCCCTGCTGGAGCTGAAGAAGCTCCTGAATGCGCACAGCTCTCAGTGTAACTGGAGAGAACTCCTCTCTGAAGAGTTTCTCAAACTTCATCCATGAAAAAGTCTCCTCATCGTGAGTCTGCGTGGTCAGACTCCACCATCGTCCCGCCAAACCCATAAGAAGGCTTGCTCCTATAACCACCATCTAGTCTGCTGGTGTCCTCACTATACAGAAAACTATGGTCACCGCCTCAAGCCAATCCTTAGCCGCCTAAGGGTCGGGATCGCCTCGAAACAGTAGGGGTCTCTGTCTCTGAAACTCGTGGAGTGCGCTAAGCCTGTTCTCCCCACCGTTCGGTACGGCAGTTACCACTGGCTACTCTACTGGTGGTATAGAAGGTGCACCACCTGGTGGAAACGCCTAGGGAGTTGGTCCCTGTATCAAAACCTCACCACTGAGGGGGTCATCCTCGTGATCGTGCTGCTGAATCCTAGCGGGTACGCATCGCGGAGCCATCCTGTAAAGAAACAAGATGTGTCACGGTCAATGAGTATATCTGGATACCTGACACCAAGGACATGGAAGACACAACCCATTCTTATATAATGCATGTACCTTTTATTTCCCCGCAACCAGTGTTTTTGTGAACCAGGTCGAAAAGCAGGTTATTAGAGTCCTGGTGTATGGATACGTCCATCGTCCGATCAACACTAGGGTCCCTGGCCTGAAATATGAACCCAAAACACTTTACACTATTTCCCCAAACCAAACTCAAAGACTCTTGGTCCTAAGGTAGAACCTACTAGCTCTGATACCACTCGGTCACAACCTGTCCCAGTGGGGCCCGCACCGTGACTCCCCAAGCCCACCTCCAATAGGCCATGGTATGGTGACCAGCACCGAGTAGGCATTTCACTAACATGGGAGGCATTGCCTATGTACATGTACACACACAAACATCTCCAAGCCCAGAGATGATGAAATGTAAAACACTAAGTAACAAGAATGCATGCATATAACTAAACCCAACCAACAGAGTACGACAAATGGTAGAGTACTGTAAAAGTAAACTGGGCCAGAATACAAGCCCACCAAAAGCAAGAGTCTGAAAAACTGAAAAGTCCATCCTGTAAGCAGAAAGGTACTGGGACTGCCACTCGTAGCCGTAAGAACACCTCGGCCAATAGGGAACTCAGAAATCTCGGTCCTTCCTTGGTCCTCCCTTGAATCTATAAAAGGCTGCTCATCTGCACAAGACACCAGACGTGCAGGCAAAGACCGTGCAGGGGTGCGTATATCAATACTCAATAGAGGACCCCAAAAACCACAAAGCAGTACAGAATGTAAAGCTATTGTCAACTATGCATAGTATATGTCTACAGAACATATAGAACAAACCAGATATACTCAAAACCCTGACCTGTGGTCTAGAAACAAGTTACACGACCGCATACCCTTGCAAGGGATTTTGTTCGAAGATTCTGTGATGCACTCATTCCGAGAGGACACACTCCACGAGTCTTATATCTCTGTTGACGTCTGTCCGAGAAATGATTTTCATCAGGAACCGTCATGAGAGATGGCTACACTCATACGGGAGACATACTATTGAGTTGAAGGGTTACGATATATAGAAGCACCCATTACGGGAGACACACTCTTAAGTGGGAAAGATCTTGATACACATATGATGATCACTGCCAGGGCAATGGCGGATACCGCGACTCATTTGGAATTTACCTGCTAGGTAGAGGATCAATGCCCGATATAGTTGGTCATGTCGATGCTTGACTCTACCTAGGATCTAGAATGGATAGAGGATCTTGATTCGGGCCTCTCTAATGGATGCCTGACTCTGTCACAGAAATTCCTACTGAAGGGATCAAAATCCTGCATGACAGAAAGATGCATGACCCTCAGGGAAATAAGGAGAAGGGGCACTAACCCAAACGAAATATGGTCAAGGCATGATGAACAAAAGGACCGAGCCATTTTCCAAAAAGTACACGTCATGTAGAAATGATACACGTCGTGTTGTCCGACCCCAGGTACTACAAGTGTACCATGGCCCGTGTCGTGATGCTTCTCATGTAGAAAAACATAGTAAACGACGTGTAGTATGGAGTACACACTATGTCTGGGAAACTGTGGTTGGCTCCGTGTACTTTGGCCATGTGCCCGTACACGATCACCAACCCGTGTACTCCAAATCGTGCAATCTGCACACGGGGTCACCTGCGCTGTTGACCTCGCCTGGCCTAGTGATGGAGTACACGACAGTGTACTCCATCCCGTGTCCATGTATCCTAGGGATACACGCCGAGCTTCGCGTAGCGGCCTCGGCCGAGATGTACACACCGTGCCGCCTGAAGCCGTGTAGAGCATCCCATGTCCGTGTACTACCCAAAGTACATGCCGAGCTTCGGGGAATCACCAACACACCATGTGACCGAGGTGACACACCATTTGAGTCTTCTCTGACCCCGAATCCCTAGCCGCCACCGCCAAAACTACATGGCATGTTCTTCGTATGGACACGCCCTGTTATCTGGAAATTTCAAGAAACGACGCTCTTCACTGGCGCGCCTCCCGTGCTGCTCCGATCATCAATCCGGTCATCCGATCACTGCAAAACTTCCAGGTTCTGGTCACCCCGACCCCATGAAGCCGCTTTCGTCGTTTTCGGGCATCCGATTAGCTCCGAAAATGCGTTCTGATCTTCCCGCACGAAGAACGCTCGAAGAATGCTCTTTCCGATCCGGTTCGATTGGTCATCCACCAACGTCGTCGCACCTCCACAAGGACGTTGTGATGTCAAACCTTCGATTTTTGATCGTTGAGTTGCATAACGGATGCGCAACGATCCGTTGTTTGTCGCCCTGTGAAGAACGCGGTGAACGCTCGGGGAAAAAAGATGAAGAAATCAAAATAAACAAATTGAGGAACGAACCTCCACCGTCGTTCATCACAGCTTTGATCTGCTCCCGTTAATAGGCTTAAATGGGGAAATAATCATCAACAACTTAAACCATAGATCAATTCCACATAATATTCCCGAAGAAAAATCCCTCCCGCAAGAACGTACAAATCTGCGGATCAACTTGTTTGTGGTTGATCCACGTTCGTCGTTTAAACTCAAATACAGGTAAAGGAAATAGAAATAACAACACCTAACATTCGAAAGGAATGATCATTGATGAAGGCATAGTGCTTCCGTTGTCGTCGAGATCCTTCAACATTGGCACAATGATCCTTGGTTTCGATCCTTTGACATTGGTCGTCGAGAATTTTCTCCAACTCGCTGTTGATTCTGCAGAGGTTCCTCTCTCTACGTTGCCCAGGATGTACAATTTCTTTACCCATTAAAAATGGGAAACAAGTTGGCATTTAATTATGTGGAAGTATTAATGGCGTTGACTTTCAATTTCGAAGTCATTAAGATGCACCATCAATTTAGGAAATAGCTTCGCCGCCGCCACGCTGCAGCGGATGTTTCCTTAAATGAAATAAAATAAACTGGTTAATTTAATTTTTTTTATTTTACATAAAACATCTGAAAATTAACTTTTTCCCTCGACCCACGATGGTCAAGGTTAGACTCATTCTTAGGTAAAGTCGATGTCACTGACGCAACGGTGCACTCATATTTTTAATCGGGGCATCCGTTTAGAAACTGCCAAAACCGCACACAAGTGCCGACTCACATAACTAAAAAATTTTGAAACCACCATTCCAAGCTCACTGGATCTCAGAATGATGTTCCTTCTTCATGCCTGGGCTCAAAATAATTCCATATAATATTTAAAAATAATAAATAGGAAACCTGAGACATTACAGGTACAGGAGAGGATTTCCCATGCCAAAAGAGGAAAAACATTAGTTTATTGATAGAATAAAGTAACAAAATTATAAATAACCTGATCTTATGATACATTACCATTAAATTACTTCTGTGGATTACATAAAACAATACACAAATAGATACCCTAAGACCATGATTGGTATAGTATAGTTAGAAACATGGAAACCAAAATAATGGTACATAAGTGGGAAAAAAA
Organism: Viscum album; assembly: GCA_963277665.1. Lineage (NCBI taxonomy): Eukaryota > Viridiplantae > Streptophyta > Magnoliopsida > Santalales > Viscaceae > Viscum > Viscum album. The sequence goes on from OY728136.1 coordinate 383,507,432, forward strand.
ATTTCCACTAGGTTCTTCTTGACTAGAAGCATTATTAGAGATAAAAAAACATAAATCATATCATCATAACCTAGGTATGGAAACATAAAATGCTTTGTTGTCAAATTTTTTGTAAGGATGAAGAAGGCATACTTGTTAGCATAATCATGAAAATTGGGGTTTGAGCATTAGATGATGAAAATTAAATACCATACCCCCAATATCACAGATCATATAAATGAATCATTTAATAAATCATATATGTTCAAAATATGGGAAGAGTATGTAAATAAATGATATAATACACAAAATCGTAATATAGGAATTAAATAACGAAATGTAACTAACATATACCCATGTAATGATTTACATTGTAGCCAAGGCATTACTACCAAAACCATCATAGTAGTATGGGTTCACTCTCCAAACAATATTGGTAGTCTGGGTTCACCCACTTGGTCATATTAGTACCATGATTTCACTCCTCATACCATATTGTTAGTCATGGTTCACTCCCATTACCATCATACAAGTCAAGGATCATTCCCAATTCCATCTTAGTATATCTCATGAGATATAAATCATTATACAATGCATTGGTCGGAGATATAGGGCCCACCTATATCATAGTGAAATAACACATACATGTTCCACAAGATCATTAAAAATCATTTCATAACCAAAGAAATTAAATGGGTATTATAAATATTCAGTCATATCATATCCTATTGAATGGGACATGTTTTATAATCATTATCATCATAAAAATAACACATGAAATGAAGTTGGATTCAAAATCCTATAACAAGTGAATGTCTAATGAGTTCCATTAACATATTTCCCTAAAAAATAATCTATTTAGGGAAATAATATTAATGGAAATAGTGATTAATTTCCCCATAAAGGCATGAGTAACACCAATGGATGTAATCTTGGATGAAAAATAAATTTGAAATACCTTTTAAAAACATTTCTTGATGAAAATTTCCATTATTGTTAAAATGATTTTTATAACATAATAACTTTTGAAAACAGTTTTCTTAGAAAATATCATAGAAAAAATATAAAGGAGTCTTTTTTTGAAAATTAATTTTTTTTTAAAAAAAATTTTCCTTGAAATGTTCTTTAAGGAACCATTATAAATAATTTTGAAAACATTTTCAAAAATATCGTGTTTGAATATAATAGATTTCGGTCCAAAGAGAGAGACAATCATATTCTACAAAAAACGTTATATTAAGTACTAAAGAGTGTGAAAATGGTAATTACACATATGTATATCTTGAATAAATATAGGAGAAGGAAACTCATGAATATTCTTGAGATATGGATCATAATATTTCATCAAGACACATAATCATTAACAATCTCGAGAAGATATGACATTGTTTCAACAAAATCTTACCACATAGATACATGGGATAATATTTTCCAGGTAAGAGATGGAAATTAAATGACGCATAAAATATCATTAAAATATTTATATTCAAGATATAAAATTGGAATTATAATTATATACACATTGAAAAATAATTTGGATTCATAATAAACCATCTGTCTTAAAGAAGGAAAATTGAGATAGAACTACACTATTTATTTTGTAAATTTTGAAACATAAACAAGCAGAAATAAGTATAAGAAAATGGAAATTTTAATACCCATAAATTAAGTTATATGTCAAATAAAATACAATCATGGTCATTACATACACCACACCAAAATATACAGTGTCAAGCATAGCCTGAATCACACAGAAATAAAAAGTGAGATGAAACCCCCCTTAACTTGTATCTTGACTCTCATTGTACTCGCTAAAACCACCAGTATAATAAAAATAAATTTTTTATACATATTATGAAGAACCATATTATTATATTTAATACCATATTTTTTGGTAATGGATTTATTTTAATCACTTGTTAACCATCCTATGTTAAGGTTTCACATCGAGTAATATTCACTTTGTTCTTCGCATGTGTCTTAATTTGATAAATTTTTGGGACCTAAAATTATATAATGATTCTAGAATGTGATCCATAATATAAATATTATTTATATTATGAATATTTATATTATAATAAACTATAAAATATAGAATTTCGAATTGAGATACACCGTTCATGGAAATGGTAAGTCCTACATATGCCTAAATATTGTTTCCGTTTTATTGTCATATTAAAAGAAAGTATGTAAATGATATATGTATATATATATATATAATTATTAAAATATAATTATTATATCATATATATCATATATTTTCACTCAACCTATCCTTAATACATATCATGTGGTGTGTGAAAGAATCACATCACTTTTTGGGGGCAGTAGTCCACACTTCCTTAAAAGAGATTACAATATTTACACCAAGTAGAATGTAAATAAGGTTTGGGTTGTAAAATGGAATAAATAAACATAATTAAATAATAAATATCATATATAACATATATAAATATATTTTCCAAAATAATGGCCCCATGATATGTGGTAAATAAAAAATGAACGTGCATTGTTTCGTGAGGAAGTAGTTCATCGTATAAAGAAACAATATGTTCATTAACCATCTGATGGATTTGTGTGTATGTGTTTGTATAAAATATTTACTTAAAAACATACTAGTATATATATGATAATAGTTTTTTAATATAATACTATAATAAATATATTTTTATGGGTGGTAAATTTAAATAAAAGAAAGGACCGTAGAGAATACATTTCCTGTTAATCGGGTAACTCCCTTTGGTTTATGCCAAAAGTATTCCTTATAAGACTTTATGACAAAGAGGAGGCTTCTAGTAGGAATAGAGATTTTTTTATTTTTATTGGGTATGTATTTTTCAAAAAAATGGTTTTTTAGGTGGGGGTAAGTGGGATTGGTGGTGGATTTTATAGGGATGGAAAAGGACTCATTTCGAATTTTTAGAAACAACTTAGTTATACACATTTTATAATCAAAAAATCACAAAAAAAACTCACAATAATCTATTGTTTTTTTCTGAAAAATGAAAATAAAATTTGTGTTTTATATATTTATAGGTCATTTTGGCCCTTAATTTTATGGATTAGACCCCAAATAACCTTAATTTGGTTTCAATCGCTGTGATTAATTTCATTCACTTTTACTAATCATTTTTTTCAAAATTTAACTTCTTCATATTAAACTATAAATATTATACTGAATACAATGGTGTATTTTTTAGTTTTTAAATGAAATTCACAAAAGTTGATAAATTAAGATTAATGCAAATCCCACTGACTCGATGAAATAAGGGGTTTCTAATGAAGAATAATGTTCAAAAGTTTTTGAAGATTTTATTTTAATTTTCAAAGATAAATTGATAATAAGGAATTAAATTGTATTAAAATATGTAATTTTTATCAAATTTAACTTTAAAAAATTTAAGATGTCATTTTACATTATTAATTAACTAAACAAAAGGCAATTTTCAACAAAAAAGTTTTATTTTTAAATAATCATCAGCAAATGATGTTTCTTATAAAAATATAAAAAATTCAACTTAGGATAATATTGATGTTATGAATTAAAAAATGAATTTTACTTTATCAAATTAAATTTCTAAATATTACTAAAATTATATTTATTATAAAAAATGATTCATTTGAGAAAATTATATTTCTAAACATTGAAGGAATTTACCAAAAATTATATCATTCATTATAAAGATGTTTTATTTCTATTAAAAAGTATAAAAATTCGTTTTTAATAACAATATAACTATTTTTAATAGACAGTTTATAATTATCTCATTTGAATAATTATATATATATATAATATTTTTCATAGAAACTCAATGTTGTTTTCATCATACACCAATTCGGTATTGTGTGTAATGTACTCCATGTCAATTACATATGAAAGGACTATTTTACTTACTTAATTTCAAGACATAAATTAATATTTAATTTATTTGGAAAATGTTCCATAAAAACATAGGGGGTTACATTCTACCCCCCATAAAATGAATTTCTGTCTCAAAATTAGTCACTTGGGTAAAAATAAATGACGATATTTATGCATCATCATTACCCCAAGGTCCCTTATAACTTCTTCTAACTGGTGTTTTCAATACAAATATTTGACTAGGTGAGTGTTTTTGTTCATTGAACACTATCTAATTGGTTCAGAATATCAACCAGTAGCTCATCGTAGGAAGTATTCACAGGTAGTGGTGAAGTGTGATGTCTTAATAAGGTGATCGACTAACAGCCATATAACATTAAAAAATTTAGAGGTTTTTGGGAGTCCAAAGGTAAATCCAAATCTTATTTTCTCCTATTTCCTTAATATTATTGTTAATTAATGTGGAATATCATTTGACTTTTCTCTTTCAGCCTTAACTTGTTGTCATACCAAGCACTGTGATACCAACTCTGTGATATCTCCCTTCATGCCATCCCACCTTATGTATTATTTCATGTACCTATAAATCTCTTTACTTATAGAATTAATTTAGATTGAATAACTATGATACCCCTATGATATCTCTTTCATAAAATAATTTATAGAAGGAACACATACAACATTCCTAAACCTTATCATTCCATCTTGATTAAGGATAAAATTCATATCATTTCAATATTTGTTTTGTATCTCTATATCTTCCTTTTACACCTTAGTTATCTTTAAATGGATAGAGTGTTGAAAATTCATTTGAGAAATATATGAATATTCCCCTTACGTCCTAATTTCTTGATCTATCCTTTATAAATCCAAAAATATTGGATGTTTTGTGATCCCCAACTTGGTTAAGCTAGAATGATCCTTCCAACTCAAAGTATCATCCACTTATTTATTTTTCCGATGGTGTTAATGTATTGAGTAGTCGTAATACTTTATCAACCCAAAACATATTCTCTAGTTAATGTTCACCTCTTTCATTGTGATTATATATTCTAGTATTTTAATATCTGTATATATATCACACTTTTCTCAATAAAGACAATTAATCCACATAATTAATGAAAATTTAAATATTATAACTCAAAATCATGAGTATGGTAATTCTCCTCATGAATAATCAATTTTCATAATAAATTGGCTATGACCTTGTTATTATACATAATAAAAGATCCCAATCTCTTCATAAATTAATCTATGTAGATTACAACCCCTTCTCCACTATAGGGAATTGAAAGCATAGTTTCACTGACCAACCTTCTCTATAGTTCCTTGAAAGTTTCCCCGAATTCATATATCCAGAGAAACGTGACATCAATCTGAGTTAATATTGTCATAGGATCAAATAGTTCTGATAAATTATCCACAAAACATAAATAATATAAATCTAATCCAATAAGGCTATAGATCATTGACATTGTTGTTGGTCTAGTCTAGAATTCAATAGCCTCTATCTTCGATGGATCTACTACTATACTAACTCTTGAGATTTTTTTACTCAAAAATTAAACCTTTGGTAGAAAAAAATCATATTTTGAGAATTTTTTAAATAGATTATCTTTCTTTAGGGGCATTAGTACATATCTCAAGTGATATTCATGCAAATACTTTTTCATTGAATTGATAAGCATATCATCTATATGGAATCCACTTATTGATCGATGTAATATCTAAAAACTATATTAATTCAATAAATGTGGATTTCTAGGGAATCAGTAAAATGAAATTTCATAACTATATATTAATAGTAACCATTCCATATAAGGAATGTCGTATTGGGTATATACTCTTTCATGACACTCAATTGATGATATCCAGAATGAAGGTCAATCTTGGAAAATTAATGACCTATGCACAGTTGATCAAACAAGTCATCAATACAGGGAAGAGGACACTTGTTTATGATTGTGATCTTATTCAACTCCTAATAATCAATACAGAGTCACATAGATCCTTCATTATTTTTCATAACAAGAATTGGTGTACCCTAAGGTGTCACACTTGGCCAAATAAATCCCTTAACAAGATTTTCATGGAGGTGATTCTTCAATCCCTACATCTCAATTGGGACAATTATATAAGGAGTCTTTAAAAATTGAGTAGAACTAGGTATGATTTCTATTTGGAAGACCACTTTACATTTTTGTGGAAGACTATGAAACTCTTACTGAATGACATCCACTATATCCAAAACAATAGAAATATCATAAATGTAAATTTTCTTCCCAACCATTTGAGATAAAAAAACCCTTCTAAATGTTAATTATGTCCCATAATCTTGATGTAATCTCCATAAGAATTTCATATATATCGTCACCTTGATTGATGATCATATTATGGCTTGAAATATCAAACACGACATCCCTTACATAATAATTGATGTGGGAGTTTTCTAGAGAAATCTAATCCATTCGTAAGATGACACCAAATTCAACAAAAGAAAAAAAATGTCATGATTTGTGGAAGGACATTCACAAAAAACATGATCTAGGGATGAATTTTGGAGATGAGATGAACTAATATTACCATTAGTTATTTTCAGTACCAATTCAACATATAATTGGTTTGCTTCAATCTTAACACCCTTACAAAATTCTAAAGATTGGAAAGAGTGGGTTCATCCAGAATTAAATATGATGTTTGCAGTTCTTGATTAAATGGTTAGTGAACATTTAACCATATCATTTTCACACCCTCATCTAATATAGCGATTGCATTATATTTCCCCTTGTCCCTCATATTAAGTGATTTCTGACGTTGATCAACATCATCAGCCCTTGGGGTTGGGATGTGGTTAGTAGAACTCTCATTCTCTATACACTTGTAGCACCAAATCACTTGAGGTGGATTTTGTGATGCAAGTCTAGATTCACAATATTAGCTAAATTATTCCCATTAAATGGTCAATCAATTTACCTATATCCTTTCATTTCAAAAATAAAAATTTATTTAACCCCATATGTCAATTTCATCCACGTTTCATCCCACACTTAGAGCATTATGGGAATTGCATCTTCTTTGTTAATGATTTTTAGATTTTACTTTCAACTCATTGTTATTTTTCTAGTACATAACATGATTATGATATATGAATTAAACCTCCATATAAACATTGATAGCACAATTCACAATCACATCATAGCTACAAATGTCTCTGATGGAAAACCCCCTTTTGATTCTTGGCTTTAAGGAACGAAAAAATTGATCAACTTTACCTTCGGGTTGGCTGATAATTCCAGAATCATATCTTTTAATTCTCCTAAAATTGCCTTTATTGATTAAAATAGATTAATTATCCCTTTTATTCAACTCAAGAAACTCATTATCCATATTATTATGATGAATATGGGGAAACTAATTAGTGATAAATAACTTCTTGATTTCATTCTAATCACTGGATTCAATCTCATCTTGTAGCCTCGTATTCTTGATTACATTCCAACATTGATGTTCTTCACCTTATAACTGATAAAAAACAAGAATATATTTATCATTTTCTAAACATAGAAGATCTTAAAATATTTTTTCAGTTTTACAAAAAAATATATTCAGCAACAAGTAAATCAGAAGTCCCTCTAAAAGAAGGTGGATGTTTCCCCAAGAAAGACTCAGTAGAAGGTTGGTCCCTAATTTTATCATTTGGAATTAAATAATGATTGAGATCTTTATAATGATGTCTGTGATGATTAAAGTGGGTTTTCATTCCAAATCCCATAGCATATAGTTATTCATATGGACAATCGTAATCACAATTAATGTAGTTCATTTGTGTTCCATCAGTTGATTAGAACCAAAATCATAATGATAGAAATACTTATCCTAATGGGGAACTATATAACCATGAAAAATAACTTATACGATGTCTAATCATAGGAGACCTTGCTTAATATTTCACCCCATAGTTTTATCATAGGTTATTCATAGCCAAAATTTCTTTAAATCCCCTATAATGGTTCATGAAGTGTTTTAGAATTGAAAATGCATTTACCTAGGGAGTGTCAAACCAACTGTGCACCAGGGCCTACAGTCATGTTCTTGATTACCTCGATCCAGGATTGAATCATATATTCAGTGTTTTTACCCCTAGGTACATTTGTTCTAGAACCACATCCAATTTTTGTATCCAATATAAGATTTATCTCTAGGAGACCACCAACTCTATCCTTCAACAAAATTGAAGGACAATTTCTTATTTCTTTATTTATCCTTAGACATTTCCATAGACATATCCTTAGGATTATATATATGATTTTTCCCCTAGATTCCATATATTTACTGTAGATTTTATTTGATACCAACAAAAATGACCCTAATCTAGAGAAACATTGACAATACATCGCTTGTATGGAATACCTAAAATATTTCACAAACATACGCTGAAATATCGCAATTATTATTGTGCCTTTAGAAATATGGAAACATAAATAATGGTATATAAATGAGTTACATTATCTCCCACAAGGTTCCTCTTTATTAAAAAACTTCATAGACACATCATACATAATAAAAATATTTACAACCTCTGGAATGAAACTAAAAAGGGGTGATCATAGTTTCTTAATAATGGTAAACAAGTGGGAAATTTGAGAATAATCATGATTATAAGGATATGAGAAGAATATATGAAAAGTGAAGGTCATACCCTACATATCAATTATTATATACAAAAATCATGGAATAAATCATGGATGTTCAAAAGACATGAATAACAAGGAAAAAAGATAATCCATGAATGAATAACATAGGAATAAGACATGAAATTTTGGAAGACACATAAGAATATAATAATTTCAATTGTATCAAATTCATCACTTCAATTACCATCTTAGTAGTATGGGAACACTCCAAATACTATCTTGGTAGTAATGATTAACTCCCATGTCCATCTTAATAGATTGAGTTCACTCCTCATACTATATTAGTAGTCATGGTTCACACCCATGGCCAACTTAGTAGTCAAGGATCATTCCCAAGACCATATTAGTATATCTCATGATAAATTAAATCTATACCCAATCCATTTGAGGGAGATATATGTCTCACCTACATTGTAGTAAAATCCTCAATACATGTTCCTCAAAATCATTAAAAATCATATCATAACAGCAGAAATTAAATTGGTATAATAAACATGCTATCATATCATAACATGTGGAAAGAGATACATTTCATAATCATTTAATCATAAATATAATATGTGGAAAAGATGTGATTTTCATAATTATATAACCCATGAATGTGATGCGGTAACATATACATTATTCCATAAAAACATAATCCATTCAAAACAACAATAAGAATGGAATCATTAAATAATTTCACCATAAAGGAATGTATAACACTAATAGATTTTTACATAGATGAGAAATATTTTTGATATATCTTTTAGAAATATTTTCTGAGGAAAATAACCTTTCTTCTTTAAATATAATTATTATAACATAAAACATTTTGGAAATTTTTTCTTTAAAAATATCATTGAAAAAATATAAAACATGATATAAAAATAAAAAAAATTATCATTCTTATTCCTTGATAATTGTATTCCTAGAATTTATGAAAACATTTTTAATAACCTTTTTGAAAACTCAGTTTTTGAATATAGTAGATTTCTGAGTGAAAAGATAGACAGTCAGATGTTACTTAATAGCATTATCATAAGTACCAAAGAGTGTTCCCATAGTTATATAACATGTAGATATATTGAATAAACATTGGTTATGGTATCTTAGAATAATTCTTGTGATATAGATCATTATATTTCATCAAAGAAACATAATCAATAACAAATATCGTAATGAAATGACATTGTTTCAATAGACATGTACCACATAGTTACTTGGAATAATATTCTCCACGTAATAAAATTAAATTACTTGAAACATAAAATATAATTAATATAAGTAGATTAAGGATAAATAAAATGTAAAAATGAAATTATATCCACCTTGAAAAAGAATTTTGGAGCATATAAAATCATGAGTCTCACAGGAAAATTGAGAAAAAACTATTTTCTAAATAAGGTAGCTTTTGAAACACAGCACCCATGAAAGAAGGATCGTAAAATGAAAATTTCAATTACCATTAATCTTATTATAATTCACATTGAATGCAATACTGGGAGGTACATACACCACACAAAATTATATAGTGGTGAGCATAGAATGTATCTCATGGAAATAAAAAGTAGGATGAAATCCCCTAACCTTACATATTAACTATAATTGTAATCTATCAAAAAACCTCTATAATAAATATAAATTTGTTATAAATGTCATAAAAACCCATATTTGTATATCTAATATCATATATGTTATGATTATGACATTATATTATCCTATTGTATAGTATCCTATGTTAAGGCTTCACATCGAGTAATATTCACTTTGTTCATGGCATGTGTCTTAATTTCTTATATCGTTTGTCCCTATAATTATATCATGATTATAGAATTTAAAAAATGATATAAATATAATTAATATTCATTACATTTATATTGTAATAATCTATATAATATAGAATTATAAAATAGTATACACCTATCATGGAGACGGTATGTTATACATACATATAAATGTCATTTCAGTTATTTAGATTGTATTAAATGATTGTATGAAAATGATATATGAACATGTATATATAATTAACAAATTAGAAGTATAATATCATATATATCATATCATTTCACTAAACCAATCCTTAATACATTACATGTGGTGCATGAATAAATCACATCACATTGAAGAGGTGGTAGTCCACATTTCCTCAAATGAGATTATCGTATTAACACCAAGTGGTAAGTAAAAAACGATTTGTGTTGAAAAAAGGATTATAAAAGACTAAAAATAAATAAATATCATATAAAAAATATATATACAGAGTTCCCATCATAATTTCTACCATGATATGTGGTAAATGAAAAAGAACAATCGTCATTTCATGAGGCAATAGTTCGACGTACACAGAGATAGAACGTTCATTACCAATTAGATGGAGTTGTGTGTAAGTGTAGGTAAAAATTTATTCATAAAAACATCATAGTATATTTAGAATGTTTTTATGTACTCATTGAATAGATAAATTTTTAAGGGTGTAGAAGGAAAGTATACGAATGGATAAGAGAGAAGAAATTACCTCTTAATTGAGTAACTCCTTTGGGATTGTTCCAAAAGTATTCTTAGGAAAACATTACGCCCAAAATAAATATTCTAGGAGGAATAATATATTTTTTTGAAATTTTATTTGACATTTAATGTTCCAAAATATGATTTTTGAATGTAGTGATGAAGTGGGGGAGTAGGTGGCTTTTATAGGGATGGAAAAGGACTCACTTGTTATTTTTAAAAACAAGTTAGGTTTACACATGTTCCTACATAAATAATTACCTAAAATACCAATGAAACATATTAATTTATGTTTAATGGAATAAAAGTAGTCATTATATTGGTCTTGGAAAAGAGTATAGTTAATTTGGATCATTAATTTTATGGTTTAGTCCATCATTAATCATAATTTGTCCTTATTCATGATGATTATTTTCAATCACTTTTATTAATCATTTTGGTAAAAAACTTAAATGGTATAATAAGACATTAAATATTATACTGAATAAAATGATATATTTAATTTTTAAAAAATTATATTCAATGAAGTGTCAAAAGTAAATTATTTCTAATCCCACCGACGCGATTAAATAACAGGTTTTTAATGTATAATAATGTTCAAAAGTTTGTAATGACTTTATATTCAATTTCAAAGTAAAATTGATTATAATGAATTAAATTTTATTAATAGATGTACTTTTTATCTATTATGTCCTTAAAAAAATTTATACTATCATTTAAAATCAATAATTAATTCAACAAAAAGGAATTTTTTAACTACAATGATGTGATTTAATTATTCATCCAAAAATCATGTTTTTCAAAATAATCACAAAATTTCACCCAAGGATAATTTAGACATTTTGACATCAAAAAATTAATTTTATTTTATAAATTTTGATTTATAAATATCTAAAAAAATTTGTTATTAACAGCGGATCATTCAAGGAAATGATATTTTTAGACAAAAACATACATTTCCAAAAATCATACCATTCATTATCAATATGTTTTATTTGAATAAATAAATTATAATCACTAATAATTACAATTACTATATCTATGTCTAATGGCTATGTTATAATTATCTATTTTAAATAATTATATAATAATATATGTTTTGTAGAAACTAAGTTTTTCTGCATTGTACACTAAGTCAGTGTTGCCTGTAACATACAACGAGTCAGTTCCGTGTGAAGGGAATTCTTGATAGAGTGCATTTAATAACATAAATTAATATTTAATTTATTAGAAAAAATATACATAAAAAATCATTGTGTTACAAACATCTGTAGTTATCCCAATCCTTACATGTGATTAATGTCTTGGTGTATATCCCTAAACTAAGATTTTTTTATGCTTATATATTTTAAAAAATCTATGTCTTAATACAACGTTATTATCTCATGGATCCTTTTCATATTCCCTTATGATTTATGCATTATATGCTTCCATTGTTTATGAATTTAATCATGTTTATGGATTATGATATGGAGTGTATGGTTTTTCAAAAGCTATCCTCATGTTATCAACCGATTTTGATCACTTTACGTGGATATCTCCATTGTTTACCATTACATAGCATCTGTGATCACCATTTATTTTGTTTCATTTCCAAAGGTTATGATGAATGGTATTAGATAATATATGTATAATAATTTTTCTATTATTAAATAACATTGTGGGGATGATGTAAATCCCTTAAAATCTAGTATTTGATATTGAGGTTTGAAAAGGAAACAGAAATGAATTATTTTTCATAGATAATTACGTTATTTAACTAATATTAATGTATTAAAGTGTAATATCAATTTATGAAAATCCTAGGTCATATAGAATGGTCAACAGATCCCAATGGAACTCGGTGAAACCATAGAGGGATGATGTGTATGATAGGGAAACATGGTTCAGGAGGAGTGACTCACTTATAGTTTTCATCAAAATAGTATGGTTTAGTGAATTTTTAATAATTACTCGATAATACATATGGTGTGGGACACTACATAATTCTTCTCATGGTGTGACTCTCATTTTCATTAATATACATAACAAATCCCTTAGTGAAATTTAAAAGTGTCGTTATTAGAAGATGGTTTCATTTCAATTGGATGCTCAGGGATGAGTAGTGTTACCCTATTTATCCATCATGTTTGATAATAAATGGTGCATGGTCTAAAAATGGAAGGATTGGTTCAATGATGTAATAGGGTCCATTCACCTTTAGAGAGAACTGAAATAATGATTTGGGTATGTGTTCCTCATATAAGGGATATATGTATACATGGGAATAGTAATGGGATTACCATTGTAATAGCATGATACTAGTGAATATGTTGAGACAAGAACATATGGACTACTTTGTGAACGTTAGGTCTAGACTTGGATGTTAATTTGTTAGAAGAAAAATATTTCTATGGGATCATAATAACTTGTAGAGACTTGACCATGATCGATTCTCGTGTAGTTTCAATTCACTTGTTGGGGTACAGTGTGGTTTTTTGTTTTTATTAGATCAACCATCAGTCTACTGTTATTAATGATCACCTTACATCTAGTGTACCCTACTTCTTAAAGGGTGAATTTAGGATTTTTCTTTTTCTTTTTCAAAATGCTATAAAGAATATTTACTTATTTACTGAAGGTTAACATGAATTTATATTATTATTTTTAAGGGTGGAATGAGTATTTATTTTTCCACTAAAGGTTATGTTAACAATTTTTATTTTATTAGAGGGATATATGGTGATGTCTTATGTTATTGAAAATTAACATGAAAAATTATTAATTTAATATAGGGAAAAATAGTTTGAGATTCAATTCATGAAATTTTAGAGACTCATGAATCATGCTTAGATGATCCTTCGGTAAAATTGTGGGTAAAATAATTATGATCAGGTAGTGATTACGTGTTAGTTGGTGCAATTGGGTATTTTTATAATCAGTCTGCATGTTTAGTTTTCCCAGGGTGGTGAAGGAACATCCATCTAGATATCAAATAGAAATCCTAGATCCACTACTGGATTGACATTTCTCTCATGTGTGATAAGATATATTATACTAGGAACCATTCTGATATGAATTGTGAACCACTGACATCCTATGTTGATAGAAAATTCTATCAACAAAAGTTTCCATGATTCAAAATTTTATTTACAAGAACAGATCTATGATGAGGGGGTGTTAGGAGCTACTTATTCATGTGGTATGATGATGTGTATGTCTCTATAAAGATGAGATACATAAATCATCATATTAGATTCCTAATATAAAATAGATTCTCATCTCGGGATTGATTTGTCCCATTTCTATGAATTGTATTACTCATTGGGAGAACATAATGTGATATAAAAGGAATGGATCTGTTTGAATGTGAGTGGATGAATGGTGAATGTTTGGTGATTTCTTTTGATGTCCACTGACAATTCTCATGGATAGGAAGTGTTACAGTGGAGATTTTTTAAGATCTAATGTTCCGTATAAATGTTTAAATTTCATAGAAACTTTTATTATTCATTAGGATGACAAAAAATTCTCAAATCAAGCTTCTGAATAGAATTGTAATAATTTATTAAAAATAATGTTTTTTTGTATAAGGTTTGGGGACATAGAGGTCTCTTGTCAGCGAAGATTTATATTGTGAGGATAGGTCTTCAAACGATTAGTTTTAGTAGAAATATTCATGGGATCACAATTCGTACACAATTATGATAAAACGTGAAACCAAAAAATGCAACATATTTTATATAGTTTCATGACATGTTATGTCATGAGTAATGTCCCTACAAAACATGCATATTTATATGTGGTTGATTATAGACATCCAAAAATGTGATCGCATGGTTTTCTTAACCATGCAACAAATTGGTGTGCTATATTAAAAATTCTAGAAATAATGACCCCCCCAACATGTGTTTCCACCCATTTTATGTATCTCTTTCATCCAAAAGCTCTTGTTTTGAGTGTATCTCCTTCATCCCACCACTGATGTGGTTTTCCTTCTTTTCTTAGCTAAATAAAATGTTGTTTCTTATGATAAATAACTCTTAGTATGTATATTACTCATCAATATTCCATTGATAGTTTGTTTTATTTTCATGTTTCCCCACACCAGTTTCTTAGGATATTACCTATTGACATGGAATTTTTTTGGTTTCTCATTTTATATCTTCTCAAAGACCGATACCATGAATGTAAAGATTATTAATCCCGAGGTAGGTGGTCTAGATTCTGTCAATTTAATTATTATTTTATGAAATATAATGGTTGTGAGTTGAGATTGAAACCCCGATATCAACTTATTTTTGAAATTATAAACAACATTATTTTAATATATATCCATTAATAAATTCAGGATTTTATTTTGGGACCATAATTTATTTATTTATATAAGGAAAATGTATAGTCCATGGGGGTTTAATAAATAACCCATAATTCTAGAAATTATATAATTTAAACAGTGACCCTTAATAAATAATGTCTTGTTAGGTGATTATAGGTAATTAAAAAAAGTTTCCCAAGGAATAAGTAAGGATAATGGAAGAATCTTGGATAATTAATTGGGGTTCCCAGGAGGATCACATGTTTCTCATAAGATCATGTTGATTTTATGAGCCTCTAGGAGCATTGTTACACAAAGGTTTCTTCTTATGAAACTAGGAAGAGTGAAGATCATTATGTTAAATAATTTTATCCCATTGTTTTATAAACACATAATTTTGTTAGTTTTTCCTAATGTATAAATAATATAAAATTATATAGAGGACCATGAAGTACATACCTATTTGTTAGAACCCAACCCTATTTTGAAATCTATAAACTATATCATGAACATATAACCATTTTCATCTTTGGATTTGTGGTGTAATCAGTTATTAATGAATATTAAATGGTAACCCCTTTGTATATTCTCATTAGGATGTGGAATTTGACCATATAAATGTTAATATCCATAACTTGTTTTCTACCAATCTATTAATGTCTGGAATTTATTAATGTTACAGTTTCCTACCAAATCATGTCCCTTGTGTCAAAGGCTTGGTTTCAATATAGTTACTTTAAATGATAGCTCTTATATAAAAAAGTTTAGTGCATTTTTAATAGTACACTATATAGATTATAGTTATAATTTTGTAATTTAATGGTTACTCCGTGGAATCAATATTTGAATTCCATATCAAAACCAATGAATTCCAAAATATTCATTCATTAAAATTCCATGTGGATAATTCTTCATTGGATATAGTAATTTTTATATATTCATGAATGCATGAGCCTGGAACTGAGGATTCACATAGAAACTCTAAAAAATGGGAATGTTTCTAAAAAGTGCATAGATTCAGCTCGATATAAACAGACACATAAAACTGTGGGCTATCTCAGTTCATTCTAATCCATATGTTACCTATATTTTCTTGGAATTTTCTTATTTCTCAGTTAGTGAAATATTATAATGTGGAATTATTTGTGTTCAAACATCAAATTTTACTCCATAGTTATACATTATGTTCTAATCACTATAGATTGGCTCTCCATAACAACATATTGAAGGACAATAGTTTTACATGGATTCATATGGACCTACTATTGATGGAATTCCCACAACAATTCTTTGGGTTCAATTTTAGTGCTTATACTTAGATACCCATGATTCAATCCGGGGGTTATAGTATTAAATATGGCTCACATGATCACATATATCCATCTTTCACCCCGTAATGTGGTATTCCCTAGTTAATATCTACATTATTGCTCTCATTATTTATATATTTTACACTGTTAGGTTTTATCCTCAAGGACTAGAATTCATTATACATTTTTGATGGTTTCCTACAATGTTTTACCCACAACATGTTTTGGTCACCACGTGGAACACGAGAGTATCTCGAAACTGTAGGTTGGGGCATTCTTAGTGATTTTTCCTATTACATGTCCATGTTTAGAACATGGAATTGGAGTTTGGGCCCATCATGAACATGGTCTACCTAATGGAGTTTTATTTTTATGTTTATTTATTTATTTTCATCTATTTTTATAATTTTGATTCATGTCATATATACTTTTGTTTGATTGGTTTACACTATAATATGTTGTATGGATACTTTTTTTTCTGTGTTTTTGGCTATTAGTTGATCAATTTTGATATTGAGATTACCAAATTTATTGTTTTCTAAATTATATTTAGTACCAATCCCATGGTTATAGTCTTCCTTTTATAACATATTTAGACCCTCACTACTATTTTCCAGCCTCTGGCATATAGGGGGTCACTTCAATGGTCGTGTGGCCATATAACATGGTTACTTAATAGAAAACTAGGTCGAGGACATCAGAAATTAAGAAAAGGAAATAACAAATATTCCAATAATGAGGGTTTCGTCATGTCACATACACCCAAACCATATGAAATCAAAACCACCAACACAAATATAGTGTTTTAATTAGAAAAACAACAAAAATAAAAACATCAACACCAATAATAATTTTTTATTATTATTTATTAGTATATTAATAATATATTAATAAAAAATGAAGGAAACATGATTCTAGGAACCCAGACTCAAGGACCCATTTTTAAATTATTACTTAATTAAATTTCAATGCATGCATTGTAAATGAAACATGAAATTAAATCAATTACCTCAAAAATAATGAAAAAATGGAAATCCATGATCCAAATACAAATAAGGGCCAAAACAATGTACAAAAATGTTCCCCATACATAGTAAAATTCAATTTAATCATTTTGAGATTGAGTACTCATATTGTGATGGGTGCCCTGACTAAATGAAATTATTCATCATCTCTAGTACTTAATATTTCTCTAATGATTCCCCAAATATTCAATGTTCATCTCAGTAGTTGTAATAACATGTGCATCAACTGAAGTGCATGATGTCTCAATGTTAGATTTCATATTCTCATATGGTTTATACATAGTCTATATTTCTTCTAAAATATATTTTATATGTTTATAAGGGCCTTCTAGAACTATTCCATCAAATATTCCTTACATGAAGAAGCACTAGTAATTTTAACCATTAAAAAATTAGATGTGGGAATCTCTATATGGAACCCGAGGGTACTAAAATTTATTGTACTAATATCATTATGCACAACATAATGTTAATATTTGATAATTTCATTAGTCTGGACAATAAAATTCATAGCAAGGAGAACAATGTCAGTTGATTTGATAGTCTTTTTAGAGAAAGTGACAACACTGGGAGTAGAATCCTAAAATCCAGCAAGTTCTATATAGATAATTGGTATTGCAGAATCCCCAATTAATATAATAGAAGTCCATGACCCTTTCATTCACTCTAGTGATCCTATTATTCTATTAAATCTTATAGTGGATATATAACCAATATAATAACCTAGTGAAAAAATAATAATAGATTTATTAATGTAAATAATTATTGTAATAATAAGGGTATACGTAAAATACTGGTAAAATAAATAGTTATTTAAAAAATACTAATAAATAATAATATCAATTTATTATTGGGGGTATAATATAATGAACCCCACATACAACCGAAGTCTATGAGGATAGGTTATATACCCCAAATGGATAACCGATCAAAACTACCTATACTTTTTTATATTTTTTGAATGCCCAAATAACCCTCAGTGATGGAATGGACCCAATTCCATGATTTTCAAGGAATTTGAGGAATCCAATAAAATGAAGAATTATGATGTGTGGAAAAAAGGGACATATGGGTGAATAATACATCAATTATTGTACCATTTCAGATATAGTTCCCATATATACATTACTCATCTCCTATAGTGCGGTTATACATAATATAGTACTTGTATGATACATTATCTATATGGAATCCACCCAAATTGGTGATTTAAGATGTTGAACCCCAATCCTTTTGTAGGAGAGATGCGATCTAGTTATGATCCTTATCACAACCTGACCAAAGATGGGAATTGAGCCACAACTACACCAAGACTGCCTCCATTGGTGAGAGGATGGAAACTAGTGCAGAAGGCACAAAAAAACAGGGGGATGCCTTTTCCTATGAACCTATACACACACAGTACAACTAAATAAAACATTGTAGATGGAAATAAGTAAAAGATGAAAAATAATATAAATTAGAGTAAATGTTCATAAACTTCTAAACAATACCAAGGTATGATAGTGAAAACTTCTACTTAATATGGGAAAAGACTCACCCAAATAAAACCCAGTCTCAATATAAATTCAACATGATGAGAGAGTATGATGAGAAATCCCATCTCCAATATCCCAAGCATGACCACCATTCATGGTCCTTATTAACCATATATCCATGCTCCTTAGTCATAATGATTGACCCGTCCGCTAACTAAAAAAAGACACAACAAAAGTTAGGGAAATCCCATATAGGTGTGAGTATATACATACCGAGTAGAAACCCACAAAATTTGATGGGAGAGGAGTAAGAGATACCACAACAGAGGTAATGTACAGGAACAAGTCATAGAAAAATAGGACGGAAAAAGTGAAGCTCAACCAACAAGGGAGTGAATGTATGCTCATCCGACCTCAAGGATCTATAAATGGTAAGGATATGAACTCTTCCTCAAGAGTCTAGGTGTGCCAACCTGGAATATTCATACATCACCTCAAAATATGCCTTTGGGGGAACCATCACATTCTATGTGAAATAAATACTTAGGATAGAAATATCACTGGCCAAAATCCATGTTCAATCGACGGAGATATGATGGTTTTATGGTCTCTCAATTATTCTCAAGACGTATATGACATGTGATGTGGCCACATAGATTGTGATCCCTCTTCACAAAATGCTCATTTCTAGCTGGTACACATGTATTATTCTATATAGGGGATCATGTCGTGTGTGAGGGATACACAACATGTCCCCTCAATCTAGGGATTGGTCCTTATCTAATGGTTTTGTCTGTCTAATCAGACTACTTGTCTATATACATCAGTACATGGGGTAAGTGTCCACATGGGATCTTACCCATGTGGTCAAGCCTATTTATTGTTCTTTTCATGGTGTGATTTCTTGTATGTGTCTCTTCACATGGCTCGTTTCATTTGGAGAGTAGGTACACAACATACCAAGTGGGGTACACACTATATCGTCCTTATCTTCTCCCAAACCCTAGTGACACCACTGAGGGAGTCTACACACCGTTTTTTCTTCATTTAACACTGCATGTAGTCATAATTTTTCACAAAACCCCCAAAAAACCTAATAATCATAGCCTGCACTCCTAATAGTCTTTTATCATAGTCTAGATCACCTTGAAATGCTCTGAAATAATAGGATCTAGCTAGAGAACATGGAAACAATTTTCCATTCAACACGAATCATCCTTGGACAAAACCAAGGGTTGGGATGAATATTCCATGTGCCTATGTTGATTTTTTATACATTTGATCATAAAAAACCACTAGATTATTCATCCAAATTCCATTCTATCTCTGGATCTATTCCTTCCTCATGATTCCATCATTGTTCCACGAATCTACCCCCAATCCAGGTGCCTGATGAGGCTCGCGTCACCCTAAAATTGTCGATCCAGGAACCAAAAGGTTCCTCAACTAAAGAAACGTTAATAATTGGGGAGGTGAAGAAACTTGAGTAATGTTTTGGATTTTTTTACAAGAATTATTAGTCAATCGATCAACAACATGTAATTTGGGTACGAAAAATCGATAAATAATGGTGAAATGGTACTTGGAATTATGCAATGCATGAATTCAAAGGCTCAAGTATATGATTAAATTAATAAAAATCTCAATGTATTTAATCCAGGGTGTAAGAACACAAAGAATTCATTCTATATGGATTCAGTCAATCACCGTTGATGGGGAACATGTCCGTCAATGAAGGAGGAGGATCTGTTGTGCTTCAATTCGCCTATGTCGGATGGTTATTCATTATTCGTGGTTCTTCATTCATCAACTAGGACGAGTGGAAGGGATATGTGATGGTTGAAATTATTGGTGAAACCGAATTTTAAGAGAATCCATTGAAAATACGAATTTATATTCATAAATTTGTATTATGTTTTTTAAAATTAACTAATTAAATTAATTCAATAAACAACTTAAAATGATCTACCAACCAGATAGGGATATGAACATCATGCGCTGACCTATTTTATGTTGAGCCCATGGGACACACTAGGTTTCAGTCACAACTGTGGTATCTGATTTCCAATGTGATAATCCTTTTATGTGATATCGTGTTTTCTTTAATTATTTGCACATGGACAATATAAAATATTTTTTATATTTTTATATAATTAATTTTAGGCACACTGAGCCTCTAAATCACACGACGTCTCAGTGCCTGGGTCTAATATAATATTTTATAATATTTCAAAGGCTTATTGAGAGAAAACCTGGTCACTAAATCATTCAATCCTTCAATTATTTTGTCCCCCAAAAGAAAAAAAATAAACAAGCAACTCGCGGTAGTGAGACCTCATATGTTCTCTTTTCCACAGAAGTCTCTTGCATTCCTTCATTCTACCACAAAACTCTAACTAGATAGATGTCTCAACCTCATGAGGTCTTCACATATTGGTCCTTTATCTCCACCGGGTGTTCTACAATGGTGTCTCCATCTTTAATATCCAAATCAACCATGTTAAAAACATGTGTGAGGTTGTGAACATATCTCCTCATATGTGACACAGTGAAGACATCGTGCACCCACTAAAGCATGGGGGTAAGGTGAGGAAGTAGGAAACCTCATAGATCCATTCCATGATCTCAAATAGACTGATGAACCTCAGAGATAGCTTTCTCCCCTAACTGATTTTACTCATCCCACCTTGTGGGGAGACTCTGAATAAGATGTGGTCTCCCTGCTCAATCTTTGTGGGCTTATAACGTCAGTTTTTTGAAGGAATTATATAGTCTTTGAGCTATCTTCATCCACTCATGGATGACCTGAAACTTCTTCATCATTGTATGCACCAGCTATGTGCCCATGAGAGAGGCATATCCAATCTCCGCCTAGCACAAGGGGGACCTATCTGGCCTCCCATATAGGGTCTCAAAATGTATTATGCAAATAGAATAGTGATAGCTCTTATTTTTTCAGAATGTCACTAAAGGCATGTGGTCCTCCCTGATCTAGACAAAACCCAACATAGACGCTCCCATCATATCCTCTAGACCTTGGATTGTGCACTCAGTCTACCCATCAGTCTGGGGGTGGGAGGCTATAATCATCCACAGCTGGGTCCCAAATGTCTCAGAAAAGTCTCTTCATAATCATGATGTAAACTCGGCATCATAATTAGAGACAATAGTAGTAGTTACCCTATAATCATGGATTTTATCTCTCACGTATATCTTCCCCATACTCTTTACCGTGCTCTGTTCCCTAATGGTAATTAATTTTTCTTTCTTCGTTAGTCAATCCTATAACACCTTGAGTTTTCATGGACATATATTTTTCATATAAATTAAAATTTGAATTTATATTTTGAAATTATCTAATTCAATGAATCCATTCACACTAAACCAATGTGATGTAAATTACACTCAACACCAACTTCGTATATGTTACACACAACACCATGTTTGCATATGATAAACACAACACCGAGTTTTTACAAAACATTATTTTTGAAATATAATTTTTTAAAATATATAATTACAACTTGGATATTGAACATAGTTATATGAATATTGATAATTACTTATCAAATGTGGTTTATAATAAATTTATATAATTAAAACATATTGAATATGGAAGATTATATTTTTGGTAAAGTCCTATTATGTTAAAAATATTGTTTTTTGAATGAACTGATTTTAATAATAAAAGTATTTTTAGTCAAATGTATAAATTTAATTTGATAAAATAAACTTCATTTTTCAATTTTTAACAATGAAATTATCATAGAATGAATGTTTTGGATTTTTTTTGAGAAACTTCATTTTGGGATGAATAGTGAAATGTACCTATTTTAAATTCAAATCTGGAATTTAACTTAATTTATTTAAAAGTATAAAATATATTTTAATTTTATTTCAAAGTTTAATTAGATAATATTTTTATCATGTAATCCATTTTTTTCATTGGAACCATTACCTTATTCAAATTAGACAAAAAACATACCAAACTTTTGACACATTTTTACTTTAAAAATTTACAGTGCCGTCTCGATAGAGGAATTAATTTTAAATTTATTTCTACCACATCAGTGCATTGAATTTGTAAAAACTCCTTTAATATTTTAAATCATCATAATTTTTAATTTCTAACCTGCTAAAATTTATTTTTGACAAATAATATTACTGAATGTGATAAAAATTCATCACATCTGTTAAGGCCAAATTAATCTAAATTTGGGAATAAACCATAACATTAAGAGCCTAAAATGACCTACACACATGTTCAACACCCATTTTCTGTCCATATATCTCCCATAAAACCATCATCCTTTAGTTTTTTTGGAATGTTAAGTCTTTGTTTACGTATGAACTTGTTTACAACAAACAAGTTTATAAAAATTCCACTTTAGTCCTTTTCCTTCCCAATAAAAGGCCACCACCTCTGCCCATTTCTCAAAACAATCAAAATGTTTACTTTCATCCTTGATCCACCCAATTATCCTCAAAAAATAATCCTCCTATCACCATTCATGTTTACATTTGGACAAAATCTCTCTCAACGAATGCCTTTGGCACAAACTAAAACTGGTTACTTAGTTTTGAGGTAATGTCTTCCCTCAAGATTCTTTACATTATTTTCCTTCTTCACCACTCAACTCTCTTTATTCCATTCATGACTGAAAGAACCAGTATAGTACATATACAAGTAGATTTTTATGAAAATATTTCTACCTTCACTTCTACACACTCTCATCTAATGGTTATCTAAAATAATGCTTCTTTTTATGGAGAACAACAGCCTCACAAAACGATGATTTCTCATTTATCTTTTACCACCAATCATGGTGGCCAATATGATGGACACACTATTATATATTTAATATTATTTTTATTATTCATATAATATTAATTATATCTTTTACAACCCACATTTTTTTACATTCTATTTCATGATAATACGATAATCTCTTTTGAGGGGGTATGGACTACCACCCCCTCAAAGAGATGTGATTCGTTCACACACCACATGAGATGTATTAAGGATTGTTTTGTTGATCATATATAATATATTTAATATAATAATTCTAATTTACTGATGATATATATATATACAAATATACATATATGTAGTTTTATTATATTCTTTCAATATTATTATTAAAAATTGAAAGAACGTTCATGTATACCTTCAGCTTATCGTCTACATGAATGATGTATTCCATTTCATACTCTGATATAGGTTTTTATAATATACATATACTAGAAATAAATCATATTTTTATAATGATTTACACTATGTAATCATGATATATGTATTAGGACCAATGATATAACAAATTAAGACACATTCAAAGAACAATGCGAATATTACCCAAAGTGAAACCTTAACATAGGATCGTTAACAAGTTGGTAATATAATGTAAGAACAAAAACAGATATATTAATAGATATAAGAATATTATATTGTAAAATATTTATAATAATATTATATTTATTATATAAGAATCATGTACGAGTACAGAGAGAGTCAAGACAAAATATATTGGGAATTCTATCTCACTTTTAATTTCTATGAGATACATGTTATGTTCACCACTCTTTCCTTTTTTGTGGTGTATGTATGGGCCCTGGTTGTATCCTATTTTTATTGAAATTAAATTTAGGGGTATTCACATTTTCATTTTATGATCCTTATTTATTGGGGTTTATGTTTCCAAGGATACCAAATCAAAAAAATGTATTGTCCCAATTTTCCTTCTTTAAGAATAATGTTTTGTTATGCACCAAAAAACCATTTTCGAGTTGCATATACTTCCATTTTATATTTGATATCATGAATCTCAATATTTTCAGGATATTAAATTCTTTGTTTAGATTCTTTTATTAACATTGACGGAAAGATCCCATCACACCAATTAATAATGTATATTGAGACAAACACTTTCTTTTTTTGAGATTGTTTATGTGTATTATTACATTGATTGAATATTATGATCATTATCTCAAGATTATTAATGATTTTACTTATCCTCTATTATTTCATGATATACTCAAATATTGATACAATTTTTTCTCTTTGGTACATATGATAGTTAATATTGTTTTTTTAGAAGGCCTGATATTACCCTCTCTTCGGTTGGAAATATATGTTGTATAAATAGGGTTTCCAAGAATATTATCCCATACTCACATAATTTCTACAGTACATTATTACCCTATTTTTCTTTTATAAAACTATTAAAATTAATATTCTAGTATGTTTAAAACATATGACTCTTTTTAACCTTTTTACCATGAAAAAGTAATATTCTTTTTAACTCGTACGACCTATACAAATTTATCTGTCATCATTCCATTGAAGCTTCAGTTTCATTTTTAAAAGAATCATGTTTATGAATTTTTTTTAAATCAATATTCATATAATAATTTTTCTTTCAAAAAAATTTTCAAAACATTTTCCAATATTATTTTATATGTTCTAATGAAAATTGATTTTCAAAAAAGTTTTCAATCATTATTTATAAGTATTACCAGTATTTTCAAAGAATTGTTTTTAAAAACGTTTTCTAGCATTTATTTTATGTTTTCAAATTTTTTTTATGGAAATGTTTTTCAATTTTTTAATCATTCATTATATGTTTTCATTGAATATAAAAAAAATCCGTCAAAATGTTTTCAATCATTATTTATATGTTTTCAAGGTATTTTCAATGAAATATTTTCAAAATGTTTTCAATATTTATTTATAAATTTTCAATGTGTAATCAAATAAAAATGTTTTTAAATGGTTTTGAAGATTAATTTATAAATTTTCAAGGGAAAACTTTTTCTAACTAATTTCTAATATTATTTATATTTTATCAAATATATTTTATTTGAAAATGATTTTAAAATTATTTTATGAATTACAAATCCTTTTTCAAACAATAAAAAATATTTTTCTCAAGGAATATTGTTGGAAGATAATTCAAAATTATATAAAATCTAAGATGAAATCATATTTTTTCACACCTGAATTTATAAATATTTATCTAATGGTTCCATTCATATCATTTCTAAATATGGGTTATGATTAATGTCCTAGTCTTTATGAAACCCATTACTCCTTTATGGGATATATGTTAATGGAATATGATTCACCATTATGGGTTCCATGTTTTTGAAACCAATTTATCTTTCACAAGTTATATTTTTTTGAACCCCTCTTATTTTCAAGGGTTTTGTTTATGATGATGTGATTAAGAAACCGTTATTTTTCCATTGGTTATTATATTTTTACATGTGTATGACACAAATTTTATTACATGGATTATGATATTTCCATTTATAATATTTTATAACATGTATGAATGATTTCATTATGTGAAGGTTGATACCTATATGTTCCATCAATTTATTCTGTTATTATTTATATCTCATGAGATAATATAGTGCTAGAACACAGGTTACTCGTATCAAAAATATAGGGGTGGAATGAGGGTTCCTCAATTCAGTAATACAGTGATGGAATGATGGTCACTCAGTTCCGTAATACAGGGCTAGAACAAGGGTTTCAATGTTTAGTAAAGTAATTTTTCCACGATGATGGTCTTGGTAGCGATACCTCGGCTAGTATGGAAATCATTATAATCTTATCTATTTCCAAAATTCCATGTCGTATTACTGTGTTACTCTTTCATGTCTTATTCTCTCTTAATTCATTATGATTCATGTCTTATGAACTGATAATCATTATTCCATGATATGTGATATTCATGTTATGTTCTCTTATGTTCATTATGATATTCTCTTACCCTTAAGCTCATGTTTTTTATCACATGTATCCTTTATTAACCCATTCTGAGAAATTTTTCTCTTGCCACTCTTATGTTTCATTCCCCAGATTATGAAGAATGGTTTTATGTAGAAATAATGAAGGTGGAGATATTTATGGGAGATTTTGAAGATCTTTTACTATGGTAGATTATTTTTTTTTGGTGTTTCCAAAGACATAAAACTACTATGGTCCTCATGATAGTATTTTTTTAATGTACTAATTTTTAAAAAAAAATTAATATCCATGTACGTCAATCCTATGTTGTTATAGTTTGTATCTTGGTGAGGATTATTCATCCTTTAGAAACTAGGATGATAAGACCTTAGAGAGATCCCTAGGTATATTTCTACGTATAAGTCTATGGAGGTATCAATGTATAAGTATAAGGATAAGTTAACATTTAAGAAATTTTCTTGGAATTTTGGTAAAGGATGGAGTGAGTGGATTTATTGACATACATCCATGTCTTGTCAATACTAGTGGATGTGGATCTAGAACAGATGTACCTCTTGGTAACAAATCTGTAAAGACATTCCAGGCTTCACTCTAGGTTATCTGGTACATGAAAATGGACCTTGGTACACACCTTGTTTGACACTCCCGAGGGATTTGATTTTTGACTTCATAAACTCTTCACAATCCATTATAGATGATTCAAATATAATTTATCTATGAATAACCTATTATAAACCTAGGGTTTCATATATTAATGATGTTTTCATTATTTATTCATATGATACATAATTAATTTTAGGACTATGTGGTTTTCTTCTATTAAGAGTAATGCTCACACTATGGTTCTCATATTAGTTATGGGCGGAAACTGGAAGGAAATTAATGAATGCTGAATTCGATGGATGATTTTCTAATGAGAATTCATGTGGGATGACCGCTAATGTGAATTTTGTTGTGATCCTTCATTATCATTTTTTTACAGAACATGATAATTTTTTTACCTTAATCAATTCTCTAACTCTATAAGGAAGAGAAAAAATGAGTTCCCTAAGAGATTAGGTAGTGGAGAACATGATGAAAAGATGATTCAATTTCATTTGTGATAAGAATGGGGAAACAATATCCTAAGTGATTGTCTTAAGGGAATAAGATGGTATTTTGATCATGGAAAAGAAGGACACAAATATAGTGTATACAACGGAAAATGAATAGTTTTGTTGATGAAATGGATGATAATTTTGGCCTCCCTAAGTCATAATCAATGGTTAAGTGTATTACGTGTTGGAAAATAGGTCATTATTCCACTCAATGTACGAAGAGAAATGTTCCTGTAGAGAATCAGCAAGGTGGTACAAGTAATGGTTAGATTTTTTGTGATGATTAGACTAAAAATATAAGTGAATGTAAATAGATATTATGAAATAGGATGAGGTTGCATTGTTAATTGATTAAGGATGATGTAATAATGGTTTTTATGCATTTGAATTAAAATGATATGAATGATGAAAAATATCATGATTTTGTTATTTATGTTATTCTCATCTCTGCATTTAATGTTTATGTTGGACTAGTGATGTGATTTAATGGAAAGGTACTATTTTCACTAAGTGAAGGTAACCATTAATATTTTCATTATGGTATGATAATGTTTTATGGATAAATAATAGTAGGATGTGAGTTTGTAAATTGGAATGTATTGATTACCTTGGAACTACGTAAGGAATTGTGGATAGGTGGATTATTCTATCACTGATAATGTTTAGAGCATTTATTTATTTAAGGAATGAATAACATATACATCATAATACTGAATCATGAATTTTTTCCAAAAGTTTTTATTTTGATTCAGGTTATTACCATGTTTTAAGAGAATATATTATGAGGATATTCACATATTAGGAATGTGACAACCACAAGATACATTTTGTTATAGAGGGGAATTAATGTTAAGATGATTTTGTGAATCTTCTTATAATGTTTTAGATGATCATATTTTAGAAGAGATATAATATTGACCATTCATGAAAAATTTATGTTATACTTTAGGAGAGGTATTTGTGTAATTGTTTTGTATGGAAAACCTTGGTTAAAATTCTAAACACTGATTAAGATTATTTAAAGGTTTTCTATCATATATATTTTGAAAATAACATTAGTGTATTTTAGAAAAGGGAATCATGTTTGTCAGGTGATGGCCAATCAAGTCCTGCAAGGTCACATGTCTTGACCCCATGAAAAAAAGATGATAAGGGTTTCACGCCTACCTTTGGCATTCTAATTTCCCTCGTTAATGTATAATTATTGTTATTGAATTAATATTTATGATGAAATTGTAGTGTTATTTTTTAATGCATTTTGATAGTAAGACTATTCATTATTTTATGTCCAATAAGATCTAGTAAAACCATATTTTACTTATTTAGTCATCAATTTTAATTTACAAATATTCATTCCATGAGGAACTTAATGTATTATTAATTTCTCATAGGAAATCCCCAGAATGAAATTTTTATTATTGAAATTTATCTAGAATTACTCAACGTTCTCATAGGTGAAAAAAATCTTTTCATAATACATTAAATTTTGTAGAACCAAAGACTTATAGAATACTCATATATTTATCACTTTGTGGCCCTCATTATTCCTTTTATCATTCAATTATTTGTGATCGATGACCACAATCACTCCCTATAAAGATTTATGCTTTTCCTCCATGTCCAATCTTCACTCCCAGCCTTTGTTCTCCTACGTGGAAACCCAATTATATGTTACATTGGTTATATTTTATTGTTCAAAATATCCATTTCAATGGATTTTTTAGTATTCATTTTTACGAAATTGGATTCTATGAATGATACTTTGTAGTATTATACCATTTACAAAGTAATCAAATTTCAAGGGTGAAATTCATTTATTGGGGGTAGAATGTGTCACCATGTGTTTTTATGGACATATTTTTTCAAATAAATTAAAAAAATTTATTATATTTTTCATCTAACTATGTTAATGATTCGTTTCTTAGTAAACTGACATGGTGTACACTACATGCAATACAGACTTGGCCAATGTTACATGAAACACTGATACGATACACACAATACAAAATTTCTACAAAACATATTTTTTGTTATATAATTATTTAAATAAGATAATTATAACCTATATATTGTGTAATGTAATATAAATATTAATAACTAATTTTAAACTATTGATTATAGTTTATTCATATAAATAATTCATATTGATAATGAAAGAGAATATTTTTTGAAAAGTCCTTTTATGTTAAAAATATTGTTTTCTTGAATATACCACCTTTAAAAATAATATTAATTTTAGACACATTTATTAATATATTTTGATAAATTAAACATCATTTTTGAATTCATAATGTTTATATTATCCAAGGATGATTTTTTTTGGATATATCAGAGAGTCTTCATTTTTGGATGATTAGTTAAAGGTACCGGTTTTTCATTCATAACAGCCTTTTAATTAAATGTATTTATGAGGATAAAATATATTTTAATATTATATCAAATTTTAATTAGATAAATGTTTATAAATTAATCCAATCTTGGTAATTGGAATCATTCCCACATTTAAATTGGACATAAAAACATACCTAACTATTGACCCATTTTTACTACAAAAAACGGCAGTGTCATCCCGACAGTGGAGTTAATTTTAAATTATATTATTCCACTTATATGTGTAGAATTTAAAAATTTTGATTAAATATTTGGAATAATAATAATTTATAATTTATAAAATAGCCGAATTTATTTCTGACCAAAAGTATTAGTGAATGTGATTAAAATTAATCTCATTGGTTAAGGCCCAATTAAGCTTAATTGTGGACTAGACCTTAACATTATGGGACCAAAACGGCCAAGAAACAAGTCCAACTCCAATTTTATATCCATAGTCATCCCATTATACCCCCATTATTGAATTCCGTTGGAATTTTAAAACATTGGTTAGGTAAAAACATGTTCACACCATACTTTCTTTTAAAAATTCCATGTGAGTCATTTTGCTCCCCTAAAAAAAGCCACCACCTCTACCCATTCCTCACACATAAAAAACCTTTTATGTTAATAAATGAAATTACCATGTTGCCTCACAAAAATCCTCATATTTCCTTTCCTGCATCCCTTTGTGCATAAACCCTCTCAATGAAAACCTTTTGGCACAAACCAAAAGGGGTTACCCAAATTAGAGGCGATGTCTTCTCTTATGCTCTTTTCATTTATTTTCCTTCTTCACCCCCTAAAATATCATTATTTCATAATTTATCATCAAAACCATTATCATTCACAAACTGTGATGTTGTTATAAAAATAATTCATCCTTCCCTTCCACACACCACTAACTAATGTTTATCAAACATAATGTTTCTATGTTTGTCGAATTACTGACTTACGAAACAATGATTGTTCATTTGTCATTTAACACAAAACATGGTCGTCATTATTATGGAAACACTATTATATATGTAATATATTATATTTATTATTTCATTATTATTATTTATTCATTTTAAAACCCACATATTTTTACTTTCCATTTGGTAATAATTTGATGATCTCTTTTGACGATGTGTGGACTACCCCCCCCCCCCTAAGTGATGTGATCCATTCACACACTACATGGGATGTATTAAGGATAATATTAATGAACATATGTGATATATATAACATAATCCATCTATTTTAAATATATATATATATATATCATTTTATTTTATTTTTCAATACCATAATTAAAAATGGAAACAACGTTAATGTGTATGTACAACATACCATCTCCATGAATGGTGTAATCAATTTAATACCTATATATGATATAAATTATTATAATATAAAGATAATGTATATACATGATATTTATATCATAATATACCTTATATAACCATGATATATGTATAAGGATCAATGATATAACAAATTAAGATACATGTGAAGAACGAAGTGAATATTACTTAAAGTGAAACCATAACATAGGACCGTTAACAAGAGGTTAATAATAGGTTATAATAAAAACATATAAAGTAATTTATATAATAATATAATTCTATAATATATTGAAAATACATTTATATTTATTATATAGGAATCATGTACATGTTCGGAGAGTGTCACGACACATGGTAAAGGGAATTCCATCTCAATTTTTATTTCTGTTATATACATTTTATGTTTTACATTCTTTCCTTTTTGGGGTGTATTTAATCCCCATGGTTGTATCTTATGTATAATATAGATAAATTCAGGGGTATTAACATTTCCAATTTATGATCCTTTTTTCATGGTTTTATGTTTCAAATGTACCATATTTGTAAAAATGTTTGGTCTCAATTTAGCTTCTTTGGGCCTCATGTTTTGTTATGCACCTAAACTATTTTTTTAGGTTCATATAATTTAATTTTATATGAAATATCATCAATATAAATATTTTATTTATATTATATTTTTCATGTAAAATCCTTTTCTTATATGGGGAGCATGATCCCATGATATCAAGTTATAAGAGTTTATTGAGAAAGTCTCATTTTCTTTTCGAGATTGTTTATGTGTGTTATTCATTTGATGAAATATTATGATCCATATATCAAGATTTTTCACGATTTTACATATGATATGTTATTTTTTGGCATACTCTTGTATTGGTACCATTTTCTACACATTGGTACATAAGATAGTTAAGAATGTGATTTTAAGAAAGTCGGACATTTCCCTCTCTTTGTTCGGAAATCCTTGTTTTCAAAAAAATGTTTTCATGAATATTCAACCATCCCCTTATAGTATCTAAAATAATTATTTAACCATTAAATATTTTTCTATGCTCTTCAAATGAATCATATTTTCAATTTTTGAACATGGAATCATCTTTCATTTTTAATCTACAAAAGGAATTATCTTTTTACCTCGTACAAATTGTACAGATTTATCTTCTATCATTCATTTGATGATTCAATTGAGTTTTAAAAATGTTCATCTTTTAGAACATGTATTTAAAAGTATTTTCAAGGATAATTTTTTTCAAAAGTGTTATCAAAATGTTTTATAAAATTACTTTATATTTTTTCATGAAAAATTATTTTCATAATGTTTTCTATCATTCTATGTACATTTTCAAATTATTTTCAATGAAATATTTTTCTAATTGTATACAGGATTTCATTATATGTTTTCAGCGTATTTTCAAAGAAATTTTATTCAAAACATTTTAAATAATTATATTTATGATTTAAATGATATTTCAATGAAATGGTTTTTAAAATGTTTTCAAAATGTTCTTATAAGTTATCTAAGTGTTTCAAAGAAATTGTTTTTGAAAAAGTTTTGAAGATTATTTTATATGTTTTCATGGAAAATGTTTTTAAAAATGATTTCAAGAATTATTTATATGTCATCAAATATATTATCATTGAAAATTATTTTTTATGTGTTTTATGAATTAATATTTTATTTTCTGACATGAAAGGATATTTTCCTCAAGAAATGTATTCTGAAAGACACCTTGAAATTATTTACCATTTAAGATGACATTTATTGATGTTACTCATGCCTTTCTAGATAACGATCTAATGTTTCCATTAAAATCATTTCTATGATTGGTTTATGCTTAATTTCATGATCTTTATAAACCCCATATTTTCCTTCAAGGGATATATGTTTATGTAATATGTTTCTCTTTCACATGTTATATGATTTTGAAATGCATTTCCCATTCATTATTTATGTGATTTTTCCACCCACTTCTTTTTTTGGGTTATGTTTATTATGAAATGATTATGAAACATGTCTATTTCTATAGGATATGATATTTTTACTCTTGTCTGACACCCATTTCATTTCATGGGTTATGATATGTCAACATTTGTTCTTTTGGAACATGTATGTATGAT
The DNA here is from genome assembly GCA_963277665.1 of Viscum album. Taxonomy (NCBI): domain Eukaryota; kingdom Viridiplantae; phylum Streptophyta; class Magnoliopsida; order Santalales; family Viscaceae; genus Viscum; species Viscum album. The sequence continues at coordinate 383,541,227 of OY728136.1, forward strand.
TTCATTATTTGAAGGGTGGGACTTATATATCCATCCAATGCATTTGATAATTATTTATATCTCATGAGATAATATAGTTTTGGAATGAGGGTTACATGATTCTACAATACAAGGTTAGAATGAGGGTTACTCAGTTCAGTAATACAAGGATGGAATGAGGGTCACTATGTTCTATAATACAGGGTTGGAACAGGGGTTACCCATTTTAATAATGGACCTTGGCCAGTATGATGATCATAGAAGTGATTCCTCATCAACTATTTAAATCATTATATAATTATATGATTCCACAATCCAATTTCTATTTCTTCTGTATGCTTTAATGAATTATACTCTTTATTTCATTATGATTCAAGTATTAAGATCCTTCAATATTTATTTCATAATATTTGATATACAGAGTAGGATCTCCTATTTTCATTATCACATTCTCATAACCTTATACTAATGTTTATTCTTACATATCTCACTTGTTTACCATTACTAATAATTTAATCTCACCTCTATCATATGTTTCCTTCCATATAATATGAAGAATGGTTTTAGGTTGAAAAAATAAAGGTGGTGAACTTTATGGGAGATTTCGTATATCATTCACCATGATAGAATATTTTGTTTCTAGGTTTCCCAAGACACTAAACTATAATGGTCCTCATGCATGTATTTTTGTAATGTATTGAATATTCATCTAAAATTTTATAATATCAATGTATGTAAATCCTGGGTATTTGTAGGTCTACTACAACCCAAATGTCTTTGTGGAATTTCGCTATGCGTGGAAGCCAGGTAATGAAGTCCATGGATATCATGTCCCATTTCCACTATGGGATATCGAGATGCTCCAAAAACCATTCTTTTACTAGGTGTTTGGCCTTCACCAGCTCATAGCTAAGGCATCGAGAGTAAAAATTAGCTAAACTCCATGTCATGCTAGACCACCAAAATTGTCACTAATGATCCATTTATATTTCTAAATTCTAGGGTGTACAACAAAGGGAGAAGTGGTGAACTCCCACATAACATCCTCTCGCACCGTTAGTTGAACTACTATCCCCCCTATAGAATAGGATATCATGATTCCATCTTTCAGAATATCAATATGGTGCATCAACTATAGATATTTGATCCAGAAGAACCTCTCAGATGACATCTCCCAACTAAAACTCCATCTCACTCTCATGTTTCATAGAAGTTAACAACATCAACTAAAGGAAAATTGTACCCTCTTGTTCCATCAGGGACAACTGTAGGGAAAAAAAACTGCCCTAAAACATCCCACACAAGGCGAGCCAGGGACTTCCTGCTAGGGGAATCTAGTACAACGTTTCCCTTCATCAGTTTATAAATAATATCGAAGTCATTGTACTGTAAGAACTTCAACCAGCACCACTATCTCATGATCAGGTCTCTCTATGTGAAGAGGTACCTGAGACTCCGGTGGTCTTAGTAAATCACAAAGAGCTCTCCCAGAAAGTAGTGCCAAAACATCCTCAAAAAGAAAACTATTTCCACCAGATCCGTATCACAAGTCATATAATTCTTCTCATAGGGCCTCAATATCCTAAAACCAAATACTATTACCACCATTTGTTGCATGATTAGGCAACCAAGCCATGTTCATGAGGCGTGGAAACAAACCATGAACTCAACTCCCTCCTCCGATAGCCACAAAATTAGATCTCTCATCATCCTCTACCTCATTTTCTTTTATGGCTTTCTAAATGTAATTAGAAAATGTGAAAAGATGTTGATTTGGTGTCAGAGTGGTTAAAGGGGTTAAAATCATGGAGAAGTCTTCTAAAAATCTCTAGTAGTTCCCCACAATGTAACGAAATCTTCGTACCCTTGAAAAATTATTGTTTGGCTCCTAATAAATAATTTTTTAGACCTTTTCTGGATGCACAACTAAATCCAGAACAGAAATGACATGCCCATGAATGTGAAACTACTATTTAGAGAACTAGAATTTTGAGTTTTTTCCATAAAGTTTGTGCTCCGGATGAAAATAAAATGATCACTTCAAGGGATCTACATTCTCCCCCTCTATAGTAGAGTAGATGAGTATGTCTTCGATGAAGACAAGGAAAAACTAATCCATGTATGGAGTGAATATCTGGTTCATCAAATACATGAAAATGGTGGGGGCATTCGTTACACCGAAAGGAAATACAAGGAACTCATATTGTCCAAAGCGACATCAAAAGGCATAAATCAGGATATCAGACTCACAATCTCGCATCAGATGGTTTCCAGATCTGAAATCAATCGTGGAGAACCGTCTCACACCTCTCAGAATCTTGAAGAGGTCGTCAGTTCCCGTCATGTGTTACTTTTTATTTAGCGAGGCCTTGTAAATGCTATGTAATCTACAAAAATCCATAATTTGTCATCTTCCTTCTTCACAAACAAAACTAGATCCTCTTAGGGGGACACAAAGGTACTGATGAAACTATTCTCATGAAGGTATTCTAATTTTATCCACAACTCCTAGAACTCAATGGTTCATATCTAATAGGATGTAGAAGATATGGAGGCAGTTCACAACTATATGTTAATGATGAAATCCAACTCCAACTTCAGAGGTAGTCCTGGAACATCTTTTATAATGATATCCTTGTAATCCTCCACAACTAATGAAATCCAATCACTTGAATTGTCTACTTCAACAAGGGTACTACTCGTCAGCTAATGGTTGATTGGTTATAACCACTTTCTCACATCACCCACTTGACCTACTATGTGGGCTCTCTCATTGAAAAAGGATAATCATGTCCTATAAGTGTGTATGTATCTATCTAAAAGATGGTGGTAGTCATTCTAGGCTCAAAGCATAAAAATATAGTGCATACAATATATGATATCATAGGGTTCCATCGTGATGACTTGTAGGTCCCCCATAAACCTCTATCATTCAATAGATTTCTTGCACTATCGTCATATGGATGATAGGGGGAGGAATTCACTATAAAAACCTCATGGCATATATACTACACCAGGGTTTCAACTAGGTGCTCTAGGACTAGAAAAAATAGGGGAGAGATAAATGAGTGGCTAGAAACAGTGTCAACTAGTCTGAGGCAATATTAGAGTAAACAAAAATCATACCATGAATCATATTGTGTGCTTCTAAATAATAGGCATCCATAGACTTCTACTCTCCATGGCCTCGACTGCCAGCTCCCTGAGCCGGACATAGACTACCTGGTGGTGGTAGTGGGAGAACCTCATGCTTTCATCCCCCACCTATCTCTCCTCTCGCTCAGCTTCAAACTCTGCATCCCTGGGGACCTTCCTATCCCTACCTAGGAGACCCGTGTTCATGGCACTACATTTTCCATGGTGGTATATCTGCTGCCTTCTGGGGATGCTTCGTACGCCATGTCAGGCATACATGGACCATGAAACCATGCCTGTCCCAAGAATAAAATCGGTCCTCCCCGGGCTGTCTTGAATCTCTGTGATGACCATAACCAGCGCAACCACAACCCCGTGTCTATTGAAGAAAGGGTCTTTGGTCTTGAGATCTATGGCACCATCATATTGCTGAATAAGACTAAACCATGTCATGCAAACTTCTAATTCAATATATAATGTGTTACTCTTCTAATAATCTCTCCATCAAAAGTTCCCACTCTAGCACCCCGTTATAAGTGGATATGCACAGGGACACTATGCCAGCTCGGATCTCTCTACAGTGTCCATGCTCGAACATTCATGTGCGGAAGTATCATTCCATAATCATATCTAGGCTGTAGCGTGTAAGATTGAAAAACAACACTGCATACTCCACAACTAACATTCCTCATTGTTGAATATCTACAAGATCGTTGGTCCAGATGGAGCTCAAATAGGGGTGGTAATAATACTTGTGAAATAGAAACTAAAAGTTGTCCCAGGTGAGCATCACCTCGTCATGCATCTCGGTATCTAATCTCCCATAGTGACCTGATGCACTGTGAAAAATTCTAGCTTCCACGACACCATCTAGTCCATTGGGGTCTGTAGTTTTCCAAACACATGGACCACTACCTCCAACTTGTCCTATGACACCTGAGGATTTGTCTATCCCCAAAACAGCAGCAGTCATTGTCGCAAATACTCATGAAGTGTGCTCAGTGAGTGCATGTCTTCAACCTATCCTGCATTACCAACTATTCCTTGATAGGATGAGGAATTGATACCTATCCACCTAGAGGAAGGGATTCTCACAATGGGCCATGAAATGATTCCTTGTCACTCATCAGGTCATCATCAAAAACTAGAGTGGGAATGTTGGCAAGCTGCTATCATGGAGGCATCCTGAAAATGGTCACATAGTATAATGGTTCGATGAGAATATATATATACCAACAAAATAGTGGGGAGATAAATCATGAAAGAAAATGCAAGACTCAAATAATATATGATGCATGTACAATTTTTCTATGCAACAAATGTATATGGTTTCCTATTCGATAGGCGGGTAATTAGGGTCCAGGTGAATGGTTACGTCGGTCGTCGCACCAACACTAGGCACCATGGCCTTAGAGCCTCTCTCAAGAAGCACTAACATTATTTCACGAATTCTTATCAATCCATTCAATGGGTAACATCAGAACAACATCCCAATTACTGATCATCCCTATAATATATCTTTTTCATTACCCGAGCCACACCGGGGCTCGAGCCACAACTACACCAAGCCCGCCTCCATAGGAATAAAAAGATGGGGATTCCATTTACTATGAACCTATACACCCACATAACCATATCAATATAAATTTTCATAAGGATAGATGAAAAAGATGGAAATATATATAATGTAATCTAAACATGCATGAACATCTAAATATTACAATGGTATGGTGGTGAAAACTCCCAATAAACCAGGTGAAACACATGCACAAATTTAATCTCATCCCAACCTAAAGACAACTAGAAGTGAGAGTCTACATAGAAAACCCTATTTCCTATATCTGAAACACAACCATATTACATGGTCCATGTAGCCAATATCCCCACACTCCTTATTAGTCACGATCAACCTGTCTGCCATTTTCCAAAGACCCAACATGTTTTGGAATGAGACCATGCATGGGTGAGTATATAAATACCCAACAGAAAATACCAAAAAGGTGAAGGAGATAAATCATAGAAAAAATTTATTAAGAACTATATATAAATAATGGGTAGAAAAAGAGGATAGAATGAGTGCAGATCACCCCAACAATAGAGTGAATGTGGGTTCCTCCAACCACAATGATCTCGAAAGGGGGAAGAGAAGACCTCCTCTTAGAGTCTTTTATATATATATATAAGGATATTATACTCATCCAAACATGAGATGTTGAACACGGAAAGCATGTTCCATACCCCTCACATCATTTCCTCTCTTGGAAATTGTGTTTCCAGAACCAAATGATTGGTCATTTTAAATAGAACAAATATATATGCTCAATAAAAAAAACTAAATGAGGGAGTAGGGGGATCTATATCTCACAGATCAGTCCAAGAATGTTAGTAGACATCAGTTTGAAGGTAAAACCATCGGCAATTCCCCTTATATGATCGCATCTTCCCAGGAGTAACAAGAGAAAGGGCCCCAAATCACCACACATTAATACTAGCTACTTTGGGAGACACTGAATCTCCCACACGATTTTGGGTAACATCATAAGGACACAACATGATGGGAAAATTTACCCTTTTCCCCATTAGTCCTCAGGTATTTCAAACCATGCAACGCCACTGGGAAATGTCAATCCATTCCACGCCACCGGGAAAAGTCATGAAACCCCACACTACTTGGAAAATTCAAGCCAGTAAAAAATATTGGGAAATGTACTGTAACGCCCTGACCCCAACTACCCAGAGTCAGTGCATTACTTCGTAACATTGTCATGATCACAAAAGATCATGTATCGAAAGACTGATTAGTTTAGTAGCCTTGGAAACACTAGATACATTCATAAATGTTATATTACATCATAAAGTGAAAATCTACAATAACAAAGTCTCCATAGTCCACACTCATATCCTCTTCTGACTATCCCTGCAGGTCATTCATAAAATACTTCTTCACATCCAGGAAAATATTAAAACATTGAAAGGGGTGAGCTCAGATGCTCAGTAAGGATAAAAATATTGCGGAAGCTTTCATAAATAAACATTAACATTTAAGGCAATGTATAACTAAAACAAAATCCTTTTAAACATGAACTTCAACATAATATGGAAAAATTAAAATGATATAATGCCATTTACTTATTCACATGGATATTCTACTGGTCGAATAATCACATGCAATATCAATAACCACTTTCATAATGATGGAATGCATAATGCCAGACTATCATAACCACGTAGCCAAGGCCTCGTGCCAAGACCACAAATAAGATTTTGTCAAGGCCTCATGCCAAGACACTAGTTTGTCTCATGAGACCAACCGATGCATCGAGGAGCTGTAGTGGGCTCCACCCATCACTTATTAAGTCCAACGCATTCCTCATATGAATAGGTTTAAACATATCATAAACCATCACATAATTGCATAACATTTCCACATTTCAATCACAAGATATCAATACAACACATTGATATAATAAAAATGATTTCAAAACCATTTTCAATACCAAAATAAAAGAAAGTTAAAACTTTGTATTTATTTTTCACTTAAAAAAAGTGATGGCTTGTAGAGGAAGCCGAAACTCAAATAATGGTCACGGTGGCGGAGAAGTCGTTGTCACCGCATATGTACGGAAAGATAAACATTCCATTTTTTTCGTTTAGTAAAACGATTCATATAAAAACATTCTTTTTCAATAAACTTAAAAGTTAAAGGGGTTTATACACTATATAAAAGAAAGTTGTGTATAAAACAAAATATGCCTCAATGAAAGGAGATTGAGACGAAGTCCTTAAAAAGATAATTTTTAAAATAAAATAGATCTATTATGTGTATTCACTATATTTACACATAAAGAAAGTATAAATACAATATAAGACATAATAATATCATTACATAATTAGAAAGTAGGAGATTAACCCAAAGAATGGAAATTGGGTTAAGAAGTTCCCTTACAAAGATAATTTTTCTAAATAAATCTATTATGTGTATTCACTATAAGTACACATAAATAAGTATAAATACAAGATAGGACATAATAATATCATGATGTAATTTGAAAGTAGTAGATTAACCCAAAGAATGGAAATTGGGTTAAGAAGTTCCCTTACCTCGTGTCCGACTTGACTCGACCGCTCTTTAACCTCCGGAATAATAAACTAGAGTTAATTTATAATTTCATAAGACCCTTTTTCAAGTTTATTATTCCTTTTATATCACTTATTACCATGTTATGAACATTATGTATTTATTTAAGTTTATAACGATCATTTTGTCGATCTTAGGTACTTGAGTCAAAAATTAACTTCTTATAATGACAAGTTGTTCATGTGGTGAAATATCCATTATATCCAGAATTATATTCAGGATGTAGATATCATATATATCTTATATATCTAGTATATACATTCATTTATAATATTACATAACATTTAGAGGTAAGAAATGAAATGCACCATTCATGGAGACGGTAAGTCGTACGTATGCATGAACGCTACTTTCATTTCTATTTCATATTTAATGGAATTAAATCATAATAGTATAAAAATGTATCATAATTCCAGTATAATATCATATACAATATAATTTACTCCATCCTTTATACATCCCACATATGGCATTAACGATTCAAATCACTTTGAGTGGGCGGTAGTCCGCACTTCCTAAAATGAAATTATCGCATTTACCCATAATGGAAATCATAAAGTATGCCATAAATGAGAAATACAGAAGCATAAGGAAAACATAAACATAATATATATATCATATATGAAAATAGTTTCATCAAAATGGACACCATTAGAGGTGTTAATAGAATATTGAACAATCATCGTTTCGTGAGGTAGTATTTCGCCACCCACAGAAACAGTATGTTCTTTAACCATTAGATGAAGGTGTGTGTAAGTGCAAACCAAATCCTTATCATAACAACATCCTAGTATATTTTATATACTGGTGTTGTTACAAAATAAAGGAATAAAAAGAGTTTAAGGGGCTGGAAAAGCAAAATAAAACAAAACAACATTAGAGAAGACATTACCTTAAAATCGGGTAACTCTTTTGATTTGAGCCAAAGGCTTCCTTGGGAAGAATTCAGCCCAAAGTGAGGCTTCTCAGAGTAAGGAAGGGATGTTTGGAGAGTATTTGGGAAGTGTTTGTCCGAGCCAATAGTCTTCTAAAGTGTGAGTAATGTGGTATAGGTGGGGGACTTTTATAAGAGGAGAGGAGGGGAACTCTTGGAAAGTAAAGAAAAGTCACTTTATTTTAAAATGCTATTCAGTTTTTAGAGGTCCCACATTGATATAATTCTAGTATAAGGTGATAAGGGTTCGAAATCCACCCATCCAATAGGTTTTGGACATGTTTAGGTCTTAGATATTACATTATCTTTCAATTTTATTTAAATCGTTAAATAATGAGGTCATCGCTGCATCATCATGATGTCATAAATAATTTAATTTATTTAAGGTCTATAAATTATAAAAAAAATACAATGATGTAGGAAATATTTTTAGCTTTACAATTACTATTTATAGTCAAAAATATAACTTGTATAACCCCATGTAAAAATTGTTTTAGTAAAACATTTCATGTTTGTGTCAGTTTTTACTTTAACATTAAATAAAAGGTATTTATGTCATTTTCCAACTAAAGTGGCTCCATGGGGTCCCCAAGTTGACCCATGGATTTTCTTGGTAGTCCATGACACATAAAATGAGGGTAGGACATGTGTCAAGCTCATATCATATTATAAAAACATTATTTTAACCTTAAACTACACTAATTACCTCTAATCACGATTAAGAACTTAAAAGTTACTATTCACCAAAAATTATTTTAATATCATTGAACCACATTTTACTTCATAATGAAAAACATGTATGTCGGATTTTTGAAATTCAAAACACAAAAGTGGTAAAATTTCATTTAAACGAAAAATCAGTTTTTATAAGTACCACTTAGTGGCTTCACTATTCATCAAAAATTGAAGTTTTTCAGAACAATACCAAAATTTCACCCTAAGCTATAATTGATATTTTGAATTCAAAAATGATGCCTATTTTAAAAAATTCCAAACATATAAGTAGCATTAATTAATTTTATAATTAAATCCCGCTGTCACAACAAATAGCGTGTTTTTAAGAAACAATATATATCAAAAGATTGACAATTGTTTATGTCCAATTTCAAAGTGAAATTAATTTTAATGAACACCATTGGATAAAATGGTAAAAATATATTCTAATTATAATTTAAAACCTCTCAATAGTATAACTTATCCCTATAAATTATTTTGATTAAAAAAGTTGTTTTAAGTATTTTTCATTATTCATAAAAATATTGGAAGTTCTCAGAAAATTACAAAAAATTCAACTTTGGATAATTTCGATATTACGAAAACAAAAATGAAGTCCATTTTGAAATATAAAATTTCTATAATTTTAAAAAGTGGTTGTTACTATTCATAATGGCTACTTTGATTAGTCGCGGTGTGTTAGAACTCGAACTTCCGTACAATGCAAGCTATTGCATCATTGAAAGAGAGGAGTATCGTGGAAGCTCAGGGTGTTAAATTCTACCCTCCTTCAATAAATTGCGTCCTCGCAATTTGAAAATGTTCTTCGAAAGTAAAAGGTTTAAAATAGAAATTACCTTTGTGGAAAACCCACATCGGAAATAAGGTTAATAAAAATATAACATAAAAAGAAAGAAAGAGATGTACAAAGGTCACCCGAGATAGCCCATACTAGGATTCTATGAAAATATGGATATGGAGGAGAAACAAACCATCAAGTTCTGATGGAGAGTCGTAGAAAACTGGATTAGGAGAAAGTTAACCATAAGAAAATCACAAACTTGTGATTTGTTAAACGGTCATTGAATCCCCGGTTGGAAAAGTTAACCGGCAACGTTTTTGTTTTAAGTTACCTTTTTTAAAGTTGAGGAATTTATTTAGGAGATTTACTAAGAACGTAAGGGAATATACATACTTGTCATGTAGACTTTCATTCTTTAATAAATTTTTACCACAAACCTATCTTTCACTCTAAAAGGTAATAGAACTCAAAAATTTTCTATCTATCCTAATTGTATAAGGTTCCAAATATTAACACATACCATATAGATTAGTAAAAATATTTTTGTAATAACCTGGGACTTCCTGTAGGCTAGTGGTAGGTAATAAAGGTATGTCGCACTATGGTTGTGGGTTCGATTCCTGCAGCTTTGTCCGACGCGACAGGATATGCCCCACCCTGCAGGTTGTCCTTTTCTTAAAACTATAGTATTATAATATTCCAAAAATAATCTTCATAAATGTTTTATCCTTAAACAATAATATCCAATGTTCAACTTAATCCATTCCATCCTTTATAGTTGTCCAAAATACCTCCGTCCAGACATTCTCTAAAAGGTCTCTAAATTCCAAAATCGATTGTATCATCAGATTCCTCAAACAAGATAATGATTCTCTTATTGTCACATAAAAAAATATGATTACCTTCATCATATTAAAACCTTAATGAAATCAACAAGTACTGCAGTATAATCCTTATATATATATATATCACATTATTCTAAAAACCAGAATATAATCCATGAGTCCAAAAGCACCAATACATTAATTATTTTGCTTCAACTGTAGTAACAGCATAAGATTGTCCTTGATCCCTCGGCATTTTCTGAGGTAAGTTTCCTTGACGCTTAGGACATTAATTTGCATAATTCCCCATTTCTCTACATTTGTAGCATTCAACATTGATATCCTCTTTCTTTCCCTTGCAATCACGTGCCTGGTGACCTTTTTCTCCACATTTATAACAAACTCTCATTCCTTTTAGGCACGTACCAGGGTGATTCTTCCCAAATTATCACATAATGGAAAACCCTTCTTTCCCTTTTTCCATTTATCCATCTCTTGTTACACCATTCTCTTCTTCTCTTGCTTTACTTTTTTGTCATAAGACTTAGGTAATTCCTTTTCTGTCTTGATAGCACACGAGACTATATCCTCGTATGTTGAGAAAGATTTTGATACTAAAGCTCGACGGAGAAATGGTTTTAACCGATCAATCTTACTTCTTGGGTTACGTATATAATATGCAGCATGCCTCGCTAACCTTGTAAAGTTAGCCTCATACTTTGCGACATTCTCATCCTCCTTCTGCCTCAGACTATGAAATTGTCTTTCCATATCTGCTTGATGGTCATGCGGAACGTATTTTTCTAATAAAATTTCCTTAAACTCCCTCCATTCCATACATGATACTTCTTCATCTTCCTTTATGTTTTGAATCAGCGACCACCATTGATCGGCATCTCCAATGAGGCAGTAGACTGCCATGACAACCTTCTCCCTTTCGCTACTCCCCAAGGCATGGAATATTTTTTCTAAGGAGTTTATCCATTGCTCAGCTGCTAATGGATTTGTACCCCCAATAAATGACGGTGGTTGTTGCCTCATGAACCGGTCTAACATTGATCCTCCATGTTGCGGATCAGGGTGCTCCATACGAGTAAGGTTATTATTCATAACCTGAGTGAGTTTTCGTAGTATGGTAATAAGTTGATCATCACCAGTTGTATCTCCAGATCCACAATAATTATCTTGAGAAGGAGGGAAATCCCTACACGGAGTGCGTGCATTGATACGATTTTCATTCCTTCCACTAGGCACCATTTCTAAACAATGGAATAATCTCGATTAGTTTATGAATCAAAATAAATAATTCCATACTTATAAAATACATAACATAAATTGAACTATTTATTGATATAATTCATAATCATAAAAATGTTTTCTTTGTGGAGGTATATACTCATAACCCTTCATAGTGGTTTCTAAAGAAAATGAGAATTATCCTAAGCATATCCCCCAGGAGTGTCGTAACCAAGAGTGCATCAAGACCAGTTGTCGTGAACCAGTTCCCGTTCGAGTCTAGCTCAATGCGGTGTTTTCGGGTTTCACCCCTAGGTACATCTATGCCAGAGCCGCCTCTACCTGCTCGTATCCAGACAGGGCTTTATTGCTAGGAAAACTCACAAAATCTCTATAATACCAAAATTCAAGGAAGTTCTTCTATACTAATCCTCAAAGTCTATCTTTGGTATATGTGCTCTAATCAGAGTTTATCTAAATCTAGTTTCCAAGGATAGTACTAAACTACCTATGATACCAACTGTAACGCCCCGACCCCAGCTACCCAGAGTCAGTGCATTACTTCGTAACATTGGCATGATCACAAAAGATCAATTCTCAAAAGACCGATTAGTTTTGTAGCCTTGGAAACACTATATACATTCATAAATGTTACATTACATCATAAAGTGAAAATCTACAATAACAAAGTCTCCATAGTCCACACTCATATCCTCTTCTGACTATCCCTACAGGTCATTCATAAAATACTTCTTCACATCCTGGAAAATATTAAAACACTGAAAGGGGTGAGATCAGATGCTCAGTAAGGATAAAAATATTGAGGAAGCTTTCATAAATAAACATTAACATTTAAGACAATGTATAACTAAAACAAAAGCCTTTTAAACATGAACTTAAACATAATATGGCAAAATTAAAATGAGATAATTCCATTTACTTATTCACATGGATATTCTACTGGTCGAATAATCACATGCAATATCAATAACCACTTTCATAATGATGGAATGCATAATGCCAGACTATCAAAACCACGTATCCAAGGCCTCATGCCAAGACCACAAATAAGATTTTGTCAAAGCCTCGTTCCAAGACACTAGTTTGTCTCATGAGACCTACCGATGAATCGAGAGGCTGTAGCGGGCTCCACCTGTCACTTATTAAATCCAATGCATTCCTCATATGAATAGGTTTGAACATATAATAAACCATAACATAATTGCATAACATTTCCACATTTCAATCACAAGATATCAATACAACACATTTATATAATAAAACCTCTTTCAAAACCATTTTCAATACCAAAATAAAAGAAAGTTAAAACTTTGTATTTATTTTTCACTTAAAAAAAGTGATGGCTTGTAGAGGAAGCCGAAACTCAAATAATGGTCAAGGCGGCAGAGAAGTCGTTGACGCCGCATATGTACAGAAATAAAAAACATTCCCTTTTTGTCGTTTATTAAAATGATTCATATAAAAAGATTCCTTTTGAATAAACATAAAAGTCAAAGGGGTTTATACACCATATAAAAGAAAAGTTTTGTATAAAACAAACTATGCCTCAATGAAAGGAGATTGAGACAATGTCCTTAAAAATATCCATTTTAAAATAAAATAGATCTATTATGTGTATTCACTATATGTACACATAAAGAATGTATAAATATAAGATATGACATAATAATATCATGACATAATTTGAAAGTATGAGATTAACCCAAAGAATGGAAATTGGGTTAAGAAGTTCCCTTACAAAGATCATTTATTTAAATAAATCTATTATGTGTATTCACAATAAGTACACATAAATAAGTATAAATAAAAGATAAGACATAATAATATAATGATGTAATTTGAAAGTAGGAGATTAACCCAAAGAATGGAAATTGGGTTAAGAAGTTCCCTTACCTCGTGTCCGACTTGACTCGACCGCTCTTTAACCTCCTGAATAATAAAATAGAGTTAATTTATAATTTCTTAAGACCCTTTTTCAGGGTTTTTATTCCTTTTATATCACTTATTACCATGTTATGAACATTATGTATTTATTTAAGTTTATAACGGTCGTTTTGTCGATCTTAGGTACTTGAGTCAAAAATAAACTTCTTATAATTACAAGTTGTTCATGTGGTGAAATATCCATTATATCCAGAATTATATACATGATGTAGATATCATATATATCATATATATCTATTATATACATTCATTTATAATATTAAATAACATTTAGAGGTAAGAAATGAAATGCACCGTTCATGGAGACGGTAAGCCGTATGTACGAATGAACGCTACTTTCATTTCTATTTCGTATTTAATGGAATGAAATCATAATAGTATAAAGGTGTATTATAATTACAGAATAATATCATATACAATATCATTTACTCCATCCTTTATACACCCCACATATGAAATTAACGATTCAAATCACTTTGAGGGGGCGGTAGTCCGCACTTCCTAAAATGAAATTATCGCGTTTACCCATAATGGATATCATAAAGTATGCCATAAATGAGAAATATAGGAGAATAATGTAAACATAAACATAATATATATATACATATATATGAAAATAGTTTCATCAAAATGGCCACCATTAGAGGTGTTAAAAGAATATTGAACAATCATCGTTTCGTGAGGCAGTATTTCGCCACTCACAGAAACAGTATGTTCTTTAACCATTAGATGAAGGTGTGTGTAATTGTAAACCAAATCCTTATCATAAAAAAATCCTAGTATATTTTAGATACTTGTTTTGTTACAAAATAAAGGAATAAAAATAGTTTAAGTGGTTGGAGAAGCAAAATAAAACAAAACAACATTAGAGAAGACATTACCTTAAAATCGTGTAACTCTTTTGATTTGAGCCAAAGGCTTCCTTGGGAAGAATTATGCCCAAAGTGAGGCTTCTAGGAGTAAGGGAGGGAAGTTTGGAGAGTATTTGGGTAGAGGTTGGCCGAGCCAAAAGGCTTTGAAAGTGTGAGTAAGGTGGTAGAGGTGGGGGCCTTTTATAAGAGGAGAGGAGGGGCACTCTTGTAAAGTAAAGAAAAGTCACTTTATTTTAAAATGGTATTCAGATTTAAGAGGTCCCAAATTGATATATTTCTATAATAAGGTGATACGGGTTCTAAATCCACCCATACTATAGGTTTTGGACATGTGTAGGTCTTAGAAATTACATTATCTTTCCATTTTATTTAAATCGTTAAATAATGAGGTCATCGCTGCATCATCATGATGTCATAAATAATTTAATTTATTTAATGTATAAAAATTATAAAAAAACTACTATGATGTAGGAAATATTTTTATCTTTCCAATTACTATTTATAGTCAAAAATATGCCTTGTATAACCCCATGTAAAAATTGTTTTAGTAAAACATTTCATGTTTGTGTCATTTTTTACTTTAACATTAAATAAAAGGTATTTATGTCATTTTCCAACTAAAGTTGCTCCATGGGGTCCCCAAGTTGACCCATGGATTTTCTTGGTCGTCCATGGCACATCCAATGAGGGTAGGACATGTGTCAATCTCATATCATATTATTAAAACATTATTTTTACCTTAAACTACACTAATTACCTCTAATCGCGATTAAGAACTTAAAAGTTACTATTCACCAAAAATTATTTTAATCTCATTGAACCACATTTTACTTCTTAATTAAAACCATGTATGTCAGATTTTTTAAATTAAAAACACAAAATTGGTAAATTTTCATTTAAACGAAATATCAGTTTTTATATGTACCACTTAGTGGTTTCACTATTCATAAAAAATTTAAGTTTTTCAGAACAATGCCAAAATTTCACCCTAAGCTATAATTGATATTCGGAATTCAAAAATGATGTCTATTTTACAAAATTACAAACATATAAGTTGCATTAATTAATTTTATAATTAATTCCCGCTGTCATAACAAATAGCGTGTTTTTAAGAAACAATATATATCAAAAGATTGACAATTGTTTATGTCCAATTTCAAAGTGAAATTAATTCTAATAAACACCATTGGATAAAATGGTAAAAATATATTCTAATTATACTTTAAAACCTCTCAATAGTATAACTTATCCCTATAAATTATTTTTATTAAAAAATTTGTTTTAAGTATTTTTCACCATTCATAAAAATATGGGAAGTTCTCAGAAAATTACAAAAAAATCAACTTTGGATAATTTCGATATTACAAATAAAAAATTAAGTCCATTTTGAAATATAAAATTTCTATAATTTTAAAAAGTGGTTATTACTATTCTTAACGGCTACTTTGATTAGTCGCGGTGTGTTAGAACTCGAACTTGCGTACAATGCAATCTATTGCATCATTGGAAGAGAGGCATATCGTGGAAGCTCTGGGTGTTACATGTACAGCCACACCTCACTACAATGAAAACTCAAGACATGCCACACTACTGGAAAAAGTAAATCTCCATGATAGTGTAGTGAATAGTACAACCACACCACAGTAATATGAAAGGTCAAGACATTGCTATCATTAGGTGGCGTCTCAAGGTGTGCCAACCCAAAACATTCACTCATATCTGGAAATCCTCCTTTGAGGGAACCATCACATTCTACATAAAAAACAATCAGGATATTCATATCACCTCACAAAATCTCCTTTGAAATTAATGGTATATGATGGTTTGAATATAGCATAGATAAGCTTCAGATGTACACAGTGTGTGAGGTGGCCACATGGACTGTGTTACCTCTTCACTTTCTATCAGTGTCTGGTATATACATTGGTCTCATCCTGTGTATTGGAACACACCATGTTGGTGGGATGCATGGTGTATCTTACCGATACAGGAACTGGACAGTGTTTAATGGTCGTTTCAAGGTACTCGGACTCTGATCTCATGTACATTGGTAGAGGGAGTGCGGGTCCACCCATTATGTTTCTCATGTGGTTAATCCATGTCAGTTTTCCCATCATGGATCGAGTGATTAGTCGCATCTCAAATCACAACTCATTTCATATGGAGAGGAGGTAAATGGGGTGTTAAGTGTAGTACATGCCATGTCATTCGTATCTTCTCCTAAACCCCAGTGCCACTAATATGTGAGGCAACATGCTGTGTGTTATTCATTTAACATGGCATGTATTCAGGATTTTTGTATAAATTAGGAGAAAAAAATGGATCATCTCCCATGCATCGAACATGCCTTTGATGCGATCATGATCACGTAGAAACACTTTGAAACTACTGGTTTTGGTTGATGAACATCGAAATGATTCATTGTTCATCATGTATCATCCTCAACCGAATTCGAGGGTTTTTCTGGATCTTCAAAGCTCTATTGTGGCTTTATTCTTCTTCGGATTTTCATGAAACCACCAGATTATTCATCCACGTGAAATGATGTCTCCATATCTATGACTTTCTCACGATTACTTCATTGTTCTACAAATCCGCCAATAATCTTGGTGCCCGATCAAGCTTGGTTTTCTTATAAAAAATTGATCTGGGAACCACGGGGTTCCACTGTTGAAGAACAAAAATAATTGGTGAGGGAATGGATTATAAGAGGTGTTTTGGATCGTTGACGATGCATTCTTCTCCAATAGATGAAGAATGTGTGATTTGGGATAGAAAAATTAGTAAACGATATAGAAATGGTAATTGGGCTCATGAAATGTATGAATTCAAAAGAACAAGAGAAATATTAAATTAACAACACAGTCAATGAATTTACTCTTGGGTGTAAGAACACAAAGAATAAGTCCTACCTATTTTACATTGCTCTTTATTGATGTAGAACATGTTCATCGATGATGGAATTAGATCTGTTTCACTTTGAACCACTAAAGTCCAAAGGTTCATCATCATAATTAGGTGGTCATTCATCAACATGTAGGATATGAGAAGAGATGAAGAGGGTTTATATCATTAGTGAAAGATAACTATGAGATAGAACATCAAAAATATGAATTTATATTCATAATTTTAGATTATTTGTTTTTAATTTAATTAATTAAATTATTTAAATAAACCAATAAAAATACTCTTCCAATGAGAGAGGGATTTGATTGTTCTGTACCGACCTATTTGATGTCGAGACTACGTGAATCGTCATTTTCCGAACCCATCCATTGTCTCAAATTTCTGATCGAATCAACCATTTAAGAGATATCATGTTTTCTTTAATTAAAAATGTGTAGAAAATATAAAATATATTTAATATTTTTATATTATTAATTCTGGGAAGACTGGTCCTCAAAATCACATGTTGTCTTAGTGCCTAGATCTGGAATAATATTCAGAAATATTTCAATGTATTATGAGAAAAATATCTGATTTCATTAATCCATCTCCTATTATTATTTATTAGACTAAAATGTTGACGTATTCAGGGCCATGATCACTTGTTATGGAACTGGTGTCTTTAGGAAAGTAGGATGGAAAAATACCACTTGAGACCCATAATCGATTTCTATCCTTGTCCTGAAGCAATCAAGAGGATGAAAAAAATGACCTGGGGGAGAAAATCATTGCATAAAAGTCAAATAAATGGGATGAACCATAATCTTTTGAAGACAATGAGATATGTGATGGAGATAGTGACAGCCAAAAAATGTCATAATATGAGATGTTATGATATGGGGATATGAATACTAGGGCCAAATTGTGCAAGTAAAAAAATGTAATCTCCAATATTATAATTTTCCAACTCAACAAGGAGGGAAGAAGAGATGGCCCTACAAAGATTATTTGAACCACCCTAAAATAATTGTTTCCATATCCTCAGGAATGTCCAATAATGGTGTAGTAGAAACAGGTGTTGCTAAATCACTAACTACAAAAGCAGTGAGTTCAGAACATATTGGGATTGCAAAACAATTGGTTTGTGGAAAGCCTGAATCTTAAGAATATAATTGGAAACCATAAGAAGTGGTAATGGAAAAAGGGGTGTTCTTGGAGATGATCCTCAATTATACGGATGATATGAAAGAAAAAGATTTTTTATTCAATGCCCCAAAAGAGGAGGTCGAAATAATCTATGGCAGATGGTTGTGAGTTGATATCAATGAGTATTAATAGGAATGGATAAATAAACAAGACCGAATATTGGAATGGGGTTTCAAGAAACATAAAAATTGCACGGCTGAATTCATATAGTCAATTTGTAAAATGGACAATCACTTCTATGAACACATTTCTGAGGAACCAAAACCTCATGTTAGTACACATCACTGGGAATTATATAGTGTCTAATACAAACAACATCAAATTTTCAATCAATTTGTGAGTTCCTTTAGTAAGTAGTGGTATTTTGATAAGATGGATATGTTTTATAACTTCTACATGAAGTGGATTTAACATATAAAATTATAATTATGGTAGTTATATGAACAAGGAAAATATTTTTAAGAATATAATATTAATTTTAAAACAAAAAATAAAATAAAATAGACTAAAATTATCATAAAATTATTTATAAATATATAATACTACCTATGAGAAATGAAAACTGAGAGTGGATTGAATCAGTGTTAGACACACTACTCAAAAAATATATCACACATTAAACCAACGTGCTATCATATATTTTTTTGTATTTTTATCTACAGAACCTAACCTAGCCATTATAAATAAATATAAATAAAATAAAAATTAACATTAGTAATAGGATTTAAAATACTTACACACAAAGTGTGATCTATTCCATAGTGATTAATGGGTGTTATCACATATCTCATAGTCTTTTTATTTGTATCAACCAAAAAATTAGGAAGCAAATGAGATATCCTAAGAACCTTACATAAATATCCTGAAATATACCATATGAATCCATTATATTCCATTATCAATTATAATGAACATAATAGTTGGACAACATCTATAAGAAAAAACCTATTTAGTAATTATTATTTTCAATTGGTTTTAAAAATTAATGTGAAATTTTTATGTTTAATTTTTTTCAATAGTTTACAAAAATTATTCCACAAATTGGGGGTTTTTTAGATGTAGGGTAATCTTATTAAAATTTATAATAATTTATTTTATTTTTTCATGCCTTTATAAATCCACCAATAAAATATTCTAAATTTAATAAATATTTAATATAAATTGTTATTTTTTTATAATGTTTTTTAATTATTAATAATCAAATCTCAATTATTAATAACATATAATTATTAATTATTAACTGTTTGAAATTTTAATTAATTATTAATTATTTCATTTTAATTATTTTTGTTCAATCTATATTGTATACTAAAAGGGTTATTTATTTAATATTTGGTATCAAATATTAAATACAAAAAATTTATTAGTTATTATTTAGAATTTTTAATAAACAGTTTTTTAAAAATGAAATAGTTTTTCATTATTAATTATAAATTATTATATTTTATATAATAATTAATATTAAATAATAAGAAATTTTTTACTTTTAATTACTAATTATTATATAGTACTTCTTAAATATTAATTATTTGTTTAATTATAATTTAATATATATGTTTAATTTATTATTATTAATAATTAACTGTTGTTGTTTTTTGGGTCTATGGGTTTCAAACCTATGGCTTATTCAATTTCTGATTTTTATTAATAATATATTTTTTACATAGTTTCAATTTAATTTCTATTATTCATTTCTTTGTTAATATTTTTAAATATTAATTTTCTAAGTTGTTATTAATTAATATTTAATTATTAATTACTAATTATTAAAAAAGGTTTTATTATTATTAATTAATTAACAAATTATTTATTAGTAAATATTAATAATTATTAAATGATACTAAATAAATATTTTTTAGGTATTTGCAATTTTAATCATTTTTTTATTTAATTTGTTTATTTCTTCATATAGATTAAATTACATTTATTGGTATATTATTACATATAAATTCATTTAGAGTAGTGTATAGTACGTGGAGATTGAAATAAGAATGAATGTGTGTTTTGTATGGATGGTTGACCTTCTATGATGTTTATGTTTCATATCTAAATATTTATTGAACATTTTTTAAAATAAATTATAAATGATAAGTGTTAAAAAATTATATAAAATTATACAAATTAAAAAAATTCAGGTAAAGAAAATGTGAAATAAAAAAATAATTTTAAATAAAATTAGTAAATCAAAATAGAATAAAAGTATACAATAAACAATCTATTAAGAAATAAAAAATTAACAATATAATCACAGTGTAATGGTCCTTCACAAATTAATCGAAAATGTTTTTTAGAAATTTCTGCAAAATAATTATTTGTTCTTTGAAAAATTGTGAAACATGAAAAATATGTCGATAAATATTGTTTCTCTTATTGGTAAAATATATAATGAAATGAAATCATTAAAGGTGGTCTTATTCCAATATTCTTGATGTGTGTATAACTATTTCCTGGTGTTTAAAAAACTCATAAAGGAATACCTACCAAGATTGGTAATCATGTGGATTATGATAAATCTGGATTATATACACACCACCCCCTTCATAGACTTACATCGATATATGTCATCTTTTAGAAGATTTATCGTGAGATTTTCCAATAATGGTTATATACCCTTGAATGATTCTCTAACTCTTGAAATACTCATTATACCTATTTTTCTCCTCACAAAAACATCAATATCCAAAGAAACATTGTTATAGAGAGCCCAAAAATCGGAATTTTATAAATCTACCATATCACGATGTCAATGGTCAAAGTCATATTTCAAAATGATAACTCATATCTTTTAATCCAATATGAAATCTAAATATTTATTCTATATTTATTATCACAAATATGATAGAAAATATATACTGTTTAAATTATTCATGGGGTTTTTTCTATGATATGAAAAGTAATTTTTTTAAAACATCATTAATGATAATCATAAAGAATAATTAATAGTGTATAATATAATATATGCCAATATAATATCACCAAAAAATACATTAATTGTTTTTCAATTATTTCAAAAATCATGGAATAAATCCATATCTTTTTTTATCACATTCTATTATCTAGTATTAAACATTAATAGAACTAAATTTCTCAATAATGCAGACCAAAACATACAAAACATTGTGAAGTGCTCCCTATTATGGAAAATACCTTCACAATTACAAGAATTCAAACCATTATTTACAACCGCATCATTTTTTACTACACCATCAAATTTGATAATTGTGAATGTAATTAATTTTCAACAAACATTGTCTTATAACTTCTCTAGGATTTTTCTTAACAAAATCTACAGTATTTTTCTCTAGTTAACTACTAAGATATTTAATGATGGTGTATTTAGCTGATCATTATGTCATGGTTTTTACCAACTTAGAAACCTCTATTTTTAATATCATAAGCTTCTCCATTTAAACTCATTCAATTTTATAATAATCTGGAAAATAAATGGAACAATAATAAAAGATATATCTATATAATCTCACCTTAAAAAATATCAACAGTATTTTACCCATTTATTAGAAAATAGACAGAAATTTATCAAGTATATAATTGTTCAGGGTAGACCCATATATCTCAATCTATAGAACAATAAAATATTCTAACAATGAAGTTATAATCAAATAGAATTTCTTGAGGCCAAAATCATTGATGCTTTCATATTTATTAAATGTATCTTACAACTTTTCTTCTAATCTTTAATGTAATAATTTATATTCATTGGAATCATCAACATAATCTAATATTTATCAATAAAAAATAATAAATATTTTTTTTATTATTTCATATTTAAATAAGATATTCATTACTTTTTCACCATTATTTTAAATTTTCATCTTCTTCATTACACTAATTAAATTTTCACAAATCATTTTATCAATATAATGTTACATGTTTCCAGGATTACTTCAAAGAAAAAAATATATATTTATATGATTAACATTTGTGTTTCATGTACTATTGACTATAAAAATACTCATGTTAAACTATTATAAGGAGATTCATACAACAAGACTATTATATTTCATAGTGGTTTTTGGAAATCTATATACCTTGGTGGGAAATGATTTTTGTATCCAATGGATATTCGCACACACATTTATTCAATAAAAATGAATTTTTATCTTCATACTTCATATGATATTTATCAAACTATAACATAAATCTATTTCCTTCATGAACTATTTATAAGACTAGATCCAACATTTTTAATAACTCATATATAACAAGGACTCTTCATTCTTCTTCATGTGGTATATTTTTATGCTCTTTGTCCCATCCTATATAATAATTAACTGGATATTTTATGAAAAATGACTCATTTTATATAATATATTTTGATTGGTTCGAATGATGATTGATATCCAATTCATTAAATATTTTAATGATAATTCTTGAATTTTTGTATAAATATTGGACGGTTCTAGTTGTTATATTTATATGTTTCTTAATCCACTTTTTTCAAGGGCCTTTAAATTTTAATTTTAATTTGATTTCATTTTTTATTGTGTTTTTATAAAATAATTCATTATTTTTATAAAATTCGGATCCTAAATAAATTTATATGTTTTGAAAATAATGAAAAAGTCGTAAATACATTATTTGGACCAATATTTCCTTATCAAATGACTTCATGTCGATATTATTATTTTCAACTTTATTATTCATGTTGAAAATCATGTTATTGATCCCCATAATTAATTTTAGAAAACATAATAAAACATAGAAATCAATGGAAAGGATGGGAATGGATTGAAAAGGTAGTGTAACTATGGTTGAAAAAAAAAATATAATATAATAGAAATTTGAATAGAGTTGTGTGATGTGAATCCTACCCACAAGAGGGGAACAATTAGTTTTTGGAATCGATCGATCCACATAAAGGGTATTTTTTGTAGTGACATTTATTCCATGAGGAAACCATTTAGATGCACAGGGAGTTGAATCATTGATATGGAGGATGGTTTTCCATGAATGTTATGATTAATTTGATACTCACACAAATATATTTGGAATTTATGGCATAATGGTCATCTATAATAGAGGATCAGATTTCATAGTCTATGTAAGATATAGCTGTGTCATAGGAGATTAGCCTACACATAAATAATATAAACTAAAGATATATAACATATCTTATAGAACCTATTTCAATTTTAAATCTATATTAACAACTTGTTTTTTATTTAACTAACTCATCAATTATTATTCATGTTTCTAAAATTATTTTATATTATACTATTCATAGGGAAATCAATTTTTATGTTTCTATTTTTGATATTTGAGTGATGTATATCTTCTTAAGTAGATAGAATTTCCCATATTCTTCTTTCTAAATGTAACATTTGAAAATGTCCAAAAATCAATAACAGTTGATCTATAAATCAATTTTCAAAATAGTTAAGACCATTTTGATTTTTTAGTAATTTATATAATAAATTTCTCTATACTAATAAGGGAGGAACAAAAATGTTTACTGGTATTTTAGACTAGGTGATTTAATCAACATAATATTTACTGATAGTTTCTATTTTTCAATGTTTATAACCTATAGAGTTAAACCATTACATTTATTTTTCAAAAAAAATAACGTATGGAAGATATTCAATTGGTGATAGGTTTTTCACTTTTCACATGATTGAAGAGATTTAGAAGTATCACTCAATCAAAATTATCCATGATTCTCCATTAGTTGATTACAACTCATTGCCTTGATTGTTTCACTGTTGAATTGTTTATTCATTTTTAATAATTAATTTCTCAGCCACCTATTTTCCCTCACCACCATCATCATCATCATCATCATCATCATCATCATTATATTGATTAAAATTTTATAATTATTATTTTTTTAGTTTTAACTCTTTGTTAGTCAAAGAAATCATTCATTCCTAGTGAATTGACACTGCCTGACACTATAATTTTTATATGTATAAGTATAAATAATTTAATGTGTATCTTTAGTGGAACGCCATAGAATTTTTTTTGGAGTCATGACCAAGGGATTTTTCTTAACTGGAGAAATACAATTATATATTTAGTATCAATTGATCGATAAATCATCGAGAATACATGATCAAAAGTAACAGACTCAAAAAGAAACATTAGTGTTGGGGGACCATGGAGATGATGAAAATGAACTCAATAGATGATATTTTACTTCCTTCTAAGAAACTTTTCATATTTTTAACTTTATGTATACAACTTTTACTTGTGATCTAATGAAAGAACAATTTCTTAGTTTTTTTTCAGAAATTAATTTTGATTTATGTTTGTGTGAGGAAATATATTATAATGTTTCTCTTATTGATCTTTCAAAGAGTAGCCTCTACTTAACCTAGAACAACTTCCATCATATCCTTCTTCTGATAAGTATCATCTTCAATATTCAATGAATAAATTTCATACGATACAGATTAAAATATTCTAAAAATATAAGAATTTTTTCAATAAAAATCATCCAAAAATATTATTTTAAGACTGAAGAATTATATCACACTAAGGCAAAGAGTCAATTGAGAATATGCGATTTCATGAACTCTTCATTTATTAATTTTGTTAAATTTAATATTAGAGAAAAAGTGGAGTACAATGTTCATTTTTCTTCAACATTACACCAAGAATATGAAGTTTTTTAGTTGTTTATTTTTTAAATAATTTATATGTGGTCGATGATATTTTAGAGAAATAGTAATTCCAAATTCCCCTTATATAACTATTAAATGATCGCAGAACAGTCTTTTATGGATTCTCAATTGAAATGTTACATTTTTTTAACTATTAATTTCCCACTTGTTGTTTTCACTCATCATCATCATAATCACTATATTGAATTACAATTTCTTGTTTTATGGTTTTTTAGGTTTTATAGTTATCCAACATGGTCACAAAAAGATTCACATAAAAATGGACTGATCAAATTTTTTGCATCATTGTTAGTGAAGGAACATAGGGTGAAGGATGAAAATGATTCACACAATAAACTAATCAAATTTTTTTTCAATATCAAAAACAAAATTATAATATATTATAATATATTATCATTATAATTTTTTTAAAACAATTTTACATTAACACAAGAACTAAATATTAGAATATAGATACAATAATTCATCAAAAAGAAAAATGTTACCATGATCTAAAAATGAAATTCAAAATAAAATATAATAGTGATGTAGTGGAATGAAAAAGAAAATTCAATTACACATTTTCATAAATAAAAATAGATGTGGAATGTGCTATAATTTCTTGTGTCAGTATGGGTCAAAATTTTAAAAATCCATTTTATTTTTTCATTTAGTGGATGATTTGAATTTGGAACTATTGTTTAGAATAGAATTTAAATATTTTGAACCTCTAAAAGGATATATCGTGGTATTGTTTAGGGTCTTGATTTGGTATCGAGTGTAGTGAGAGAAACACCAGTTAATGATATGAGTGAAAAAGATACCTATATTATATCCCGCTGCTTCTTGTGAGCCAATAGCTACATGGTTTCCCAACACAAGAATATTTGATTTAACTTCTAGGGAGAATCATTATAATTCCTAACCATTCAATTTTTTAGAGTGAAGCCCCTAAACTATAGTTTCATAATATGGTGATTATTCGAACAAACCCACATATTGTAGGAACTCAGTTCTTATTTTTGATGTACGAGATTCTTCTTTCATTTTCCTTAAGTGTTTATGAGAGAATATGGAAAATGGGGAAAAATCCTAAATTTTGAAACTACATGTCGTGTACTTTATCCACACGTCGTGTACTTTTGGCCAAGTTGGGATGAGTACACGGGGCGTGTAGCCATGCTGGCGACGAAGGGTGCAGGATCCACTAACGCCATGCAGTGGTGCCTTACACGTTGTGTAGTCCGTCGACAGGCTTAAACAGTAAGGCGGTGGCAACACCGCCATCTGGGCGACAATACACGCCGTGTACTCGAGGGTACATGTCGTGTACTCATGTTGATGGATGAATAGTGTGGTGGTGCTGCCAAATGAACAGTTAAATGAATGAAGTACACACCGTGTACTCAGATGTACACGTCGTGTACTTTGTTTTTTCGGCTTAAAACAGGCAGTAGCCTTCTCATTTGGCAGAAGAGGAACTTGAGCCATTTTGGAGCCAAATGAGGGGTCCAGATCTTTGATGATCCACCAGGCGTTCTTCTATAATCCGTTTCGACTTCGGAGGATTTCGTTGGAACCGCACGGGTATGCCCTCTCCTCTCCTGGTATCGTTCTTTCTAATTCTTCTCCTAACATATGTTATTTACGTTTTTTTGGTTTTTGTTCTTCGTCATATCTATGCCGTTCGTGGGCGTTTCTGGAGTCGGCGTTTGGGTATAACGCTCGTTGACATATAAGGTAGGTGGCTTTGTGTTTAGTTTTCCAACTACTATGTGTTTTGTGTGTTTTTTTCCATGAACCCATGTCGGGGTGTTGTGTGGCTGAGGTCGTTGCTATATTTATTACCTAGAATTTATTAGGTATTTAATTGTGATAATAAAATGCTGGTTGGGATCGTTTATTTGATCCGGAACCACCCCCGAGGTGTGTTTCTCTGTTTAGCCGTTTGGCCAGGATACCTGAGGGTATGCCTTCAAAGTAGTAATTATAGAATTTCCTTGAGAGGAATTGCTTGTTACTGCTTTTTTACCTGTTGGGCATGGCCTGATTACCTGTTTAGCCTGAGGGCATTTTTGTATTTAGCCTGAGGGCGTTGTTGTGATTAGCCTGAGGGAACTTCACTATTTAGCCCGAGGTCTTTAGTTATTTTCGCATGAGGGAACCCTTTGATGCCTGAGGGCTTGACTTCTATGCCTGGGGGCGACACTTCCTACGCCTAAGGGCAATTTCTGTTACGCCTGAGGGCTATACCTGCGGGTTGGATTCTGCTTACCTAAGGGTAAGGTTTGTTTGTCTGAGGACGTGGAAAGTTTACTAGAAATGCACTGTGGTGGTTTCTAATATTTAAATGGATTAAATGGATAATGAAATGGAAATATAACTGGTAATTAGTTACTTTTGAGTACTTCCTACTTTATTGCATTTTACTACTGCACACTGTTGTTGCATGCTTACAAGAAGTTGGGCACGGGCCTTTGGTGGGTGCTTACTGAGATATATTTCTCACACCCTATTTGGGTCATGCTTTTCGGCCCAAACAGATTACGTTGCTGCAGGTTTAGATAGGGGAAAGAGTCCCTATACAGGTACTTGACTATTGCTGAGGAGTAGGAGGGAATGGGACCGAGCATAGGCTTGGGATGCCGCTGCCAGCTGTTTTTCTTGTTCTGCAGTACTCTGTTTTCTACTCTACTGTATTGATGTATAACATGCTCTGGATATTTTCTTAAAACATGGAACATGTAGCATCATCACTTATATACTTTTGGATATATCCACTGCTGTAGTTATTTCAGTTGTGTATGTTTACTGCTTCTGCTATTTTTTGTATTTTTATTTTGGTATTTCTCTACGCTACACTTCGAAAAATGAGGGCATAGTTTCCCCACTATCAGACCTGGGCCCTCGCTGCTAGTCGGTAGCCTCTGGCATTTGGGGAAATGCGCTTGAGGTCACGTGGAGAACCGGGCTCGGGGCACCCGTTGCGTGGCACCCGGGTCCAGGACGTTACAAAGTGGTATCAAATAATTTTCTTTTCATGACTTACTATTTGGAGCCGTAGTCAGGGATAGGACAGAACGGTAGTTGGTAATAAGTTGTGCCCGGGCATAGCTAACCCATGTACAGGGAAAAGCCAGTCTACCTCGTATTTTGCATTATTTTGATTTTGCAATTTTACTGTTGATATGTTTGCACCGTTGGGTGACGCACATGGATTGTGCTGTTTATATTTTATCTGTGGGTGCTATCTAGTTTCAACCCAATGATATGAGGGTATGTCGTCTCATGAATCATATAGGCACATGCTAGAAATCACATGCCATGCATAGTTTCCATGCCATGTAGGTGCATTAGAATTTGCATGTTGTTGTGATAGTTGTTGTGATAATAAAGCATGTCATTGTGATAGCTACTTGATAAATACCTACCTTGTGATATGGTATGTTTGTTTGAGCTTGCTTATAGAGTGGACACCAAACTTTGGTTTTTGGGGAGTATGGGCCACCGTTGACCGGAATTTGGTGGATCATTGACTGTTCATTGGTTATAACACAGATAAGATGTCAAACATTGATTCGTGGTGAGTATGGTACCTCACGAATCGGAATTTGACACTTAGGTGTTGGTTTTTAGTATTTTTTGGGTTCCAGGGAAGTTTCTGTGGAATACTGTCCGGAAAACCCAGAAGACATGCCGTGTAGGACCTCATACACGCTGTGTGGGTTCTTCTGTTCGGGAAGAAAAATTAACTTTCTGAGTACACATCGTGTACCCTGAGAACATGCCGTGTAGTCTCTTCTCGTGTCACAAACCGTGTGGGCGGCGACACGGGGTAGGGAAGGGCTTGGGTAAAACTCGTCGTGTAGTCTAAGTACACTCCGTGTAGTGTGACCCAGAGTCCAGCTGTGTAACTAACAACATGGGTCGGTGAACTCCTTGACATAACACACCGTGTCAGTTATAGACATGTCGTGTAGTGTGACCTGGGGACTCGGCCATGTAACTAACAACATGGGCCGGTGTCACCTCTCCATGAACACGCCGTGTACCTGTGGGACACACTATGTAGTCTTGTCCGAGGAAAGACCATGTGGAGTTAGTCGTGTGGCTGGGAAAAGGGATGGTGTACACATCGTGTGTGGGTGTAACACGCCGTGTAGTGTTAAGCCGAGTAGTCGTCCGTGTCATAGAAGACAAGGGCAGTTGGAAAATAACATCGTACATGCCGTGTATATATTATACAGGCTGTGTAGTTTTGTTGAACAGAATCCATGTGGCTTAGCCTTGTAGAAGGACCCGGGCAGGGGAAGGGAAGTCAATTACACACAGTGTAGTCATTGTACACGCCGTGTAGTCTTGTTTTTCTAATTTTTCATACCTTTTTCCTCTTGTTCCCTTTGTGGTCCCTTCACTTTAAGTATTAATAACCTGGAATCTCAGGCATGATTTTGACCTTGTAGTGTCATGCTGCCTAGAAGACCGCGAGTTGTTCGCCAGGAGAGCGGTGACGATTATACTCCGGAGATGGTGGGCCATGGGCTACCAGTTGATCCACCAGCAGAGCCAGAGGCGGCACCAGCTGTTATACCGGCCACAGGTGCGGAGGCGCAGTTCCGTGAAGGCTTATTGCGGTTCATGAAGACCTTTCAGGGAGCACCGCAGGCTACCACATCTATGGCCAAGCTGACACATATCTGTTAGCAGTAGCATTCGCCAACGTTTTAAGGGGATGGCGGACCGCAGGCTGCAGAGTCTTATCTAGGATCGATTCAGACTATTTTCGAGCATCTAGAGATGCCTCCAGGGAGGAGGGTCAAGCTCGTGACTTACATGCTGTGTGATTCCTCCAAGATGTGGTGGGATGTTACCACCCAGTCAGAGCATCACAAGGACATGGAGTGGGAAGATTTTCAGGCAGTCTTCTATGACTTCTTCATTCCCGTGAAGCTAAGGGCAGATGGAGCTCGAGAGTTCAGGAATCTGCTGTAGGGCGCTATGTCGGTGATGAACTATTCTGCTCATTATACGGAGCTTCAGCATTTTGCACACGTGCTGGTGGGTGATGAGACGTTGAGAGCCAGACTTTTTGAGGATGGTCATCAGTATGACATCTGAGCGCTAGTAAATGTTTTCAGGTTTCCTACTATACACGCGATTGTGAACCAGTTGTTAATTATAGAGAGGAACCTACGGGAATTGAGTGGTGTGGGCCAGGGCTGTTCAGCACCAGTTTCTGGTACTATTTCTGTTGGCAAGAGGAAGAGACAGATGGACTTCTCTCAGGGTGGCAGTACCAGCCAGATAGCTTCTTCAGGTGGACCGGTCAGGTGCTACCAGTGTGGCAGAGAGGGGCACAAGAGGCCGCAGTGTCCACGAGACCCAGTGGAGTGCCGAGCTAGCGGCAAGATAGGTCATCTGCAGTTCTTTTTCAGGGAGTTTCTACCAGTGGCTAGTGAGAGGGGTTCTGTGAAGACACCGCTTTCGGGAGCAGGACTAGTGGATTCTTACCAGTCTGGGAACTAGAACACATAAGGGCATGCAGGCAGAGATGGTGGGTATGGCCGTGGTATCCAGACACCAGGATTGCAGAGGCAGCAAGGCGGGATAGCTCAGGGTATCCAGGCTGTGTTGTAGGGCCACGGCACTGGGTAGGCATATGCGGTGCAATAGACCCAGCAAGAGCAGGATCCCAGAACTTCTACAGTAAGAGGTACTATTCTAGTAGCTTATGTCTTGCCTTCAGTTCTTTCTGATACGGGTGCTACACATAGTTTTATATCTGTACCTATTGTGGATATCCTTGGGCTCAGTGTTTCTACTTCTTCTGATATCTTGACGCTAGACACTCTGTTGGGGACTAGGACGGTTGCTGTGTGTCAGTGCATGGAGTGCCCCCTTAAGGTTGGGGGGTGTCACTTCCTTTGGGAGCTCTATGTCCTGGAGATGACAAGCTATGACGTCATTCTAGGGATGGACTGTTTGGATCCCTTTCGAGCCTTCGTAGAATGCTACTGTCGCAGGGTGCATTTCACGTCACCAGAGGGCGGGGAGTTTCTATACAAGGGCGAGTTGGATGTTCAGGCAAGTCGAGCTGGACCAGAGCATCATGGGCGAGGTGGAGTCACATCCCAGATAGCGAGCTTATATCTGGATGACCATGGGACTTGTCAGATGGATTTCCCTCCAGTTGTTGATCGTTTCAGGGATATATTCCCAGATGACTTTTCAGGTCTACCTCCGGTGCACTAGGTGGATTTCTCTATCGAGATAGTGCCAGGAGCAGCACCAGTGTCCATTACCCCTTATAGGATTTCCACGCCTGAGTTGCAGGAGCTCAAGAGGTAGTTATAGGAGTTACATGCAAAGGCTTTTATCCGACCCAGTACATATCCTTGGGGTTCTCCGGTCCTTTTTGCGAAGAAGGCGGATGGTACCCTCAGACTTTGTGTGGATTATCGAAAGATGAACCATTTGATGGTTAAGAACCGATATCCCTTGCCTAGGACAGATGATCTGTTTGATCAGCTTCGTGCAGAACGAGTATTCTCGAAGATTGACTTGAGATATGGATATCATCAGCTGCGTGTTAGACCATCAGATATACCGATACAGCTTTTCAGAGTAGGTATGGTTTATATGAGTATATGTTTATGCCGTTTGGACTCACGAACGTGCCAACAGTTTTTATGGATCTGATGAATCATGTGTTCCATCCGTATCTTGATTCATTTGTGGTAGTATTCGTGGACGACATCTTGATGTAATCTCACACTTGACACGACCATGCCACCCATCATGAGATCGTATTGAGTACACTAAGAGAGAATTGGCTATATGTTAAGCTCTCGAAGTGCCACTTTAGGATGGACCAGATTCACTTCCTGGGTCATATCATCTCAGAGAAAGGAGTTTTAGTAGACCCAGAGAAGGTGAGAGCGGTAGTTTCCTGGGATCATCCCAAGAACGTGTTTGAGATACATAGTTTCTTAGGGGTGGGTGGTTACTATAAGCGCTTCATTCAAGACTTCTCCCGCTTAGCAGCACCATTGATAAGTATGACTAAGAAGGCTGTAATGTTCGTTTGGTCATAAGCTTGTGAGACAGCTTTTCAGGACTTGAAGGGAAGGCTGACATCAGCACCGATCCTGATACTCCCAGATCAGGGGAAGAGTTATATAGTTTACTATGATGCATCATGGATTGGGCTAGGAGTCTTTTTAATACAGGGCGACTGAGTTGTGGCGTATGGGTCTCGATAGTTGAGGCCACATTAGAGGAATTACCCGACACATGATCTCGAGTTGGCTGCAGTTGTGCATGCGTTGCGCTGTTGGAGACATTTTCTGTTGGGAGAGTATTTTTTGGTTTTCACCGACCACAAAAGCCTCAAGTATATCTTTACTCAGCTTGACCTGAATCTGAGACAGAGAAGGTGGGTCGAGTACCTACAGTCCTTCGATTTTGAGCTTGCCTATACACCTGGTAAAGGTAATGCAGTAAAAGATACACTGAGTAGGAAGACTCAGATACAGGCAGTGCTAGTGGCCAGTGGTGAGTGGCAACTTATGACTTTGTTCTCTGAGATGCATCTGGAGGTGTATGACAGTCAGGGGTAGACTTATCTTTCCTCGTTATCTATGAATTCTACCCTCCTGTACAGAGTGAGGATGAGGCAACTATCGGATTCAGAAGGCCTAGTTCTACAGGAGTCGGTGTCAAGTGAGGAACCTCCTCCCAGTTGGACGATATGCGATGATGAGGTTTTGTGTTTCCATGGACGTGTACGGGTTCTAGGGGATATATGTGAGGAGCTTATGCGGGAGTTTCATGCTTCAGCTTTGGCAGTTCATCCCGGGGTTACCAAGATGTCCCGAGACTTGAGACATTAGTACTGGTGGCCGGGTATGAAGAGAGAGATATCTGGTTTTGTTATGAGGTGTTCCACCTGTCAGCAGGTGAAGGCAGAGCATCAGAGACCAGCTGGGCTGTTACATCAGTTTCCCATTCCGGAGTGGAAATGGGATGATGTCACGATGGATTTCGTGACGGGATTGCTGAGGTCACCTTTAGTCAATGACACCACGTGGGTTGTGGTGGACAGACTCATGAAGGTGGCTCACTTCTTGCCGATCAAGGAGACCTTCAGTGTGGAAGATCTCGGAAGGCTGTATATCCAAGAGATCATACGTCTTCATGGGGTCCCTCTTTCTATCATTTTTGATAGGGATGACCGCTTTACGTCTCATTTCTGGCAGAGTTTTCAGAGGGTGCTGGGTACACAGGTGCTTCTGAGCACAGCATACCACCCTCAGACAGATGGCCAGTCAGAGCGGACGATACAGTTCCTAGAGGACATGTTGTGTGCATGCGTCCTAGACTTTGGGGGCTCTTGGGAGAATCATATACCCTTAGTCGAGTTTTCCTATAATAATAGTTTTCAGTCGACTATTGAGATGGCACCATATGAGGCTTTATATGGTAGGCCATTCCGGTCACCTTTGTGCTGGTTAGAGGGTGGTGAGGCAGCTTCACTGGGGCCACAACTCATATTGGAGACATCTGAGAAGGTCCTGATGATTCAGAAGTGGATGGCTACCGCGCAGTCTCATCAGATTTCTTATGCTGGTCTCCGTAGATGACCTTTAGAGTTCGTGGTCGGGGATCAGGTTTTCTTGCGTGTTTCGCCGAGGCTGGGACACAAACACATCAGGAGACAGGGTAAGATTTCACCGAGGTATGTGGGACCATTTGATATTCTGGAGAGATTCGGGATGGTTGCCTATCGGTTGCAGTAACCATAGCGGTACCGAGCCATGCACGACATCTTCCACGTGTCTTAGTTGCGTCGCTACCATTCAGAACCGTCTCACACCATTCAGCCAGAGGAATTTGAGCTTTAGCATGATGCATCCTTTGATGAGCATCTGATCCGTATCGTTGAAAGGAGCACGAAGGTTCTCCGAGGCTGGTCAGTTCCTCTCGTACGGGTGTTATGGAACCATGGCCGAGTGCAGGACGAGACCTGGGAGCGGGAGGCCGACGTACATGCTCAGTGGCCAGAGCTGTTCTAAGCTTATTCTTCGCCACCCTTGGAAGGGAAATTCGGTGATGATTTTCTATAAGGGGGAAGTTTGTAAGAACCTGGTTCTTATTTTTAAGGTACGAGCTTCTTCTTTCTTTTTCCTTAAGTGTTTATGAGAAAATATGGAAAATGGGGAAAAATCCTAAATTTCGAAACTATACGCCCTGTACTTTATCCACATGCCGTGTACTTTTGGCCGTGTTGGGATGAGTACACGAGGCATGTAGCCATGCCGACGACGAAGGGTGTAGGAACCACTACACGCCGTGTACTAGTGCCTTACACGTCGTGTAGTCAATTGGCAAGCTTAAACAGTAAGTCGATGGCGTCGCCGCCAGCTGGGCGACAGTACACACCATGTACTCGAGAGTACATGTCGTGTACTCATGTCGACGGATGAACAGTGTGGCGGTTCTGCAAAATGTACAGTTAAATGAAAGAAGTACATGTCGTGTACTCAGAAGTACATGTCGTGTACTTTGTTTTGTCAGCTCAAAATAAGCAGTAGCCTCCTCATTTGGCAGAGGAGGAACTTGATCCATTTTGGAGCCAAAGGAGGAGGCTAGATCTTTAAAGATCCACCGGGCGTTCATCTGGAATCTAATTCATCTTCGGACGATTTCGTTGGAAATTCACGGGTAAGCCCTCTCCTCTCCTGGTACCATTCATGCCAATTCTTCTCCTAACGTATGTTATTTATGTTTGTTGGGTTTTTTTTCTTCGTCATATCTACGTTGTTCTTGGGCATTTCTGGAGTCGGCATTCGGGTATAACACACGTTGACGTATAAGGTAGGTGGCTCTCTGTTTAGTTTTCCAAATTTTGTTTGTTTTGTGTGTTTTTGTGCCAAGAACCAATGTTGGGGTGTCTTATGGCTGAGGCTGTTTCTATATTTAATACCTAGAATTGATTAGTTATTTAATTGTGATAATAAAATTATGGTTGGGATCGTTGCATATATCTGGAACCACCCCCAGGATGTGTTTCTCTGTTTAGCCGTTTGGCCAGGATACCAGAGGGTATGCCTTCAAAGTAGTAATTGTAGAATTTCCTTGAGAGTAATTGCTTGTTACTTCTTGTTTACCTATTGGGCATGGCCCCATTACCTGTTTCGCCTGATGGCGTTTTAGTATTTTTCCTGAGGGCGTTGTTGTGATTAGCCTGAGGGCACTGCACTATTTAGCCCGAGGGCTGTAGTTATTTTCGCCTGAGGGAAACCTTTCGTGCCTAAGGTCTTGACTTCTATGCCTGAGGGCGACACTTCCTACGCCTGAGGGCAATTTCTGT
Organism: Viscum album; assembly: GCA_963277665.1. Lineage (NCBI taxonomy): Eukaryota > Viridiplantae > Streptophyta > Magnoliopsida > Santalales > Viscaceae > Viscum > Viscum album. The sequence continues at coordinate 383,576,913 of OY728136.1, forward strand.
TACGCCTGAGGGCTATACCTGCAGGTTGGATTCTGCATACCTGAGGGTATGGTTTGTTTGTCTGAGGACATAGACTCTTTACTAGAAATGAAATATGGGGGTTTCTAATATTTAAATGGATTAAATGGATAATGAAATGGAAATATAACTTGTAATTAGTTACTTTTGAGTACTGCTTACTTTATGGCATTTCACTACTGCACGCTGTTGTTTCATGCTTACACGCAGCTGGCCACGGGCCTTTGGTGGGTGCCTACTGAGATATATTTCTCACACCCTATTTGGGTCACACTTTTCGGCCCAAACAGATTACGTTGCTGCAGGTGTAGATAGGGGTAGGAGTCCCTATAAAGGTACTTGACTGTTGTTGAGGTATAGGAGGGCATGGGACTGAGCCTAGGCTCGGGATGCAGCTGCTAGCGGTTTTACTTGTTTTTGTGTACTCTGTTGTCTACTGTGCTATATTGATGTATAACATGTTCTAGCTGTTTTCTTAAAACTTGGAACATGTAGCATCATCACTTATATATTATTGGTTATATCCACTTCTGTAGTTATTTCAGTTGTGTATATTTACTGCTTCCGCTGTTTGTTGTATGTTTATTTTGGTATTCCGCTGCGCTACACATTGACAAATGAGGGCATAGTTTCCCCACTATCAGACCTAGTCCCTCGATGCTAGTCGACAGCCTCTGGCATTTGGGGAAATTCACTTGAGGTCACGTGGTGAACCGGGCTCAGGGCACCCGTTGCGTGGAACTCGGGTCCAGGACGCTACACATATCTTCAACACCCATCAATTATGGGAGTTTTTGGCACTATTGTTTAGAAAATCAATATCTCACTTCACCTATAAAAACCTCTATTATTTATATTTAATATTACACTAAATATTTTCAATTAATCTAGGATCAAGTTTATATATCATTACACATACCATAGTAATTGTTCCTTGATAATATGGTGTTTTCATTATATATAGCAATAGGGTATACCAAAAAAATGTATGCATGTCATTACTCAAAAATTCATTGAATAACTATTAAAATTTTAAATTAATTTATTTATTCCAAAAAATAATGTTGAATTATTTATAGTATCAATTCTTCCTGTTAGTTATTTATCAAGGTTAGTGTTGAAGGTGGTACATAGACCTCCTATATATGTATTATCATGATTTGGGTGTAATGATCCCAATTTTTACATATTTCATCAATTATATCATTATTTATAATTTGGAATTATATTCTAAATTTTTTCATTAAATTTTGTTTTGGTTTTAACTAATTATTTTTTACGTGATACATTGGGCTATATCCTCTGGTTACCGATCAGGAATGGTTGTGGCATAGATGAAACATAGTAGTGTCTTCATGGTTATTTTATTAATTGTAATACATTTTGGATGAGTTAGGTTATACTAGTACTCTCTCTATGGTATTTAAAAATTCTATTTTCATCGATGTGGATGCTCAGGATCACCCATGAATTCATTGACCATTTGAATCATTAATTGTCATTCATATATAAAAAATAATCTATTTTGAATTCCTTGAGTTATATAACAAAGTTTCATGTCCATGTTTGCATTTATACACTAGTTTGGTGAACTGGATCACTCAGGAATGGGAATGTTACCTAAATAATATTTCAAAGTCACTCAGATGCTGGGGAGGAGTGTTATTTTGTAAAAACAAAATGATTATGACTTGTATTCCCTTACATGTGATAACTTTTTCACCTATAATAGGGGTGTGGGGTGACAAGAGAAAAATTTCTTATGCATCATAAGTGATGACTCTTTTGAAACCTTCATGTCCTTCAACTAATTGAAAATAACATGGTTGTGAGATCATTCACCTTTTATATTTGGTTTTCTTGGGTAGTGATACCATATGATGAATGGTCATGGGATGAGTGAAATAACTGACTAAGGCTGAACATGTTCATAGGGATGGGTTTGGTGAAATCTTTATATACTATTTATATTATATTATAAAAGTGAGGCTTCTGTGTCTATATATTGCTAACAAGAGTATAGATGACTGGGACGTCCTCTTGTGGTGAGTAGTTACATGACTAACATGGGATGGTATTGATGACCATAGTAGGGTGCCACTATTTCTATATGTACACCGGAGAACCCCTCTAGGTTACTAATTGATGTTGTAGGTTTAATATATGACCAAAACGTTTTATTATTAAACTTATTTATCATAGGGAATCACCATTAAGAGGTGGTATTATAAACATGAATTGGAAAATTTCTATGGGTATGATCTCTTATTTTGTATGGAAAATTCCCTTCGTGGGAGGAAATTTATTTTTTATGGGAAATTACCATAGAATATTAATTTTTCTTTTGTCAATGAAAACTCAAATAGAGGTGTTTTTATTAGTTTTTTTCATATTCGTTGGATAAAGAAAAAACTATAAGGGATGTTTTTTGTACTTCTAACCTTATTCAATATGTGATAAAACACTCATATTGGAGGTATGTGTTACGTATGGGATAGTTCCCTATATGAGAAAACACTAATAGTGGTGGTATATAATACATACCCGATATGTCAAAGATACATGGGTCATTTTTCATATTTGATGTGATATCAAGGATGATATTTGGTAATTTAACTATTATTATCAACTCTAGTACTTGGGTTATAGTATCCTCATAGAACCACCTTACACCCATGATATTAATTGATAGCCTCTATCATCTCAGGATGCCAACCTATGGTATTATGGTGCCATATGTCTTATTACAATTTACAATGAGGAATGTCAGGATATTACGATGTTGTATTTTATCTTTTATTATTTTTCTTCTCAACATGGGGAGTTGTTAAACAAGAGATAAAATATAGTGTTTGGAACTTTTTATGGATCCCCAAATGGTCAATCATGGACAACTTTTATAGTCAATTCCTAGGATACCATGGGCATTGGATTAACATACATGGCTTGTGATATTATGGTTATAATTATTTTAACCAAGCCTTGAGCACATGATGTTTGTTATTTATTATTTATGAGTTATTTTTCAGATGGATTGTTGGAAATATACCAACTATAGATTTGAATATTGTCCAATAAAGGCAAGTGGAATCACATGAATCATACTAGGAATATATGATTCATATGACATATAGGCCTAAGAGTGTGTGATTATGTCAATGAAGGGAGGTGTGGTTAATTAATATTTCATATACTAATCCTATGAGGTTTTCATGTATAATAAATCTTATTTATACTAACATGGATTTATGCATATATTGATGCGAAATGATTTGGGACTACGATGAGATTTTCTATGGAAGTTATTATGGTGTGATTCCTCTTATATGGCTTGTGTAGTGACCCAAATATGCTATTAAAGAACAAGATGCATCAGTATGAAACCCCTAGTGGGTGATTTTAATTTTTTTTATTTTTTAAAGTTTCTATAAAAACCCGTATGGTGTTTTTGCATATAAAATGGAATGAAATTATACATAAACTAACTATGTGGTTATGGTTTGGGGGATAAAAATATTCATTAGATAATTTTGGTTGTATTAGTATTATGGTGTGATTATCATGGGGGAATCCTTATGTGTGGATTTTTTAGAGAATTTGGGCACTTGTGGGAGGATGGGTTGGAAAGATATGTCATGTATGTATATGTTAGACCCTAGAGAATTTGTTTTTCCACATTTGAGGCCATATGGTCTTCAAATGGTGTATATTGGACTCCTAATGAATTGTGACCCTTATTTATATTTCATTTTTGTTCTATGTAGAATATGGCATATCATATGAGATACGAGCACTAGTTTTTGTAGAAAACCTATTTTTCTGATACTTATCAAGATGTTATTGGGTTGGTTGATGTTGATGAGAAGGTGTAATGAGAGGGGGTAGTCTAAGTGAGGGGTTAGCTAAAGGTTTTATTTTACATATGTTTGCATGCAAGAGTAGTCAATTCATGATATGATTAATCCCAAAGAGGTGATACTATGTGTGTGTGTGTGTGTTAGATACAATCATTGATATTCTATTATTTTATATCTACATGGAAAGTTGATTGGGTATTGGTGATGGGAATTAGGGTCACATAGAGTAACTCTAAATGAAGCATAGATTCCAAAGTTAGAAACAGATGATTACTTGTTCTTATTAAATGGGGAAAAAAATACATATCATGGTGATATTGTGGGTAAATTCCCTTTTCATCGGAAAATGATGCTGGTTGGTAACTGGTAATATGGAAAATTATTGTAGATGTGCCATCACTACTTTTGAAGAGGATTTCTACGGGATTTCCTGAATGGATATAACCGAACTTCATGAGGGTAATGGTAAGTGAATAAGAATGAAATACATGTTCTTGTAATGTATGAAACATGGGAGATGTATTGGATTTTGATACTAGTTTTAATAATAAAATAAACTCATTACATTTGAGTAGGACCATACATCACCCACTAGGGGCTGAGTGAGATTGGAAGCATCTGTCCGTTATTATCAGTGATGCATGGGATGCGAGAAAGGATGTTACATTTTTTTATTCGACCATTTTTGGAGTAAAATTGGGGGTTTTTGGCTTGATATGGTTTATTATGATCCAAATGAAATTATATGGAAATTTGTTTGTGCAGAAGTGGGAGATTAACAACTATTTTTCCCAGTTGAGGTGTTATTTGGAGAAATTCCTGAAGTGTTTAGAATGATATTAAGTGATCATATTTGGATGATGAAAAGAACTATTTCAGAGTTAAATAATCAAGGTGGGTTCTTCAGATGATGTATTAGTGGGTGGATAGGATAATTTCCAGGACTAGATAGATTAAAAGGACTGACTGCATTTCATTCTTGTAATTTGATATAGTGATCTATAATCCACATTAGGGACTTCATAATGTATATGATGGCAAAATTTTAGGGTTTTTTTGATTTATCATGAGATATATTGTAATGACATGATCCATGGGGCCTTCCTAGTTAATTATTTTCTATTTGATGAGTTATAAATTCATTAGATTTTTGTTGAAGAATATTTTACCTTCACTTGAAAGAAACCAGTAAAATGAGTTGTGTTTTGGGAAGTTCTGAGGCCTTTTTGGAGACCATATTATAACACCCCAAGCTTCTACGGTACGCTTCTCTTTGAATAATGTGATAGCGTGTGTTGTACGCAACACCGAGTTCTAACACACCATAACCAATCAAACTAGCGGTTATGAATAGTAATACCTACTTTTTGAAATTATATATATTTTATATTTCAAAATGGACTTCATTTTTGAATTCGGAATATCGAATTTATCCTAAGGTGAAATTTTGGTACTTTTCGGATAACGTTAATATTTTGATGAATAGTTAAAATTACTAAATTTTAATTAAAAACAACTTTTTTAATCAAAATAATTAATAGTGATAAATTATGAATTTGAGAGGTTTTAAAGTATATTTATAATATATTTTTACCATTTAATACAATGTTTGTCATTGGACAAACTTTTACAATTAAACCGGATATAAACAAGTGTCAATCTTTTGATAGTTGTTATCTCTTAAAAACACGCTTTTTGTTTTAACAACGGGAATTAATTTTAAATTAATTTCTGCCACTTCTGTGTTTTAAATTTGGAAAAATGGATTCCATATTTGGAATCAGGATGTTCAAATTGTGTAAATAGGTAACATTTATTTTTAGACATTTTGAATAATTAATGTGGTAAATATTTTATTTACCATGGTTAAGGGTAAATCCGGTAAATAAGGGTTAAAAAATAATATTATAATAATACTAAATTACCCTAAAACGTGTCCTAACCTTATTGTTTGATACATTTTCGACCATAGGAATCTTTGGGTCGATTTTGGGACCCCATGGAGCCACATGTAGGTGATAGGGACACTTAATTTTAATTAAGTTAAAATGAATACAAAAATGACACAAGCATATATCTTTTAGCAAAACAATTTTTACATGTGGTTATATATGTTGTATTTTCGACTATAAATATTAATTAGAAATCTAATAAGATTTAATAAATAATTTTATTTTATTTATAATTTTTAGACATTAGATAATTTAATTTATTTATGACACAATGATAATGCATTAATTACCATAATAGTAAAAAATTAAAATAATTTATATTATAAATACACAAATAAATAGAATTTGAGACTTTTTATGAATTAAACTAATTCTATAAGTTAATATCACATGTTAGGAATGATTTAATTAAATTTTTTTGAAGTAATAATTCTGTTATGAGTTTCAAACAATTCAACTATTGAATAGTGTCAAAATTGACATAAAAGAGTTTTTAAAATAAATATTATATTATTAATTGATATTAAATTCCTAAAAATCTAAAGTTCATCAAAGAGACTTATATAATGATAGATGTATCATTAATGGACGACGTGGGGGTCACTTGGATGTATATAGTAAGTTTATTAACCATATTATATAAAAATACAAAGAGACATTGTAAAAGTGAAACTAATTAACTAAGAGTTAATACTTAAAGATAAGTATAATATAAGTACCAAAACATGTCTAAATTATATTGGTTTAGTGGTTTTCGACCCATCCCCACCTTAAAATTTAAAAAATAAACTTTGGAGCCATTATAAATCGAATATGAATTTATTATAAATTAATATTTCTAGCTTTTCCAAAGGTTCCCATCACCCCTCTTATAAAAGGGCACTCCTCCTTCTCATTTCGTCACACCTTAAAAGCCTTTTGGTTCGGCCAAAATCTGCCCAAATACTCTCCCAACTTTCCTCACTACAACCTAGAGGCATTATTTTGATCATAAATCCAACCTAAGGATCCCTTTTGATCAAATCAAAAGGAAGAACCCGAAGAAGAGGTAATAATTTCACCACCCTTTTCGAAGTTCCTTTCTTCTTCCACTTCTTCTTCCTTTGTTGTTACCATTGTAAAATAATAAATCTAGTATCATATATATACTGTGATATTATTATAAATATGTTACAACCATAATCAGTATTCTATCCACCCTTTGAATAACATGTCACCATACATGCGTACGTACGGCTTACCGTCTCCACGTCGTGGTGTAATTGTTATTCAATATATTATTATTTGGATGGGAATAATAATGATGTGTAACTCATGTAAATAATAAATATAACATGTTAATGATTCTGTATATATGATATAACATCCATTTATATATTATTTTAATATCAAAAGAATGATATTGTCACTCGTGCCTACGTACGGACTACCATCTCCACGAACGCGATAAGATTCATTCTCCATCGTATCCATTCAAGTATAAGTCTCATTTGATGGTCAATAATAGTATATAAGGACTTGATATCATTCTATATATGATTAAGATACAACCTATCGATTACAAACATGGCTTACGTAATAAAACATATAAAATAAAACAAGTAAGTTAACACCCGAAACAATGATAATACTAAGATATTATTAACAAAGCAATGTTAAAAGATCATATATGATATCATATGAATGTATATCATTCTTGTATAATTTAATAACAATTATTTCACTATTATACAGGAGGTTAACCTACCCCAAACTAGGAAAAGTACAAAGGTAAGGGTTATTTCCTAATCTCTTCATTATCTGAGGTTGTTTATAAGTAATAATCTACTGGGATCTCTTTATCATCCACATCCATGTTTCTTAAAAATGTTTTTAAAAACATTCTTACTATTTAAAAGAATATGGGTTAATGTCATTTATACCCATGTTTGACTTTTATAAGAGTTTTTTAAAGGAATCTTTCCGTTGTTTTCCAAACAAGGTGCTTTTAACCTTTTCGACAGAATTAAGGTATGAATGTTTTTTTTAACTTATACGGCGGGTGCGGTAAATTTTTGCTGTTATAAAATCGTCGAAGATTCCATTACAATCTTATAATAATATCTTCAAAGAAAATGTTTTATTAAATGATTTCAAAAATAGAAAGAGATATTTCTCTAAAAAGAGTTTTGATTTCATTTATGTCAACATCCTTTGATGGATTTTACGCTTATTTGAAGTTTATTTATTATGATACAAAACATCTATATTGTATTGAAGGTTTTGTGATATGTTTGACTGTGGATGTGCTATTTTTATAGCATTCATAGTTTATGATGAAATTATTGACATTTTTATGGAAGTTTTAATACGAATGTTTATGTTATGTTTAAACCTTTTCATATGGGAATGCATTGGACTTAATATGTGACAGGTGGAGCCCGCTATAGCTCCTCGATGCATAGGTAGGTCTCATGAGACAATCTAGTGTCTTGGCACAAGGCCTTGGCAAAATCTTATTTGTAGTCTTGGCATGAGGCCTTGGATATGTGGGTATGATATTCTGGCATTATGTATTCCATCATTATAAAAGTGGTTATCGATATTGCATGTGATTAATCGATTAGTAGAATATCCATGTGAATAAGTAAATGGAATTATTTCATTTTAATTTTTCCATACTATGTTGAAGTTCATGTTTAAAAGGATTTTGTTTTAGTAATGCATTGCCTTAAATGTTTATGCTTATTTTTGAAAGTTTCCGCTATATTGTTATCCTTACTGGGCATTTGAGATCACCCCTTTTCTATGTTTTATTTTTCCCAGGATGTGAATAAGTAAGTTATGAATGACCTAAAGGGATTTTATGTGGTGATATAAGTGTGGAATTTGGAGACTATGTTGTTTTAGTAGTTTTTCACTTTATGATGTAATGCAAAACTTTATGAATATATCTAGTGTTTACAAGGCTACTAAACCAATCTGTCTTTTGAGATTTGATCTTTCTTGTGATCATGCCAATTTTATGTAATAATGCACCGACTCTAGGTAACTGGGGTCGGGACATTATTGTTGGTATTAGAGGATGTTTAGTACAAACATTAGAAGATAGATTTAGATAAACTCTGATTAGAGCACGTAGACCTAAGATGAACTTTGAGGATTAGTATAGAAGAACTTCCTAGAATTTTGGTATTGTAGAAATTTTGTGAGTTTTTCGATAAATACATCTCTGTCTGGATACGAGAAGGTAGAGGCGGCTCTGGCACAGATTTACCTGGGGGTAAAACCCAAAAACACCGCTTTGAGCCAGACTCGAACGGGAACTGGTGCACGACAATGGGCCTTGCTGCGCTCTTGGTTACGACACTCCCGAGGGATATGCTTAGGATAACACTCATTTTCATTAAAAATCATTATGGAGGGTTTATGAGTATATACATCCTCAAAGAAAACATTTTTATGATTATGGATTATATCCATAAATAGTTCAATTTATGTTAAGTGTTTTATAAGTATGGAATTATGTATTTTGATTCATAAACTGATCTAGTTTATTCCATTATTTAGAAAAGGCGCATAGTGGATGAAATGGAAACCGTATCAATGCACGCACTCCATGTAGGGATTTCCCTCCTGCTCAAGATAATTACAGTGGATTTGGTGATGCAACTGGTGCCGATCAGCTAATCACCATACTGGGTCAACTCACTCAGGTTATGAATAATAACCTTACCCGTATGGAGCACCCTGATCCGCAGTATGGAGGATCAATGTTAGATCGATTCATGAGGCAACAACCACCAACATTCAATGTGAGTACAAAACCCTTAGTAGCTGAGCAAAGGATAAATTCCCCAGAGAAAATATTTCAGGCTTTGGGGAGTAGTGAAAGGGAAAATGTTATCATGGCAGTTTACCGCCTCACTGGAGATGTTGATCAATGGTGGTCATTGATTCAAAACACGAAGGAAGATGATGAAGTATCAAATATGAAATGGGGGGAGTTCAAAGATCTGTTTTTAGAAAAATACTTTCCTCGCGACCATCGAGAAGATATGGAAAGGCAATTTCTGAGTCTGAGACAAAAGGAGGATGAGAATGTCGCAAAGTATGAGGCTAACTTTACAAGGTTATCAAGGTATGCTGGAGATTATATACATAACCCAATAAGTAAGATTAATCGTTTCTTTTATGGGTTAAAACCATTTCTCCATTGATCATTAGTCTCACAATCCTTTTCTTCGTAAAAAGACATTGTCTCCTGTGCTATCAAGAACATAAAGGAATTCTCTAAGTCTTATGAATTTAAATCAAATCAAGAGAAGAAGAGGCCTGATGATCAATCTGGGAATGGAAATAAGGGGAAGAAGGGAAAGGTTGAAAATCCATCCTGTGGTAAATGTGTGAAGAAACACCCAAGAACTTTCTTGGAGGGAATGGGAGTCGGTTACAAGTGTGGTGAAAAACGCCACCAAGCTCGTGATTGCAAGGGGAAGAAGGAAGACACCAACGTTCAGTGCTAAACTTGCAGGGAGATGGGGCATTATGAAAATGAATGTCCTAAGCGTCAGAATAACTTATCTCAGAAAAGGCCAAGGGATCAAGGCCAAGCTTATGCTATCACTACTGCTGAGGTAGAAGCTCCGAAAGATGTGCTGGAAGGTAATTTAATGGTTTCCTCATGTTTAGCAAATGCATTATTTGATTCTCGATCATCGCTTTGTTTCATATCTTCCCAGTTTTCTAAGAAAATTAGATATTTCCAATTTGATTTAACAAGGGAGTTTTCAGTTAAAACTCTTAAGGGAAGTATCATTGCAACAATGTTTTGCGAATCAGTCCCCATTAGATCACATAAATGTTCTTTATCTGCTGATCTCATCGGCATACCTATGATTTAGTTTGATATAGTCCCCGGTATGGACTGGCTTTCGGACTATGATGCGAAGATTTATTGTAAGAATAAAGAGGTAACGATTCTTGATGATGATGATAAGGAACACCTTATCTTTAGAGCAGAATCGTCACCACCTAATTTTTATTTAGATCCACCCCCAGTAGCTCAACTAAATTCAATTATTGGGGAGGAAGAGAATGAAATAAATGTGGGTGAGGAAGGGAATGTTCAAATAGAGGATGTACCTGTTGTGAATGAATTTGTAGATGTATTTCTGGAAGATTTACCTGGACATCCTCCAGAACGAGAAGTTGAGTTTTCCATTGATTTAATTCCTGGATCAAGGCCTATATCAAAGACCCCTTATAGAATGGCCACTGTAGAGTTAGTTGAACTAAAGAAACAACTAGAGGAATTGAGTAATAAAGGATTTATTCGCCCTAGTGTTTCTCCATTGGGATCCCCTGTTCTTTTTGTTAAAAAGAAGATGGATCTATGAGGTTATGTATCGACTACAGGGAGATCAATGCTATAACGATAAAGATCAAGTATCCCCTACCTCGCATTGATGATTTATTTGACCAACTACATGGAGCTCAATACTTTTCAAAGATTGACCTTCGATCTGGATACCATCAGTTGTGTGTGAAGAAGGAAGACATTCCGAAGACAGCATTTCGAACCAGGTATGGGCATTATGAGTTTACTGTAATGCCTTTTGGTTTGACTAATGCACCCTCTGTATTCATGGATCTGATGAATAGAGTTTTCAAGGAGTATATTGTTGAATTTTTGGTGTTATTTATTGATTATATCTTGGTATACTCAAAAATCTACGAAGATCATGAAAATCACTTGCACATTATCCTGAAGACTCTGAGAAGACATGAATTATATGGGAAGTTTAGCAAGTGTGAATTCTGGCTTCATGAGATTTCTTTTCTTGGCCATATCGTCTCTAAAGATGGAATCTATGTTGATCCTTCTAAGACTAAGGCAATCCAAGAATGGCCAGCACCGATGAGTATAACTGAGGTACACAGTTTTATTGGTTTGACTGGTTATTATCGACGATTCGTCCAGAATTTTGCCCGATTGGCTAACCCATTAACGAAGCTCACACGTAAAGAGGTTAAATTTGTTTGGAAAAAAGAGTGTGAAGAATGTTTCGAAGAACTGAAGAGAATATTAGTCAATGCTCCTATATTGACTCTACCATCGGGGAATGATGGGTTCGTTATTTATAGTGATGCATCGAAGAAAGGACTTGGTTGTGTCCTTATGCAGAATGATAGGGTTATTTCCTATGCATCACGACAGTTGAAAATTCATGAACAAAACTATCCTACTCATGATCTCGAGTTATCAGCTGTGATCTTTTCTTTGATGATATGGAGGCACTACCTCTATGGTGAAAAATGTGAGATTTATACTAATCACAAGAGATTGAAGTATATTTTATCACAAAAAGAACTCAACATGAGGCAAAGGAGATGGCTTGAATTACTCAAGGATTATGATTGCACGATACGCTACCACCCGGGGAAGGCAAACAAGGTGGCAGATGCTTTGAGCAGAAAAGATCATGGAGTTTTGAACAATATGAGAATTGAAAGGGATCCAATTTTCATGGTTCTAGTGAAGATGGACGTGGGAATAACGAGGGAAGGAGAAACATCAATGCTTTTTCAAATGGTTGCCAAACCATATTTACTAGAAAGGATTAAGAGTTCTCAGACCGACGATGAAGAATTTCAAAAGAAGATTAAAGATGTGAATGATGGGAGATTGAGAGATTTTGTGTATGAAAATGGAATTTTGAAATTCAGAAAGAGGCTTTGTGTTCCCGGTATACATAATCTAAAAAGGGAATTGCTAGATGATGCTCATAGTTCCAATTTCTCTATTATCCCTGGGAGCACCAAAATGTATAGAGATTTGAAGGAACATTTTTGGTGGGACAACATGAAGAGGGAGATTGCTGATTTTGTGTCAAGAATTATGGTTTGTCAACAGGTGAAAGCTGGAAGGCAACAGCCTGGAGGAGTCATGCAACCTCTTCCCATACCGGAGTGGAAATGGGACATTATTACGATGGACTTTGTCATGGGGCGACCAAAGACTCCTAGAAGGAACGATGCAGTATGGTTTATTGTTGATCGTCTTACCAAGTCAGCACATTTTCTTGCTATAAGAGAAGATCTACCCCTGGAACGTCTAGTAATACTATTTATTAATGAAGTTGTGAGACTTCATGGAGTACCCCTATCGATTGTTTCTGATCGGGATCCCCGTTTTACTTCAAGATTCTGGAAAAGTCTTCAGAAATCCCTGGATACTGAACTTCATTTGAGCACTGCTTACCACCCTCAGACAGACATACAATCAGAATGGACTATTCAAACCTTATAAGACATGTTATGATCTTTCTCACTTGACTTTCATGGTATGTGGGATCAATATTTACCTCTGGTATAATTTTCCTATAACAATAGCTTCCATTCGAGTATTCAGATGGCACCATATGAAGCGTTATACGGAAAGAGATGTCATACACCAACCTGTTGGGATGACGTTGGTGAAAGAAAACTTGTAGGCCCAGAACTAGTGAGGAAATAGTGGAAAAGGTGAAGATAATCCAAAATCACATCAAAGTAGCTCAAAGTAGGCAGAAGAGCTATGCCGATAATTGAAGGAAGGATTTGGAATTTCAAGTCAGTGATCATATTTTCCTGAAGGTATCTCCACTGAATGGAGTCATATGTTTTGTTAAGAAAGGTAAATTAAGTCCCAGGTACATCGGACCTTTCGAAATTATAGAACGAATTGGGGCTGTAGCTTACCGATTGGCAATGCCGCCAAGTCTCTCCAAAGTTCACGATGTGTTCCACGTATCTCTGTTGAGGAAATACATGCCTGACCCAACGCATGTACTCACCTATGAAAAATTAGAACTGGAACCTGTTCTGTCTTATTGCGAAAAGCCCGTCAGGATTCTTGATACGAGAGAACATGTACTGAGAAACCGGACGACGCGTCTGGTAAAAGTCTTGTGGAGAAACCATATGATGGAAGAGGCAACGTGGGAACCCGAGGAACTTATGATGAAGAACCACCCAAGTATTTTCATGTGATAAGTATTCTATAAATTTCAAGGACGAAATTATTTGAAGTAGGGGAGAATGTAACACCCCAAGCTTCTATGGTACGCTTCTCTTTGAATAATGTGATAGCGTGTGTTGTACGCAACACCGAGTTCTAACACACCATAACCAATCAAACTAGCCGTTATGAATAGTAATACCTACTTTTTGAAATTATATATATTTTATATTTAAAAATGGACTTCATTTTTGGATTCGGAATATCGAATTTAGCCTAAGGTGAAATTTTGGTACTTTTCGGATAACTTTAATATTTTGATGAATAGTGAAAATTACTAAATTTTAATTAAAAACAACTTTTTTAATCAAAATAATTAATAGTGATAAATTATAAATTTGAGAGGTTTTAAAGTATATTTAGAATATATTTTTACCATTTAACACAATTTTGTTCATTGTACGTACTTTTACATTTAAACCGGACATAAACAAGTGTCAATCTTTTGATAGTTATTATCTCTTAAAAACACGCTTTTTGTTTTAACTACGGGAATAAATTTTAAATTAATTTCTGCCACTTCTGTGTTTTAAATTTGGAAAAATGGATTCCATATTTGGAATCAGGATGTTCAAATTTTGTAAATAGGTAACATTTATTTTTATACATTTTGAATAATTACTGTGGTAAATATTTTATTTACCATGGTTAAGGGTAAATCCGGTAAATAAGGGTTAAAAAATAATATTATAATAATATTAAATTACCCTAAAACGTGTCCTAACCTTATTGGTTGATACATGTTCGACCATAGGCATCCTTGGGTCGATTTTGGGACCCCATGGAGCCACTTGTAGGTGATAGGGACACTTTATTTTAATTAAGTTAAAATGAATACAAAAATTACACAAGCATATATCTTTTAGAAAAACAATTTTTACATAGGGTTATATATATTTTATTTTTGACTATTAATATTCATTAGAAATATAAAGATCTTTAATACATAATGATATTTTATTTATAATTTTTAGACATTAAATAATTTAATTTATTTATGACACAATGATGATGCAGTAATTACCATAATAGTGAAAAATTGAAATAATTGATATTAGAAATACAAAAATAAATAGAATTTGAGACTTTTTATGAATTACACTAATTTTCTAAGTTAATATGACATGTTAGGAATGATTTAATTAAATTTGTTTCTATGTAATCATTCTGTTATGAGTTTCAAAAAAATCAACTACTGAATAGTGTCAAAATTGACATAAGAGTTTTTAAAACAAATATTATATTATTAATTGATATTAAATTCCTAAAAATCTAAAGTTCAGCCAAGAGATTATATAATGATAGGTTTATAATTAATGGACCACTTGGGGGTCTCTTGGTTGTATATAGTAAGTTTATTAACCATATTATATAAAAATACAAAGAGACATTGTAAAAGTGAAACTAATTAACTAAGAGTTAATACGTAAAGATAAGGTTAATATAAGTACCAAAACCTGTATAAATTATATTGGTTGAGTGTTTTTCTACCCATCCCCACCTAAAAATTTAAATAATCAACTTTTGAGCCATTAGAAACCGAATATGAATTTATTATAAATTAATATTTCTAGCCTTTCCAAAGGTGCCCCTCACCCCTCTTATAAAAGGGCACTCCTCCTTCTCATTTCATCACACCTTCAAAGAATTTTGGTTCGGCCAACCTCTGCCCAAATACTCTCCCAACTTCCCACACTACAACCTAGAGGCCTTATTTTGATCATAAAGCCAACCTAAGGATCCCTTTTGATCAAATCAAAAGGAAGAACCCGAAGAAGAGGTAATGATTTCACCACCCTTTTCCAAGTTCCTTTCTTCTTCCACTTCTTCTTCCTTTGTTGTTACCATTGTAAAATAATAACTCCAGTATCATACATATACTATGATGTTATTATAAATATGGTACAACCATAATCAGTATTCTATCCATCCTTTGAATAACATGTCACCATACGTGCGTACGTATGGCTTACCGTCTCCACGTCGTGGTGTAATTGTTATTCAATATATTATTATTTGGATGGTTATAATAACGATGTGTAACTCATTTAAATAATAAATATAACATGTTAATGATTCTGTATATATGATATAACATCCATTTATATATTATTTTAATATGAAAACAATGATATTGTCACTCGTGCGTACGTACGGACTACCGTCTCCATGAACGCGATGAGATTCATTCTCCATCGTATCCCTTCAAGTGTAATTGTCATTTTATGGTTAATAATAGTATCTAAGGACTTGATATCATTATATATATGATTATGATACAACCTATCCATTACAAACATGGCTTACGTAACAAAACATATAAAAGAAAACAAGTAAGTTAACACCCGAAACAACGATAATACTAAGAAATTATTAACAATGAAATGTTAAAAGATCATATATTATATCATATGAATGTATATGATTCTTGTATAATTTAATAACAATTATTTCACTATTATACAGGAGGTTAACCTACCGCAACCAATGAAATGTACAAAGGTAAGGGTTATTTCCCAATCTCTTCATTATCCGAGGTTGTTTGTACGTAATAATCTACTGGGATCTCTTTATCATCCACATCCATGTATCTTAAAAATGTATTTCAAAACATTATTAAAATTTAAAATAATATGGGTTAAAGTCATTTATACCCTTTTTTGACTTTTATAAGTGTTTTGTAAAGGAATCTTTTCGTCGTTTTCCAAACAAGGTGCTTTTAACCTTTTCGATAGAATTAAAGTAAGAATGTTTTTTTAACTTATACGGCGGGTGCGGTAATTTTACGCTATTATAAAATCATCTAAGCTTCCATTAAAATCTTATAAGAATATTTTCAAAGAAAATGTTTTATTAAATGATTTCAAAAATAGAAAGATATATTTCTCTAAAAAGTGTTTTGATTTCATTTATGTCAACATCCTTTGATGGATTTTATGCTTATTTGAAGTTGATTTATTATGATACAAAACTTCTATATTGTATTGAAGGTTTTGTGATATGTTTGACTGTGGATGTGCTATTTTTATACCATTCATAGTTAATGATGAAATTATTGACATTTCGTATGCTAGTTTTAATACGAATGTTTATGTTATGTTTAAACCTTTTCATATGGGAATTCATTGGACTTAATATGTGACGGGTGGACCCCACTATAGCTCCTCGATGCATCGGTAGGTCTCATGAGACAAACTAGTGTTTTGGAACAAGTCCTTGGCAAAATCATATTTGTATTCTTTGCATGAGGCCTTGGCTATGTGTTTATGATAGTCTGGCACTATGCATTCCATCATTATGAAAGTGGTTATTGATATTGCATGTGATTATTCGATTAGTATAATATCCATGTGAATAAGTAAATGGAATTATTTCATTTTACTTTTTCCATACTATGTTGAAGTTCAAGTTTAAAAGGCTTTTGTTTTATTAATGCATTTCCTTAAATGTTTATGCTTATTTTTGAAAGTTTCCGCTATATTGGTATCCTTACTGGGCATTTGAGCTCACCCCTTTTCTATGTTTTATTTTTCCCAGGATGTGAAGAAGTAAGTTATGAATGACCTCTAGGGATTTTATGTGGTGATATGAGTGTGGAATATGGAGACTATGTTGTTTTATTAGTTTTTCACTTTATGATGTAATGTAAAACATTATGCATATATCTAGTGTTTCCAAGGCTACTAAACCAATCAGTCTTTTGAGATTTGATCTTTCTTGTGATCATGCCAATGTTATGTAATAATTCACCGACTCTAGGTAACTGGGGTCAGGGCGTTACACATATTATTGAATTTTGGAGGGAAAAATTGGTTTTATAGTTTATTATAACCAATTAGACCATGCCATATTATTTTTTTGAATGGTTAGTGGTCTTGTAATAAAATTTAGAGGGATACAAGGTTTGTCTAAAGAATGATCCAAAAGCCACATGAACATTCAAGGTGTCGTAGAGGTGATCATCCACTGTGAACATTCTTCCCATGCAATGCACCAATACAACACACATTGTTCCACATATTTTGTATTGGTATACCGTGTGACACATGTGTTTCCAAACTCGGATTTGAAGTCGTGAACTCCATTAAGTAATGGTTTAAATTTAATTTTCATCCTTGCCTCATCTTATACTCAAACCGCATTCCCTGTTAATTTTTTCATAGTAGACCACAGACCTCAAAAACACATTTTGTTCTCCTTCTAGGAGTTGATCTACCATAATCATTTGTAACATGATTGTTCCATCGTTGGTTATATTGGATAGATACGGATATTCCCTTCGTCCTCTATCCTTCCTTCCATTTTTATAACTCCATAAAAAATTCAATTTATCATTTTGATAATATGAAGTAATTTCAGTGAATTTATCTATTTATCTATTTATTATATTCTACATTGTATTAGAAACCAAAATTGGATGAGTTTTGTCTAACACCATAAGGTTAGTGGTCTAGTAATTCAAATTATAGCCATATTTTTTTATATAATTCTTTGTAGAGACACACATGGTATCATCTGAGTGATTCCTTTAAAATAATATTTCCAATATTTAAATTTTTAAGTGTGCACCAAGAACACCCGCATAAATTGAATTACATAGAAAGTGTTTTTTATGACCACATCATGTAGTTATCACAAAAACAATGGGTTATAAATGGATTAATGTGAATGTTAAATGATTGTAAATTATTTTGTCGATTATTTTAATGAATACCATACATGAGGATAATGATTATTGTTATTATTTTCTCACATTTTTAGTGGATTTTGAGACAAGGTCACGACCAAAGATACAAGAGATGCATCTCACTCTTTTGACGTGTGATGTTGGGCATGATGTCCCAAATCGTTTATCAAAAAGTGGACATGAAGATTCATTTTCTTGTAGTGATAATTGGACATGAGGTTTCACAACACTCATTGGGCTGATGGATATGATGACATCTATATCCCTTATCCAATTCATGGTCTAGTACCTTTTCCGAGAATGAGACTCAAATAATTATTCATGGATTGTTGAGTTTTTCCTATTGTCCTATCAAGTATTCTTATCAATTTATATGGGTATATATAAAACTTGATATATAGTTTGTATATATACACAAAAATATATATACATGGGTATATAATTTTACTTATATATATATATATGACATGTTCATAGGTATAACGGCTTAAGTTGTAGAAGGTGGTACCAACCTAGTTTCCATCAGAAATTAGAACCAAATCATTTAAAATTTATATTTCTTCTTTACATTATTATATACGCACACCACCATTTTATATGAACTGGATAGATTACACTTGATGTTGTTCATATTGGCCAATTGAGTATATTTCAAACCCTATTTGGGTCATTTATAGGTACACTGGTGGACTTCTGGGTTGCATGTTGGGACAGGGGAAAGTGTTTGCCTATGGATGCTTGATTGTCTACCTAGGATAGAGTGTGGGGTTAGAGGACCAATCATGCCATTGAAATGATATTGGATATATATTGGGCCTTTTTTTTAAATCAGGTGGTAAATTTTGGTTCCTCGGTATCCCATGCATTTACCATTTTGTAGAGTAACATGACCGAATCAATATTTTGTATGTGAGTGTAGTGAACTTTTCATTTTATTGATTTACTTCGACTTCTATTGTTATTTTTTTTCAAATATTTCTGCTGATTTATATTTTTTTATCCACTATGTTCCACTTTGAAAAGATGTCATTTATCCCTAAATACATACCCTTGGCTCTCACGGCTAGTCAGACACCTCTACTATACGAGGAGATAAACATGAGTTCATGTAACAAATTGGATATGTTTACTAAATATTGAACCAGTTATAGGGATCTAAAAAGTGTTATCATAGGATTTTATTTTCCTTTTTTCATTCTCTTTGGGAATGTTTAGCTTAGAGATTATAATGTGTTGGAATTCAGTAATAAACTTATTTCTGATAGTAGCTAACCGACATAGAGAGAAAATCCAAATTTCCTTTGATGGGATTTTTTTCACTGTAGTTCACTCATTACAGTTATACAAATTTTCACATTGGGTGATTCACTTATTTAATAATGTGAATTTTATGTATTTATCATTATCCTAGTAAGGAATGGAAGTACTATTAATGCCCCATCATACCCACATTGGTTATCTCATGTCTTGAATTATATCATGCCATACATTTGTATCTCATTTCTTTTATTGACTTTATTTCATATGGATGTTTTTATTGCCTTTATATTTATATTAAAATTGCAATATAAATTCTTTAATTGATATATGTAATTGGTAATTTAAAGTGTATGCACTAACATAAATGGTCTTCTCCCATATTTATTGATTGTGGCACTCTAACTTACTAATTATGGAATACATGATCCATAGACCATTGGTTACATGGGCTAAGATGTTAGTGGTTGAAATTAAATGATTAAAATTTCAATTTATATTGAATATGAGTCTCTATAAATTAAAACTAGTGAATTAGTTCATTTGACCATTATAATGGCCTATATTAGTTACATTAAGTGCCAATTATAACATAAAAATCATAACATTATAACATGTGAATGGAAGAAGCATTTATTTACATAAAAATGAATATAAACTAATATATAAGTGATAATGAACATTCTAAATTAAAACTCTTATATAATTATTAATGTTATGTAGGGTTTCCAATTGTAACCTAAATAGTATTTCTCTATATGACATGAAATTGAAACTCCACATATCAAGACCAATTGTATATAATATGAGACCTTGAACTCGACCTAATATTTGTAGTGGGTTGTAGGGAGTGTCCCTTATGAGTTTATTGATCATATACAATTACAAATACATGGACTTAGGAGCAAGTAGATGGGTTTCTAATCTTATATACAAGGGCATTGTACCAGTCCTATTTCTTCATTTGTGATCACATCCGTTATATTATTTTGACTTGAGGTGTGTGTTTGAAAAATAAAGAAACTTTCCACCATGAATAACTCTAGTTGATCTCCATGAAGGTGGAAATTACTATACTACAGATGTGGTGGGCCCTAAGACACCAATATTTCCTCCAATTGTTCCACTTGACGCACCTCCAGTTATACCTGAATTCGGAAACAATTCTCAGTTCCAAGAGATTTCACTACGATTTCTATAGTCTATAAAGGGATCCCAGTTAGCAACATATCCTATTGAAGAATTGACAATGGAGTTCCAGTAGAAATATACAACTACGATCTAGGGGGATGGTTTCCCGGGGATGTGGGGTCATGGATGGATTATAGGATATCTATATTCCATCACCTGGATATACTTTCAAAATATATTTTCATGCTCACTACCTTTATAACATGAGATTACTCAAAGAATTTGTGATTCATTGTCACATGAGATGGTCTGAATAAAGATTTTATATAGATATATTTCCATATGGATTCTATGATTTCATTTTTCCATGGAATCATATAGATAAGAGGGACATGGAATTTATGTACCTTCACTTGGGAGATATGTCTGTAATAGTTTACTCTATTCCTTTCATAGAGATCAAGTGTTTCGTGTCTACACTGATGGAGGATGATCTGAAGATAGTGAGATGATTTTAGTATTTGTCTTTTTTATGAAATCTGATATGAGGTTAGTATCATATTTTTCACTAATATTTTATAAGTTATTAATCAATCCATCATAAATAGGTGAAACTTGAGGGAGGACGATGGAATGTGCAGGCTTGATGGGCACAGAGATAGGGTAACAGGTTATCTAGAGGTTGGAAAAATCTCATTGAGTCTTATTCTGTGGGTAATGTGAGTAATATGTCACATTCTAAATGTTATTTTACCTTTCACCAATGTGGAAATCCTTGTCATGTGACATCCTAATGAAATAGATATCTTGTCGAATGTTGATCATGTTGAAAAATATTCTTTATGATGTTTTTTTCAGAAACATTCTCCCGGTGCATAGTGATAAGGGTAATTCATTGAATCCATTTTTATGAGCTCGGGTAGATACTTCACAACAAATATAATATTGGTATACTATCTTATAATCAGTCTAACAAGGATGACATGGTTGTGGGATTCAATTTTCTGAGATGCAGCACTAATACAGTCGGCTTTTTCATGATTTCATTACTATTACTCAAGGTCATGGTATGATCTCTCTTCATGTGGTACAAGATATAACACAAGAGTAGAGCCTTGGGCCTTATATTTTTAGAGGCACTATAATAATATCCTCTACATAAGTGTATAATTTATTGGGAATAGTCTCTTAAAATTCGTTTATTTCTACATCTATTATGTAATGTTTTGGACATCAAATTGTAATTTTTTTAGAGTAATGAAACTGGATAATGCTTTTGAAATAGTAACAGGGAGTAAACATAGGAGTAATTAATGTCAACTTAGTGTTAGAGGATTCTTTTCCATCCAAAACTCTTCTTCATGAAAATAATATATTTTGACATCATACATGATATGGAATGGTCAACACCCTATCACATTGAAGATTATTATTATCATCGAAGGATTTATTACACATAACACGAGGGTGCTACTTATATTAATAAGTAAGAATTAGATGTCTAGGAATCTTGAGATGGAATTGAGAATTGTGGGATTTGAAAAGTCATATCCCATATTTCTATTCTCCTTTTTAGATAGTAGGTAATGTGATGTATATATTTCAATCCTTTGGGGGATCATTTCTAGGACATCATCCAAGATGAATTTTCAAGACTACCTCCAGAGAGAGTGGTGGATTTTACTATTGATATATATCTAGGAGTAAAACTAGTATCCATTCCTCCACACCTGATGTCTCTTAAATATATTTTGGATCTTCAGAAGAAATTATATGACCTGGAAGATACGGGGTTTAGACGACCCGTATCTTCACATGGGGATTCTCTAGTTTTATTCTACAAAAAGGTAGATGGGATCCTTCAGATCTATGCAGAAAACATATATTTTTGTCATCTCAAAACGAAGAACCAATAAATTATAAATCATATAGATGATCATATAAATCAGAATACATTATATTTTCCTTTTATCAGAGATTGATATGTGGGTGTTCTATCACTGGGTGTCTGTGAAACTGTTAGAAATACCATGTAGCACATTCTTTATTAGATATGGATTCTATGAGTATTTGGTCATCTCATTCCATCTCAAGAATGTACTCAAGGTTATCATGGTTCTAATGAATCATGTATTCCACCTAGATCATGATTTATTGGAGGTGGTCTTCATGGATAAAAAGAAGATGTATTTTCATACTTGATACAACCTGTAAAAACATATAGAGATAATTTTGAATACATTGAGAGAGAATAACTTGTATGTTATTCTTACAAACTTTGACTTCTGGATTTATGAAGTTCACGTCTTCCGTCACATTATATTAGAGTTGAGATTATCTATTAACCTATAGAAGGTGATAGATAATGTTTATTAGGATCATCCCTTGAATGTTTTTGATATTAAATCATTCTCTAGGATAGTAAAATATTACATACATTTCATTCTGAACATTTTACCCCATGCAGAACCTCTCATGGGATTGAATAATAAGGGTATTATATTTCAATGTTAGGAATCTTGAAAAATATCTTTCTAGGAGATAGAAGAAAGATTTAAATCAACACCGATCCAAATTATTATAGAACTAGGTAGAGGTTATAATTTTTTTATAATGAATCAGATATTGGACTTGGATCCTTTTTGATGTATGTAGATAGATTCATGAAAAATAGGTTTCAATAGTTTAGAACTCCTGAGAAAAATTTACCAACACAAAACCTTTAGTTGGATGTCTTGGTTTAGTCCATGTATTGATGGTTCCATTATCTACTAGGATTGTTGTTTTTTGTTTATATGGACCACAAAATTATGAAATACATATTTAGGATGTCTGAATTAAATATCAAGAAGTGATGCTTGGTTAAATAACAAAATACCTTCTATATTTTAATTCTTTGTATTCCAGATAAAGGAAAGGTTTTTTTGATTTTCTATAATAGAGGACTCAAACACAAGTAGTTTGGGGGGTTATTAGTGAGTGAAAGTTGATATAATTACGTTATGAGAAATATTTATAGGTTTAAGAGTATCAAATAAAATCTATTGTAGTATCTTTGGTATTTTTATCTTCTCTAATGGACTCCGTAATGATGAAATAACTTTATGATCCTAAAGGCTTTTTCTTGAGGAAGAGTGTCTCAGTAGTGGACCCACCTCCTTTTTATGTAATATATTTTGATCTGATTACTTACATTCAAGGGTGGATTGGGGTACGTTTATACTATTGAAAAGAGATGATATGATAGTGTCATGCTTCTGTTTGGGAAGATCATCCTGGGCTTATCAATATGTATTATTAGGTATGATTCCAATGTTAGTTTGTTGATATGAGGAGACATATTTCTTATTTCATCATAGAGTGGTCCAAATGTTAGTATGTGAAGGGAGAGCACTAGCCTCCTGCTTATCATTTATAGCCTCTATTCAATCTAGAATAGAAATGAGATTACAACATCATAGATTTTTTATGAGTTTTCTATTATCCCTGTGAATCATTATTTCAATATGTCTGATTGTTGATATATTTACCATGGTTTCTCTATATGTATATATTTTACATACCATTTTAGTGGGAGATATTATGAGGCATTATGTTTGAGATATTATAAACATTAATGGAGTTCTCATATCTATCATTTCAGCTAGTGATACTGGGATTATGTCTTGGTTCATAAAGGGGTTGCAAAAGTTAATGGGCTCATAGGTTTTTCTAAATATAGTGTGTTACACTCAGACTAAAAATCAGTCCAAGAATATTATATTGTTTTTAGAGGACATTCTTAGATCATGTTTCCTTGATTCTAGATGGTCTTGGTAGAAATAAATACCTCCAGCCAAATAATCCTTTAATAATATCTTTTATGAATTTTTTTAGGTGGATCCTAATGAGTCCCTATAAATTTGGTCATGTCATTCACCCATGACCTAGTTAGAGGTGGGTGAGGAAGTGATACTAGGACCTTGTGTTAATTAGAAGACTTCAAAATTAAAAATGAATCTTGGAAACAAATTGAATCAAATAAATTTTTGACTAGGTCTTATACCAATTATCCCAACATTCCTCTAGTATTTAATGTGGGAAATCAATACTTTTTCTGATTTTTTCTTATTTTAAGTTATAGAAACATCCAATGAAATAGAAAGCTATGTCATCATTATGTTGAACCATTAATTATATTTTGGAGAGTTGTGATGGTAAAAAATCATTGTTCTTTACCTCATATCTGTTGTGCCATGCATGATATTTTTCATGTATTACATATTCACTATTATTACTCTAATTTGTGCTCTTCTATTGATCCTGATGGTATTGATTTGGATTCTAATAATTCTTCTAAAGACCATCATATTAATTATATTGATTCTTTCATGAAGGAACTCTTGGAAATATTATTTCCTCTAGTGTAGATGCAACGGAAGAACATCTGAGTGAATGACAGGACCCGAGAGCAAGAGACTAACATAAATTCTAGGTGGATGAAGATTTTCTCAAATGAGGCCTCACCCCCACCAAAATGGAAACAATAGAAAAATATATATAGAGGGGAGATATTAACAACTAGGATTCATGATAAAGAATGAATCCTTAATTATTTGGTTTAATTCATTAATTTTTTTCTACGCAAAAAATGAGATTGAGATTGATGAAAATGTCATTAGTATTTGGGGATTGTTTAGAACCATGAACCCCATATTTTGGAGGAAAAAGGTAGGCCCCATATTTAATAAAAAATTATGCATCCTAGGATGTACAATGCATTTAAAACTTGCATGGGTTCTAAAGTAAACTGTAGAGGGTGACAAGGATTGTTTAATCCATTCACCCCAGACCACAAGGCCTTGTGAAGTGATGTAGAGGGCATACATTATAAAAACTCCAAATCAAATATCATTGATAAAGTGCCCTTAATTTCTAAATTTTCAAAGATAAAACATTCAATACTTAAGGACTGATCAATTTACTAATTTTGAAAACGTGATAAAATACATGAAACACATTTTTCATTGGTAAAATAAAATAACACATATTAAATAACAATGCTAATAATATACATCCCTGAAAACACTTCCAAATATTTCCTCTTTATTACATAGTTAAATGAAATAAAATAAAGCTAAGATCAGAAAAAATAATAAGTGTTAAGTATAATGAAAGCTTGGAATTAATATTTTATTAACCATATAGTATGATAAATAATTGAAATACATTCAGTTTAACAAATATAATGATCATAATATGGTAAAAGTAAATGATGATCAAATAAATTTATTTAAATAATCACAAGATAATGAAATATATGCATGTATATTCTAATAGTTTAATAATCCCATACAATAATAATAACTGGATTTATTAAGATGGAATGCATAATTTTGGGCATCTAGAAGTTAACATCGAGGCTTTATGTCAATAATATAATATCATCAATGCTTTATTTATGGAATCTAATATGGTCATGGATTAACGCTTGGAATCTATTATCATCAAGACTACATTCCAAGAATCTATTAATTTCAATGATTCATAAGATGAATCTCTTAATATCATGGTTTCATTCAATGAATATAATACTTTCATGTTCAATTCATTCCTTATATATCAAGCTGACCAATTTATTTCACTATTTAATATGCCATATCAAAAAAATCAATAACTTGTCATATAAAAAGTCAGTACATTTCCTAGTAAAACTACCCATAAACCATCCACATGAGTATGATGGACAGGTTCAATATATTACATCCTCTAAATAAAATTTAAACACACTATGTTGACATATATTATAATAAAATAAATATTTTTCTGGAATATTTCTCGGGAAAAATTCCATTTTAAATTAAAAATAATTTTTAAAATCTTAAAATTGTGCACGTAATAAAAAAATAATTAATTTTAAAATAAATAAAAAACTAGTAAAAAAAATTATATCACTAAGGTTTTATAATATAGAGAAAATCAATTCATGTTATATAAGTTAAAAACATTCCTTCCATAATTTTGTAAGAAAAGTAACAGAAATCATTGTTTACATAAAGAAAAAAAATTAATTTTAAAAAAATATCTAGAAACATAAAAATGGTAATAATGGAAAAATATTATTGTAGGACAACATTAATATATTAAATTTTATATGCAATCATTGGAATGGATGATAAAAATTCCCCAGAGGAGTCTTAAACATAAATAATGCTGAAAATTTATGAGTTTGGTAAATTAACCACTACCAGTTTATAATCATTAGAATCATATACCCCAAGAAAGAATGAAAATTATATAGATATTTAAATAGAATTAGATTCAGTGTAATACTCATAAAATAAATTCTTGTGAAATAAAAATACCATATAAATGAAATAAGTACTGTATAAAAATGTGTCCCACACAAATAAAAGTGAGACAAACAATATATTACCTTGATATTTCTTTTAGTTGAAAATGATTTATCCTCCATTATAATGGTTTAAATAAATTTATAACATTATACTAGAACTTTATTTACATTTATCGTATTATAGATAATTCTCTAATATAATCTTAAAACCCATTTGTTGAAAATATTCCATTATTACAGATGTTTTCGGGGTTAATAGCTACATTTTCCTATGCATATTACATCGGGTAAATTCTAATTCTCATCCATCGGATATATTTCCTTCATATATATAATGATATTAAATTCATAGATATCATATCTATTCATTATATAAATTTTTATGAATACTTATAGAATAGTGAACATGGAAAATAAATCGCATCATTTTGTGGAGATGGTAGGTGGTAAGTACGCATGAGGGACGATATCATTCCCTTAAAGGTGAAAGGGTAAGAAAATATATAGTATATTATTTTTTCCAGAGTAAATATCAAGTCATAAATATCATATATATCCATTATTTCCATTATTATTGCTGTCTAAGTAAAGTGGTAATAAAAAACAAATTTCACATCGGCATGGTGATGGTATGTCGTACGTACGAATGCAAGGTGATTTGATTTTTTGTATGATAGAAAAAGGTTGAAAATGGATTTAACATAATAATAATAACATATATGAATATATATTATAACTTTATTTATTACTTTATAATGTATATAATAGATGAAGATGATTTAGAATAAGAAATAATCCGAAAAGAGTTTGTAATGATTATTTCCTTTTCTTTGATGAACATCAGTTATATATCTTATTAAGTATACTAGGGTTGGTCTCAATGAAGAAAAAAGACTAAATAAAGTAAATAAGGATGTTGAGATGTGAATTTTCTATGGGTTTTTAGATCTAGAAGTCTCAAAGTGGTGTGAAGACGTTTGTTAATGAGTTCCCTTTTATAATTGAGTTAAGGGGAACTTTTAAAAACCCTCAAAATATTAAATTAATATTAAATTATTTTTATTCTAAAATAAATCAACATTTTTTAATGATAATATGTGGATAGGAAGAAATCTTATCACGAAATAATTTTTTTACAAGTATTGGTCACATTCACAGCCTTACATTTTAGCATTAACCATTATTTAATCCCTTTAATTCTTATTGTAATGACATAGATTTTTACTCTTTGATGGACAATATTTTTACTATAAAATTTAAAAAAATTAATAAAAAAATCCTCGATGATGTTTCCAACCTTATAAAAATTTTAACGCAAAATTTTATATTTTGTTAGTTTTTTTATAATTTTATAAAATTTTATTTCTCATGAAATATCACTAGTGTCAATTTTAAACTATATTTTACTTTGATAATTAATAATATATATAAAAATATATATGTTCTAAAAATAAATTATACATACATAATAATTAATTGAAGTTTATAAAATTGAAGGATGACACTAATTATATCAAGTTATATTTATTTTAATACTTTTAATATAATCTATTTGTTATTTTCATTAATTGAATAATTACTCTATCAATATTTTGTAATTAATTAAGGTACTTATTCATTCAGTTAAAATTAAAAAATAAATTACCAAGATGAATGAAATTATATTAATTGTAAAGATACTATTCATAGTCCACGTTACCTTTTAGAAAAAACTTTATTAAAAATGTTATAGTTATTAAAAGTATGAATGTTACATAACAAAACTTTTTTAAATAAAATATCATAAATATCATAAAATCATAAAAATGCTCTTAAATGGTTATAGATTTAATACATAACTGACAATGCGAGAAAAGAAATCATCTAATATCATTTTTACATATTTTGGGGTAATTTTATTGTCCCTATCTTTTTATTTTTAACATAAATTCTACAATTTACCCTTTAGTGTGGTAAAAACATTATCGATGTCACTCTTCATATTGGCCAAAAATAAAAGTGACGATTTAAAAAATTTAGACCTCAATAATAAAAATATGGAATCCATTTTTCCAAATTCATATTGTAGATGGTGTAAAAATAAATTTAATAAAAATATAGTTAAATGCACTGAAAAATTATTTTTTGAAAATTCAATTTTCAAACCCGGAATAGTACTTATACCAAAATAATGTATAAATATTATTAAAATGATTTAAATTTGATTATATATATATATATATTTAAATATTTATTGTGTTACATTGAGATAAAATTCATATAATAAAGACAATTTAATATAATTAAATTAATAGTTTTATAAATAAATATATTATTTACATTTCCCTTGAAAATCAATTATTCTATAAAAATACAAACAATTCCCCCTAAGAAAAGTTTGATATATTTATTTTTTTAATTTAGTTTATTTTTTGAAATATAATATATAAAAAAATTTAACAAATAATTTTTAAAACAAGTTCACTATAAGAGGAGAAAAAACAACCTTTAGAAAAATATATTATCTTTAATGTAAAATTGGATTTATTATTATTTTATGCCTATAAAATAAATTGGATGATTGAAAAAATATTTGGCTGAACATATAATATATAAATTTCATATTTTATTAAATAATATGTTTTTCGTTAATTTAATATCATGGTTTTAATTATCACATAATAATATTTCTTTGTTCTTTAAAGCTATGTGTTGCTTGCAATGTAAGCTACCGAAGAGCATAAATTTAGAAAGTGACATACCAAAAAATCACAGGGTGTCATATTCTAAAATATTTCAATTAATTTCATCCTCACAATTTAAAATTTCAAATCTAGAATAAAAAAATTGATATTTTAACATACCATTGTGGGAACCAACATCATAAATATGGTTCATAAAACAACCTCTTAAAAGAGGAAAATTAAATAGAAATGGTCACCACAAAACTAAGAATCCAAATATGATAATATTAGTGGGATGTTAAATCATAGACATGGAATAGAAATATAACTATCATGTTCTAGTAGAGATTGATAGAAAACTTTTCCATTAAAAGTATAAACATCACGAAACTGTAAATCTAGGATTGTTTAAAAAAATAGTGTCTTCAAAAAAAAGTAAACAAAATTACATTTTTGTTGCAAAACCCCTTTGATAAAAATTATATGTATTTTTCTTATCTATATATTAACATGATAAAATAAGTTTACTCAATTTTTATCCATGTCATAATAATGAACTCATATTTTGGTTGTGCTCTGACCTATTTCCAATTCATTTCTTATGTTGGGAAGTGGATATTAAAGTTTAATTTTTCATAATGGTAGGACATTTAACAAATCATAAGTTCCTCATGTAATTAATTCTCTTTATAAATATTTATCAAAACCATAATTTTTATCACATTTTATCTAGTATGATAAACCATACTTTGGAATCAAAGAATAATATACAATGTTCAACTTATTCCAATTGATATGTAGTCACCTTCAGACTCATTAAAAATATATTTTACAAAATTCATGGTCTATAAATTTTGATGGATGGTAACAAAATCTCAAAAATAAACATAACATATGATTTCTCGAAATTTTGTATATATATTTCCCTCATACCAAATATATGAATACCTTAATCACCTTTAAAATTTATTGAAAAGACAAATTCTTGAATTAAGAATATCAGGTTGTCGAATATATTCTTTAAATAAAAATATATATTAAAATCCATATATTATAAAATTAATAACCAATTAAATGGTAACCCATACTATCAAATAATAACTTCTTTATCATTGGGCACATATTTAGGGTTATCATCCCCAAATCATGTTTTTCCAAAAGATAAACAGGTAATAGAATCACATCTCTTGGTTATTGGTAATATTAATCACAGTGTTGATAATTCTTAAAGAATGTGTACTGCAGTACAATCCTCAAATATCTCAGGATTATTATAAACATAACATCATTTATGAAATAAATCATGAATCAGAATAAATAAGATCATTAATAATTATAATTATTCTTAATCCATTAACTATGTATCATCATCTTATTCATTAATACCTCTATCCTTTCATTTTTCATTTGTAGTCTCTTCATCATTAACAATTTAATGATTACTTGTATAAACTTTCTAATTCTCTTCTTTATATCTCCCACAAGGACATATGTTTTCATAATTGGAATATTTTATACATTTAAAAAATTCATCCATTGATCTTGGAGAAACCATTATCCAAAAAATTTCATTTTCCATGGAAACTATTTTCTTTATATCCTTTTTTTCTGCACCAAAAACATCTTCCCATTCATCTAATATATTCATATTTTTATTTCTTCTCATATTCTTGGTATATATGAAAGAAAATATTATTTTGTCAATATTATTTACCAAATCTATTTGTTGAAATCTTATAATTAAGATTATCTTAAAAGTTAGTAAAATTGTTGCATTACCTAAACTATGCTTTCCTAAATCTTGTTCTAAATGATTCAACTAAAATTTATTTGAAACCAACTATAATGACCCCAAACCCAGTATGTTAGAGTTGGTTCCTTACTATATTACATTCTCATAGATACAAAATTCAATCCCATAGGAACAATAAGTTTTTTAGTTTTTAAAACTGTAAAACACACATGAAACCCATTGAACATTTTGAAAAGATAATAAATATAATACTTAAAAATGGAAGTAAATTGAATCCCTAAATAGTAATTTTAATATATCCTCTACATAAAATTGTTAAAAAAATAAAAATATAGGGGATATCAGATTCTCTATTAGGATTATGTATAATATAATCTATTAGTAAATATGACATACACCATATGGAATGATAAAAACAAATATCATTTAACTAATTATGTGAGAATAATATAGTACAAATAAAATATGTTAAAATAATTCTATATAAATAATCACGTGTTTATGAAAAATAACCATGGATATTATAATAGTTTAATAATAATAGGGAATATTTACAAATGATTTCATAATGATGGAATAAATAATGGTGGACTTCGTAATCTTACCATTGAGTATTTGTGTCTGGAACCAAATATCATCATTTGTTCATTGGAGAAATATAATACTCTCATAGCATTATTTCCTAAATCTAATATCAATAAGGTTTCATAAAAATAATATAATAATGTCATGGATTCATACCATGAATATAATGATACCGTGGATTCGTGAAAAGGATCTAACACTCTCATGTCCAGTTCAGTCCTAATATATTGAAATGATCGATTCAATTCATGAATAAATATTCCTTATCAATAAAATAAATAACTAGTCATATTGAATATTAATACTTTTCCCAGTCAAACTAATCATAAATCATCCAAATATAAATGATGTATGGTTTAAATAGTGTTAACCCGAAACAAAAATTTTCTTTAATGGATGTTGATGTAGTTTAATATTCTATAAATAGATTACATGAATATTTCATGGGATAATACCCTTTTACAATGGGAATAATTTTTAAAATCTAAAACCTACCGACATAATAATGAAATAATATCCATTGAAAACGACCTCAATGACTGGGGATGGATGATATAAATCACTATGGATACATGACTTTAGGATGTTATGTTCATTCCATATATGATACACAAATAATCCATTCATATTTTTGTTAGAAATGTCACCAAGAGCCTTGTTTCGATAATGAAAAATGTATTCATTTCAAAAAAAATTAATAAATAAAATATGGGTAAAAATGCAATATAATAATTATTTTACAATAGTAAAAACCTTCATAAAAATTTATTTTTAATAAATATTTACCTGAAAGATAAATATTCTCCAAAAGTATTATTAAACATAAACAATCTTGCATAATGTTGAGATTGTTAAACAAACCCTTAACACTTTTAAATGAGTCAAATCAGACAACCCATGAAAGAAATAGGATTCTATAGATATGTAAATACCATAATACTTAGTATAATACTCATAAAATGCATTCATAGGAAATATTTACACCTACAAAAAAAACATGTTGTGTATATGGAATGTGTACAACAGAAATATATGTGAGACAAAAATCCCTTACCTTGAGATTTCCTTGGTTGAACATGCATTAATATTCCGTATAATGGTTTAAAACAGTACATTAATTTATTCCTGAACCATATTAATATATATCATATCATATATGGTAATCATATTTTATCTTATGACCCATTTGTTAATAATATTTCATTTTACCCTTGTTTTGGGTGTTAACTCCTTCATTTTCCTATGAATATGTTCTTATGTATATCCAAGTTAATTTTCAAAGGATATTTATATTTCATAAAAATAAGTATATTAAGGTTTTATATTTAATTTTTATTACTTATAAACATTTTTTATAGTCATTATTGAATGGTAAAAATGGGAAATAAGTCGCATCACGTCATGGAGATGGAAGGTCGTACGAACGCATGAGGGGAAATATCATCTCATTAATAGTGAATGGGTGAAGAATTATATTGTATATTAATTTTTTGGAATCAATATCTTGTATGTTTCATTATATATATCCATTATCTAAATAATTAGATGAATCCATGTAAATATGTGATGAAAAAAAATTACACCCGAATGTGGAGAGGGTATGATTTTTTGTACGTACATGTGACGCTTTCATTTGTCAAATGATGGAAAAAGGTGAAATATTGTGGTCGCATAATCATAATAAGATTTAATAATATATATTATAATTTATTTATTACATTTTAATGTCATAAAAACATGAAAGAATGTAGTAGAATAAATAAACATGAGATGGTCGGTAAGGATGATTACATTATTTTTGGTGAACATCCTTTATATCTCCTATTAGGGACCCGAGGTTTGGTATTTTGAAAGGAACAAATCAAAATTAACTTAAATGTGGTTTTTAGACAAAAATTTGTAGTTTTAGGTTGAGTATATCACTCAATGTGGAGTGAATAAGTGATGGAAGGAGTGACCTTTTAAAATTGAGGTGAGCGAAACTTTTGGTAACTCTCTGAATATTGAATTTTATAAATCAATTTCCAATTATTAATTTCTCCAAAATGATTAATTCCCAATATAATATTATTAAGGGTCCAAATAATCTCATTTTATAATCTTTATACAATTTTATGTAATATTCATACCCATATATTTTTCCCCTTATTTAATACCTTTAAATCATAACGCGACATCATGGATTTTAAATATTTGATGATTAATATACTATCTTTAAAATTATAAGGGATCCATAAAAGGATAATATATGATATATTAAAACTTATCCAAATTATTTGGAAGAATTAATGTTATTTTATGTTTTATATCATTTAACAAAATTTTATTTATTTTAAAACAAAACAAATGTCAATTTTGAGAGTTTACCTTACATAGACTTTTAAAAATTTAAATACAAAAAGACATATTTTTTTGATACAAACATAAAATTTATAGGTAATATATAAATTCATGGGAAAATTAATTATCTAAAATTAAATATATATATATATATATATATATATAAGTATAATTTATTTGATATTTTCATTTGTTGAATAATTACGGCATCATCATTGTGTAGTTATTTAAGGTAATTATTTCATCATAATAAATTAAAAAATAAAACACAATAATGGAAAAAAATTCATGAATTCAAAATACTAATTATTACCAATTAAAAAATACAGATAACAATATATTCAAAATTTTATTGTATTTTTCAAAATTAATGTGAAATCATTAACCTTTCTTTAAATAAATTATTATTAAATATCATAACATCATCCATATAGTGATAACATGTAATATAACATATTATATATTTATAATAAATGAAATTAAATCATAAAATCATATTTGGGAAAGTATTATGGTCATTTTCTATTGATTATCATTTTATTTTTAAGATAAAATACATAGTTTAACCTTTTTCATGGTAACATTAAATTTAAAAAGTTTACTATTCTTGTTAGAAAAAATAAATGGGACAAATTAAATTAATTTTTTACTATTAAATAAAATTATGGAACCCTTTTTTGGAAATAAGAAATTCTAAAATTTAGAAAATTAATTTAATATTAATTCTACAAAATGCAACGAAAAACAGTTTCCTTGAAAAATGCCTTTTGTAGCCGAAAAATGTACTTATTTCAAAATAAGGTATAAGGGTTATTAAAATTTAATAATTTGATTATAAATAATTAAATATTACATGTTTTAAATTGAGAAAAAATAAAATTATAAATAGGTCATAATATAATCAAAATTATAGATTCATTAAAGTTGCCATTTTTCACTATTCACTATAAAATCAATATTTTTGCAAAATAATATTTACCCAAAGATAAAATTGATATTCCACTTGGTAAAAATGATTTATATTTTTTAAAATCTAAAATATTTGAGTGTAAAAAATCATTTTTATACAAGTGCACCATTTAATGGTGACTTTACGTCCTTTATAAAAATATAGCTTTTTATTTAAATTATTTGATCCATTGTTATCTTAGGGCTATAAAATAAATTATTGAATGAAAAAACATTATATTTAATATATAATATATAAACATAATAATTTAGTTTATACAATTAATTTCTCCTAATTTAACATCTAGGTTATAAAGATCAAACAAATAATATTTCATTATTCCTTTAATCTTGGGATGGAATGAAATTAAAAAAATTGTAATGGTAATATTAAAATAATTGCTTACCATAAATATTGGGATGTTACATAGGGGTGGTTCCATGTTATACAAACCACAAACTCATCCTGCACACATTTTTCCACTTAACCTGTATAGGGACAATGTTATGTTCACGATTTGAAAATTCCTATAACAAAACTATTTTCCCTTCAAATGAACTGTGAAATGTAATTTTTACCAACTTCCTATTAAAATGAAATCAAAATAAATTTTCCTATTGGAAATGTGGAATTAATTAATAGAGATATCCTTTACCTATCCTAATATCCATTGATCTACCACCATCATACATACACTGATTCTTCTCTGTCAGTTGGGTTCGATATCTACCAGTAATCCCTTCATTATGAATCTTTCCTTCCTCTTATTATCATTACCCCATGAATGTTATCCCAAGGTGAGATAATATTATTTATTTTTATGTCATTTAAAATATTCAACAACAAGTACTATTCAATGATGAAATAATGTCTATCACTGGATAATGAGTTTTCAACCATGAATATATAGATTATCTAGTAATTTTCCATAAATGATGAGATGTTTTACATCACGGGTCATCGTTCCACACACTATAACATCCTACCAATTCCTTATAAATATAAATTACCTTATTTAAATTAATAACCATGATAAAATAACTCTCATACACCCTTAATAAAATTGAATGTTAGTGGTATGACCATGTTACATTTCTCTAACCTGAAAAATGGTTTATGAATCAGATGAATTCAGTGTTAAATGATTGTAAAACATTTTTGTATGCTGTTAAATAATCACATTCATGATGCTAATTATTATTATTTTTACTTTTCACACCAATATTTAATGTATATTGAGTCATGGTAAAGACATTTGTTAGGAATGATGCTTTCCGCTCCCTTGATGTGTGATGTTGGACATGCTATCTCACATCATTTATCAAATAGAAAAAATGATGATCCACATTAATCTAGAGGTTTTTTGACATGGAGTTTTCCTTCTCCTGTCATGTTGAAAGATATGATGACACTGGAAACTCTGATCTAATTCCTAGTCTAGTACTTCATTTAAAACATAAGAATCTTATGAATATGTTTGGATTCCTTAGTTATTCCATGAGTTCTATATAGTTTTAGTATATATATATATATATGGATACATATGTCAATACGTATATATTTCATATATATTAATATGTATCTATTTAAAAATATATATGCTTATAATTTTATATATATGGTGATACATTCAGACGTATCGTAGCCTATGATGAAGCCGGTAGTGTTAACATGGTGTCCTTTTAGAACTATACATCGTGGTTAGATATTTACACTTATTCTTTAAATAATTATATCTTTACCCCACCATCTTAATTTAACTAGATATATTAATTGAGAATTCATTGGTGTTGGCATACTGAGCATATCTCACACCACGTTCATACTGCTGATTGGAACATGATAATACTTCTTGGTTATAGGTGGGGAGAAGGATGCAGGATTAACCATTGATGTTAGATTTTATGTCTATGAAAATTCTGGTAACATAGGACCACATTTATTATCATTATGCTTTTGGCCTTAGGTTGGGCCTCTGTGTATATTTTTATACATTTTGTTGTATATAAATATATCTATATATTCCATGAATTTCCATTTTAGTAGAGTAACATGAAAATTTCATCATTTTTTATATGACTCTAGTAAATTTTTTTATCTGGATTACACATATATATTTCCACTTTTCTTATTATTACACTATTTCTGCTGATTTATAGTTTTTCCCATTATGTGATTCATAATGACTACAGAGAGTAGTCTCTACACAGACAGACCCTAGGCTGTTACATCTATTAAGAATCCTTTAGTTTTTAAGGAGTCGTGGTTAAGGTCATGTGATCAACTTGATTTAGTTATTTAGGAGTTAAATGTGTATGGGATTCTACCCACATTATATATTGTAAGATGTGTGTGACACCCCATGATTTCATCTAATAGGTGAAGGGTGAGAAACCATTACTAAGTAATAATATCACACAGATTAGTGAAATTTTACAAATATAACAATAAAAAATCAACCATCTCCAAATACCCATAAAATATTGAAGGTAATGTATAACTAATACCATAATGAAGGAATAAATTAAATCCCACGTTAGAGTATGATAAATTCAATGGAAAGAATAAACGACAATATAAAATCCCATTAAAACTGATAAAAGTGTCCATGTTTTTATGTTGTTGAGGATTTATATTAAATGAAACACCTAATACAACCATATTCAATCCAACTCACTATTCTCCATTGTCTTATGCTCCTCTTAGAACTCTACCAAATTGATTTTCATATTCATAAAAAATTTCATGTGCAGGAATATCCCATCAATCGTTGAGTTTAAAAATTCCCAGTTGGACACACAAAAATAAATAAACATAATGATCAAGAGGGTATTACTCTCATTAAATGCATTTTCAATATGTCAGGAAAAATATAAATTCAAATAAAAAAAGTAGATATAATAATAACAATGTTCATTTCATAAAAAGGACTCAACCATACATCTTACAAGTAGAATATACTAGTGTTTTTAATTTGATCAGATTCTATGATTAATCACACCACGAGATACACTATCACTAATGAAGTTTATCTAAGAGATCATTCACCTAAAACCTCTCCAAACAAGTACTCAATATTTATCCATGATCTTGATTCACTTATAGAGGGTCATTCCCAATACTCAAGGGGTACACCAAATACACTAGATCGAATAACACATTAAAACTATGACGAAATCGATACACAGGGTATCAAACCCATGGCTCACATGGGAACCTTAAAATATAATCTATAATAAACCCATATGTATGGTATCATGCATAATATGATATTAAAAACCCTACAAGATTAACAAATTATATAGGGGATCAACACCCAGCTCTTAATGGTCATTCCAATACAATAGAGCATACTTAGGATGATGAAGGGATGATAGAGGATCACACACTAGGTCACTTAGAGGGAAACAGAAAATTATATTTGATACTCATACCTTATAGGGGATCACAATCCTATTCTAAGGATGTATTTCCACACTAATCCCTCATCGATATGAACCAACGAATCAAGCTCAAACGATACTAGTCTATATTAAAATTGATCAAGGGGATCTACAAAATCACATACCAAAGCTAAACATGAAAAAGTGCAATACGATACCCTTTATGGAGTACATGACAAGTCCCCAAGGGTTCAAGAAATGTCTCACCTAGCATATATCATTTTATTCCATGAAAGTTCATAGTATGAAATCCTCAAAAACAAATCTTCTTTCTCATATGGTTACATGGAATATAGATTTCCATCCATCGCTCAATGTGTCCTATATACCCGTTCACATTCAAAATTAAAACAAAATTATGTGTTATCCAATGAATATGTCATGTGTGTCCACATGAGATTCTGGGCATGTATTCCTTATACATT
This sequence comes from Viscum album, assembly GCA_963277665.1. Classification (NCBI taxonomy): domain Eukaryota; kingdom Viridiplantae; phylum Streptophyta; class Magnoliopsida; order Santalales; family Viscaceae; genus Viscum; species Viscum album. Next base: position 383,616,348 of record OY728136.1, read on the forward strand.
TCGAGCCATCCACCAAGTATTACATGGAGTGTAATGTGGAACACAGGTTACGTAGCACCACATGTATTTCTAGGATTGTACTCTATATACGAGCCAATCCATACAATTAAGTCTCACATGATGTGTGGAGCCCCCTCCCCCCAATATAATGTGATATTTATCTCCTACATGAAAACCATTGAACCTTCTCTAAGGATACTACATGGCATGACTTCTGAAACTGCACTGTTTAAAGATATCATTTTTTATAATTATTGGTTAAAAATACGGTTCTTCTCCCATATCTTCTAACACCATTTCTACCATGATTCAAATAAAAAATTATCTATATAGGGAGACCAAAAATTGATCATCATAAAATTAAAGATTTTATCCACATTCTTTTAATGGGAAATACTCATCGTTTCACAATGTTATTAGCGAATGCCAATACAAGGAATAGAAAACCTTTTTTTGAACTTGGTCCATTTTCATAACCATGCCCCATGATTTCATCACCTATTTTGAATCCAATCCAAAATTATATATCCTATGTGATGAAAAATAGACATGCAATAGCTAAATACAATATAATTTTCGAACAATATGCTAAATGAATTACCAGTGATGAAAGTGTGATGAAATTAGTAAGAAATAAACAAAAAAAGTAATGAACCTATTACATTGATTATCTTGGACTCAATTTTTATCCATTATAATGAATAATGAATTTCCAATAATATATAAATAAATTTATAATTCTTTGAAGAAAAATCATCAACCAGAATCATCTATCGATCCATGAACCATTTTTTTTAGAAAAATTAGTTTGAGTTCCAAATGGGATATACTAATATGATTAATACAAATGAATAAAATCCCTACAATGAGTTGAGATCAATCATTGAGGAACAATGGTTTCATTCAGTCATTGTTGGTGAGATTCACAGACTCTCTTGGTGAAAAAATCCTTAGATAATCGATCATGATCCTCAATACATTTTCAATCCATAATATCTCTAATAATGGCCCCACTCCTATTCCAACCATTTTGCAGATAACACCAGTGATTTGGAAGAATTACATATTTATAGAGGAGATTGATGTTTTTGTGATTGAACATTGTAAATAAATAAATAATTTTATTTTATTATTTGAGCCTGTGACTGCACATTAACAAAACACCTCACACAAAAAACAATGTTATGTTATGCCTTGGGTAACACACACATTCCAAACTCAACAGTGATATCATATTTCTTATTCGACTCCTCATTCATGTGTAATTTTATAATTTATGAATAAATTTGTTTGTGTGTGATATTAATGTACAAAATTTTTATATAATATTAATATAAATCTTCTACCACCTCAAAATCTCACACAATCTTAGTACATGGATATAAAAATATTATTAAAATCTTCAAATTTCATAGATGCGAAAAATATAGCTGTTAAATTTGACCCACCCTCATTTGTTTTCCACTAGAAAAGGGATAACATACTCACTTGTGAGCATATAGGTCACACAAACAGACATCCTTCTCCCAAGGTCAGTCCTAAAGGTTCATAGGATATCATGAAACATGTACCCGTGTAAAAAACTAACCTACGAAGGGTATACTCTAGTTAGAATTATAACACTACCAAGATCCCCTAACTCGTTGTAAATGTTACTGCACCATCAATTTCTAAATCATCCCAGTCTACACAATGCATCATGTTTTTCACTCACCTCTTCAGCTTTGACATGTGTAAACCGTCGAGAAGATTATTGAATTGAATTCATAGGGTCTATTTGTTTTCCACCACAGTAACCAACCTCAATAACTAGATAAATGGCCTACAATACCAATGATATCCTATAGTATTGGCCAAATCACTATAATCCATGATGTGGAGAGAGATATCAGAACAAAAAATATCTACATTAATTCTAAAGGACACTTTCACCGGTCTATAACGTACTCCTAACCTTACTTGGCAATCCACATCCTCTATCGGATGAACAAAAACTTTTATATCTATAACTATCACTAACTCTAGACCAAAAAATATTAACTCCCACTAGCTCTGACTGGTATAATGATATCCTATAGTGCCCCTCGTACATGGATTCAAATGTTTCTACAACAATAGTAGAGAGTTAGTTGTTAGGATACATATACTCTATTGATAGTAGAATATTCTCTATTCTACAAACTAATGATAACAAGAAATCCCAAAACATGTTTTATAGATCCTGAATGGTCCTCCGTACATGGAAAACAACCAAGGGTAGAACAGTAATAAATTTCCACAACTAAGACATAAATCCGCTTACATCCTCTCCCTAATAATATTTTGAAGTGACCATCATATTTTGAAATGATCATCAAGATAACTCCATGAAGTCAGACAATCCCATGCATGCATAGGTGTCACAAACACTTTACTAAGCTATACTAATCTTCATATACTGATAGTTAGGACATTTAAAAATAAAAATATAAACATGCTATAATATCCCCAGCCACCAAACCTAATGCTGAAGGACCATTGTAAATCCCCATCTCTCATTAATGTATATCTATGGGAAAAATCTCCATATCGCCTCCTTCGATAGCATGAATAGTTTCATCATTCATACCTAGATAGGTTACCTGCTCTCCACCATCATAAAATCAATCATGAACATATCTACTTGTTTTATCCTCACACATTTCCTCAATATCGATAACTCTATGTTGTACCTCCCTGAATCATTGAATATGTTGATGGGTAAAAACCATTAACTGTATATACACTGCATCATCCATGACCTCAATGTTCATCTAAAAAGTGGTAAAATACTCTATCAACTCAATCAACAATAGCAGATGAAAAATAGTACAATGGTAATTTTTTACTAAAACCACACCCTTGGGTGGATATCTACATATCACTTATTCAAACATTATTGGATTGTTATCCCTACCTTGTCCAAGAAGACATATCCCAAGAATTAGTCATCCTAAATCTCGATCTAATACATCAAGAGATTATTGTAAAGATGGAACTATCATAATGTGTATAGAATAACCCTAAATCATCATGTGTTCCCCACCTTTGAATATTAAGTAACCTTTTATTTCAATAAGAATGGCTGCCACAGATCGATCCATGAGGGTTCCAAGGATCTAGTTCATAAGTCTCTTTACATGGTGGGGTGTTTACTAGTCTTAATGGTATCACAATGAACTCAAATAAACCATTATGTTTTTATATATAATTATTTGTTATATTATTCAATCCAATATGGAGCTGGTGATAACATGCCCCATGGTAAATATATGAGAATCACATTCCTCTTTAGCACTAGATAAAGACAACATCGATTCTATGGGGTTGCTACACCTTTCTTATATTCACGAAGTTTAAGAGAAACTAATCATAATTTAAACCTAATCTCGTAGTCCCCATCATGATTAATAACCTTGGACTTCCAAGGTGAACCCAACAGGTCTCAAATATCCCATAATCTATAGATTTTTTCAATCTCACCTTCATTATCAAAACAACTCACGTTCATATGATATGATAGTGTAGATATCAGGTCAATTATAGGTTCTTATATCTATATAAAAAAATACATGGGGTGTTAATCATGTCAATTCTGTAAGGAAGTCATCCTTATACCTCTCCCATATTACAAAAACATAAATCACTTAGCATCCACCACCCCAAGGTCATACTAGCCAACTGAAAAAAATTATGTTGTATCCTCCTACAAAAAGTCTCATCCATCCATTCTGGGGATTAGTCATTACCAAAGGAGGATAATTATATCAAAAACACGGATTCACAACAACAATCACTTGTAAAAATCAACATAGAAAGGATGGTACACCTGCAGTCCATAGTTGGGAAAAATCGTTGTGCTCACTACTGTTATGAAAAGGTTGCACACAAGCATATCAATCCTCCATAATCATGGAAAAATATTAATAGAAGTGTGTGATCGTCGATCCTATATTATGGATCCTAAATATACAATGGAGGATCCATCAAATGAAATGGGATCTCATAGTCTCAAACTACAGATATAGAAATAAAATAGTTTATTGTTCCTTTGTATATCAAAACTACAGCTAAATTATAATTTAACCAGACCATGCATTTAATGATTCTTGAATTGTCTAGTTTATATGCCTCTAATTAAAATAACATCATATGTCACTGAAAACTATCTCCCTATGTCTGGATTGAAATTATTGGGGGTGGTGGTGGTGGGAATTGATCAAAGTGTTAGCAGCCTTCTACTTCTCTCTAAGATCCTCTAACACACCTACAATCATGAAGACCTCCTTATTCCACCAAATTCTATTATTTTTTTGGTATATTAAGTATATGTTTATTTTAAATTTGATGTTTAGGACAATATAATGTGAAATGCTCATGTTTATATCATGTGTATACACGAATCATCCTTGTTGAACTCAGATGTCCCTGAGGTGCTCATGAACAATGCAGTCTCATGTGTTGTGACCTGCATTTCATTACAATTACCATCAAATACTATACTCCCTAGATCACAAGTGATAAATAACAGGGAATGTCATGATATATTTTCTATCGCTAATCATCATCATACGGTACCAACATATCCATCCATGTCACCTTACAATAAATCAAATCCTCAAATACCATAGGATATAAGTATATGTACTGATCAAAGAAAAAACACCACATGTTGTTAACATAGAAGGAAAAATTCCTCATGACCAGAACCCTATATGGAGGACACAACATCAATCAGGTTGTACTTTTGATCCTATTGTTGTAATCACATTGGGTGTCCTCTTGGACACATCTTGAAAGAAAACATGGTGTATGACTGGAAATGGGTATATCATGGGATATGACCCAAGGAGCACATGGAAAACACAACCCATCCATATATTACGCATGTAACAATGTTTTTCCCTACATCCAATGCCTATGTGTAATGTCTCAATAATATTTTTATCAATGTCATGATTAATTTTTATGTTGTCCTCTTTACAAATACTATATTTCCAAGACTGAAAGCCAAACATGAAAGCTATATCATTATTATGATAAATAAAAAACTAACAACACAAACATTGAATATTGAACCTATAATCTAATGATGAAACTACTCTAATACCACACTTTCACAATGTATCCCATAATGGCATGTATAGTTTGTGGTATGCTGAGTGTGACACATTAGGCCTACCTCAAAAAAGCAAGGCACTTTTTCTGGCTTTGAGTAGACACATCTCATATATAGGAGTAATTTGAATAAACTATCTATACATATAAATACATCTCTAAATACCAATATAATGTTGTTGATATAAAACAAATGATATCGTAATGTATGTATAACATCTATCTCATGAAATAGTACAAAAATGTACGAGAAATCATAAAATGGATAACCACTAGCCCACAAAAACTCATAAAAGAGTTCATTCAGATACATAGGAGGGGAGTGATATCTAATAAAATTCTAAGTACAACCATATTCAGTTTATCTAACTAATCCCTGTAGGCACCAGGTCCTCCTATGACTCATTAAAATGTCATTTCATCGACATAAGACTTAAATTTCAATGGAGAATCCCACACCGGAGTGATTATAACAATACCTAGTAAGACTCCCCGAAATAAACCAGTCATAAGAATAAATAGAGTAGTAATCACATCACAATATATAAAAATAGGGCTTGAAACATATAAATAAGTACAAAAATAACCAAATATAATTATAACAGAATTCATGTCTCAAAGAGGTCTCAAGAATACTTCTATTCATTAAATTGTTATAGAGGTATCAAGGAATAATTTTTTTCCTATTAGTCACTCTAGAAGCTATGATATTAATGATGACACTCATCTACGTGGACATTATCATTGAGCCATGAAAAATAAGTACTCCATGAGTCTCCAAGATGTTGATACGCAGATCGGGTAACATACCTCATTCTAATGGTGTACACACAAACCCCAACTGGAATAAATGTAAATTACTCCATGGAGATCAACACATAGATAGTGGATTATACCTAGGGATCATGGGGGATAATGAAGAAAAAATATTAAATAAACCACTATGTAGGGGATCATATGTATGATGATACAGTGGACCCTAATAGATTAACCTGCTAGAGTGGGGATTTACCCCCTTTGCATGGTGGTCATATTGATACCAAGAACCTACATTGTATGATGAAGTCATGATAGAGGATCAAACCTTTGGTCATAATGAGGGACTCCACAAACTCTATCTGAGACTCATTTCAAATAGGGTATCAAAATCCTATATTGAGTATATAATACAACAATGTAACCTTATAGTTATTGACCATGTGATCAGGCTCAACTCACACTAGTCTACACATTACGAATTCAAGGGGATAAAACCAAGCTCATAATGTTGATAAACTGCAAAGAAGGAAGATTCCATTCAACCTTTTAAGGAGTACAAAGTGTGTTGATAAGGTACTCAATAAGCCTTCCTAAGCATGTAACTGCCTGTTTCTCACTCTTACATGACATACAGTTCTAAAAAATACATGTTAGATCCCATAGGGGAACAAGGTGTGTAGAATTATATCTTAATCTCAGCATGTATCATCAGTCCATAACCATGTACATTCTGAGATACATGGTTTTTTTCCCAAAAAGAACATTGTGTGGGTCCACATGGGATCCAGATCATGTACTCTCTATATATTTCATGAAATTTTCTAAGGGTTGCATGGAGTGTAACTTTTCACACCTCACATGTAGCACCACATGAATTCCATGACATGTACTCCATTTACACATTGAACCATCCAACTATTTTTTACATGGAACGTGTTTCCACAAAATATTGTGTGATATTTATTACCTATATTGAAATCCTATCCACCATTCAGAAGGGAATATGAAATGTGTGTTTCTAAACTCTGCACCGTGATGTTTGGATTTTTTTTGAATCATTGATTAATCACATAGTTCTTGTTATTACTCCACCACTACCGGTTTCACTATAATTATTTCCCAATATCATGGATCTTGGTTGAAGAAGAATTTTTAACTATCGATGGATGATTTTGATGATGTCATTCACTCATGAAATGAACTCTTTCACATTGTGATGTTTCCACTCATAAAACATGGAAAAATGAACCCCAAATCCAGTCATTAACGATTTCCTTCCCCACACACTGAGATTAAGTCAATGATCTCAGACCCAATCATATGGTATACATCTTTTTTTCTGTTGAAATGTCATGTATCAGTCGAACACTGAGTATTATTTAAATCATTGGATAATGAAATTTATTGAGATAGATAGGCAAAGAAATAATGTAGAAAAATTAAATCACAAAAGAAGAAGTAATCTCATCCATCATTACAGTTCTCTTAGAATAATTTATATTATAATGAATAACATAGTTCCAATAATATTGAAATAAAAAATAAATTCCTAAAACATAGGATGACAATTAGTCAATCAAAATAATCCATCGATCAGTTTATTAATTTTGTTTTATGAATTGGTTTTCATTTGTTATGGGGAATCAACATGTTTTAAATCTAAAAAATAAAGATATCTACCAATGGTGTGGATCAATTTTTGGAGAATAATGGATTGGGGTCTCAATTATTAGAGGGATATTTGAAGTCCGTTTGAAAAGCTGAACCTCAAGAAACCAACCGTGGTCATCGATCCGCTGTGTTTCTCCATGTTCTCCTCAAACTTATCCGCTTTTAATCCTTGTGTTATGGGTATAACCATTGGAATTTTTCATAAAAATATATTTATATATCATATATATGTTCTTGGATTTAACCATAACATCATACATAATAAGAACATAAATATTATTATTTTACACTGTAATTGCACATAAAAATTCACGACGCCCATATCGGTTATGGCATTGATAGGGTAAAATATATTTTTCCAGACTCAACGGGGTTGTCATATTTAACATATGAAATCCCACTCTAAATTCATTTTATTTTGTTAGAATAATTGGGTGTGCAAGAAATTAATTTGTGTCCTATTTTTATAATATCAATACTGAGCCTCCTTGAGACTCTGAATCTCATTTTTTCTCCATGATATACTATAAAATAATTCAATTAAATAATAAAATTCATTTCAAGGAAAAATAGGGAAGATAGATTCTTACCACTTTCCAAAATTTTCACATTGGAAAGTGAAGACCTACTCACATGTGAGGATACCAAGCTCTCAACTAGCCTTCCAACTCATACGAGCTCTTGTGAAGGATAAAAAAATTTCAACAAACATGAACTCAAGGGAATAAATTTCTATTGATGGGTATTATTTGGTTGATACTCAATCTCAATTGGGATCTTTGAACTCATTGAAATTGGAACACCACATTCAATGTACATGTCATCCTTATCGATAACGTGTAACAAGTCTTACACATGTCTTATTAGCTGCAACATGTGGAATACATCAAGAAACAAATATAACTATATTAACATGGTATATCAATACAAAATGTAACTAACCCATCATTGAAACATGAAAAAGGCACTACCATTCACGGGACAGTCTATTATCCTGGAAAAATGCCTACAACCCTTTGTTATTGGACATATCTCGAAATACATGATCTCTCCATCAAACATAATGGTAATTTTCACTGATATAAAATGAAATATTTACATTATTAGGTTCTCCTAATCTGACTATTGATATGATAAACCTTTTGTAGCCATATCTAAAACCAATTCTAGGCTTACAATTGCCTTTTCTCACATTCTCTAACCAGTAATGTGGTGACCTATAGGCTCTCCCATATTTGACCTAAAATGGTGATACATGGATGCGAGAGAGGATTATATTATGATAATAAAACTTCACTGATTATAGATGATCCTCCCAGTTATATACCAATGCTAACATGTTGTCTTGAAGCATGTTTTTCAAAACCTGAATGGGCTTCATTACTTGAAAAACTACTTTCGGTAGAACAGTTGTTCTAAACCACCACTAAGACCTAAGGAAACCTATATCCTCTCCATAATCACTTTGTGATGTAATAAAAATTGTCTGCAATAATCATCGACATAATTCCATGAATCTGAATTAACTCTTTCATGAACTGGTATCCCAAAATCTCAACTAATCTATCCCAATCATTGGTTACTGAAATGTGAGATATTAATTGTTAACACTTCCATAAGATAAAACATGTGTACCCATCATACCCAATAAAATGGATATTGGTACATAATTATCTATCATATATGTAGTGATAAGGGAAATAATCATCCTCATCACCACCTATTACAACATGATTGTTGTTATCAACCATCCTTAGAAATATGATGTAATTCCCACCACTAGAAAACCCATCAAGAACATTTCTAACGGATTTATGGTCACACAAGACCTCAAAATAAATATCCCCATGTTTTATCTCTTAGGATCACTATTGAAATAGAGTTTTTATTACCATATATTGGAGATATGTTGCACTATCCTGAATCTCATTGGACAAATTCACTATCACATATATAAACAATAACAAATGAAAATCCTAATTGTGAGTATATGATACTATGGTCATGCCCTTGGGAGGATCCTAAGGGAGTACTACCACAAACTGTACTAGGTCATCTTTCACTCCTTTGGATAAAAGAAATATCCCAATAAGTGGAACTCTTGAATATAAAACTAATGTCATAAGAGATTCCGATTAAGAGATTCTGTTGAAGCATGTATATAACCATCCTCAGAAATATCACAAGCACTATCTCTGATTCGAGAGTATAGAAGGATGTAAATAAGATAAACTACCATTAATCAATCCAAGTGGGGTCAATGTATCATGTTCATAAGTCTCAAAACATATTGTATCATTCAATATTCCAAATGGTATCACTAATAAATTAAACAAACTATAATGCATTTAGAAACACACCTTCGGTTTATCGTCATCTCAAACCTGGGCATAGTGATAACTTTTTTGGAGGTCAAAATAAGAGAACCACTTTTCCCCTATCCATAAGGTGAAGAAATAATTGATTTTTAGGTGTGGGTACACTTCTATGTTATTCACCTAGTTTTGGTGACATTAATCCACACATAAAATTGAGCTCTCATTTAAATACTAGGTGAATAATATTGGGGTTTTCGATGGAACACAATGTGTCAAAAAAATCCATAACTCTACAGATTTTTCCATACATACCTTTAACTCCCATTACTTATTAGGTTCAACCAATATAATAGAGATTATATATGGTTATCACTAGGTTAATGTACATAATTAAAAATATTCATCAATACAGATATAATCCTAGAATATCCTTAGGGAAAACATTTTCATAACTCTCCCAAATGACATGAACTCAATGATCATAGAACCCATTTCATCAAGGTTCATACTGGACAACTGATAAAAAAGTGGTCATCTCCTATAAAATAAAATAAAATTTTCCATGCATTGTATTACACCTTACCAAAGGTGGAAAACTCTATCCCACAACAAGGATTCCCAGCAAGCCTCATTAGTAATTGTAAACTGGGCATGGATTGTAGAGTTCTAGTCCATAATCTAGGAAACATCGCTGGGTACCACTACCACTACAGAATGTTTCCACATAGGGATCTGTCTTATCCAAAGACATGTCACACTACCAATGGATGTGTGTGATAACCTATCATCCCTTCTAGAGCATCCATATTCAAGGATTGATCTTTGGTCTCACTAGAACCTAAATGTTTTAATCTTGTAATATAGTGAGAAATGGGTGGATCATTCATGTCTCTATCAAAGGTATAGATAAAGTATAAGATACATATATTATACCTCAAAATAATTAGTGATCATATATTTCAAAAGCCTCTAGTGGCTATATATTACCATGTCCCGGACCACCAACTCCTCGATTTTGAAATTTACTTTCTAGTGGTGGTGGTGGAATAAATATGTCAATGCATCAGCAAAATCATGTTTCTCTACTAGCTCCTCTACCATGCCTTCCACCATTTTGACCTCCATGTTCAACCTGAATCGTTTCCATAGGTAGCCTATTGAACATCTTCTAATCTAACGTAAAATTGGTATGATAAGGTCATTTGATATGTCCATGTCATGTCCATCCCAAGCTAAAAAACACATGTGGCTCATTGAACTAAGTTATCCCTGAGGACATCATGAATAAAAATGGATCTTTTGTGATGACCTATATCCCATTCATTTTATTAGGAGGCCCTTCTTTCCCTAGAAACAAATAGATATCTAACCAGTAATCCCAACATATAGGTAATATAACTTTTCATCGTTATCCTCTTCCAATAGATCCTTCAATTTTATTATAATGATATGTTGTATCCACCTGAATCATCATGGGTGGGTCATTGTACTGATCTTGAGTGAAATAACCATTGGCTATCCATCGGGAAAGAAAAATTGACTTTTGAAAAGGCCCCAACATAGAGTCATCATCATCTATAAGTTAATAATTTCAAACATGTTTGGGATGACTTGTCAGTTATCATTAGACAAACAAGTAGAAATAAGATAGTACATGCCTCTATCAAAAAGTATAACAACAGAGTTGACTCAATAGGGACATGGAAACCAAAACGAATTTCTATATGATACATGTTGAAATTTTTTCCTACATCCTTTATTAACATGTTTTGATTCTAAAAGAAGGTTATTAGATACATGGAGAATAGATATGTTGACCACCACGCTAACATTATATTCCTTAACCTAAAATCTTGACATGAAACACTTAAATTTGTATCCATAAATCTAAAACCGATCAAATATATTGAAAATCACCAAAATACAGTACTAGGATGAATCTCTACTAATACCAATCTATTATTACCTAACCTAACATGGCCTTTCCATCTAGTGGTAAGCTGAGTGTTACACCATAAACCTGCATCTGATAGTGAAGGAATGGGAGACTGACCACAAGTAAGAATATCAAAGGCATGAGGGGAATTTTTACATTGTACTAATACATATGGAAACATATCCAATTCCCTTATAGTGATGATTCTAATGTAAAAATGTTACTATAATGTGTGCATGACATCTATTCCACATCTGAGTATGATAAAAGTACTTGAATTTTTAATTTTCATAATACAAGGCCACCAAAATAGATAAAAGAGTACATCCTTCTATGTTGGATGGGACTGCTATCAATTGAAACACCTTGTAAAATCCTAATTTTTCTATATCACTATTATCCATGGGCTCTTAATCTTGGAAGGAATAAATAAAAACTAATGTCATCTCAATAAGAAATGAAATGTGTGGGTAGAGCCCCCACATGTGTGATAATAACAATGCCTATAAGGACACCCAAAAAATAGAACATAAGCATCATTAGAGCATTTAGCTAATCTTATGGTATGTAAATATGGAATGAGACCTAGAAATATAAAAACTATATATACTCATAATATACTCCAAGGCTCAAAGAGGTATCTACCATACTACCACCCATAGGAATTTATTTGAGGCTTCAAAGTAACACTAGTATATGAGACCTCACTCCATGATCTATATTATCCCATGTGAAAGATATCTGAGAAGTATTGATCATCAATACTCCAAAAAATTACTCTCTAGGTCTCCTATTTCACTATTCATAAATAGGGGATCACACCTTCTGATCGTGGATATGTCTAGTAACCAAAAATAGAATTACCCAAAATATGTCATGAAGATTGATACATAGATAGAAGATCTCACCCATGGATATTCGGGGACACTAAAACACATTGTAAAATAACCTAACAAGTATGGGATCATATGTAAGATGACATCATGAACCCTTTAATATTATACTTTTAGTTAGGCGGTGGACTTCATGTGCCCTATGGTCAGACAGATACAACGAACCCTTCATAAGATGATGATGTTATGATAGTGGATCAAACCCTGGTTCACCTAGATGGACTCTAGGAGGATTACCTGAGACTCATCCTATACAAGGGATCAAAAAAATATTCTGAGGATGTAATGTCACATTGTTCCCGCATATGGATGGTCCAAGGGAACACACTGAACAAATACAATTATAGACAACAATGGTTCAAAGTGATCTACCCAAGCTCACACCAGAGCTCAACTAAAATGAATGAGGTCTTAAACCTTCCCTTTCTATAGTACATGGTGTGTCCATAAAGTACATGGCATGTCTCACTAATCCTAGATCTGCCTGTGTCTTGTACTTCATGACAAGAATTTATTCAAAATAAATAGAATTTCCCATAGGGGAACATAATGTGACTATGTCCTTCCAGCACTCAATGCTTTTCTTCTTACCATTCATGTTTACCTTCAGATGTAATTGTTGTGTTCCCCGATGTACACAATGGTTGGAGAAACACAAGATCGTTGGTGTTCAAACGTTTTATAGACTTATTCATCCACCAATGGGTACACATATTGTGAATTAGAACGCATTGTTTGTATCTCCACATGGATTCCTTGGAATTTAATTTTTATTCATTTTGATCTACCCAACAGAGTGTCACACAGGGTGTAGGTTAACCACATTGTGTGTTATATTTTTCCCCAACATGGAAACCTTGGATTATGGTCTAAAGGGACTATAGGGTGTGTGTTCCTAAACTACACAATATTTATCATGTATTTTACCAAAATAACTAGTTCTTAATTTAGTTCTGAATAGAGATCCATCTCTATCATTTCAACCGGGATAGTTATCCCGAATCATATGGAAATGTTTTGGCTATATACTTTCCTTTAGAAACACCCACAATCAACTCACGTTACTACCACACAACAATCTAGGAAATTCTATCCCCAGATTTGATCATGATCTATCATTTTCACCACACACCTTGACTTCATCATCAATCATAAACCCAAACCTATAAATAATAACCCCTAATCTAAATGAATTTTTTGGAAATGGGAGTTAAATGATACATGGAAGAAAAGAACCAATCCAAAAGGAGGAAAAACATTTCTATTGTTTTATTGTCATTAATTATTTTCCATTATAATGATGAATTATTATCTAACACTAAATAATTAAATAAATCAATTATTTAATGGTAGGATGATAAATAGTCAATTGAAATCAACAATCAATCTGTGAACTGATTATGTTTAATGAATTGGTTCATTTTCAAAATGGGATATCAATAAACGATAAATAAAAATAAATAAAATAGCCCACCTATATTTTTGATCAATTCTTTGTAAATAACGATTTCAATCCATCATTGTTGGATTGATCCATGAACAACATTAGTGAAATAGATCCATATGGAATCAATTATTATTCCCTATGTTATCCTTTAATGGATCCTCTCCCAATACCAAGTTTATTCTTATATCCCTATTTATTTTTCAGAACTATATATTTATTGAGGGGATTTAGGTCACTAAATATGAACATTATAAATAATTGAATTCATTTATTTATTTTATTACTAATTCTTAATACTTCATTTAAAAAAACACAAAACACTAAAAAAAGGTTATAACTCACCTAGAGTAAAACCCATGTTTCTAACACACAAATTGTCTCAAATTTCCAAAATGGATTCTCATTTGGGAGTAATTTATTTAGTTTACAATTACTATGCATGTGTGATACTAATATAATTGATATTTTTATAAAATAAATATAGTGCCTCTCTAGGTTTCATTATATAATGATGTCTTAGTTACAGAATCTAGAAATATTCCATAAAATAATCCAATTTCATTTGATAAAAAAACAGTGACATTAGATATTACAAATTTTTGTGTCATACATTTGGTTGATTGGAACTCATATGTTTCTTTTGAAAATTGGGAATGAGGAGTGGTACTAGTATATAATTGAAAATAAGTTTTATAATTGCGAATTAGAATAAAAGACAATATCATGGGAAATGTTTAAACACTATGATCATGTTTTGATAGGATATTACAATTTTATTGGTCATTGTTGAAATGAATTGGAATCTTTTATCAAGGTCATATAGTGGGGATAACCATGTAAATGATGATTAATTGGGTTATGAAACCTTCATGTATTAGTGATGGATTGGTTTGGGTATGATTCTACACTTTGTTTTGATCAGGGCTATTAGAGGTGGCTTGGATTTGGGGGATTGATACTATATAAGTGGAATTGGGTTGTGATAACCATTTGGAACTCAGACCTGGTTCATAGATTTTAGTGGTGAATTAGTGTCCAAAATAGGTCATGACATATTGATTGATTTAAAATGATAATTATCATAGGAGAGAGGAGTTATGGTGGGGATTTTTAAGATATTGAATCGGTATGGGATAAATATACTAAATGAAATATGAATTTTTAGACTTCTGGATGGGTTGAATTTATAGATGTTGTTTGGAATTTAATATTAAGAGTTGGAGTCATTAAAGAGGTGTAATCTATCCATGACAACATTATTATCTAGTGAAATCATTCCTTGTGCATTACACTTATCACCTTGTCCACCATAGGTTTGGATTGTGACATAAATTGTACTTCTTTAATTCTTTTTCCCCCATGTGGGGTGTACCCTTCATTAAATTAAATTATTGTGACATAAATAACCTTGCATGGGATCCCATGGACATAACAAATGGAGTTGTAGGTGGAATTTAGATGAATACACTGAGTATGCCATGTGAGGACACTTGAGTAAATATAGAGTAGTTGGGATTGTTTAATAGAAAATGGTTGATTTATACTTCCCTTTTGATATATTGATATCCCAGGTTGAAGTGCTATAAGAATATTGAACAGGGGTTTGGTGAGCAGGATAACCTCAGATGACCAGGTACATTGATATTGGTTTTCTACCATCATTATAAACTATATCCATTACAGAAAATATTTGAGTCCAATGTGGTTATATTTTATTTACAACAATGTTACATATAATGATGTCCTCTGTGAGGATATTTGTCATCCCTGTGACTATAGATTAAATCGAGGTCCCTAGTTGGGTTCCTCAATTTATTCATTGAAATCAGGGGTATAGAGTATGTTCCAATTATCTTTGGAGAGTATGGTTTCCAACCGATAATTTTTTATTATTTATCTTCATTATCACATGGAAGACACTTTAACTGGTGGTGTTATAAAGATGAATTGGGGAAATAATTGGGGTGGTATTTTTTTAATTTAGAATTCCCATTATGGTGTGTTATTTCTTTTACATATTGAAAAAAACTTTTGTATAGGCTTTTTATTATCACATAAAAAACTCCCATTTAGGTTGTTGATGTTACTTATGGTCTCATTCCCTTGCTGATAAACCTCTCATATGGATAGTCCAAGTTAAGTATGGTCTTTTATCATGGATTATAAAACTTCCATAGGGGGATTTTCATATAACTTATAGTCTTATTAAATCTCTCAAAAAAATCCCATAGTGTAGGTACATGATTTATATTCTATATAATATGGAGAGATGGTCAATTTAATTGTTGGTGTGGTCATTCTGACGTTCTCTGAGACACATCGGTATTAGTCGAAAGGGTATGGTTAATCGATGTCACATACTTTAGGATCGAAGATGGTAAATATTTTTAGACTGGATTATATACATACATTGTTGTTATTATTATGTAAATGTTCTTTGCAAAGTCCTTGTAACATGATCCGAGACATTCTAACTATAGGGGAAATAATTTTGTTTGTGGTTTTATTTATTTAATTGTTATAGATATTTACTTTAACAGAGCATGTCATAAGGACTTAACACATTAGTTTATGGATTATATGGGACTAATTTGGTGTTCCCTTATTTGGATATGTAATCACATAATGATCGGGTCTCCATTGCACTTGGGTAACATAGAAGACACTTACATGATCACAGGTATTGGTTAGGCTTGATCTCGGTACTATGTGTTCGAGATAGAGAAACTCAAGTGGGTACAGGAGATTGTTGGTGATACATATTGAATAGGGAATGCATTATTTTTATAATTTTGTATCTTTAATTTAGTTATTTATATATAAATATATGGTTAGCCTAGTGGGAGATTATTTTTTTATTCCAGGATGGTCCTTGGATTTTGTACTACTTCCACATTTATTTTTTATTATTAGTTATGATTAATGTTCTTGATTATTCAAATTTGAATTTTTGGATTATATTTTATTATCTTTTTATAATTGTATACTCTAGTACAAGGGGTATAATATTCCAAAAAAATTAAAATAGTCCTTCATATAATGGGGATGAACTTTTGAATAAGAGAAGGAACACCTGAGAACATCTAGGAACTCCGATCTGGTTACTACTCAGGGTGACCCATCCTGAGACATTACATCTGTAATGGACCAGGTTTGGGGGGGGGGGGTCCATTACTTGGTAAAAATCTGATGTTGGGTGTTCTGGGTAGTCTGGGAAAGTTATAAGGCTTCTCGGTGAAGTTTTGACCCCTAACGGTAGGCCTACCAGTAGCCTTATCCTACCGGTAGCAGGCCTACCAGTAGCTCGGCCTACCAGATGCTCAGTCTACCGGTCGCTGCAGCCTATCGGTAGCTCGACTACTGGTGTCTCTTGCCTACCCCACAGGTTATCACAGTAGAGCCTCCTTTTTGCGAAAATTGTGTTTGAAACCCTATTTTGGCCCTTTAATCTTGGTTTAAAAGACGAGTAACGCCCTTAAGTGGTGTTTAATTAATTTTTTATTAGGTACCCTGGTGCATGTGTCAGTTTAAACCAACCCTAAAGGTGGGGACACTTTAATGACGTGTGGGGCAGCATGGTCAACCCACGACGCCGCTCCTTATGCGATTTCACGTTCTTATCTCAACCGTCCCCGTCCCTTATAAACTAAAGGGTTCTCCCTAGGTTTCTTTTTCACGATCACCCTCCCATCGTTTCGCCTACTCAGGATTGAGTTCCCGAAGCCTCACCCCTATAAATCTTGCATCCCCTGTTACTCGCGCGTGAATAGAAGCTTCGATCATCGATCAATCAAGTAGGGTTTCACCTTCATCTCTCCTTTTTGTGTATCATGCGGGGTGGGTAGGCTTTTGTTTCTGTAGAATTGGATGAACCAAAAATAAATGAAGATAACAAACAAATTCTAAATAATGAAGGGGATGGGTGTGAATGATGTTTCTCTGATTAATGATTCATGAATTGTGCGGGCTTACATCTACTGAAAATCATGGCCGTTGGTTGTCATTGTATATGCACTAACAAACCCATACCTCTGGTAATGTTTAAATGTCTTGTATTGCGATTATTAACCTCTGATGTGTAAATGAATTTGGTTAATTACGTATATTCGGGCAAATAAATTGAAAGCACCACGAATAACCCTTTATGTGATAAACCCGACTAAAGTACACCGAAATTGAAATCATGGTGTGTGTTAAATATTTTAAATCTGAAAGTACTGGAATGGGCTTGCTTTGTGTTTGTGGTAGTGGTTTGGTTGTTTCCCTTTCAAGGGCCGATTGCTGGGTGATGTGGGTGGGGATGGGATTTCCTGTGGTTATGCTTCAGTTTTGAATTTATGGATAGGTGGTTACATTGATTATATCACGAATTAGGGTGGGATCCTCTGTTGATGACAAACCATTTGCTTCTGGAATTTGGGAAAACATGGGGTAGTATCTTGGGGTTTTCCATGGTTCCTGTACTTTGAGGGATCTCACATATCACTTTTTGTGGTTGTGACTTTACAAGGGAACCGGGTGTGAACGTTTAAGTTGATGTTTGACTGTACTCTTTCCATGGCTTGTTCTTATGCTTTCTAGTTTCCCAAGTAGGTACAGAAACATATATAAACATTATTACGGAACATGGAAATAGGGATGGGAAAATGGTTTTGGTTTGGTATGAATTGTGACTTGGGCTTGGGTGTTGATTGTGTTCTTTAGGCTAGATGAAGAAAAACCTTGATTTGGGTGAGTTCTTGTTACCTATACATATAATTGTAATTTTTTGTTTCCCATTCACGACCCACCAAAGTTGAGAACTTAGTGCCGAACACGCCCATTTCATGGGGGAGGGTGTTTTTTCCCAACACTTATATTAGTGGCTGGTTATTAGCTCTTTTCTGCTCCCTTTCCCGGATAGACCTAGTGTCTTTGGGCAGGCTGTGATGGCCTGAAGTCCATTATTAGCCCAAGAGTCTTTAGACGGGGATAGTGTGGTGGTTGGCCCAGGTGTGTGTGAGCAGGTGGCTTCCCAAGTATCTTCAGAATGAGTCCCATGTGTCTTCGGGCGTGGCAGTGGTTGTTCTGGCCTAGGTGTTTGCATGCGTGGATTACGTGTGACAGTTGTGGCCTAGGTGTCTGCGGGCGGGTTAGTGGTTGTGGCCCAGGTGTTTGCGTGCAGGATGTGTGGTTGTGGACCAGTTATGTGCGGGCGGGGTATGGCAGTGGGACTGTGATGAGAATGGCGGGATTGGTCCAATGCATAGGATGCCTTCAATAACCAGTGGGAAAGTGTCATAGGGTACCCAAAAATCGATGTGCTATTACTATACATTACTTAACTTGCATTATTTGGGAGTGTTCCTTGGTGAGGCTTGGGTTGTTAGTTTCCTTTCTAGGTGCTTGGTTATCTCTTTTCTCATAGGTAATTAGTATGCCTCCCCACTTTTTCACGAGAGCTTTTGGTTTTTCCCTACTGAGTATACTTGTATACTCACCCTACGTATATAAAACTGCTTTAAGGTTTCCAGGAGGACTTCAGGGATCGTGATGGACCGTACTAGCTAGGACCATGGGGCAGTTGTTGTTATCGTCTTTATTTCTTTTTGTACTTTATCTTTGGAGTTCTTGTATCGTGTATCTTTTACTTTTGAACATTCATGTGGGAATGGTTTACTTTTGGCTTTACTTTTCCTTCAGTTTTGGTGTTGTTGGGTTTCATCATATTATCTACCGATCCTATTAAAAGAAAAATGGTAATGCCTTCCATTTAGTGTGTGATTCCACACCCTTGGTGCTGGTTTCCACTCCAGGACCTATTGAATGCCGGTTTCGGGGGTCATTATCTCTCCTTCAACATAAAGAAGGAAGGGCCTTGCAATATGCTAACCATTCCCTCCTTTTGGTGAAGGCAGGTCGTGACAGAATGGTATCAGAGGTAGGTTGAGAGATAGGATGGATTCTGGAGTTAGGCACAGTAAATATTGCATG
Organism: Viscum album; assembly: GCA_963277665.1. Classification (NCBI taxonomy): domain Eukaryota; kingdom Viridiplantae; phylum Streptophyta; class Magnoliopsida; order Santalales; family Viscaceae; genus Viscum; species Viscum album. Next base: position 383,636,481 of record OY728136.1, read on the forward strand.
GGATGGTATGGTATAATTTTTGGCCGACTGTGGTGCGTGAATTAGGCCAGGGAAGACCGACTAGGACACGAGATTTTAGGGCCCCCCGTGATCCGATGCAAGAACTATGGATCTACCAACCGACCATGTGAGGCCACACTGATTGCTGGGTAGAGACCCTAAGAATGATACATGCATCATAATGAATTGTGTTCTCGTGTTTCTAGGGTGTTTTGGGGATTTGAAATAAATAAGAAGTTAAGAAGTTTAAGAACAAATATTTTGCACTAATTGGGCTTAGTACTTCCTTGTTTACCTTGAAACTATGCCACCCAGGAGATGACCATGAGTTGTACGGGTGATCGAGGCCCATGAGGTTGACTTGGAAGATCGAAAGAGTGCTGATCGAGAGGAGGAGGATGACGATTGGAAGATGAGGCATCGGTCCTTTAGCGACAGACCCTCAAGAAGTATGAGGGCAGCACCTCTGACATGAAGACGGAAAGCTAGATAGAAGAGATGGTGATAGCTTTCGTCCGGTTTCGGGCCCTGACTGAGTACTGGGTTCCTCTGGACATCATCCAGATGCGGGGAGCAGTGCGTCAGTGGTGGATGCTCAACATGGGGGAGATGAGAGAGGCTGAGGTGGCATGGGCTGATTTTGAGAAGGAGTTTCGGGCAGAATTCCTCTCTACTACGATGAAGGCGGAGAAGAGGCAGAAGATACTCTCCCTCCATCAGGGGAGTATGTCAGTAAGGGATCTGGGGTCAAGTTCAAGAACCTCCTACACTTTGCCTCAGACCTCTTTCCAGATGAGGAGTCTCGGGTGAGATGTTTAGAGGAGGTGCTCCGACCCTCCCTATAGTACGTTGTTACCCCCTTCACCCTGCCGATATACATGGAGGTCCAGAATAAGGATGAAGTGGTGGAGATGATGAATTCTCTGGGAGGTGTGACATGAGAGGGGATCCAGCTGGGATCATCTAAGGTGAAGGTTTTCAGTACTAGACCACTAGAATCGGGACCCTCTCGGTTCCAACCAGCAGGGAGCAGCCCGCAGTAGTTCCAGTTCTGGTCCCCCAGTCCTCACCCTTTCCCTTCGGGCCTAGGACTAATGTGCTTCATCTGTGGGAGACATGAACATCTCTGGAATCAATTCCCGGACCGAGTACATCATGGCAGTGGTGGACAGGACCAACACCAACTCTAGCAGTAGCTTCCAGCTAGGCCTTTCCAGCAGTAGTAACAGGGGCAGCGATCTCCCGCTCCTCTGAGGGAAGATGTTGCAGGAGGTGGCCTACCATAGGGTGATCTTCAGGGACCTCAACCAGGGCATTTTCAGGGAGGTGGCCGATAGCCGAGGGGCAGAGGAGCTGGTCGAGGATAGTTGCACACTATTTAGTCAGCGAATCCAGTAGGGCCGGAAGTCGTTCGAGGTACGATCAGTTTGTTTAGCACCCTTGCTTATGCCTTGTTCGATACCGGAGCTTCGAACTCCTTTGTTGCACCCAGTCTAGCCCATGCCCCGGGTCTAGATCCCGAGAGACATCTATATCCCCTGGTGCTGAGAACACCAGTCAGAGGTCAGACCGACTTGTTATATGTTGGTTGAGGATGCAGACTGATGATAGGGCCATATCAGTCGGTCAGGGATCTACTACTACTACAGATACAACCATTCGATGTCATCCTAGGCATTGACTGGCTGTTCTCTGTGTGTTCTGTAATTGACTACTTCTGAGGAAGGGTTGTGTTATCAGACTTGGGCGGCCGGTGTGTTACATTCACCGATGAGTGGAGCAGTCAGGAAGGCAACAGACGAGAGGAAGCCCTCCTCTTCTTGTTAGCTGAGCTGTTAGTAGAGTCAGTAGATGCTGAAATGGTGGAGGTGCCAGAAATCGTCAGTCAGTTTATGGACATCTTTCCTGAGGAGGTGATGAATCTATCCCCATGACGTGATATTGAGTTTGGGTTAGACTTGCAGCTTGGTGCTTGTCCGATTTCGATGGCTCCTTACCGCATGGAACCTTCGGAGCTACGGGAGTTGCTGATTCAAATTGACGATCTGATGAAGAGGGGTAATGTTCGACCAATTGGGTCACCGTGGGGTGCTCCAGTATTGATCACAAAGAAGAAAGATGGTGGTCTCAGGTTGTGCATAGACTACAGGAGGCTGAATCTGGTAAAGATCAAGAATCGCTACCCTTTTCTGAGGATAGAGGATCTTTTCGACTAGCTGAAAGGGGTAGGATGGTTCTCGAAGATCGACCTGCGGTCTGGGTATCACCACTTGAGGGTGAAAGAGGGAAACATCCCGAAGACGGCCTTCAAGTGCAGATCTGGACACTTCGAGTTTGCAGTCATGCCATTCGGTGTTAGGAATGCCCCAGCTGTTTTCATGGGGCTTATGAACTCCATCTTCCAGGAGTACCTGGATCAGTTTGTAGTCGTTTTTATCGATGACATCCTGATCTATTCAAGACCAGAGGAGGACCGCGATGAGCACCTGAGGACGTTTTTAGAGGTCCTCCGACAGCACCAGCTCTATGAGAAGTTGTCAAAATTCATGTTCTGGATGCGATACGTGTGCTTCCATGGGCACGTAGTGTCCGAGAAGGGGTTAGTGGTGGTCACATCAAAGTTTGAGGCAGTTGTGTCATGGGAAGCACCCAAGAATGTTGCAGAGGATTGCAGTTTCCTTGGGCTTGCGGGTTACTATAGGAGGTTCGTACCCAATTTCTCCCGAGTTGCAGCCCCATTGACAGCCTTGACCAAGAAGGACCAGGTTTTCGTGTGGAGTGAGCAGTGCGAGACAGCCTTCAGCTATCTGAAGGTGAAGTTGGTTAGTGCCCCAGTGCTGAGACTACTAGATGAAGGGGCGGCGTATGATATGTTCTGTGATGCATCAGGTCAAGGCCTCAGATGTGTGTTGATGTAGCAACAAGGAGTGATCTATTATGGTTCTAGGCAGTTGCGCCCTCATGAGAATAATTATGCCACCCATGACCTGTAGATTGCAACGTCCGTTTTTTCTCTAATGTTATGGTGGCATTAGCTCATTCGAGAATGCCTTGTGGTCTTCACAGATCACAAAATATTGAGGTATATCTTCTCCCAGTGGGACCTAAACTTCTGGCAGTGAAGGTGGATGGAGTTCCTCCAGGATTACGACTTCTATATTTCCTACAATTCAGGGATGGGGAATGTAGTGGCCGATGATTTGAGCAGGAGGTCGCAGAAGGATGCGGTCCGAGAGTCGGAAGATTCCTGGAAGGCGATGGAGGAGTTGGCTGCCTTGCACCTGGATACGAGGACAGATAGTGGTAGAGGTTGCCTGTATCAGATGACAGTGTGGTCTTCTCTGTTTCAGAAAGTGGAGGAGTCTCAGTGGGGAGACCCAGAGTTCCACGTGATGAGTGACCGAGTTGACCAGAGCAATGCTCCGGAAGGGTGGATGGAGGATGGAATGAACCAGATGCTTTTCTGAGGAAAGTTGTTTGTTCGAGACGTGATGTGTGGAAATGTTCTTAGTGAGTTCCACAACTCACCGATAGAAGTGCACCTGGGAGCTTCCAAGATGTACTAGGGTCTGAAGAGACAGTTCTGGTGGCCCAGAGTAAAGCGAGAAGTGGTAGAGTTTGTGGCCAAGTGTGTAGTGTGTTAGCCGGTGAAGGCTAAACACCATGTTCCAGGTGGCCTGCTGCAGTCTCTGGATGTCCCCGAGTGGACGTGGGAGGGCATCTCGATGGATTTTGTCACAGGACTATCCATGGATCAAAGGGGATATGATTCCATCTGGGTAGTAGTGGACCGGTTGATGAAATCGGCTCAATTTCTGGCGATTAAGGATTCAAGTTCAGTGGATGATTTGGCACGAATGTACGTGGAAGAGGTGGTGCGATTTCAAGGAGTTACGAGGTCCATAGTCTTGGATAGGGATGCACGGTTTACCTCAAGAGTTTGGAGAGGATTTCAGCATGCTTTTGGCACCCAGCTATGTCTTAGAACTACTTTCCATCCCCAGAAAAATGGACAGAGAGAGTGCACCATCTAGACCATGGAGGATATGTTGCGGTCTTGTGTTCTGGACTCTGGAGGGTCATGGGTATGACACTTTCCTCTGGTAGAGTTTCCCCACAATAATAGATATCACTCTACCATTGGTATGGCCCCATTTGAAGCCTTGTATGGGAGGCCATGCCGCTCACCTGTGTGTTGGACTAAATTCGTAGAGGCGGGTATCCTTGGCTCGGAAGCGGTGCAGAGCATGACAGAGAGGGTTCAACTTATACGGGAAAGGATGAAGGCATCCCAGAACCGACAGAAGTCGTATGCTGACAGCAAGAGAAGTCCCTTGGAGTTTGAGGTTGGAGACTACGTGTTCTTAAAGGTCTCCCCTCAGCATGGACAACAAAGGTTCAACAGAGGGAGTAAGCTTTCACCCAGGTTCATCAGACCCTTCGAAGTGTTTCGGCGGGTCGGAGAAGTGGCTTAACAGCTAGCATTACCACCGCTACAACTGAGGATACATGATGTCTTCCATGTTTCCATGCTCCGTCGATATCTGCATGATGATTCGCATGTTCTCGACTGGGGAGAGCTAGACATCTAGGATGAAGTGACCTTTGTGGAAAGACCAGTGATGATCGAGGATTGAAAGGAAAAGGTTCTTCGTGGGAGAACCATTCCCTGGGTTTGTGTGTTATGGAGACATGGTGGGCTTGAGGAGAGTACGTGGGAGATGGAAGCATAGATGTGTTCCCAGTACCTAGAGTTGTTTTGAGATTTGTGATGTTTTGTTTATACTTGTGGTGGAGCGTTTTACCTTGTTGGCTATGAAATATGTGGCTTTTTTTGTTCCTCTGAATGTGTGTGAAAAGTCCTTGATATGGGGAGGGGAGGACCCGACCCCTAATCAAGACGCATTAAGGCGGATGCGATTAAACCCATGCATGTGAGTCAGTGCCACCCAAAGCGGATAGTATCATAACATGGGGGAAGAGACTCCCCAACCCACATGACTAGGCAGTTTGACATGGTATGTTTATTGGTTATTAAGAGGAAGGTGTTTTTAGTTAACAATGGGGTTCTCTCTTGAGAGGTATCTTTCGAGGTGGTTGTTCGGACCCTCTCTTTCCTTCTG